>CM066318.1:78114378-79505628 GCA_033807775.1 Saussurea involucrata | reverse complement strand
ATATTCTAACTTTGAAGTTCTGACAAAGTTCTTAGAATGTTTACCTGAAAGCTGGGACAGTTATTCAATGTGTCTCAAGCTATCTAAGGATCTAAAATCTATGACTCTTTCTACCTTATATGGCACTATGCTCAATCATGAGCAGTTGAGTCATCTTAAGAAGAATCTTGTAAAAGATTCCAAAAGCACCCCTGTTGCTTTAATCTCATAGTCACCTTCCACTCAGCGATCCACTGTCACTATCACTGAGTTGGAAACTAACTCTGAATGCTCATCAGATGCTGACTCTTCAGATCTTGATGAATCTATAGCTCTCCTATCTAATAAGTTCAGGAGATTCGCCAAAAAGAAAAATTTCAGAAAGAACAAACCTCTTGCTCTCACTGACAACCCTAGATCATCAACTCCCGTTGATAAGGCTACTGCTACTTGCTATAACTGTGAAAAGATAGGACATTTTGCTAGCAAGTGCAGGTCAAAGAAAGTTTCTAGACCCTCAGCTTTCTCCAAGAAATCCTCTAACCCCAGGGCTAGAGATGACAAGTATCAAAAGTTGAAAGAAAAATATGCAAAGCTGAAAGGCTTTAAGAAGAAAGGCAAAGGCCTGATGGCTGACTTTGATTGGGCTGCCTCTGACGAAGAAGAATCATCTGACTCTGAAGATGATGATGAGGCCAATCTATGTCTAATGGCCAAAATCGAAGATGAGGAAGAAAATTTTGACATTCCCTCTACTTCAGCCTCTGCTACTAAGGTATCACCTTCTTTCTTTACAAATATTTCAGATATTGATGAAGCTGATAGTCTTCGAAAAATCGATCTCCTGACTATGAGTTTATATGATGCCATGAATGGCAAAACTGTTGTTGAAAATCAAAACCTTGATCTCATTGAACAGCTTAAACACTGTCACCTTCAAATAGAAAAACTTTCTAAAATTGAAGAAGATTTAAAAGATCGGGTTCATTTAAATCAACTAGTCAAAATCGAGCACAAAGAATCTATCACTGCATTAAAAGCTGAAAAAGCTACTGTTGAAAGATGGTGTAAATCCTCAACAACGATCACTGAGATAATTAAGTCTCAGATTCCCCTGAGTGACAAACGTGGTCTTGGTTACAAAGCTGGCGCTGAAAAACCAACCACTGATCATTCCATGCTTAAGTTTGGAATGTCCGTGTCCTCAATCCCTGACACTTCCTCATCTCAGTGGTCCTCTTCAAAAACTCCCATCCCTGAGGAAAAACCTACCTTAATCACTAAAGATAAAGGTAAAGAAAAAGTTTTAAATCAAAAACCTCAGAAGAGTACCTTTGTACCAAAACTGAAGGCTTCTAAAGCTTCAGTGACTTATCCCTCTACTTCTAAGAACAAGATCCCTGGATTTATTCAGCGATCTACTCCTAGAATCAGAGTGGATATTATTGGTAAGAAATCCGAAGAACTGATTGTTCCTCCCATTTCCAATGTCAAAGGTATACTTGGTGTTGGCCCCGCTCATTTAAAATTAATGGCTAAGCATGCAAATGGTCCTAGAGCTATTTTTAGCTATAGGAAATGTTATCACTGTGGACTTACCGATCACATTGCTAGTAAGTGCCCCACAGCCACCAAAGCTGTAAAATTAGCTAAGGTGAAGATAAATGCCCCCATGGCAAAGAAGACCACTGAGGTTAAGAAATTAACCAAAGTGAAGACTGACACCAAAGCTGAATCTTCAAATGCTGCGAAGATTGTTGAACCTTCCACTTCCTCTACCACCACTGACAAGTGTGGACCCATGGTTAAATGGGTGCCCAAGTCAAACTAATCTTCCTTTGTTTGCAGGTTCGGAAGGGTATCTGGTATCTTGATAACGGATGCTCTAGACACATGACTGGAAAAAAAATCTGCTCACTGAATATAAGGAAGAGAGGGGTCCCTCTGTGACCTTTGGTGGAAACGGAAAAGGCTATACCCGAGGTTTTGGTGTACTCTCAAATGGTACAACAACCTTTGGAAGAATTGCATATGTTGAAGGACTAAAGCATAATCTTCTAAGCATTAGTCAGCTATGTGACAAGGATAACAAAGTGATTTTCACTAAGGAATCCTGCTTTGTCAATGACAAAAAGGAGAAGATAGCTCTCAGCGGTTATCGTCTGGAATATGTTTACGTTATAAACATGGACTCCACAACCACTAAGAACTCCTGTTTCTTCTCAAAAGCCTCATCTGATGTCAACTGGCTATGGCATAAGAGGCTCTCTCATCTCAACTTCAAGACACTGAATACACTTTCTTCTAAAGAGTTAGTCACTGGTCTACCTCAACACTCATACGCAAAGGAGTCCTTATGTTCAGCGTGGGAGAAAGGGAAACAGACCAAAGCAAGCTTTAAATCCAAGAAAGTTTCCTCAGTGTCATCTCCTCTACAACTTCTCCATATGGATTTGTTTGGCCCTGTTAACAAACAATCCATCGCTGGAAAGAAATATACATTGGTCATAGTTGATGAATTCTCTCGCTATACCTGGGTAATGTTTCTCCGTTCTAAGAGTGACACCCCTGAAGAACTCATCACCTTTGTCAGGAAAATGGAAGTCCTGAACAACATGGCCGTTCGCTCAATAAGGAGTGATCATGGTACTGAATTCAAAAACAGATCCCTTGATTCCTTCTTTGAAAGCAAGGGTATTTCTCACAACTTTTCTTCAGTGAGAACACCGCAGCAAAACGGAGTCGCTGAAAGAAGAAATCGAACTATCATTGAAGTTGCACATTCAATGCTCAGCGATTCTCACATGCCTACTCAGTTTTGGGCAGGAGCTATCAACACTGCTTGTTTTACTCAAAACAGGTCGCTGATAGTCAAAAGATTCAAGAAGACAGCCTATGAACTTTTTGTAATAACCGGGTACGTTATTGACTTATTTAATTTTTATTATTTTAGTTTAAAGTATGTTTGGGTTAGTTTTATAAGTTACAAGTTAAGGGAGGGCAAACTTTAATTTTAAGTTGGAAGTTGGAGGGTAGATTTTGCCATTTAAGGAGGGTGTGGGGTTTGTTTGGCTAAAATGGTGGAAGTCCACCACAACCACCGCCTCTTGTGATTTAATTAGAGAAAAAGAGAGGAAAAAGGGGAATGAGATATTTTGTATCTCATTTGTGTGTGTGTGTGTGTTTTCATTCGGCAAAGAGAAAGAGAGAGAGTTACAATTGAGAAAAGAAGAAAGAAGACAGATTCATCAGAAAGTTGAGAACTTCCAAACTGATGAAATCAAAGGGTGTTGTTGATTTGAGGTTGATTGTGAAAGAAAAGTGGGTTTTATCTCTATAAGATTCTGTGAATTTTGGGTGAAAGATCGAATTACTTTGGGAAAGGATTGGAAGTGTTTGATAAGCAATCAGGTCAAGGAAGGTATAAAGGCAAGGATAAAGTATGACGTGCTTTTGAAGGCTATTTGGGGATTTATAAGTTTTCCTTAAACATTTTGTACGGATAGTATTGTAAATTATGCTAGCGAATAGTTTGGACCACATTATGTAATGTACTTCTTTAAGACTTTCGGACCTTATGTGAATATCATGAATCTTTTGTTATATATCTTTGGCTGGTAAATGCTATTATATGGTGTATATTTGGGACGGGTCGTTACACTTTTCCATGGGAGAAAGCCTTCAATTAGCTTTCTTCACATCTTTGGATGTCAGTGTTTCATACTGAACAACAGAGATGCCCTTGGAAAGTTTGATCCTAAGGCTGATGATGGAATCTTTCTTGGATATTCTTCAATCTCCAAAGCCTTCAGAGTCTTCAATTGAAGAAGACAAACTGTTGAAGAAACTATCCACATCACCTTTGACGAATCCCGTTCAGCGAACTCTAAACCTTCTGCTGATACTGAAGAACTGAATCAATGGATGTTTTCTCATCTTTGTGATTCAGAAGACATTCCCACTCCTCCATCTCATACTCATCCCACTGAAGATGATGATCCTACCATCATCTCAAGCATGCAGAATAGTGAAGCTGAAACATCATGGATCTCAGCTGTTCCTCTAAACACTATGCCTGCCTCTGAACCTTCTATCTCAGATATACCATCGACTTCTCAGCAATTAGTGAATGAAATGACATCTGCACATCTTCCTCTCTTAGCTGATAAACTAGAAGTTTCTGAAGCCTCATCTTCAGCTCCTCAAGTTCAGGTTGAGTCAGCGACTTACGCTCCAGCTCAGTGATGGACTATAAATCACCCTATTGAACAAATTCTTGGTGATCCAAACGCTGGTGTTCAGACCCGACGAAGTGCAGGTAATATTTGTTTATTTGTTAACTTTATTTCTCTGATTGAACCAAAGAAAACAGATGATGCCCTCCAAGATC
This sequence comes from Saussurea involucrata, assembly GCA_033807775.1. NCBI lineage: Eukaryota > Viridiplantae > Streptophyta > Magnoliopsida > Asterales > Asteraceae > Saussurea > Saussurea involucrata. The sequence goes on along the minus strand of CM066318.1, from coordinate 79,501,259 downwards.
CGAACTGGGTCAGCGCTATGCAAGAAGAGCTGACTGAATTTGAAAGAAACAAAGTTTGGAAGCTTGTTCCTCGTCCATCTGACAAGTCAGTGATAGGCACTAAATGGGTCTATCGAAACAAATTGGATGAACACGGAACTGTAACCCGCAATAAGGCTCGACTTGTTGCTCAGGGATACAGACAAGGGGAAGGTATAGATTATGACGAAACCTTTGCTCCAGTGGCAAGACTAGAAGCTATTCGTCTATTCTTAGCTTACGCTGTACACAAAGACTTCAAAGTTTATCAAATGGATGTTAAGTCAGCATTCCTAAATGGAAAGCTGAATGAAGAAGTCTACGTGGAACAACCTCCAGGATTCTCATATCCTAAGCATCCAGGTTATGTTTATAAACTGGATAAGGCACTCTATGGCTTAAAGCAAGCTCCTCGTGCATGGTATGATACTCTCTCTACTTATCTCCATATTGAAAATTTTGAGCGTGGTCAAATCGATAAAACTCTATTTTTAAGGAAAGTAAAAGGTCATATTATTCTTGTTCAAATATATGTCGATGATATTATACTTGGTTCTACTAACCCTGACCTTTGTACTCGTTTCGCTGATAGAATGAAAGCTGAATATAAAATAAGTATGATGGGTAAGCTAACATATTTCCTTGGTCTTCAAATCAAACAAAATGAAAAAGGAACTTTCATTAATCAGGGAAAGTATGTTAAAGATATGCTGAAGAATTTTGATTTAACTCAGAGTTCAGCTATGAAAACCCCTATGGCACCACCGCTGACACTAAACAAGGATCCTTCTCGAAAACCTGTTAAGGTCACGATGTATCGTGGGATGATCGGCTCTCTTCTGTATCTTACAGCTAGCCGACATGATATTATGTATGCAACTTGTTTATGTGCACGATATCAAGTTGAACCTAAGGAATCTCATTTGATCGCTGTAAAGAGAAACTTTCATTACCTTAAGGGTACTCCTAACCTAGGTCTTTGGTATCCCAAAGACTCAGGGTTTGATCTAATCGCCTATTCAGATAGTGATTTTGTAGGTTGCAAATTGGATAGGAAAAGCACCACAGTAGGCTGTCAGCTCCTGGGTGGAAAGCTGGTGAGTTGGACAAGTAAAAAGCAAAACTCAGTGTCCACCTCAACCGCTGAAGCTGAGTACGTAACCGCTGGAAGCTGTTGTTCTCAGGTCTTGTGGATGAGAAATCAACTACTGGACTATGACCTTCAGCTCTCGAAAATACCAATCTATTGCGACAGCACAAGTGCCATCGCTATAGCAAATAATCCAGTGCTACACTCAAAGACCAAACACATCGAAATCAGGTATCATTTTATCAGAGATCATGTGATAAATGGTGATATAGAACTTCATTTTATCCCAACTGACTTTCAGTTAGCTGATCTATTCACCAAACCTCTTGATGAGACAAGATTTAACTTTCTCATCAGCGAGCTTGGAATGCTGAACTTAGAAGAGTAAAATCTTCAGCGGTTCACATTTGATCAGTGATAACAATTGAACTTGTATAACCCATACTTATCACCTACTCTCTGAACAAAATTGATTCGCTGATATCAAGGTATGTTCTCTTGCTCGCTGACGTTCGCCTAGAACTGAAAGATTTCAAAACAAATTACATCGCTGAATATCTCTTCCTTTCAGTGATACTTTTGGAATTTCTAAATCTATCACTGATACTTCTATTCAGTGCTTCATGTTTTCAAAAATTGTCCCTGAGCTTTCAAAAACCTCAGAGACATCCTAAAATATGAAAGGACGTTTGTGACGTCATCACAACGGATAAGTCATGGCACGTTTTCTCTGACACGTTCGCCCGTTTCAACTTCCTTATCCAATCAAATTCATGGGACGTGTCCGTGTCATCATGAAAAACTTTCCCGCTCATAGTTTTTCTCTCTAACTCTCACTAAATAAACACTTTCGAGTTTATATTTTTACCTTACGCGAACTTCATCTCCTTCAAGCAAGATTTCTCTGTTGCATTCAAGATATAAACTCAAGAACCTGTTCATCTTCATCTTCTTAAACTTCACAGGTTAATATCTCTTTTTTTGCAACTAATAAACTTGTTTTCGATCTTATTATTGTTTTTAGAAGATCAAACAAATGAACCTTCTTAAAATAAAATCATTCTCTTTTCATGATTTTATGAACACAATCTTCATGGTTGTTCTTCAAGTTCAAAACAAAAATCTTAAACTTATTCTTCATGTTTTTTTCCAGAATCCTTACTTTAAAAGGAAACTAGAAAATAAGGCATTCACTAGTTTTGAATCTCTGCCAAAACTAGAAAAACCCTAGTTTCTACTATACCCTAAAACCCTTATTTTGGATATTTTATTCATTTTAAGATCTTCTATTCCTACTCTTCTTATAAACAGAAATGACATCTTCTACTGGAACTCTTGCTGCCAAGTCCCCCACTGCTGCAATTCCATTTTTCTCCCCCATCCATCATGTGGAAGAGGGGGAGAAGAATCAAGACCTTCCCCATAATGTTGAGGGGGAGAAGAAAAACTCTTGAAGACCTTCCACATAACTCTGAGGGGGAGGGTATTGTTTCTGATGCTGCCACCGAGAAACCTCAGGGAGATGAAAACCCTGAGGAAACCGAGAAAACTCCCTCTGAACTTGAGAGGGAGCAACTCGATGAGGAAGTTGAAGCTGCTGCTAACGTGACCGAACCCTAGGCTGATGAGGAAGAATCTGAAGCGGAAGAAGCTGAAGACGATGAAGACATTGACATAGCTGATGATGAACCATCATCATCTCCTAAAGATGATGATGATGATGACGATGATGATGATGATGACCTCTTCTTCGTCCAGCCCAAGAAGGTTTCTACTCAAAAAGGAGTTCTGATAAACGAACCATCAGGGGAGGGGACAAAGACAAAGCCTGCAGCGTCTGAAGATGACAAAGGCAAAAACAAAGGCCTCGCTGCAGAAGGCAATCTGATGATCTTGCTTCAAAAACCAGTTTGTCAGGTACAATATATGTTATTCCCTTACACTGCATCCCTCCTCTATCCTTTCTCAACCTCAGTTCTCCTCTCCATAAAACCTCTATACACTTAAACCCCATTCTTTTCTCTATCTCTTCTTTCCCAAATGATCTTACTCAAATGATCGTTATGTTTCAGCTAGTCCTCTCCCCTGCTTGAGGATCTTGCTGAAGTTCCTCCCACTGCATCAACAATAATCCCAGCCACAAGAGCTGAAGAAATAATCCCAGTCTTGGATCTCGCTGAGACTGATGAACCTGAAGAACAGCTGCTCTCTCACAACAAAAGACCTTCCTTGGCTCCTCAAACGCTAAGTGAAGAAGATCTGAAGACGAGAGAAGCCATGATCAAACAGCTTGAAGATCAACGAATCATTCTTCCTCATGACAAAATCCCTGCTCCTAAGTTCAGACTATCAAGGAAAGAATACACTGATCATCTCAAGGCTGAAAAACAACTCGCTGATCGGAGGAAAGCTGAAGAACAAGATAAAGCCTATGCCATCCAGCTTGTCCAACAATCAGTGAATGATCCCTCACTGAAGAGGACTCCCATCGATGTTCAACGCCAATTATGGGAAGACGCCCAGAAGATCATTGAAAAAAAGACCAAGGTATCTGACTCTACCTTGGAATGGTGCAAAGAAAGACTGCACTATCGATCTAAGGCTGCCAGAATCAACAAGGTGAACTTCAGGGGAAGAACGACCATAGGCGTTCATGTTGTTGAAGTTGACATATTCATAGAAAATGGTACCAAGCAGACCATCTATGCTGCTACGATCAAGAAGTACGGTTTCTCTGAATGGTTGGAGATGCGAATATCCATTCAGCGATCTCGCTCACAATATAAGAGCCATGTCGAGAAAATCATAAATTCTCAGATCGACTTGGTTTCATCAGCTGTGGATATTCCTCCTCCTCCTCCTCCTAATCCAACTCAACAAAGAAGGGCCTCTGCAAAAAAAAAAGACAAAACCTTCAGACCTATCCGGAACGAAACAGGTATTGGTTTCTCACGCGATGAAGTACTTGGTCCTGAACCTGATATTTCAGCGCTTGACACCTCCCTGCCCCCTGGTGAACGCTTCATCCCTGGAAAAGTCTTAGGCGAACCATATGGCATCTTCTTTCACGACTACGATAGACGAGAACACTTTCAACGTATCTCTGAGCTTCCCACCACTCCCATCGAACAGCTGAGGGATCTCGTCTACTGGTGTGAATTCAGAAAAGATCTTCTCGGACAATACATGAAGCCCCTGATCTTTACTGAAGTTCAAAGTAGACGAAATCTTGGTGAAACAGTCCCTGACTGGATGATTCCCTCTACAAGAACCCTTGATGAACTTCTTGTTAAGGAAGAACCCTTCTAGCTGATAGGATTTCCTTGTAATTGTTCTATCTTTATCAGCTTGTATCTTTTGTACTCGTAAATTTATTTGATGTACTTGTAATTTTTCCACTTCCCTATGTATCCTTTACGAAGTTAAAGAAAAATTTCAGCGAATGTACTTTACTCCATCAGTACTCAAAAGATCTCAGAAAACAGTAAAAGGGACATATATTTTATGAGTTCTTTTTATCCTTATGTTTTCTTGCTTAGCAATTTTCCTTCATTGCTATGTCATAATCAAATAGTGGGAGATTGTTGATCCAAACCCTCAGTGATTTGATAATGACTCTTTAAGAAACACTTAGTGAAAATTGTAAGTAGACAATATGTATTAGAGTTTCACTACCGCTGATAACTACTATGTCTCTACAGTACCGCTGATAGGAAACTTATGATTTTTAGATTAGACATTCAGCGAAACTGTTCATCAATAAAGCGCTGAGCTTGTTCAGTCTTATTGATGATCGCTGATAAGTCTTAGTTGTTTACTTATGATCCCTGAAGACAAGTTTCACGTCAAACAAAGGTTCTACGCTGAAGTCGAAGATCAAGCCCAAGAACCAGCGACAAGTCTACTAATGAACTGATGTGGATATCAGCGAAGACAAGATTTGTCCACTCAACGTGAAGTTACAAGTAGAAGACTTCAGCAATCGCTGAGCTTTATCACTCGCTGATAAAGTACTGTTCAACGAACGCTGATCATGAAGTCTTCCTCTACAAGTTACTTTTGTCTTTCCTTCTTGCATGCCTCCGTACGATGATGTCAGAAAGGATATCCCTTTTGTCCAGGATCGTACAACCAACTCTGATTCTACATTGTACATCATGCGGCTACTAGGTTGTCTACAAAGGTCAAACCATGCAACCAATCAGCTGCTGCCACATGTAAAGTTATACTGCTGTGCATTAAATGCATGCAGTATATAAGAAGAACCCTACTTCAGAAATGAAGTGCTCAGCCATCTTCTTATCTCTACTATCTTTGTGTTAGGATATTATTTGTAATTTCCTTATCTCCTTCTGTCTTAATTCTATTGCAAGAAACTTAGTGTTCTCATAACTTGTTTAGATTAGGATTAGTCCTTAATCTTGTTTCCACAACAAGTTGTAAATTGTTTGATAAATATCAATAAACAATTTAGAAAAGTAAAATCTGTGTGTTTGTATTCAACCCCCCCCCCCCCCCCCCTTCTACAAACTTGTATAACCCCTCCGGGACCAACAGTTACGGTTTTATTTACACATGCACTTGAGATCGCGTAACCCAACAGTGGTATCAGAGCTACTTACGAACCTCTAGATCGGTTTTTGTGACATGCATGCATTTTAAAAACTGTTTTGCTGCTGTATGCTTTTGTTTCGTAAATGTTTTGGTTTTTTCGTCCTAGAAAGGTTCTGAATCTTACAAAACCTAAAACATGAAAAACGTGGATCTTTCTGTTAAATTTCTACAGGATTTTGAATCTCACCATTTTGACTTTGTATGAAGTTTTTATGAAGTTTTTATGAAGTTTTTACGACAGTGTCGCAATGTTGTCCGAAAATCGAATCTACTACGGGTTTGACTTTGATCTTGGCCATATGGGTTCTAGATCTTTGAAATCCTAAAACATAAAAGATGTAGATCTTTGAAATCCTAAGACATAAAAGATGTAGATCTTTTTATTAGTTTTCCAAAGAACTTTGAATCACCTTTTTTCGATATCGTAGGAATTTTGTATTATTTTTATACGGTGGTGTTGCTAATCGGTTTTATATTTCAATGTGATTGAATATGTATAATGTGATTTGCTTGGTGAATGGTTATAGCGCTTAGTCATGAATGTATTATATTTTATTAATACAACTTGCACGTCGTGCCTTTTCTCTATATACTCTCTTTGTACATTCTCCTCCCATCCAATCCCCTCGAATGTAACTCGAGGTTTCTTTGTTTGAAATGTAAAGTATTTTTGTATAAAAGAAAGCATGAGATGGAGGTGTTATGAAGTAATGAAAATGCGACGACTTAGAACCATACAAGTTTATTTTATGTAATCATATTCATACTTGGCTCTATGAATATCGCATAGGAGGGCTATAACCATCTCACATTTATTTTACGCTTTATTTTACGCTTTATACATATATTGTGATATATTATGCGTGGTTGTATGTATGTGATATTTGTTACAACTTTTTAAAACAAAATATGATTTTAAAATATATAAGTAAAAGGATTTTTACAAATCAAAATGATTTTTGATAAAATAAAAATTGATAGTTATATTAGATATAAGATGGACCGTCGATCTTGAGTGATAAGATCTTAGTACATCATAGCAAAATTTCAACCGGTTTTGTCACAATGGCCTAAACTGCCAAAGAAAGGAAGGTATTCAAGTGATCCTCGTGGTCCTCGTCGAATCTGGATTCCGGTTAAATCAAGTTATGAGGAAACGATCTATTACAAAAGAAAGAATGGTAAAATCAAACTAACAAAAATCCCTCACCAAAATATTAAGTTTCAGATGCCTTCCAAACATGGCACTTGTCAAGACTTTGATCATCGAGAGTGGGTCATGCTAAAGTTGGGTACTCTCTTTAATGTTAGTAAGATAAGGTAAACAAAGGATTTCTACAAGCCATTTTGGGTCAGACTTAACCAAATTAAGCCTAATAAGATTAGGGATTTGGAGGCATATGTTGGGAACATTCATATGATAAATTTAAATAATATTTATTCATCCAACTATCCAAGAGTTACATAGAGAAATGTTGTTGCTTACCTAAAACATTAGGGGTTGATCAGTTAGCTAAAGCTAAATTGATCGATAATGAGAATATGGATCTTGGCCCGCTAGAAAGGTAATGACGTTTTCCGAAACAATAAAAGAGGGTTGTTTTTTGATTAAAATAGTGGAAGCTTGTTTGACGAAAGTCCATATTAAACAATAATAATTTCATGACTCTACTTTTCTAATGTATATTACCAATGACACGAACCAACAATGGAAACATAAACACTTTGCGATCGATTCTTGAGAAAGAAAAACTAAGCGAAACAAATTTCATCAGTTGGTATCATAATTTGAGAATTGTCCTCAAAGCTGAAAAGAAACTGTATGTCTTGGAGCAACAAATCCCTGAAGAGCCTAATTCCAATGCTCCTATAAATGAAAGGGACATTTTTAAAGAACACGATGAGGATGATTTGGACGTCTCATTTCTAATGCTAATAACCATGGAGCCTGATCTTCAGAACATCATGAAAACGTGGGGGCGTTCGATATGATCGAACACCTAAAATTGCTATTCCAAGAGCAAGTTAGACATGAGAGGTGCGAAACATCCAAGGAACTGTTCCATTGTAAAATGTCCGAAGGTAGTCCCTTTGGCACTCATATGCTTAAAATGATTGGGCATATTGAGCACCTTGAAGGACTAGGTTTCTCTTTACGAAAAGAGTTAGCCATTGATGTAGTTTTGCAATTGTTGCCAAATAGCTACAGTCAATTTGTGATGAACTACAACATGCATGACTTTGACGAATCCCTTCCAAAGTTGCTCAATAAGTTACGAACAACCGAGTAAGAGCTTGAAAAGAACAAGTCCACCATTTTGATGGTCCGTAAGGACAAGAAAGGGAAAGGCAAAGGAAAGTCCATTGCCAAATCTACTTCTAATTCTTTGAAGCCAAAAGGAGGCATTAAGAAACGGAGGCATTTCTTAGAAACCCAGGGTAACTGTACCTAAGGAGGGTGAGTGCTTTCATTGTAACAAACCCGAGCATTGGAGGAGGAACTGTCCTCTCTACCTTCAGGAAAAAAAAGAAAGGAAATGTAACTTCCACTTTAGGTATCTATGTGATAAAAGCTAATCTTTTTACTTCTTATACATCATGGGTATTAGATACCGAATGTGGTTCTCATATTTGTAGAAACATGCATGAACTAAAAAGGACTAGAAGGTTGAGCAAAGGTGAAGTTGATCTGCGCATTGGAAATGGGTTAAAGGTTGTTGTTATAGCCGTAGGATCTGTTTTGTTAACTTTACCGACCTAATTAATATTAGAACTTGATGACTGTTACTGCGTACCATCTATTTCTAGAAATTTGATTTATGTATCTTGTTTGAACAGAAAAGGTTTTACCTTTAACACTGGGAACAAATGTTGTTCATTCTCTTTTGGTAATATATATTATGGTGACGCAGGTTTGATTAATGGTCTTTATATTCTTAATATGGATAATCCGATTTATAACATAGACAAAAGGGAGGTCAAATCGAATAGTTCGAATTTAACCTATCTCTGGCATTGTCGTCTTGGCCATATAACTGAAACTCGCATATCCAAACTCCATAAAGATGGATTATTGAACAAATTAGATTTTGAATCATATGGGACATGCAAAGCTTGTTTAATAGGAAAGATGACAAAGGCTACTTTTGTGAGAGAGCAAGTGATGTATTGGGAATCATACATAGTGATGTATGTGGTCCGATGAACATACAATCTAGAGGTGGTTATAGATACTTCATTACATTTACTAATGATCTCAGTAGGTTCGGCTATGTATATTTAATGCGACATAAGTTCGAGTCCTTTGAAATGTTCAAGGAATTTCAAAATGAAGTACAAAGCCAACTTGGAAAGAGCATTAAGATTCTTCGATCTGATCGAGGTGGCGAATACTTAGACCATGCTTTTCTTGACCATCTTAGAAATTGATATTGTATCACAACTCACTCCACCTGGAACACCACAGTGGAATGGTGTCTTCGAAAGAAGGAGTCGTACATTGTTAGACATGGTACGATCTATGATGAGTCAAGCTCACCTTCCGACATCCTTTTGGGGATATGATCTAGAGACAGCGACTTTCACACTAAACCGGGTTCCAACAAAATCTATTGAAAAGACACCATATGAGATATGGACAGGGAAAAGTCCTAAATTATCTTTTATTAAGATTTGGGGTTGTGACGTTTATGTACGCCGTCTAATCACAACTAAATTAGAACCAAAATCTGATAAATGCATATTTGTAGGATATCCCAAAGAAACTATGGGATACTATTTCTATCATCCTCACGACAATAAAGTGTTTGTTAGGCGTACAAGTGTCTTCGTGGAAAAGGAATTTATTTCGAAAGGTATCGGTGGGAGGAATGTAGAACTTGAAATTGTTTAAGATCAAAATATGTCAACTCAAATGGAACCAACAGATACACCACAAGTAATTGTGGATCCACAAAGTATTGTGGAAAGACAATCTGGTGTTGTAGCAAAAGTGCTCGTAAATCTGGTAGAAAACGGAATGAGCCTTAGAGATATGGATTTCTCATCACTTATACCGGGGATGTTATGCTCATGGATGATGAGCCCACTAGTTACCAAGATGCTATGGCAAGCACTAACTACGAAAAATGGCTAAATGCTATGAGAATAGAAATGAACTCCATGTATGAAAACCAAGTTTGGAACTTAGTTGAGCAACCCAACGAGGTACGACCTATAGGGTGCAAATGGGTTTTCAAGAAAAAGACCGACATGGATGGTAATGTGATTACCTATAAAGCACGATTGGTTGCAAAAGGTTTCAAACAAATTCAAGGTGTGGATTATGACGAAATTTTCTTCCCAATCGCAATAATTAAGTCTATTAGAAATTTACTAGCGATTGCAACATATCACGATTACGAGATTTGGCAAATGGATGTCAAAATAGCTTTCCTTAACGGAAAGTTACTTGAGGATGTATATATGATACAACCCGAAGGTTTTGTCGCTCCTAAAAATCCCATAAGGTTTGCAAGTTGCAACGATCTATTTATGGATTGAACCAAGCTTCAAGGAGTTGGAATCATCGTTTTGATGAAGCAATCAAAGAGTTTGGTTTCTTAAAAATGAGAATGAACCTTGTGTCTACAAAAAGGTTAGTGGGAGCACTGTAACATTTCTTTTATTGTACGTAGATGACATACTACTCATTGGAAATGATATTCCAATGCCTGAGTCTGTAAAGGCTTGGTTAGGAAAATATTTTCAATGAAAGACTTGGGTGAAGCTGTCTATGTATTAGGCGTTCAGATCTATAGAGATAGATCGCGGAAATTACTTGGCTTAAGTCAGAGTACATATATAGATAAGGTGTTGAAGTGGTTCAACATGTCTGATAGTAAGAAAGGGTTCTAAACTATGTCTCATGGCATATCACTTTCTAATATGCAGTGTCCTACTACATCTCCAGAGAGTGAATGAATGAGTAAGATTCCATATGCTTCAGTAATTGGATCTATCATGTATGCCATGATATGTACTCGACCTGATGTATCGTATGCTTTGAGCATGACGAGCAGATACCAATCTAATCCAGGTGATGGTCACTGGATTGCAGTCAAGAATATCCTAAAATACTTAAGAAGAACGAGGATTCATTCTTGGTATATGGCGGTGAAGAAGAGTTGAGTGTAAAGGGTTATACTGATGCAAGTTTCCAAACAGATAACGATGATTTTCGATCGCAGTCGGGTTTTGTGTTTTGCCTTAATGGTGGTGTTGTGAGCTGGAAGAGTTCCAAGCAAGCAACATTAGCTTATTCTACAACAGAAGCTGAGTACATCGCAACATCAGATGCAGTCAAGGATGCTGTTTGGATCAAGAAATTTATTTCTCAACTTGGAGTTATTCCTAGCAGTGCTAGTCCTATAGAGTTGTTAAGCGGCAACAATGGAGCTATAGCACAGGCCAAGGAACAAAGATCTCACCAAAGATCCAAACATATTTTTAGAAGATATCACCTCATTAGAAAGATAATTGATAGAGGCGATGTTAGTATAAGTAGAGTGTCAACTGACAGCAATGTTGCTAATCCACTAACCAAATCGTTAACACAACAGAAGCATGATGGCCACTATAGATCCATTGGTATACGATGCATGGATGATTGGCTTTAGTGAAAGTGGGAGATTGTTAGTGAATGCCCAAAACCCAATCATACGAGGATTGTAATTTTGAGTTTTGTTTCATGAAATTAATAAATAAATTAAAGGCATTGCCCATTTCATTATATATATATATATATATTATATTTTGTGTTTTAATTATTCCTAATAAATAACCTTAGAATAATGTATTCTAATTGTCCCTAGTTAAATATTATTTTGGGTTTAAGGTTGAAATAGTATGATAATGACTAGCATATGTAGGGATTCATATAAAGATATCGAATCTGCATATGGGTACAAAATGGAGATTTTGTGTATCGGGCGTGACTCGTTATGAGAACACTGCATTGGATGTCATCTGAGTGTCATAAGTGTTTCTCATGTGGTCAATATACATGTAATTCTTTGACTTGAGAAATATGGAGTTTGTTATGTGCAAGTAATATATTTTGACATCTATTCTAACCATTCCGTAATTGGGTGACAGAATTATTGTTGGGTATGTTATAAATCACATGATAGAACTATCATGTATCGAGATAGGATTTATCCATCCTTTATGACGGGAGTGATGTCTCTAGGCCTGTTGATAAATATATACTAAGGAAATGCATGCATGCTCGGATAATTGATATGAGATATCATGATCTGTTTTAGTAGTATATCAGGGAATCAAGAAACTAGAGATTTGACATAACGAGAATGACACATTCAATGTCTAGTGTTCAATCTAGACATCAAGGACAAAAGAATTAAATATGTAAACTAAAATTGACTACAAACTGATAATATGTTGTATCACAAAGTCTCGTCATTTGGGTGACGATGATGTATTGCTAGATATAGTTCATCGTTTATAACTATAAATACGAGATTTATATTTATTATAAACATGTCGAGAACCCATTGGGTCACACGCTTTGAACATATTCGAATAAGGAGTTTTAATAATTAAAACGTTTAATTATTATATCTGATTTGTATTGATTTAATCTGATTAAATAAAATCAGATATTATTAATGTTAGATATAAATAAAGATAGCTAGGTATGGTCTTAAAAAGATGAGTGATGGTGTATGGATATTTCTACACTTAAGTAAGGTGTAAGGATGGTGGTGCTTTCATGCCATGGCTCTCATATCCATATAAAATGTACGACATTTTATGTAAGAGTTGGTCTTACACTCTCTCTAAAAACCACCTACAACATATGCTCCCTTTTCTTTCTAAGTTTTGAAACTGTGACTAGCATCACGAGAAGGCAAAGGATTAGGATTGTTCGCGTGGATACCGTGGAGGCATCAAGCTTTGTTTGTTGCTGTGATTCAAAGCCTCATTTTCTGTGAGGTATAATTTCGAAACATTCGATTTATTCTGGTTCGTATGGGTCCTTGGAGGGTTACGATTTTATTTTTCGCTGTGCTTGAGATCCCGTAACCCAACAAGTAAACCCACGTCACAATCTGCTTTGCTTTACACACCGGATAATATTCAAAGAGTCAGGCGAGTTTCTATATTTCCTAAACTCACTTGATAAGTCACGTTGCCTTCTGTTTAGTGTATATTGGAAAAGCCAACAGTGGCGGACGGTTATATGGAGCGGTTTTTCTTATATTGATTGATATACAACTCTCTCCAGAAATCAATGGTCGCCCTCTCCCAACGAAATTATACTATTTCATATAACATTAAATTTGTAATTTAATCTTGATCGATTTCTCTGTTTCCAAGCATGTAACATCGATGATTATAGTGGACTTCTCTGTGGTCTCCTCCACCCGTGGTTTTTCCCGTTTTGGGTTTTCTACGTAAACCCGATGTCGTTATTTCCCTTATTTATTTCCGTCAAGTTTTGTTTATTATTTGTACATGGTTTATAATTGTTTCTGTTGAGATATTCGAGTTATCATTTCCGCATTACAAACTCGTTGAGTTTATTATAGATCTTGGGTCGATTTCGATTAAGTTTCTACTCGATTCGATCTCGTTTTCTGAGGTTTGATTGAGTTTGGTGTGCTCGAAATTTGCAACAGCTTTCACTATTGCCTTTAGCAGTCCCACTTCCATATTGTATCATTTTCCCGCTTCTACGGTAAATACCGCCTTAAACCTTCAGATCCGTCTCTATTGTGACTGTCTCCGAAGCTCACTCAAACACCACAACCCCTTCCTTCAATTTTTCTCCTTCATAAATACCACACAAAAACACCACCCAAACTGTTTGCGTGAAGATTGAAGGTCGGTTGTAGATGAGTCATCATCGAAGAATTTGTCGATGGTGTTTTCATAGTGGGTGAATTCTCATATCCACCCCCACCATTAAACTCATCTCTAGCCTTCCCTCCTTCATCCACCTCCATCTAACGTAGACTCACATTACAAACAACAAAGACGGAGAGAGGGGGTTAATGGAAGTGCCGATGATTTTTTAGTCAAGGAAGAAGAAGAGTGATGCTGGAAAATTTGGGGTGATGGCCAAAGGGTGGGTGAGGATGGGTGGGAGGTGGGGGTTAAATAAAAGACAAAAGTAATTAAAACAAAAAAATATTTAATATGTTAGAGAGAATTGCATTTTTGGTCCTTGAGGTAAAAGACAAAAACAATGTTGGAAAGGCGAAAATAACCTCTTACTTAATTGAGTTAACGGAATATTTTTTTATTCAGCTAGACGAAGGGACCCGGATCGTGTGTTTGCATACCACGGGAACATCCAGTGTAATAAACGCATTTTAAGGACCATATTAAAAATATCAGCAAACCACAGGAACCAGGAATGTAATTAACTCTTAATACTATATATATTTAATAAGAGTAAATTACATTCTTGGTCCCTATGGTTTAAATGACTAAAATACCCCTCTAAACTAACGAAGTTAACATAATTTTTTGGACAAATTTAGTGATAAGGACCCAATGCGTTATAAAAAGCAAACTATAAAAATATAATCCATAAATATTTCGAAATAAAGAGCAAAAGTGTTAAAACACATAAACCAATGTAATTTTCTATATATTTTATTTGTGTTGTATTAGGCCATCAGTATCGCCCACGGGCTCGGGCTCGGCGGGCTCCAGCGGGTTGTGGTACGGGGGGCTCGGGCTTGGCATGCGGGCTTGAAAACCCGATAAACCCGAGGGTCGTGTGAGAGGAGGGTGGAGGGTGGGGTGGGGTTGCGGGTTCCTTATAGCATCGGGTACGGGTACGCCACTTTAGGGCTTGAGGGTTTGAGGAGAGGGTTAGGAGAAAAGCTGATGTGACGCTGATGTGGCGCTTGAGGGCTTGAGGGCAGCGGTACTGATGGCCTTATTAGTTATTTTCTTTGCATATTAAATATTTGTTAGTTTATTAATTTTAAAATATAAATTTACTAAATAAAACATTATAGCAGTTTTAATTAAGAAACAAACTATATATTTTTGTTTTTCATAGTCGATATTTGATTTAATAAACTTTTCCTACACTTTTAATAACCGCTTTTCAGAAAACATAAAAAAATGATGTGAGATACAATGATTTCATATTAAGAAAATTTAATCCTACAGTTTCTTATACTATTTATTTCAGATCAACAAATGTATTCATAATATAATATACAAATTATATATAATTTTAATTAACAAAATATAAAAACTATGTATGAACTTTTATATATGGTATACAAATAATGTAAGATATTTTAAGATATCTAACTACTTAATTCGTTGTCTTTTATAGTTATTATATAATATAAAATAACTTTGGAATATTATTTAAGAGACAATTTGATTTTAACAATTTTCTTTTGTCCTGTTTATTTACCAAATATTAATACAAATAAATTGTCAAGTTCTATCCTAGTTGAACCATACACCAAACAAAGAAATAGTTCAATCCTTAGATCATCTCTAACACAATCTACAAAATGAAAAAGAAAAATAGAGATTTTTGGTCAATATTTTATTTCAATACATTTTCCAAAAAAATTATGTACATAGAGAAAATAGGAGAAAGATGATAAAATTCTCAAAATTTGCAAACCTCTTTAAAATTTATTTTATATTATTCTAACACTATTAAAATAGGAGAAAGATGATAAAATTATCAAAATTTATTTTTCCATTAAAATTAAATATTTAAAAATATATATATTATTAAAACACATTTCATATTTTAATAATATATTGAATTTATAAACTTTAGAATGAAAACTTGACAAGCTGTTAGTATTACATGTAACTTTTTATAAATTTTAATTGAAGATGTCGGGGTGGGTCTTCATAGACGACACCCGACCCGTCCAAAATATCCGAACTTTTCGTATACTTTAAAAAAGTATTAATTTATTTAATAAATATAAATACATATATTCCTAGTTTCTCATTTCTAAATTCTAAGTCACTTCCTAAGGTTAAACCTAATCGACTACAAAGTACGGCCGACGAGGCGACGCCAAAGGAGTCGAGGACGACGAGTAACGAACGGTCCGATGCCGACAATTAGTAGGATTATTGATAATCCAGACCACCCGAATACCCGACCCGAACCCGACGATAAACCCACCCGACCCGAAACCGACGATAAACCCGAATATCCGAATTTTTCGGATTAGTCCTATTTTCAGTCGGATTTGGGGGTTGATTTCTTTCACCCGATATCCGATCGGGTTTTGGGTTTAGGGCCCCGACCCGATCCGATCCGACCGATGCACACCCATAATATAAATTATGTGTAGTTGTAATAAATAGAATATTAAAACTATGTATGCTTTAATATATAAATATATATTTAATATATAAATAGAGGGAGGTTCAAAGGAAAACCTCATAAAACGGAAATTGGGTATGTGTTTGAATCAAATTAGGATTTTCATCTTCATTTTGATTTTCGGTTTTGTTTTGATTGACTTGGTTTCCACATAACTATGAAATGGGGTTTTGGATCAACTTGACTTTTTGTTCTGTTGGATAGTCTTCGACGCCTAGGCTTTCAAGCTAAGGAAAAAAAAAAGACATAGGAAAAAGGCATCGATTTGGTGCACAAATCTATTGTACCTTCAAGATTTAGTCATTTGGCTTCCAGAACACAACCAGTTTCGTCACTGTGGTTTTTGAAGCGGAGTTGTCGAAAGAAGGGGATGGAGGAAGAAAACGTTGTAAGGTTGGCTAAAAAGGTGAAGGTTCGAAGGATGGGAAGAAAATGTTGTAGGGTTGGCTAGAAAGGGGAAGGTCCGAAGGAGGGGAACACGTGTGGGAGAGGGGTGTGTACCGTTGAGGGATTATGCGGGTGAGAAGGATAGATTATGTTTTGTTTTATTTTTATATTTTATATAAATGTATATTGACTTGTACGTTAACTTTAATGATTCGTAAATATGTAGTAAAAGATAAAATAGAAAAAAGATAAAATGAAAAAATTACCCTTAATATAAGAGACGTTTTTTAATGTCATTAGAAATAAATTATAAACCAGAATAACAAAAAAACAATTTATAAAACTAGGGACAAAAATAGCTACAAAGATAAACTAGAGTGATAAAAATAGTAGTTTACTTTTTTTTAATTATTAGAGTGAATTGAGGATTTGGTCCATGTGCTATGTTGAAAATTATGAGTCTTTTGTACAGTCTTTTATAACACATTTTTCTTCATGTTTTAATGTCTTATTTGCTAGTTTTTTAATATATAACCTAATTTAGCTTTTTATTATCATTGACTCGTCGAATAATAGTACAAAATATATGTTTTTATATATAATATTATATATGATATAGAGATTGGTCGCCATAAGTCACGCCTTGATAAACGTCATGGCCTCGTCGTGGCTCCTAAGGCTTGAGGTTTGGCCTCGTCGCCACGCCACGCCACACGCCATTTAGAACCTTGATTATGACTAGCGTCCCTAAACTCAATTAATCATGGAGTAGGTCCAGTGGTATGCATTTTCTTATGCTAGAGTCGCTCTCACTAACAAATTCCATTAACTAAGTTAACTCAAGGTTAAAAAGACCAAAATACCCCTATTTTGACCCTTTCTGTCTAAAATTATACAATTTATTGGTTTACACGTGCAAATATATATATATATATATATATATATATATATACGGTTCCCTTCTTTTGTTAACCAAAGTTTTAGTGTTAACCTTGTTAACCAATCGGAACCATTCATATTCATCTTCTATGGCTTAGATTAAAATAGGTTTTATTTAATATTTAAATGGTGAACACGGTTGAGTATGCAATCTTCATATATGAACAGGGGTAAAAACGTCAACTGGTAGAAAAGGCTAATTAATATAAAAGGAAACCACCCTTATTTCATGGCACTTCCAAAACCGTGTTTCATAATCCAAAACTAGTCATTTTTATTATTCAAAATCAAATTTGTTTTCAAAATATGAGATTATCGAGTATAAGTTTTGGTGCCATGTGAAGATTTTGACAATTTATGTATTTTTTGTTCGTATATCCTAATGGGTTGCATATGGATATATGAAATGTGTTTTTGAATTCATATATGAAATTGGTTTTGATGACAATATATGTGAGATAAGCATATATGCATTTTTTGATGTGTAATATGAACATGGTTTACATGTACATATATGTAATTGTAAGTTGATGATCATATGTGTAAGATGTAACTCGTTTATATGTGCATATATGCACTTTTCTTTATGTGCATATATAAAATTGTAATTTGATGACCATATGTGTAAGATGTGCATATATGACCTTTTGATGTGTAAGAGGAACTTGGTTTATATGTGCATATATGCACTTTTGTTAATGCGTATATGAAATAAAAACATCATGTTCATGAACTGTATACGGCCAAAACAAATGTTAAATCAAACATCGTCTTTACGAAACTATATACGGCCAAAACAAACAGTTTGTGAATTAAAAAAACCAAAGCTAGCGTACCATTGACAAACTCATCTTTCAAAATTTCTCACCATGTTTTGCTCTTCAATCGACTGAGAATAAACATTATGATCATCAATGGTTGATGGAAAAAAATGAAGAACTGGGTTCATCGTCATTGGAGTCCATGATCATTAACAAGGAAAAAAAGTGACCAAGATGTTATGAAATAGGAAGAAGATGAAGATTATGCTATGAATTAGGAAGAAGATGAATATTAAGATTAATCTTTTAAAAAAATAAAAATATAACTTCCATGTTTATGATGAGTTAATATAAGAATGTAAATATCTATTAAATAATTTTAATACTTAGGTGGTGTTTGTTTTTTCAAAAGAAGCTTTTAATTGTCACTTATGTCTGATTCGGTCAGACGTAACATGATTCAGACCGTTTGTTTTTTTCCTTTTCAGAGCCTCTTAACTCTTAATGTCCTCTGAATAATTAAGTGACAACCTAGCCATTTAATTACGTCTTATTTCCATTCAACATCATTATTTCGATTTCAACGTCGGTTTTAGCCCCGATGCTCCCCGAATTTGCCAAAACACAAAACAAGAATATCATAGATTTGTGTGTTAGCTTTCCAAAATATCTTGAATCATTTAAATTGGCTCTTCGGTGTTTGATATATGATTAAAATTCCACAACCTCGCAAATCTGTCAGCTTCCTCCTGTTGTTTCCTTTTTTTTTCCGATTTTGTCCTTCGATCATTGATGCTCACTTCAATTGACGTATTTAAGTTGAGTTTTTGAGGGATAAAATAGAAAATTATACATATTCAGACGTTTGTCAGTTTACAAAAACAAACAGTCTTATTGATTCTGATTTCAAACTTCAGCACCATCTCTTAAAAATCAGAAGTGAAATCAGACTTCAGACTTCAACACCTCTTAAATAACAAACGCCATCTTAAATTCCCTAAATTACCCTTAATTAATACACCATGTGATTACTAAAAACAAACAAAAATACAAAAGTCCTATTGGTCTATACGGGTTAACAAGGTTAACACTAAAGCCTTGGTTAACATGACCCTATATATATATATATATATATATATATATATATATATATATATATATATATATATATATATATATATATATATATATAGAGAGAGAGAGAGAGAGAGAGAGAGAGAGAGAGTCCTTCTTTTGTTAACCACCCATTTAGTGTTAACCATGTTAACCAATCAGGACCATTAATTATGAAAATCAATGGCTAGGATTAAACTGATAATTCCTAATTAAAAAAACGGGTTAACATTATAGGAAGCACATATGCACAGGGGTAATATTGTCAATTATCAACCATCTCTAATTATTAGATAAGGAAACTATAAGATGTCGATAATCAGTTTCCTATAATCACTCATCTTTCTAAAATATCTAAGAGAACATCATCCCACCCCAATTCCAATCTCGACTCTCTCGGCAACCACAATCGACCCAAACTCTTCCAAGAAATCAGTGTGATTCGGCTATCTTCACTTACGCACAAGGAAATTGAAGGCGTGGATGGCTGAAGTTGGAGGCGGGGTTAACTTCAACAGCGGGCATCGCAGGGTGACGTATCGAAAAACCTGAGCGGCGGTGGGATTGTAATGATGAAGAAAGCAGGTGAAGAATCGACGAGATCGACTCCTTGGCTGCTTTTGAAGCACAAAACTCGTGGAAACTAGTACTTACGTTGATTCAGAAATCAAAAATCAGTTACGTTATGGATCTCGAATTCGTTTAATATACACAACTCATTCATGTTGTTTACCATAGAAGATCAGATCAGATCATACAATTATTGATGACTTGATATACGATTCTTCATCTTGCTATTTTAATACAGTTATCACGGTTCATGTTTACCAACAAAACTTGCAATAGTACTAAACGTTATTGCTTTTTAATCATCATCATGATTCATGAGTCGTAATTTTTTATTTTTTATTGCTTCTTTGTTGCTACTTTGGGTATCTTCATATTTTCTGCACTTGATTGATCAGTTAAGAATAAACAAATCGTTCGTTTAATGAATGTAATATGAATCATGTGAGAAATATCATTTTTGTGATAAGTACTTTTAAACCGTTTAATCACTTTATAAATCGATTTCTTTTGATGAAATCGGTATGTTTTTTGTGAACGAATAAGAAACATGTGTTCATGGCTTAATACTAACATGGTAAAGAAATAAGAACATCATAATGCTTTGCCATTTCTGCTTTCCTTCGGTGCATGTATGTCGTTTTAAATTGTGCATATATGCAATTTCGATAAGTGCATATATGCAGTTCTAAGGTATGCATATATGCAGTACTGTAACATCCTGAATTTTCAATAATAGTAATTTAATGAGAATTGGGATCTAATTGTATTTTGGTTTAAAACCTTGAATTATGTTGTAATTTATAATTCAATAGGGTTAAAATACAAGGGTTTAAAGTTTGGTGTTGTTTTGAGAAATAATGGAAACTTGGAGGTGTAAGTGGTCATTTGTGAAAAGTGTGTTTGGATAAAGTAGATGAAATCAGATTGTTATCTGATTTCTTATGTTGGGTCGGTTGGAGAATCAAGAGAGAAAGAAAGAAAAAGAAGAAAAGAGGAAGAAAAGAAAGAAAACAAGTCTTGGCTTCAAATTGGTAAGAAATTGGTTATGATTTCTGATAAAACTTGTTGTAGATGTATGTTTGTAAACGAATCTATGTATTAAAATGGATTTCAAAATCATTATCAACAGATTGGAATCAGATTTGTGCAGGAAGTGGGTTTTGCAAGTTTAAAGGTGAGTTCATTTGTTGTTTGCTTAAATCAGTATTTATATGTTAAATTAAACCTTGAAATAGTTGTATAAACTGTTTGTGGACTGTAAGGGATGGTCTGGAATGAACTGAATCGAACAGACATCGAATTAGGTCGATTTTTAAGCTGCAGGTCGCAGGTTTCCGGATAAAACCACGTATCCGGAAATCGTGGTGTTGAAGGTCTCCGGACGCGATTAAGTATCCGGTAAGTTTAGTTTTATTGTAGTTTCCGGATAAAATAGTTACCGGATAGTATCCGGGTTGCTTTAGTTTCCGGGTGTTGTCCGGATTAGACGGTATCCGGAAAGTATGATTTAACCGGTAAGTAGTAGTTATCCGGAAACCCCTATTGTCCGGATAGTCTAAGGTATCCGGAAACCCCTGTTATCCGGACACTTTGGAGAAATTGAGAATGTTAGGTTCTGATGGCTGGATGCAGTTTCTGAATGTTTCGTCTGGTTAAGTTTCTAAAAACAATTCTAGGGGCGCTGCCCCTTGACCCCATCCGCTAACCGGTAGCGGAACCCCCGTGCTAAGTCGCCGAAGGGGGGGCATTTGAGGATGAAGATACGATAGGTTATCTAGTATTCTTAGATTTGAGAAAATGATATGAGCTGTAATATGTTGTTATGCATATACGTTAGTAAAGTGTAATGGATCCATAGGCACTAGTGTTTGGTAATCACATGGAATAGGCGTGTGGTAATAATCGTTATTCCAGTGATGTGTGTAGTACTAATGGTTATGTGCATGTGGAATAGATGAAGTTAGTCATTATTCTGATGTGTGTAGTACTAATGGTTATGTGCACGTGGAATAGATGAAGTTAGTCATTATTCTGATGTGTGTGGTACTAATGGTTATGTACACGTGGAATAGATGAAGTTAGTCATTATTCTGATGTGTGTGAGAAACCCTAGAATAAACGTAATTCCCGGTTTCTAAGGAAGAAGAGGGATTGACATATGTAATTGTAATCTCTACTTCCTTTTCTAAGAAATGGGCATGTGTATATTGCGATTTCTTAGGTGGGAGCATTAATCTAGAATCTGAGAAAGATTCGTAGTGTGGCTCTGGAATAGGATATGAATGGAAATGGGCATGTGTATATTGCGATTTCTGGAATAAGAGTATTAATCTAGAATCTGAGAAAGATTTGTAGTGTGGCTCTAAGAAATGATATGATGATGGAATGTGTGTCAGTCATATTCATGGGATTGGATAAAAATCGTGTTAACGGAATAGAGTTACACGTATGGTAAGAAAAGGGTAATCAGGTTTGATATAACTTGTTTACATTGATTTTGCAAATATTATTATGGAAACGAATGTTCTCACTAGGCGTTGGCCTACTCGTTTCAAATGATGTTTTCTTACCAGGTACCGGCTCGGGAAAATAAGGGTTGTGGGACGAGCGTTTTGGAATATCAAGGAAGTCAATTAACAGAAGGAGATTTTGAGGTATTGCTTAGATAACTTAGTTAATCTGATTATAGTGACATAATTAGATTAATAAGTTATTTGTAGGATCCTGTATCTGTAAATGTACTCTTGATGATTAATTCACTTGCTATTTATGTAAGTTTGAAGTTTATATTATCATAGCTTGTGGAAATTTAAGGTTCAAATTAGCCCAGAATTTTGGGGTGTTACAATATGGTATCAGAGCAATAGTTTAAGCGAACTAAGTATGCTGAGGAGGTACTTAGACTTAAGCTGAGATGAATTAAGTTATGATATGTGAGAAAGGGGTAGAAGTACTAAGACGGGATAGTCTTAGAGTCAACAGAAATACGTGAATTTAGTACTGTAGCAATGGCAACGAGAATTCTCATGTAAAGTATGTTCGCAATTTCAATTAGCTACTTTTATTATGAATATGAGTTACACAAGCATACTTGTTTCTAAATTGTCACAGTGACTAATGATCGATAAAGTACGTTTTGCATGTCTATATTCGTATAACCATTTCTTATGGCTATCTCTTTGTGTTATAGTAGAACGATGGTGGGTACGCCACCAAGGTCCTTCAATTCTTTGGAGATTAGATCAGTAAATGATTGGGGGTTGGAAAGACAACCTGGAACTGGCGGGACTCATGAAAGTCCGCCGAGGCAAACTTTAATAGTATGAAATGGTTGAGTAAGTGGGCCATGGAATGCATGTATAGTAAGTGTTACAAAGCCGAGAGGGCGACCACTGATCGGAATAGTGTGTTATTGATAAGTCGCGTGAGTAAAACGATTGACCTTGTTTGAGTGAGTAGCCTTCATTTGCGAATAGAGTTTCATGTATGGTGTCCTAGTGTGTGTTACATGAGTTTTTATGATTTCAAAACAAATGCATAGACAACAATTTTAGTCGAGGTCGAGTCAGCATGTGCAAGTGTGTATTTAAAGAAAAAAAAGGCAATTCCATTTACGGCGCACAATGAAATTTTGAGTTTAGCAAATTGCAAAATACTTCGTATTTTACATGAAAAGTTGAATGGTAGCAAAAAGGTCAAGAAAGCGTTGGCCAGCAAAACTTTTTATAACCAACAAGAGTATTAACTTGATGATATCATATAAACGAATGTGAGAACCGACTAGCTTACTTCGTGTCGGTAACTTTCTTTTAAACTTTTGTCGCATGAAAAGATTTTCATTTTTATTACTGTCGTAACAATATCGTTTAGTTGAGAAAGATTAAGTGTTACTGAAAGTTGTATGCAAACGATTCTTGAGATCGTTGTGAGTACATTGGAGTTATGAGAATGTTGAGGTCATCGGTACCCAAGTTGTTCCTTGTGTTGTTCTTTAAAATGAGAAATTGTGCGAAATGATTCATTTATCAAGTTGTCATGCATGAAGGCTATGAACTCACTAGGTCATAGAGTATTACACTTTAAGCTAAGAAAGAACTCCGAGAGTGAAGAGGTGTTGGATAAATCATGGGAGAATGTTCGTAGTTTTGGAATTTGGGTTCAAGATGAGAGGTGATCAGTGGGAGAGTCGAAAGTGGACTTTAGTGTCGGATGTATGAGGGTCTGTACCCATTGTTCGATGACTAGAAAAACAGTTGCCAAGGGACGATTGTGTCCGGAGGAAGGACTAGAAGTCGTCAAGGTGATGGAATAGTATGGTGAGACAGAAAGGAAACATCCTTGATGTCAAATAAGAATTTATGGTGATCTTGTGATATTAACGTTGCACGAATAAATTAGAAATGAAAACGATGGGATGTGAATTAGATTATGATATGTTGGAAGGATTAGGTTCAGTTAAGGACCCTTGTTAAAGAATAGGTTAAAGAAGTATCGACAGGTCGACTATTGACTTTGAAGTCGGCAGTTGTGTAAGGTGTATGAGGCCTTTTGCCTGTCACAGGGTGCGGTCTGGGTGCGTCCAGCGTATGCCTGTGCTTGCAGGAACAAAATCGTGAGCGGTACCGGCATGCTGTTATGCAGAGGGTATGCACAAAGCGGACAATATCGTGTACGGTGGACTGGGGATGTTACAGAATGGTATGTATTTTGTGAAACACCCACTTTTGGGAATTTGAGTGATTGACAAATTAATCGCGAGTGAAAGAAACTTTGATTAAATTATTGCATAAGAGAAAGTTATGTGGTCAAATTACGCTTTTAGAGTTATTGTGGTTGTACAATAATTATGATGTGATATGTGCTTAATTGCATTTTATTTAAATGAGTGTTGTTTTAAGTATTGGTCTTAGGTGAGAGGACCGTTTGATGATCTTGTATTCTTAGTACCTTTGGGACTAATGAACCTGGGTAAGTGATATACATTGTTGAGTATAAAAGAGTTGCATATACGTGTACATATAGATACATATATGGATTGACTTCATTGGGAAGGTAGCAATGAAGGGGTTGTGAGATTATCACGCCTCGGAGCGTGTGTTGCATGATGTGAGTTAGATGTATTTAATTGCATGAGTAGATGTTGATAAATAAACATTGGATCCTTTGAGCGGATGGCTCGGTTTTGGACTCGGTTGAGTATTGGGAGCATTCGCCTGGTTTAAATAAGCTCGACGTAGGCTTGGGGTTGGAATTATATGAATTGTATTATAATTAAAGTTTACATGAGATGAATACATTGTTTATTTCTGAGATCATGTATGAATATTAAGCCTGGAATCAGAAGATTAAAAGTTAAAGGACCACCGTGTAGGGGTGTTAGGATAGTGAAGGGCTGTTGTTTTAGATAAGCGTTTTCTTACGGTGTGGATGGTTTATAAAGGATGAAGTATTAGGCACGAACGAAGCAAGTGTATAGACTATGCCGATCCGTGAGGGATTGTGCCCTGTCTATGTATTGGTTTGGAATCACGAAGAGATAGCAGGAAACAAGTAAGTTGAAATTAATTAGAAACCGCGAGTTGTGGTTCAACTAAAGTTGGGGAGGATTATAATAGTGAAATAGACTCAATTAATCATGCGGGAGAACATGAATGTACGTTTGAATTGTGTACAAATGACCATGAGAGACCTGGTCTGCTGTGAGATGTTATGGGTGGAGAATGTACGAACGAGTAGTGGCATCAAGTGCCAAAACAAGTGTGTCAACTAGTGTGTAATGTGAAGTTAGAAAGAGGAAGCATCCGATGGAAGTATTTTCGGGGATTTCAGATAAAGAGTACGATTTTGTCAATAAAATTGTTGGAGTATGTGGTTTGTAAGATGGTGTAGTGATATGGCTAATATCGGAATAGAATGGCGGAAAAGTAGTGGGTGTTTATCCAAAGTGATGTTGGTTGTGTGAGTCGCTAGGTAAGTTTATGTTCTTGAATCATTGGAAGTTAACGAAGATGATGGATATGTTAGTCAAAATGTGATGTAAAAGATGCAAAATCCTTAAGGAAGATGAGTTGCTTCTTATGTGTGAAAGAATTGCCCGAGGAAGTATTAGTTGCGGATTAAAGAATGTGTAGTAACTTGGGACGGTATGTCGTTTCAAGATAACTTAGTTGATTGCCTTAAGTTAGAATTTTGGTACAACTGTTTGGTTATGTATAGTAATGAGAAAATGTTATCAGTATGTGGGAAAAGTTGGGAGAAAGAGACAAGTAATGTTTGGAGGGTAGTACTCCATGCTAACGTGGGAAAAAATGATAAAAAGATCGGACCTAAGAATGTAGTTATACTACAGGTTCAATGGAATTATCACCCTTGTTATACAACACTTTAGTATTTGGTTGCAATATGGTTGGATAGTGCGATAGTGGTGTGAGGAAATGGTAGCACTTTGTACTAAAGAAACGTGTGAGTCATGGATGTAACAAAGGTTTGTCGTATTTATCGGAGTATTCAAAAGTGGTGAGTATACTCAATTTATGGTGAGTATAGATTTTCAAGCAGTAGATGGTAATGTTATTTTGAGACCCGGAGATCGAGTTACGGTTAATGTCGGTATGGTAGACCAAGAAATAGTCGGGTAAAGATTTGATGATGAACAGTGACTCTAAGGAGGTTTGCAAATCCAAGTTGGGGAGCGGATGCTAATAAAAGAATTAAGGTTCAGAAGGTATGAAAGGATGAATTCTTGTTCTTTCTGGACTTTTAATTGTGATTAAGTATGTAAGACTTAAAGGGAAGAGATGTACAAAATATTTCATGTTGGTATGATGTGATTTCTTTTACTAAAGTAAGAGTGGATGAGAAGAATTGTTGTGTGGAAGAACCAGAGGCAATTTTGGAAAGATCGGTTAGAAAGCTACGTAATGGCAAGGAAGTAGCTATGTTGAAAGTATAGTGGAAACACCATCGAGGTGCTAATGTGACTTTAGAGTCGGAAGAGAATATGAAGGATAGGTATCCCCATCTGTTTACCTGATCTTGATTTCGAGGACGAAATCATTTTCAAGTTGGGGAGTATTGTAACATCCTGAATTTTCAATAATAGTAATTTAATGAGAATTGGGATGTAACACCCTCGAATTTGGAAAGAGCAACTAAATAAAATTTCAATAAAACAATCACTTAATAAAATAAAATTCCTTCTACAAACCATTCCTGGAATTACTTCAAGATAAACATAACAACTCTCGCAATAAAATACTCAAATCATATTATGAATCACGTAAAGTCGGATGTTACTTAACAGTAGTACAAGTTGCTAATCCCAAACTAAATGCGTAAGACTTCACTAAACACTTCACCTCTCGTGCACACTACTAGCACCCGCCACTTCATAATGTAGCTAGAGCTACTCCCCACCTGAGCCTGTTGCACAGGCCGACAAATAAAAAAAAGGTTAGGCTTACGCCTAGTGAGTTCAAGCATTTTATCATGAGTACATAAAAATCATAAATCGAAAGGTTGTGGTTTTAGTCATGATTCAGATAAATCTTTCATTGAAAGTTGCGACAAAGATTATTATTTCCAAAGGGTTTCCCAAACGGGTATAAATGACTCATTTTCCACGCACACAAAATCTAGTAGAAAAGTTCCCAAAATGTATAAAGCGTTTTCTAAAATGAATTCCAACACCAACTCACTCAAAACGCGTTTTCTAAAAGGGTTTCCCAAACGGGTATAAATTAACACTAAAACGTGCATTATCCCCAAATTGTTTATAAGGTCATTTATACAAATATGATTAAACCATTTAATAAACTCCATTTTGAGTAATAAATCTTTTAAGGTAAAAATTATGATTTCTACACATCAAATACCCCAAAATCCCAAATACGGGTGTTTTACACATTTAAAAAGATAAATACATCAAAAAGGTTAAATTAACCGAATATCTCAACAATTAATATATTCAGGTAAAACACACAAACATTTGGAAAATACTATTTTGGCATGTACAACGTTTTCACAAATTAACTTGAACTCGTCTTGCTAGATTTAGGCTAAATCTAGAATTTCTCCAAACGTAAGCTCCTTTGATGAAGTTGGCATCCTCAAGCCAAAACATCCAAAACCTAGATTTATGAATTTCCAACCATCAATAACCAAGTCTAACCAAAAAGAATCATCATCCATCCATAATATACCAAAATACTCACTTATCCAAAACCTTAACTTCAAAATGAAGAGAAGAGAAGATTTACCTTAACCATACTTGAATCCACCAACCCAAAATGTCTCTACAACCTCCAAGATGCACCACAACTCCTAATCTTCAAATGGAGTGGAAGGGTTGGGTAAAAACCCTAGAAATTGGTGGAGAAGATGAAGTGAAAGGGTTTCAAGATTGTGTCCTAAAACCATGGTAGATGAAGAAGATCACTTTCAAAACTCGAATCTTGTGGCAAAATAGCTCAAAATCGACTTTGGAGGCTCAGGGTTTCGGTTTGGGAGAGAAAGGGATGAAATGGGAGAATTGAGGAGTGAAATGGGGTTGAAATCGTATTTTTAAACTCCAGGTACCCGACGGCTAAAGTAACATGCTAAAGTGACCATGTCACTCTCGCTGTGTCACTTTCGCACAAAATGTACCGAAAGTTCCCAAGTTTTCCATCAGATTTGATACATGCTAAAGTGACCATGTCACTCTCGCTGTGTCACTTTCGCACAAAATGTACCGAAAGTTCCCAAGTTTTCCATCAGATTTGATACATGCTAAAGTGACCATGTCACTCTCGCTGTGTCACTTTCGCTGGTCACTTTAGCCGAGATTGTACCGAAAGTTGTTTTGGCCATAACTTCTTCGTTTTAGCTCCGATTTCGCTCCGGAAAGAACCGTTGGACTCGTATTCGAATTACCCATCCAACAATACCATAAAATCTAGGATTTAATCCAAAATCCTATTTTTCATATTTTTCTTAAAGATAGGTTCCACACCGATTCGAAGTTGTACTTATCCGGAAATTACGGGTGTTACAATCCTCCCAACCTTAGGATGATTTCGTCCTCGAAATCTACATCCTTTACAACCCAAGGTTAACCGACTCAACGCCGACTATAATCTCACAGTCTATAAAGACAAATCCTCGAACAATTGCTTATCAACAAAGCCATTCACGTACACTATACTTATGTCCGGGAGAACACTCCGACAACTGGAATAATTCCTAGTCAGACGACTTTGGTTGTCTCCCAACCTTAGATGTTCCATACATCTCGATCTCAGTTTCAGACTCTAAATTACTCCAAGGTTTGTTCCTTCAAAACTACTCAACACAATTGAGCATCCTAGGATTACTACCACCGTTACCATTATTCAAGTTAAAATTGGACTACACCCTCCGAATTCGTTAACGGTCTCCGACCTCACCCACACAAGGTTGACACCTAGTTATACCACCACGTTTTGATCTCTAACAAGACTCTACTCACGAGTTCCGTTTATCGAGTGTTTCCACGAACTAAGGCTGTTAACAAAACGGTTACACCAACCTCAAAATGAGTTACCACAAGTCTAACCCTCCAATTACCACAAGCACCTCGACTTTGCTACCGATATCACCCGGTCTATAGTTACAGCACGTGCCTGAACGCTCGACTCTTCACAGTTGAAGTTCTATACAACTTATTCTTAATCGGGGTTACTTAACCTTTCCCAGGTCCTAACGAGTTCAAGGTTTTCAAGTGCGTTATTCAATAAATATGTCAATCAACCAAACCTTTCACAAAGATATTTTCAACACAAAGATTTTCATATCGAATAAATCGTAAACTACTATCATTAATTCGGTGGTTACGCCAAAAATGGACACGCTCATCCCACAAATGAAAATCATGTTTGAAAATTATTTCATTGCAGTTCAGATTTTCAACAAAACGCTAAAGCGAAATAAACAACTTCTTTAAAATTAACCGTCACGGTTCTAGCATGGATTGACTCATGACATGCACGTAAGGTAACTGCCCATTTTAAATGGTGTGCAACAAAAGTTTCGTACGTACTTTAAAAGAAGATCAAACGGCTTTTGATTCTAAAATTCCTTTCTAGCCGTAACATGGCATGGAACAAGGTTTACCAACTCAAGATTTGCGCGCGTCGGTTTATTATACAAAAACGATGAAACGAAGTACACTTTTGTCAAAACATGAAAAGACTTGTGTAAGTTCCAAATTTAAAGACTAATCAAAACGCTTCCATCATTTGAAGATATCGACTAAAACGTCATAAAACCTCAAGTTGGGGTAGGCATGCAAGCTTGTAACACTTTCCTAGTGGTTTTCTTGAAATGAGATACCATGCACCAAATAGTTGACGTCCAAAATTTCCTAAGGTGAAATTCTTTAAATTAATTTCCAAAATTTTCCTCCTCCGGTCATATAGTGACACACGAGTAAAATGTTTCTGACAAGGTTTTCACACAACACGTGTTTTCCCAATCTTAGGAGAAAATGAGTACATGTAATTTGTTGACACCAAAAGGGTTCAAATCAACTTTCAAATTCCAAATTGCACTAATGGTGCGCATCAATGTTCAAAACATAAGAATTCTACGCATCATAATTCTATACAAACATGTTTTCTAAAATCTTTATCACGAAGCACTTTCCTCAAAATTTCGTACTAGATACATAAAACGTCGAAACGTCATTGCTTGAAATGTATTTGTCAAGGTACTCAAAATACACATTTCCTCCGAAACCAAAAAGGTTTAAATTTTTCCAAAATATTTGGCAAATCCAAATTGACCAATGTCAACGACTCATACATTTGTGTTTTTCAAATAACGCGCATTGTAAACCATCCGTGATCCCCACGTCACTAAACATGCTTTGAACCAAATGGCTTTTCTTTTAAACAAGGAGTTAATAAAACATTTTCATGCACGTCTCGTTTATTAAAGTGTCGAGAAACAATAGTTACCAAGCTATGCATACCCCTAAGTCGATATAACACATTTTAGATAAAAATGATAATAAAATATTTAACTGACCAAAAACGCACCAAGTAAATTATTATGAAATGTCACAAAAAATGTTCTTTTATGCATCACTTAGGTCACGTACAAGTCAATCCATACACTGAACGATATGCAACGAAATACTTAGTAACACAAACCTTTTGAAAGAAAAGTTACGCGACACTAGAGTTCCAAACTCATCTCCTTTTAGTCGCCTTATGGCATAAATTTAACTTTTCTCAACAAAACTCGAGTGGGACAAAATACCCACATAACTTATATACCTTTCACATAAGTAATTAAAGCATGCACCTTGTGAAATTATACTCACACAACTCAACGTGTCGTAAAACAAAACTCCATGAATCTCAATGGAATCAATGACTCCAAGTCAATAAAACGATGCTAAACATTATGCTTTCAAAGCCAAATTGCTATAAGTAAAATCATAAATGAGACGCCAAAATCCCAAAATCCCCTTCTAGGACAATACCATATAAACAACATTGTTTAACAACTCACATTAAACAAATTCTCCAAAATAACTTTACATAGATATAATGGAAGACAACTTTCCGTCCCAACTCTAACATATATGGAGGAGATCCAATGTTAAAGTTATAAGTCGTAGTCACTTGTCCAATGTCTTAAACATCATAAAATATGGATATCACTGTATCCTAAGGTAAGATTGGACAATAATAAAATGGAACAATTTCCGACGGGGCTCACAACTCCCGTAATAAAACATTTTCATGCAGGTTCAAAACCCATGATTTAAAATCTTGTGTGTGTGCTAAACATTTCCCAAAATTATAACACAATCCATATATGGATTCAAAACACAAGAAATAATTAATGCAATTTATTTTCAAAAATAAATTTCGTGCATAATTTAGTCGGCACTCAACGTCTCAACTCACGCTCCTCCATAATCCTCCGGTCCACCAATTTCACCCGGATATTCAAACCTCTTAAGGCTAAGTCGGAAATTACATCGATTAACCTTACGGTTTTTCCTCAATTCAAAGTCGGCTCAATAAGCCTATGGTTCTAGTCCAACCATCAATCTTGACCCAAAACGGTCTACTTAAAGAAAATATCATACTTATCGTCACTCAAAGTGACTAATACTAGAATCGTCCATCTATTCCAACGACTACTAGCTCAGAACCTCTTTCACTACCCCAACGATCATCACATTAAAGTAATTCAAGTATGCACATGTACTAATAGGTTCGCCATGACACTGGCCAGGTGTCACTATGAACGCACCGTACATGATTATCCTTGCTACTCTCGACGTGATTCTCGTTTCTAACAGTTCCATCAACTTCAAAACATCCTATCTTAAAGTGCCTAGTGGTGAATTTCACTCTCATTTACTTAAACAAACACTAGTTTGAGTCTAGGTATCCAAAATCAACACCTAAATCTCTCAAACTTATGCTCTGATACCAACTTGTAACACCCTCGAATTTGGAAAGAGCAACTAAATAAAATTTCAATAAAATAATCACTTAATAAAATAAAATTCCTTCTACAAACCATTCCTAGAATTACTTCAAGATAAACATAACAACTCTCGCAATAAAATACTCAAATCATATTATGAATCACGTAAAGTCGGATGTTACTTAACACTAGTACAAGTTACTAATCCCAAACTAAATGCGGAAGACTTCACTAAACACTTCACCTCTCGTGCACACTACTAGCACTCGCCACTTCATAATGTAGCTAGAGCTACTCCCCACCTGAGCCTGTTGCACATGCCGACAAATAAAAAAAAGGTTAGGCTTACGCCTAGTGAGTTCAATCATTTTATCATGACTACATAAAAATCATAAATCGGAAGGTTGTGGTTTTAGTCATGATTCAGATAAATCTTTCATTGAAAGTTGCGACAAAGATTATTATTTCCAAAGGGTTTCCCAAACGGGTATAAATGACTCATTTTCCACGCACACAAAATCTAGTAGAAAAGTTCCCAAAATGTATAAAGCGTTTTCTAAAATGAATTCCAACACCAACTCACTCAAAATGTGTTTGATCGTAAATATCCCAAGAAATATAACCGTGGACAAAACTCCAATATTTAAAACATCTAAATAGGATAAAGCGTAGAATTCTGCCAATGAACCATGACGAAAGTTTGCATAAATAAAGTACGTCACCGAAAATATGGATAAAAACATATACCCAAAACCACACCTTTCGGTGACGGGGGAGACCCGATTCCATCGAGAGCTACGGGCACACAAAGTTAAGTTACTCGTGATGTTACTGGATTACACCTCAAGTCCCGACCTTAGTTCCCATGCCATAAAGACATCACAACCTCAAGCCATAAATAGATTGCCTTTATTGCATACCCCGTAGAGTTACACCTCAAGGACTTACAGGAGACCATAGTGCATATCCAGTCTAGACGAGTTTCACCTCAGGGACTCCCGCGTCCCCTATTGCCTACTCGCTAGTGGCCCCACGGCCCAACGCATATGCCCATGCGTTCCCAATACTGCCCGCTGATACCAGCCTTCCAGCACCATGCGACGGACAAACGCGTCTTGTTGTGTGAAGGGACGAAGTCAACCAACCCCACAACCGAATGCACAAAGAGATAGACCATCAAATAAAACTGACTCACGTGCCTATGGATCCAATGCAACACAGTCTACAAAACATGCTCAACCCGAAATGACAGAAGCACCCAAACATGTAAATATCATTAATGAGCAATAAAATGTATCAAGTTGCAATAAATGCAAATCATAAATGAGACCCCACATTGAGCCATTTAAAACCGGACAAATGTCCCCAAGACCCTCTCAAGGTCAAAACCGAGCAAAATGCTCAAAGTCGTCAGACCCATAAATAACGGTCATCAACTAGCATAAAAATGCATTTAAACATCGATCGGGTAAACCAGTACCACAAAATCATTATTAACCCAAAACTCGACACAGGTTAAACATAAAGGGTTTTCTCAAAAGGACTCACACCCTTACAATTCTCAAAATGGTTATTAACACTAACACGTGCATTATCCCCAATTTGTTTATAAGGTCATTTATACAAATATGATTAAACCATCTAATAAACTCCATTTTGAGTAATAAATCTTTTAAGGTAAAAATTATGATTTCTACACATCAAATACCCCAAAATCCCAAATACGGGTGTTTTACACATTTAAAAAGATAAATACATCAAAAAGGTTAAATTAACCGAATATCTCAACAATTAATATATTCAGGTAAAACACACAAACATTTGGAAAATACTATTTTTGGCATGTACAACGTTTTCACAAATTAACTTGAACTCGTCTTGCTAGATTTAGGCTAAATCTAGAATTTCTCCAAACGTAAGCTCCTTTGATGAAGTTGGCATCCTCAAGCCAAAACTTCCAAAACCTAGATTTATGAATTTCCAACCATCAATAACCAAGTCTAACCATAAAGAATCATCATCCATCCATAATATACCAAAATACTCACTTATCCAAAACCCTAACTTCAAAATGAAGAGAAGATAAGATTTACCTTAACCATACTTGAATCCACCAACCCAAAATGTCTCTACAACCTCCAAGATGCACCACAACTCCTAATCTTCAAATGGAGTGGAAGGGTTGGGTAAAAACCCTAGAAATTGGTGGAGAAGATGAAGTGAAAGGGTTTCAAGATTGTGTCCTAAAACCATGGTAGATGAAGAAGATCACTTTCAAAACTCGAATCTTGTGGCTAAATAGCTCAAAATCGACTTTGGAGGCTTAGGGTTTCGGTTTGGGAGAGAAAGGGATGAAATGGGAGAAGTGAGGAGTGAAATGGGGTTGAAATCGTATTTTTAAACTCCAGGTACCCGACGGCTAAAGTGACATGCTAAAGTGACCATGTCACTCTCGTTGTGTCACTTTCGCACAAAATGTACCGAAAGTTCCCAAGTTTTCCATCAGATTTGATACATGCTAAAGTGACATGCTAAAGTGACCATGTCACTCTCGCTGTGTCACTTTCGCACAAAATGTACCGAAAGTTCCCAAGTTTTCCATCAGATTTGATACATGCTAAAGTGACATGCTAAAGTGACCATGTCACTCTCGCTGTGTCACTCTCGCTGGTCACTTTAGGCGAGATTGGACCGAAAGTTGTTTTGGCCATAACTTCTTCGTTTTAGCTCCGATTTCGCTCCGGAAAGAACCGTTGGACTCGTATTCGAATTACCCATCCAACAATACCATAAAATCTAGGATTTAATCCAAAATCCTATTTTTCATATTTTTCTTAAAGATAGGTTCCACACCGATTCGAAGTTGTACTTATCCGGAAATTACGGGTGTTACAATCCTCCCAACCTTAGGATGATTTCGTCCTCGAAATCTACATCCTTTACAACCCAAGGTTAACCGACTCAACGCCGACTATAATTTATCAGTCCCTAACTCGAATCTAAATTCCCTCCTCACAGTTTATAAAGACAAATCCTCGAACAATTGCTTATCAACAAAGCCCTTCACGTACACTATACTTATGTCCGGGAGAACACTCCGACAACTGGAATAATTCCTAGTCAGACGACTTTGGTTGTCTCCCAACCTTAGATGTTCCATACATCTCGATCTCAGTTTCAGACTCTAAATTACTCAAAGGTTTGTTCCTTCAAAACTACTCAACACAATTGAGCATCCTAGGATTACTACCACCGTTACCATTATTCAAGTTAAAATTGGACTACACCCTCCGAATTCGTTAACGGTCTCCGACCTCACCCACACAAGGTTGACACCTAGTTATACCACCACGTTTTGATCTCTAACAGGACTCTACTCACGAGTTCCGTTTACCGAGTGTTTCCACGAACTAAGGCTGTTAACAAAACGGTTACACCAACCTCAAAATGAGTTACCGCAAGTCTAACCCTCCAATTACCACAAGCACCTCGACTTTGCTACCGATATCACCCGGTCTATAGTTATAGCACGTGCCTGAACGCTCGACTCTTCACAGTTGAAGTTCTATACAACTTATTCTTAATCGGGGTTACTTAACCTTTCCCAGGTCCTAACGAGTTCAAGGTTTTCAAGTGTGTTATTCAATAAATATGCCAATCAACCAAACCTTTCACAAAGATATTTTCAACACAAAGATTTTCATATTGAATAAATCGTAAACTACTATCATTAATTCGGTGGTTACGCCAAAAATGGACACGCTCATCCCACATATGAAAATCATGTTTGAAAATTATTTCATTGCAGTTCAGATTTTCAACAAAACGCTAAAGCGAAATAAACAACTTCTTTAAAATTAACCGTCACGGTTCTAGCATGGATTGACTCATGACATGCACGTAAGGTAACTGTCCATTTTAAATCGTGTGCAACAAAAGTTTTGCACGTACTTCAAAAGAAGATCAAACGGCTTTTGATTCTAAAATTCCTTTCTAGCCGTAACATGGCATGGAACAAGGTTTACCAACTCAAGATTTGCGCGCGTCAGTTTATTATACAAAAACGATGAAACGAAGTACACTTTTGTCAAAACATGAAAAGACTTGTGTAAGTTCCAAATTTAAAGACTAATCATAACGCTTCCATCATTTGAAGATATCGACTAAAACGTCATAAAACCTCAAGTTGGGGTAGGCATGCAAGCTTGTAACACTTTCCTAGTGGTTTTCTTGAAATGAGATACCATGCACCAAATAGTTGACGTCCAAAATTTCCTAAGGTGAAATTCTTTAAATTAATTTCCAAAATTTTCCTCCTCCGGTCATATAGTGACACACGAGTAAAATGTTTCTGACAAGGTTTTCACACAACACGTGTTTTCCCAATCTTAGGAGAAAATGAGTACTTGTAATTTGTTGACACCAAAAGGGTTCAAATCAACTTTCAAATTCCAAATTGCACTAATGGTGCGCATCAATGTTCAAAACATAAGAATTCTACGCATCGTAATTCTATACAAACAGGTTTTCTAAAATCTTTATCACGAAGCACTTTCCTCAAAATTTCGTACTAGATACATAAAACGTCGAAACGTCATTGCTTGAAATGTATTTGTCAAGGTACTCAAAATACACATTTCCTCCGAAACCAAAA
This sequence comes from Saussurea involucrata, assembly GCA_033807775.1. Taxonomy (NCBI): domain Eukaryota; kingdom Viridiplantae; phylum Streptophyta; class Magnoliopsida; order Asterales; family Asteraceae; genus Saussurea; species Saussurea involucrata. The sequence continues at coordinate 79,464,252 of CM066318.1, read as the reverse complement.
AGGTTTAAATTTTTCCAAAATATTTGGCAAAGAAAAAGAAAGAAAAAGAAGAAAAGAGGAAGAAAAGAAAGAAAACAAGTATTGGCTTCAAATTGGTAAGAAATTGGTTATGATTTCTGATAAAACTTGTTGTAGATGTATGTTTGTAAACGAATCTGTGTATTAAAATGGATTTCAAAATCATTATCAACAGATTGGAATCAGATTTGTGCAGGAAGTGGGTTTTGCAAGTTTAAAGGTGAGTTCATTTGTTGTTTGCTTAAATCAGTGTTTATATGTTAAATTAAACCTTGAAATAGTTGTATAAACTATTTGTGGATTGTATGGGATGGTCTGGAATGAACTGAATCGAACAGACATCGAATTAGGTCGATTTTTAAGCTGCAGGTCGCAGGTTTCCGGATAAAACCATGTATCCGGAAACCGTGGTGTTGAAGGTCTCCGGACGCGATTAAGTATCCGGTAAGTTTAGTTTTATTGTAGTTTCCGGATAAAATAGTTATCGGATAGTATCCGGGTTGCTTTAGTTTCCGGGTGTTGTCCGGATTAGACGGTATCCGGAAAGTATGATTTAACCGGTAAGTAGTAGTTATCCGGAAACCCCTGTTGTCCGGATAGTCTAAGGTATCCGGAAACCCCTGTTATCCGGACACTTTGGAGAAATTGAGAATGTTAGGTTCTGATGGCTGGATGCAGTTTCTGAATGTTTTGTCTGGTTAAGTTTTAAAAACAATTCTAGGGGCGCTGCCCCTTGACCCCATCCGCTAACCGGGTAGCGGAACCCCCGTGCTAAGTCGCCGAAGGGGGGGCATTTGAGGATGAAGATACGATAGGTTATCTAGTATTCTTAGATTTGAGAAAATGATATGAGCTGTAATATGTTGTTATGCATATACGTTAGTAAAGTGTAATGGATCCATAGGCACTAGTGTTTGGTAATCACATGGAATAGGCGTGTGGTAATAATCGTTATTCCAGTGATGTGTGTAGTACTAATGGTTATGTGCATGTGGAATAGATGAAGTTAGTCATTATTCTGATGTGTGTAGTACTAATGGTTATGTGCACGTGGAATAGATGAAGTTAGTCATTATTCTGATGTGTGTGGTACTAATGGTTATGTACACGTGGAATAGATGAAGTTAGTCATTATTCTGATGTGTGTGAGAAACCCTGGAATACACGAAATTCCCGGTTTCTAAGGAAGAAGAGGGATTGACATATGTAATTGTAATCTCTACTTCTTTTACTAAGAAATGGGCATGTGTATATTGCGATTTCTTAGGTCGGAGCATTAATCTAGAATCTGAGAAAGATTCGTAGTGTGGCTCTGGAATAGGATATGAATGGAAATGGGCATGTGTATATTGCGATTTCTGGAATAAGAGTATTAATCTAGAATCTGAGAAAGATTCGTAGTGTGGCTCTAAGACATGATATGATGATGGAATGTGTGTCAGTCATATTCATGGGATTGGATGAAAATCGTGTTAACGGAATAGAGTTACACGTATGGTAAGAAAAGGGTAATCAGGTTTGATATAACTTGTTTACATTGATTTTGCAAATATTATTATGGAAACGAATGTTCTCACTAGGCGTTGGCCTAATCGTTTCAAATGATGTTTTCTTACCAGGTACCGGCTCGGGAAAATAAGGGTTGTGGGACGAGCGTTTTGGAATATCAAGGAAGTCAATTAACAGAAGGAGATTTTGAGGGATTGCTTAGATAACTTAGTTAATCTGATTATAGTGACATAATTAGATTAATAAGTTATTTGTAGGATCCTGTATCTGTAAATGTACTCTTGATGATTAATTCACTTGATATTTATGTAAGTTTGAAGTTTATATTATCATAGCTTGTGGAAATTTGAGGTTCAAATTAGCCCAGAATTTTAGGGTGTTACGAGTACTAATATGTGCATATATGCAATTCTATGATGTGCATATATGCAGTTTAAATCGTGCATATATGCAAAAAAAACGTGAAAAGAATCTCTGAAACGTGAAGATGAAGATTATGTTTGAAAATGAGTTTTAGATGATTAAGATTATCATTAATAACTATCAAAAATGAAAATGGGTTTTAGAAGATTAAGATTATCATTAATAACTACCAAAAATATTGTGTGCGTGAAATTAGGAAAGTAAATAACCATTAAATAATTAAAATTCCTAAACTTACCCTACTAAACCAGTAACTTATCTTAATTCCTATCGATCTAAAAACGTTAACACGGTTAATACTAAATGGACGATTAACAAAAGAAGGGGACCATATATATATATATATAGGGGCCTAATCAAATGAGAACTGTTTAATTTGTGGTAACTGTAAGAACCAATATTAACCACTCATTTAAAATAATTAATGTGAATTTTGAATAAATATAAAAGGGTATATTAGTAAAATTCTATTTTACACCTAATTAAATTAATTCTATTTTATCTCATACATACCTTCTCTCTCAACCATAACCCTAGGAACATCTTTTTTCTTTCTCCAGTTCATACACAACCGCCATACTCCCATATCATCTTCTTCATAAAGTGGTTATTTAGCTTCTTATTTCTTCATTTCTTGTATCTGGTGGCTCAAATCAAACATTCAAACCCATTTGAAATCATGACCAAATCCATTATCAACGGTATTCTTAATAGCCATAGTCATCGACAGATCCAAAGCAGAGAGTTCCACATGCCTTCTTGAACGTGGGCGACTTCCGTTTTGGTCACTACAACAACACCGTCAATAGCTTTGCTACCACCAACGCCCCTTCCCATCCCTTCCCCCCCGACCATCGTCATCACGGTACATCAATCTGGCTTGTCCCTTTTTCTATATCTCCCCCCGAAACGCATCTTTGAACCCTAAACCCTAAACCTGAGGTCACCATATTCCAGCAAGGTCTGTCCTTGAGTACCAGCCATTTCTCCCACCGTCGGTGACGAATTTTGGTTTTGGGTACCACAATGGAATCATAGTGGGTATCACAGTGATATCACACTTGTTCTTGTATGTATTATGGGTATCACACTGAGGATAAAAGTGTGTGTTTTCTATGTATTGTTGGGTATCACATTGAGGATAGATGTTTGTATTTTGTATGTATTTTGGGTATTACATTTGTTTTTTGTATGTATTTTTGGTATCACAGTGGTATCACATTTGGTCTTTGTATTTTGGATATTGAAGGTCTGTATTGTTGTTTCAGGGTATCACAATGGCATCACAACTGGTATCACAATGGTATCACAATGGCATCACAACTGGTATCACTTGTGATATCATTATCATAATCGATATATCTGCTGGAGAGAGGAGAGAGGAGATTTTAAAAATACCTAAAATGCCCTTTTATTTAAATTTCAAACAAAATTACCAAAATTAATAATTTCCTAATTTATAGCTTAATATGTGGCTCACATTGGTTCTTACAGTTACCACAAAATAACTAGTTCTCCCTTGAATGGCCCCCCTATATATATATATATATATATATATATATATATATATATATATATATATATATATATATATATATATTATACAAGAGGAGAGAGAGAGAGAGAGAGAGAGAGAGAGAGAGAGAGAGAGAGAAAGAGAGAGAGAGAGTGTGTGTAGCCTACAAGTAGGCGGCCTCCTCCTTCCGTTACACTACACCACCGACACCCTTCATATCGATTGACAAGCTCCTCCTTCCGCCTTTCCCTCCTCTCCCTACAACTGTTACATTCACCTCCACCCCTGATTTCTCCACCTTCAACCTCTCACGTCTCAACATGCAACCTTTGTCGTCTGCTCCCACCTCTAACGGTTACCTGCAACCACCCAACATCTTCCTTACTGTGACCCCTCCCCACCTCACTGTGTATTTGTGCATTATATAGAACACATGACCCAAGTTATCCCCCATGAATTAAGATATATGAAAAGAAGGATGGATTTTTTTTATGACGAACTTAGTTAACGGAATCTGTATTAGCCCTCCCTCTAACTTAAATTGTCTGAGTCTTTAGAGAAACAATCTCCATTGGTGAACCTCGAAGAACTAAACCTTGTATTCCTTACGATTTGTTCTTTTTATTTTGTTGTTAGAATATTTACTAGAGAAAAGGGTTAGGGTTGTCTTGTATGTATGTACAAGAGGGAATGACACTTTTGGTCCTTGTGGATTTGAAAAAAAAAGACAAAAAAAGGAAAAGACAAAGTTAAAACTAAATACTAAATGTGGGATGTAAATTACAATTTTACCCCTAAGTTAACAAAAATTGGCATGCATCTAGCTTAGGAACCTTAATCATAAAACATCGGACCAAATCCATAATTAATTGAATTTAGGAACACTAGTGACAATTTTCGCCAAATCAATTATTCAATCTAATTGTTAGAGCATCCACATCCATTTTGTTAGACCATGAGTACCGCTTCCTATCTTACCCTCTGAACCCTGATGTCACCTCAGCGCCACATCAGCTTTTCTCTTTCCTACCCTCCTTACCCTAAAGTTGAGTACCACTTCCTATCCGCACCCACCGAACCCACTCTTACCCGCCTTACCCTTGAATAGTTTAGCGTCTTTTAAAAAAAAAATTAGGACCGGGTTCCCGAACCCACTCTTACCCGCACCCACCGAACCCGCGGTACCCGTACTGTGTACCCGGGCTACCCGCCCCAACCCGATGTGAACTCGGCCGTAGTACCCGATGGCGATACGCACGGCCTTAGAGACCTTGCAAGATTATGCCATGTACACTTGCTAAATTAGCAAGACCTCTTGCAAGGCCAACTAGATAAATTATTGTCATTTTGATTTAATTTAATTCATTTATTAGTTATTTAAACATTAATTATTAATATTTTTATTAAATTGAATTCATTTATTAATTTATTTGAATATTAACTTTTAGTACTTTTATTAAAATTTATATCCACAATTTATTTTACATAAATGATAGTTTTTATGGAATGTTTTTTATTTAATTTACTAATTTGGTTACTAAAATAAAAATACATCAATTGAATTATATTTACTCAAAATATAATAAAAGAAAATAAAAACTAAAGTTTCAGTTGTGTTCTATATTTTATAATTAATTTATTATTTATATTAAAATTTACTATATTATTTATATTATAATTAATTAATTATTTATATTATAAATAAAACATACTAATTTTTTTGTAATATTATAAATTATTAAAATATATAAATATAAGTTATAAAATAGTTGATGTTATTAATATAAAAATATTATTGTAGAGTTGATATGACAATTTAGGAAGAAGTTTAACGTTTTATTAATGCGGATAGTTTTATAGTTAAAAAGGGTGTTACTATCCCTACCCCTAAACAACTAGTATTATACTCGTCCGTTGGTCGGGTATACAACATAACTTTAATCTCGATTCAATTATTAGATATTACACTATAAAAATTATGTTTCTTTATTGTATTTTATGGTATCCATGAATCATATTTATATAAAGTAAGCTATGTTTTTATTTTGCATCTTTGGTTTTGTTTTTCTGTTGATGCCAGGAATGGCCTTCCTCCGCATTCCTGGCATCATGGATTACCTTCACCTGATCTTTGAAGAACTGTTCTTGTAATCCATCGAAGGGGCCGTTTACCAAATGCTTACCCGGGTAAGCAAGCGCTTACCAACTCACATTACCTTACTGGATGAATACATATGCATTTTTTCTGGCCGAATGTAGACAACACAGGTTATTGCGCTAAGCAAATAAGTTATGTTTTTGTCAAATAAGCCACAACCAAACCCTTATACGGCTTATCAAATAAGCTACTAAACCGATTAAGTCAATATCGAACAACCCCCAAGTATGTATAATGGTTAGGATAGATAGTATGGTGATATTTTTTTAAGAGTAATAGTTGTTTAGCAAAGCATATGGTACCTTTTTCCTGTTAGTTTTGTATTTAACACAGATAAATCCCACAAATATTTTGTTATCCATGCAAAATTCCTTTTCTCCTGAGGATTAAGAACGGAAAGAGAGATTCTTTATAGAACATAAAGAGAGATTCTTTTTAGGGTTGATTTTTTTGTGAAACAAATTAGAGAGATTTTAGGAGACATGAGATATGAAAAGAAATAGAGATGAGATTTATGAGTTGTCAAATTATTAAATTACTTGAGTATCCCTCTAGTATTAATTAAAGAAATAAACTAAAGAATCGTATAAGAAGTTGAAGTCAACTTGAGAAGCGTAAGAAGTGAATCTCAATCGTTGATCATTTTTAATCAAATGCTCTCCCATGAATTGCAGCTAAGAAGCGGTGCATCTCATCCTAATGTGCGTCTATTTCTCATCCAACGGTTGATAACCACTTCTCACTTTAACCTTAACTTCTCACCAAAACCCAACCCATAAACCAAATTAACTAAAATAATTGGCTTATGTTAAATCTCACGGTTACGAACAACTATTGACTTCTCATCTGATTATGTATAGATATAAAAATTAAAAGTAAGAATAACACAGCAAGAAGATATAAGCTGCTACTAACAATACTATTGCACCAAGGAAAGGATGATCCAACTATTTACATATATTTACATATCTATTCATATATATATATATGCATGCAATGCAATGCAATAAAAAGAAGGTAAATCATGAAATTTAAACGATTGCACCATGTATGTTCCTCAAATGCCCATAGCATTCTTCACTGCTCTTAAAATACTCAAGACACACCCAGCAGATATGTCGTCCACACCTGCACTCAACATGATTACACCCTTCGAACTTCTCTATCGTCCACCCGCAAACCGGACACTTCTTCACCTCTTCCTTCCCCTTCATCCACTCTTTCAATGACGAATCTGGATCCCGCTTAAACTCCATATACCTCTCACATGTCAAAAACGGCCCCTAATAGAATACACATATGATCAACAACCCAAATTAATCAAAAGCACACAAAAACTAACCTATCTAGACTCTTATGAAACGTTTGTTCTGTAAATTGATAGATACATACATATGCATACGCCCTGTTTTTATCCAGAACTAACACAGCAATAAAAAAATTCCCAAAATGACACCGTCTTTTAATGAAACAAATGAGTTATCATAGATGCCCAAAACAATAATATTTGATGAGAATGAGAGACAAAAATCAAAAATCAAATGAATGAAATGTGAACCCCAGGCTACCTTCAACCTCTATTTGGTACTATGCATCTTTAGGATAGTTTGGCAGACATAATTCAGTAGAATTTTGACAAAAACAAACCAGAAAAGAGCTTAAAATGTTAAGCATGTTTCATTTTTATTCTATTTTCTTTCCGTCGTGAAAAAGAAATTTTTAAGGTTAACAAAAAGTTTTTTTTGTAATTTCTACCATGGGACCCCATCAACCAAAAAAAGTATCTCCAAATCAACCCAAAAACTTAAAAGCTCTGGCAATCAATAAAAAACCAGAAAAGTCTCTCAAAATCGTCAAAAAAAAACTTAGAAATCCCTTGAAATCAACTAAGGATACTTTAAAAATCCCTCGAAATGGTGGAATTATTCTAAAAGTACATCGGCCGCAAAGGTGCCCCCAACAGGAAAAATCCTGATTTTGCCACTGATCATATGCAGTGACCTCCCAAGTCTGTATCATGCTTTCAAGAATCTCCATGTAATGCACAAGATCTATTCAGGAGGTAAGGGAATGCTAATATTATCAAATATAATATACAAAAAGTTTAGCATCAAAGCAATTGAACTTTGCTAAAGTACAACTAATAAGATAAAGGTTTCCTTATGAACGAAAAACAAAAAGAGATGGCTAAATTGCTTCAGCTGCAGCGACCTTTCAAATCCACTCCCAAATCCCAAATGCAAAAAAGGAAATCAAACCCCTAAAAGTCATCTGCAAACACGTAAATATTGTCGTAACCCTACGTGCAGAAAACACGTACCTTGGAACGGATATTTTGATGTCGGTGAATCCATCTGTGAGTGTGAATCCGAACAGATATTGAGCGGGGATAAAAACTGAAAATATAAAATGGACAGGTACCATAAGAGTTTGTGTTAACAACTTGTAAATTTTATTAATCATGTGCAATTTATGACAAAAACTTGTTAGGCTAATGAATGAAAAACATTAGAATTCTTGGATCTAGAGCAGTGAAGGCAAGCAACAAATATAACAACTGAAAATTTCAGCATCTCTAGCAAAAACAAAAATCAGTAGTATAATGTGTAGGCTGACCAAAGTTGTTAGTATAAAAACAATGATATCTCTTTGTCCTGTATGTAACCCAAAGAAACCCAAATAGACCAGTCCACCCATTTGAATTGATAAGGTGAATCCATTTGCTATGATGAGTGGCTTTGAGCATAAGCAAATTAAAAGATGATATGTAGACCCAGTAACTTCTATCCACATTTTTTGAGCATCATATTAGGATGTTGATCTTACACACCACACATCTATTCAACAGTTAGAAGGTTGTTGCTGTGTACTTGATGATTCTTTTTGTTGTTTCTCATTAGATAAGTGCAACACACAAACGTATTAGATCAAGGTCACCAATACAAGTAAACAACTAACAACAATGTTCCATAAACATGGTTTCACCTAAATTTGTAAAACACAAAATGGGGAAAACTCAAACCTCATGTAACAACCCAAATTCTAGTGGGTTTTAGAGTTAGTGGTCAAAGTGGAATAAATGAAAGTTAACTAGAGGGACTTGATAGCAATTTTGTGAAATGTATTTAAGGACACCAATCCCTAGGGCAGCCTCCAATTGCTGAAATCAGTAGTGTGATTGTGTGTGTGCTCTTGGTGGTGGCGGCTAAGGAAGAAGGAAGAAGAGAAAGAAAGGTTTGAAGAGAAATATAGAGAAAGGAACACTCAAGCTAAAATCTGCAAAGGTATTGCATCCTAATTCATTCATCTGATTAGGATAATGCTTCTCTTTCTTATTGTTATGAATCCTTAGGACTGATGTTGATGATTTCTTGAGTTTCACCATTTTCCTTGAAAATGAAGTTTTATGGGTTTTGTCTTAATGAATCGATTTTAAGAGATTAAAGTGGGATTAATTGGGTGTTTGGGGTTGGTGGATGAACCCTTATGGTTATCTAATCAACTAATGGCTAAAATCGGGTTAGAAATCACTTTTAAGAAATTTATTTTCGGACAGCAGCCGTACCCGGACACCTTCAGTTCATTGATATGGTGGTTTCCGGATACGGATGCTAGTTTCCGGGTAAAGCTCTATGGTAGTTTCCGGGTGGGTGTTTTTCCGGGTAGATCGAGTTACCGGGTGTGGTATCCGGACAAGTGTGGTATTCGGACAAGTATGGTATCCGGACAAGTATGGCATCCGGACAAGTATGGTATCCGGACAAGTATGACATCCGGACAAGTATGGTATCCGGACAAGTATGGTATCCGGACAGGTTGGTATCCGGACAAGTGTGTGTTGGACAGTAGGTCTGAGTTGTTTATCTGATGCGAATCTAATGCCCTTAGGTGTTCGACTGGTTTAGCTTGGAGTTATATAAGAAGTGCGTTCTATGATAATCAAAGGTGAGTTCTCTCAACCCTTTTTATGACGTACTATTTTTACTGAATATGGTTCCTTTACCGAGCATGAACTGATTTATAAAAGTTATGCATGTTTTCATGATTTACATGTTTACTTGCAAATGAAAGATGTTTAAGGTTTTCATGAATATGATTTCAAATGTATGTGTATGCTATGTGGAGTCGGTTGCACAGTGGGGCCAGGGTACCTTGGGATTTCTAATCCCTTGGGCATATGGAGGTTAGCTTGTAGGTTGGAATTCGTTTCCTCCTACATGAAGGAACGAGGAGTCCACTTGGATTTCGGCGTAGACGAGAGGGTGTCCGTTAGGCCCCGATCGGAGTAGCTTATGCGACCCTGAACCCTATGTGTTAACCTTGGATGATGTTTATGAGAAAGATGTGAATGTACGTTTTCTATGAAATGATTCTATACTGTGTTGAATGTTTTATGGAGGGAATTCACTAGACCTTTTGGTCAACCCTCGCTTTTCAAAAACTAAACCATTTTCAGGTAAGCGTTCTATGGGTTCTTCTAGCAAGAACTAAGAGTTGGCAAGGAGGATTTGGAGCGTATATCAACTCCAAGTTTTGACTGATAACTATAGATATAGTGCTCGGCTGTGGAATAGAGACTTCCGCTGTAAAAGTTGCTTAGTATAGTGAAATGAATGTTTATGAACAAGATAATAATGTAATCTGAATGCTATATTCTAGATAAATTATTGTTATGAAATTTGGGACGTTACAAATGGTATCAGAGCCTTAGTTTAAGGGATTTAGGTGACCATTCAGGCCTAAACTTAAACTGTAAGATGAGGAACACAGCCGAGACATAAGATTGCCTCTAGGAACGATCACTATAAATGCGCTTAGGAATAAGGTGCCAAGGACAAACGTGTAAGGCAAGTTTGGGATTACACCTGGCCAGTGTAATTACGAACTTACAAGTACATGTGCGTGCTTACAATACCTTACTTATAGCAAATTTGTTGTGTCACGTCTAGCAAGGATTAACTATCGGTTTCTTTCAGTTTAGCGCTATGCCTGGGAGAACGTTGAGGAATAGGTCAGCAAGATCCCGGAGGGATAGACCGAGCTCCATTGCTTGGGGAAGTGTCGTGTAAGAGTCATTATGATGTGATGTATGTAGACATCGTAGAGAAGAAACGTTGTGAAGAATGTTATGAGTCGTCTAGAGGTAGCTCTTCGTGGATTCGGAGAGGATGAATGTTTGAGTTTGAGTAAGACTCCAATTTCGGGAGAGTCCTAGTTATGGAAATTATGGGATAGATCAGTTGGGATGGTAAGATAGAACAGTGTCAAAACCTTGAAAGTATCAATGGAGCCCTGACTTTTAGCCGAGCTTTTCATTGGCAGAATAAATGGAATAAGATACTTATAATGAATTGAAAGCATGTAGAAGTAGAAAGTGAGATAGTCAATCAAAGCGAAAATAGTGTGAAATGGTTGAGTAAGTGAGATGTGGAACGCATGTACATCAAGTTAGTGCTTGATCGAGGGGGCGACCCTTGGTCGTAAGTGGAGTATCAAGGATAAGCTGCGTGAGTAAGCGGTTGACCTTGTTGAGTGAGTAGCCTTCTATTGCAAATAGAGTCTCATGCATAGAGTTCTTTTATGTGACATGAAATTTTCACGATTTAAAAATAAAAACATAACTGTCAACTTTGAACAAAATGAGTCAGCTTGTACGAGTAAACGTTTAAAGAAAAAAGCGATTTCAGTTACGTCGCACATTGAAATTTTGGGCTTAACGATTTCCAAAGTATTCCACATTTTAATGATAAGTTAAATTGTTACAAAAATGGTCAAGAAAATGGTTACCTGCAATTCACTTATACCAAAATGCTTATTGACTTTTTGATATCATACAATTGAGTGTGAGAACCGACTGGTTTACTTTGTGTCGGTAATTCTTTCAGAATGGTCTCATACGAAAAGATTTTCATGCAATATATTACTATCATAATAACATTGTTCGGATTGAGCAAGATTGAGGTTCACGGGAAGATGCATGCCAACGATTCTCAAATCGTTGTGCAGGGTTTTGAAGTTATAAGAGTGATGGGGTCACGGGTACCCGAGTGTTTCTAAATGTTGTTTATTTAAAGTGATAAAATGTGTAAAAGGATTTATTTACTGTATTGTCATGCATGAAGGCTATGAACCCACTAGGTCGTAGAGTATTACGTCTTAAGCTAAGGAAGAACTCCGAGAGCGGAGAGGCGTTGGTCAAGTCAGGGGAGAACGTATGTAGCTTTGGTATATGTGTTTAAGAGGAGAGTTGGACCTTGGAAGAGTCGGGAATGGATTTTAGTGTCAGGTGTATGAGGGTCTGTACCTTTGCTCGATGACTGAGAACACAGTTGCCGAGGGGCGATGGTGCCCGGAGGAAGGACTATGAGTCATCAAGGTATTGGTTTTTAGCAACTCTTTATGAGTAGTGCTGTGAGGCAGGAATGAAAGGTCCACGATGTGGGTCATGAGATTCGAAGGGAGCTTGTAATATTGATGTTACATGAGTAAGTTTCGAAATGGGGGGCGACGGATTATAAAGTTAACTATAATGTGTAGGGAGGAATAGGTCCCGTAAGGAACTCATGTTAAAGGATAGGTTAAGGAAGTAGTTAAGAGTTGTCTTTTGTTGTTGAAGTTGGCAACGGTGTATGTTGGCCGAGGCCGAAGACTCGAACCAGATGAGTGTAAGTTGATAGAATATCTTGTAGAGGTGTTAAATTAGTAAGAGACTGTTGTTGTTGAATAGGCGTTCTATTTACGAGGCGAGGAGGGTCCGTAGAAGGACAAGGTGTGTAACATAAGCGAAGTGAGTGTAGACTATACCAGTCTGTAAGAAAATGTGCCGTGTCTAAGAAAGGACTCGGGTCATAAAAGAGCTAGTTAGGATGTTCGTGTTTGAGCTAAGTGTGAACTCGTGAGTCACAGTTCAACAAGTTGGGAGAGAACTAAGTAGCGAGACAGACTCGATTGTAGTATACGGGAGAATATGAAGGAAAGTGTGAATTATGTACGAATGACCATGAGAGACTTGGTCGGTAGTGTGATAATAGGAGTGGTGAATGTACGAATGAATAGTAGCGTCAATTGCCAAGATATTTGTGTCAGCCGGTGATGTAGTAAGGCGATGTTAGAAAGATGAAGGATTAGAAGGAAGTCCTTTTGGGATTTCGGATAGAGTGTACGTTTTGCAATCCCAGTTGTTGAAGTACGTGGGTTGTAAGTAGGTGTGTATTTTGACTGTTATCGGAATGGAATGTCGGGGCAGAATTGGGTGATTGCCCATCTGTGAGACCAAGCTTTGTGGTTACGTATGTTGTTAAGTATATTCTTGAAGGCAGAAGTAAGTTTAAAGAAGATGATGATAGATTAGTTAAGTTGTAGTATAGTAGAGGAGACATCGTTAAAGAATGAAAATTGTTCCTTATGCGTGAGGGAATGATCCTAGAAGAAAATAGTTGGAAATTTTGGTTATGTTTAAGGAATGACGTGATGATGATTGTGGGTCGGAATAGTAGTATGATCGTTAGTTGATTTGAAATGTCATGATAGAGGTATAAGCCTTTGGTTGGTTGATTTAAATTTTATAGATTTGTTAAGTAATGACGTTCATTTGTTATTACAGGATGTGTTACAATTTTTGGGGAAGTGTTATTGAGACTAACACACTGATTGTTAAAGAATTATTTAAGGTAAATCTAAGTAAGAAAGCCGGGATGACGGTATATATATATATATCTGTCTGATTTTATGATCATAGTGGTTAGTCGAAAGAATTGTGGAACCCGAGTTTCGGGGTGTTCTTGAATTAATAGATCCGTTTGTAACAGGGAATCCAAGGGGGTGGATTATTAGAGTGAATAGGGGACGTTACTAAGGAACACTTTGGGGTCATTGGAAGTTAAAGAGGATGAGGGTTGTGTTAGTCAGAATGTGGTGGGATTGATGTGAAATCCTTAAAGAATGTGAATTGTTGCTTATGTGTGAGAGAAATGTCTGAGAAGGTAAAAGTTGGAGATTAAAGAATGTGTAGTGACGTCGAACACTGGTCTTGTTTCAAGACGGCTTGGTTGAATGCATTAAGATAAGATCTTGGTGCAACTGTTTGGTTATGTAAGTAATGAGAAAGCGATAGCAACATGTGGAAAGGTCGGGAGAGAGGGGCAAGTAATGTGTGGTGAGCAGTGCTCCACGCTAACGTGGGGAAGGTGTAGATAGTATGTCGGAACAAGTGAGTAAATTGGAAGTAGTACACTTGACAGCATTGTGTAGATTGTCTTTGATTAGTGTGTGAACCGTTGGAAAGAATATTGAGGAAGGAAATTGTGTAAGTTTTTGTGCAGGGGAGAAGTGGATGAGACAACTAAATGAGTTAAGCGTGTGACCTTGTGAGAAATGTGTAAACGATTTGGTCGTATAGTGTTTAAGCTAGTGAGAATAGTATGGTGTGACCATGGTTATTCCTCCCAGTTGGGTGAGGGTAACCGGAGTTATGTTTTATGACCGAACGAACGTGGTAATCAGCGAGGATTTGATGTGTTTCAGGATAAGTTTAATTCTTGTAGGTGAACACTTCAACGTTAGGTTTGAAGGTTCCTACCCTGGGTTACGTACAAGGATGGAGTGATGAAGTGGTGAGGATGTAAGAAATGGTTGACGAGCTGTGGTCGTGGTGGTCCGAGAAAGGGAAATGTTATCCGCATAGTCGATTGTTGATTAGGAGAAGTAATCTAGGATTGCTTGTATTTCGATGAAGGAACTCTGGGTTGTGAGTTGTCGGGACGTTCAGGTTTGGATTTGTGTCAAGCGGTCAAGTGTGTGTCCGTCTCTTAGTAAATGAATCTCGTGTTGTGGCAGAGGATTTAGCCAAGTTACTCCTTAAAGGAAGTGTTGATGCATGAGAAGCCTTAGTAAATCTTTTGTAGTCAAGATCGACCGAGTAGGAACAGTAGCCTACGAGTTAGAGTACCGTAAGAACTGAAGGAAATGCACCCAAGGTTCCATGTTTCGAGTTTGATGAGATGGTTGACTGAGTCAGATATAACTTTACTTTAGGAAGTGTCGGTTTTGATGTGGGCAAGATACCCGCATCTTTTCCAATGAGGAATTCCGGGGACAGAATTCCTTTAAGGGGGGAGTGTTGTAACAACCCAAATTCTAGTGGGTTTTAGAGTTAGTGGTCAAAGTGGAATAAATGAAAGTTAACTTGAGGGACTTGATAGAAATTTTGTGAAATGTATTTAAGGACACCAATCCCTAGGGAAGCCTCCAATTGCTGAAATCAGTAGTGTGATTGTGTGTGTGCTCTTGGTGGTGGCGGCTAAGGAAGAAGGAAGAAGAGAAAGAAAGGTTTGAAGAGAAATATAGAGAAAGGAACAATCAAGCTAAAATCTACAAAGGTATTGCATCCTAATTCGTTCATCTGATTAGGATAATGCTTCTCCTTCTTATTGTTATGAATCCTTAGGACTGATGTTGATGATTTCTTGAGTTTCACCATTTTCCTTGAAAATGAAGTTTTATGGGTTTTGTCTTAATGAATCGATTTTAAGAGATTAAAGTGGGATTAATTGGGTGTTTGGGGTTGGTGGATGAACCCTTATGGTTATCTAATCAACTAATGGCTAAAATCGGGTTAGAAATCACTTTTAAGAAATTTATTTTCGGACAGCAGCCGTACCCGGACACCTTCAGTTCATGATGATATGGTGGTTTCCGGATACGGATGCTAGTTTCCGGGTAAAGCTCTATGGTAGTTTCCGGGTGGGTGTTTTTCCGGGTAGATCGAGTTACCGGGTGTGGTATCCGGACAAGTGTGGTATTCGGACAAGTATGGTATCCGGACAAGTATGGCATCCGGACAAGTATGGTATCCGGACAAGTATGACATCCGGACAAGTATGGTATCCAGATAAGTATGGTATCCGGAGAGGTTAGTATCCGGACAAGTGTGTGTTGGACAGTAGGTCTGAGTTGTTTATCTGATGCGAATCTAATGCCCTTAGGTGTTCGACTAGTTTAGCTTGGAGTTATATAAGAAGTGCGTTCTATGATAATCAAAGGTGAGTTCTCTTAACCCTTTTTATGACGTACTATTTTTACTGAATATTTTTCCTTTACCGAGCATGAACTGATTTATAAAAGTTATGCATGTTTTTATGATTTACATGTTTACTTGCAAATGAAAGACGTTTAAGGTTTTCATGAATATGATTTCAAATGTATGTGTATGCTATGTGGAGTCGGTTGCACAGTGGGGCCAGGGTACCTTGGGATTTCTAATCCCTTGGGCATATGGAGGTTAGCTTGTAGGTTGGAATTCGTTTTCTCCTACATGAAGGAACGAGGAGTCCACTTGGATTTCGGCGTAGACGAGAGGGTGTCCGTTAGGCCCCGATCGGAGTAGCTTATGCGACCCTGAACCCTGTGTTTAACCTTGGATGATGTTTATGAGAAAGATGTGAATGTACGTTTTCTATGAAATGATTCTATACTGTGTTGAATGTTTTATGGAGGGAATTCACTAGACCTTTTGGTCTAACCCTCGCTTTTCAAAAACTAAACCATTTTCAGGTAAGCGTTCTATGGGTTCTTCTAGCAAGAACTAAGAGTTGGCAAGGAGGATTTGGAGCGTATAGCAACTCCAAGTTTTGACTGATAACTATAGATATAGTGCTCGGCTGTGGAATAGAGACTTCCGCTGTAAAAGTTGCTTAGTATAGTGAAATGAATGTTTATGAACAAGATAATAATGTAATCTGAATGCTATATTCTAGATAAATTCTTGTTATGAAATTTGGGACGTTACACCTCAGATCGATACAAAAACATCCATATGCTATGCACAACTATGAGTGTTCATAAATACATGCAAACAATCAATCAGGAGAAGGAAATCCATTTATATTCATACTCACAACTTTCAAGAAGAAGCGTTGCAGCAACATCTGGTTTGCATGTATGTGGATACATACAACTTCAATCCTACTTTGAAGCAGAAATCAAAGGAAAAAAAAAGAAATAGGACGAAAAGTGGCATCATTCAAACTAATAGCACAAACTGAATGCAGAATACGACCAAATAAACAACTTTTTTACCGAATTTTCTTAGACAAGACTGTTTGTGATAAGTTCACCTAACATCTTCTTCTAGAAGTTCGACAAAATTACCTGCAAACTAGGAAGAATTACAACTTAACAATCATCGATTTTGAAATCTACATCGAATTTATAGACACTTATGCAACCATTAACCGAATCTGATTCATACCTAACTCAATTCACGACAATACTAAGGATTATCGAACTGTTAGAAGGTGGAACTTGAAATCGAAAATGAAGAATGAAATGGAACCAGAAGGATGAAAAAGAACCAAAAAAATCGAACCTGTTAGAAGATGAAGAGTGGAGAAATCGAACAGACAATGATCGAACCTGTGTGAAAATCGATTTGTAGATTCGTATATGGGCGCGTCTCCTTCCCACCGCCGATTTGATATAGAAATGTCCATAGGGTTGAAAGTTTATATACGAATTGCCATCGCAGTTGAGGGTAGATCGTGGGAGGATTCGTAGGAAATTGAAACTGACTGGAGGTTGAAGATGGAGACGTGGAGAGAAATTTGTGAGACAAATTAGGGCCAGAAGCAAGTAAACAGGAGTGAAATCGGTTGATGGTATGCATCGTGGGGAGATTGGGAACGTGGGAGGGTGCCGGGAACATGGAGAGAGTTGAGAGAAATTCGTGGCCAATTATGGAGGAGAGGGAGTGGCCTGGTTAATGAACGGGCTAGGCAAATGAGCAGGTATTAATATCAAATTGAGTTTAAACGTTGGGATGAGTTTAAACGGCTCAAGTCGAGTCTAAAAAAGGTTGACTCGCGTGGGTCAATAGTTTATATAATTCTATACCCCCTCCGAGCTACTCACACACACACACACACAATCATTATAATTTCATTTCATACCTTTATAATTATTTAATTAGTTTACTTTATATCTTTTACTTTTCTAATTTTCATTTTACACATTTATCATATTAACACATATAATCGTATATTAACTAAAATACGTTAAAAATACGTTAAAAATACGTTTTAATTTTAACAAGTTACACTATTATAATCGTCTCTTCGATGCCTTCGAAATGAGCCCAATATTGAATATTTTTTGATTTAATTATTTTATTATATATCATATATACTACATAAAAATATTTTTAATATTTACAATTCATACCATTATAGTTAATTATTTAATTTATGGTAAACCTCTTACTTTTTCAATTTTCGTGTTACACTCTTATCACATTAACATAATAATCACATATTAACTAAAATATGTTAAAAAATACGTTTTAACATATCACATTAACATACATAATTACGTTAAAATACCTTAAGGAATTTGATATATATATATATACACACGTTTAATAATTTGATTTGAAATATAGTAAAGTTATTGATTTGATATAAAGTAAAAACAATTCGATATATATATCGAACGAACTATCCATAGTAAACAATTCGATATATATATATATATATATATATATATATATATATATCATATTCATTTTCTTCAATTCTCTCACTCTTACTCTCTCCCTCTATATATCGTTCATATACATATACATACATACATATATATATATATACATATATATACACATATATATATATATATATATATATATATATCAAAGTTGCAGATGACAAACATGAGAGAAGATTTGACACCAACATCAGAATTTGTGTAACACCCGAAAAATTGAGAAAAACATATGTTGGGACTCACAGACGTCCGCAGGGCATAAGGTCGGACGTCCGCGATGTGCGGAAGTCCGCACATCATCCGCGGAAGCAACAGAGAAATTTGAGGGTTTCGGATTAGCTCAAGCCGGACGTCCGCGATGCATCTGAGATATTTTTTTTGTTTCCTCTTAAGACCTTTTCCTCTCACTTTTCCCATTCCATTTCTCAGCTCTCTCTCTCTCTCTAAAAACTGAACTCTCTCTGTTGATCCAAACCCTCAGTGATTTGATAATGACCCTCTCTTAAATACTTAGTGAAAATTGTAAGTAAACAATATGTATCAGAGTTTCACTATCGTTGATAAGTACTAAGACTTTACAGTACCGTTGATAAGTATTACCATTTTGATTTAATTTAGTTCATTCATTAATTTATTTAAGAGTAAATAACACCTTTGGTTCCTATGGTTGCCATCCACTATCAATTCTCGTCCCTCTTTTTTTACTAATTACACTTTTGGTCACCGTGGTTGCCATTTTGTTTCACTTTGGTCCCTCTGACTAACTTCTATTAAATAGTTCGGTTAACTCCACGGGTATTTTCGTCTTTTTGTTTTATCAGATTTTATTTGTCTTTTTCCATTTTTTTAAAGAAATTGAATTTCTAACTTCAACCAAAATTCTCCGGTGAGTCTCAACTTCCGGTTATCCTCTCCAGCGAGTCTCAACATGCAAATTCTAAAAAAAATCCAGATCTAATATCAAAATCAGAACACAAATCTAAAATCAAACCCTAATTTCACAATCAAGCGCATATTTGAAATCAAGATCTAGTTCCAACAGCAAAGTCAAATCCAAAATCGAAACCTAATTGCAAAATAAACTAACAAAATTACAAGAAGCATCGATATGCACGAATCATAGGGATGATTTACGAAGGAAGTTTCTAAAACATGTCGCAGTAGGGTGAAGGTGGTTGCCCGATAAAATAAAAAACATGACAGTAGGGTGACGACGGTTGCAGGTCGGAAAAGATGGAGGTTTATGTCATTGGAGCTTTCAACAGAGAAGGTTTGTGGCTTGCGCAGATGGGTTGGAGCTTCTATCGAAAAAGGAGGTTTATGAGGTCGGAGCTTTCAACAGAGTGATAGTGGCTTATTAGGCGGGCCGATGACGAGCAAGGTAAGTTCCTTCTTGCATACCAAAAATAGCTTCAACCAAACCACCACCACCACCACAATCACCATAACATCACCATTGATTGATAGCTTCGGTTGCCGGATGTATCTTTGTGTTGGTTCTTGAACTAAACTTGTTATCCCAATAGATGGAAGCTTCTTGAATGGCCTCCATGTGTTTGCACATGGAGTGTTGGTAGGACTCAATTACAACAGTGTGTATCAATGATATATGTGTGTTGCTTCCATAGATATGGAGGTGGCTCAAGTGCGGTGGTGGCGGCGATGGAGATGAGAAGGTCGAACAGATATGTGTAGGGGTGCGTTGGATTGAACCCTCTTGTTTTGGATTAATTTTTAATAGAAAAATAAGAAAAAGAATAAAAAAAATTAAAAAGACAAAAATACCCCTCAAGTTAACAGACTATTTAACAGAGGTTAATCTGAGAGACCAAAAGTGAAGCAAAATGTCAACCACATTGACTAAATAAAACTGTAATTAGTTTAAAAGAGGGACTAAAGTTGATAGTGATTGAAAACCACATGACCAAAAGTGTATTTTACTCTTTATTTAAACATTAATTACTAATTATTAATTATTTTATTTGAACATTAAGTTTTAGTATTTTTATTAAGTTTTTTATACATTATTAATTTTAAATAAATGATATACTTTTATGAAATATTTTTTATCACTTGAATTATATTTACACAAAATACATAAAAAAAAATTAAAAAAATCAATTATTTATATTATAAATAAATTATATTTATTATTTTTAGTGATATTATAAATTATTAAAATATGTAAATAAAAAGTAATAAAATAGTTGGTGATTTTGTAATGAAAACCACTTTTAAAAAAGGTTTGAGCTTTTAGTTAATGTAAAAAATATTATTATAAAACTCATTTAATACTTTAGAAAGAAGTTTGACGGACAAATGGCCTTAGGCCATCCGTAGCCCATTCGGGATGGCATGCGGGATGGGCGGTATGGGCTACGGCCCTTGCGGTATCAGCGGGGCGGGATGGAATGCGGGATCCCCACCCCGTTTCATCCCGAAGCATTTAAAAAAAAGGGTTTGGTCCAATAAGAAGTCAACACGTGGATTAGATAAATGAAATAAGAATTAAAATAAATGAGGTGGCAAAAGGGTTTGAGGGAATGGGGTACGGGTGTTTAGGGATCGTGAGGGATGGAGTGAGGGATGGAAGAAAAGCTGATGTGGCGCTGATGTGGAGTGGAATCTTTGAAAGATAGAAGGGATGGGGTACTGAAGGCCTTATAGTTAAAACATTAATTATAGAGTGAATTGTGGATTTGGTCCTTATGGTTGTGTGTTTTTTTACTATAGTCCTTATTCTATATTTATTATGGATATATAGTCCATATGGTATGTAATATATTGTGGCTAGAGTCTCTCAACACTAACACCGTTAAGTTTGAAAGATTAAAGAGATCATGTGTTTTGCACATGATGGGTAAATTGTCAATTTACTTTTCTCTTTCAATTAACCTATAAGTTTTTAAAGGAAAGTATACTCAATTGTGAATTGGGTACCTATGCATCACTCCTTATCTTTAAAACTCATCTATCATCTCTCTTAATTATTCTAACAAAATTTTCTATAACTTTAATATAAAATGGTAATACATTCAATTACATTAAAACCTTATATAAAATAATAATACATTCGTTTCATTATTATTTTATTATAAAATTAAAATATATTTAATTTTGTTAAAAAAATTATATTTCTTCGATACTTTAATCATAAATAAGTCGTTACTAAGTGGGAGCTCAGTCTAATGGTAGCATCAACAAATGATTAATCATCTATGGTATGCTTAGCTAAATCATGACAATGTTAAATTTGAAATATTTAAAAATAATTTTTGGTATCATTAAAAGAATTATGTCTAGAAAAAATGTTTGCATGACATTTTTAATTTGAATTTTGTTTAATGTTTATCCTCCTTAGAGTATCGTATTTAAAATATTGAAGAAATAGAAATTCTTTTAACAAAATTAAATTTATTATTATTTTGTATTAAAATAACAATGAAATCGAGTGCATTATTATTTTATATAAGGTTTTAATGAAATTGAATGTATTATTATTTTATATTAAAGTTATTGAATTTTTTTGTTACGATAATCAAGAGAGATGATATATGAGTTTTAAATATAATGAGTGATGCATAGGGACCTAATTCACAATTCAATATTCTTTGTTCTAAATACGTATAGGTTATTTGAAAAAAAAAAAAAGTAAATTGACAATTATACCATCATAAGCAAGGCAAATAATGTCTTTAATCTTTCAAACTTAACGATATTAGTATTGAAGGACCCTAGCCACACTATATTCTCTGGCACAAATACTATATCCATAATAAATATAAAACCAATACCACAGTTAAAAATAAATGAAAAAAAACATAAAACAACATAGACCAAATCCACAATTCACTCTTAATTATATTTCCTTTTTTAACACGAGGGTCTCGATCTTTCGGGAGGGACGTCGGAGGGTGAAACACACGCGGCGCTTACGACAATGCTCGCTAAATGGATCAAGTACCAACGCCCTTCCGAATCTTTCGTTTCTATATATATATATATATATATATATATATACACTCACTTTAACAAAGCAAAGATTCTCAATCAACAAACACTCGTCTCCTTCCTCTGTTTCTCCGGCGACAACAAAAGAAACATGGATGTGCAATCGGTGGCGCCGGTCGCAATAGCATATGGTGGACCGGCGGTGGCCGTTGCCGGTGGTCTCTCTTTCTTGTTTCTCAAAACTTATCTTTCTCATCAACGTGGTAATCCAGATCATCTCCCTGCTCTTCCTGGTACGCCTCTCCTTTCTCCTCCATATCGATCTTACGTTTTGAACTCTAATGCTGTATATAACTTTAACAACTTTGATTTATCTGTATATATATTAAAAAATAGTTTTCATATATAAGAGTAGAATTTCTGCTGGTACTGTTGAGAGTTGATGAATCTGAGATTCATCAAAAAAACCTGGTAAACCCCAGCTTATGCAGCAAATTAGTGTAAATTTTCTGAATAAGGTTTAATTTAGTTTCATTTTAGCGTTTAATTTGGATTTTAGTGTAAACACCTCAATTTTAATGTTTTTAGTGTTTTTAGCGATGGGTTGGAGATGGTCTGAGTACAAACAAGTCAAGAATGTAATAAACGGTGTTTAGCAACAATTTATGGTCTATTTGATGATGATGAATTGATGGTGAGTTTAAATGAAAACTGCAGCGGTACCAGGGTTGCCATTGTTAGGGAATTTGCTTCAGTTGAAGGACAAGAAACCATACAAGACTTTTACAAAATGGGCTGAAACTTATGGCCCTATTTACTCCATTAAAACTGGAGCCACCTCCTTGGTTGTCGTTAGCTCCAATCACGTCGCGAAAGAGGTAATAACAGTTATCTTTTGGCTGCTTACCTCCGATCCATTCTCTAACTATATCAGTTAATCTGTGTTTATAAAATGCTACCATATATAGGCTATGGTGACCAGATTCGACTCCATTTCAACCAGAAAGCTTTCAAAGGCATTAAGGATCCTCACAGCTGATAAAACCATGGTGGCAATGAGCGATTATGATGACTACCACAAGACTGTCAAACGCAACGTACTCACTAGTGTCCTGGGACCAGCTGCTCGGGTTCGTGCTAAATCCTAAAACTTGAAATTTTGTTCATTCCCCTTCGGCTATACTATTACTATTACTATTACTATTACTAACTAATGTTGTTAAATCAATATCAGAAGAAACATCGCGTCCATAGAGACACCATGGCGGATAATCTTTCAAACCAACTTCATGCCTTGGCTTCGAGGTCTTCTCACGAAGCTATAAACCTCAGGAAAATTTTCCAGTCTGAACTTTTCTCTTTAGCACTCAAGCAAGTGAGTTTTTCTAACCCTTATTTGCAAACCATAGGAAAAGAATCACGGATTCGGGTACCATTAACCAATGCAGGATGTTTGAATGATTTAATAAAAATGTATCGTACTGCAGACATTTGGGAAGGATATCGATAGCATTTATGTGGGAGATCTTGGAATCACCATGACAAGAGAGGAGGTGTTTCAGGTTTTGGTGCTTGATCCCTTGATGGGTGCCATAGAAGTTGATTGGAGAGATTTCTTCCCATATCTGAAATGGATCCCCAACACCAGTTTCGAAAAGAAAATAGAACAAATGTATATCCGAAGAGAGGCTGTGATGAAATCCCTGATTCAAGAACACACAAAACGCATAAATTCCGGGAAGGTAAACCATGTACTAGTTCAGAATTCTCGTGAATACAAATCAATTTTTTTTGGTAGAGTGTCTTAGGCTACCCCTAGACTAATCCCTTGGAAAGTTATGACCGTAAGACATAGCCGTGATTAAACTCAGTGGGCACAATTGTTGTGTACGCTTGGATTCGTCGCCTGGATAGCTGGGATATTTCACCATATCCCCAAGGGCCTTAATCACTACGCTACAACCCTTGTGGTTTTACAAATCAAAATTTATATAAACCTGATTTACGTTTTCCCTCAATAACAGAATCTGAACAGCTACATCGATTACTTATTACTGGAAGCAGAACCATTAACGGAGAAACAGCTTCTAATGTCACTTTGGGAACAGATCATCGAAACAGCAGACACCACTATGGTCACCACAGAATGGGCAATGTATGAACTCGCGAAAACCCCAAAGAGACAGGACCGTCTCTATGACGAAATCCGAAATGTTTGTGGGTCAGAAAAGATCACGGAGGAGAAGTTGTGCCAGATGCCATATTTATCGGCTGTTTTTCATGAAACATTGAGAAGACATAGTCCTGTTTCGATAATCCCATTACGATATGTGCACGAGAACACCGTGCTTGGAGGGTACCATGTTCCTGCTGGGACCGAGGTTTGTTTTAGATTAAGTATCATTAGAGCATCTCCAACACCTATGCTAAGTTGGAAAAAAATGGGATTTTAGCATTTTTGTTGCTCCACTGTCCTCTGTGCTAAAATAGAGAAAAGAGGAGAGAGATTAATTTAGAGAAATATTTAGATAGTTTCTCCCCAAACTAATTATTACGTCCAAAAAGTAAACTTCTCTCCCAATTTTCCATATTTTGAATATTTTAATAATATAATTAAATAAATTGAATATTTTAATAAGATAATTAATACTAGAGTTGCTAAAATAGAATACCTGTTTGAGTTGGATGCAACTTTTTTAGAGATTTTGGCTTACTTTTTTATTCTATTTAAAAAAAACTTTAACATAGCTGTTGGAGATGCTGTTAATAATCAAATGTTTCTCTCTTAAAAATGTTGTTAAAACTAGATGTTTTGCAGCTTGCAATAAACATTTATGGGTGTAATATGGAGAGGGAAATCTGGGACAACCCTGAAGAGTGGAATCCGGAGAGATTTCTTGCGGAAAACGAACCAATTAACCTGCAAAGAACGATGGCGTTTGGAGGGGGAAAACGAGTGTGTGCGGGGGCTATGCAAGCGATGTTGATTGCTTGTGTGAGTATCGGTCGAATGGTTCAGGAGTTCGAGTGGAGGCTTGATGATGATACCGGAGAAGATGTGAATACGCTTGGGATCACAACTCAAAAACTTAATCCGATGCATGCTATCATAAAGCCCAGAAAATAATTGCAAGGAATATTGTTAATTAGTTGTTACCACCTTCTTTTGAAATGGAAGCTATTATAAGAAACGGGGGATGAATGTCTTTTTTGTCAACTAATATGGTTGGGTTTATTAATTTACCTTTTTTTTTTGCATTAGCCCACATTGGTGAGAAGATGTAGGTAAAAATACAGGTTTTGAAGTAGGAAGTGAGTATAATAAACAAGGGGTGGATACTTTTGTGACATCTCATGTAGTTGGCTCAATCCTATTTTAGCAAAACAAAAAAATCTATATATAAAAAATAATGAAAATAGTACTTTTGTGTTATATAAACAACCATATGTCATTTGGTGACATTATTAGCATGTAGCATTTCTTAAATCTTGAATCATGCTGAGTTTGATTATTCTATATTGATGAGAAAATGAAAAATTATATGAAACATATGAGTTTATATTAATAAGAGGAGATGATGCATTTTATGGCAATTCGTAGGGTAGGCTTTGTAGCCGACCGTTTTTTATTTGGATAAAAATTCTTCAAACATAAAAAAAAAATAATGATACGGTTGTGCAACATATCATTTGAGATCTAAATCATAGATATATAACCATATATAATGAAGTCACGTCATGGAAAGAAACGATGTCCTTTTAAAGTTTTGAACTATGGTTTTGTTTTGGTCATCCAACATCCATGATGAGATGAGATGAGAAATTAGAGAACATGTTTGAGTATTTAAAAAAGATGGGAACGTCTTTGAAATGTATAAATGTGCATCGGGTAAAAGAATGTTAAGTCTCATTTAAACAAGCAACAATTCAGGTAAATCAATGGAGGATAGTAACAAGATGAGATATAAGGAAATATGGTGTATTATTCATATGGAAGAGATCTATCTAGAGAGAGAATGGTTCTCTCTCTAGAACACACACTACACCATGATGTCTACATTGTAAATGTTCTTTTGACCCTAATTACACACACTAATCCTTATATACTCTCTTGTTAGTCACTTAAGCCCAATCCCATATTACAATTATAACCCTTTACAAAACTATCATATAATTAGGACATTTTGTGTCCTAACATTCTCTCCCTATAGTTTTGTAAAAGAATCACCCTTCTCGAAAGATCTTCAAATCTTCAGTTCCTCTCCCCTTTGATTTCTTTAGAAAACCATAGCGATGCAATTCTTCAAATGTAGTCTAGGCTCCCCCTTGAAAATAGCTCTTACTCTTTATATTTCAACCTTGAAAAACCGAATTCGATGTGCGCCATAACCTCGACCGAGTGCACGAAAAACATCTTTAAAATGTTGAAACTCTAGCTCGTACCGATAAGCCCACAAGAAAGATAACGAGCGAGTTGTTGCGTGACAAACCAAAGTGCAATCTCAGTTTATAACACCAAATCCGTCGTTAAACCGCGAGTTGAATAGGAATTCGGCTTAAGAGCTTGATTCGGATTTGCTCGAAGGAGGAAACATAATGAAGCACACACTACAAGGTAGGGATTAGAAGAACCAAACAAGTAACATTGTTCATCAACTGTAGAAAAATGCTCATCTCCAAAATACTTCAGATCACTGAATGATGAAAATCCAGAACTTCAATCTTCAAGAAATAGCTGAATGATTATAAGCACTACAAAGTCTGAATCACAACAAAAGCACCAGAACAATGATTGCAGGCACTCACAATTCTGATTGATCAGGTCAGAAGAATGATTAAGAGCACTCAAAGGTCTAGCATCGTCAACAAAACTCCAGAATAGTGATTGCAAATGCTCAAACGTCTAATCCAATCCAATCAAAGACTGAATTCCAATACCCACCTTATGAAAAACTTGACAAACTTGAGCTCTTTTAAACATTGATAGTTGCTAGAAGTATGTGACAAACTAAATATAAGAATGATGTCACACACGCTTTATGCTAAAATTCCATGAACAATGCCCCCCTCTTGAGACTTAGCACGGGGGTTCCACTATTGAATGGGTGATAACTTGGGCGGGAACTGATTTTATCGCATCCTGTGCGATAACTCCTAAAGCCTTTTATTGCATGTTACATGCGTGATAAAACACTGCTCATCCTATTTTATCGCACGCCACTTGCGCGATAAAAACACTGTTCATCCTATTTTATCACACGCCACTTTCGCGATAAAAACACTGTTCATCCTATTTTATCACACGCCACTTGCGCGATAAAAACACTATTCATCCTATTTTATCACACGCCACTAGTGCGATAACCTTGAATTTCTTTGATGCGCGATAAAGATGAATATAGCCTTGTGCGATAAAGATGGACATGCCTTGTGCGATAACTTTGAACATATGAACTCAGTCCGAACTAAAAACTCAAAAATGTCCAGAATGATCAAACTAAGATGGATTGATGATCGTAGGATGTTCAGATTTACTTTTCGATCAATCCTTAGCATTCAACACTTATCCAAACACAGTTATACACACAAAATCATCAAAAAACTTATTGTTTCATAAAAAATGGGTTGTAGAATCTAAATCGTTGCAGAATGATCGTATCGATGAATGATTTCTTCGATTTGGCTCTGATACCACTTGTTAGTCCCATTTAAACAAGCAACAATTCAGGTAAATCAATGGAGGATAGTAACACGATGAGATATAAGGAAATATGGTGTATTATTCATATGGTCTTATCTACCTAGAGAGAGAATGGTTCTCTCTCTAGAACACACACTACACCATGATGTCTACATTGTAAATGTTCTCTTAACCCTAATTACACACACTAATCCTTATATACTCCCTTGTTAGTCACTTAAGCCCAAACCCATATTACAATTATAACCCTTTACAAAATTATCATATAATTAGGACATTTTGGGTCCTAACAAAGAACAACAAGAAATGATGAAGTGGTTTCAAAATGTTGTTTATCGTCACCGGGCAATGCACGGTTCACAACACTCACAATTGAACTTCACGGAACGACCAAAGGAGTTTCTTTCGATTGGCCTTCCTACACTAACGAATGCCTCTTTTCTCTTCTCTGAAGTCTACAACAAACAAGTGGGAGAGGCAGGCTTAGAACCTATGTACAAAACATCAACAGATTTACAGTCTGTCGCTTTTGACCACTCGACCACTCTCCCCTTCCCATGCCGACCCCCCCCCCCTCTTTGTAGCTTCAGGTGAAGCTGCGAGTTCATGAGTAAGTGAATGAACGATCCATGTTCCTAAAAGGAGTGACTATCTTTCTTTTATTCTCTTTCCCTATCAAGAATGGGCTTCCTACAATACGGGGCTACCTAGCTACCATGGAAGACAAACCTTCCCCCATCGTCCATTCGAAGGGCGCTGACATTCATTATCAGGGTATTTTCAAAGGGTAAAAGGTGCATATGGGGTTTTCGTACGTGGCTAACACAAGCATTTCAGGTATTTGTTAATGAATAGCTAGATGTTCTCTGCCATCTAGGATCTATAGATAAAGACCACGAGCGGAGAAGAACATAAGAACATCATCAAGTTCCTTTTTTTTTGGATTTTGGCTACCTATAGGCGAAAGAATTATACTTTCCCGGCTAACTATTCATAGGCAAACGAATTAGGCTTTTGAGAATGACTAAGTAGCAAACTAGTAATCTCAGTGAAACGTGAGAGGCTCATTGCGTACGATCTTCAATAGTGAGAGCTAAGCTAGGAACGGGGAATGATGAGTAGATAGGGAAGGACTTTCTAGCTGAACTTGACTTACCCATAAAAGGAACGACTTAAAGGGTTCAAGTTTCTTGTTGAATATCTATCTGTGCCTTCTAGCATTCATGCCTCATCTTTTAGATTGATCTATCATTCCAGACTGGATTTATGTTATCTCTATCTTTTTTATCCCGATTTCGTATCTATCTTTCTTATATTTGATTGATTTTGTATGCCCATGCCTAATCCTCTTGATTAGACTATATATGCCTATCTTTCAATTCGGATTTGATATCCATCTCTAACCTTTTCAAGGCATGAGAAACCTAAAAAAAGGAAACGAGAGGCTACCAATGCATGAGGTGGCAGCTTCGTTGAATAAGAATCCTTAAATGAATTTTCTTAATTTTCAGATTTTTCTAATCTTTATTATGTTAGAAACCATTATTACCCTACACAAAGAATGAAAGTTTCATTTAGAGCCGACTATTTTGGTAATTGTAATTTCGTTTGGCAGACTATCTAATAATTATAAAAATACAATTTTAAAATAAATTCGATGGTTATACTTCTATATTCTATACAATAAAAACTTTCAATATGCACGAATGGTGTATTAAAAAGGTGTAATGCAAATTAAACAGTTTGGTAATAAATCGAAATACATCTGAGAAGTTAACTTAAAAAATAAATTGGTCCATGATGTTTGGCAAAAGACAAATGTAAAACTAAAGAATTTGTAATGTAAATATTAAACTTAAAAGAAAAACTAAAAAATAATCAATAATCAATAATCAATAATGTATTAACTATTTTCATTTTGATAAATGATATATATATATATATATATATATATATATATATATATATATATATATATATATATATATATATATATAGGGGCTTAATCAAATAAGAACTATTTAGTTTGTGGTAACTGTAAGAACCAATATTAACAACTCATTTAAAATAATTAATTTGAATTTTGAATAAACATAAAAGGGTATATTAGTAAAATTCAATTTTACAACTAATTAAATTAAATCTATATTATCTCATACATGCCTTCTCTCTCAACCATAACCCTAGGAACATCTTTTTTCTTTCTCCACTGCATACACAGCTGCCATGAAACAACCCCACTTCTCAATTCATCAAAATCCCCACATCTCTCCTCCCAATTCAAGACCTTCGCCAACGTCTTCATCGCCATCGTCGGCGCCGGCGTTCTCGGCCTCCCTTACACCTTCAAACGCACCAGATACGTCACCGGAACCCTCACCGTCTTCGTCATGCGTAAGTTACCTGGTACACTTGGCGCCACCAGATTTTATATCTGGCAGATCATGGTTATCGAGCCGTCGCACCAGACCTCCGTGGGTACGGTGACACAACAGGTGCACCAGTCATCGACCACACCAAGTTCACCATCCACCATCTGGTGGGTGACTTGATTGGGCTTCTTGATGCCATCACAGAAGAAGATGAAATACATTGGCCTCCTGCTACCGCCACCACCATCGGCCTCCTGCTACCGCCATCAGCATCGGCCTCCGGCTACCGCCACCACCATCTGCAGTGGTATCACGGTGGGTCACAACGGTATCATAGTGATATCACAGTGTCCATCGTGGTGCATCTTGTATATATTTTGGGTATCACTCTAAGGATCGTTTGTATTCATCTTCTTTTAATGGTGTTGATGTGTTTAGGTATTACATTGTGCATCTAGTGTTTACTTAGTGTTCGTCGGAATAACGTTCATCGTGGGTATCACAATGGGTATCACAATGTGCGTCCTCTTTATTTTGTTGCCTTATAATGGGTATCACAGTGTGCATCCTCTTTATTTTGTTGATTTACAATGGGTATCACAATGTTCATCCTCTTTATTTTGTTGATTTACAATGGGTATCACAATGTGCATCCTCTTTATTTTGTTGATTTACAATGGGTATCACAATGTGCATCCTCTTTATTTTGTTGCTTTACAATGGGTATCACAATGTGCATCCTCTTTATTTTGTTGCTTTACAATGGGTATCCCAGTATGTATCACAGAAGTTCACAGTTAGTGTTCATCGGAATTAGGTTGACCGGAGACCGGAGACCGGAGACCGGAGAGAGGAGAGAGGATAATTTTATGATACCTAAAATGCCCCTTAATTAAATTCTTAAGTAAAAAATACTAAATTTAATAATTTCCTAATTTATAGCTTAATATGTGGCTCACATCGGTTCTTACAGTTACCACAAAATAACTAGTTCTTTCTTGAATGACCCCCTATATATATAAATTATGTGGCAAGGTGCGATTTGAACCGTGGTTTGATGAAAATGCAACCGTAAACCACACCGCGAAAGTTGTAAAGCGTGTTTTGCGATGCGATGTGGACAGGTTGTGCAGTTTGACGGTTTAAATGAACACCCCTACTATCCATTTTCTCCTACCACTCCGTCTTACTTCGTTACTCTCAATTTGTTCCTCTCTATCTTCAATTCCTCATCCCTCCATCTTATTTACTTCCTGGTAGGCATTGGGACCTAGGATTTTGGGGAGCCGTAAAAAAGGAAGCAGACTAAAATTCATGGAATGCAATAGAAGCTTCAAGATTTACACGAGGTATGTATTATTTCCGTCAATAAACTTCAAAAGGAATATATTAGTCATAACCATCATATTTGTAAGCAATAGAAATAGATATCCGACCAAATACTCAAAAACACATTCTTACTTCTTGCCTTATCTCTAAGAGCTACGCTATATTTTTTCTAAAATAGAGTATCAAAAGTGAAAATTTCTAAAAACAATTACCTCCAACTTCAACAACTATACTATTTTAGAGATTGTAGCTTAAATTATATTCTTAAAATAAACAATACATTAATAAAATATTATTTCTCTTTTCTAAACCCCTTACTTCAATATATCTTATTGGTGAAAATAGTAATATATTGTTTCTTTTTCTTAAAAAGTGAGTTTTAGAGATTTCTCCAAATATGAAGATTTTTATCTTCTCTATTCTTTTTTTTCTATTCTAGCATACAAGATAACACAGTCGTTGAAGCAAAAAATTGTCAAAATTCCTCTTTTTCCTATTTAGCATAGCTGTTGGAGATACTCTAAGAAGCTCAAATCTGATAAGCATCATTCATCGGATATAATTCAAACAAACTATCATCCGAACCCTTTTTATAAAAAAAATCAAACGAGGTTTCAGATATAGTGTTAATTTGATCTATGGCTAAAAGAATGTTTTAAAAGATCAACTTCAATTTTAGGTCTTTACGTTATTCTATGTAAGAATCTGATAAAGGGTATTTGTTACCTTAACATATCGGATTCACATCTCATCATCAAAATATTCTAAGTCATTAGAACATCCGATAGACTTACTTCATAAAGATCTATAGTTGAAATCCGATATATAGCTTATATTTCAGAATAGACAAAATATAGGATTTTTACTAATAAAAATATTGTAACTATGTGTATTAATTCAAAGTGCCAAAAGTATTCAACAAAATCGATGAGTAGTTGAAATGAGGTCTAGATAGTCACCAAGTGGATTGGTTTGTCATCTAACCGAAAGATTGCATTTAATGCAATGGTTGCTATAAGAAGTCACCCTTGGCATTAGTTGCAACTCACACATGTTGAAAGAACTTCTCTGTGAATCATTTTTGGCAAAATCGGCGTCACAGTCTGAAGAGTATTTTAGCTCCTCAAATCTGAAAGAGAAACTTATTTATTCCCTCTTTACTAGACATATTTTTTTCAAGATAACAAGTTTTACCTCCTATCTTCTGAACAAATCTATTAATTTATGTTTTAATTAAATAGAAAATTAAAAGTGAAAATTTGTAGTATTTGTATTCAACCCCCTTCTACAAACACATTATGTGTAAGTCATTGTATTCCAGACCAACAAATGGTATCAGCAGTTTGTTTAATATCATAAACAAGATCCGATACGACTTCCACAATTAAAGTCAATAACTCTGAATCAAAATGTATATTTCCTTTGAAAAATGGAAAACACTTCAAAAAATACGATAGCCTCTGTAACACCCTCAATTTTGGAAAGAGCAACTAATTTAAAACTTTCAATATTACATCAAATGAAGGGTAAAACCTCCTTCTATAATTCGATACTGGAAATACATCAAAATAAACTCTATAATTAACCTCAATATATAGGCTCATGCCTATTATATACGGACAAATTAAAAGTCGGGTGTTACTAAATCCCCATAATAGTCGCTATCTCCAAATGCGGAAACATCACCCAATATCACATCCTCCACGTGTACCTAACCCGCACTCGTCTCATCACAGTGTTGCTAATACCATTTCCAACCGGTACCTGATGCACATGCCGACAATTTAAAAAGGTTAGGCTAACGCCTAGTGATTTCAAGAGTTTTCACCATGGTTATATAAATCGTTAAAAGGAAAGAGTTGCAACATTAATCATGATTTCCAAAAAACTATATAATAAATACGAAAACAACATGTTTCCCAATAACACGTATTTTAGGTGATGACAACACCAATATAAACATTTCCCAATCATATAGTAAACTCAATCCAAAACTCACTCAAAACGTGCATAATGATTTAATTTCCCAACTAATGAAAACGTGAATAAAACTTTGTATCCTGAAACATTCAAAAAACGAATGAGGCATAGTACTCAACCCATAAATCATCAAAAATAATCTATATAAATATAAAACGTCATCGAAAACATGGATAAAGATAAATACCCAAAACAACACCTTTCGGTGACGGAGGAGACCCGGTTCCATCGAATGTGGCGGGCACACAAAGTTAAGCCACTTATCAACGTTATTTGAGATTCACGTATTGGATGCCGAGTGTGGCTACTTAAAACACACACCCATGAAATACAAACATCCAAGAACGTAATAGCATGTAGGACTTATACCATACCGTCGATGCCTATTTCGTGCTACAATGTGGAAAACTAGCGTCCAATCATTGATCATGAAACCCGAGTGGAATATATTAGCACATAGGTCTTACACCTTACCTCAATGCCTAAATGTGCCTCAATGTGGAAAACTAGCGTCCCATCATTGGCATAATACCCAAGTGCAAGGACATCAAGTTCAACCACCCACGGTCTATACCTCGTTCCCGCTAACCAAAAATGTTTCCAATTCCAAAACAGGGATAAAGTTCCCATTAAACCAAATGAGTGACTCATATGCCTATCGATCCAATGTATTACAGTCTAAAACGTTACATGACTCCAACGAATGAACTAATGCATTCAAAACATGTAACTCACAAATAAAAAGCTGTTAAGTGCATAACACGTCAAAGACTCCTTATCGAGTTACTAAAACTGGGCAATTCCCCAAAGACTCATTTGAGTATAAATCGAGCCCGAAATGGCATAATAAACATTTGACTAAAATACGAGAGCCAATATGGTTACATGGACCAAATGCATATTTTCCCAAACCTTTGTTCCTCAAATCAAAATTGGTCTTCGCCCAAAACCAACAAGGTTTATAGTTTCTAAAATAGTCACAAGGTCGAGAATGACCTAAATCCAATGAATAACACGTTTATGATTTCAAAATGTTCCATAATACGATTTATGCATATTTCCAAAATACGCACTAGAAGTGCATTTATTTCCAAGTAATATCCATTCATAATATAAATTATCAAAACATTTTCACTCGTGCTTTATTTGTCAAAATACCCAAAAATCCCAAATATGGGTGTTTTACAAGATTTATAAAGTTAAATACTTCAAATAATCAAAATCTACCAAATAACTCAACAAAAGATAATTTCATGTAAAACACATAAACACTTTAAAATGGACATTTCTGGCATGTACACAGTTTTCACAAAGCAACTTGAACTCACTTTGCTAGATTTAGGGTAAATCTAGATTTTTCCCCAAATTGAGCTCCTTTGAAGAAACTTGAATCCTCAAGCCAAAACTTCCAAAAACCTAGATCCACAAGTTCCAACCATCAATAATCATTCCCAAACACTTAAAATCGTTCACCCAAACATATTACATCACAATCTCCATTTTGACCCCAAACCCCAATTTAACATAACTTTTCTCAAAATCATCCAAACCGAAATTGGAGAAGTAAAAACACTAGAAAATCATCAATGGAACATTTATAACTCAAATAAGGATTTAGAAATGGAGAGGGTGAACTTACCACATGGATCTTGAGTAAAACCTCAAAACCCTAGAATCTCAAGAAAATGGAGGTGAAACTTGAATCTTGCACCAAGAGATGAAACCACAAGCATAAATGATGATGGAACACTTGATTTCTAAGAGAAAAGCCCCAAAATGAGTTAGGGTTCATAGGAGAGGGTGGGAGATCAGTTTGGGAGAGGAGGGAAAGTTATGGGGTGATAAATAAAGAAGAAAGCTGAAAAATCGCATTTGACAGCAACCAGGTGCCTGCCTGCGACAATGACAGCGGCTTTGACACTGGTCATAATCGCTGGTCATAGTAGCTCAGGGGTACCGAAACTATTTTGGCCATAACTTCTTCGATTTAGCTCCGTTTTCGCTCCCTAAAGGACCATTGGATTCGTATTTGAATTCTCCATCCAACAAGACTATAAAATCCAGGATTTATTGCAAAATTATATTTTTCATGTTTATCATCAAAGATCGATACCTTCCAGAAATCGGGGTGTTACAATCCTCCCAACCTTAAAAGAGATTTCGTCCTCGAAATCTAGTTCCCATACACCCGAGTGAACGCTTAACTCATTAGAGTAGCTCCCAACCAAAAGACTTTGGTTGTCTCCCCACCTTAAGTGATTCATACTTCCCCAATGACAGATTCCGATTACTAATCAGTCCAGATCTACACTCTTATAAGCTCTTTCTCCAACCATCCTAGAGTACGATCGTCACTGAAAATAACAATAAATTCCCAAGTTCAGTCGTTCCCACTATCGAACAGACATCTAACTCTAACAAGTGCTATCAGACTCCAAAACAGACGGTCGTCCTTAACCCATCGATTATACGGCTCTACGAATACGTCTAATCACCAATCAACCAATCGACAAATTCTTTCACCATTCAAGTAGAGTTGTTCAAATAAAGCCCCTTATCACAATCTGAACTTCTTAAAACCACTACAAGTGATGCCATTATCTCTTAAAATTGGTCTATAACACTTCACATACTCTAATTGTTTTTGGCCTCGAAATCCAAAAGTTGACACTTAACCATTCCACCAAGATTCGAACCACTACAGAACTCCAAACACGAGTTTCATTCGCCGAGCTTTCCCACAAAACCAACGTTATCCACATGGTGTTTAAAGGATCCTACACGTTCTTTATGTAAAAAAATGACAAACCCAAAACAAGGTTGCCGAATAGAATGGTTACCATACGCATTATAAAAGATACCGCGATTCTAACCCTCCAGTTACAAAAGTACACCGAATCTGCAAACGATACTACTCAACTTACGGTACCAATACACGTCGAAATATCCAACCTTCCACTGTCGAGGTTTTATACGCCTTTACTCTTACCGGGGTTACTTAACCTTTCAAAGCCTAATGAGTTCAAGGTTTTTAGGTGACAGGCTCAACAATTATGCCAATTGAAAATTTTATAAAATCTTTCAACACGAATATTTTTATAACAATTTATCGTACGTGCAAAATTTACTACTACTTACTCGGTCATTATGCAAAATGGGCACACTCGTCCCCCATATGAAAATCATTTGAAAATTACTCAATCACTACTCGATTTACTAACAAGTGCAAAAGTATGCTCAACCAGCTTTTAAAATGAACCGCTACGATCCTAGCACGAATTTATTTATGCCATGAGTCGTAAGTAATTTCTTACATAAAAATAGTGTGCACCAAAGATTTGTACGAAACTTTGAAAAGAAATTTTAAACGACAACGGCTCCGAAATTCTCTTTCTAACCGTAAAACGACATGGAATACATTCCATCAACAAAAGTCGCATGCGATAGTTTACTTCGTAAAAATGACGTAACGATCTATATAAATACATATACCTTGGTTAAAATGCGGAATGATTTGTGCCGATTTCAAGTTTAAAGCAAGGTAACAACATGTTTTCATCATTTGAGAACATCGGTTAAAATATCGTGAAGGAATCTCAAATCATAATATGCATGCAAATTTTTAACACTCTCCTAGTAATCTTTCTGAAATAATAAAACATGTAACAGACGGTCCATACTAAATTTTCAAAGTAGAAAATTTCATTAAATCATATTTTCAAAATTTTCTCGTTTAGTCATATAATGACATAGGAGTAAACCTTTTTGACAAGACTCACACACGTTAATGTATTTTCTCAAAACTTAGGAAAATAGTAAGTGTTTGTAATTGGTTGACACCTAAAAAGATTTAAATCGACTTCAAATTTCGAATCATACAACGATGCGTATTAAAGTCCCAAAAATAGTAGCTACAAAGTTATGCATACCCATAGATCATTATAATGCATCGCGTGAAATGATAATAAAAGAATCAATTAACCGAACGTGCATAGAGCAAATCATCAAGATAAACTATCAGGATGCTCTTATATGCATTACTCACACCACGTATAAATCAATCCGTACACTGAACAAGTTGCAACAAAATGTGCTAACACAAATCTTCAAGAGAGAAATTATGCGACACCAAAATTCCAAAAACCATTCCTTTTAGTTGTCTTACGGCATAAAATAATACTTCTTAACAAAACCCGCATGAGACAAAATGCCCATTATAACTCATAAATTAACACACATAGTAATCAAAGCATGCACATTTCAAAGTTGTACCCATGCGTAGGGCTGTAAACGAACCGAACGAACACGAACGGAGCCTTGTTCATGTTCGTTCGTTTAACTTAACCGAACAAACGAACGAACACGAACGGTAAACGAACAAAAATCTTTGTGTTCGTGTTCGTTCGTTTAGAAATCTAGTGTGTTCGTGTTCGTTTATGTTCGTTCGTTAACCAGCTAAACGAACATAAACGAACTCGCATAAACGAACATAAACGAACGCGGCTAAACGAACATAAATGAACGCAGCTAAACGAACATAAACGAACGCAGCTAAACGAACATAAACGAACGGGTTAAACAAACACAAACGAACACTTATTAATGAACAGGTGAACCCACTATCTTGGGGTACTCCAGTTAAAACTTTGAAATGGGTTCAAGCCAATAAGGCTCAAACCATCGGGTTCAAGCTGTAAGACTCAAACCAGAACGAAGCTAAACACAAAAGTCAATATGAACCCACAACCATAAGGCAAGGCTCAAGCCAATGGGCTTGAACCACCATTGTTGGCTTCAAGGTTGATGTGCTAAAATTTTACTTTGAATCAAGGGATAAATGGGATGAGGGGGTTATATATATAGTGGAGATGAGGCTTGAGTTTGTTAAAACCATCGATGTGGGACAAGGGATAAATGGGAAGTATGTTGAGCTGCTCACGTGGTGAGCATGTGACTGAGATTTGAGGCTATTCTCATCCCACATCGCTTTTGAAGGGAAATGTTAGGCTAGGAAACAAGTATTTATTGGGTGGGATTTCATCACTTTTAACATGTTACCATTGTTAATTAAATTTTTATTTAAATTTTAAATATAAATATTTCAGTTTAATAATATTTCAGTTTATTAATTGTAATTATAAATATAAATTTAATATAATTGTTATAATAAACGAACACAAACAAACATATTAAACGAACGTTAAACGAACGTAAACGAACATAATAAACGAACGTAAACGAACATAAATGAACGAACGTTCACGAACGTAAATGAACGAACGAGACCTTTGTTCATGTTCGTTCGTTTAACTAAACGAACAAAAAAACTTGTTCATGTTCGTTCGTTTATTAAATGAACGAACATAAACGAACTTCCCGCCGAACGGTTCACGAACGGTTCGTTGAACGTTCGGTTCGTTTACAGCCCTATGATGCGACACAAAACATCGTAAAACAAAGCTCCATAAAACTCAATGGAGCTCAATGGCCTCAAATCAACCAAATGGTACCGACATTTTCACCCCAAAAACCAAATTACATGAAACAAAGTTATGGCTAAAATGTAATAATTCCACAAATTCTTACTTGTTGCAATACAATATAAAGTAGTACTTCTACAAGAAAACCCGCATGAGATAAAATTCTCAATAAAACTCAAACACCAAATTAGCAGAAGGTAACTCTCCGTTTAAACCTTAACATATGTGGAGGAGATCCAATGTTAAGGTCATATGTCGTCGTTACTTGTCCAAAATCTTAAACAACATCAAAATATGGATAACGTGGTATCCGAAAATAACGTTGGACAACAACAAAATAGAGCAAGTCCCGACAAAGTTTGCAATTAACTGCAATAAAATAATTTCATGCACGTTTAAAATCGTGTGTGTGCTAAACGTTTTTCCGAGATTTCGAAACACAAGAAGCAATTGAGGCAATTTATTTTAAAATAAATTTTGTGCATGAATTTGGTCGGCACTCAACGTCTCAAAACCACAATCCTCAAATTCCTCCGGTCACACTATCATCATCCGGGGGTCCAAACATCTTAAGGCAAATTGAAAGCTACAACGGTTAACCTTACAACTTCTCCTTGAATTAAAGTCGATTCAATAAGCCTATGGTTCTAATCCGACCATCAATTTCGATCCAAAACGATCCACTTAATGCAATCACCATGCTTACTGTCACTACAAGTGACAAATGCTAAAATCACCAACCTCGTCTAACGGCTACTTGCTTAGAAACTCCTTTTCTACCCCATCGGTCATCACATCGAAGTAGTCCAAGTATACACATGTAACTTGTAGTTCACCATAACACTGGCCAGGTGCAATTATGAACGTACTGTACATGATCATCCTTGCTACCCTCGACGTGATTCCCGATTCTAGTGACTCCATAACCTCCAAATATCATATCTTAGAATGCCAATTGGTGTAATTTCACTCTCCTTCACTTAAGAAAACGCTAGTTTGAGTCTAGGTATCCAAAATTAACACCTAAATCTCTCAAACTTAAACTCTGATACCAACTTGTAACACCCTCAATTTTGGAAAGAGCAACTAATTTAAAACTTTCAATATTACATCAAATGAAGGGTAAAACCTCCTTTTATAATTCGATACGGGAAATACCTCAAAATAAATTCTATAGTTAACCTCAATATATATGGCTCATGCCTATTATATACGGACAAAATAAAAGTCGGGTGTTACTAAATCCCTATAATAGTCGCTATCTCCAAATGCGGAAACATCACCCAATATCACATCCTTCACGTGCACCAAACCCGCACTCGTCTCATCACAGTGTTTTTAATACCATTTCCAACCGGTACTTGATGCACATGCCGACAATTTAAAAAGGTTAGGCTAACGCCTAGTGAGTTCAAGAGTTTTCACCATGGTTATATAAATCGTTAAAAGGAAAGAGTTGCAACATTAATCATGATTTCCAAAAGACTTTATAATAAATACGAAAACAACATGTTTCCCAATAACATGTATTTTAGGTGATGACAACACCAATATAAACATTTCCCAATCATATAGTAAACTTAACCCAAAACTCACTCAACACGTGCATAATGATTTAATTTCCCAACTAATGAAAATGTGAATAAAACTTTGTATCCCGAAACATTCAAAACACGAATGGGGTATAGTACTCAACCCATAAATCATGGAAAATAATCTATATAAATATAAAACGTCACCGAAAACATGGATACAGATAAATACCCAAAACAACACCTTTCGATGACGGGGGAGACCTGGTTCCATTGAATGTGGCGGGCACACAAAGTTAAGCCACTTATCAACGTTATTTGAGATTCATGTATTGGATGCCGAGTGTGGCTACTTAAGACACAAACCCATGAAATGCCAACATCAAGGAACGTAATAGCATGTAGGACTTATACCATACCGTCGATGCCTATTTCGTGCTACAATGTGGAAAACTAGCGTCCCATGAAACCCGGGTGGAATATATTAGCACATAGGTCTTACACCTTACCTCGATGCCTAAATGTACCTCAATGTGGAAAACTAGCGTCCCATCATTGGCATAATACCCAAGTGCAAGGACATCAAGTTCAACCACCCACGATCTATACCTCGTTCCCGCTAACCAAAATTGTTTCCAATTCCAAAACAGGGATAAAGTTCCCATTCAACCAAATGACTGACTCATATGCCTATCGATCCAATGCATTACAGTCTAAAACGTTACATGACTCCAATGAATGAACTAATGCATTCAAAACATGTAACTCACAAATAAAATGCAGTTAAGTACATAACACGTCAAAGACTCCTTATCGAGCTACTAAAACTGGGCAATTCCCCAAAGACTCATTTGAGTATAAATCGAGCCCGAAATGGCAAAATAAACGTTTGACTAAAATACGTGAGCCAATATGGTTACATGGACAAAATGCATATTTTCCCAAACCTTTGTTCCTCAAATCAAAATTGGCCTTCGCCCAAAACCAACAAGGTTTATAGTTTCTAACATAGTCACAAGGTCGAGAATGACCTAAATCCAAGATTTCAAAATGTTCCATTATATGATTTATGCATATTTCCAAAATACGCACTAGAAGTGCATTTCTTTCCAAGAAATATCCATTCATAATATAAATTATCAAAACATTTTCACTCATGCTTTATTTGTCAAAATACCCAAAAATCCCAAATATGGATGTTTTACAAGATTTATAAAGTTAAATACTTCAAATAATCAAAATCTACCAAATAACTCAACAAAGGATAATTTCATGTAAAACACATAAACACTTTAAAATGGACATTTTTGGCATGTACGAAGTTTTCACAAAGCAACTTGAACTCACCTTGCTAGATTTAGGCTAAATCTAGATTTTTCCCCAAATTGAGCTCCTTAATTTGAAGAAACTTGAATCCTCAAGCCAAAACTTCCAAAACCCTAGATCCACAAGTTCCAACCATCAATAATCATTCCCAAACACTTAAAATCGTTCACCCAAACATATTACATCACAATCTCCATTTTGACCCCAAACCCCAATTTAACCTAACTTTTCTCAAAATCATCCAAGCCGAAATTGGAAAGTAAAACACTAGGAAATCATCAATGGAACATTTATAACTCAAATAAGGATTTAAAAATGGAGAGGGTGAACTTACCCCATAGATCTTGAGTAAAACCTCAAAACCCTAGAATCTCAAGAAAATGGAGGTGAAACTTGAATCTTGCACCAAGAGATTAAACCACAAGCATAAATGATGATGGAACACTTGATTTCTAAGAGAAAAGCCCCAAAAATGAGTTAGGGTTCATAGGAGAGGGTGGGAGATCAGTTTGGGAGAGGAGGGAAAGTGGTGGGGTGAGAAATGAAGAAGAAAGCTGAAAAATCGTATTTGACAAGAACCAGGTGCCTGCCTGCGACTATGACAGTGACTTTGACACTGGTCATATTTTTTGCCATAACTTATTCGTTTTAGCTCCGTTTTCGCTCCTGAAATGACCGTTGGATTCGTATTTGAATTCTCCATCCAACAAGACTATAAAATCCAGGATTTATTGCAAAATTATATTTTTCATGTTTATCATCAAAGATCGATACCTTCCAGAAATCGGGGTGTTACAGCCTCATCGGATCTAAAAATATTTTCTTCCTTCTCCTTGATGAAATGACAGATCATGTGTCTATAATATCATAAATCTACAATATTAAATTGTTGATCCAAACTCTCTCAGTGATTTGACGACGACCCTTAGAATACTTAGTGAAAATTACATTTAACATCTGTACGTATTAGTGTTTCGCCATCAGTGATAAACATACTGAGTTTGTTCAGTATCGCTGATAGTTTCTAATGTAATAGTGTTAGATGTAATCCCTGAAGACAAGCCTCGCAACCAAAGAGTTCATCGCTGACATCGAAGACAAAGCTGATGAACAAGGACAAGTCTACTCATGATCTGAAGCAGCAATCAGTGAAACCAGGACAAGTCTACACACACACGACAATTCAAGAACAAGGCTTCAGCGATAGCTGACTTACATCAGGCCTCACTAATGGAAGATCTTATCAGCGATCGCTGATCATGAAGCTTGTACTTCAAGAATTGTTTGTCTTATCCTCTTGCACAAAAGTACGAAGGTACATAAGCAAGTTTTCTTTTGTCCATAATCGTACAACTACTTGGCCACCTATACTGTTCACCATGCAACTAAGAGCATGTCTTTGACAAAAATCAGAAGCATGCGCCCAATCAAGATCTGACACGTGTAAAGTGCTCCTATCATGCATTAAATGCATGGGGTATAAATATGAGAAATATCCTTCATTTTTAAGGATCCCCTGAACTACCTAGTGCATGTAGAAAAACATCTGATTTTCTACTAACTCCTTCTTTCTATTCTCTAATGCAAGAACCTTAGTGATTTTTGTGTTTGTTTAGATTAGATTTTACTTAATCTTATTCTGCAACAAACTGTAAATTGTGTTTTGATTTATCAATAAACAACTTAGAAAAGTAAATTATGTGTTTGTATTCAACCCCCCTTCTACAAACTTTTACCCTTGTAGAACCCCTTTGGGACCAACACAAATCTTTTAAGATTTCACTTCCTTAAAGGATAGCTGAATAACATGTCTAAAATGACTCAAAAGGATGCTCTATAAAGTAGAAGAAAAGACAAATATATGCTTCATGGATCTTCTCTCTGAATTTCTACTTCAAACAAAAGAAACTCTTAAAACTCCTCATTTGTTTTCGATACATCAAAAATTTCATATTCCTATGCAAATGTACATTTTTCTTCATCTCTATTTGAAAATATTTATTTATGTTTTATTTTTACATTGTCTAAAAACACCTTTTTAAAAGAAAACCTAATCATAAAATTCTTCTTGAAAAACTTATAAGATCTATATTTGGGTGGAAATCTATATATTAATTTCAGAACTAAATTGCAGGACTAGGTTATACCCAAATATGGTACTTGGACTGTGAATGTTCAAGACATATGATTGGTTATGTTTCCCTGCTTAAAGACTTTGTGTCAGTTAAAGGACCATTTATCATTTTTGGTGATAACTCTAAGGCTTCCACTCTTGGTTATGGAATCTTGTCTAATTGATCAGTAACTTT
Source organism: Saussurea involucrata (assembly GCA_033807775.1). Lineage (NCBI taxonomy): Eukaryota > Viridiplantae > Streptophyta > Magnoliopsida > Asterales > Asteraceae > Saussurea > Saussurea involucrata. Next base: position 79,420,114 of record CM066318.1, on the reverse strand, counting down.
CAGCACAGTTGCATATGTAAAAGGACTCAAACATATTATTTTAAGCAAACTTCATCATTCCTCGTAGAACTTTATGAAAACAACTGTGGATAGTGTCGGTGGAATGTTGAAATCTTTTTTTAATCACTCTATAACGTTCGTTAGGTCCGATCATTTGTAAAAAACATAGCTAAATCCCCCCCCCCCCCCCCTTCCCCAATCACTTACAAATCTACCATCATTACCCAATCCCTTTGTTTAAAGTGATTGCATCATATGCTTCACGAGACATACGCATCAACTATTGACATTTCAAATTAGATCCCTAGATACCAAAACAATAGAATTATGAACAAACGTTCTTCTTTGTAAGTCAACATATCTATAAAATTGCAAAACTCGTCGTAAATCAACTTGTAAACATCATTTATAGAATTGTAAATATCATCATAACTCAATTTGTAACCGTAAAACAAAATATCCTAAAACCAACCATTCCATAAACATCAATGGTTAAAGTCATCAACAAAAAGAGCCATGAAATGTCATAACCATCAACCAAAAAGCCATTAAAAATGTATAATAAACATCAACAAAAATCAAGCGTAATCCTAAACATGAACGACTAACCCAATCAACTGACAACCACCTACTTGTAGCCTTGTTTATCTCCAACGATCTTAACCGAATCAACGGCAAATTCGGGATGTATCATCAACCAAGGCTCTCTATTCTCTTAGTCACCAAGAAGATCCATTGCAATACGGTACAATGGACCATCTTTTGGGCATCCAAGTTCATTTAGTTTTTGAAGAAAATCCATGTAGGTAGGAGTCTCAACACCATCTGGGTCAAGGGCGGAGCTGGGCTTGGCCCAGAATTAGCACTGGCCCACCCTCAACTTTCATATTTTTTAAAAAAAAATTAAAGCCCAAATCCATTCCTTTAATATACTTCCAGCCCAAACCAAAGTTTGTAAACGGCTCCCAGAGACCCAGACGACTTCAGACAATCAGACTTCCATTAGAAATTCAGAATTCTCGTTTCTCTACTTCGCTTCTCGACTTCGCTTCTGGATTCTCGCTTCTCGACAGTCGACTCTCGATTCTCTTTTCTTGGCGTTGGCTTTGTTTACTGATCAGTGATCGATCATTGATCATCAACTCAAAAATCAAAATCATGGTTGACGTGAGTTTCTTATTTATAGCCTAGGGTTTCAATTTTCACAATTTCACATTCTGTTTTGACGTTTTGTACTTGTGTAGTTCAATAGTTGTGTATAAGAAATAGTGAAATACAATATGTTTTGTATTGATTTTGAGTTTCTTATTTCTAGGGTCAGTTTCACAGTTTCACTTTCACTGTGAAATTGTATTCAGAATGTTGGTTCCTATATTGCTTAACAATGATGTTTATATCTATTAGTTCAAACAAGATAGAGTGCGGAAGCGTTTTACGAACTAAAAGATATATTAAGGTAGAAGAACACACTATATCAAATACGTGAGATGTAAATAACACAAGTTTATAACTCAGTAACCCACTGTATATTGATATAAATAGAACACCAAGAACACGGAAGATTAAACAAGAATTCTTCTCTTAAGGATGTGTGTGTTGTGCAAAGCTTAATAGAAGAACTCAACATGAGTCTTCTATTTATACTACTTCCACAGGGGACAAGGTGGAGACAGGAAGTACTAAGGTACAATAGACACTATCGTGGAACAGTGACAGGTACAATGTTGCTGTAGTGCGCCGCACTCTACAAAGGCTGCAACCCATCAGAGGTTGACACGTGGAGGCAGTAGGGCGAGCCTTTGTACGAATGATCTTCAAGATCTTCGTACAAAAGTAAACGTGAGAAGCACGATCGTCTTTGACTTGATCTTCAAGAATTCTTCTAAGTCTTCAGTCTTTATACCACAGAGGCTCTGTCAAGTATGGCAGAGGCTCTGTGTCCTTGTCTTCTGTGAAGCGTCTTCTGTTAAGTCTTCACTTGATCTTCTATCGGTGTCTTGGCAGAACCTCTCTCAGTGCAATACTTAGCCTATTTTTCAATACTTCTATAAACATAAAGATTGGAGCTAACAATCTCCCCCTAAGTATTGAAAAATAAAAAATTGAAAAATGCAGGGTTTTCTAGACTAAGTACATGACAAGAGGTATTTGACCTCTGTTGAAACTCTTCTTTCATATAAGATTATGGCAGAGGCACTTACATTTGATTACATGATGAAAGAGAAAATGACAGAGATTTGTGGACTAACTCAGACATTGGCGTTTTGGAAGTCGTTGAAACTTCTGTTGTCGAGTCCTACTTCTTTAAGCTCATGATAGATTCTGATGCAAAGGGTTCTGAAGTTGATTACTGAGTCAATGACCTCTATCAGTCAATCGGCGGAGGCTGGGTCCATCAATTCCATTCCTCTGTGCTCCACAAGGTTGGCTCTGAACTCTGTGAGAGTACTTGTTGCGTACTTTTGGCAGTCCATCTCCAGAAATAGTCTTGATTTTCCTGCAGGATCTTGGAAGACATACCCAAACTTTGGGAATGTTATGATTGAGTTGGGTATGGCAGAGGATGGGCAGTCATCTTCTGGTGGTCTGAGACTTAGGTTTCTCACTCCAAGATCTCGTCCTACTTGGAAATCAACCAGGCTGTATAGCAGAAGTTTCTCACGCATAGCTTTCCTGATTACCCTGTATGCCCTTCGAACTGCATCTATTGTGAAGTTCTATTTTGTCCAGTTCAGAAGGTCGGGTAGGTCATAGGGGCTTGAGTTCCTAAGATCAGCATCTGAGAATTGGTTCTCGGATCTGTCCACTCTTTTGACCTTATATATGTTGTAGGAAACCTTTGGTGTGGTTCTAGTGTGAGAGAACTTACAGTATATGACCTTGTCGATTTTGGAGATTGAGTAAACTTGGTTGACAGGATTGGGTGTTGTTCTGGTGAAGATGTTTTTGAGCTCAGCACGGAAGTTTGGATCTTGAATGGATGGTGGCAGAGGATCTCTGATAGTTCTGTTGTATAGGTACCTGTACACTACTTCTTCTATTTGTCGTGGAGGTGCACCAAGTGGAGGCATGGGTCTGCGCAGAGCATCCATTTGCCTTTTAATTTGCTTCACTCGATCTTCTGTAGGTTTTGCCTTCGGATCCAGAACTTGTATGTTTGACAGAGGGGTAACACCGAAAGCCCAATCTTCTTCTTCTAGCTTTGGTGTCACATATGCATCGAAGGCATTCTTCATCAATTTCTATGTTAGTTGATGCTTTGGATTCTTCTTTTTAGGTTCCTCTGTCATGATTCCCTTGCCTTTGTCTTTTGCCTTCAGCTGTGGATCTTCTTTCTGTACAGAATGGGTTGCCTCTGTTTGTTTTGGCGGTTGATCTTCTGAGGTCTTGGATGTTGGTGCTTCTGTAGGTTTTGTGGGGGTTGCCTCTGTTGGTTTTGACACTTGTGTTTCTGAGGTCTTGGATGGTGAGGAGGTTGGTGAGGCTTCTGTAGACCTGCTCAAATATTTTCTTTTGTGAGCAATAGATTTAGTTCTGGTTTTGGGTGTGGGAGATGGATGTTTTGGTTCCTTTGGTGTTTTGGTGTTGGTGTAGGGGGTTTGTCTTCTGTTGATTTAGGTGTTGTTGGTGTTGGCTGATCTTCTTCGGAGGATGTCAAGATTTGAAATTGTTCACGGGTTGGCACATCTTCTCCGAATATAGAGGTTGTTTCCACAGATGTGGGTGTTGCCTATGTGGACTGTTGTTGCGGGGTTTCTTCTTGGGTTTGGGTTGGGGGTGCTTGGGATATAGGTTCTGCTGATATTGGCGTTGGTGCAGGTAATCCTTTGTTTGCAGCTTTGTCATGTGTCCCTTTATCCCCCTCAGGATGATCTGATGAATCGTCAGAATCATCATCAGAGTCATCCTGACCCTTGTCTTCTGTACCCTCTGCCCTGCACGATGCTTCTGGTTTCTTTAGAGGAGTGACACCTGCAGCTATCATTTTTTCGTATAGATCATCGCAGAGGCCAAGAAGGTTGTGGACCTCTGCCTCGGTGTTGAAGCGCAATTTGCCGACACTTCTGCGGAAGTCTTTGACGTAGTTGGCGTTGGCAGCAGTGAAGGCTCTTATGAACTCTGTTATTTGGTAGAGAACTCCTTGCCCAAGCTCTGTGAGTTGTGCTCTGGTCATGTAGTCGGAGGGCTTCATGGCTAGAGTTGCTTCTGTAGTATGCTCTTGAACTTACTCGAGGGCCTTCTTTAAATCTTCAGGAGTAAGGCCCGGAGAGGTTGGGAATTGCTCTTTCTTCAGCTTTTCAATCAAGTCTTTGACAGAGCTTTGGAAGGCAGAGGATGTGGCTTTCTCGAACTCAGCAGCAGCAGAGGTGGCAGAGGTTGTAGTAGTTAACTTCATCTGGGCTAAGGCGTTTTTCACCTCTGTGGACAAGTTGTCCACTTTGGTGTTTAGATCGGTAAAGGCCCGTGTAGTAACATCTGCAAAAGAATCAAAAGAGCTTTTCAACTCTTTTAATGTGTTGTCCACAGAGGTGGCAAGGGTTTGGAACTCATCCCTTGAGACTTGTGAACTTGGTGTAACCTCTGGGGGAACACATTTTCCCCAGAGTGAGTCCCTGTTCCTTGGACACCTTCTTTCACCCTTGTTTGTACGTTGGGGGCGGAAGGATTTCCTTCTGATCCTTGAGTAGAGGTTTTTAAGGCCTCATTCTCTACAGAAGTTATGATAAGGACATTGTCTTGATCCACTCCAGAGGTGGGTACAAGAGTATCCCTATGTTGACTCGGAGACTTGTCTAGAGTCTCTCCGTCTTTGTACACTCTAAGCTCATCTGAAGAGCCTTTTGGACCTAAGTGTGTGTGTGTGTCAGAGGAAACAAATTCCTCTGTTGGGATGTCTGATGTGATCTGGGGCAATTGATCACTAACTAAGGGTAAGTCCTTTTGAGAGGACTCCCCTGGAATGGTTTCCCCGGCTAATATAGGCACAGAGGTAGAAAGAGTTACCTCTGCCCGGTTTGGTGGGGTTGGGATCGAGCTGTGCTGCTCTTTTTCAATATTACCTTCTGCCACTAGACTGGCGGTAATAGAAGTGTGGGTTGCACTGGGAGTTGGTTGGGGTTGTGTGCCTCTTCTAGCTACGACATCCTTTTTAGATTCTTTCTCGGTTAAGCATCCTATCACTATTTCACCGTCTATTGTCTCAGCCTCTTTCTCTGTCCTATTGCCCATGAATTCTACTCCTGTTGCGGCTTCTACCCTAGTTCCTTCGTGGTCTGGTACGAGTGTGGCGTACATGGGATGGAGTAAGGGCAAATGCCTAAGATCAGGGTATTGAGATCCGTAGGTTATCTGGTCATCTTCTTCTTCATCGGAATCCACCTCTGAGATTAAGACGGGTGGAATTTTGGTGGTAGTTTCAGCCAGATCCTCTGGGCTTCTTCTTAGCACATCATATCCTGGATGGAGAAAGGGGTTCTGTAGTACCTCTGGCGTCGCAACCTGAATATCCTTGGGGGTTTGGTCATCCTCATCCAAGTCAGAAGAGATCCTGAAGTTTGGTGCTTCTGTGGACTGATTGGATAGGGCTTCTGCGTTACATCCAGAAGTGTCTAAGGATTCTGCAATATCGGGGCGTTAGAGGAAGGCAGAGAAATCACCCTGATCTGCATAGTTAATAGGAGTTGGGGATTGCAGAGGCTGCTCTTGGGCTACTTCTGCCAATTCAGCTTCCTCTGGAATTGGCCGCATGGGTGTGAGAGGCTTTTTCGATTTCTTCTTGCTCTGTTTCCTCTTGGGTTTGGGGGCACCCTCCTCTGAAGACTTGTGTTTTCTTTTCTTTTTCTTGTCTTTAAGGGGAGGAGGTGCAGAAGATTCAACCACCGTTTCATGTGGTGGGGACAGTTGGGTTTGGGTAGCACTGGTAGAGATGCCTTCTGTAGCTTTCCTTTTCTTGTGGGCTTTCTTCTTTTTGGGAGTGGTGGCAGAGTGTTTGCTCTTAGGAGTAGGGGAGAGAATTGTATTTCTCAGAGCATGAAAGTTCTGCTATACCTTCTCATGCTTAGCAAGGGCCACAGACCATTCTTCGTCACTCATCTTATCTACAACCTTAGATCCTAAGGGAACTCTTAGACGCGGGGGTGTCACATGACTCGGTTCTGGAGTCCTATGATCGCGTATGTATTCTAACTTAAGGGTCTCATCAGTGGCATATTCCAGAAGTGCGGTTGGCAGAGGTCTGCAGAAGTTGTATCCATCTTCGTGCTCTGTTGGGGAGTTCTTTGTCATGGGATACATTCTAGCCGTTGGACCCTCCATTGGCCATTTTTGTAGTAGGAGCAGAGGCTCTAGAAGGACACCCAGAATTCGCTGATATTGTAGAGGAGGTAGAGCATCGGCCGAGCGTTCTTTTAGGGAGGAGATTTTGCGGTCAATGGTGTTAACCATTTCCTGCATCATTAGGGTGGCGTAGTCCAGAGGTAGATCGTAGTATACCCCATACATAATAGCCAGGATTTGATGAGAAGTCTTGGTCTGGACTACCCACTTTCCCAGTTAGACACCTGTTGAGAATGGAGAAGAGAGTATTCCATAGAGGGGGAAATCGATTTCTTCTGAAATCATTCCCTTTCCTTAGGGTTGTGTTGTACCCCAACATCTCAACAAATCTGCAGAGCTCGGTGTCTGTGGGTTCCTCTGCGTACGCCTTTATCCCTAGAAGACCTCTTGTGGGTAGACCGAACTCTAGTGAGAACGGGTTTTGTTGAACTTGAGTTCAAGGTGCTCGGATTTGTCTGGTTTTGAGATGTAGCCCTTGATCTGTCTATCTTCTGGGTCATACCTGCTGCTCTACCAGAATTTATTGAGGTATCTGGCAGGGATTTTGTTGACCATTTTGGTTAATAGAGGGTTGAGGAAATGGTTTTCCAGAATATGAAGTAGGATGACATGTTTTTCCCCAAATACGATTTTTGAGGGAACTAGGTAGTGGTTATTGAGTTTTAAGGGAAGAACACGTTCAAAGTGTTCATGTTCGATGAAGTTTAGAAGGTGAGTGGTCGGAGCAAAATCTGCTGCATCACCGGAGTTGTCTTGTTCAAGGTCTCTGGCTATTTCAGGGTTTTGTGAGTGTTCTGAATGTGCATGGGAGTTCGCCGGAGATCTCGAAGTGGAAGCCATTGTTTCTTTCTTTGAAGAATAAAGAAGAATTGGGAAGTTGCAGGTATTTGCAAGGTTCGTCGAAGAAGAGTATTGGAGTAAATGCGTAAAAGGAATGGGAAATGGAGTAATCGGGGTTATATAGTGGAGTAGATAACAGATAGAATTCCACGGTAAAAGTGAATTCAATAAACATTTGGGGTCCGCACTCGAGTTTTACAGCTGGGGAAACGTTTCAGAGGGATCGTGTGGCACGCACGCCCAATGAAAAGTTGCCACATCATATGTGTCAGAGCACGATTAGACGTCGTGCGCGGCCCATTAATGCTTGGCGCGTGGGTATTTCTTCTGTCTGGGGTCTGTCACTCGCAGTAAATATCTTGCTTTTACAGAATTGCCACAAAGAGTCAAGTGTCAGAATCAACAGAGGCTCTGTAGTGGAGTGAGCTCTGTGATCCGAAACCTGTCTTTTTGTCTCCTCTTAGCTTGCACCTTTACCAAAAACGTTTGAAAATTCATTGGAGAGGATCGATAGAGTCTTTAGCACAAAATTTTCATCCACAGAGGCTTTGGGGCTCTGTCAAAGCCAGCAGAGGCTCTATGAGTGAAAATTTCTAATAACTAAAGGTTCATAAAAGTTTTTTGATCATCCAAAGTTTTAATTGTTTTAAACATTGTTTTTAGGACATATTTGGAAATTAGTGTCCTAGAAAACTGTTTAGGAAAAGATTTTGTGCGAGTAGCCTTTGAATACCTAGGTTATTCAACATAAGTTCTGTGGTGGAGTGAACTTTATGACTAGAAACCTTCTTTAAGACATTGAAGTTGATCGATAGAGTTCCCGTATGAAATTTGCAGTTATAGAGGATCTGACTTACAGAGGCTCTGTTGAGCTCAATAGAGGCTCTATGACCATAAATTTCTAATAACGGACAACTCAACAATCTTTTTGATTATCCATGGTTAGGAATGTCTTAAACATTGTTTCTAGGACATATTTGGAAATTGGTGTCCTAGAAAATTGTTTTCAAAAAGGATTTGTACGAGGTACTTATCTTTTGGCTCTCCTTTGCTTCGGCAAAAACCTTCACTTCTGTAGATTTGGTTGACCACTCTCTTCTTTGGCTCCCCCTTGAATTAGCAACTTCTGTAGACTAGTTCAAGGTCTCCTTCTGCTCCCCCTTGACCTATGCTTGGATCAAATGAGATAAGTAATGCACAGAACATAGGTCAAACTCACCAGAGGTTCTGTGGAGATCGACAGAGGTTCTGATCAATCCCACAGAAGCTCTATTGGTTACAGAACTTTTGGTGGTAAAGAATTTACATGCAGAAGAGTTCAAATATATACATATATACAAGAGGATCAAATATGAACCTCTGTGGTTGCACTTGTCGGTTCTTGTGCAACCTCTCTAGTTGATGGCACTTCTGTGCTTGAATTTGGTATTGCAGCTTGTGGGATTATTGGAATAAGAGTTGGAATTTGTTCCTCTGAGGATGTAGAGACTGAGTCCTCGTTTTCCTCTGGTATTGGTTCCTCTGTGGATGCTGGAGTTGGTATTTCCAGTGCCTCTGTTGTAGAATCTTTAGTTGTTTAATCTTCTGTTGGCTCCCCCTCAGCACGTGCATCTGCATGACTTACAAAAGAGGATGAAGTATTTAATGGACCAGTTAGAGATATACCTGACTCAGTCTGGCCTGCAGAAGATGCTTCTCCAGAGGCTCTGGCAGCTCCGGCAGAGGGATCAATACCATCATGGAACATCTCTTCAAATAGCAGATTTAGGTCTGCTTCTCTAGTCTTTGAGATGCCAGAGGATTCCTTCTTTAGACCGAGTTCTGAACTGATTTGTTCAGAAGTCTTCTGAAAGGAATCGTCAAAAGAGACATTTATGCTTTCCACTATGGATCGAGACCGTAGAAGATATACTCTGTAAGCCTTTGACGTGGCAGAGTATCCTATGAACTTTCCTTCATCTGCTTTCACATCGAACTTCCCTCTTGCTTCTCTATCATTTAGGACAAAACACTTGCATCCAAATACATGGAAGAACTTGATGTTTGGTCGCCTTTTGTTGATCAAATGATACGGTGTCTTGATGTGCCTTTTTACTATGGTTGATCGATTTTGGGTGTAGCAAGCGGTTGATACTGCTTCTGCCCAGAAAGAGATCGGTAATCCAGATGCTGTCAACATAGTTCTGGCAGCCTCCACAAGCGTGCGGTTCTTTCGTTCAACCACGCCATTCTGTTGTGGGGTGCGTGCAGCAGAGAAGTTCTGTGATATCCCTTTTGCTGTGAGGTAAGCATCAATGACAGAGTTTTTGAATTTTGTGCCATTGTCACTTCTCATCTTTTGAATCCTGCACTCATATAGAACTTGGATTCTTTTCATTAGGTTTATCAGAATGTTTGGAACATCTGATTTCTTTCTGACAAATTCCACCCATGTAAATCTAGAGTATTCATCAATCAATACAAGTATATACTTTTTGCCACCTAGGCTTTGTGTAGCGATTGGACCGCAGAGGTCAACATGAAGCATGTACAGAGGCCTAGGGCAAGACACATCAGTTTTGCCTTTATGAGAAGCTCTTTTGAGCTTACCATTTCGCAAGCAGAGCACAAATTATCTTTGTTGAATTTGACATTTGGTAGACCTTTTACTAGATCAAGTTTGACAAGCTTATCTAGAGTATGAAAGTTCAGATGGCAGAACCTGTTGTGCCATAACTAAGCTTCTTCGTTTTTACAAGCAACAAAGCAGAGCTTGTCTTCTTTGTTCTTGGCACTAAAGTTCATAAGTTATAGATCTCCTCTTCGTTCGGCCCGCATAAGTTCGACTCTAGTATCTTCTGCTTGCAGAGAGCAGAAAGTTCTTTTGAACATAACGTCGAAACCAGTATCGCAGAGTTGGCTGACACTTAACAGATTGTACTTTAGGCCATCCACATATGCAACTTTGCATACTGATATGTTCTTCTTTTTGATGAATCCGTAGCCTTTAATGTATCCCTTCTTGTTGTCGCCAAAGGTTACTGATCCTCCATCGAGTTTATCTTTGTAAGAGGATAGTTGACCTCTGTCGCCAGTCATGTGCCGCGAGCACCCGGAGTCAAGATACCAGATCGGCACATACTGCTTCTGTAAGAACAATCAGAGATTTTTAGGTACCCATATCCAGATGGGTCCCTTTTTGTCAGAGGTCTTCAAGGTTGCCTTAGGTGCTGTTCGGTTCGTTTTCTGTTAAGACCTGAATGGATATGGCTGTCTGAGTGGATATTGTTGTCTGAGTGTTGACAGATATGTTGGTGTTCGGTTGTTAGACTAAATAAACAGTCTTAATGTCTTAAATGACCATTTTACCCCTAGTCTATATTTCTGTTTGAATAAAATAACAGGTTGAAAAAATGTTTGAAGAAATGATTTTTAATGATAAAAATATTAATTTAGAAGGTTTTTTAAATAAAATTAATTCGATGTCATCAGAAATTAATAACTTTTTCTTCTTAAAAGTAGGACACCCTATTTTATTACTTTCCTTCTATCTCTCCTTTTTACTTTATGTCTTCATCTCCAATGGTGAGTTGCTCTGATCAAAATCACCACGCCACCACATTTTTTCTCTTTCCCCTCTTCTCCTTTTCTTTGCCCCACTCCAGGAAGCACTATACCCACATGTCTCCGATGAACTTTAACAATTGAAGCAAACAAATCGGAGCAAACATCAGAGCAAAGAACAACAAAATCAGAGCAAATAACAAAGAAGAGTCGACGGTGGTGAGGTCGCGATGGTAGGCTGAAAGAGAGAGAGAGAGAGAGAGAGAGCGTAGGGTTTCTTTTTTCTAGTTAATGGGGTAGTTGGGAGAGGGGTAATGAAGGAAAAGGGGGAGCTGAGTGTGGAGGACTCTATTTTATCAGCTGATTCGGTGAGCTTCTTTTTTCCCATTAAGCCGCTACCGAACGGGTAGATGTGTTTGTGCGAATCAGCCATATCTCCCAGACAGCCCATTAAGCCGCTACCGAACAGCCCCTTAGCATCCTTGGGTTTGGTTTTATCTTCTGTTGAAGAACCATTTTGTTTCTTCTTTCCCTCGAATTTAGCATTCTTTTTGGGCAAAGAGAGGAAACAGTGTGGGCTTGAGAAGTGTTGATTCAGTTTATACATGAGGTCAAAGCAATGACAATAATGAATTTGCGAAGAGATTTGCTTGAAATGTTCATTAAAAACATTGAAACAGGGTACATAGGATTTATTTTTACAATCTACCCTAGCACTAGACTTCTTTTTACATGGAGACCTATGCTGACTAGATTGTTGCTTAGAAAATTCTCTGATTGGAGTAGCCTTCTGTGGTCCCCGTCTTCTGTGGTGAACTTCTGCAGGTTTCACTGTCACCGAAGCAAAAGACTTGTTATTTACAACCTATTTACCCTTTTGTTGCCAAGTTAGTTTTTCTTTAAAAGGCCTTAAGGGTTGTGTAGTCTTTGAACTTGTTGGATTTTGAGAAGACATTTCCTTTTGTTGTTTTATTTTCTCAAGCTCAAGAGAGGTTTTGGCTTGTATACACATGTCCAAAAAGTCTGGACAGATAGGAACACTTGTGATTTTCTCCTTGGGAGAAATAGTTCTGTTAAGAACTCCAGAGGATAGCTTAAAGTCCTCTGAGTCACAAGGTACTTTCTCTGACTTAGAGTCAGTCTCAGATTCGTCAGAGGATGAATCGTCCTCATATACAGATGTTGAGTCACTTAGTTCTCTTTCGACAGAGGCTGGACTTTCAGAGCATGTGCCATACTCGCTTTCTTCTTTTTCTATGGGACTATCTTCCAAGTCAACAGAAGTATCTATTAAGATTTCATCACAGAGATTATGATCGACAGAGGATGTACAGAGGTTTTATTCTGAAGAGGTAGGCTTGAACTCAGGTGCCTCTGCCGATAGTTTCTTTTCAGAGTCTGTCATGCAGACAAAAGAAACTTGTGTTTGAGTCTCGGGGTCACCAAACTTGAAGATTCCTATCTGATCTTGAGTTTTCAGATACTTCTTAGGTTTGGATTCTCTTTTGACAGAGATTGAAGGTGATAAATCTGTGTTGTGATACCACACATTTATCATCTTCAGAGGTTTCCTCTCGTGAGGTTCCCTAGAGATTTTTTGCCTTTTACTTACAGAGAGTAGGTTTGGAAATCCAGGTTTTCTTGTACTTCCAATGTGAAATAGAGAGGACAGAGACTTGTCTCTTTTGGTTCCAGTGTATGGATCTATATCACAGAAGACAATTCCCCGTCTCCCTATTTGTGTATTAATTTTCTCGTACACCTTCTGTGCATCTTGATATTTCTTAATTAAAAGATCTCTTCTGAGTAAGTCTTGACAGAGGACTTCTCTTTCCTTTTGAAAATAGTGTTTAAGAGCTAGGATGTTCATTCTGTCGCTCTCAACGTCCATAAGTTCTTTAGATTTAGCTTTTAATGCACAGTTGAGTTCAGAAATCTTTTCTTTCAAAGGATTTAGATGTTTGTTCCAATTTGTTTCAATTTCTTCCTTTTCTTGAAAAATTTTCGCCTTTTCTTGCATGAGAAGTCTAGCTTCTCTCTCAAAGAAGGTGAGTTTCTTTTGAACACTTTCGCAGGTCTTTTTAAGTTCAGTATATTCAATTGTTAGTTTAAGCAAATCAGCTTCTGTTTGATTAGAATAAGAGTCAGAAGTGGATAGCTCACTATCGGAGTCGAAGGAGCTAACTACTGCCATGCCACATAACAGGGCGTTCTTCTTTTCTCCTACGTCAGAAGATTCATCTGACTGCCAGTTCTCTTGCTCCACCATGAACGACTTCTGAGCATAATACTCTGCCTTCTTTTTGTAGAAAGCAGAGTCCCTCTGGGGGCGTTTTGACTTGCTCCTACAGTCAGCAGCATAGTGGCCCGGCTTGCCACAATTGAAGCATCCCTGGTTCTGGGGAGTGTTGGCAGTTCTGTCGTCAGACCTCTGTCGGTCACCACCTCTGTCACTCTTGTCATTTGACCTTTGTCGGTCATTTGATCCTTCTCTTCCCTGATTCCTCGAATCACCACGATCATCTCTTCCATTGCGTTCATAACCAGACTTCTTTTGGTATCCTCTGCTGAACTCCCGAGTCAATAGAGCCAAAGACTTTGCTATCGAGGCCATAGTTGCCTCCTCTTCTTCCACCACCTCCTCCTCTTCACTATCAACGACCAGTACCCTCTTCTTCTTCTCTTTTCTTCGGCTTCTCTTTAGCTTTTGTAGCTTTACCAACAAGTGCAAGGGGTGTACTTACTTGAGCCTTTGCTTGTGCAATCTGAGGTTCTTGGGCTGCCAACGTTCCATAAAGATCTGATAGAGTCCAGGAGTCTAAGTCCTGATTAGTTTGTAGAGACATAGACAACTGGAGCCATTCTTCATTTAGGCTCTTTAGGAACATGACATTGTTCTCCTCAGAGGTTCTGTGTATCCCGAACTTCTTGCATTTGTTGATTAGAGAGTTGAACCGGTCGTATGTTGACTGCAGAGATTCTATCGGCAGAGCTTTAAATTCATAGTATTCATTGATGCATTGGGCTCTGCGGTTCTTCTGAGTCTTGTCCCCTCCCTTCAATTGTTTCTCGAGTTCCTTCCACAGATCGTATGCAGATTCACACGCATCTAGGGATTGGAAGAGATCATTTGGGATGGCCATTATCAGAAGTCTTTTGGTCTTCTGAGCAACTTCATATTTGGCCCAATCTGGTTCGGACCACTAATCCTTGGTCTTTGGTTTCTCGTGCTCAGGAATCTCTGGTGTGTCATCTGTGGCAGGTACTCGAGGTACTGTGATCATTGGTACGAAGGGAGGATTTTTGATATAGTAGACAAGTTCTTTGTCAGTACCCTCGAAGAAGTGAATCATCCGTATCTTCCATTGAGGGTACTCGTCTCTTAGCAGAGTGGGTGGCTTGGTTAAAGAACCAGCGGTGAAGAATTTGTTTGTATTCGCCATTTTGAAAGGTTTTGGAAAATATCAGAAAACTGAGTATGAACTGCAAACTTTCAGATGATGATGTGGATGCTTCGAAAAGTGTTTATAAGCTTAAAACCTTGAGCAGTGCACTAAAATGGAGAGTTTTAACCGAGAATACAGATTCTGTAGGGTTACCAAAGTCGAACTGGTCGAGAATGGCAGGAAAACAGAGTCTGCTTGAAATAAATTAAGAACAGGTTAAAGTCAAGCCAAGTTTATACCAAAAATCATTTTAAGTGAGGATCTCTTGATATGGAAAATCAAGAACCGCTCTGATACCAATTGTTGGTTCCTATATTGCTTAACAATGATGTTTATATCTATTAGTTCAAACAAGATAGAGTGCGGAAGCGTTTTACGAACTAAAAGATATATTAAGGTAGAAGAACACACTATATCAAATACGTGAGATGTAAATAACACAAGTTTATAACTCAGTAACCCACTGTATATTGATATAAATAGAACACCAAGAACACGGAAGATTAAACAGGAATTCTGCTCTTAAGGATGTGTGTGTTGTGCAAAGCTTAATAGAAGAACTCAACACGAGTCTTCTATTTATACTACTTCCACAAGGGACAAGGTGGAGACATGAAGTACTAAGGTACAATAGACACTATCGTGGAACAGTGACAGGTACAACGTTGATGTAGTGCGCCGCACTCTACAAAGGCTGCAACCCATCAGAGGTTGACACGTGGAGGCAGTAGGGCGAGCCTTTGTACGAATGATCTTCAAGATCTTCGTACAACAGTAAACGTGAGAAGTACGATCGTCTTTGACTTGATCTTCAAGAATTCTTCTAAGTCTTCAGTCTTTATACCACAGAGGCTCTGTCAAGTATGGCAGAGGCTCTGTGGCCTTGTCTTCTGTGAAGCGTCTTCTGTTAAGTCTTCACTTGATCTTCTATCGGTGTCTTGGCAGAACCTCTGTCAGTGCAACACTTAGCCTATTTTTCAATACTTCTATAAACATAAAGATTGGAGCTAACACCAAATGTCTTACTTCGCTCAGAAATAAGAATGTGTATTGATAGTTGTATTCATAAATTGTATTCAGAATGTGAATTTTTATTGATAGTTTCACTGTGAGATTGTGAAATTGTATTGATAGTTTCACTGTGAGATTGTGAAATTGTATTTCCCTTTCACTGTGAAATTGTGAAATTGTATTCATAATGTGAATTTGAATTGATAGTTAATAGTTTCACATTCTCTTTCTTATATAATGTAACTATTGCCTATTGGTATTTGATTATGATTTATGAGAAATAGAATTTTGATATTTGATTATTGTTTATTCAGACATTGAGTATTTCTATATTTGACAACAGTTGGCACAAATTGGCATTACCGGTTGCAACTGCAACAACTGAGAGGACATTTTCTGCTATACATATCGTAAAAAACAGGATGTGTAATAGAATGGGAGATCAATGGATGAACGATAACTTGGTAGCTTATATTGAAAAGGGTGTGTTTGCAGACGTTGAGAATGAATATATCATTGATATGTTTCAGAAAATGAAAACACGTCGAATTTATTGTTGAATTTGTAAAGGTTAGTGTTACGGCTTTTGAAAATGTATGTTTACTTTTTGATCGAAATTTGGCATGAATATGATATCATCGTATTATCGTACATCTATATTTTGTTTATTAAAGAGGACCACCCTTGACAAAATTCCTGGTTCCGCCCCTGATCTGGGTTTCTATATTTTACGGCCAGAGCTATTAAAACCGACAAAATCTTCTCATCTATATCAGATAGGCTAACTTTTTTCTTGTTGGTTCTCACTTGAGTACGAGTTGAAGATACGAGAATTTATGATGTGGGTTGAGAACTCAAGATCTCCACTTCCTCATTGTTGGAAACAAAGAAAGGCTCGATATATGGCTTAAGTGGTCAAAAGCTTCCGATTCGTGTGGAAACACCACACTAAACAATTGTGTATACAACTCGGAGAATGGAAGATTAGTTGTCCGTTACGATTCAACTATTTATTTGCCTGTGTTAAAAAAGTAATTATAAGTAACCAATTAAACAAATTTGAGATAAAAGTAAAGAATATAACAACAAAATGACCTGAATCTCGAGCTCCCATTGCTTGGATGTCAAATTAAATGAGTTTGTTGAAGGGTCATACATGTTCCCTGTTTTATTTTTAAGCTTCAACCACGCCCCATATTTTCCGTTTAAATAGTCATAATGGTTACACATTTGCTTTCTATCCACGTGAAGTTGTGGATCTCTTTCAGAATTTCAGAATATTTATTCTAGGACATTGATTTTAGACTTCCACCTTAAAAATGCAACTCTCTAAAAAGGTTTTAACAAGTATGTTTTTCTAACTTATCCTAATCCTTTTCGGCTGTTATGAGTCGGTTGTTTGTTCCACACTTAATTATTTAGATAAATAAGTAAACTACAAGTAGGGAAATTAACAGCTTGGAAACATACCATACATATATTGAAAATAGAAATCCAAAACCAGCAAGTTCAAACAATACCACCAAGTTGATACATGGAAACACAAAAATCAGAAATTGATATATGGAAACATAATCGATACAAAAGCATTCTCCAACACAGAAATTCGATATGTTTATTCTCCAGTCTATCCAGAAATTGATATACACATAATGGAGTTTTGATGGAGACAAACAATTGATATATATATATATATAATGGAAACATAAAATCTATATGCATATACATAAACAGAAAATCGATATGCATAAACAAGAAATCGATATGTGTATTACTGGAAACAAAAAATTGATACCCTATATCTGTGATGGAGAGAAATCGATATGTGTATTACTGGAAATAGAGAAATCGATATGCATATATCTGATTAGGGGTACTCAAAAATTCCGACCAACCCAACCCGAAAAAACACAAAAGAACTCAAACCGAGGTAACCGACACATAGTTGATACAAAATTAGGCAAGGTTCTAAATGACGTGAGACGTGGCGTGACGATGAGACCAAACCTCAAGCCTTAGGAGCCACGATGAAGCCATGACGTTTTCAAGGCATGACTCATGGCGTTAAATTTCTAATTCATATATAATACTATATATAAAAACATATGTTTTGTAGTGTTCCTCAATGAACAATGATAATGAGCAAGTTAAATTATGTTATATATTAAAAACTTGCAAATATGACATTAAAAATGTAAAGAAAAATCAATTATCGCATTAAAAAAACTGCAGATATAAGGCCATGGCGTGCCATGGGCTTAACGTGGCGTGAGACACAAGCCTTGTGCCATGACACGCCATGGTAGCTGTGCGTCGAGTAATTTAGAACAGTGTAATTAGGTGTCACTGCATCTATTTGGTTGGAAATGAGTTAGAGTAATTAAATATTTGAGCCTAACCCAACCTGATGAATCCGATGCGTTACTGTGGATTTAATATGATTGTTCAATTATTGATTAATATATATAAATATACACACGTTAGACATTGGACCACCCATAGTTAATTATATTCAAAATTATATATTACAATTTCAACCGTAGTTTTATTTTCTTATATACATGAACCTTGAACTTTTTTTTTGTTAGCCTTTTGGTATGTTATCATTTTTATTTTACTTCGTTGAAACAAATGTTTAGCTAGATTATAAAATAACATACGAAAGTTTCAACCCGATTAAACTGACCAACCCAACACAACCCACGCGGTTTGGGTTGGGTTGTAGTTTTGATAGGGTTGGGTCGAGATTTTTCTAACCGCAAAGAAATCAATATGTATATCTGTGATGGACAAAGAAATCAATTGTATATCTGTGATGGAAACAAAAACAAAGAAAACAATGGAGAGAATCGAAGAAGAAATCGAAATCGACATACCTGTGTGGAGATGCATACATGAATCAATGAAGAAGTTCTAACCCATAGTGTTATATTTTTGTTGAGTGAGGACCGGCGATGGAAAGAAAAGAAGGGATGATCATCTTTTGGTATCAGTACGGTTTAATTGGTTTTAATGTCGAGTAGTTGGAATTTCTAATGTTGAGTAGTTGGGAGGAGGGTAGGTGGAGAAATTTAAGGGATTTTAAAGGCCGAGTACAATCGACTTAGGTTTTTTGGCAAAGTGATTTAACCATGGGCTGAGGGAATTCAATAAGAAGATACGAAATACATAGATGTGGTTGTGCGAATAAGCCACATATATTAAACATCCCATTAAGCTCCTATCGAATAACCCCTAAGTCACTTCCAAAAAAATATATATGGCTTATCGAATAAGCCATACATGTCACTAAGATCAATAGGTCATTATCAAACAACCCCTTCGGATTGGAAGAGATAAAAACAATAAAAGGAATTATTGCTTTTCTAATTGTTAACATAAAAAATTATGTGAAGAAGATTGGAATTGAGTCCCAAGCTTCCTATGTGAAGCTTTAACTTGGTCAACACAAGCCATTCCATCAAATGCATAATGTAGATGAAAAAGAACCTTTCAAGAACCGTATATGAAGTGTTCTCTTCGTAATGCTGACGCAATAATAAATTATTCGAGGTTTTATCTATGAATAAAATTATAATAAACGAGAAAGGAATTAGTAAAATAAACTAACCTATAAATTTAACTCATATTTATTTAGCGTCTTTCACGAAAAATTAAAATCATTTTTATGATGGATTGCGAGGGGAAAGAATATACATGCCAGTGGGGTTCTTTCATGGGGCGTTTGGTTTGATGGAATGGTTTTGAGGATTTTGGATTTTGTGGAAGGGTTTGGTATTGAAGGGATTTGGATTTGGAATCATTGGTGTATTTGATTTATAGGATTTGGAATGAAATTGAATTCCATTATTTAGAATTTTTTTTTATAAAAATAATTAAATTACCTTTTATTTAACTGTTTATTAGTAAACAAATGTTTTAACATATTTTTAAACATTATCATATACAAATTTTACGAAATCACTTGAAATCCAAGCCATCCATTGTGATTTCAAAATCCTATGTTTGAGGAATTCAAAAATATTTAGGGTGCGTTTGGTTTACGGGAATGGATTGGAATGGATTGGATTTCAAATCCAAATTTGTTTATTATATATATATATATATATATATATATATATTAAACCAATAGATATTGTTTAATTTATTAGTAACAATAGTTTATTAGTATTAAAACAACTTAATAATAATTAATTATTACTTATCTTTTTTCTATTTTAGTAACAAAGCGATAGTGAAAGAAAATTCAATAAACCTCACATGCTTCTCAAACATGCCTCACAAATCCCATCCAGATTGGATTTCAAATCCCGATCTTCACCAAAGGATTTCAAAATCCATCAAACATGGGATTTCTAACAAAATTCAAGGATTCCAAAACCCTCCAATTCCAAATTCTATGGAAACGTGGGATTGAAATGCACTTGAAATCCAAATCCAATCCATTCCAATCCATTCCCGTAAACCAAACGCACCCTTATAGAATTTCAAATTTGAACAATTCTGCAAACTAAACACGAGATGGAAATGAATTTGAAATCCAAATTTCCCTAAATCCATTAAACCAAACGGATGGGTTGTGAAAAAAATAAGGTAATACTATCGCTACCCCCTGTGAATTCCATACCCCCTCCTATCCTACCCACGCATCTATCCTCTCACACAATTCACTTACATTTCATATCCCTATAATTATTTAGTTAGTTTACTTTATACCTTTTACTTTTCTAATTTTCATTTTACACCTTCATCATATTAACACATATAATCGTATATTAACTGAAATACGTTAAAAAAAATACGTTTTAATTTTAACAAGTTACACCATTATAATCGTCTCTTTGATACCTTCGAAATGAACACAATATTGAATATTTTTGGATTTAATTATTTAATTATATAATATATATACTACATAAAAATATTTTCGTTTTACACTTTTATCACATTAACATAATATGTTAAAAAAATACGTTTTAACATATCACAATAACATACATAATTACGTTAAAAATACGCTAAGGAATTCGATATATATATATATATAGAGGAAAGTTCAAATGAAAACTCAAATTCAATTGTAAACATGAGGACAAATCTCGTCCATTGATCGCAGCCATATTTAAGCCATTCCTAAAATTCAGCTTTAGCGGTATTTTCGTCAAGATTAGAATCAGCGCCTATTTTTGTTGACTTTTTATTTTCTTTTTTAATAAAAAAACTTTTACCCCCTTAAATTTTAAAATAAATTATCTCAAAAATTACTAACATTTTAATCAAACAAATTACATCATAAAAACGAGAATTTCGTGCTCTTCGATATGACATCCATCATGATATAGTTTTATTTTTCGTTTTAACCGTTTTTTACGTGAAATCGTGTATATGTGTTATATTCAGACTGAATATATGGAATTATTCAGTCTGAATATAACACATATTCAGACTGAATATAACACATATTCAGACTGAATATAACACATATTCAGACTGAATATAACACATATTCAGACTGAATATAACACATATTCAGACTGATGTATTTACATGATTGATTTATGAATATGTGTTATATTCGACCAACACATGGTTCTTGAGATCATCGAAAGATATGAGCATCTTCAAATGGTCAAGGATAAGAAAGACCTTGTAGGTTTTTTTTTTGGATCAATCCGTCAAGGACACAGGGACATTAGCGAACCAATTAACGATTAACCAGTTTGCACATCTCTAATCAGGACATCAAATACGTTCTGTTGATCCAAACCCTCAGTGATTTGATAATGACCCTCTCTTATATACTTAGTGAAAATTGTAAGTAAACAATATGTATCAGAGTTTCACTATCGCTGATAAGTACTAAGATCTTCCAGTACCGCTGATAGGAACTCTCGCTCTTTAGATTAAACATTCAGCGAAACTGTTCACCATAATACTCTGAGTCTGTTCAGTACTTATGGTGATCGCTGATAAGTTAGTTGTTTACTTATGATCTCTGAAGACAAGTTTCACGTCAACATAGGTTCTACGCTGAAGTCGAAGATCAAGCTCAAGAAACAGCGACAAGTCTCCTAATGAACTGATGCGGATCAGCGAAGACTCAGATTTGTCCATTCAACGTGAAGTATCAAGTACAAACTTCAGCTATCGCTGAACTCTATCATTCGCTGATGAAGAATGATAGATCGCTGAATCAACGAAAAGCTGATCATGAAGTCCTCCGTACAATGTACTTTTGTCTTAACCACCCTTGCACGACTCCGTACGATATGTCAGAAAAGAACCTCCTTATTGTCTGAATTCGTACAACCACCCTGATACTACATTGTTCAAACATGCGGCTACTTAGGTTGTCAACAAAGGTCAATGACATGCAACCAATCAGCTGCTGCCACGTGTAAAGTGTATACTGCCATGCATTAAATGCATGCAGTATATAAGAAGATGAACTCACTTCATTTTGAAGTAACTTGCTAACTCTGGACAAGTTCATCCTTCTTATCTTGAGATAGGTTATTATTAGTAATTTCCTTCTCCTTCTTAGTGCAAGAAACTTAGTGTTCCAACTTGTTTAGATTTAGGATTTATCCTTAATCTTGTTTCCGCAACAAGCCTTAAATTGTTAATGATTTATCAATAAACAATTTAGAAAAGTAAAATCTGTGTGTTTGTATTCAACCCCCCTTCTACAAACTTGTATAGCCCTTCGGGACCAACAAGTGGTATCAGAGCGGATTTGTTTAATCTCATAAACAAGATCTAATCTATACTAAGATTTTCTCTTCCTTGCTACTTCTGAAAAATGACTACTAACACAAATACAAATTATATCGACAATGGTTCTCTTGCAAAACCCCCTAGATTCTCCAGAGATAACTTTAATCTATGGAAAAATAGGATGACTCTCTTCTTAGAAGGTGTAGACCTTACTATGCCTTATTATCTTGAAAACGGCCCATTTATTCCTGTAAGAATTGATGCCGCTGTACCTGCCGCTGAGAATAGACCTGCTATTCCAGAAAGGCTGGTACCCAAAGAAGTTCATACGTGGACTGACGAAGATAAGAAGAAAGTGGCTATCAACACAAAATCCAGATCCATACTATCCATGGCTCTTCCTGACGAAGTCTACCATTTCGTCATGAACCTGAAATCCTCAAAAGCCATATGGGACATAATATGTGTTCAGTATGAAGGTACTGCTGAAGTCCAGGACTCTCGAAAGATCAACCTGGTAAGACAGTATGAAAGTTTCATTTGTGGTAAGAATGAGACTCTCTCTGAAGTTCACCAACGTTTTAATTGCTTAATAATAGATCTGAAAACTGTTGGTAAGGAATATTCTAACTTTGAAGTGCTGACAAAGTTTCTAGAATGTTTACCTGAAAGCTGGGACAGTTATTCTATGTGTCTCAAGCTGTCAAAAGATCTAAGATCAATGACCCTTGCTACCTTATATGGCACGATGCTGAATCATGAGCAATCAAGCCATCTTAAGAAGAATCTTATAAAAGATTCCAAAAGCACCACTGTTGCTTTAATCTCAGAGGAACCTTCTACTCAGCGACCCTCGGTCACTATCACTGAGTTAGAAAGTAACTCTGAAAGGTCATCAGATTCTGACTCTTCAGATGATGATGAATCTTTGGCTCTCCTAACTAAAAAGTTCAGGAGATTCGCCAAAAAGAAAATGTTCAGAAAGAACAAACCCCTTTCAATAACTGATAAGCCAAGATCATCAGCTACTGTTGATAAGGCTACTGCTACTTGTTTTAACTGCGAAAAGATTGGACATTTCGCTAACGAGTGCAGGTCTAAGAAAGTATCGAGAAACTCAGCGTTTCCCAAGAAATCCTTTATTCCCAGGAATAAAGATGACAAATATTCTAAGCTGAAAGAAAAGTATGCAAAGCTGAAAAGCTTCAAGAAGAAAGGCAAAGGCCTGATGGTTTACGATTGGGCTGCTTCTGAAGAAGAAGAATCATCATCTGATTCTGAGGATGATGAAGCAAATCTCTGTCTTATGGCAAAGATTGAAGATGAGGAAGAAAGTTCAGACATTCCCTCTACATCAACATCTGCAATTCAGGTATCACCTTCCTTCTTTACAAATATTGCAAATATTGATGAAGCTGATAGTCTCCGCAAAATCGATCTCTTGACTAGAAGTTTATATGAAGCCATGAATGGCAAAACAATAGTTGAAAACCAAAACCTTGATCTCGCTGAACAGCTTAAAAACTGTCACCTTCAAATAGAAAAGCTTTCTAAAATTGAAGAAGATTTTAAAGATCAAGTGCATTTAAATCAGCTAGTCAAAATCGAACGAGCAGAAGCTATCGCTACTTTGAAAGCTGAAAAAGCTACTGTTGAAGGATGGTGTAACTCTTCAACAAAGATCACTGAGATAATTAAGTCTCAGATACCCCTGAGTGATAAACGTGGTCTTGGTTACAAATATGAAACTAAAGAACCAACCACTGATCGTTCCATGCTCTTATTTGGAACTTTCGTATCCTCAGTCGCTGATACTTCATCCTCTCAGTGTTACTCGTCTAGACCGACTATCCCTGAGGAAATCTCTACCTCAAAAGGTAAAGAGAAAATGGTTTATCCAAAACCTACCTCTGTCTTTAAAGATAAAGGTAAAGGAATTGCGTTGAACCAAAATCCTCAGAAGGGTACTTTAGTACCAAAGCTGAATGCTTCTAAAGCTTTAGTGATTTATTCCTCTGGATCAAGGAATCAGATCTCTGGATCTACTCAGCGTGGGTCTATTCAGCGATCTACTCCTAGACTCAGAGTGGATGTCCTTGGTAAGAAATCTGAAGAACTAAATGTTCCTCCCATTTCTAAAGCCAAAAGCGTATTTGGTGCTAGTCCTTCTATTTCAAAATCAAAAGCTCAGCACTCAAACGGTCCTAGAACTACTTTTAGTTATAGGAAATGTTATCACTGTGGACTCACTGATCATATTGCTAGTAAGTGCCCCACAGCCACCAAAGCTGATAAGATAGCTAAGGTGAAGATTGCCCCCAAGGCAAAGAAGACCACTGAGGTTAAGAAATTAACTAAAGTGAAGACTGACAAAGCTGAATCTTCAAATGCTGCGAAGACTGCTGAACCTTCCATTCCAACTGCTTCCACTGACAAACGTGTACACATGGTTAAGTGGATACCCAAGAAAAACTAATCTTCCTTTGTGATGCAGGTTCAGAAGGGTATCTGGTATCTCGATAGCGGATGCTCTAGACACATGACTGGAAAGAAAAGCCTGCTCGCTGAATAGAAGGAAGAGAAGGGTCCCTCTGTGACTTTCGGTGGAAATGGAAAAGGACATACCCGAGGGTTTGGTGTACTCTCAAATGGTACAACCACCTTCAGAAGAGTCGCATATGTTGAAGGGCTGAAGCATAATCTTCTAAGCATCAGTCAGCTTTGCGACAAGGATAACAAAGTAATCTTTACTAAGGAATCCTGCTTTGTCACTGACAAAAAGGAGAAGATAGCTCTCAGCGGTTATCGTTTGGAAAATGTTTATGTAATAAACATGGACTCAACAACCACTGAGAACTCCTGTTTCTTCTCAAAAGCCTCATCTGATGTCAACTGGCTATGGCATAAGAGGCTCTCTCATCTGAATTTTAAGACACTGAACACTCTTTCTTCAAAAGAGTTGGTTACTGGTCTACCTCAACACTCATACGCCAAAGAGTCTTTATGTTCAGCGTGTGAAAAAGGGAAGCAGACCAAAGCAAGCTTTAAATCAAAGCAAGTTTCCTCAGTGTCATCTCCTCTACAACTACTCCATATGGATTTGTTTGGCCCTGTTAACAAACAATCCATCGCTGGAAAGAAATATACACTTGTTATAGTTGATGAATTTTCTCGTTATACATGGGTTATGTTTCTCCGTTCCAAGAGTGACACCTCTGAAGAACTCATCACCTTTGTTCGGAAAATGGAAACCCTGAACAATTTGACCGTTCACTCAATAAGGAGTAATCATGGGACTGAATTCAAAAACAGTTCTCTTGATTCCTTCTTTGAGAGTAAGGGTATTTCTCACAACTTTTCTTCAGTGAGAACACCACAACAAAATGGAGTCACTGAAAGAAGAAGTAGAACAATTATTGAAGCTGCGCGTTCAATGCTCAGCGATTCTCACCTGCCTACTCAGTTTTGGGCAGAAGCTATCAACACCGCTTGTTTTACGCAAAACAGGTCGCTGATAGTCAAAAGATTCAATAAAACAACCTATGAACTTTTTCATGGGAGAAAGCCTTCAATCAGCTTTCTTCACATCTTTGGATGTCAGTGTTTCATACTGAACAACAGAGATGCCCTTGGAAAGTTTGATCCTAAGGCTGATGATGGAATCTTTCTTGGATACTCCTCAGTTTCCAAAGCCTTCAGAGTCTTCAATCAAAGAAGACAAACTGTTGAAGAAACAATTCACGTCACGTTTGACGAATCCCGCTCAGCGAACTCTAAACCGTCTGCTGATACTGAAGAACTGAATCAATGGATGTTTTCTCATCTTGGTGATTCAGAAGTTATTCCCACTCCTCGTGCTCACACAGTTGAAGATGATGGTCCTACTATCATCCTAAATATGCAGAATAGTGAAGCTGAAACATCATGGGTCTCAGCTGTTCCTATAAACACTATACCTGCTTCTGAAACGAATGTCTCAGACATTCCATCTACTTCTCAGCAATCAGTGAATATAATGTCAACTGCATCCATTCCTCTCTTGGCTGATACTCCAGACGTCGCTGAAGCCTCATCTTCAGCTCCTCCAGTTCAGGTTGAGTCAGCGTCTCACGCTCCGGCTCCGCGATGGACTATAAATCACCCAATTGATCAAATTCTTGGTGATCCAAACACTGGTATTCAGACTCGACGAAGTGCAGGTAATATTTGCTTATTTGTTAACTTTATTTCACTAACTGAACCAAAGAAAGTAGATGATGCCCTCAAAGATCCAAACTGGGCCAGCGCCATGCAAGAAGAGCTGACTGAATTCGAAAGAAACAAAGTTTGGAAACTTGTTCGAAGACCAACTGATAAAACAGTGATAGGCAGTAAATGGGTCTGTCGAAACAAGTTGGACGAACATGGAACTGTAACCCGCAACAAGGCCCGTCTTGTTGCTCAGGGATACAGACAAGAGGAAGGCATAGATTATGACGAAACATTTGCTCCAGTAGCAAGATTAGAATCTATTCGTCTATTCTTAGCATACGCTGTACACAAAGACTTCAAAGTATATCAGATGGATGTTAAGTCAGCGTTTCTAAATGGAAAGCTGAATGAAGAAGTCTATGTGGAACAACCTCCAGGATTCTCAGATCCTAAGCGTCCAGGTTATGTTTATAAACTGGATAAGGCACTTTATGGCTTAAAGCAAGCTCCACGTGCATGGTATGACACTCTCTCTACTTATCTCCATATTGAAAAATTTGAGCGAGGTAAAATCGACAAAACTCTATTTTTCAGGAAAGTAAAAGGTCATATCATTCTTGTTCAAATATATGTTGATGATATTATATTTGGCTCTACTAACCCTGATCTTTGTACTCGTTTCGCTGATAGAATGAAAGATGAGTATAAGATGAGCATGATGGGTGAACTAACATATTTCCTTGGTCTTCAGATAAAGCAAAATGAAAAAGGAACTTTCATTAATCAGGGAAAGTATGTTAAAGATATGCTGAAGAAATTCGACTTAACTGAAAGTTCAGCTATGAAAACCCCTATGGCACCACCGCTGACACTTGATAAGAATACTAAGGGTATTCCTGTTAATGTCACTTTGTACCGTGGGATGATCGGCTCACTTTTGTATCTTACAGCTAGCCGACCCGATATTATGTTTGCAACATGCTTGTGTGCACGATATCAAGCTGAACCTAAGATATCTCATATGAAAGCTGTAAAGCGAATTTTTCGATATCTTAAGGGTACAACGAATCTAGGTCTTTGGTATCCCAATAACTCAGGATTCGATCTAATCGCCTATTCAGATAGTGATTTTGCAGGTTGCAGAATGGATAGGAAAAGTACCACAGGAGGATGTCAGCTCCTGGGTGGAAAGCTGGTAAGTTGGACAAGTAAAAAGCAAAACTCAGTGTCCACCTCTACAGCTGAAGCTGAGTATGTAGCCGCTGGAAGCTGCTGTTCTCAGGTCTTGTGGATGAGAAATCAACTACTGGACTATGACCTTCAGCTCTCAAATATTCCAATCTATTGCGACAGCACAAGTGCCATCGCTATAGCCAATAATCCAGTGCTACACTCAAAGACAAAACACATCGAAATCAGGTATCATTTTATAAGAGATCATGTGATGAATGGTGATATAGAACTTCACTTTATCCCAACTGATTATCAGTTAGCTGATCTGTTCACCAAACCTCTTGATGAGACAAGATTCAACTTTCTCATCAGCGAGCTTGGAATGCTGAACTTTGAAGATTAAATCTTCAGCGGTTCACATCTTGATTAGCGATACGATTATACAAACGTGTATAGCCCTCGGGATAAAATCAACTTGTATAACCTATTCTATCATCTTCTCTCTGAATAAACTTAAGCCCTGGCACGTTCTTCTTTCTGACACACGTTTGCACGTTTCGTTTACTCGCCAATCAAATGCAAACACGTGTCCGTGTCATGATGAAAATCTTTTCCCGCTCAAGATTTTCTCTTTATAAAATCTCTATATAAACGAATTCTTCGTTTATATTTTCTTTTACGCGAACTTCTCCTCCAAGCAAAGAAAGAATTCACTGTTGCATTTTGCTCTCGATTTTTCAAGAACAACTGTTCATCTTCTTCAAACATCAAAGGTTAATATGTTCTTATTATTTACCAAATGCAAATAACTTGTTTCTGATCTTCTCATTGTTTTAACAAGATCAAACAAAAGAACTTCTCAAAAATGAAATCATTCTCTTTCATGGTTTTATAAACACAACCATTTCATGGTTGTTCTTCAAGTTTAAATGCAAAAATCTTAAACTTGTTCTTCATTCGTTTTTCCAGAATCCCAATCTTCAAAGGAAACTGGAAAACAAGATTTTTATTGGGTTTGAAATTTCATTTTTCAAAAACAAGAAAAACCCTAATCTTCATTAAGACATTCTGTCTGAATGAAATGGACAAAATTCGAACCATCTTATTGGAAAATCTTTCCACATTAAGATTATTCTTATTTGTTAACATTTGGTTGAACTGATAATACAGAAAATGGCATCTTCTGACATTCCCAAGAACACCATCGCTGAAAACACTGCTGCTGATGATTCTGCTGAGGAAGTGGACATCCTCAAGGCTCCTCAGGTCAAGTTCTCTCTTGACAAGCTGGATTGGACTAAGGTAAACAACCTTTATGCGCTTCTCGAGTTTCCTCCTCGAAAGCAAGTCACACACCTAGATGATACTGTGAAATTCCTCAAGAATTGCTGCATCTCCACAGCCCTGACCATAACCCCTCCCGCACATCAGCTTTTGCTATCACAATTCTGGTACTCTGCCAGACACTCTCAGTTACCATCAGCCAAAGACCCCTCCAAAACAATTGACTGCATCCTTTGCGATATCGAATATGGCACCATGAAGATCACCCCTGCCATCATTCGCAAAGCCCTCAGCCTTCCCATAGCAACCAAAGAAAAACCCTTCGTTCCCCTCCCTGACCCCAAGAAAAACTCAGACAGGGAAGCCATCATTGCATTCTTTGATGCAATGGGCTATGTATGGGAAACTGGAAGGGATATGAAGCCCGATAAGAAGCTAACCATTATAAAGAAATCAAAAATGCCCAGCGAGATGAATTTCATCTTCGCCCATGTGATCAGCTGCATGACTGCCAAGAGCGGCTCCTCTGACCCAGCCGCTAAACCTCAGCAAGCAATGGGATATGCATTGCTGAAAGGTCTACATATAGACTGGGCATCGATCATCTATGATGACCTGGTGCTAAGAGTGGACACCGTCGCTGACAGACCTCCATGGGTTCCGTATCCTCGATTCATCAGCACCATATTCCAAAAAGGCCTGAAGGACAGCTATCCTCAAGAGGGCGACCTGAAACTCTCTCAGGTTGGTCCTAAGATACTCGACTTCAAACCAGTGGCGAATGAGGTACGTCTTTCTACACTCTTAACTCTTCTAAATCCTTCTACTTCTTCTACTTCTGCAGCTCCTTCAGCGGACAAACCCACCGCTGATACCCCAGCTGCAACCTCTATTCCTCTTAAAAGGAAACATTCTGACACCCAACTTGGTTCCAAAAGAACTAAGAAACCCAAGGAGCAACCCAAGCAATCTCCTGCTAAAGTCTCCTCAGCTCCTCCTGTTGAGCTGAAGGAAAGTTCAGTGGTACGCTCTGCCACACCTGAACAAGCCACCCACTCTATCCCGACTTCAGCGTCTCCAAACGCTGAGGTTACAAACTTGGAAACTACCCAACCTCCCTCAGTCTCTCAAAAGACTGATGAAGTGATTCTCAGCGATTCCAACGCTGAACTCAGTAACCAACCTCCATTCTTACCCTTCGCTTCTCCCTCCACTCATTTGGACACAACTCCAGTTATCACTGAAGCACCTGTCATTCCTCCAGAAGCTAAAGGAACGACGGAAGTAGGACCTGCAGAGATGATCATACGTTCAGGTTCTCTCGATGACGATATGGAACTTTACTCAGGAACCCGCGATTTTGATGAATTCATCAATCCTCCTGCAGGTATACAACAACCCCTAAACACTGTTACTAAACCCCTAACTTCTGAGCTTTCCTCTGTTCACAAGTTTTTATATGTTACAGGTCCTAATTTGGGAGACATCAACACGTCTCTGAAGACTGTAGAGACAAAGCTGACAGGTCTCACGTCTACTCTTTCCTGCAACTCTTCAGCTGTAACAACCGCTGGAGAAAATCTTTTAAAGCTTACAACCGAAGTCGGAAAGAATGCCTCCAAAGCTGATATGGAGAAGGTTGATAGAACACTCGGTGATTTTGCCAAAGTTCTCGCTGACATCTACACAGACTACCTCGACATCAAGAAATCAGTTGACACCATGTCCAGTGAAGTCACAACGCTGAAGACATCGGTTGGCACACTCGAAGGTGATATGTCTGCTGTAAAGGCTGATGTTAGTTCAGTAAAAACTGATATGAGTTCTGTGAAGACTGATGTCAACACGATGAAGAATGACATCTCTTCAATTCAGAACTTGTTGACGCAGATCCTGACCAACACAACCGCCCCTGCACCTGCCCCTGCTCCTGCACCTGAGCATTTTACTCCGGCAGATCGTGCTGAACTCGTCAAAATCAATCCTGGTATTTCTGCTCTTCAAAACAGATTATCAACGATTGAGACTTATGTCGGGGTCCCTGGACAAGAAGACAGGGAGAAAACCACAGCTGCTGAATCATCACATTCCTCCCCAACTCATCATGATAAAGAGGGGGAGAAGAGCGCTGAAGCCCCTTCCAAGAGCGCTGAAGACCTTTCCCATGATGAATCTATCAGGGGAGATAAGAATGAAGACCTCACCTTCACTAAAGAGGGTGAGAAGACAATTGAAGCTGAAGCAGCCGCTGGACCTCAGGGAGATGAACACCCTGAGGGAACCGAGAAGCTCGCCTATGTATCTGAGGGGGAGCAACTCGAAGAAGAAGCTGAAGAAACTGAGTCTGAAGCTGAAGATGAAGAAGCCATCGACTTGTCTGATGCTGAACCATCCTCTTCTTCAAAGAATGATGATGACGAAGATGACGATGATGATTCCTTTATCGTCAAGCCTGCTTAGAGAACTAAAGCTCTTACAGGGATTCTGTTAAATGAACCTTCAGGGGAGCGAACAAAGACAAAGCCATCAGCATCTGAAGCTGACAAAGGTAAAGGAAAAGGTGTCGCTGAAGATGAAAATCTGACGATCTTGCTTAAAAAGCCGGTTTGTC
Organism: Saussurea involucrata; assembly: GCA_033807775.1. Lineage (NCBI taxonomy): Eukaryota > Viridiplantae > Streptophyta > Magnoliopsida > Asterales > Asteraceae > Saussurea > Saussurea involucrata. Next base: position 79,388,962 of record CM066318.1, on the reverse strand, counting down.
AGGTACACTAACTCCTTACTCCACATCCCTCCTCTATACACTTTATCAGTTCTCTACCTTCGCAAACCTACATACACTATCCCATTCTTTCTCTCTCTCTCTGTTCTACCCAAATTCTTACTTGTAAGATCGCTGTGTTTCAGCTAGTCCTCTCCCCTGTTTGAGGATATCGCTAAAGTTCCTACAGCTGCGACTTCAACAATAATCCCAGCTCTCAACGCTGAAGACAAAATCCCAGTTTTGGATTTGATCTCTGAGACTGATGAACCTGAAGAACAGACTCTCTCTCTCTCTCTCTCTCACAAAAACAGACCTTCCTTGGCTCCTCAAAAGCTAAGTGAAGAGGATCAAGAAAAGAGAGATGCAATGATCAAGAGACTCGAGGATCAGCGAATCATTCTGAAGCGTGATCAACTTCCTACCGTTCCTCCAAAGTTCAAAATTTCCCAAAAGGAATACAAGGAACACCTCAGAGCTGAACGCCTAATCGCTGAAAGAAAGGAAGCTAAAAAAAAAGACAAAGAATACGCCATCAAGCTTACTCAACGATCAATAAAAGACCCCAAGCTGAAAAGAGTTCCCATTGATGTTCAACGTCAGCTATGGGATGATGCTCAAGAGATCGTTAGAGAAAAGACTAAGGTCTCTGACACGACTTTGGAATGGGCTAAACAAATGTTGACCTATCGATCTAGACCATCCAAAATCATCAAAGTAAACATCAGAGGAAGACTGTACGCCGATGTTCCTGTTGTTGAAGTGGATGTCTACAGAGAAGACAAAACCAAGCAAACTTTCTATGCTGCTACCTTAGAAAAGTTTGGTCTCTCTGAATGGTTAGAAATGAAATTAGCCATTCAGGGATCGCGCTCAAAGTTCAAAAGCCATGTCGAGAAGATCTTAAACAAACAGATCGACATGCTTTCTTCTGCTGTGGATATTCCTCCTCTTCCTCCTCAACAAAGAAAAGTCTCTGCTAAGAAAAAAAAGTCTCTGATTCAGGTCCTCCTATACGGAATGAAACAGGTATTGGTTTCTCTCGTGCTGAAGTTCTTGGCCCTGATGCTGATCTCTCAGCGCTTGACACCTCCCTACCACCTGGAGAAACTTTCATTCCTGGCACAGTTGTAAGTGATCCATATGGTATATTCTTTCTAGACTACGATGGAAACCATCACTTTCAACGTATCTCTGAGCTCCACATCGCTCCCATCGAACAACTCAGAGATCTCTTATACTGGGGTATTTTCGTCAAGATCTCTTATTCAGCTTTAGGGGTATTTTCGTCAATATTAGAATCAGCGCCTATTTTTGTTGACTTTTTATTTTCTTTTTTAATTAAAAAACTTTTACCCCCTTAAATTTTAAAATAAATTATCTCAAAAATTACTAACATTTTAATCAAACAAATTACATCAAAAAAACGAGAATTTCGTGCTCTTCGATATGACATCCATCATGATATAGTTTTTTTTCCGTTTTAACGGTTTTTTACGTGAAATCGTGTATATGTGTTATATTCAGACTGAATATATGGAATTATTCAGTCTGAATATAACATATATTCAGACTGAATATAACACATATTCAGACTGATGTATTTACATGATTGATTTATGAATATGTGTTATATTCGACCAACACATGGTTCTTGAGATCATCGAGAGATATGAGCATCTTCAAATGGTCAAGGATAAGAAAGACCTTGTAGGTTTTTTTTGGATCAATCCGTCAAGGACACAGGGACATTAGCGAACCAATTAACGATTAACCAGTTTACACATCTCTAATCAGGACATCAAATACGTTCTGTTGATCCAAACCCTCAGTGCTTTGATAATGACCCTCTCTTATATACTTAGTGAAAATTGTAAGTAAACAATATGTATCAGAGTTTCACTATCGCTGATAAGTACTAAGATCTTCCAGTACCGCTGATAGGAACTCTCGCTCTTTAGATTAAACATTCAGCGAAACTGTTCACCATAATACTCTGAGTCTGTTCAGTACTTATGGTGATCGCTGATAAGTTAGTTGTTTACTTATGATCTCTGAAGACAAGTTTCACGTCAACATAGGTTCTACGCTGAAGTCGAAGATCAAGCTCAAGAACCAGCGACAAGTCTCCTAATGAACTGATGCGGATCAACGAAGACTCAGATTTGTCCATTCAACGTGAAGTATCAAGTACAAGACTTCAGCTATCGCTGAACTCTATCATTCGCTGATGAAGAATGATAGATCGCTGAATCAACGAAAAGCTGATCATGAAGTCCTCCGTACAATGTACTTTTGTCTTAACCACCCTTGCACGACTCCGTACGATATGTCAGAAAAGAACCTCCTTATTGTCTGAATTCGTACAACCACCCTGATACTACACTGTTCAAACATGCGGCTACTTAGGTTGTCAACAAAGGTCAATGACATGCAACCAATCAGCTGCTGCCACGTGTAAAGTGTATACTGCCATGCATTAAATGCATGTAGTATATAAGAAGATGAACTCACTTCATTTTGAAGTAACTTGCTAACTCTGGACAAGTTCATCCTTCTTATCTTGAGATAGGTTATTATTAGTAATTTCCTTCTCCTTCTTAGTGCAAGAAACTTAGTGTTCCAACTTGTTTAGATTTAAGATTTATCCTTAATCTTGTTTCCGCAACAAGCTGTAAATTGTTAATGATTTATCAATAAACAATTTAGAAAAGTAAAATCTGTGTGTTTGTATTCAACCCCCCCTTCTACAAACTTGTATAGCCCTTCGGGACCAACACGTTCTAATAATTAGTTTGATAAGATGGTTAAAAAAGTTGAGCCATTCAATTAACAAGGATTTACCCGCATTTGCCAACTTGACTCCACAAATAGTAGGACCAATGAACTTCTGCATCGACTATGTATGGTTTCAAACAATTTTAGAAAAAGAAAAAGAAAAACAATAATAGACAGATTTCTGAATCAAAACCTATCTCAACCAAAGAATCAGGCCATGAAGGGTCCCCTAATCCTAATAGCCAATAGGGGCTCAAATGGCAATGGCAATGGCAATGGCAATGGCAAGTATTATTATTTCACAAGTACAGAGATAGAAAGAAAGGTAAGCATGAAAATGAGGTTTGAATGTGTGTTATATTCAGACTGAATATGTGTTATATTCAGACTGAATATGTGTTATATTCAGTCTGAATATGTGTTATATTCAGTCTGAATATGTGTTATATTCAGTCTGAATATGTGTTATATTCAGACTGAATAATTCCATATATTCAGTCTGAATATAACACATATACACGATTTCACGTAAAAAACGGTTAAATCGAAAAAAACTATATCATGATGGATGTCATATCGAAGAGCACGAAATTCTTGTTTTTTTAATTTAATTTGTTTGATTAAAATGTTAGTAATTTTTGAGATAATTTATTTTAAAATTTAAGGGGGTAAAAGTTTTTTAATTAAAAAAGTCAACAAAAATAGGCGCTGATTCTAATCTTTCCAATTTTACCCTTGCGCGCTAAATATTCATTAAGCCATGGACATAGTTTTCAACTTATTTACAAAATTGCCACCGTGTTTTTTTGCCATTGATCTCTTCACCTTAATCAACGGCTGTGGTTTGTCCTCACGTTACAATTGAATTTGAGTTTTCATTTGAACCCACCCCTATATATATATATATAGGGGAGGTATCCGTTGCAAACCAGTCAGTTTGTGCAAACTATACAAACCAATCTTAGCCGTTGATCAAGTCTAATAAATATCTGATTTGTATAGTTTGCACAAACTGACTGGTCATAATGAATGAATCTTATCATCAAGTCATGATCATAATGAATGAATCTTATCATCTTCCATATATATCTCAGTCTTAATTAATGAATCATAATGATTATCCATAAATACATCTATTGTTTCCTAATATAGTGGTTTGTATAGTTTGCACAAACTGACTGGTTTGCAACGGATACCTCCATATATATATATATATATATATATATATATATATATACTAGTTGGATACCCGCGTAATGTGGCGGAATGTCAAATCTATTTGTAAATTGAGGGTATAAAGTTTATGGTCATTACAAACTTAAAAAATTACAATTAAGTTACAATCGCATTTCCAAAAGCAAATGTTATTTTGAACCTAACATAAGTGATCCCTAACCAAGAGAACCAAAATAAACAAAAAGAAAAATGGTGTATGTTTGGGTAAAATTTCACCAGTCTCGACCACGACCAAAGTAAGGAAAACACTTATTTCTCTTTTCCATAATAAGGTAAAATCATGGTACTTTATCCCCTGATTAAAGTTGGAATCGAAAGTTATTTACCACACGGCACTCGACCATGATGTCGCCTCGTTCAAACGACCGACGCGTAAGACCATGCGACCTCGACTAACTAACATGCAATATGACTGTTACGTTTGTTTAGTGTTTAATGCAGGAATCAATATCATTGATGATCAACGGCTATAACCGACAAAAGCCATTAACAACATTAAAGTTGACGTCCGTTACGTCTGTTACACAAAGCATCCAAGGAACCAATTAAAGCGGCCGAAGGCTATAAAAACGAAGGTTCCATCATCATTTGGGGGGAGACTGGAAAAACAACGCACAAAACACAATCAGCTAAACTAAGAAGAACACTTGAAGCAAATAGTTTTCTCTCGAGGAATTGCTCTCGACGCACGACATCTACGCACGACACTTAGTTTTTACACGCGACGCACACTGTTTTTACATTCAAAACATTTGTTACTTTACATTTCGAAGTCTTTCTTTCATTTGTATTGTAATCTATGTACGATTGACACCTGAACCACAAGGACATCGCCCCTGTTTGGCGACCATAGTGCAGCGACGACTTCCGTAGTCGTCCGCGGGTTTTTTCCTCGTTGAGGTTTTTCCCGCGTCACCAAATTCTTTGTATCATTTACATTTCTGTCTTTATCGCACGCTTTTGTCGAAAGATTCATTTCTTTAGTTGTTAAATTCCACAATCAACCTTAAGTTATCCTTTTGGACGATTTTTGGCATTAACAGTTTGGCGCCATCCGTGGGACCCCATCTAGAGAAAAATTTCGACAAACGTGCGTCCTACTAACGGTTTCTTGGAGTTCCCTCTTTTCTGTTTCAGCAAAATGGCAGGCGATGAAATCCCAGAGCAGATCAATACTTAGATGCATGGGAAGCTTGAGAATACACAAGATGCTCCTGAAGCAGTCGACGATTATCACTTGGAGGAAATCATCCTAGACCAAAGCAAACCTGACCAAAAAGTCTTTATAGGATCATCCCTGATCCCTGCCTCAGGAAAAAGCTAATATCTTTCTTACAGGAATATGCTGATTGTTTTTCCTGGTCGCACGAAGATATGGTCGGCATAGACCCTGACGTCATTTCCCACAAGCTCAATATCGACCCGTCGATTAAACCTGTCAAGCAAAAGCGACGGAAATTTGCTCCTGAAAGGAATAAGGTAATAAATGACGAGGTCGACAACCTCCTCAAGACAGGGAAAATTCGAGAAGTGAAGTACCCCGATTGGCTTGCTAATGTCGTGGTCGTGGCAAAGAAAAATGACAAATGGAGGGTCTGCATCGACTTTACAGATCTCAATAATGCTTGTCCAAAAGATCCTTTCCCATTGCCGCATATCGACGCCATGGTCGACGCGACAGCAGGGCATGAACTATTGACGTTCATGGATGCCTACTCGGGATATAACCAAATCCCAATGCACGTCGAGGACCAGGAGAAAACTGCATTTATGATGGACCGAGGTATTTACTGTTTTAAAGTTATGCCCTTCGGACTAAAAAATGCAGGCTCCACCTACCAGCGTCTGGTAAACAAGATGTTCAAAGATCATCTCGGCGACACGATGGAAGTCTATATCGACGACATGCTCGTCAAGTCGAAGCAAGCAGTCGACCACGTCGAACATCTGAGGCAGTCGTTCGACATCCTTTGGAAGTATAGCATGAAGCTTAACCCGTCGAAATGTTCCTTTGGTGTCAGTGCCGGAAAATTCTTAGGCTACATGGTCACTCGACGAGGAATCGAAGCCAACCCCGACCAGATCAAGGCTATCATCAAGATTAAATCCCCTAGAAATTTTAAAGAGGTCCAAATGCTCACTGGTCGGGTGGCTGCCCTGAACAGGTTTATTTCTCGATCCTCAGATAAATGTCATCTATTTTACAATGTCCACAGGAAAAATAGGGGCTTCGATTGGACCAACGGTCACGAGGAAGCATTGCAAAAACTTAAAGAGTACATGACGTCGCCACCTTTGCTATCGAAACCACACGATCATGAGGTCCTGCAACTATATTTGGTTGTTAGTCCTAATGCAGTAAGTGTCGTCCTAACACGAGAGGATGAAAAGCAGCAACTGCCGATCTACTATGTAAGTAAATCCCTCTTGGATGCAGAAACCAGGTATTCCTCTATGGAAAAATTACTCTTGTCGCTAGTCACAGCTGCTAAAAAATTGCGACACTACTTTGAATCGCATCCTATTACGGTCGTGACTAACTTTCCTCTTAAGTCTGTCTTGAGGAAACCTGAGTTGACAGGTCGCTTAGCAAAATGGAGTATATATCTCAGCAGTTACGACATCGATTTCAATCCCAGGACCGCGATCAAATCGCAAGCCTTGGCAGATTTTATGGCTGATTTCAGCCCTGAATTGGAGAAAGAAGCAGAGCTCGAAATGTCAACTGTGGCAACTCACGATGACGTGCCTTGGATTTTACACGTCGACGGATCATCCAACGTTAGAGGTTCAGGACTAGGCGTCGTCTTAAAGTCGCCACAAGGGGGGGGGGGGGGGGGAAGATGGTATATTCAGTCCGATGCAACTTTAAAGCCACCAACAACGAAGCTGAGTACGAAGCCCTGATCGTGGGAATGAATATGGCTCACGACTCGGGGGCAACCGCCCTACATGTCAAAAGCGACTCTCTTCTGGTTGTGAACCAAATGAATGGAGAGTTCTCAGTTAAAGATTCAAAAATGACAGCGTACCTAAAGGTAGCAAAAGAAAAATCCGAAAAATTTAAATATTTTTCTATCGAACAGATTCCAAGGGACCAGAATACTCAGGCCGACGCTTTAGCAAACTGTAACATCCCAAAAATTACAAGGAAATTTAAAAATTTTAAAACGTACATTTCATTATAAAACAACCATGATTTAATAATTCACGTCTTAAATAAAATTCACGTCGTTACTTCAAACCATCAACAAAGTTTATGCAGCGGAAAATTACATAATTAAATTCAAAGGGTTTGTAAGTGAAAGTTTAACAATATTTGACACTCCGCGCTCTATGTGTGTACGGTCACGCCCGACTGCCGCCCGCACCTGAAATAACAACATATTGGGAAAGGGTAAGCTAAACGCTTAGTGAATCCAACCACGCACGTAGGTAGCAACCCCACGCATATCGCCCCTACTCGCAAGTAGGCAACATCACCATCACCACGAATATCAAACCACATAATGATTATTATATAAGCACGAACCTCGGTCCCACCGAGTACACAAAATACATTAATACAAGCTCAGTCCCACCGAGCCCTCGGTCCCACCGAGTAAAGACTTCTGTACTAGCTTAGTCCCACCAAGCCCTCGGTCCCACCGAGCCCCTCAGTCCCACCGAGGTGTACGCATGCATAAATATTCCACATACGAATTTAACAAATCACAACCAGTTATCACATCCCAACTAGTCCATGTAAGCACATAAATACACGTAATAACACGTAACACAAAAAGAACGACATACATGAAGTTCCTAACTACGCGGTGAGAGAACTCACCTCAAGGCTAAGCAACGTGCTCACGAAACGCAACACCAACCCGGCAATCTTCTTCACTTTCTCCCACCTAAATACGTATAAAAAGTCAAAGGAAAGTCCCGACCCATAACATGTTTACTAGTTTTCAAACGACTAAGAATTCCAGCTTTTATTAGAAATTACGGGTCTGCTCGGGACCTGTTTTACCCCCTAAAAACTGATAAATACAGAAATTAAAATCCATAAATACGAAGTTCTAAGTCTTACGATTTCAGGGACGTATCGCACACGTCCTAACGATTTTTCTATAATTTACTATAGATTTTACAAAAATGATTCGCAGAACAGCGAACACCCGGACCTTTCAGTACCACATGGCAACTTCGTCCTAGCTATGGTCCGAATTGGTCTTTCCGCAAAACAGAGGAAACTTAATAGACTCCGAAACGAAACTTTTGGCACCAGTCCCATCCCAAACCGACATTCCAAGCAAAAGTTACGCATAAAACAAGACAGGGACAGAAAGCTGGAAGTTTTTCGGACCAGGCTGTATAAACAGCCCCATACGGCCCAGCTACAGGCCTAAACAGACTTTCGGCAAAACACGAAAAACTTTCCTGACTCGATTAGTGAACTTCGGCCACCGATTTCATATCAATCCGAGCTACGAGTAAAAAGTTACGGCCACGACAAAACAGTGTCAGAAAATCGACCTTCACATAAAATGACAAATCACCAATTTGCGACCACCTTTTCACCTAGCTAGAGGCTGAACCAGTTTTCCGCTAAAACACGGAAAATGTGACCGACCCCGTACTGGAACCGTGGGTACCAATTTCGGCTCAATCGGAGTTACGAGCAGAAAGTGATGATCTACGCAAAACAGTGGCAGATTACAACAATTCACATGAAATGATAAAACGGTTTTTGAGATTAGGATTAACGGTTTATGGTTACGGTCAGGGTGGTTTTAGGGTTACGCCACGGGCACCACCCACTGCCACCTCCGGCAGTGGGGCACGGCGGCGGCGGCGGCGTTCCGGCGACACCCACACCCACACACACCCCTCATCTCTCCATACCACCCTCACCCTCTCGCTCTCCCTCACGGCTGCCACACGCGAACTCATACCAGCACACACACGCAACCAAGACCGCCCAGCCCTCGGCCACCCCAGTGGCGGCGTACGGCGGCGGTGGCTTCGCGGTGGTCGTTTTGCCGGAAACAAAAGAAAGGAAAAGGGAGCGAGACGAAGGAACGACTTACCTTGTTAAGACGCCACACAACCGCACCTTCATGCTTCTCTCTCACTCGAGACCTCCGACGAACACAAGCTACGGCGGTTTCCGACGAACTCCCGGCGGCAGCAGTAGCAGCGACGGCAGGAGGCTTTCCGGCCAATTTCTTCCCTTCTCACGGTCTCTCTCTAACTCGCGATCTCTCTCTCTCACTTGCGATTCCCACCCTTGGCCGAATGAGATATTGAAGAAAAGAAAACCAAAAAAAACAAAGGGGCTGCTTGGTTACTTGTTTCACACTGTTTGGAAACTGACGAGAAGAGGAAGAGAGGGGGGGGGGGGGGGTCGGTCCCCTTTCCCTTGGCCGATCCACATGCACCACAACCCCCTTGTCAACATTTGGCCCCCTAGACACAACACTTTTGACACTTTTGGTCCCTAAGTTTCCATAATATTGGAAAAAGGGAGTGAGGTTTGCCACACATAACATTCAAGGCCTCCTTTTGACAACTTCCGTTAAAGAGACTCGCTTTAAAAAAATACATTAAGAATTTAAAAAAAAAACCATACCGGGACACGGGCTTTACACAAACCTTGGGTCTGCTTTGGTCGAGCCAATATTCGACAACGTCCCCATGATCCATTTGGCGACGTCGTCCATCAAAGACATCGATGTCATCCAGATCGAGGACCAAGAAGATGATTGGTCGTGCGACATCCGAATTTTCCTTATGCACGACCAACTCCCGGAAGACAGGATGGAAGCACGAAAGATCAGATTCAAAGCATCCAAGTATGTCATGATCGGAGATAGGCTCTATCGACGATCGTCGACGGGCTTAAACCTAAGATGAGTCATTAGCAGAAGTCATGTTCAGAAAATCCTTCAAGAGATGCACGATGGAGAGTGTGGCAATCACTCAGGAGGTCGCAGTTTCGCTAATCGCATCTCTCGACAAGGATATTTTTGGCCAACACTACGACAAGACGCTGCCAGGTACGTCCAGAACTGTGATTCCTGTCAGCGACATTCAGGTATGTATCATAAACCTCCTGTACCTTTACACTCGACACTTATCCCATGGCCCTTCATGAGATGGGGAATGGATATTGTCGGCAAACTACAACCTACTCCAAGACAAAGGGTATTCCTCCTTGTACTTACAGATTACTTTTCCAAATGAGTCGAAGCGGCTGCATTTTCCCAAGTTAGGGATAAAGAAGTCATCTCTTTTATCCAAACTAACATCATATGTAGGTTTGGGATTCCATCCGAAATTGCCTGCGACAATGGATCCCAGTTCATAAGCGACAGGACCCGACAGTTTTGTGAAGATAGAAACATCAAACTGACGACCTCGGCCCCCAGATATCCCCAAGCAAACGGACTTGCTGAGTCGAGCAATAAGACCATTATCGCTTCGATCAAAAAAAGGTTAAAAGCTGCCAAAGGAAGGTGGGTCGAAGAACTCCCTTCGGTCCTGTGGGCAAATCGCACGACACCACGCACGTCCACAGGACAAACCCCTTTCTCTCTAGTCTACGGTTGTGAAGCAGTCTTGCCGGTCGAGATCCAACTCCCAACTTCGAGACATACTTCCATCGATCACAACCTGATCGATTTATGTTATGACCTCGACGCCCTCGAAGAGCTCAGGGAGTCATCCTTGATTATAATGGCGTCACAGAAGCAAGCGGTCGAACGACATTTCAATAAGCATGTCATAATCAAAATCTTTCAAGAAGGCGACTACGTCCTCCGTCGAGTGTTCCAAAACACTCAGGAGCTCAATGCAGGTAAGCTTTCCATTACGTGGGAAGGTCCTTATCGTATCTCTGAAGTCGTGGGTAAAGGTGCCTATCGGCTCCAAACCCTCGACAATCAAGACATCCCACTTAGCTGGAATGCAACACATCTAAAAAGGTATTACTTTTAAAACCCCTTTTTTCTCATACGATTTTTTACTCACCTCGACAATTACTGACTTAAGCATCGGAAGGTCGTTGGTTAGCCAACGACCAACCTCTGACAACACTTCATCGCAGGATCGCACAACATAAATCTATCGTTTGACTTTCGCGAGATCGCATAACATAAGTAATCGGGTCAGCTATATGACTTGGCTATTTTGTCGCTTAGATGCATGATCCAGATTCATCGTACAATTTAATTATGCGATCGACCTACGATCTAAGTGTTTTAACTTAGAAAAATCTCATGTTCGAATGTATGCTTTGGACGCATGTTTTCTTACACGACTAATATTTTAGTTGTTATCTTCTAATAAAAGCCTTCATCGCACGTATCTACGGTTATATACGACTTACGATTATTCTCATACGATTGATATTATATTCGACGTTTGCTTGTAATTAACAGTGAGAAAATCTTATGTTCGAAAGAAATTCCATTCATACTTCAAAATAATTACCCTAAAGTGACCCAACCCCCAACGGCCGGTCAATAAAAACAAAGACAAAGAATTTTTAAGTTGAAGGAGGAACATCAGTCGTATCCTTGCTCACAGCTTCGCCCTGAAGACCTTCGTCTATCTCTTCCGCCTCCTCAACCTCCTTCTCATCATCTGAATCGAGGTCTCTCGCAGATCCGACGTCCTTCAGGTAGACGGCAAGCTCCTCTGACGCCGAGGCAAGAGGATCTTTCCCCAACAAATGTTGCCTCATGATTTCCGCCCTGGAAGTCAGGCGAGCCAAAGTAAAAACGGTCTTACCTTCGTCTTTGAGGTCCTTTACCGCTTTTTCCAGTCCCGTCACCCTGGACTTAGAATCCTCAGCTTCCTTCCCGGTCGTAGCCAAGGATTCCCTAATTTTGTCCATCTCCTCCCTTTGATCGGCAATCATGGACATGGACTGCGTTAGGCGATGGTTGGCCTCATCCTTTGCACGTCCGACAACCTCTAACTGTTTCAGATCATCGTCGAGACGTTTTGACATAGCTTCTTCGCGCTCAACTGCAACGTTCGCCCTATCCAGCGTCACGTTCCCCCTTTCATGAGCAGCAGACACTAGGTCCTTTATCTTTGCCGTCTTGGCATGCAAGGCCAAAGAAGACTGAAATGCCTGTAGAAACGTAAAACAAACATTGTAAATAAAAACGTGCGACAACGCAAACATTGACAACGTAAACAAGTTTTGAAAGAAAGACTTGCCATGAACGTCAGCCCGGCGACATGGGCTCCCGTCTCCTCGATTGGGACCCCTTAAAGCGCTCCCTGAAAGAAGGGAGCAGATATTTCCCTAGATGAGGGAACAAATTCGTCTCGTCCAGGACATTATCAACCATAAAGTCCGACGGCAACGTAAAGTTGACCGTCGTGACCTTATCCTCTCCCTTCGAGTGATCCTTGCCCTTGCCGGCCGACGAAGGGTTCGACGTGGCAGTCGGGGACTTCGTTGTTTTCGCCGAAGGCGCCGAACTAATAGGTGTCGCAGCAATCGTGCTAGAAGACGTATTCACAGGCAACGCGACCTTCGCCTTCTCAGGCGTAACGACTCTCGATGAGTCGTCAACCCCTATGGATGGTTCCCTCGGAATCGTCGTCCTCGCCTTCTTCGGAACCTCGGGACCAGTAGTCGAGGTCCGCAACCTCCTTTCTTTGCCCTTACGGGCAAGCTCAAGCTGAGCTGCTCTTTTAACAGAGACAGTCGGCACCTTTGGCTGAGATTCTCCTAGAAGCCAAAAAAGAAAGAAGTGTTACGAAAAGCATAAAAGAAAAAGATTAAGCAGAAAGGAATGTGAAGGTATACTCACCGATCATCTCTTCTTCTTTCGACTCTTCTTCTTTTTTCTCTTCCTCCTCCACACACTTGTCTCCTCGATTCTCTCCTAAATACACCAAGTCGTCGTCGTCCACCAACTGTCGTACGACGAACGATCGTTCAACGACGCTGAACTCCAAGAACGCGTCGACCTTTGCTTGAGAGTTAGCGTAGGGCTTTACATCCTCGAATTTAATTTCTGTCGATGCACAGAAAGCGAGTCAGAGGTAAATAAAAAGTAACATTTGATATATGGCAAGAAGCCAGAAAAACTTACCCGAGATATTCCAGTCGGCCCTAATCCAGTCGCTCTCAGTATCGAGAGTCGACTTACGCACAAATGCGTACCTGGTCTTCCATTTATGATCGTTTACTGTAACATCCCATGAACACTAGAGGATATACATAGCATAAAAATCAAACTCTTCTCAGTAAAACTGGGTTTCAACATTTCGTTACATCATTCGCAATGCTAAGGTTGGCGGAAACAACCTATACACAACTGAGAATATTCTAACTTCTATGGCTGGCACATGCACTGTCTCTAGCTGCGCCTGCCCTCTATCTTGCTCTTGCTCACTTACTTGAGCCTCTTACTACTTGCTTACCTGAAAATGGTTTAGTTTTGAAAATGCGAGGGTTAGACCAAAAGGTCTAGTGAATTCCCTCCATAAACATTTATCACAGTAAAAAGATCATTTCATAAAGAAAACACTTTCACGTCTTTCTCATAACATCATATAAGGTTAAACACGGGGTTCAGGGAACTGCATAAGCTACTCCGATTGGGGCCTAACCGACACCCTCTCGTCTACGCCGGAATCCAAATGGACTCCCCGTTCCTTCATGTAGGAGAAAACAAATTCCAACCTACAAGCTAACCTCCATATGCCCAAGGAATCAGAGATCCCAAGGTACCCCGTCCCCACCGTGCAACCGACTCCACATAACATACACATACGTTGAAACCATATTCATGAAAACATAAAACATCTTTCGTGTTGTGGGTAAACATGTAAATCATAGAAGCATGCATAATCTTTATAAATCAATTCATGCTCGATAAAGAAACCATATTCAGTAAAAATGGTACGTCATAAAAAGGAGTGAAAGAACTCACCTTTGATTATCGTAGAACGCACTTCTTAGACTCTTTCCAGCTAACCCGAATGAACACCTAGGGGAATATCATTCGTATCAGATCAACTGTTCAAAACTTCTACCCGGACACCACTGACTATCCGGACACCTCTGACTATCCGGACACTACTGACCATCCGGACACCTCTGACTATCCGGACACTACTGACCATCCGGACACTTCTGACTATCCGGACTCTAAGCTTGTCCGGGTACTTTACTTTTCCGGACACTAACTTATCCGGACAAAACTACCCGGATACCTTCATGGGACATTTACCCGGATACCTTCAACCCATCCGGACACCTTCGAACACCAGCATCCGGACAACGCTGCTGTTACGAACTTTCAAGCTTAAAAGTGATTTACAACTCGATTTTTGCCACTAATTCGATTAGATAACCACAAGGGTTCATCCACCAACCCCAAATATTCATTTAATACACTTATAACCTCTTAACCCGGTTCATTAAGACAAAACCCATAAAAACCCATTTCAAAGGAAAAGTGGTGAAAACTCAAAGAATCATCCCCTTAAATCTTCTGAACTCATACCCATTTAAGAAGAGGAATCCTACAACAAACAGAAGAAATCGGGATGAGGGATTTACCTTACTTAATCTTCTTTGATTCTCTTCTTCCTTGAATTCTCCTCAACCTCTTCTCTTTTCTTCTTTCTCTCTTTCTTTCTTCCTTGAGCCGCCAAACACACACACCACACCAAAACACTGATTTTCAATAATGGGTTGCCCTAGAAATTAGAGCCTATATACATCTTTCTCAAATGACACAAATAACCCCTTAACTTACCTTTCACTTCTTCCATCTTAGGCACCAACTTTCATATATTTTACTTTGACCACCAAACTCTAAAACCCCACTAGAATTTGGGTTATTACAACACTCCCCCCTTAAAAGAATTCCGTCCCCGGAATTCCTCATTGGAAAAGATGCGGGTATCTTGCCCACATCAAAACTGACACTTCCCAAAGCAAAGCTATAACTGACTCAGTCAACCATCTCATCAGACTCGAAACATGGAACCTTGGGTGCATTTCCTTCCGTTCTTACGGTACTCTAACTCGTAGGCTACTGTTCTTACTCGGTCGATCTTGACTACAGAAGATTTACTAAGGCTTCTCATGCTCCAACACTTCCTTTAAGGAGGAACTTGGCTAAATCCTTTGCCATAACACGAGATTCATTTACCAAGAGACGGACACACACTTGACCGCTTGACACAAGTCCAAACCTGAACGTCCTGACAACTCACAACCTAGAGTTCCTTCATCGAAAAACAAGCAATCCTAGATTACTTCTCCTAATCAACAATCGACTAAGCGGATAACATTTCCCTTTCTCGGACCACCTCGACCACAGTTCGTCAACCATTTCTTACATCCTCACCACTTCATCACTCCATCCTTGTACGTAACCCAGGGTAGGAACCTTCAAATCTAACGTTGAAGTGTTCACCTACTAGAATTAAACTTATCCTGAAACACATCAAATCCTCGCTGATTACCACGTTCGTTCGGCCATAAAACATAACTCCGGTTACCCTCACCCAACTGGGAGGAATAACCATGGTCACACCATACTATTCTCACTAGCTTAAACACTGCACGACCAAATCGTTTACACATTTCTCACAAAGTCACTAACTTAACTCATTTAGTTGTCTCATCCACTTCTTCCCTGCACAAAAACTTACACAATTTCCTTCCTCAATATTCTTTCCAACGGTTCGCACACTAATCAAAGACAATCCACACAATACTGTACCTTTCGGCAATACTGTCAAGATTACTACTTCCAATTTACTCACTTGATCCGACATACTATCTACACCTTCCCCACGCTAGCGTGGAGCACTGCTCACCACACATTTCTTGCCCCTCTCTCCCGACCTTTCCACATGTTGATATCGCTTTCTCATTACTTACATAACCAAACAGTTGCACCAAGATCTTATCTTAAGGCATTCAACCAAGCCGTCTTGAAACAAGACCAGTGTTCGACGTCACTACACATTCTTTAATCTCCAACTTTTACCTTCTCAGACATTTCTCTCACACATAAGCAACAATTCACATTCTTTAAGGATTTTACATCAATCCCACCACATTCTGACTAACACAACCCTCATCCTCTTTAAACTTCCAATGAACCCAAAGTGTGTTCTTTAGTAACGTCCCCTATTCACTCTAATAATCCACCCCCTTGGATTCCCTATTACAAACGAACCTATTAAATCAGGAACACCCCGAAACTCGGGTTCCACAATTCTTTCGACTAACCACTATGATCATAAAATCAGACAGATATATATATACCGTCATCCCGGCTTTCTTACTTAGATTTACCTTAAATAATTCTTTAACAATCAGTGTGTTAGTCTCAATAACACTTCCCCAAAAATCGTAACACATCCTGTAATAACAAATGAACGTCATTACTTAACAAATCTATAAAATTTAAATCAACCAAAGGCTTATACCTCTATCATGACATTTCAAATCAACTAACGATCATACTACTACTCCGACCCACAATCATCATCACGTCATTCCTTAAACATAACCAAAATTTCCAACTATTTTCTTCTAGGATCATTCCCTCACGCATAAGGAACAATTTTCATTCTTCAACGATGTCTCCTCTACTATACTACAGCTTGACTAATCTATTCATCATCTTCTTTAATCTTACTCTGCCTTCAAGAATATACTTAACAACATACGTAACCACAAGGCTTGGTCTCACAGATGGGCAATCACCCAATTCTGCCCCGACATTCCATTCCGATAACAGTCAAAATACACACCTACTTACAACCCACGTACTTCAATAACTGGGATTGCAAAACGTACACTCTATCCGAAATCCCAAAAGGACTTCCTTCTAATCCTTCATCTTTCTAACATCGCCTTACTACATCACCGGCTGACACAGATATCTTGGCAATTGACGCTACTATTCATTCGTACATTCACCACTCCTATTATCACACTACCGACCAAGTCTCTTATGGTCATTCGTACATAATTCACACTTTCCTTCATATTCTCCCGTATACTACAATCGAGTCTGTCTCGCTACTTAGTTCTCTCCCAACTTGTTGAACTATGATTCACGAGTTCACACCTAGCTCAAACACGAACATCCTAACTAGCTCTTTTATGACCCGAGTCCTTTCTTAGACACGACACATTTTCTTACAGACTGGCATAGTCTACACTCACTTCGCCTGTGTTACACACCTTGTCCTTCTACGGACCCTCCTCACCTCGTAAATAAAACGCCTATTCAACAACAACAGTCTCTTACTAATTTAACACCTCTACAAGATAATCTATCAACTTACACTCATCTGGTTTGAGTCTTTGGCCTCGGCCAACATACACCGTTGCCGACTTCAACAACAAAATACAACTCTTAACTACTTCCTTAACCTATCCTTTAACATGAGTTCCTTACGGGACCTATTCCTCCCTACACATCATAGTTAACTTTATAATCCGTCGCCCCCATTTCGAAACTTACCCATGTAACATCAATATTACAAGCTCTCTTCGAATCTCATGACCCACATCGTGGACCTTTCATTCCTGCCTCACAGCACTACTCATAAAGAGTTGCTAAAAACCAATACCTTGATGACTCCTAGTCCTTCCTCCGGGCACCATCGCCCCTCGGCAACTATGTTCTCAGTCATCGAGCAAAGGTACAGACCCTCATACACCTGACACTAATATCCATTCCCGACTCTTCCAAGGTCCAACTCTCCTCTTAAACACATATACCAAAGCTACATACGTTCTCCCCTGTCTTGACCAACGCCTCTCCGCTCTCGGAGTTCTTCCTTAGCTTAAGACGTAATATTCTACGACCTAGTGGGTTCATAGCCTTCATGCATGACAATACAGTAAATAAATCCTCTTACACATTTTATCATTTTAAATAAACAGCATTTAGAAACACTCAGGTACCCGTGACCCCATCACTCTTATAACTTCAAAACCCTGCACAACGATTTGAGAATCGTTGGCATGCATCTTCCCGTGAACCTCAATCTTGCTCAATCCGAACAATGTTATTACGATAGTAAAATATTGCATGAAAATCTTTTCGTATGAGACCATTCTGAAAGAATTACCGACACAAAGTAAACCAGTCGGTTCTCATACTCAATTGTATGATATCAAAAGGTCAATAAGCATTTTGGTATAAGTGAATTGCAGGTAACCATTTTCTTGACCATTTTTGTAACAATTTAACTCATCATTAAAAGTGTGGAATATTTTGCAAATCGTTAAGCCCAAAATTTCAATGTGCGACGTAACTGAAATCGCTTTTTCTTTAAACGTGTACTCGTACAAGCGGACTCATTTTGTTCAAAGTTGACAGTTATGTTTTTATTTTTAAATCGTGAAAATTTCATGTTACATAAAAGAACGCTATGCATGAGACTCTATTTGCAATAGAAGGCTACTCACTCAACAAGGTCAACCGCTTACTCACGCAGCTTATCCTTGATACTCCACTTACTACCAAGGGTCGCCCCCTCGATCAAGCACTAACTTGATGTACATGCGTTCCACATCTCACTTACTTAACCATTTCACACTATTTTCGCTTTGATCGACTATCTCACTTTCTACTTCTACATGCTTTCAATTCACTATAAGTATCTTATTCCATTTATTCTGCCAATGAAAAGCTCGGCTAAAAGTCAGGGCTCCATTGATACTTTCAAGGTTTTGACACTGTTCTATCTTACCATCTCAACTGATCTATCCCATAATTTCCATAACTAGGACTCTCCCGAAACTGGAGTCTTACTCAAACTCAAACATTCATCATCTCCGAAATCCACGAAGAGCTACCTCTAAACGAATCATAACATTCTTCACAACGTTTCTTCTCTACGATGTCTACATACATCACATCATAATGACTCTTACACGACACTTTCCCAAGCAATGGAGCTCGGTCTATCCCTCAGGGATCTTGCTGACCTATTCCTCAACGCTCTCCCAGCCATAGCGCTAAACTGAAAGAAACCGATAGTTAATCCTTGCTAGACGTGACACAACAAATTTGCTATAAGTAAGGTATTGTAAGCACGCACATGTACCTGTAAGTTCGTAATTACACTGGCCAAGTGTAACCCCCAAACTTACCTTACACGTTTGTCCTTGGCACCTTATTCCTAAGCGCATTTATAGTGGTCGTTCCTAGAGGCAATCCTATGTCTGTCATAGTGTCCTCCTTACGCACTTCCTGTATCTACAATAGTGCCCTACTAACGCATTTCCTGATTCTCAGTTGTGATTTCTACTCCAAAGTTTAAGTTTAGGCCCATCCGGTCACCTAAATCCCTTAAACTATGGCTCTGATACCATTTGTAACATCCCATGAACACTATAGGATATACATAGCATAAAAATCAAACTCTTCTCAGTAAAACTGGGTTTCAACATTTCGTTACATCATTCGCAATGCTAAGGTTGGCGGAAACAACCTATACACAACTGAGAATATTCTAACTTCTATGGCTGGCACATGCACTGTCTCTAGCTGCGCCTGCACTCTATCTTGCTCTTGCTCACTTACTTGAGCCTCTTACTACTTGCTTGCCTGAAAATGGTTTAGTTTTGAAAATGCGAGGGTTAGACCAAAAGGTCTAGTGAATTCCCTCCATAAACATTTATCACAGTAAAAAGATCATTTCATAAAGAAAACACTTTCACGTCTTTCTCATAACATCATCTAAGGTTAAACACGGGGTTCAGGGAACTGCATAAGCTACTCCGATTGGGGCCTAACCGACACCCTCTCGTCTACGCCGGAATCCAAATGGACTCCCCGTTCCTTCATGTAGGAGAAAACAAATTCCAACCTACAAGCTAACCTCCATATGCCCAAGGAATCAGAGATCCCAAGGTACCCCGTCCCCACCGTGCAACCGACTCCACATAACATACACATACGTTGAAACCATATTCATGAAAACATAAAACATCTTTCGTGTTGTGGGTAAACATGTAAATCATAGAAGCATGCATAATCTTTATAAATCAATTCATGCTCGATAAAGAAACCATATTCAGTAAAAATGGTACGTCATAAAAAGGAGTGAAAGAACTCACCTTTGATTATCGTAGAACGCACTTCTTAGACTCTTTACAGCTAACCCGAATGAACACCTAGGGGAATATCATTCGTATCAGATCAACTGTTCAAAACTGCTACCCGGACACCACTGACTATCCGGACACCTCTGACTATCCGGACACTACTGACCATCTGGACACCTCTGACTATCCGGACACTACTGACCATCCGGACACTTCTGACTATCCGGACTCTAAGCTTGTCCGGGTACTTTACTTTTCCGGACACTAACTTATCCGGACAAAACTACCCGGATACCTTCATGGGACATTTTCCCGGATACCTTCAACCCATCCGGACACCTTCGAACACCAGCATCCGGACAACGCTGCTGTTACGAACTTTCAAGCTTAAAAGTGATTTACAACTCGATTTTTGCCACTAATTCGATTAGATAACCACAAGGGTTCATCCACCAACCCCAAATACTCATTTAACACACTTATAACCTCTTAACCCGGTTCATTAAGACAAAACCCATAAAAACCCATTTCAAAGGAAAAGTGGTGAAAACTCAAAGAATCATCCCCTTAAATCTTCTGAACTCATACCCATTTAAGAAGAGGAATCCTACAACAAACAGAAGAAATCGGGATGAGGGATTTACCTTACTTAATCTTCTTTGATTCTCTTCTTCCTTGAATTCTCCTCAACCTCTTCTTTTTTCTTCTTTCTCTCTTTCTTTCTTCCTTGAGCCGCCAAACACACACACCACACCAAAACACTGATTTTCAATAATGGGTTGCCCTAGAAATTAGAGCCTATATACATCTTTCTCAAATGACACAAATAACCCCTTAACTTACCTTTCACTTCTTCCATCTTAGGCACCAACTTTCATATATTTTACTTTGACCACCAAACTCTAAAACCCACTAGAATTTGGGTTATTACATTTACAGCAGTCCTTAGGACCAAGGTACGATCGCCCTTATACCTAGAGTACAAATTACAGTGATGACATCTGTCCTGCTTGGCTTGATAAGCCCAGAGGAGGTCGCGTACATTCATGGGGGGTTCCCATTTTTCAGTAAGGCGTTCGATCACTTGTACGACTCGCCAAAACTGGGGCATTAGTTGGCTTGGTGCTAAGTCGAATTCTAGCATGAAAGCCTTAGCCAGAGGCGAGTAGGGCCATTCAAAACCTATTTTAAAGGGATATTCGTATATCACGATATACCCCTCAGGACATTTATTTGGTCGAGTTTGACCTGCTCGGATTAATTTCCCGCATGGATTTTTGCTAAACTTCTAAGATCATCGAGATCTGATTGTTCCCGAATAGAGCTTTCGGGTTCCATCGACATTTCTAAACGGACTTGAGAAGATTAAAGAAATCGTACCTTATATAGGCGCTCAAGACCTCGAAAAATCTTAACTGATTCTTGCAGGTTTAGAAAAGAGTGGACGAAGAAATGGCAAGGAAATCAAAAAGAAATCTCTGCTTAAAACTCTCTGAAATCGTAAATAGGAAAAGATCCATCGCGATCTCTATTTATGCAAACGATCGTGTCAGGTAGAGTCTCTCGATGATCGACACGCGCCCTTGTCTTTTCGTATGACCGCACGGATCGCCGACACCTGGCAATGACAGCTGCTAAGCATAATCGTGCGTTAGTATGACGTCACGATCCTATCCTCTTTTCGACTTTCCCTTTAGTTAGAATTGGACCGATCCAGTTCCAAGATAACCAAGGTAACCTTCGACACGTGTCACAATCCTATGCGTCCGACTAGCAAAATTTAAAATTTGAATTTGCCATTCTATTTTCAAATTTTGGGGGCAAACTGTTTGGGTAAAATTTCACCAGTCTCGACCACGACCAAAGTAAGGAAAACAATTATTTCTCTTTTCCATAATAAGGTAAAATCATGGTACTTTATCCCCTGATTAAAGTTGGAATCGAAATTTATTTACCACACGGCACTCGACCATGATGTCGCCTCGTTCAAACGACCGACGCGTAAGACCATGCGACCTCGACTAACTAACATGCAATATGACTGTTACGTTTGTTTAGTGTTTAATGCAGGAATCAATATCATTGATGATCAACGGCTATAACCGACAAAAGCCATTAACAGCATTAAAGTCGACGTCCGTTACGTCTGTCACACAAAGCATCCAAGGAACCAATTAAAGCGGCCGAAGGCTATAAAAACGAAGGTTCAATCATCATTTGGGGGGAGACTGGAAAAACAACGCACAAAACACAATCAGCTAAACTAAGAAGAACACTTGAAGCAAATAGTTTTCTCTCGAGGAATCGCTCTCGACGCACGACATCTACGCACGACACTTAGTTTTTTCACGCGACGCACATTGTTTTTACATTCAAAACATTTGTTACTTTACATTTCGAAGTCTTTCTTTCATTTGTATTGTAGTCTCTGTACGATCGACACCTGAACCACAAGGACATCGCCCCTGTTTGGCGACCATAGTGCAGCGACGACTTCCGTAGTCGTCGGCGGGTTTTTTTCCTTGTTGAGGTTTTTCCCGCGTCACCAAATTCTTTGTCTCATTTACATTTCTGTCTTTATCGCACGCTTTTGTCGAAAGATTCCTTTCTTTAGTTGTTAAATTCCACAATCAACCTTAAGTTATCCTTTTGGACGATTTTTGGCATTAACAGTGTTATGACAATGAAAACATATTTTCCATTTAAATATTTATATTCACATTGAAACATCAAGCATCATATTAACACATTGCAAGCAAGTCAATCATACAAGTGAACAAATTTACAATTTAAATATAACACTACTTTACAGATATACATACTTGATCTCATTTAAAAAAAGTTTATTAATCTTGATACAAAGATAACAAATATTCATATACTTCACAAAAGGTATCCGCATATTCCAACCATCTATTTCTGTAATAAAGAGCCCACCCCTCCGATAACTTATAAATTAAATTGTGGTGAAGTCAAAATTAAGCAATTTCTGCTCATCATCCTCACTTCTTTTTCCCTTCCTTTATCTTTATGAAGGTACCATCAATAGATCATGGAAATACTTTTAATACCACATTTCTTTCCTTGCAACATCAATGACTAAAATGAAAACCCAACAAAAAATCATTCTCCTTGTAGAAACATTGCCCATCTCTATTTTATGGTACTCACGGACGTCTCCCGTCTCTGTTCTCGAACACAGTAGTTGCTTCTCTCTAATCTTGCCCTACAACAATTTTAGCGATGGGTGAGAGTTACGGTTTGAGAGTTTAAAGGAGATTTGATTTTCATTATCTCGTAATTGAACACTAAAAAACTCAAAGCCATACCTAACCAGATAAACAAGTAAACCGAAATCAACTACTACCTTACGGAAAATAAGAAGCTACTTTACAATATCTACTTACCTGGTAAGCCTTCAACGACTGATCCACTGCCTCTTTCTCATCATTACCAAACTTGAACTATTTGAGATACCTATAATAGCCTCTTAAGTCCAAACTGCATTAAACCAAAACCCACCAAAAAATCATCAGAACCAAATAAACTCAACTTATCAGGTCCATCAACTAATTTCCCACATAGACCACTACGGTTGGATTATAAATTGAAATCCACAGATATCATTATGAAGCTTTCAAACCAACTTAGTTGTACTTATCTTGATTTATATAAAATTAACACTAACTGAACCCTCCAAGCCCAAAGCATTAATCAATCAAGAATTGCACCTGGTAAACGTTTTGGTAAACGCCCATTAACTAGGAAATGATGTGTATTTTGGGCATAAGGGAAAATATAAGCATGTTTTTATAGAGGGAATCATTGAAGCATACTTTTGATATATTACCCCCTCATTAAGCATAAAAACTCATTTACTCAAACTTCCCAGCTGAAAATATTTCAAAAAATGATTCTCACAAAAAAAAAATTATATATATATATATATGTGTGTGTGTATGTGTGTGTGTTAGTGCTTAATTATGATTGTACCAAGTAGAGGGACTATATGTGTCATTGTTCCATACTTGTCATAGGTATATAATGTTTGCTTATTTCCTCTTTAGGAATTAGGTCATTCTCTACACACACTAGCCACACACACAAGTATTGCATTGCATTCACCATTGTGAGCTACTTGGATTATTCTTGAATATGGAGATGGCTTCCTTTATTGTTTACGTTGATTGATTACTTGTTCTGGGATCATAATTCGTATCAGAGCTTGTATATCGTATTGATCAGATTAGGATTGTTAGGGTTTTTGCAAAAGTTGAGTGTTTTTCATATTTTTCATCTTTTTGGTTGATTTTAGCCATTAGAGTTCTTCTAATGGATTAGAATCGATCAAGGGTTGTTAGTAGACTATTCCTGAGTGTTTTTATTCCGCAAAATCACTAGGTTTGTAGCTCAGATTGTGCATTCACCCATTTTCGGACTTTTGTATTTCTGCACTCTGTTTTGCAACGAAAAACCACTTTCTGTTGGTTTTTGGACAAAACACGAAGCATTAAAGTAGCCCAGAATAGTGTCACGAACCTGCGTACCAAGTTTCACCCAAATCCGATTAGTTTTGAAGATTCGACTCAAGAACACCTTGAATCTTCATAACTATCGCAACCCTCAAAGATTCATAACTATCGCAAGTGAACAGTTCCATATCGCAAGAGTCACTTGCGACAAGAGTTTTATCGCAACCTCCTCAGTTTGAACAGTAACTTATCGCAGCCCCTGTTGCGATAAGGTTAAATTTTACCTTTGCGACAAGTTTCCTTATTGCGACAAGATTCCTTATTGCGACAAGATCTCTTATTGCGACAAGACTTTGGTTGCGATAACAGTGTGTTGCGATATCAGTTTGTTGCGACTTCATTTGTTTGCGACAAGTTTGGGCTGCGACAACATTTGGTTTGCGACAAGACAGAGTGGTTGAGACAAAAGGTTGTGTAATCAGTATTTCCTAATCAGATCAGAACGATATTAAAAGATCAACGACAAGTAATCTAAACATGACTGCCAGAGATATTTTGACCATAGGTTCAAAAGATAAACCTCCAGTTCTATTCCCTAAAGATTTTAAAATATGGAAAGACAGATTTCTTGACTATGTGGAACGACAAGAAAATGGGGCTCTAATCTATAATTCTTTGAAATTTGGGGTACAACAAGATGTATATCGCACAGACCCATATGGTACTAACAGAAGACTTCTTAAACCGAAAGACTACACCGGTGATGAACTACTGAGACACAAAGCTGATAAAGCGGCTAGGTCATTGGTTATGCAAGCCTTAACCAATAACATATATCGGAAGGTTGACAGTTTGAGTGAAACAGGGAAAGGAATGTTTGATGAGCTGATCAAGTTGTATCAAGGTTTAGAAGTGGAAACTCAAATGAGAGTCTCAAACATCATCAACAAATATGAGAATTTCAAGCAGAAGGATGGTGAGAATCTAGACGATGCATATGATCGTTTCACAACCATCCTAAATGAACTCAGCAGTTACAAGATTTTGAAATCCATCATGGAGACAAATGTGAAGTTCTTGAGCGTGCTTCAGCCCGAATGGAAGAAGTATGCTCATAGAATGAAACAGAATTCTAGGCTGGATTCTCTTCCGCTACAATACATGTTTGAAACATTAAAGCAAGATGAGGATGATGCTGATCTGAAAAAGAAGAAGTTGATGAAAAAGGGTAAGAAGGAGAAGAAGACAGAAGTATCTGAGAAGAAAGAAGAGGATGATGAGTTTGAGAGTGAACCGATAGCTTTGATGTCATGAAAGTATGCTGATAAGGGTAAGAGTATTCAGAAAGAGGATTATGGGATAGACCAGGATGATTTGGATTTAGGCAGAAAGCGTGAAGCAGGCAATGATGCTTCTATCAAGGGCCTTCCAGAGGAAATTTGTGAAAACTCCGGGATCAAACAATCAACGTTACTCATCCGGTTCTAAAAACTTTGAGCACAAGAATCGGATTGAGTCAAAGAAACAGTTTGATGACCAAAAGGAAGATGGTAAAAAGGTCAGAGGTGAAGAAGTTTGGTGAAAGAAAGGATGAAGAGCAAAAAAGCTATAATTGTGGTAAGTCCGGCCATTTCTCCAAAGAGTGCTGGAAACCGAAGGTAAGGGATTCCGACTACTACAAGAAGAAGGGAATGTTGGCAGAGCAGAAGGAGTCTGGAATTGCACTACTGGTGGAGGAAGAGTACTGGTTGGATCAAACTGATGATGAAGGAGAGGAGGAGACGACTGTTTTAGTAAAGATGTGCCTGATGAGCAGGGAATATGAGGATTCAGAGGCTGATGCGGCGCCTGAGACAAATGAGGTAGATTCCTGCACCATTAATCACTTTGCTAATCAGTTTAATGTCCTCACATTAAAACAAGATGAATTAACTGAGAAACTCAATAATGCGCATAAAGAGATAGAATCGCAAAGACAGATAATTATTGACAATAACAAGTTAAATGATGAGTTGAAAAAGGAACGAGTTGAGATCGAACAATCTCGAACTTATTTCCGGAACAGAATGGCTGAAATGGAAGAAAAAGTAAGAGTTTCTGAAAATAGGAAGAATGAGCTTGAACAATTGTTGCAATCTTATAAAGATATTCACAACGAATTGACCGAAAAAGCAAGTAGTCTGGAAGAGAAGCTGTATAAACTTGGTCAATCTGAACAAACCATTTTTCTAAACACTCCTAAGAATTTTAGATATTACAACTCGAAATGGGGTGTGGGATATGACAATCCTCACTATTTAGAAAATGCTTTGAAAAAGGCACCTTGTCTTTACAAGTTTCACTGGCTTCACCTTCCATCCATTGAACCTAAATACATAATCAACTAGCTTAATGAGGAAGAACAAGGGGTTGTGGAAGAGATTAAGAGAAAGACAACTGTGACAATGCAACTTCCTTTTGTCTACGAAAATGAAAATAGGAAGGCACCGATTTGGAATTGGAAACAAACCTTGTCTAATAACTATTTTCAAAGCTATGTTGTTGAGCCACCAAAGGATACTGTATCAAAACCCGTTTTTGAAGGAAAAACATATTATCCTCCTTTGGTACAAGAACATAAGCTTGTCGATCTTGAGTTGAATATTAAAAGCAAAATTGAGGAAATCAGAAATGATGATCAACTTGCTTTTGATATTGAAAAGGAAGTTATGTTAACTGTTTTGATAAATAGCAAATGTGATAAATCTGAAAGGGTTGTTTCTGAATTGTCAACAAAAAGTTGTGAAGAAAAGAAATCTCTTGAACTTAGATGCTTGAATCTTTCAAAACAAGTCTCTGATTTTCAGAAAATGTTATTTCTTGAAAAAGAACAAATTGAGAAAGAAAGAGAGAGATTTAAGTTCGAAAGAAAATCTCTTGAATCTGAAAGTGTTATATTTTCAAAGAAAATATCTGATTTAGAAAACATTTTGATCAAAGAGAGAAAATATTTTGAGACTAATAGAGAGTACTTTAAGAATGAAATCTCAAGACTTATGGGAAAATTTTCAACTCTATCCACTGAAGCTATGACAGAGTTGTTGAACAAACCTTCCTCTGATTCAGATGCTTCCTCATGCAAAGCCTTCATGGGCAATAATCTTTTAAGAAGCATGACTGTGGATGACTTTGATGATTTTGAACCTTTTGATCTAGAGAAACAACCTGTTAATGAAAACTCGTATGATATCTTCCACACCTCGTCTTTCGATGACAATAAGGTTGATTGTGTTATTGACATTCCTTGTGATGGGAAGGGTAAGATTGCAAAAGATAAGGTTGTTCAAATCAACTTTAATACTAAACTTCCGGATCACTCTGAATTTTTGATCAAGGAAGAGGAACCCAAGGAGAATTTATTCGAAAGGGAATCTTCTAAAACCGTTGAGAAAAAGAAAAAGAAGAAAAATAAGCGCAAATCTAAATCTTCTCAAGCTCAAAATTCCTACGCTTACGATTCTTATTTTGATGCCATTTCAGATCGTTATTTAAGAAACAACTCGCGGTTAGAGTGGAGAATAAAGGAGTCCACACATGATGTGGCCCAGAGAAAATCATCTAATGTCGCTTTTCATTCCAAGAAAAACACTTTTGTTTCTACTGTTAGTAATCGTGTTGCTTACAACAAACAAAAACTTGTTATTCCGTACAAGATTTCTTCAATGCAACAACTGATTAATTTAGCACATGATCAAATTTGTTGTTCTTCATGTGGTGTAGATGATTTTATCTGCAAGTCTGATTATTCTTCATGGTTTGGTTATAATTTCTATGGTTCCAATCGTTTTTACACAAATAGATATTATAACCACAACAATTCAAAGAAACATGCCAACCCAAAATCTGATAATTATTCTAACACAAAATGACCCAATTGGCAATGGGAACCTAAAACTGTTTGAATTTCATTTTGCAGCTCCGTCATGTGTGGTATTTGGATTCTGGTTGCTCAAAACACATGACTGG
Organism: Saussurea involucrata; assembly: GCA_033807775.1. NCBI lineage: Eukaryota > Viridiplantae > Streptophyta > Magnoliopsida > Asterales > Asteraceae > Saussurea > Saussurea involucrata. The sequence continues at coordinate 79,360,363 of CM066318.1, read as the reverse complement.
TAGAAAGGAGATGTTGAGCAACTTTGTGGGAAAAGATGGAGTGAAAGTTAAATTTGAAAGGTTTTTGTTAAACCGTACTACCACATGATATAGGCAACGGAAGCATATTTAGAGTTGAATCATCCATGGCAATACAAACAAACAACTTATAAAGATGCATACGTTCTAGATGATTAACTACAATAGAAAGAATCAAGAACACTTACTTGTTTCTTGTGATTGTCGAAAACACAAAGATGAATTAACCTTGTTCTTGCTTCTTGGATGTCAAGGATCAATAGTGTGAATCCCTCTAGTGGCTCACACTTAAGAACACCAAACCAACAATCAAGATTGAAGCTTTAAACCCTAAACCCTTATTTAGGGTTTACGATTTTAGGAGGGAGGAGAGGGGAGGTTACGGCCTCAATAGAGAGAGAGAGATAGATTGATCAAAAAACTCATTAGGGTTTGATCCCTAGTAGTTTATTTATAATCCCCTTATTTTCACCTAGCCCCCTTGAAACGATAAGCTTGTTAAAAAAATCTTTTAACCAATTATCATTTAGTCCCTATAATTAATCCAATTAATTATATTGTAGCTTATAATTAATTTATCATCAAATGACAAATTAATAAACTAACTACTTTAACTCCCTTTCATTCTTCTGATTGTTATTTGGGTCTTAAGGGCAACCCAAAAGGACCCTGCTATTATTAGAAATATTACCAATAGTTAATGACTCTGGACACTATGTCCAACAGTCTCCCACTTGGACAAGTTATTAACTCTATTTGGTTTAACGCTTTCAAATAATCAGCAGAGAGCCAGCCATCCAATGCAGCTGTCGAACTCTGATAAAGATTCGGTCCTAAGATAAGTGATTTAATGTTCCTTTGTTCTACAAGATATCATATGAACCTGAGACATGGATAAATGTCTATCTCATGGATCAAGATTATGTTTCCCTATTTCCGATATGTGTTGAATTTATCAGACTACTCAATTGAACACATCAATTCTAGTCAGGGTTTGGCCAAACACTTAGTATCAACACAAAATCATCGAGGGGCCCATGGATACCGCTTCTCCTGTTTAGGCAGAAGGAACAAATAAACTTTGACTACACAGTTCATTTCTACTCATCATATTATACATGGACATACCCTGTATAGCTGCCAGTTACGGTCAGCGTTGGAGCACACCAAAGCATAACAGAATCATAGAGCAAAACTCTATGTATCTCCGTTTGAAGAACATAAAATATTATCATCTCAAAATTACTCTGACTTAATCCATGAAGTAAACTTTTGAGTGCGGGTTGTTCCAATACCCAAATCACTATTAGGTACTCATGAGTGTTAGTTGCATTCTCTATGCTTCTAACACTCCATGACAGTCTTGAATCACTACTTACTTCCAGGAGTATGACTGACTGTGGAGGTTTAAGTAAATTAATACTCAGGAAGTTGGTTCTAAACATGCAAAACGAAAACACGATAATAAATTAAATGTAAATGGACGTAATCCAGCATATATTATAATCTCCATATAATAATCTCCAAATCAAATATAATTTATTACGTTTTCAATACATCAAACTAACGACTAAAACATTCAAGGTATATTGATAATTCTAACACCTATGGCTTCAGTATCATACTCATGTTTGGGTCGAGTTAACGCTTTCGTGAAAGGATCCGCCGGATTCTCTTCAGTCGGCACACTACTCACCACGCTTATGGCAAATGAGACATCAGGTCTAGTACATATCATGGCATACATGATCGATCCTATAGCAGATGCATATGGAATTCGACTCATTTTGTCCAGTTCTTTACTAGTGCTGGGACATTGATCTTTACTCAATCTTATGCCATGTTGCATGGGCAAATACCCTTTCTTGGATTCACTCATATTGAATTTCTTCAATATCTTATCTAATTATGTACTTTGACTAAGTCCAATTAAACGCTTGGTTCTATCTCGATAAATTCTTATTCCAAGTATGTATGTTGCATTTCCCAAATCTTTCATAGCGAAACATTTTCCGAGCCAGACCTTTACATCTTGCAACATCGGAATATCGTTTCCTATGAGTAGTATGTCATCAACATACAAGACTAGAAATACAACATTACTCCCACTAGCCTTAACATATACGCAGGACTCATCTTCGCTTCGAGAAAATCCAAACTCCTTGACCTTTTCATGAAAACAAAGATTCCAGCTACGAGACGCTTGTTTAAGTCCATAAATGGATCTTTCAAGCTTACACACCTTATCTGGATACTCGGTATGTACAAAACCTTCAGGTTGTGCCATATACACATCCTCATCAAGTTTCCCATTGAGGAAAGCGGTTTTTACATCCATTTGCCATATTTCATAGTCATGAAATGCAGCTATGGCAAGTAATATTCTGATAGACTTAATCTTTGCTACTGGTGAGAAGGTTTCATCATAATCAATCCCTTGAGTTTGAGTGTAACCTTTCGCAATGTATGCACATTCCCATCCATGTCGGTCTTCTTTTTGAAGATCCACTTACACCCAACTGTCTTGCGACCTGGTGCATGATCAACCAATTTCCAAACTTGGTTATCGTACATAGATTGAATCTCGCTCTCCATGGCCTCTTTCCACGTGGCAGCCTCAGGGCCTGCCATCGCTTCCTTGTAGTTGGATGGCTCATCCGCACTATCAAATGTTTTATCATTGACTAGTGTATCTCCTTCCTTTGTAATATGAAAACCATAATAAAAATCAGGAGATTGATTAGCTCTACTATCTCTACTAGTTCTGCGAAGAGGTGGTGGAGGTATGTCAGTTTCCTCAACAGGTGGTTCAACCTCATGTTGAGGGCTAGTGTCAACTATAGGTTCATCATTGGTTGTTTCTTGAATTTCTTCAAGATCAATGTTGCTCCCACTATCCCTTTTGGAAATGAGCTCCCTTTCTTGGAAGACTCCCCTTCTAGCTACAAACACTTTGTTCTTCGAAGGTTTGTAAAATATATATCCAAAGGATTTGTAGGGATAACCAATGAACCGACACTTCTCTGCTCTAGGTTCTAGCTTGTCGTTAGTTTCGCGCCGAACGAAGACTTCACAACCCCAGACCTTTATATGTGCCAACGAGGGACGAGTCCCAGTCCACATTTCAGAGGGTGTCTTTGCAACCTTCTTAGTTGGAACGAGGTTTAAGATATGAGCTGCAGTTTCTAAGGCATGGCCCCAGAACGATATTGGAAGTGTAGCACGACTCATCATGGACCGAACCATATCAAGTAGCGTTCGATTTCTTCTCTCAGCAACACCATTGAGTTGTGGTGTTCTGGGAGGAGATAATTGTGAAACTATTCCACAATCCCTTAGATAGTCGTAGAATTCATGACTCAAGTATTCTCCACCCCTGTCGGATCGGAGCATCTTGATCTTCTTGCCTAGTTGGTTTTCTACTTCGTTTTTGAATCCTTTGAACACTTCAAAGGTGTCCGGCTTGTTTTTCATCAAATAGATAAATCCATATCTACTGAAATCGTCAGTAAAGGTAACAAAGTATCTCTCACCGTTTCTCGTGGCAGATCTGAACGGTCCACATACATCTGTGTGGATTAAGTCCAACAGATCCTTACCCCTTTCCATTTTTCCTTTGAAAGGTGCTTTTGTCATCTTGCCAAGTAAGCAAGACTCGCATTCTCCATCCGACTTTAAGCTAAATGGTTCCAAGATCCCATCCGATTGGAGCTTGGAGATGCGTTTCTTGTTTATGTTGCCAAGACGATGATGTCATAACAACGATTTATCCAATTCACTATTGGAGGAACCAACATTTAGAGTTAAGTTATTATTATTTCTACCAACACAAATCACACTTTCATACACACCATTACAAGGAGAGGCTTTAAAATAAAACAACCATGTTTATAAACCAAAATGCAACCATTATTATTATCAAATTGAAATTCAAAACCATCCTTGTACAATGCATGAAAAGAAATAATGTTTCGAGCCAGTTCTGGCGAGTAGCAACAATCTAATAACTTTATTGAAAAACCACTACTAAGCATGAGCTCAAAATCTCCAATCTTGGTAACAGCGGCAGTCATCCTGTTTCCCATGATCAGATTCAGCTCCCCATGCTTCAACGTTCTACTTCCCTTTAGTCCCTGGAAATTAGAGCAAATGTGAGTACCACATCCCCTATCAAGGACCCAAGAGTTAGAAATCGAAGTACTATGGAGTTCAATTGTAAAAACACCTGAGGTGCCACACCCTTTGACCTTGTTCATTTTCAAGTCCTCCAGATATTTTGGGCAGCTTCTCTTCCAATGGCCCCTTTCTTGACAGTAAAAGCATATGGCCTCTTTAGGGTCACTTATGGGTGGTATGTCAGAAGAATCAGTTTTTCTCTTAAGGCCTTTGTTGCGAGGAACAACTTTAGCCTTTCCCTTCCCTTTGGGATGAGAAACTTTCTTCTTCTTACAACCACCTTCCCTAATGGCCAGGACGGTAGCAGTTGAGTGAGCAATTTGGGTCTTACCCATACTTGCTTCAGCAGATCTCAACATGCCATGAAGTTCCATCAAGGTCTTGTCCATATTGTTCATATTGAAGTTCACTATGAACTGTTTATATGCCCCACTAAGAGAGTTTAGCACCATATCAATGGCAAGCTCTCTTGGGAAATCGACACCTAGATTGCCTAACCTGTCAATGTACGCTTTCATCTTTTGCACATGCGCACATACAGGGGCACCGTCCTGTTGCTTACATTCCATAAGCGATTTTACGACTTGGAACCTTTCTTGCCTCGCTTGCTCCTGAAACATTTCACGAAGCTGCTCATTTAGTTCAAACGCCCCCATGTTCTCGAAACTCTTTTGAAGTTCCGGGGACATGGACGCCAACATGAGACACGCGACTTTTGTGGATTCCGCGAATTGCTTATTGTATTCAGTTACTGCTTCAGGGCTTGCATCATCATTAAGTATAGGAAGATCCTCGTCGAGCAAATACTCTTTGTCTTCGTACCTCAAGGCAATTCTCAAGGCACGAATCCAATCCAAGTAGTTTGGCCCAGTTAGCTTATCTTTACTTAGGAATGAGAGTAACGTAAGGTTGGATGTTGAGTGAGAAGGAGGAGGAGGAGGAGGATTATTTTCAGCCATCTGTAGATAAAGATTTTTCGTTAGTTTGATATTTAACCCTTAAAATAATTTTCCAAAAATATTTAACAAGGCTAGGATCCATATTTTATCTTATGATGTGAAAAGGGATGCCGTAATCACATCACAAGGTTATTTTAGGTAAACAAATGCTATTTGTTAATTTCATTCACTATGAAACTCCTAGGTCTTTTGAGATTCATTGACTTATGTCAATGGCATGTTAATCTCGATTATGCTTATCTTTCTTTTGTGACTGGGATGCCGAGGATCACAAACAAGATAGTGAATCGACCATGGAAAAACACATGGACCCCTCGGCTCAAGTACGCTTGAGAATCACGAGCGCCACATCATTTTCAACTATAGTTTCACATTAACGTGTCGGCAAACCGCACACGCTCCGTTAACAAACTATAAGATTATGTGTGTTCTGCATCATGGGTAGCATACGACTTTCACATTTCTTAGTATATCTAAAACGGGATTTTCGTTTTATACTTCATAGTTAATACTTTTAACTTGTCACATTGACCTATCAAACCTTTTCGGTAATTCCACTAGTCCACACAAGAGGCGGTGAGTTTGGTAACGCATGGCGTTTTAAAAACCCTTGACTCATTCGGTAACCATATTATAGGTAACCTCCTTAAACCCCCTTAGAGTGTTTATAGTGAGTACGCTTAGTCTCGGTTTGACTATCAATGTATTATTTAATCATATATATATAATTGAGGTCTAATATATATATAAAATTGAATGGAATTTTAAACAATTTAAAATTATGATTATCCAATTAATTCTAATTAACCATGTGAGCACATATTTAACAATTAATATAATTGTTTCCATATTTGATTCCAATTAAACATATGAGGACACATGCAGATAATTAATGTGAATATTTGACATATAAATTATATTCACTATATAAATAATGTCAATGTTTATCTTACAATATTTATTCAAACTTGAATATATTTGCTTATTGTAAGAAGGTATTTAAGATTATCTTATTCAATTCAAGATTATCCATTCGATATTTGCCATAGGTTATTCTTGATGTGTTTTCTTAGGCAAGTTAGGAAACTAGCCATACATAATTAGGATTATCTATTCAATTTAAGATTATCCATTCAATATTTTCCAAAGCTTATTATTGATGTGTTTTTCCTTAGGCAAGTTAGGAAACTAGCCATACATAATAATGGTATGCAAAAATAAAACGACTACTACGCCATACGCAATTATGGTATAACATGCATAAAAAACGACTACTACCCTATACCCTTTAGGAATACCAATAAAACTTTTATCTCTAAAAATAGAAACTTTTTCACGCAAGCAAGAATTTTTTTTCAGTTTCCAAAATTATAGCTTTTGAGGTTATGACCATGAAACCCTAACTTAGGGATTAAGCAATTCAATGACCACAAACTTACTGCACTATGTCGAAAATAAAACAGGTGTCTTCTGGACCTCAAACGATTAATCCAACCGTCCAGAAGGTAAAACAGAATGTCGTGAAACTACTGTCCAAATAACGCGACGATCCGACGGTCCAAACTCCAGGAATAGATAAAACGGCTCGTTGCGTTTTCCAGAAAATTCAATACGAATTTTAAGCTATTGAGCTAAAATCTAAGAACTTTGGCTCTGATACCACTGAAAGGTTTTTGTTAAACTGTACTACCACATGATATAGGCAACGGAAGCATATTTAGAGTTGAATCATCCATGGCAATACAAACAAACAACTTATAAAGATGCATACGTTCTAGATGATTAACTACAATAGAAAGAATCAAGATCACTTACTTGTTTCTTGTGATTGTCGAAAGCACAAAGATGAATTAACCTTGTTCTTGCTTCTTGGATGTCAAGGATCAATAGTGTGAATCCCTCTAGTGGCTCACACTTAAGAACACCAAACCAACAATCAAGATTGAAGCTTTAAACCCTAAACCCTTATTTAGGGTTTACGATTTTGGGAGGGAGGAGAGGGGAGGTTACGGTCTCAATAGAGAGAGAGAGATTGATCAAAAAACTCATTAGGGTTTGATCCCTAGTAGTTTATTTATAATCCTCTTATCTTCACCTAACCCCCTTGAAACGATAAGCTTGTTAAAAAACTCTTTTAACCAAATATCAGTTAGTCCCTATAATTAATCCAATTAATTATATTGTAGCTTATAATTAATTTTTCATCAAATGACAAATTAATAAACTAACTACTTTAACTCCCTTTCATTCTTCTGATTGTTATTTGGGTCTTAAGGGCAACCCAAAAGGACCCTGCTATTATTAGAAATATTACCAATAGTTAATGACTCTGGACACTATGTTCAACAAAATTTGGGAATGAACAATACTCTCCAATCTTGGGTTATGGAGATATAGTAACAGACAACGTCAGGATCACCAAAGTTAATTATGTTGAAGGCTTAGGGCATAACTTGTTTAGCATAGGTCAATTTTGTGACAAAGATCTAGAAGTCCATTTCAAGAAGACCCGGTGTGCAGTTCTAACCGATGAAGGAAATGAACTTCTAGTTGGTTCGCGAAAGTCAAATCTTTACACTATTGACCTATCAAAGCTTATGCCAAAGAACGACGTGTGTCTGATGTCTAAGGCATCATTTGATAAAAGTTGGTTATGGCATAGACGACTATCTCATCTCAACTTTCGTTACATTCAAAAGCTGACGATGGGTGATTTAGTTATAGGTCTACCGGTTCTGCAGTTTGAGAAAGACAACTTCTGAACTGCTTGTGAGAAGGGGAAGATGAAGCGAGTTCCTCACCCACCAAAACCTGAGCCAAGCACAAAGAAAGCATTGGAAATCCTTCATATGGATCTCTGTGGTCCGATGAAGACTCAGAGCATCAGTGCCAAACGATACGTGTTAGTCATTGTCGATGATTATTCGAGATATACTTGGGTCAAGTTTCTTCGATCAAAATACGAAACACCTGACTTGATCATCTCGTTAATCAAACAGCTTCAAGTGAATCGTCAACAAACAATTCAGATTGTCAGGTCAGATAACGAGACAGAGTTCAAAAACAAGACTCTTGATGATTTATTTAAGTCATTAGGAATATCTCATCAGTATTCTGCGGCTAGAACACCTCAGCAGAACGGAGTCGTTGAAAGACGAAACCGCACACTAGTTGAAGCCTCCAGAACGATGTTGTCCTATGCTGATCTACCTCTGTTTCTGTGGGCTGAACTATATCGACGAAATGCTATACACAAAATCGTTCAATTATCCATCGACGGTTTGGTAAAACTCCATATGAGCTGATTAACATTATAAAACCTGTAATACACTACTTTCGTGTTATTGGATGCAGGTGTGTTGTGCTAGACGATAAGAACAACTTGAACAAATTCAGTCCTAAGGGAATTGAGGGCATTTTTATCGGATACTCGCTCACGTCAAAAGCGTACAGGGTCTATCTCAAGTCTTCCAGAACTGTGAAGGAAAGCATAAATGTCAGATTCGACGAAACTGAAGAAATGGCTTCTGTGCAAAATAGTACAGAACCCGTAATATCTGGAATCCTAGCATCTGGACAAATCCGTCCAATGATGACTAGATCTTTAAACAAGGATCAAGCATCCACTTCTAACTCTAATTCTAACGATCTTGATTTATTGTTTGAACATTTTTATGATGATTATTTTGGTAGTGATAAACCTTCTTCTTCTATCACTAACAGGAGTAATGTTGCTACACCACCAGCTCATGCTACAATGTCAGGGCCTTCACCGGTACTGACTACTCCTACAACTGGTGCAACAACTCCTGCATCGTCTTCAAGTAACACACATATGGCATCTCCACAAGCAACACAACATGAACCTACGAACGGTGCTTCTTCGTCGGGTACAACTTCTAACGTTAATGTTGATGATTCTGCTAACATACCTGAGTCATCTTCTGAAGCAGATCGGAGGCAGTTCCTGTTGACTCTTCTGTCAATGAACCAGCTCCACAACCGGAACCTACCTTGACAATAGAGTTGAACTTCGATAAATATCCCACCTTAGTGGATCCCAATGAAGATGCTGTATCTCTCCACCTTCATTCTACAAAATGGACTAAGAGTCACCCCATTGAACAAGTCATTGGTGACGTCTCTGAACCTGTAAAGGCAAGATCTGCAACGGCTAACGAAGTCATGTACGCGCTCTTTCTAAGTCAAGTTGAGCCTACAACAGTTCGACAAGCCTTAGAAGATTCGGATTGGATCATAGCCATGCAAGATGAGCTGAACTCTTTTGAAGCATTGAACGTATGGAGACTAGTTCCTAGACCCAAGGGTAAAACGGTAATTGGTACAAAGTGGGTCCTGAAGAATAAGAAAGATAAAGACGGGATTGTTGTGAGAAACAAAGCACGTCTAGTAGCGAAAGGGTACAGGCAACAAGAGGGAATCGACTACGATGAGACGTATGCACCGGTAGCTCGCTTAGAGGCAATCTGGATGTTTCTTTCATTTGCCGCTTTCAGAAACTTCACTGTCTATCAAATGGATGTGAAGACTGCCTTCTTGAACGGTGTCTTGAAAGAAGAAGTATATGTTTCTCAACCAGAGGGCTTTGTGGACAAAGATTAACCAGATCACGTCTACATTCTTGACAAAGCTCTCTACGGTTTCAAGCAAGCCCCTCGAGCTTGTTACGAAATCTTATCTACCTACCTACTTGGTGCTGGCTTTTGGAAAGGTAAAATCGACACAACTCTCTTCACTCTACACAAAAAATGGTGAGATCCTTCTGGTACAAATTTACGTTGATGATATTATTTTTGGTTCAACTGACCCTGGATTATGTACTTGGTTTTCGGGTATTATGATGACTAGATTCCAGATGAGTATGATGGGAGAAATTAATTTCTTTCTTGGATTACAAGTCAAGCAATTCTCAACAGGTATCTTCATCAACCAATCAAAGTATGTGTTTGACATTTTGAAGAAATTCAAGATGGAAAACTGTACCTCAATTGGTACACCTATGGCTCCTGGATCTAAAATTGGTCCGGATCCAGATGGTGTAGATGTAGATGTTAAGAATTACAGAGGTATGATAGGCTCATTAATGTACCTTATTGCGAGTCGTCCAGATATAATGTTTTCGACTTGTTTATGTGCAAGATTTCAGGCACAACCAAAGGAATCACATCTTGGTGCTGTTAAAAGGATCTTTCGATATCTGAAGGGGACACCGTACCTTGGTCTGTGGTACCCAAAGAGAACGGGATTCAAACTCACTGCATATTCTGATGCGGATCATGGAGGTAGTATGCTAGAACGGAAGAGCACATCTGGTCATGTGCAGTTTTTGGGGGACAAACTAGTAAGTTGGTCTTCGAGGAAACATAACTGTGTTTCAACATCAACTGCGGAGGCAGAATATGTTGCCGCGGCCAGTTGTTGTTCACAGGTTCTGTGGATGAAGACTCAACTGATGGACTACGGCTTCAAGTACGAGAAGATCCCCATCTACTGTGACAGCAATAGTGCAATTGACATATCAGCTAACCCGGTCCAGCATACAAAGACCAAACACATCGACATCAGGTATCATTTTATTAAAGATCATGTGGAAAAAGGTACGATTGAATTTCAACTTGCCGATCTCTTTACAAAAGCCTTGGATGAAAAACGATTTAATTTCTTAGTATCCAAGCTCGGCATGTTGAACATGAAAATTTAATATTCTATATTGATCATATAATGGATGGAAATATGTGTATTTCAATCTAGTTATTTCTATCTAGATTGATACATTCAAATTTTCATCACATTCTATTCTCAATATAAGATATTTTATTTTCATGTCTTTGTTGTTTTTCATTGTTTATTCTTTTTGTCACTTTACATTCGTGTTATGATACTTGTGTCTGCATAAGGTGTGTTCATAGTCTCATGGGGAGTACAATATAAGAAGTATGCACAAAAATAGGGGGAGTGTGCATATCTGATAAAGCTTGTAAGTGTTGAGTCCATGTGCTCACTACTTGAAGATCACAAGGTATGTTCTCTAATTTGTTTTGCACAAACTCTTAAATGATGAAAATCAATTTTTCAAACATACTTGCATCATTTAAGGGGGGGTGAAAATATTTCAAAAACCTTGAGTGCTTAATCAATTGGAAGTTGGACATCTTCCAATGTGATAAAATCTTTCAAAATTTTATCTGAAAAATGTCCAAGTTTCACTGTTATCGCAATCTACACTTGCGATAACACGGTGAACAGTGGTTTATCGCAACCCTCTGTTGCGATGAAACCAGGTTTCATTCTTATCGCAACCTTGCATTGCGATAAGAAGTGATGCACAGTATCTTGTCGCAACCCGTATGTTACGATAAGACTGAAAGTTTATTGCAACTTGTTCATTGCGATAAACTGACATGTGGCAGGTCAAGCTTTGGACCAATCTTGTGTTTCCACGTGTCACGAAATTCAAAAATCATATATATAGCAGAGTGTTTTCCAAGTCTTGTCTCATCTCAAACACTCTACTCTCTCTCAAAACTGCTACCGTGCTTCTCGATTTTCAAGGGTTTTTTCGCAATTTCTGTTCCATGCATCCGATTCAGACCACTCTCGAGGTATTGTATCCTAATTTTCACTCGAATTTATCCATAAAAACCCATGCTACAGTCGATTTTAGGGTTTAGGTTCGAAACCCTTCATATTCTGTGCTTAAATCTGTATGTGTGTATGTTTTAGACTTAGAAATTGATAGGGTTTCACTTTCGAGTACTTGCGAACCTGTTAGTATAGATTTTAACTTAGTTAGAGCGAAAAACATTTTTCTGGGCTTGAACACTTAGTAAATATTCAAGTGTTCAAGGTTGTCGAAATGCATATGTCTTCAAACCTTCATAACTATCGCAATGGTCTATTGTTCATACTTATCGCAACCTTGAGTTGCGACAAGATCTTATCGCAACCAATGCGTTGCGATAACCTCTTGTCACATTCTTCACGTTGCGATAACCTTTTACTTGCGATATCATTTTTTGGTGTGCACTGCGATAAGGCCAGCACTTAGGAATTTTTTGAATTTTTTTTCAAGGAAAATCAATTTTGGCACTATACTAAACTGTCAAGTGGTTCAGATGGCTCACCATGATGAGAACTCTTCGGATGAAAACACCATCATCCGTTCGCATCGTTCATCCCACCCATCCGGTAATGCTCGTGACCGGGATGAAGAAATTTTCCCGAGGGGCAATTTTCTGTGATTTGATGATAACAACCATCATCTGGATCTTGCGGTTCCTTTTGACTGCCAGATAATAATAGAGATCATCCGCGGCCATCCTCTACGAACCACGCTTACCAGAGTTGAACTTGTACCGGCCATTTACCTTCAATAATTTTGGGGTACACTTCAATTCCATCCTACTCATCGTACACCACATTTCACGGCCAGAGTTGACCATTTTGATGCCAGAATCACACTACGAGGACTCCGTCGTGCACTTAACCTACCTTATTCAGAGAATTTTGAGGATCCGGTTCCAGAAGAACAACTATTCACTGACATCTGCAGTCTTGGATATCAAGCCCCCAACAACCAAGTTCTCACCGGTTCATCACAATTCAGACGCACGCATCTTCCAAGGATATGGTACACACTGTGCTCAATATTCAACCGTTGTATGACTTCCAAACACACAGGGCTAGACAATACGAATCTACCTATCCTACGGATGTTTCATGCCTTCGCGTTCAATCGAAACATCGATTACGCAATCCTGCTTTGGAATGAACTTATCAAGCTAGTCGAGGACAAGGCACGTCCGAAGAAGAACAGAACTTTTGTACCTTATCAAAGATTCTTCCAGATTCTGATTCATCAGATTATGGAAGATAATCATGAGATTCCACGCCGTGACAATGGTCCACGAGGCCCAAGTCAGTACATGCATTACATAAAGATGCCCAAGCACGTGGATTTTGCTCATATAGCCGTCATCAGAGAAGACGTACTTGCCTATGCTGACCAACAGTCCTGGGTAGTTAGGCAATATAGGTTAGAAAATGCATTGGTGGTCCAGCCAGAGCCGGAGGGACCTCCCCAAGATGCAAACCTACTAGGAGTTGAGGGTCTTAATGTCGAGGGGGTTCAGGAACACGGGGTTCTTGAACAACGAGAGGTGAGGAGACCTAAAAGAAAGTGAGCCGGGAGAAGTAAACGGACTGTTGGCCAAGCATCCTCTTCACGACCAGTTCAACCACCACCTCGACCTCCTCCAGTTCAGATCTTTGACGATGATGTCTCATGGAACTCAGCCGATGCCGCTGCTGCATCATCTTCTGATGATGATGTAGCTTTATTCCTACCATTTGGAGCTAATGATGATGATGATGATGACTCCGACCATGACCCCGACGCTGATTTAATTCCAAGACACATGGGTTGGAGACCACGTGTTATGAGTTCTGATGCTGATTCCACACGGAACATCGGACTCTCCGACACTGCTACTGACGCCGCGGGTCCTTCAAATCTAAACGAAGAAGTAGACGTAGAAGTGGAGAATGTAGCTAGTGGTGAGGAAAGAGGGAGAAAAGAAATGAGTGAAACTGTGATAGAGTCAGAAAAGGTTTTAACTATCGACTCTCCCCAAACCGATCGAAGCCAGGTAGCCACATCTTCTGCCAACGAGCGTTTGTCGCCGTTGCGCATTGAATCAGCCATGGTGAACCCAACCATGCATAGCACAGCCCCACCAAGCCACTCATCGGTCTCTCAACAGACCGGTGTTTCATTTTCCACATGGGAATTAGCACAAAGTCTATCGGCAACACAATCGGTGTTTGCTGGTATTGAAACAGGTAGGCTCCCACCCCGGCCACCGACCTTCCTTCAACGCACTTCGAGTCTAAGGCCATTTGTACGAACATCATTTCCTAGGACACGAATGATGGCACCCCACCAAGTTGAGAGCTTCCATTCTCCAATCGGAACTCCCCGAGTTAGGCCGCCATTCATTGGTGCCTCGCGAGGACAGGGTGGAAGTTCTGTCACTGCTAACACCATGCCAACGGTGAACATAGGCCGTATAGTTGCTACAACTACTACGTTAACCAAGAACCTAAGTGGCTCGGGTGTTAGATCCATGTTTCCTTCTTTAACTGTTTAGGAGGTGGCTCAGAATCTTGGTCCTTATCCGCACTACATGACTTTGGAGGTTCTGCGAGCTTCACTTACATCTATTGACACCACTTACAAGAAACACACCGACGAGTTGAGGAAGATTGTTGGTGACCTATCTGCTGAAGTTAAAAGAGTAGTAAAAGGAAAAGGTGTTGCTGAATCTTCATCAACTCCTCCGAATCAACCATCTTGCACTGAATCAAATCCACAAACACCACCACCAGTACCGTTACACCAAATCCCAACCGACCAGCTCAAATCAGAGCTGTTTGCCCGACTTCTAGCCCAAGGCGATTCCAATACTGTTGAAGAGGTGGATCTTGTTACACTACTACGTCAACAATCACAACCTCAAACCCAACCTCAAGCCTCAACATCCACAAGCGCTGAATATCTAGCTTTGAACGAGTCTATGAAAGATATGACTAAAGCTATTTTTGCCGGATACCAATCTCTATCCTCGCGGATCACCGTTGTCGAACAGGCGTGTGGTGTCGAAGCTCAAGCCTCAGACAAAAAAAGACATGATGATCAGGATGATCCTGATCAGCATGAGGGGGAAAAGAGAGCACGGGTTAGAGAAACAAGTGGCACATGTACAGGAAATGAAGGGGGTTCAGTCAGTGAACGGGTAACAACTGAAGCTGGAACGGCGACTGATGTGGTACAGGTACAAGATACATAAATGGAAGTTCTAGCTGATGTCATAACCGGGGTTGAAAAGCCTTCGATTGTTGACAATAGAACAGCGGATGAGCGGATGGCCGACGATATGCTTGTTGATATCATATACATTGATTCAGAAGAAGAGCCAGAGCAGTTGAGCCACAAGATCAAATAAGAAATGGTTGAAGCTCTGGATGATGAGTTTGACACTACTGGGATCAAGATATAGGAATTGAATCCGAAGATGATGCTCCTCCACCGCCAGAAAGAGCAGATCCGGGTATAAGTACTTCAGCTCCACAAACACAAATAATTCCCGATGGCAAGTTCAGAGATCCAGTACTTGAGGCCGAACTTAGAATCTATCAAGAGGTTATTGATGTTGAGCCGAGTTACGTAGCCACAGGAGAAAGGGTAAGGATTTTGATTCCCTTCCAAGAAATCTTAAGGAAAGATTTGTTCGTGAAAGACGTTCAGAGAATAAACTTGGAGAAAGTCTACGGGGTAGAGGACTGGACATCACTCAAGAAGATCGAGTTTCTATATGTTATGAGAAATAAAGACAGAGAATCGAGTGCTGTCAAATCGGACAACATGATAATGAAGGTGTTGAAGGTTGAATCTCAAAAGCTGCTCAATGTCTTTTATCCTGAATTCATTGTCCTAAGATCTGATGGTTCTGAATGTGTGTTCTCCGAGGCTGACTTCAAGAGTCTGAAACTGGATGATCTTCTAAGCCTTTACAGCCTCCTTGCCACCCTCCCGGAGAAGAAAGTAGAACTGTCTGCCAAATGTCAAAGTGTTAAAAGATTCATGCGGAACATTCTAAAGTTCTCCTACCTTACTGACTTTCAGATGGCTCTTGAGTCTCACCAAACAAATGTAAATCGGAGAGGACCAAACCGACGTCTGCCTGATATCCAAGGTATCCATGCTTACACTGTACTAAAGAAACCAGAACTTGGAGTTGTCTACCTCAATCAAGACTCCAAGAAGAGATTTATGAGAGTCACTGAAGTAAACAAGTTCAGCGATGGTACATTTAAAATGATTTTGATACACCTGGAAAGTAAGCTACGTCTGGATGCAAGTGGAGAGGTGTTGGAACCCAGATACAACAAGTAACAATAATAATAGCAATAATCTTTGTATTGATTTATAAAGAGAAGAGTTTACAATATAGGAAATGAAGAACAACTCACTCTTTGAAGCTCTCTTTTCTTTCTCTTTCAATGTCTGACTCTTTCAAAATGGAGGCTGGGAGATTTTAGAGGCTTAACCTTAAAAGTCTCACAAACAAGACTTTATATACCTAGGTTTTAAGGCCTAAGTCCATTAGCAACTAAAGCCCACATATTTAATTTGGGCTTTTACAATTTAACTAAGTAATCTTGAATACAATATAAAATAAAAGCTAACAATCCCCCCCTTTGTATTCAAGATTAAAAATAGCCCGATCTTCCACAAGGTCAGTTGCTTCAATTCCTTCTTTGACTCCCCCTTGATCGTTGCATACTCCCCTTTGATCTTTGCGTACTCCCCCTTGACTGTTGCATTACTTTTCTGGTCTCAGTTATCTCTCAAACGATCAGAGAACGATTTGATGTGCGGAAGCTTGTATAACCAGTTTGAGTAGTAACCGATAGTAGATAAACAGCTACGAGATGAAGAGTAGCAAATACATTCTGCTCATGAGAATCTGCATTAAAAAATAAGTAACCAGGGGTAATCATCTAACATAGAAGCACAATAGCAACTATTATCACAACAATTTATAAAAAAATGTGTGGCCTATGCTCAGAGTTGGCAATGATGAAGCTCTGACAGGACTTCCAGTTATCATTGAAGTAAATTAAAAAATAAACTTCTCAAACTGTTCTTGGCAATATCACATAGATAAGCAAGTGGAATCACAAAGATTCGTGATATTGTGTGGAAGAAAATAGAATATTATCTATTAAGCTCAAAAGTGTGTAAACTGTTTGGACATAACAGGTTTCCACAGACTCAATGTGCATGAGTGAAGTGTGAAGGTGGGGCAACTTTCCTTCTTTTCAATATCCAACCTTCCAAAGAAAGATCAGATAGCATATGTGCTGCTTCCCCGTAGAAAAGTGAAACAGTTCCTTGTGGAGAAGGAAGTGAGTAGCTGGTGGGGTTAAGACAAGAGTTGGCATGGGCTCACTGCATGTTTCAATGACAATCACCAAAAATTTGTGATAAATCAGAAATGTGGTTTGCCCGGCTCAGAAAAAGATAGTGCAGAGTTGTATATTTCTTTTGACTCTGTTCTCACACCCTCTTTCTTTTTATCATGTAGCTCACATCTAACCAAACTCTCTTTTTAAATTTTACCTCTTAAGCACAATGAGAAAAACTCAGATGAGTTATCTCCCCCACTCTTTGATGTAGACCCTTCACCTCTCAAACACTCAAGGTTTACTTCTTAGGTAGGAAACACAGGTTTAAGTGATCCATAGAAGTACTATACAGCTCACACAATGATCCCATGAAATTGTTGTCCTAAACATTTTATTGTTCCATACACTGACTATTTTTCGTCTCAGAAAAACATTTAAAATCCATCTTCTATATCAGAAAAAGCATTTAGCACCTAGAAGTGGTTTGACCATTTTAGAAAGGTTTTATCATTTTAAAGATGGCCATTCTCTAAAATTGATGAAAGGTTTAGAGATTTTACCTTTGCATGAATATGGTCAGATTGGCATTCTCCCCCTCAAATTGAGCAATAAATCTCATTTAGGCTCAACTTGTAATCAGATATCCTGTAATAATCAAAAAGTGTTGGTAATCATCTTTGATGATTCCACATTTGTTCGGAATATCCAGAAGCACAGTTAATTCAAATTAAAAGGAAACATGGTGCTGGGGGTTAGAGATTAGAAATACCAGTCAAAGTATGATCTGTTGAGGTACTGGTCCTACACTGATGTGTGTAGAAACAACAGTCAGTTGAAGTACTGGTTCTATACTGATGTGTATAGAAGCAACCTCAGTCTGATCTGAATATGGCAATGGAGAGAGTGAAGTGATGCTTTCGATCCAGCAAGTATCCATCGACTTTGACACAGATGCTGACCTTTAAGCACACATAATTTAAGAAAACTCAGAACATCAAAGTCGTGCGTCTCTGAATTATCTTTCCAATGCAACTGGAATCGAGTAATTTGGAGCACCGAGTCAAAAGTTATGCGCATGTTTCTGAAGCAGCGCTAAGCTGACAGCATGTAAACAAAAATCGGGCTCTGAGGTTGAGTCGCAAAAGTTCGGTCCACAGAGGCTCTGTCAGATTTCACAGAGGCTCTGGGGTGAACAGTACCACAGAGGTTGGTCAGCAGAGGTTGTGCGGCAGAGGTTGCTCGTAGTGCCGACAGAGCTCTGATGATGATTTTTGTGAAACACAACTTTCTGTCCAGCAGATGTATACTGACTTTAGCAGAGGTTCTGACCAAGAAGAACACTGATTCAGACCAAACTCAAAACATGAAAAGGTTTCATCTGTGTCTTAGGAATCCAACGCATCTGGACTCATCAAATTTGAAGCTTCGAGGAGGGAGTTCTGTTGAAAATACGACAGGTGCGCAAAGCTGACAGCAAGAACTAAGACGTTGCGCTATGGGCTCTGAAGTTCGGTCACAGAGGTTCAGTCCACATAGGCTCTGTCGGATTTCACAGAGCTCTGTGGTGAACAGTACCATAGAGGGTGGTCGCAAAAATCTGAGCCAAAGCTTATGTTGTCGCTAGAAGTTGGTCTGAGTGGTCGACAAAGAATGATCACGGCTTGACAAAGGCTCGGCAGAGGTTTCGTCGTGGCTTGGCAGAGGTTGTCTCTGCTCGGCAGAGGTTTGGTCGTGTACGGCAGAGGCTTGGTCGCGTGCGGCAGAGGCTTGGTCGCGTGCGGCAGAGGCTTGGTCGCGTGCGGCAGAAGCTTAACAGAAGTGTTACACTTACTTTGACACTAATTTAGACCATTTTACCTCTGGAGTTTGCAAAAACTCAAAACACAAACAACTTGAATTTGTTTGTTAGCTATTCAGATCATCTTGAATCACCTCTTTTCAAGCTCGTACGACAAAGATATGGTTGATTTACCACAGTCGCGCAGATCTGTCCATCAGCTTTCCATCAGCAAACTGTTGTCTACTTCAACGATGCATATGACCCTTATAAATTTCGAATCTCTGAATTATCAAAACACAAAAATTGTTCATCTATGTCTTAGGAATCCAGGGCCTTTTGAATCGTATCAATCGGAGTCTTAATCAGTGAGATATGGTCAATTTACTACAACATTGCAAATCTGCCAGCATGCTGTCATTTTACTTGATTGTTGTGCACCGAAGTCAATTGCCTTTGACGGATGAGTCTTAAACTGAGTGTTTAAGAGTCCATTATCCGCTGAAGTGTGAGTCCTTAACAGATGTATTAAGGAGTCTCTTTACCTGCAAGACAGATCAAAGAACTTTTGGTACCCATTTCCAAATGGGTCCTATTTTGTTAGGATTTGCATGAAGTGCTTTGCTGATCTTGTTATGTTCAACAGAAACAAATAGCTTTTGAACATTTTGAACAAGTGAAGAGCCTTTGACTATCCAAACCATTTTTACTCTTCTAAAAACTTGATTAACTGATTGATCTAGCCTACGATAATAGAAAGGATTAGAAGTAGAGATCTGATTTGTTGAAAACTTGTTTGGCTTAATGAACTCTTTTGTTTTAACAGAACTTTTAGAATTTAATTTGAGAACCAAATCATTTTGTTCTTTAATGCACAGATCAACTTGTGATTGTAAATCAGATTTCAACTTCCTCTCTTTCCTAATCTCAGCAGATAAATCAAAGAACCTTATTGTCAGTCTCTTCTCTTCAGATCTAAAGTACAATTTCTCTCTTTCAAAGTCATCTTTTAGGCATTTCTTTTGAAATCCTTGAACCTTCAACTTTTCGGACTCTTTTCTTTCAAAAACACACTCTTTCCTCTCCTTTTCAAGAGTTTTCTGTAACTCTGAAATTTTGCAAGAAAGCTCCATAGATTTTGTTTCAAAAGTAGTTTTCTCCTTTTCAAACTTTTCTCTTTCACAGATCACAAGCTTTTTAAAATCAGAAACCAACTTAGAAAATATTAAACATTTAAGTTCACGTCTTTTCTTCTCTTATTCATACTCAGATAAATTCCTTTTCAGTTCAAGATTTTCACACTTTAGGAGTTTACCTGATTCTTCAAGCTTAGAAATTTTATCAGAATCAATAAGAATGCTCTTGTTCCTTTCTTCCAACTCTTTCTCAAGATTAGGAATAATTTTGCAAAAATTAGTACTGAGTTTAGAATAATAATGAAAATCAGCATCAGCACTAAATTTTAGTCTTGACATATTGTTACTTGAAAAAATGATCGTTAACAGATACTTTGTGAGAAGTAGAATTTGTGCACTTGAGTCAATTTTTTAAATCTTATCGGATTGAGCTGAAATTTGGTAGGTAGGTGCACGAGAATATTCTGGGCAACTTTAATTCTTCGAGTTTTGTCCAAAAACGGACAAAAAATGGTTTTTCGAAGCAAAAACGTGTGCAGCAAATAAAAGTTAAGGATGAAGATTCAAATGTTCTTGAGTCAAATTTTTCAAAAATGATCGGAATGAGCTGAAATTTGGTACACAGGTTCGTGACACTATTCTAAGAAACTTTAATGCTTGGTGTTTTGTCCAAAAACCAACAGAAAGTAGTTTTCCGAAGCAAAACAGAGTGCAGCAAAATAAAACTCCGAAAATTGATAAAAAACAATGGATTGAAGCACAAATTCGAATCTGTTTGGCTCTGATACCAATTGTTGGAACCCAGATACAACAAGTAACAATAATAATAGCAATAATCTTTGTATTGATTTATAAAGAGAAGAGTTTACAATATAGGAAATGAAGAACAACTCACTCTTTGAAGCTCTCTTTTCTTTCTCTTTCAACGTCTGACTCTTTCAAAATGGAGGCTGGGAGATTTTAGAGGCTTAACCTTAAAACTCTCACAAACAAGACTTTATATACCTAGGTTTTAAGGCCTAAGTCCATTAGCAACTAAAGCCCACATATTTAATTTGGGCTTTTACAATTTAACTAAGTAATCTTGAATACAATATAAAATAAAAGCTAACAAGAGGTGAAGCTCAAAGAGAAAGAAAGAGACCTGATCAACCTAGTGATTGAAGCCATCACCTGCCGGAAGGAGTACCGACATGCATTACGAAGATTCGAGATCATCTTCGGTATTCGGAAGAAATATGTGACCCCGGTAGACGTCTAAAACTCTTGCCTCTACATTGGTACAAAGGGGGAGATTGTTAGTGCTTAATTATGATTGTACCAAGTAGAGGGACTATATGTGTCATTGTTCCATACTTGTCATAGGTATATAATGTTTGCTTATTTCCTCTTTAGGAATTAGGTCATTCTCTACACACACTAGCCACACACACAAGTATTGCATTGCATTCACCATTGTGAGCTACTTGGATTATTCTTGAATATAGAGATGGCTTCCTTTATTGTTTACATTGATTGATTACTTGTTCTGGGATCACAGTATGTATGTATATATATGTATGTATATATTACCAGCCATGAAAGCATATGATTGATTACAATACCATTAATTACTTGACTAATAAGTGGTGATGGTGTAGGCAGTACAGAAGCAAAGAAAATAATTGTAGTTCACCATTCTCCTAACCTGAGATGTTTGATAGCTTAAATTCTATTCGCATCCACATTTCATATATATATATATATATATATATATATATATATATATATATATATATATATATATATATATATATATATATATATATATAGGCTGGGTATCAAATACAAACCAAATGGATTGTACATACCCCTACAAACTCAATCTAGCTTCATGAATATGATAATCTGATAATTTGGCTTCATGAATCTATATTTTGGCTTCATGAATATATAATTTGGCTTCATGAATCTATATTTTCCGATGGAGCCCTAAAATACCCTTATGGATATAAAAAAAGAAGTTATGGATATAAAAAAAGAAGTTACGTGATTGGTGGAGATGAAATAATATGCTAAAAGCCCTAAAATACCCTTATGGATATAAAAAAAGAAGTTACGTGATTGGTGGAAATGAGTTTGTACAGTTTATACAATCTATTTGGTTTGTACCCGATACCACCCCTATATATATATATATATATATGGAGTTACTGAGCTGCCAAAAGAACCTCAGCAATGGTGTTGAAATTTCTTCTATTCTTCATAAGCATCTTGGCAAAGTCAAGAGCTAGTTGGTCACAATCTGCTCGTTTCACTGGATCACTGATTGACTCGAAATCCTCTACATGAGCTACACGAACAATTCGTCTGCATTTTAAAAAAAGTATAAAGTCTAAGTAAAATACTATCTTACACCCTCAATACAAATGAAAGTAAAAAGATGATATATTAAGAAGAAATTATAGTAGAATCAACCAAATTATAGGAAATGGAATTCTAGAAGAAATAACCACCAAATCGCCAAATTTTCTTGTAACGGTATGCATTCCATTAAGTTGTTTGACCATGTTATTTCACAAAATGTCAGTCATTTCTTTGTAGACTTTATTCATATAAAACTTATTGGAATCTACCGTATGTTTAAAC
Organism: Saussurea involucrata; assembly: GCA_033807775.1. Classification (NCBI taxonomy): domain Eukaryota; kingdom Viridiplantae; phylum Streptophyta; class Magnoliopsida; order Asterales; family Asteraceae; genus Saussurea; species Saussurea involucrata. The sequence goes on along the minus strand of CM066318.1, from coordinate 79,337,678 downwards.
TTATTGGTATTTATTTGGGTCGACAAGATTCATTTGTTCGAAAAATAATTTCCCTCGAACATGTCTCGGGTCAAATGTAGAAACTTCATGAGCCCGAAGAAACACTAAAAATATAGTTACCTTATCATTTTGGCAGAAGCAAATCCAAGAAAATCATGGAACAAATCGCTGATGTATTTCTGTTTCACAAGCTCCCGAAGCTCCACATCGTTATAAATGTCACCAACGAATGCCTCACCAGGCCCATCCTTGTGTACATCCCAAAGAGAAGTAAACTTTTTGTGAAAGAGATTCCAAGCATCCCCTATCGTACCCAATATCCATGCTTTATATATCAGCATTCACAATACTTGCACTAAGAAAGCCTAAATCTCTTATAAAAGTAGCAACATATAAGTAATAATTCAGAATCTATAGAAATACACTGTTATCCATAGTTAAGAATCAAAAAAGAGAAAACAATGCAATACTATAATTATAAACTGAATATGGTGAGTCCATTCTTTGTGATACAGTACCCAAAATCGATTAGAAGAACCCTAATAGAAAACCCAAAATTGATTTTAGGTTTCCAACAACATCGTCGATCAGAAACCACGGATTTTGGGTTTCAAAGAGCATCGAAAGGCGAAAGCCACAGAGCATAAGTCGATCAGGAACCACAGACCATGAAATCGATTTTGGAAGAAGTATCGAACCAACAAAGAGCATAAATCGATCAGAAACCACAGATTTTGGGTTTCAAAGAGCATCGAAAGCCACAGAGCATAAATTGATCAGTAACCACAGACCATAAAATCGATTTTGGAAGAAATATTGAACCAACAAAGAGCATAAAATCAATTTTATGGTTTAACAGAACCAACAAAGAACCACAGAACCCTAAACTCAAACGTACCTGAATCGTTAAGAAACCCTGAGATGAACTTCTTACATGATTGTACCGGGTTTAAAAGAGTACAAAAGGCGGGCGACATGGAGGGGAGGGCGCCGTGAAAGGGAAGGGGAAGAGTTGTCTTGAAATCTGAATGGTCTTCTTGATAAGAGTGTTGGACGGGTTTAACACATAATTGCACCGTGGATTGTAAGTTCCCACTCTTAAAATTAATTGAATGTGCTTTAAATGGTGGTACATAATGTTTAAAGTGTTGTTTTTAAGAGTTTGGGGGTTAGAAGCTTTATAATAATATTTTATTATATATCAACAAGGTACATATATGACATATAATAATATAATTAAATCAAAAAATATTCAATATTGGGCTCATTTCGAAGGTATCGACGAGACGATTATAATGATGTAACTTGTTAAAATATAAAAATATTTTTTAACGTATTTTAATTAATATACGATTATATGTGTTAATATGATGAAAGTGTAAAATGAAAAATACAAAACTAAAAGGTATAAAGTAAATTAACTAAATAAGTATAAGGATATGAAATGTAATTTCAAATAAAAAAAAACAAAAAATAATGAATGTGTGGGGAGGGGGTATGAAAAGTTGCAGGGTAGGATAGAATAAGCCAAAAAAACATGTATATAATATATATTTAATAAAAGTGAAGGAAAAGAAGCATAAAAAAGGTTAAAATATTACTATACTAGTTGTTTGACGGATTTAACTAGAAGCGCAAAAATAGCAACAAATTAAAAACAATATTTGGAAATCAAAAGAGACAAAAGTGGGAGTTTTGAATCTTATCACGCGCGATACCCAGGGCGGCTAACGCATAAGACGACAATACTTGCAAAACTGATCAAATACCAACACCCTCTCAGCATCATTTTCGATAATCATCAACCATCTTCTTCCTTTTTTTTCCAAGAACAAAACAAACATGGATGTGCTAGCAATAGCATTTGGTAGTCCGGCGGTGGCGGTAGCGATTGTCGGCGGTCTTTTTTTCTTGTTTCTTAGAATTTTTCAGTCTCATCAACCTGGTAATCGTAATCATGTCCCTACTCTTCCTGGTAAGCCTCTGTGCTCTCCTTCATATTAGATCATCGTTACATAACTTTAACAACTTTAATCCATATATTTCTACTTGCAGAGGTACCAGGGGTGCCATTGTTAGGGAATTTACTTCAGTTGAAGGAGAAGAAACCATACAAAACTTTTACAAAATGGGCTGAAACTTATGGCCCTATTTACTCCATTAAAACTGGAGCCACCTCCTTGGTTGTCGTGAGCTCCAATCATGTCGCGAAAGAGGTATATAATAACAACTATCTTTTATCCTATCTGCTCAGGATTCAAATTCAGGCGTACACAATAGTCGTGGCCACAGGGATTAGTCTAGAACACTTTAAAGAAAAAACAGCTATCTTTTGGCTGAATACCTCCTATCCATTCATTAACTATATCAATTAATTTATGTTTATAAAATGCTACCATATATATAGGCTATGGTGACCAGATTTGACTCCATTTCAACCAGAAAGCTTTCAAAGGCATTAAAGATCCTCACGTCTGATAAAACCATGGTGGCAATGAGTGACTATAACTACTATCACAAGACTGTCAAACGCAACATACTCACTAGTGTCCTGGGACCAGTTGCAAGGGTTAATCATCATAATCCTAAAACCCTTGTTTTTATTTATTCCACTTTTGCTATATATTATACTGTTAATAAATAATCTTGTTGAATCGATATCAGAACAAATATCGAGTCCATAGAGATACAATGGCGAACAATCTTTTAAACCAACTTCATGCCTTGTCTTCGAGGTCTCCTCAAGAAGCTATAAACCTTAGGAAACTTATTCAGTTACAACTTTTCTCATTAGCATTCAAACAAGTGAGTTTTTCTAACCCTTATATATAGTTTGCAAACCGTAAAAAAAGATTAGGATACCATTATATAATGATATTGCAGGTAATGGGGAAAGATGTCGAAAGTATTTACGTGGGAGATCTTGGAATTACCATGGCAAGAGAGGAGGTCTTTCAGGTTTTGGTGACTGATCCGATTATGGGTGCCATAGAAGTTGACTGGAGAGATTTCTTTCCGTATCTCAAGTGGGTCCCGAATACCAGCTTCGAGAAGAAAATAGAGCAAATAGTTGTCCGAAAAGATGCTGTGATGAAGTCGTTGATTCAAGAACACACAAAACGGATTGATTCTGGGGAGGTAAAAGTTGGTAATTTTAGTGTCATCAACCATTTGATTTAATTGTGATTTACTTTAGATTGATTAAGTGATAAAATAAACAACGTAAGTTAGGAGGTACGGAATGCACATTTACAAATAGATCACCAAAAGGTGGGGTCAAGGGGGCCGCACGCCTATGCCCCTTGCGCGTCTTTGGGGAAGTGCCTCTAACAAGGTCCAAGGGTTCATAGAGAAAATTTCATAAGATTGGAAATTTTAAGTTTCGGGATCATCTGGACGAATTTCATATGATTGGAAACCTTCTTGAAACTGTTCCTGAACATAGTGAAAATTTCGCTAAGTATAGATCAAAATAGCTGAACTATATGCTAGCTCTGAGTTATCCATGAAAATATTAAGTGTCAAGGATCAGAGCTAGTTTTTGTGATCAGAGTTCTGGCCTGTAAACCTTCAAAGTCTCTGACCCATATAATTAGTGTCTATGGCTATGTGTTTAGAACCTCTGATAGAGCTATGACTACTTCGTGATGTTTCTTACTCAAGAGCCTCTAAGTCACTTGTAACTGTTTTCCAACTTTATCCGTAAGCGGTTACATGTTAATGTCTAGTGACCTGTTTTTTTGCTAAGAATAGATTAAAACAGAGGCAATGTAATCAGAGCCTCTGAGCTTTATGCTAGCTCTGAGTTATCGTTGAAAATCTTAAGTGTCAATGATCAAAGCCTCTAGTCTTTGTGATCAGAGTTTTGGCCTCTGAACCTTCGGGGTCTCTGATCCATATGATTAGTGTCTCTGGCTGTGTGTTTAGAACCTCTGATCCTTATGATCAGAGCTATGAACTTCTACCTCATGATGTTTCTTATTCAAGAGTCTCTAAGTCACTTGTAACTGTTTTCCAACTTTATCTGTAAAGAGTTACATATTAATTGTCTTGTCACCTGTAGCCATTGATCTCTCTTTTAAATGCATAAACGGTTGATCTTGTGCAATGACGGGGCCACCTTTGACCCAGGATTGGCTCGGTCCCACGCTAAGATAAAAAGAAATACAAAATTTGTTTATAGGCCAAGCCATTGTTTTCTATGCAAAGTAATGTTAATGAAGCATATGCCCACCCTCCAAATAACCCCTTTTGCCTCTACTACAAGCGTGTAACTAATCTCAACCAAAATTAATTCCTAGACAAATAACTTCAACCAATAATGTTTGTTCTCTAAAGTAAGTAAACTTCAACTTTTTTTTTAAACTTCTAGATTTTTTTATTTTACTTTTTTATTCTGTAAAATGTAGTAAACATTGAATTTTTTTTTTCAAACTTGGGATTTTTTTTTTGCCTCCTAAAACACCAAGTAAACTTGGATGTTCGAGATTTTTAATTAAACGTTGTTATCAATATATATAGAGGTTTCGTAAAATGCAAACCTTACATTTTGTTGCACACCTTACAAACCAGTGTGTATATGTGAACAAGACGGTGTGCATATGCATACGTGCAAGAATATACATATAATGGACATACATTGATATGGGATAAAGCATATATGCATCTCAGATTATGTACACATTGTTCATATATGCACATTGTTTGTAAGGGGGTGCAACAAGTACATGGTTTCTATTTGATTTGTATCCCATATATATAGAGAAGCAGAGAAATAGAGAAGTGATCTTAGCCATGCATTCGGTCAACATCGGCGGCTTTGACCGAGAAGCAGAGGATAATTCCTCGCGTGGTCTGCGCGTGGTCTGAACAAGATAGAGGGGTAGTTTCGTAAAAAATACGCGGGACAGGTTCATATATGAATTTGTGTGATTCATATATGAACCTTTGTGTTCATATATGAACCTTTATAATTCACATATAAAATATTTTTAACTAATTCATATATGAACCTTTGTGATTCATATATGAATCAGTTAATTTGTTCATATGAGAATTAGTTAAAAAAATTCATATATAAATCACAAAGGTTCATATATGAATTAGTTAAAAAAAGTTTATATGTAAATTACAAAGGTTCACATATGAACACAAAGATTCATATATGAATCAGTTAATTGGTTCAACTGATTCATATATGAACCTACAGTTAATTAGTTTCATATATGAAACACAAATGTTCATATATGAATCACAAGATTCATATATGAATTAGTTATAAAGAGTTCATATGTGAATTTACAAAGGTTCATATATGAACGTATAGTTCATATGTGAATCACACAGATTCACATATGAACTCAGCCCGTGCTTTTTGTAAAAGTTACGAAATTGCCTTTCTATTTTTGGAACAGCCGTAACTTTTGACCAGTCAAAGCCGCAACTTTTGACCAATTATAACCGATCTTGACCGAATGAATTGCCAAGATCATTTCTCTATTTCTCAAAATATTTGCACTTCTTTTTTGAACTTATGGCTATATATATATCATATTAAATGAGAACTATAAAAGTGTTATAAATTAGTAAGAATCGATCTAAAGATGTTTTTTACATTGTTTTTTTTATCATCGAATACTAGGATTTAAGGTATTGTTTTACATATATTTATTTAATAATATGATAATTTCATGTACATTTGTTTCATCATGTGAAAGTTTTTTATGTGTAATTTTTGTTTCATTATGGTGACCCAAAGAAAATCATGTGTTTTTTTTCATAAGGTGAACATAAACATATATATGTAAAAAGATACCTTAAATTATATACCATTTTATTAAAAAATCATGTAAAAATATATTTTTATATCGTTTCTTACCGGCTAGTAATTATTTTATATATGGTTCTTATTTAATTATCGTCTAACGAGGGAGGTTCAGGGGAAAACCTCAAATAAATGGAAAACTAAAAAACACTTTATCAACCGTTAGATCAGATGATCTGATGGATGTGATTAGACGGGCGGTTACAACAATATTAATTAAATAAAAAAACCTCACCCCCCTATTTTTTATTCGAAAAAAGACGAAAAATAAACAAAATTCGAACGAAATAAATTACACCAAATAAATGATCATATTTTTCTCGTTAATTTGACATCCATATTGATATACTTTTTCCTCCGTATTTTCGTGGTTTTTCGGTTTTCCGGTTATTTAGGGTTTTCCCTTGAACCTGACCCATCGTCTAATATATACATATATTTATTTATTTGTTACTAGTCATGTCCCCGCGCGATGCGGCGGTGTGTATCTGAATTTAAAACCGATAACTTAAAAAATAAAATGTCAATCATATTTTCATTTTTTTGTCCATTCAGAAGTTAGGTTTATAAAATTTGAGTAAATTTTGCTCATTTTATAATTATCCAGTAAGATGATGTGACTTGGTAAGCGTGACGCCTTAATTCGTATATATTTATGAATTTAATGAAAAAAGTTAACGTATTTGTATCAAATCCCATACTAATTTCAACAAATCACATATTAATCACGACACATTAATTCGTATATATTTATGATATTTAATAATATAACTAAATCCAAAAATATTCAATATTTGGCTCATTTTGAAGGTATTGACGAAGCGATTACAATGGTATAATTTGTAAGAAAATAGAAATGTTTTTTTAATGCATTTTAATTCATATACATTATTTATGTTTATATGATAAGAGTCCAAAATGAAAAATAAAAAAGTAACGGATTAAAAGTAAACTACATACATAATTATAAGGGTAGTAAATGTAACGTATAAATTAAAAAAAATGAATTAAGGAGAGATTTAAGGAGGGGTGAATGTGGGTGTACTAAGTGAACTTATAATGTAAACTGCTTCCAGATACATGTTTAGTCGGAAAAATACTGAAGTCGGCTCACCAAAAGATGACACGTGGCATGTTAGTTACTTATTTATTATATGTATAGATTTGGTTTCGGACCATCCTAGATAATTTTTCTGGCTAGTGTGTGTATAAATATAAATGGGGGGTGCTAATTACACCCAAAATTACTAAATGCACCCAAAAAGTAGGGGTGTTGATACCATTTAATTCCGTGCCCAATCATTTTTGATTTAGATATATAATATAAAAATATATATTATTTATTTGTTTTATATAATAATTATTTATTTATTTGTTTTATATAATATATATATATATATTATTTATTTGTTTTATATATTATTTATTTATTTGTTTTATATAATATATATATTAGAAATATAGAAATATATATATATATATATTATTATTCTTTTTGTTTATATATAGGGGTGTCAATTTTATACCGAGACAAACCAATCAATTTCCATACCAAACGTACCAATTTCGTAACGAAATGCATACCACATGCATGTACCCAAAAGATAATTTTTGAAGTTAAAAGATCAGTTTCGTAATTTTTGACATACCTTAGGGACCAAAACTGTAATTTACTCTTTACTCTAATATCAATAAAAATGTGGTACAAATAGTAGGGAACAGGTATCCTTCTGCCATATCTAAGTTCACATAATGGTTATCATTAACGTACCCAATGAGAATACGTTCAAGATTGGGCTCATTTCGAACGTATCGAAGAGACGATTATAATGGTGTAACTTGTTAAAATTAAAACGTATTTTTTTAACGTATTATAGTTAATAAACAATTATATGTGGTAAATGTAAAATTTAAATTATGAAAGTAAAAGGTATAAAGTAAAGTAAGTAAATAAGTATAGGGGTTGAAAGTGTAACATTTCAATTTTTCCGACAAAATTGTGATTTTGATTTGATATTTACACTTTCACCCCCTATACTTATTACTTACTTTACTTTATACCTTTTACTTTCATAAGGTAAAAGAGATAACGAATGCATCAAAAACATGGGTTCGAGAACCTGCTGTTAACAAGACTACTCGTGGACGTCCCTCGTTAAAGGATAAACTTTTCAGAAAACCTCATGTTGACCCGTCTTTTACAGCTCATGTTGAACCGTCTTTTACAGCTCATGGTGAACCGTCTTTTACACTTTCAACCTCTATACTTATTTATTTACTTTACTTTATACCTTTTACTTTCATAATTTAAATTTTACATTTAACGTTGAACCGTCTTTTACAGCTCATGGTGAACCGTCTTTTACGACTCAAGGACCCCTTAGACGTAGTTATTCGAACGCATCAACATTTGTTGACCCGTCTTTTACAGCTCATGTTGAACCGTCTTTTACAGCTCATGGTGAACCGTCTTTTACACTTTCAACACCTATACTTATTTATTTACTTTACTTTATACCTTTTTCTTTCATAATTTAAATTTTACATTTAACGTTGAACCGTCTTTTACAGCTCATGGTGAACCGTCTTTTACGACTCAAGGACCCCTTAGACGTACGTATTCGAATGCATCAACATTTGTTGACTTGGATAAAATGAGCTACCAGGATCCAGCAAGACATAGTTCTTTTGTGGGAAAGAATTATAATGTACATCCATACGTTAATCAATTTCCAGAAATGTTTCACCGTTACATCACACATGTACATGATGTGATAGGGGATGGAAATTATGGATTCTGAGCAATAGCTGCCTGCCTCGGTCTTCATGAAGATGCATGACCCACAATTCGGTTTCAATTGATGGAAGAGTTAGACGCATACAAGGCAGAATACCTCGACATGTTTGGAAGTGAACATTGGAATACAACTTATAACACTTTAAACTTCTTTCGATCAGATCAAGGTGCACCATATGACCACTGGATGACAATGCCTGAAATAGGTGTCTTGATTGCTTGCAAATATAATGTGATATTACACGTTATGTCAATGACAGGCTGTTCGACGTACTTACCGCTTAGATCTACTCCGTCGGCGTGGTATCAACATGTTGTTTATACAATTGGGTATGTCAATGGTAACCATTATGTGAAACTAGTTTTAGCAGAAGGATACCCGTTTCCTACCATTACATCACATTTTTTCGGTTACAGTTATTCGTGTGCTGCTGCATGGGCTGCCCCGTATACAGATCGAATACAGAAGTACACTCGTCTTTTACGTGTTAATTGTACTACAGATAATGTTATTTTAGAATAAGTAAAAATGTAATAAACATTATGTTATGCTTTATTTATATGTAAAATCTCATTGTTTATTTTTTATTTTTCTAATTATTTTAGTTTATGTATGTTGATATGATAAAGATGTAACATAAAAATGAAAGAAGAAGAGATAAAGTAAATTAAATAACTAATTATAATGGTATAAAATGTAATTTAAAAATAAAAAATAATTTTTTTTAATTATCATGTTGAACGTTGGAGGTTTTAAAACTTTTAAACTTGTACACGATGTATTAAGATTTGTACTTCTTAAATATTCAAGAATAAACGTAAATAAAATTATTTTTAAAGGAGTATATTAGATAAATATAGATAAGAACGTAAAATGTACAAAAAAAGAATAACTATATATATATATATTTCTAATATATATATAACAAAATAATATATATATATATATATATATATATATATTTAAATAAAAAGAATAACAATATATATATATATATACATATAAAACAAATAAATAATATATATCAAATAATATATATATATATTATTATATTATATATATATTATTATATTTAAATAAAAAATGATTGACACGGAAAAATAGGGGTCAACTCACCTTTTTGGGTGTATTTAGCAAATCAAATGGTGTATTTAGCCTACCCCATATAAATATAAATATAATTATGAATTTGTTGTAAGAAATTTCTGCATTACCTCGGCACTAATTTATTTCCTACAAAGCTAAGGCATCAATATAATATCTGGAAAGTGTTTTTATACAGCAAACATTACTAGTTCATAATTGTGGGTGCTACAAATAAAAAAACTATATTAACTGGATTGCGGTAAAACAGTCTCTGGAGTCTGGACAGCTTCATCGACTACTTATTGTCGGAGGCACAACCGTTAACGGAGAAACAACTGCTGATGTCACTTTGGGAACCGATCATCGAAACAGCAGACACAACTATGGTGACCACAGAATGGGCAATGTATGAGCTCTCAAAATGCCCAAAGAAACAAGATCTTCTCTATGACGAAATCCGAAATGTTTGTGGGTCACAAACGATCACGGAGGAAAAATTGAGCCAAATGCCCTACTTATCGGCCGTTTTTCATGAAACTTTGAGAAGGCATAGTCCTGTTTCAATAATGCCCTTACGATATGTGCACGAGGACACAATGCTCGGAGGGTACCATGTTCCGGCTGGGACCGAGGTTTGTTTTAGATTAATAAGTATCATTAATAATCAAATGTTTCTATCTTAAAAATGTTGTTAAAACTAGATGTTTTGCAGCTTGCAATAAACATTTATGGGTGTAATATGGAGAAAAAAATCTGGGAGAATCCCGAAGAGTGGGACCCGCAGAGATTTCTTGCGGAAAACGAACCAATCGACCTACAACGAACGTTGGCATTTGGAGCGGGGAAACGAGTATGTGCTGGGGCTACCCAGGCAATGTTGATTGCTTGCATGAGTATCGGACGTATGGTTCAGGAGTTTGAGTGGAGACTTGAAGAGGATACGGGAGAAGATGAGAATACGCTTGGGCTCACAACGCAAAAACTTAATCCAATCATTGCCATTATAAAGCCGAGAAAGTAATGTTAGCTCAGTGGTAAGGGCTCTGGCTTAGTGCTTGACAGCCTAGGTCCAGAGTTCGAACCCTGGGGGTGTCGCATCCTGGAGGTACGGGGGTTTCGACCCCGGGCTGCATGCTTTAGCAGCTGGGCTACGGCCCAAATTGCCAAGGGATTAGTCTGGGCCCAATGTGGTCTGGGATACCCTTCCCAAAAAAAAAAAATTAATTATACGGAAATACGGGTAATTATCATGTTATAGCCTACATTTATATACATATATATATATATATATATGTGTGTGTGTGTTTGTGTGTGTTACTAATGGAATTTAAAAGGTTACAACATATTTATCATTCAATGTTGATCCTTCTATTGTTGTTACAAATGCGCTAAAAGTAATTCTCTTTACCAAAAGGTCCTTTGGAGTCTTTTGCTTCCTAGGAGGTCAGGGGTTCAAACTTTATCAAAGGTGAGAAGAGTTTGTACGTGAGTTTAATTGTTGTATTTTTCAGTCAACACTTAGGTGACATTTGTTTTTTAAGAGGTGCTGAAATCTGAAGTCTGATTTCACTTCTTATTTTTCAGAGGTGGTGCTGAAATCTGAAATCTGAATCAATGAGACTGTTTGTTTTTGTAAAATGACAAACATCTAAATATGTATAATTGTCTATTTTATCTCTCAAAAGTTCGACTTAAATATGTAAATTGAAGTGAGCATCGATGATCGAAGTACAGTACAAACAAAAAAAGAAACAAAATAAGGATGTTGGCAATTTGTGATGTTGTGTGAGTTTTAATCATATCTCACACGTCGAAGCCCTGATTTAAGTGATTCAAGATGTTCTAAAAACCAACACATAGATCTACAATCTTCGCGGTTTTTTTTGGCAAATTCGAGGTGCATCTGCGCTAAAACTGCGTACCAAACTAAGGGTTAAGAGATTCTGAAAAGGAAAAAAACGGTTTAAGTTGTCTTATGTCTAATCAAATCAGACATAAATGGCAAATACAAGTTTTTTTATTTTGAAAAAAGAACAAACACCACCTTAATCATATTGTGGTTAAAATGACAATTTTATGTCATTAAAACTGTTTATTCATAACATTACCCAACAATAAGTATTTATCGTATACTAAATCACATAAGGCTTCTTAATTGTTTGATAGTTTTTTTTTGAAGTGAAAAGCAAATTTTACAACGGCTAGCAAGAAGCTAGCAAAAAAGAAGCAGAATCATTATATCGGCTTAATACAATTGATAGGATGATATCTCCACGTTATAGGGTTTTTATCCACCCGTTACACTTAGCGAATAACCAAATAATTGTTTGATAGTTAATTTGATCATTCTACATAAAATCATTCAGAATCTAAGCAACCAATCCCTGAATAAAATTATAACATGAAACATGAAATTGTATTATACCTCAAAAGAGTAGATATCGAGGCATCAAAATCTTCCAAAACCATTTCCTTTTCTTTTAGGCCACCTAGTAGCTTTTTATGTGACCAATTATAATATAGAGTAAATTACAAATTTCGTCCCCTTGGTTTCGTGAAATTTTGGATCGGGTCCCTCAAATGAAATAATTACAAGAATGATCACTGTGGTTTTATTTTTGTTATGGATCCGGTCCCTCATGTTAATATCTAGAATAAATTACGGATTTGGTCCCTGTGGTTTCAAAAACGAAACGAAAATGGTCCCTACAATTTTTTTATTCCAAATAAGGCCCCGTGGTTCGTATTTTCGTAACGATTTGGTCCCTGACACTAACTGGCGTTAACTTCAGTCGTTAAGTGAAGGACATTTTAGTCCTTTTGATATGTTTACCTTTTTCCAATCTGTTCTATTAGAATATAAAACCATAGGGGACCCAACTTGTAATTTACTTTATTATTATATAATATAATAAATAATATATTTATACATATATATATATATATACTGCACAGGGAGATCTATTCTGATGAATCCATCAATCCCCCTTTTAGCTGCAAACACTATCCCTCTCCTTTCTCTTTCGTTGAACCACCTTGAACCGCAAAAATAGGGGCGGCGATGGTGTGCTTCAACAAACCAGTGACGATGATGGTCTGTAGCTTCAAAAGAACATATGTGATGGTGGTGAAAGCGGAAAAGGAAGGTTGTAACACCCCGATTTTCGTTATAAGTGGTTTATGTGTTTATTTTGCATGTTCAAGTATTTTATTGGTATAGCATGACTCGTACCTCGTTAAGATCTATTCAAGGGCTGAATGGGGGATCAAATGAGGCTTAGTGCCCTTTGGGCGATAGTGACCGGCGAGAGTGACAGTGTCACTATCGCGGGTGTCACAATCGCCTGGTTTGTACCGCAAGATTGGATTTTCAGACTTTGGGTTTCAGGCGAGTATGCCTTGGGCGATAGTGACAATGTCACTATCGCATGGTCACAATCGCTCGATGTGTACCGAGACTTTTGGGGTGTTAAGCGAGAGTTCCCCGGCGATAGTGACAGTGTCACTATCGCCCTGTCACAATCGCACCGACTGTTTTAGGTATAAAAATGAGAGTTTCGGATTTTTAGCTCATTTTTAGAGTTAACTGAGATCTTTGGCAGACGATTTTCTTTCTCTCAAGGTAGGGTTTCGTTGTTCTTCCTTCTTCCCATAATTTATTGATTGATAAGAGTATTAATGGTTATTATTGTTGGGTCCTAGGTGTTCAATCTCAACTTCTTGGGTTGTTAGCTAAAAGTGGTCAAGAGCAAGGGTTCTCAATTCTAGGGTTCTCATAATTTGAGTTTTAAGGTGAGTAATTTTGATTCAAAAGTATACTTGTTACCTAATTTGCTCTATCAAATTACTTATTGCTAACCAATTTGTCTTGAAGTATACTTTGAGCCAATAAGCTCTTAATTCTCTAAAGAAGAAGTTTAAGGGGCTTAATGGTAAGATAAAGGTGATGTAGTATTTTATTCTACTTGTAATTACATCTTTTATGATGGTGATCATTGGAAATTGGTTAAACCTAAATGTTAGGGTTTGGAGCTTAATGGATTAAGCTATGTCTTAATGAAGAAATTATGACTATGATGGAAGTGACTTAATATGCTAATTTGGTATGTGTTGCCATGTTAAACGATAAACTCATGATATCACTTATATGTATGTGGATAAGTGGAGGATTTCTTGTATGTAGAAATCATGCGCTTAATGAGATAGTTGGACTGTCTTTGATGAAGTTAATGATTGGATTTATGAACTGCTTGGAGTAGTTGTTTGTTGGTATTCACAAATTGGAGGAGTCTCTAAGTAGGCATTAGGAAGATATAATCTTGGGCACTTACCTTGGAGGTTTGTGTATCGATCCACGCTTTCGGGATTTATACCATATAGGTAGTCCCGATGTGCCGGGCCTTGAGCCTTGAGGCGTTACCTTGGAGGTGAACGCTAAGGTGTATCTTCAAAGATGATGTAACTTGAGTTGATGTTTGGGGTCTTCCCATAGAGTTCGATTTGTGAATGACCAAGTTAATCTTTCTTATATGACCTAACTGCATGTTTTATTATATGTTTGACTCACTAGGCATTCCACGCCTAACACTTGTTCTGTGTCTGATGTGTGTGTCACAGGTTCTAGTGGTGCCATACCTAAGAAGGCATAGTTGGGGATATGTGAGCGTGGGGATACATTTGAGATGCTAAAGATAGAAGATCAAAGTTAGCCTAACGATGACACTTTTTGTAAATCTTATTTCTATAGTAGAGATTAGATTAGTCGGTTGTCAATTAGTTGTAGATATTACACTTTGTTGTAAACCGGCATGTGTAATCCCCCTCTTTTGTGAGCTCGTGCAATGGCGTTATATATCACTCTTCCGTTTTATGGAAGTTTTTGTTGACCCTATTTTTGGGGTGTCACAAGTTGGTATCAGAGCATTAGTTTAAGTGAACTAAGTATGCTGAGGAGATACTTAGACTTAAGCTGTGATGAATTAAGTTATGACTTGCGAGATTTGGGTAGAAGTACTAAGATGGGATAGTCTTAGAGTCGACGGAAATACATGAATTTAGTACTGTAGCAATAGCAACGAGAATTCTCATGTAAAGTATGTTCGCAATTTCAATTAGCTACTGTTATTATGAACATGAGTTACACGAGCATACTTGTTTCTAAATTGTCACAGTGACTAATGATCGGTAAAGTACGTTTTGCATGTCTGTACTAGTATAACCACTTTATGGCTATCTCTTTGTGTTAAAATAGAACGATGGTGGGTACGCCACCAAGGTCCTTCAATTCTTTGGAGATAAGATCAGTAAATGATTGGAGGTTGGGAGGACAACCTGGAACTGGTAGGACTCATGAAAGCCGCTGAGGCAACCTTAAATAGGTGGATGGAAATGTGTAGAGATAGAATGAAAAGTGATTGATTAAAAAGAAAATAATATGAAATCATTGAGTAAGTGGGTCGTGGAACGCATGGATAGCAAGTGTGACAAGGTCAATAGGACGACCACTAGTCGGAAGTAGAGTGTTAATGATAAGTGGGGTGAGTTGTCACAATAGCCGTGTCATCTTGAGAATTATAAAGGTGTGAGTCCTTTGGGAAAACCCTTTTTGTTTAACCCGTGATGAGTTTTGGGGTTAATGGTGATTTTGAAATATAGCTTGCCTAAACAAAGTTTAAATGTATTTTGACCGACGTATGGGTCTAACAAGCTTGGAGCATTTTGCTTGGTTTTGACTGTGAGTAAGTCTTGGGGACATTTGTCTGGCTTAAAGGGCTCGGTGTAGAGTCTTGTTGATGGGTTGCTTTTATTGCACCGTTTTGCATTTATGGCACGTTTGAATATTTACATGCTTGGATGAGTGAGTCATTCTGGGATAGGCATGATAATTGTAGACTATATTGTATTGGATTCATAGGCATGTTAGTCAGTCATTGGTAATGGTCGGTTGGGTATCTCGGGGTTGGACCTCGGTATTCACATTTTAATGTTTACATTGTGAAGTGGCGAGTGCTAGTAAGGTGCATAAGAGGTGAATAGCTTAAGTTATATTTCCGCATTTACCCTTGGGAAATAGCACTTGTATTTAGATTAAGTGATGTCTAAAGCGGGTTTAGGTTTGGGAATAAGACTTGAGTAGTATGCGTTGTTTGGAGATAACCATAGTTTGTAATTTGAGGTATTTTACATATTGTTTCGGATGTAATATAGAAAATTTTAATTTAGTTGCTCTTTCTAAATTCGAGGGTGTTACAAGTGGGGTGAGTAAAACGATTGACATTGTTCGAGTAAGCAGCCTTCATTTGCGAGTAAAGTTGTATGCAAAAGGGTTTTCAAGATCGTTGTGCAGTACCCTAAAGTTATGAGAATGTTAGGGTCAGGTGTGCCCAAGTTGTTTCAAGCATCGTCCGTTAAGAGGAGAAAATGTGTGAAATGATTTAATTATCACGTTGCCATGCATGAAGGCTATGAACTCACTAGATCGTAGAGTATTACATACTAAACTAAGAAAGAACTCCAAGAGTGAAGATGGGAGAATGTTTATAGTTTTAGTATTTGCGTTCAAAAGGAGAGGTGAATAGTGGGGGAATCGAAAGTAAACTTTAGTGTCAATTGTAAGAAGATCTGTACCCTTGTTTGGTAACTAGAAATACAGTTGGCAAAGGACGGTTGTGTCCGGAGGAAGGATTAGTAGTCATCAAGGTGATGGAATTAGCAAATTGTTATGAGTAGTGTGATGAGACAGTAAGGAAATACCCTCGACGTTAAATAAGAATTTATGGTGATTTTGTGATATTAGTATTGCACGAATAAGTTTGAAATGAAGGCGATGAGATGTAAATTGTATTATGTTATGTTGAAAGGATTAGGTTCAGTCCTTGTTAATGAATAGATTAAAGAAGTATCGATAGGTCGACTATTGACATTGAAGTCGGCAGTTGTGTAAGATGTATGAGGCCTTTGGCCTGTTACAGGGTGCGGTCTGGGTGCGTCCCGCGTATGCCTGTGCGGGCAGGAATAAAACCGTGAACGGTGCCGGTATGCTGTTATGCAGAGGGTATCCGCAAAGCGGACAATATCGTGTACGATGAACTGGGGATGTTATAGAATGCTATAGAATGCAGATAATACATATCTTGTGAAATACCACACGTGGGGATTTTGAGTGATTGGCGAATAAATCACGAGCATAAGAGGTTTTGGTTAAATTATTACTGAAGTGAAAGTTAGGTGGTCAAAATTCGTTTTTAGAAGTTTATTGTGGTTGTGCAATAATTATGGTGTGTTATATGCTTAATCACATTTTGTTTTTAGTGTTGGTTTAAACTATTGGTCTTATGTGTGAGGACCGTTTGATGATCTTGTATTCTTAGTACCTTTGGGACTAATGAACTTTGGCAAAATATATATATATATATATATATATATATAGTGTTGAGTATAAAAGAGGTTGTATACACGGGTACATATAGATACATATATGGATTGACTTCATTGGGAAAGTAGCGATGAAGGGGTTGTAAGATTATCACGCCTCGGAGCGTGCGTTGCATGATGTGAGTTAGATGTATTTAATTGCATGAGTAGATGTTGATAAATAATTTTTGGATCCTTGAGCGGAAGGCTTGGTTTTGGACTCGGTTGAGTATTAGGAGTATTCGCCTGGTTTAAATAAGCCCGACGTAGACTTGGGGTTGGAATTATATGAATTGTATTATGATTGAAGTTTACATGATATAAATACAATTATTTTCTGAGGTCATGTATGAATATTAAGCCTGGAATCAGAAGATTAAAAGTTAAAGGACCACCTTGTAAAGGTGTTAGAATATTGAAATACTGTGGTTTTAAATAAGTGCCTTATTTACAAAGTGGATGATTAGTAAGGACTGAAGTTATTGAGACGAACGAAAGGAGTACATAGATTGTGTGATCTGTGAAAGAGTATGTCCAGTTTATGTAAGGGTTTGGAATTACCAAGAATTAGAAAGTAACTAGTAGGTATGAGTTAATAAGAAAATCGTGAGTTATGGTCCAACTGAAGTTGGGAGAGATAACGTAGCAAAATAGACTCAGTTAAATATGCGGAAGAACATGAATGTAAGTTGATTTATGTATGTATAATCATGAGAGACCTAGTCTGCTGTGAAATGTTATAGTTGTAGAATGTACGGACGAGTAGTGGGATAAATTTCCGATATAAAGGTATCGACTAATGTGTAATGTGAGGCTAGAAGGAAGAAACTTCAAATGGAAGTCTTTTCGGGGATTCCAGATAAAGAGTACTAGTTATCAATAAAGTTTTTGGAGTATGTGGTTGCATGATGGTGTAGTGATATGGCTAATATCGAAATAGAATGGCGGAAAGGTAGTGGGTGTTTATCCAAAGAGATGATAGTTGTGTGAATTGCTAAGTAAGTTTATGATTTTGAATCATAGGAAGCTTAACAAAGATGAGGAGGGTGTTAGTCAAATTGTGGTGAAATAGATGCAAAATCCTTGAGGAATGAGAGTTGCTTCTTATATGTGAAAGGATTGTCCGAAGAAATATTAGTTGTAGATTAAAGAATGTGTAGTACATTGACATGGTATGTCGTTTCAAGATTACTTAGTTGATTGTCTTGAGTAGAATTTTGGTACAACTGTGTTGTTATGTATAGTAATGAGAAAATGTTATCAGTATGTGGAAAGTTGAGAGAAAGAGACAAGTAATGTTTGGAGAATAACACCCCATACTAGCGTGGGAAGTAATGATAAAAAGATCGGACCTAAGAATGTATTTAAACTACAGGTTCAATGGAATTATCACCCTTGTTGTACAACACTTTAGTATTTGGTTATATTAAGGTCGCATAATGCGATAGTGGTGGGAGGAAATGGTAACCCTTTGTACTAAAGAAACGTGTGAGTCGTGGATGTAACAAAGGTCTGTCGTAATTATTGAAGTATTCAATAGTAGTGAGTATGCTCAATTTAAGGGAGTGTAGATTTTCAAGTAGTAGATGGTAATATTCTTTTGAGACCCGGAGATCGATTTGCGATTAATGTCGGTATGGTAGACCAAGAAATAGTCGGGTAAAGATTTGATGATGAACCATTACTCTAAGGAGGTTTGTAAATCCAAGTTGGGGAGTGGATACTAACGAAAGAGGTAAGGTTCAGAAAATATGAAAAGATGAATTCTGGTTTTTCCTGGACTTTTAATTGTGATTAAGTATGTAAGACTTAAAAGGGAAGAGATGTACAAAATATTTCATATTGATACGATGTGATCTCGTTTACTAAAGTAAGAATGGAAAAGAAGAATTGTGGTGTGGAAGAACCAGAGGCAATCTTCGAAAGGTCAGTTAAGAGGTTACGAAGTGGTAAAGAGATGTCTTTGTTAATAGTGCAATGGGAACCGGAACAGGACATAAGACGTCGATATCCGTACAATCTTAAATTTCGAGGACGAAATTTTGTTCAAGTTGGGGAGAATTGTAACACCCCGATTTTCGTTATAAGTGGTTTATGTGTTTATTTTGCATGTTCAAGTATTTTATTGGTATAGCATGACTCGTACCTCGTTAAGATCTATTCAAGGGCTGAATGGGGGATCAAATGAGGCTTAGTGCCCTTTGGGCGATAGTGACCGGCGAGAGTGACAGTGTCACTATCGCGGGTGTCACAATCGCCTGGTTTGTACCGCAAGATTGGATTTTCAGACTTTGGGTTTCAGGCGAGTATGCCTTGGGCGATAGTGACAATGTCACTATCGCATGGTCACAATCGCTCGATGTGTACCGAGACTTTTGGGGTGTTAAGCGAGAGTGCCCCGGCGATAGTGACAGTGTCACTATCGCCCTGTCACAATCGCACCGACTGTTTTAGGTATAAAAATGAGAGTTTCGGATTTTTAGCTCATTTTTAGAGTTAACTGAGATCTTTGGCAGACGATTTTCTTTCTCTCAAGGTAGGGTTTCGTTGTTCTTCCTTCTTCCCATAATTTATTGATTGATAAGAGTATTAATGGTTATTATTGTTGGGTCCTAGGTGTTCAATCTCAACTTCTTGGGTTGTTAGCTAAAAGTGGTCAAGAGCAAGGGTTCTCAATTCTAGGGTTCTCATAATTTGAGTTTTAAGGTGAGTAATTTTGATTCAAAAGTATACTTGTTACCTAATTTGCTCTATCAAATTACTTATTGCTAACCAATTTGTCTTGAAGTATACTTTGAGCCAATAAGCTCTTAATTCTCTAAAGAAGAAGTTTAAGGGGCTTAATGGTAAGATAAAGGTGATGTAGTATTTTATTCTACTTGTAATTACATCTTTTATGATGGTGATCATTGGAAATTGGTTAAACCTAAATGTTAGGGTTTGGAGCTTAATGGATTAAGCTATGTCTTAATGAAGAAATTATGACTATGATGGAAGTGACTTAATATGCTAATTTGGTATGTGTTGCCATGTTAAACGATAAACTCATGATATCACTTATATGTATGTGGATAAGTGGAGGATTTCTTGTATGTAGAAATCATGCGCTTAATGAGATAGTTGGACTGTCTTTGATGAAGTTAATGATTGGATTTATGAACTGCTTGGAGTAGTTGTTTGTTGGTATTCACAAATTGGAGGAGTCTCTAAGTAGGCATTAGGAAGATATAATCTTGGGCACTTACCTTGGAGGTTTGTGTATCGATCCACGCTTTCGGGATTTATACCATATAGGTAGTCCCGATGTGCCGGGCCTTGAGGCGTTACCTTGGAGGTGAACGCTAAGGTGTATCTTCAAAGATGATGTAACTTGAGTTGATGTTTGGGGTCTTCCCATAGAGTTCGATTTGTGAATGACCAAGTTAATCTTTCTTATATGACCTAACTGCATGTTTTATTATATGTTTGACTCACTAGGCATTCCACGCCTAACACTTGTTCTGTGTCTGATGTGTGTGTCACAGGTTCTAGTGGTGCCATCCCTAAGAAGGCATAGTTGGGGATATGTGAGCGTGGGGATACATTTGAGATGCTAAAGATAGAAGATCAAAGTTAGCCTAACGATGACACTTTTTGTAAATCTTATTTCTATAGTAGAGATTAGATTAGTCGGTTGTCAATTAGTTGTAGATATTACACTTTGTTGTAAACCGGCATGTGTAATCCCCCTCTTTTGTGAGCTCGTGCAATGGCGTTATATATCACTCTTCCGTTTTATGGAAGTTTTTGTTGACCCTATTTTTGGGGTGTCACAAAGGTGTAGTGGTGGTGATTGTTCCGATGAGGGTTGGTCGGTTTCCATGGAAGATGGGTTCGATAGATCTTGGTTCCGGCACTGCAACTTTTCGATCGAGATATTGACCGCCGATTGACAACGGCGATGAGCTCAGGTGAGACCCGGAAGTGTTCAGTGAAGAATAAACGCACTCAATTTCGTCTTTCGTCAACAGACGCCTCGATGTAGGATATTTTAGCAAAAGCAATACCTGGTCGGGAAACAACACCGTTTCTGTAACGGATAAACCTCTCGCCGCCGGTGAATCACTGTAAATAGCTTCCGCTGTTGATGTTCTTCATGGAGATATCAAGTTTGAATGATAGCTTTCTGTTTCCAAAGTTACACAAGCATGTAATTGATGCTCAAACTTGAAGAAAATTCTAAAGAAAACTGGTAAGAATAAGGAAATAAGCTGGTTACGAGAAAAAATTAGTCGGAGAGTGGAGAAAGGGAAGCCGGAGAAGAAGAGGAAAGTGGGGATGGAGTTCTGATGAACTCCTGTGTAACTATATATTTGAGTTTTGATGATTAATTTGGTGGGTTTGATTTTGATATTAAATTTGGTTTTGAGGTTTTGGTATGATTTTCCATCTACGAAGCAATTTTCAATCGGACAACTTTCTCCTCTCATTGTTTATTTTCTTTCTTTTTTTTCATTGAACATCTTCTTTTTTTTCGTTAAACAACTTGCTCTTCTTTGTATACGGATTTGGTAGATTTTGAGTTTTTACTGTTCTGTTCGTTTAGTGTAAAGATGGTGATGGGTTTCTGTGACTGGAGTTGGAAGGAGAAGAAAGACTAGAGGGGTGGGGGTGAAACAAGATGGGTTTGGTGGTCCAGGAGGAGGGATGGAGGTGTTGATGGCTCTGTGGAGATGCAACGGTGATCGCCGGAGATGACAGAAATCGGTCGGAGAAGATGACCGGAGAGATTAGTTGTATGTGTTGGGGAGAATAAAACTTGTAAAAATTGCAAAAAGAAATGATTTTAAAGTAAAAATGGGTGAAGAGCAAATGAAGAACCATCTGGTGGTCTTCTCCAATGGATTTCCAATATGTGCAAGTATGTGTAAATTATGGATTTGGTCCCTGTGGTTTCAAAAACGAAACGAAAATGGTCCCTACAATTTTTTTATTCCAAATAAGGCCCTGTGGTTCGTGTTTTCGTAACGACTTGGTCCCCGACGCTAACGGGCGTTAACTCCCAGCCGTTAAGTGAAGGGCATTTTAGTCATTCCGATATGTTTACCTTTTTCCATCTCTTCTATTAAATTATAAAACCATAGGGACCCAAATTGTAATTTACTTTATTATTATATAATATAATAAATAATATATTTATATAGGTATATGTATATATAATAACCTGCAACTCTCTCTCTCTTCTCTCTCTCAACCTGGGTTCAATTCAATTCCCATGAAAACCAATGCTTTGAAGACGAAGAAGAAGAAGAAGCTTTACCTCTCTGTGATCTTCCCACCACCGACCAACAAATCGACACAAATTCAAAGAAAGAAAACGATGTTACAGAAGACTTCGAATTCGGTTCTTGCCACCGCGGCGCCGCCGCTCTTTCGCCGGAAAATATGTGCAACGCCGACGAAGTCTTCTTCCAAGGTCATATTCTTCCGTTACGCCACTCCGTTAGCTTCGACACCGGTGAAGTTAGCCGGAAAATTAATAGGTCGGCGTCCATGAGTGTTGTTTGCAGTAGAAGTAACCGACCCGACCTGAACCCGAAAATGATTCGTTTAAACGGGTATAAATACAAGCCGAGAACCAGAAACCAGTTCCATTCTTCTTCTTCGTCTTCAAAGCATTGGCTTTCATGGGAATTGAATTGAACCCAGTTTGAGAGAGAGAAGAGAGAGAGAGAGTTGCAGGTTATTATATATACATATACCTATATTATTTATTATATTATATAATAATAAAGTAAATTACAATTTGGGTCCCTATGGTTTTATAATTTAATAGAAGAGATGGAAAAAGGTAAACATATCGAAATGACTAAAATGCCCTTCACTTAACGGCTGGGAGTTAATGCCCGTTAGCGTCAGGGACAAAATCGTTACGAAAACACGAACCACAGGGCCTTATTTGGAATAAAAAATTTGTAGGGACCATTTTCGTTTCGTTTTTTAAACCACAGGGACCAAATCCGTAATTTACTCTAATAATAATAATAATAATAATAATAATAATAATAAAGAAAAAACAAAAGCAAATAAATAGACCCATTAGGCCATCCACATCGCATAACTAAAAGCCCTCAAGCCCTCAACGCCACATCATCGCCACATCAGCTTTTCTCCTAACCCTCTCCTTACCCTAAAATGGTTTACCGGGTACCCGATGCTATTATGGAACCCGCAACCCACCCCACCCTCACCCTCCTCTCACATACACCCTCGGGTTCAGCGGGTTTTCAAGCCCGGAAGCCAATCCCGAAGGGATGCCCGCAGCTCCCCGTACCACTACCCGAAGGAGCCCTTGAAGCCCGAAGGTGAACCCGCAGCCAAGCCCGAAGGCGCTGCGGATGGCCTTATACGGCTTCTTCTCCAAGTCACTTGTAGCTCTTCCCAATCCCTCACCTTCAGCCCTTCCCATCTTTAATTTGTGAAACAATCTTACATCCCCATTAACGGAATAGAAACAAGAGGCTTCATAGCAGAAAGGCATGTATCAAGTCAATCCAGATATGGTGAAGAAATCGAACATACTGTTTCTTCTAATGCATCTTTCAGTTGAAGAAATCGAATGGGGCTTTCGGGAATCAACACAAATTTGATTTTATGCATCCGTTGCATCTTCTTCTTTATAATTTTTGGGTTCTGATTAGGGTTTTGGATTTTATGGTTTTAGCAATGGTTGTTTGATATGGTATGAATATGAATTTTAGGGTTTTCGATTTAGATTTCAGATTCTTGATGTTGTTGTGTTTTTGATGAGTTAATAACAAATTTGATGTTGATCAATTTGATATTCTTTGTTTCTTGATTTAGTTCGGATTTTTTTTTTGGGCGTACAAATGGTTTAAAGATAGTTTTTTATTATTGATTTGTTCTTGAAAAATGGGGTTGTTTTTTATTTAGTTATCAAATTATCAAAAGATAGGTTTATGTTGTTGATTTTATCCTTTAAAAATCGAAACATATTTTGTTCTTGATCAAAGATGGATATATGTTGTTGATTATCTTATTTGATTTTTTTTTTGGTTTTAAAACTTTGTTTTTGAGTTTGATTTTAGGTATAGTTTTTCGGGTTTGATTTTTGTTCATGAAAATCTAGGAAAGAGATAGGACAAAGAGTGAATTACGGATTTGGTGCATGTGGTATGTAGAAAAATATGACTAGCATTCCTAAACTCGATTAATTAATTATGGACATGGTCCCTGTGGTTTTCATTTTTGAATGACTTAGAGTCCCTATCACTAACAGATTTCGTTAAATCAGTTAACTCAAGAGTAAAAAGACCAACATGCCCTTGTTTTTTACTTTTTTCTATTAAATAATAAATATTTAAAATATATATAGTTTGGGAAATTAATTAAAATACCCTAAGTTTGACCCCTTCTTACCAAAATTGTAACACCCCGCTTACCACGACACAATATTGTCCGCTTTGCCCCACTGGCTCACGGCTTTGTTCTTGGCGACCTGGCGAGGACTTCCCAGGGGGTCACCCATCCTGGTACTACTCCCACCCAAGCACGCTTAACCACAGAGTTCCCAAGGAACCCGCATGCTTGTGGCCCCAAAACGCGTTGTGTCTGGTAAGGCCAAGGTTTACAAATATACCCAGCATCTCTCCTGTCCACGACCGATGTGGGATATGCCTAAGGTGTTACACACACCCCCCCTCAGGGACTCATAGTCCTCGATGAGGTTTGCCCCACATCTCGAACGGCACAGGAGTGGCTCTGATACCATTTGTAACACCCCCTTACCACGACACAATATTGTCCGCTTTGCCCCACTGGCTCACGGCTTTATTCTTGGCGACCTGGCAAGGACTTCGCAAGGACTTCCCAGGAGGTCACCCATCCTGGTACTACTCCCACCCAAGCACGCTTAACCACAGAGTTCCCAAGGAACCCGCATGCTTGTGGCCCCAAAACGCGTTGTGTCTGGTAAGGCCAAGGTTTACTAATATACCCAGCATCTCTCCTGTCCACGACCAATGTGGGATATGCCTAAGGTGTTACACACCCCCCCCCCCTCAGGGACTCATCGTCCTCGATGAGGTTTGCCCCACATCTCGAACGGCACATGAGTGGCTCTGATACCATTTGTAACACCCCGCTTACCACGACACAATATTGTCCGCTTTGCCCCACTGGCTCACGGCTTTGTTCTTGGCGACCTGGCGAGTACTTCCCAGGGGGTCACCCATCCTGGTACTACTCCCACCCAAGCACGCTTAACCACAGAGTTCCCAAGGAACCCGCATGCTTGTGGCCCCAAAACGCGTTGTGTCTTGTAAGGCCAAGGTTTACTAATATACCCAGCATCTCTCCTGTCCACGACCGATGTGGGATATGCCTAAGGTGTTACACCTTAGGCATATCCCAGCCCAGTGGCTGTGTAACACCTTAGAAATATCCCACATCGGTCGTGGACAGGAGAGATGCTGGTTATATTAGTAAACCTTGGCCTTACCAGACACAACGCGTTTTGGGGCCACAAGCATGCGGGTTCCTTGGGAACTCTGTGGTTAAGCGTGCTTGGGTGGGAGTAGTACCAGGATGGGTGACCCCCTGGGAAGTCCTCGCTAGGTCGCCAAGAACAAAGCCGTGAGCCAGTGGGGCAAAGCGGACAATATTGTGTCGTGGTAAGCGGGGTGTTACAAATGGTATCAGAGCCACTCATGTGCCGTTTGAGATGTGGGGCAAACCTCATCGAGGACGATGAGTCCCTGAGGGGGGGGGGGGGTGTGTAACACCTTAGGCATATCCCACATCAGTCGTGGACAGGAGAGATGCTGGGTATATTAGTAAACCTTGGCCTTACCAGACACAACGCGTTTTGGGGCCACAAGCATGCGGGTTCCTTGGGAACTCCGTGGTTAAGCGTGCTTGGGTGGGAGTAGTACCAGGATGGGTGACCTCCTGGGAAGTCATTGCGAAGTCCTTGCCAGGTCGCCAAGAATAAAGCCGTGAGCCAGTGGGGCAAAGCGGACAATATTGTGTCGTGGTAAGGGGGTGTTACAAAAATACACTAAATCTCTACCGGTTTACCAAAATGCCCTAAATTTCCGCGGTAGGCCCCGCGATCGCGGGCCCAGCCCACGTGTCACCCAGGTTTGGGCAAAATGTCCCGCGGAGCCCCCCAACTATGGCCGCGGTGACAAGTTTGGTTCCTGCCCGCGGTGACAATTTTGGCCTATCGCGGGCCCATCGCGGGGAACCACCGTGGGCCAGGCCGAAACTTTGTGACACGTGGGTGCCCACCGTGGAAATTTGTGGCATTTTTGCAAACTAAAATAGATTTAGGGTATTTTGGTAAAGCAAAGTCAAACCTGTGGTATTTTAATTAATTTCCCATATAGTTTTTATAGTTTTCTTATATATATATATATAAATATATATAGCCATAGGTTCAAAAGAGAAGTGCAAATATTTTGAGAAATAGAGAAGTGATCTTGGCCATTTATTCGGTCAAGATCGGTTATAATTGGTCAAAAGTTGCGGCTTTGACTGGTCAAAAGTTGCGGCTGTTCCAAAAATAGAAGGGCAACTTCGTAACTTTTACAAAAAACACGGGCTGAGTTCATATATGAATCTGTGTGATTCACATATGAACTATACGTTCATATATGAACCTTTGTAATTCACATATGAACTCTTTATAACTAATTCATATATGAATCTTGTGATTCATATATGAACCTTTGTGTTTCATATATGAAACTAATTAACTGTAGGTTCATATATGAATCAGTTGAACCAATTAAATGATTCATATATGAATCTTTCTGTTCATATATGAACCTTTGTAATTTACATATAAACTTTTTTTTAACTAATTCATATATGAACCTTTGTGTTCATATATGAACCTTTGTGATTTATATATGATTTTTTTAACTAATTCTCATATGAACAAATTAACTGATTCATATATGAATCACACAAATTCATATATGAACATGTCCCGCGTATTTTTTTACGAAACTACCCCTCTATCTTGTGCAGATCACGCGAGGAATTATCCTCTGCTTCTAGGTCAAAGCTGCCGATGTTGACCGAATGCATGGCCAAGATCACTTCTCTATTTCTCAAAAATTTTGCACTTCTCTTTTGAACCTCTCCCTATATATATATATATATATATATATATATATATGTATGTATGTATACACATAGCGACACATATAGTGACACATACAAAGGACCAAATAACTCATCCGTCTTCCGTAAACCCCTTCCAAACTGGAGCTTTCTCCCTACCCTCCTCCTAAAGCATTTACATAAAAAGTCAGACGATATTTACTTGAACAGGAACGAACCCAGGTCGGTGTTCATGGAGTTGGAAGAAGAACGAACCTGGGGGTGAAGGAAAGGAAAAATAGTGAAGAGTGTCGATCAATACGACAGGAGAAAGTGTAGTTGTCATGATGGTTGTCTTTCGGGGAGAGAAGTAGGTAATATGGGTGGTGGTCAGCAGCAACTACAGGGATCGAGATGAACAAAATGGTTGTTGATGATGAAGTGAGAGCAACAACGATGGGAGATGATGGAGGTGATTAAAGAAAGAATGAGGGTTAGGGGAAGCGAGTGAAAAGACGACCGGTGCAGTTGATGGGAAAATTGGGAGGGGAGGAGATTGATAAGCGATGGTTGTCGGTGGGAATGAAGATGCAAATGGTGGTGGTCGTCGGTGAGGTAGGGAGAAAGAGAGTCGAGAGGAGCTGCATCTCTGTATGTGTGTGTGTGTATATATATATGTTGTGTGTATGTCTATATATATAATATGTGTGTGTTTGTAATATGGTTTCTTTTGGTACGGGGAGAGTGAGGGGGGTTACGAACGAGGAGGAAATAAGGTGGTCAACAATGGAGAAGGCCGACAGGGGGATGGGTCTAGAAAGGAAGAAGGTGAGGCCGTGGGGTTGTTTTGTGGGGAAATGTTTCTGTGTGTATAACATATATGTGTGTGTATTATATATATATATATATATATATATGTGTGTGTTTTTATAATATATATATATATATGTGTGTGTTTTTATAATATATATATATATATATATATATATATTAAAGAGTGAGTGATGTTTTTGGTCCTTGTGGATTTAGAAGAAGACAAAAAGAGAGTATGAAAAAGAAAAGACAAAGATAAAGTTCAATATTAAAATGTGAGAAATAGTGAATGGACAATTTTGCCCTTGAGTTAGCTGAGGTTGCTAGACAGTCGTTTGGTTTAAGGACCCTAGTCATGCAAAACTGAAAACCACAAGAACCATATCCATAATTAATCAAGTTTAGGGACACTAGTCATAAATTTTGACATACCACACGGTAATTCACTATAGGAAAAATTTGCAAAGTAGGTTTACGTTTAGAAAATATAGAATAGACAGGAATTTGGGTTTGATTCTTGAGTTTTAGATATTGACAAAACAGGTCCTTGGAACAATTAAAAATTTCATAATACAGCCAAATGAAAAATGCTTCTAAGTTAACGAAGATGTTAAACAGAAATTAACACGAGGGACTTGATTCATAAAAAAAACCACAATGACTATCCCTGTAATTATTTCATTTAAAGGACCCAATCCAAATTTTCACCAAACCACAAGGAAAAAGTTTGTAGTTTACTCCTAGTAGATTCATGGATTTCTAATACATGTCCGAACAACCTTGTATTGATGCAATAGGAAATGGTCTTACAAGAATCGGAACTTGAAATTATTAAAAAAAAACTCAAGAATTCTCTCAAATGAGAAACTTTTATTAATTACTGGTATCTAATAATCTGAGTAATAATGAAAGCAATAAATCTTATTTATAGTCTAAGCTAATTTAAAAGATAACTATGATATTAAATCAAACCTAATTCTAGTCCAACTATAAACTTTGTTGGTCTCAAACCATCAAATTTGTATATAATACTCCTAACATCCGATCAAACAGTTAGAACCATTCTTGTTTACCTGGTTTTATAAGGTACATATCTGATGAAATCTATTCATTAGATATTACCCCATTTGATATCATCCGATCTTATAACGATCCGGATAAATTATCAAATATTACTTCACATATGTTGATCAAATATCACATCCGATAGATTCCTATATCAATTGAAGAGTTCCATTTTTATCAACTCAGTGCATATCCAATACATGCACTTCAATATATTCTATTAGTTGGTACATTTGATATATAAATTATATATCGAATATAGAAAAATATAGGATTTTTATTGTAAAAGTCTTATAACTATCTATATTGATCCAAAAATAAAATGCTTTCAACAAAATCAAAGGCTAGTTGAAGTGAGGTGTAGATCGTCAACAAACGTGGATTGGTTTGTCATCTAGCTGAAAGAAGATCGGTACAAGATAAAGTTAAATATAGTCTCACAATTACTATTAGTGGCAAGTCGGATCCAAACTTGTCCAACAAGTTTACTCACCAACTATCTTCCTTAACCTTTGGTATGAAAACATATACAAACACGTTAGCATAAGTAAAGTACAAACGAACCATCCTAGTGGTACCTTGTTTGCTTTAATGTTTCCTCACTCACAGAAGATTGAAGAAAGTCAAATAGTGTCTACAACAAAGCTCAAAGGTTGAAATGAGGAGTACTATCATACATGGATCAACCAATAAGAAGAAGACATCCATTAAAGTTGGACAATATGCATTAAATGCAAAGGAGGCTATAAAAATTCACACTTGTCTTTCATTGCTACTCACCCACTCTGAAAGAAAATACTCAATAATGTTTCAAAAGTAAATTCGGCATCAACCTCTAAAGAACTTCTTTAGATTTTCGGATCTGGAAGAGAAAACATCTCCCCCTCTTTCAGCTTAACAAACTTGTCACAGTCAGATTGTTTAGGATCACAGGTCTTACCTTCCTAATTTTTGCAACAAATCTGTAATTCTTTTTCTTATACAAAAATATAAGAGAAAGAATTAAAAAGTAAAAACATGTTGTGTTTGTATTCAACCCCTTCTACAAACACTTCTTGTGAATGTCATAACTTCCTATGACCAACAAATGGCATCAGAACAGTTTGTTTAATCTCTTAAACAAGATCCGATATGACTCCCACAGTCCTGGTTAATGACTCTCTATCTCTATTCTCTTTTCTTCAAAAAGTTATGCTCTTTTCTAAAAATATCGGATAACTTTTTGTAGTTCTCTTTCTCTTAATATTGAGAAATCGGATGTCTTTATCCTTTTCTAAAAACCAGAAGCAAAATAATGAAAATTTCGAAGTCACCCAAAATATTCATTTATTTTTTAATTATAGATGAAACCCTCAAAAACATCTCTTTAAAATTTTCTATTGTTATGACCATGTTAGATAGCCATGTTGTCAACTCTGTAGTTTTAAGTTGGCCAACAAAATATATCCTTATTTTTATTATTTTCTTAAATCTAGATTAAGAAAATCTTAAAAGATTTTTTTCCCTAAAAGCACTCGTCTTATGGCTTAGCTTTCTAAACCAAGCCTCTCTAACAAAAGGTGTTCACAATGTTCTTGTTGGGTCATCAAAGATTTGAAGATGACCTCATGATCTCCTTACATACTTTGAAAAACATCTTTTATACTTAGAGAAATTTTAGATGGTTCTTTGTAATAGCTTAGTCATACTATCAGTTCGGTGAAGTCAAAGATCAACCGAAATCAAGAAGAAGTAAATCTACCAATGCGGATTGAAGATGGACTTCTCAACCCAAACTAAGCTGTCTCACCGATTGTCACCATGAAAATCGGTGAGATCATCAAACAGGAGAATCCTCCCTTATCTCCTTACCAAGAAGATCTTCATCATAAGAGGTAAATTTGGCTATCCCACCGATTGTCCCCATGAAAATCGGTGGGATCCTAAAAAATGAAGGATTCTCTCATGACATCCTTCCTAAGAAGACTTCCACCTACCTTGTCCATGACAAGTCGGTGGGATCCTCAAATAGGAGGATCCTCCCTTGTGTCCATGCTAAAAGGTTTTATCATCAAAGAAGGAATGTCTGGGTATGAAAGAAAAAGGTGCATTTGTCCTTTTTCCCATTCTTAGATATTGTCTCCATCAAAACTTTCTAGTATTATAGGAAAAGACACATCAACTTTTGAGAGTCAAACCTGACCTTCAAATGACAAAGTGACAAGTGTCCCATGCATCACATACTCATGGCACTATATAAAGATGAAGACTTCTCTATGCAGAAACACTTACAACTCTTGAAGATTACTCTGTGCTCAAGACACTCTGCTCCTTTCTCTCTTTGAACTTTATAGCTTTCAATCGTTGTGTTTTAGAAGTTGTTTAGTTTCCAGTATTACTTTGTGAAGATTGTTAGAATAGATTTTATCTGTTCTTTCCGCAAGAATCTAATTGTTCTATGTGTTCTATGTGTAATTCTTGATTTGAATATTTTCAATAAAAGAATTAATTAAAGTGAAAAATTGTGTATTGTATTCAACCCCCCTTCTACAATACCTGTTCTTGTTCTTATTAGCCATCTGGGACTAACAAGTGGTATCAGAGCAGAAAGTTTAATTTCAATAAACTTGATCTGCAATGGCTGCTTCTTCTTCCAACAATGAAGCTTTCTCTCAAAACAATTTTTCTGAAAATGGCTCTATAGCCAAACCTCCCAAGTTTAACCCCAACAACTTTTTTATGTGGAAAAGCCGAATGATGCTTTTCATGGAAGGAGTGGATAGTTGATATCCAACCATTCTCAGTGAGGGACCCATAGTCCCTAGAGTCTGGTCTCGCTATGAAACCAAAAAATCCGGTAAGGAAGTTGTTGGCAAAGATGATTCTGATGATTCCTCTGATGAAGAAAAATCTGCTGCTACTGGTCGTTACATTCCTAAAAATCCTAAGAAATATACTGATGAGGAAAAATGTCTTGTGTCTCTTGATTCTAAAGTCAGAACTATCATTGCTCTCTCTCTCTTCCTGATGAAGTGTACCACTCTCTGGTAAATCTCTCTACTGCCAAAGAGAAGTGGTCCACTCTGTGTGTGTTGTACGAAGGTACAAATGAAGTTAAAAAGAGCAGAAAGATTGCTCTTGTTAGAAAATATGATGTTGATCCAAACCCTCAGTGATTTGATAATGACCCTCTCCATTCTACTTAGTGAAAATTGTAAGTAAACAATGTATAAGAGTTTCACTATCGCTGATAAGTACTAAGACTGTTTTCAGTACCGCTGATAGGAACTCTCGCTCTTTAGATTAGACATTCAGCGAACCCTGTTCATTCAGCAAGCTCTGAGCCTGTTCAGTCTTGTTGATGATCGCTGATGATCTCATACATTGTTCAGCGAACACTGTTCACCATAATGCTCTGAGCCTGTTCAGTCCTTATGGTGATCACTGATAAGTTAGTTTTTTACTTATGATCCCCGAAGACAAGTTTCACGTCAACATAGGTTCTACGCTGAAGTCGAAGATCAAGCTCAAGAACCTGCGACAAGTCTCCTAATGAACTGATGCGGATCAACGAAGACTCAGATTTGTCCACTCAACGTGAAGTATCAAGTACAAGACTTCAGCTATCGCTTAACTTTGTCATTCACTGATATAGAATGATAAAGCGCTGAATCAATGAAAGCTGATCATGAAGTCCTCCGTACAAAGTATTTTTTGTCTTAACCACCCTTGCACGTCTCCGTACGATATGTCAGAAAAGAACCTCCTTATTGTCTGAAATCGTACAACTACTCTGATACTACACTGTTCAAACATGCGGCTACTAAGGTTGTCTACAAAGGTCAATGACATACAACCAATCAGCTGCTGCCACGTGTAAAGTATAAACTGCCATGCATTAAATGCATGCAGTATATAAGAAGGACTCCAGCTTCATTTTTGAAGCACTTGCTAACGCTGGTCAAGTCATCTTCTTATCTTGAGATAGGTTAATATTAGTAATTTCCTTCTCTTTCTTAGTGCAAGAAAACTTAGTGTTCCAACTTGTTTTGATTTAGGTTTATCCTTAATCTTGTTCCGCAACAAGCTGTAAATTGTTAATGATTTATCAATAAACAATTTAGAAAAGTAAAATCTGTGTGTTTGTATTCACCCCCCCCTTCTACAAACTTGTATAGCCCTTCGGGACCAACAAGTGGTATCAGAGCAGATTTGTTTAATCTCATAAACAAGATCTGATCTATACTAAGATTTCTCTTCCTTGCTATTTCTTAAAATGGCTACCAACACAAACACAAACTATATTGACAACGATTCTCTTGCAAAACCCCCTAGATTCTCCAGAGATAATTTTAATCTATGGAAAAATAGGATGATTCTCTTCTTAGAAGGTGTAGACCCTACTATGCCTTATTATCTTGAAAACGGCCCATATATTCCTGTAAGAATTGATGTTGCAGTTCCAGCCGCTGAGAATAGACCTGCTATTCCAGAAAGGCTGATTCCTAAGGAAATTCATATGTGGACTGATGAAGATAAGAAGAAAGTGGCTATCGACACCAA
The DNA here is from genome assembly GCA_033807775.1 of Saussurea involucrata. Lineage (NCBI taxonomy): Eukaryota > Viridiplantae > Streptophyta > Magnoliopsida > Asterales > Asteraceae > Saussurea > Saussurea involucrata. Next base: position 79,304,027 of record CM066318.1, on the reverse strand, counting down.
AGCCAAATCCATACTCTCCATGGCTCTTCCTGACGAAATCTACCATTCCGTCATGAACCTGAAAACCTCAAAATCTATGTGGGACACAATCTGTGTTCAGTATGAAGGTACTTCTGAAGTCCATGACTCTCGAAAGATCAACCTGGTAAGACAGTATGAAAGCTTCATTTGTGGTAAGAATGAAACTCTCTCTGAAGTACACCAACGTTTTAACTGTTTAATAATAGATCTGAAAACTGTTGGTAAGGAATATTCTAACTTTAAAGTGCTGACAAAGTTCTTAGAATGTTTACCTGAAAGCTGTTACAGTTATTCTATGTGTCTCAAGCTGTCAAAGGATCTAAAATCAATGACCCTTTCTACCTTATATGGCACGATGCTGAATCATGAGCAATCAAGTCATCTTAAGAAGAATCTTGTAAAAGATTCCAAAAGTACCCCTGTTGCTTTAATCTCAGAGGAACCTTCCACTCAACGACCCTCGGTCACTATCACTGAGTTGGAGAGTAACTCTGAAAGGTCATCAGAATCTGACTTTTCAGATCTTGATGAATCTTTGGCTCTTCTCACTAAAAAGTTCAGGAGATTCGCCAAAAAGAAAATGTTCAGAAAGAATAAACCTCTTTCCATTACTGACAAGCCAAGATCATCAGCTCCTGTTGATAAGGCTACTGCTACTTGTTTTCACTGTGAAAAGATAGGACATTTCGCTAACGAGTGCAGGTCAAAGAAAGTTTCGAGAAACTCAGCGTTTCCCAAGAAATCCTCTAACCTCAGGTCTAGAGATGACAAATACACCAAGCTGAAAGAAAGATATGCGAAGCTGACAAGCTTTAAGAAGATAGGCAAAGGCCTGATGGCTGACTATGATTGGGCTGACTCTGATGAGGAAGAAACATCTGACTCTGAAGATGATGAAGCCAATCTCTGTCTTATGGCCAAACTTGAAGATGAGGAAGACAATTATGACATTCCCTCTACTTCAACCTCTGCAACTCAGGTATCACCTTCCTTCTTTACCAATATTGCAAATATTGATGAAGCTGATAGTCTTCGAAAGATCGATCTCTTGACTAGAAGTTTATATGAAGCCATGAATGGAAAAACTGTAGTTGAAATCAAAACCTTGATCTCGCTGAACAGCTTAAAAACTGTCACCTTCAAATAGAAAATCTTTCTAAAATTGAAGAAGATTTTAAAGATCAAGTTCACCTAAATCAGCTAGTCAAAATCGAGCGCGAAGAAGCTATCGCTGCATTAAAAGCTGAAAAAGCTACTGTTGATGGATGGTATAATTCCTCAACAAAGATCACTGAGTTAATTAAGTCTCAGATTCCCCTGAGTGATAAACGTGGTCTTGGTTACAAAGCTGATACTCTAGAACCAACCACTGATCGTTCCATGCTCTTATTTGGAACTTTCGTATCCTCAGTCGCTGATACTTCATCCTCTCAGTGTTCCTCTTCTCAACCGCCTATCCCTGAGGAAATCTCTACCTTAACCTCTAAAGGTAAAGAGAAAATGGTTTATCCATAACCTACCGCTGTCTCTAAAGATAAAGGTAAAGGAATTGCTTTTAACCAAAATCCTCAGAAGGGTACCTTAGTACCTAAGCTGAATGCTTCTAAAGCTTCAGTGACCTATCCCTCTGGATCTACTCAGCGTGGATGTATTCAGCGATCTACTCCTAGAATCAGAGTGGATGTCTTTGGTAAGAAATCCGAAGAACTAAATGTTCCTCCCATTTCAAAAACCAATAGCTTTTTTGGTACTGGTCCTTCCAATTCAAAATCTAAAGCTCAACATTCAAATGGTCCTAGAACTATTTTTAGTTATAGGAAATGTTATCACTGTGGACTTACTGATCATATTGCTACTAAGTGCCCCACAGCCACCCAAGCTGAAAAGATAGCTAAGGTGAAGATCATTGCCCCCAAGGCAAAGAAGACCACTGAGGTTAAGAAATTAACCAAAGTGAAGACTGACAAAGCTGAATCTTCAAATGCTACGAAGACTGATGAACCTTCCATTCCAACTACTTCCACTGACAAATGTGTACACATGGTTAAGTGGGTACCCAAGAAAAACTAATCTTCCTTTGTAATGCAGGTTAAGAAGGGTATCTGGTATCTCGATAGCAGATGCTCTAGACACATGACTGGAAAGAAAAGCCTGCTCGCTGAATACAAGGAAGAGAAGGGTCCCTCTGTGACTTTCGGTGGAAATGGAAAAGGACATACCCGAGGGTTTGGTGTACTATCTAATGGTACAACAACCTTCAGAAGAGTCGCATATGTTGAAGGGCTGAAGCATAATCTTCTAAGCATCAGTCAGCTTTGTGACATGGATAACAAGGTAATCTTTACCAAGGAATCCTGATTTGTCGCCGACAAAAAGGAGAAGATAGCTCTCAGCGGTTATCGTTTGGAAAATGTTTATGTAATAAACATGTACTCAACAACCACTGAGAACTTCTGTTTCTTCTCAAAAGCCTCATCTGATGTCAACTGGCTATGGCATAAGAGGCTCTCTCATCTAAACTTCAAGACACTGAACACTCTTTCTTCAAAAGAGTTAGTCATTGGTCTACCTCAGCACTCATACGCCAAAGAGTCCTTATGTTCAGCGTGTGAGAAAGGCAAGCAGACCAAAGAAAGCTTTAAGTCAAAGCAAGTCTCCTCAGTGTCATCTCCTCTACAACTTCTCCATATGGATTTGTTTGGCCCTGTTAACAAACAATCCATCGCTGGAAAGAAATATACGCTTGTCATAGTTGATGAATTCTCTTGCTATACATGGGTTATGTTTCTCCGTTCTAAGAGTGACACCCCTGAAGAACTCATCACCTTTGTTCGGAAGATGGAAACCCTGAACAACTTGACCGTTCGCTCAATAAGGAGTGATCATGGAACTGAATTCAAAAACAGTTCTCTTGATTCCTTCTTTGAGAGTAAGGGTATTTCTCACAACTTTTCATCAGTGAGAACATCGCAACAAAACGGAGTCGCTAAAAGAAAAAATAGAACAATTATTGAAGCGACACGATCAATGCTCAGCGATTCTCACCTGCCTACTCAGTTTTGGGCAGAAGCTGTCAACACTGCTTGTTTTACGCAAAACAGGTCGCTGATAGTCAAAAGATTCAATAAGACAGCCTATGAACGTTTTCATGGGAGAAAGCCTTCAATTAGCTTTCTTCACATCTTTGGATGTCAGTTTTTCATACTGAATAACAAAGATGCCCTTGGAAAGTTTGATCCTAAGGCTGATGATGGAATCTTTTTTGGATATTCTTCAATTTCCAAAGCCTTTAGAGTCTTCAATCGAAGAAGACAAACTGTAGAAGAAACTATTCACGTCACGTTTGACGAATCCCGTTCAGCGAACTCTAAACCGTCTGCTGATACTGAAGAACTGAATCAATGGATGTTTTCTCATCTTGGTGATTCAGAAGATATTCCCACTCCTCATACTCATACAGTTGAAGATGATAGTCCTACTATCATCCCAAACATGCAGAATAGTGAAGCTGAAACATCATGGGTCTCAGCAGTTCCTTTAAACACTATACCTGCTTCTGAACCAAATGTCTCCGACATTCCATCTACTTCTCAGCAATCAGTGAATGAAATGACATCTGCACCTACTCCTGTCTTGGCTGATATTCTAGAAGTTGCTGAAGCTTCATCTTCAGCTCCTCCAGTTCAATTTGAGTCAGCGACTTATGCTCCTGCTCAGCATGGACTCTAAATCACCCAATTGATCAAATTCTTGGTGATCCAAACGCTGGTGTTCAGACTCGATGAAGTGCAGGTAATATTTGTTTATTTGTTAACTTTATTTCTCTGATTGAACCAAAGAAAATAGATGATGCCCTCAAAGATCCAAACTGGGTCAGCGCCATGCAAGAAGAGCTGACTGAATTCGAAAGAAACAAAGTTTGGAAACTTGTTCGAAGACCAACTGACAAAACAGTGATAGGCACTAAATGGGTCTATCGAAACAAGTTGGACGAACATTGAACTGTAACCCGTAACAAGGCTCGACTTGTTGCTTAGGGATACAGACAAGAGGAAGGCATAGATTACGACAAAACATTTTCTCCAGTAGTAAGACTATAATCTATTCGTCTATTCTTAGCATACGCTGTACACAAAGACTTCAAAGTATATCAGATGGATGTTAAGTCAACGTTTCTAAATGGAAAGCTGAATGAAGAAGTCTATGTGGAACAACCTCCAGGATTCTCAGATCCTAAGCGTCCAGGTTATGTTTATAAACTGGATAAGGCACTTTATGGCTTAAAGCAAGCTCCTCGTGCATGGTATGACACTCTATCTACTTATCTCCATATTGAAAAATTTGAGCGTGGTAAAATCGATAAGACTCTATTCTTCAGGAAAGTAAAAGGTCATATTATTCTTGTTCAGATATATGTTGATGACATTATATTTGGTTCTACTAACCCTGACCTTTGTACTCGTTTCTCTGATAGAATGAAAGAAGAGTATAAAATGAGTATGATGGGTGAGCTAACATATTTCCTTGGTCTTCAGATAAAGCAAAATGAAAAAGGAACTTTCGTTAATCAGGGAAAGTATGTTAAAGATATGCTGAAGAAATTCGATTTAACTCAGAGTTCAGCTATGAAAACCCCTATGGCACCACCACTGACACTAGACAAGGATTCAAATGGAATACCTGTTAATGTCACGTTGTACCGTGGGATGATCGGCTCTCTCTTATATCTTACAGCTAGCCGACCCGATATTATGTACGCAACCTGTTTGTGTGCACGATATCAAGCTGAACCTAAGGAATCTCATATGATCGCTGTAAAGCGAATTTTTCGATACATTAAGGGTATTGTGAACCTAGGTCTTTAGTATCCCAAAGACTCAGGGTTTGATCTAATCTCCTATTCAGATAGTGATTTTGCAGGTTGCAAATTGGATAGGAAAGGCACCACAGGAGGCTGTCAGATCCTGGGTGGAAAGCTGGTGAGTTGGACAAGTAAAAAGCAAAACTCAGTGTCCACCTCCACAGCTGAAGCTGAGTATGTAGCTGCTGGAAGCTGTTGTTCTCAGGTCTTGTGGATGAGAAATCAACTACTAGACTATGACCTTCAGCTCTCGAAAATTCCAATCTATTGCGACAACACAAGTGCCATCGCTATAGCCAACAATCCAGTGCTACACTCAAAGACAAAACACATCGAAATCAGGTATCATTTTATCAGAGATCATGTGATGAATGGTGATATAGAACTTCATTTTATCACAACTGACTATCAGTTAGCTGATCTGTTCACCAAACCTCTTGATGAGACAAGATTCAACTTTCTCATCAGCGAGCTTGGAATGCTGAACTTTGAAGAGTAAAATCTTCAGCGGTTCACATTTGATCAGCGACAGGATAAAACCAACTTGTATAACCCATTCTATCATTCTCTCTCTGAACATAATTGATTCGCTGATATCAAGGTATGTTTTTCTCTCGCTGACAATCGCATGTGAATGCAAGATTTCAAGACAAATTGCATCGCTGAATATCTCTTCCTTAATCAGTGATACTTTGAAATTTCTAAAACCAACACTGATATTTCTATTCAGTGCATCATGTTTTCAAAAGTGTCCCTGAGCTTTCAAAACCTCAGAGACATCCTAAAAAATGAAAGGACATCCGTGACGTCATCGCAACGGATAAGCCCTGACCATAACACCCCCTGCTCATCAGTTACTGTTATCTCAGTTCTGGTATTCTGCCAGACACACTCAGCTCACATCAACCAAAGACCCCACGAAGAAAATCGATTGCATCCTCTCTGACACTGATTTTGGCACCATAAAAATCACCCATGCCATTATCCGAAAAGCACTGAGCCTTCCCATCGCCACAAAAGAAAAACCCTTTGTTTCTCTCCCTGACCACAAGAAACATGCTGATAGGGAAGCCATCACTGCATTCTTTGATGCAATGGGTTATGTATGGGAAACAGGAAGGGACAAGAAGCATGAGAAGAAGCTGACCCTCATCAAGAAGTCAAAAATGCCCAGCGAGATGAACTTCATCTTCGCACACTTGATAAGCTGCATGACTGCAAAGACCGGCTCCTCTGATCAAGCCGCACAACCTCAGCAAGCAATGGGCTATGCATTGCTGAAAGGACTTCATGTTGACTGGGCCTTGATAATCTACGATGATCTTGTGCTCAGAGTAGACTCTGCTGTTGACCGACCATCATGGGTTCCATACCCAAGATTCCTCAGCGCCGTCTTCCAAACCGGCCTTAAGGATAACTACCTAAAAGTAGGAGACCTGAAACTCTCTCAGGTTGGCCCTAAGGTACTCGACTTCAAGCCAATGGCAAACGAGGTACGTCTCTCTACTCTCTTAACTCTTCTCAATCCTTCTTCTTCTACTTCTGCATCTCATTCAGTGGACAAACCCACCGCCGATACCCCAGCTGCAACCTCCACTCCTTCTAGAAAAAGGAAACACTCATCTACCCAACTTGGTTCCAAAAGAATCAAGAAAACCAAAGAGCAACCCACCCAGCAATCTCATGCTGAAGACTCCTCAGCTCATCTTGAAGAGCTGATGGAAAGTTCAGTGTTACGCTCTGCCACAGCTGAACAAGCCACCCCTTCCATCCCAGCTTCAGCGTCTCTAAACGCTGAAGTTATAAACTTGGAATCGACCCAACCTCCTTCAGTCTCTCATAGGACTGAAGAAGCGATTCTCAGTGGATCCAACACTGAATCAGCTCCACATCAAACCTTCTCAACCTTCGCTTCTCTCTCTACTCCATTGGACTCTAATCCAGTTTTCACCACGATCACTGGAGCACCCGTCATTTTTCCAGAAGCTAAAGCTGATACTTTTCAAGGAATGATGGATGCAGGACCTGCAGGAATGTCCATGCGTACACACACTCTAGCTGACGACATGGAACTTTTTTTAGGACACAGAAGTTTTGACGACTTCACCAACCCTCCTGCAGGTATACACCAACCCATATACACTGTAACTAAACCCCAAACTTCTGAGCTTTCCTTTGTTCATAAGTACTTATCTGTTACAGGTCCTAAATTGGGAGACATCAACGCCTCTCTGAAGAACCTGGATACAAAGCTGACAGGTCTCACCACTACTCTCTCAGACAACTCTTCAGCCATAACAAACGCTGGAGAGAATCTCAACAAGCTGACAAAAGTGGTAGAACAGAAAGCCTCCAAAGCTGATTTGGAGAAGGTTGATGGTACTCTTGGTGATTTTGCCAAAGTTCTTGCTGACATCTACACCGACTACACCTCTCTCAAAACAACAGTTCAAACCATGTCCAGCGAGGTCATAACGCTGAAGACATCGTTTGGAAATCTTAAGGGAGAGGTGTCCGCTGTAAAGACTGACGTGAGTTCAGTAAAGACTGACGTAAGTTCAGTGAAGACGATGGTACAGCAGATCCTGAATCACATGACCGCCCCTGCCCCTGCACCTTTACATTTTACTACGGCGGATCGTGCTGAACTTTTAAAGACCAGTCCTGCTATTACTGGCCTAGAAGACAGAGTAGCGGCGATTGAGAACTATATTGGGATCCCTGGCCAAGAAGACAGGGAACCAACACCATCTGCTGAGTCATCGCAATCCTCCCCCACTCATCATGAGGAAGGGGGGGGGGGGGGGGGGGGGAGAAGAACACTGAAGACCTTCCCCAAGATGAATCTATCGAAGGGGAGAAGACTGAAGACCTTCCCCTTACTGAAGAGGGGGAGAAGACAAATGAAGAAACAACTGCTGGAGCTCAGGGAGATGAAAACCCTGAGGGAACCGAGAAGCTTACCTATGTATCTGAGGGGGAGCAACTCGAAGAAGCTGCTGAAGAATCTGAATCCGAAGCTGAAGACGATGAAGTCGTCGACATCTCTGATGATGAACCATCTTCTTCTCCAAAGAATGATGATGATGATGACGATGATGATGATGACTCCTTTATCGTCAAGCCTGTTCAGAAGAGTACAACTCTTAAAGGGATTTCGATAAACGAACCTTCAGGGGAGCGGACAAAGCCTTCAGCGTCTGAAGCTGACAAGGGCAAAGGAAAAGGTGTCGCTGAAGATGATGAAAATCTGATGATCTTGCTTCAAAAGCCAGTTCGTCAGGTACACTACATCTTACTTCCTTACACCGCATCCCTCCTCTATCTATATACATTATCAGCTCTACTCTCCACAAAAAGCCTATACACTTAAACCCATTTCTTTTCTATGTTCTACCCAAGTTCTTATTTGTAACACCCTCAAATTTGGAACAAGCAACTAACTTTAAAATTCAATAAATTAACCACAATAGATAAAATCAATTCTACAATTCCTTCATCAAAATACCTTGGAATTAAAACAACACAATATCTACAAGGAAATAACTTAATCGGGTGTCACTTGACGATACAAGTTGCTAGTCCCAACTATTGCGGAAGACTTCACTAAACAAGTCACCTCTCGTGCACTTACTAGTACTCGTCACTTCACAATGTAGCTAGAGCTACCCCCAACCTGAGCCTGTTGCACATGCCGACAAATAAAAAGGGTTAGGCTTACGCCTAGTGAGTTCGAGCATTTTATCATGACCATATAAAATCGTAAATCGGAAGTGAGTAGTTATAGTCATGACTTAGATAAAATCTTTCATTGAAAGTTTGCGACAAAGATTATCTTTTCCAAAGGTTTCCCAAACGGGTATAAACGACTTATTTTCCAACGCACCGAAAATCCATGGGAAACATTCCCGAAAGTGCAAAACGTTTTCCAAAATGAGTTACTAACACTCACTCGAATACGTGAATAAATTTTGTTTTAGGCAAAGCTTTCAAATACGGTTGACAATACGTACACAACCCGTAAAACATGGAAACCATCCATTTAAATATAAACATTCATTGGAAACATAATACTAAGCAAAACACACGTCAACGTAAGATGTATAAAAATCCAAATACCATAAGCGGGAAGACCCGTAACCGAAAGGTGAGATAGCATTTGATTCTTAAAGCGATTAAATACATAAATAGTTCGTCATAATTCCAAACATCCCAAAACATGGAGGAAACATGATTCACAACTCATATAATGTGAAAATAAAACAATTCTCATAAATATGGTATGTTACCAAGAGTGGATAAACACGACTACCCAAAACATCGCACACGGATGAAATATAAACTATAACTTGCACACCATGGAAAACAGTCCATATAAATATAACACGTCACCGAAAACATGAGTAGTAACAATTACCCAAAACAACACCTTTCGGTGACGGGGGAGACCCGTATACATCGCACGTGATGGAACACTAAAGTGGGTCACTTACTATGCAATAGAACACACACGTGGATTACTCTCATAAACTGAGCTCAATCACTCCAGATCTATTGCCCGCGAGACTAGGGAGCCCCCAACTTCAACCACTCAAGGTCTATACATTGGGTCACTCCAAATCCACAACATCACTTTAGGGATTACACCTTACTGCCCATGAGACGACGCACGACCATATAGGTCCACGCCTTAGTTATCACGGATCCCGATGCCTATTCCGTGCTACAAAATAACTAACGTCTCGTAAACTGAGCTCAATCAGTACCGACCTCTTGCCCGCGAGACTCAGGAAAACACAATGCCTATGGATCCATGGCTAACAAGGTCTAAACAACATACGACCTCAATTGAATAAACAAATGCATTCAAGACATGCAAATCCCCAATAACATAAATCATGTTCAAAACTCACTTGAGCTATCAAAACTGGACAAATGTTCCCAAAACGTGATAAAGTTCAACACCGATCCACAAACTCAACTAACTCAAAAGATAGTTCATAAAAGTCATAAAATGACATTAAATATAACAACACACATCGGTTGTCAGTAAATACTTCAAATTCATGAAACCCGAAATAAAACCTTGGATCGGGATAACCCTCATTTCCAAAAAGGACTCAACCTTTACATTTCAAAACATCTCATGATGTACTATATGAATATTTCTAAATACCCAAAAAAATGAATTTTCATAACAATTAGACTTCATATTTCATATAAATCAATAACCCATTTTCATATAAGATTTATCTATCACATTTTTCCAAAATATCTAAAAGTAGCGTTTTACAATGTTTACCACAATTAATACCTCAAAAGGTAAAATCCACCAAATAACTCAACATTAATAATTTTCAGGTAGAACACATAATTGCTTGGAAAAAATAACATTTTGGCATGTACAAAGTTTTCACAAAGTAACTTGAACTCACCTTGCTAGATTTAGCTAAATCTAGAGTTTCTCCAACGTAAGCTCCTTTGATAAAGTTTGCATCCTCAAGCCAAAACTTCCAAAACCTATATTTATGAAACCCCAACCACCAATATCACAATCCTACCATAAGGTATCATCATCCATTCGTAACATACCAAAATACCCATTTCATACCAAACCCTAGTTTTATACATGAAGGGGATAACGATTTTCCCAATCAATCACCACCAAAATCGACCCATAACACTACAATAAGGACATAAATTGAAATATAACGATAATCCAACTAGAAATTACCTTAATCACTTGAATCCTCCAAAAGAGAGCTCCAAAACTTCCAACGGCTCCAAGCTCCAAAAATGAACATCAATGGTGGAGTGGGTTGGTTCAAGTGGAGAGGATGAAGAGGAGATGGGAGGATTTGTGGTTAACTTGGGGAGAGAAACCGATTTGGTGAGAGGGGCGATTTTTAGAGAGAGAGCCGAGAGGGTTTGAGAGTGAGAGTGAAAAATGAGGAAGAAGAAAGAAGAAAAAGGGTTTTAAAACCTTCTAGAGTCCGACGGCAAAAGTGACACGGCGAGAGTGACCATGTCATTCTCGCGAGTGTCATACTCGCTGAAACTCAAAAAAACCCTCGGTACAAAACCAGCGAGAGTGACACGGCGAGAGTGACACAAGTGTCACTTTTGCTGGTCACTTTAGCCGAGATTGTACCGAAAGTTGTTTTGGCCATAACTTCTTCGTTTTAGCTCCGTTTTTGCTCCGGAAAGGCCCGTTGGACTCGTATTTGAATTCTCCAATCAACAAGACTATCAAATCTAGGATTTAACTCCAAATCCTATTTTCCATAATTTTCTTAAAAGATCGATTCATCACTAAATCGAAGTTATACTTATCCGAAATTACGGGTGTTACAATCCTCCCAGCCTTAGGATGATTTCGTCCTCGAAATCTACATCCTTTACAATCCAAAACCAACCGACTTACTGTCGACCATAATTAATCAATTCCTATCCGGAATCTAAATTCCCCCACACAGTCTTATAAAGGCAATTCCTCGAATAATTTCTTACCAACAAAACCCCTTCAAGTACACTGTACTTATGTTCGGATAAACATTCCCACCATCGGGAAACTCCCAACCAAACGATTTCGGTCGCCTCCCAACCTTAGGATGTTCCATACTTCCCGGTTTCAGTTTTTGACTCTAATTCATCCCAAGGTTTGTTCACTAACGCACCCAACTGAATCATCAATTTCGATCATTCCTACCATTAACTGCCGATTAACTCCAACGAGTTCTATTAGACTCTAAAATTCATCTCACATGAATCATTATCTGACAGGTTCATTAATCACACCCGAAGGTCATTCCATCAAAACCACTCATCATAATTGAGCATCTTAAGGTTACTACTACCATTGCCCTCATTCCTTTAAAAATCGGGCTACAATCCCCCGAGTACACTAAAGGTGCTTGGTCTCATGCCCAAAAGTCGACACCTAATTATATCACCAAACTCGGAACACACGAGTTCCGTTTACCGAGGGTTTCCACAAAATTAATGTCGTCATCAAAACGGTTATACCAACCTCGAAAAGTGTTACCGCAAGTCTGCCCTCCAATTACCACCAATACATTTACCTTGCTACCGATATCATTCGGCCCTTAATACCAACACGCGTGGAATACTCAACCTTCCACCGTCGAAGTGTTACACGCACTTACCTTTAACTAGGTTACATACCCTTTCCAAGGTCCTAACGAGTTCAAGATGTTCTAGTGCGTTACTCAATAAATATGCCAATAATCAAAATCATTTGTAAAACATTTTCAACACCAAGATCTTCATCTCAAATACCCGTACGCACAAAACTACTACTATCAGGTAGTAATGTAAAACTGTACACACTCGTCCCACCTGTGAAAATCATGTTGAAAAAATCATTTCATTGCAGTTCCGTTTACCCACAAAACGCAAAAGCGTAACAAACAAATTTTCTAGTAGGAACCGCTACAGTTCTAGTATGGATTGACTAATGACATGCATGTAAAGTGATTGCTCGACCTTAAACGGGGTGCAACACAAAGTGTGTACGTATTTCAGAAGCGTTCCAAACGACATTCGACCCCAACATTTCCTTGCCAACCATAAAACGGCATGAGGCAAGGTTCATCAACAAAATTTTGCACGCGTCAGTTTATTACACAAAACGATGGAACGGTTTAATAATACTCTTAGCCAAAACGCAAAATGACTTGTGCAAAATCCTTAGTTAATACAAAAACCCATACTTTTCCATCACTCGAAAATATCAACTAAAACATTATACCACTTCACATTGGGGTAGGCATGCAAGTTTGTAACATTACCATTACAATTTTCCTTGAAACGAAATTACATGCATCAAACAGTTCGCGACCAATTTTCCCAAAAGAGGAAACTATTTAAATCAATTTCTCAAAATTTCCCATCCGGTCCTATAATGCCATTTGAATAAGACGTTCTCGGCAAACTTGCACTCAACCGTGCGTTTTCCAAAACATACAAGGAATTAAATGTTAATAATTGTTGGCACCAAAAAGGGTTCCAACCTATTTTCAAATCCCAAATTGCACCAACGGTGCGTATCAATGTCCAAAACATAAGAAATCCCGCGTACTATAATTTTATACAAAAAATTCTAAAATCTTCCTCACGAAGCATTTTCTCAAGGTTTCGTACTTGGGACACAACACGTCAAAACGTAATTGCTTAAAATGTATTTGTCCAAATACTCAAAATACACATTTCTTCCAAACCAATAAGATTTTCAATTTTCCAAAACACTCGGTAAATCAAAATTGACCGATGTGAACGACTCATACCTTTGTGGTTTCAGAATGAAAAATACTGCGAACTATGCATGATTTCTACAACACCAAAACACCATTTGACCAAATGGTCATCATTTATACAATGAGTTAGTAGTCACTCACGATTCTTTTAACAAAGTGATGCGAGACAATGGTTACCAAGCTATGTATACCCCGAAGTCGATATAACACATTTTACATAAAATGATAATAAACATTTAACTGACCAAAGGCGCACTAAGTAAATCATTACGAAATGTCACCAAAATGTTCTTTCATGCATCACTTAAGTCATGTATAAATCAATCCATACATTGAACTATTTGCAACAAAATGCTTAATAACACCAACTCTTTAAGGAAAAGTTACGCGATGCTAGAGTTCCAAACTCATCTCTTCTTAGCCACCTTATGACATAAAATTAACGTTTCTCAACAAAACTCGAGCGGGACCAAATGCCCAACCAAAACTCGTAAACTTTTCACATCAGCAATTAGAGTATGCACATTGTAAAATTGTACTCACACGACTCAACATGTCGTAAAACAAAACTCCATGAACTTTAACGGACTCAATGACCTCAAGTCAATAAAACGACACTAGCATCATGCTTCCAAAGCCAAATTGCTAAAAGCAAACTCATGAATGAGACGCCAAAATCCCAAAAATCCCCTTCTAGGATAATACCGTATAAACAACATTGTTCAACAACCCACATTAAACAAATTCCTCAAAATAACTTTACATAGACATAATGGAAGATAACTTTCCGTCCAAACTCTAACATATGTGGAGGAGATCCAATGTTAAAGTCACAAGCCGTAGTTATTGCCCAACATCTTAAACATCATAAAATATGATTGTCATTATATTCAAAACAAATGTTGAACAACGAACAAATAACACAAAACATATCTCGGCGGAGTTTGCAACTCCCGCCAGAAAATAGTTTCAAGCACGTTCAAAACCACGATTCAAAATCTTGTGTGTGTGCTAATCATTTCTCAAAATTCAAAATACAATCCATATAAGGATCTGAAACACAAGAATTAGTTGGTGCAATTTACTTTCAAAATAAACTTCGTTCATGACTTAGTCGGCATTCAACGTCTCAACTCTTACTCCTCCAAATCCTCCGGTCCACTATTTTCACCCGGATACTTTAACCTCTTAAGGCAAGTTAGGAAACACATCAATTAACTTTACGGTTTTTCCTCAAATCAAAATTTGGCTCAAAAAGCCTATGGTTCTAATCCCACCATCAATCTCGACCCGAGACGGTCTACTTAAAGCAAATATCATACTTATCGTCACTCCAAGTGACTAATACTAGAATCGTCCATCTATTCCAACGACTACTAGCTTAGAACCTCCTTCACTACCCCGACGATCACCACATTAAAGTAATTCAAGTATGCACGTGTACTAGTTGGTTCACCACGACACTGGCCAGGTATCACTATGAACGCACCGCACATGATTATCCTTGTTACTCTCGACGTGATCCCCGTTTCTAACAATATCCATTGACCTCGAAACATCCTATCTTAAAGTGCCTAAAGGTGAATTTCACTCTCATTTACTTAAACAAACGCTAGTTTGAGTCTAGGTATCCAAAATCAACACCTAAATCTCTCAAACTTATGCTCTGATACCAACTTGTAACACCCTCAAAGTTGGAACGAGCAACTAACTTTAAAATTCAATAAATTAACCACAATAGATAAAATCAATTCTACAATTCCTTCATCAAAATACCTTGGAATTAAAACAACACAATATCTACAAGGAAATAACTTAATCGGGTGTCACTTCACGATACAAGTTGCTAGTCCCAACTATTGCGGAAGACTTCACTAAACAAGTCACCTCTCGTGCACTTACTAGTACTCGTCACTTCACAATGTAGCTAGAGCTACCCCCAACCTGAGCCTGTTGCACATGCCGACAAATAAAAAGGGTTAGGCTTACGCCTAGTGAGTTCGAGCATTTTATCATGACCATATAAAATCGTAAATCGGAAGTTAGTAGTTATAGTCATGACTTAGGTAAAATCTTTCATTGAAAGTTTGCGACAAAGATTATCTTTTCCAAAGGTTTCCCAAACGGGTATAAACGACTTATTTTCCAATGCACCCAAAATCCATGGGAAACATTCCCGAAAGTGCAAAGCGTTTTCCAAAATGAGTTACTAACCCCAACTCACTCGAATACGTGAATAAATTTTGTTTTAGGCAAAACTTTCAAATACGGTTGACAATACGTACACAACCCGTAAAACATGGAAACCATCCATTTAAATAGAAACATTAATTGGAAACATAATACTAAGCAAAACACACGTCAACGTAAGATGTATAAAAATCCAAATACCATAAGCGGGAAGACCCGTAACCAAAAGGTGAGATAGCATTTGATTCTTAAAGCGATTAAATACATAAATAGTTCGTCATAATTCCAAACATCCCAAAACATGGATGAAACATGATTCACAAGTCATATAATGTGAAAATAAAACAATTCTCATAAATATGGTATGTTACCAAGAGTGGATAAACACGACTACCCAAAACATCGCACACGGATGAAATATAAACTACAACTTGCACACCATGGAAAACAATCCATATAAATATAACACGTCACCGAAAACATGAGTAGTAACAATTACCCAAAACAACACCTTTCGGTGACGGGGGAGACCCGTATACATCGCACGTGACGGAACACTAAAGTGGGTCACTTACTATGCAATTGAACACACACGTGGATTACTCTCGTAAACTGAGCTCAATCACTCCAGATCTATTGCCCGCGAGACTAGGGAGCCCCCAACTTCAACCACTCCAGGTCTATACATTGGGTCACTCCAAATCCACAACAGCACTTTAGGGATTACACCTTACTGCCCATGAGACGACGCCCGACCATATAGGTCCACGCCTTACTTATCACGGATCCCGATGCCTATCCCGTGCTACAAAATAACTAACGTCTCGTAAACTGAGCTCAATCAGTACCGACCTCTTGCCCGCGAGACTCAGGAAAACACAATGCCTATGGATCCATGGCTAACAAGGTCTAAACAACATACGACCTCAATTGAATAAACAAATGCATTCAAGACATGCAAATCCCCAATAACATAAATCATGTTCAAAACTCACTTGAGCTATCAAAACTGGACAAATGTTCCCAAAACGTAATAAAGTTCAACACCGATCCACAAACTCAACTAACTCAAAAGATAGTTCATAAAAGTCATAAAATGACATTAAATATAACAACACACATCGGTTGTCAGTAAATACTTCAAATTCATGAAACCCGAAATAAAACCTTGGATCGGGATAACCCTCATTTCCAAAAAGGACTCAACCTTTACATTTCAAAACATCTCATGATGTACTATATGAATATTTCTAAATACCCAAAAAATGCATTTTCATAACAATTAGACTTCATATTTCATATAAATCAATAACCCATTTTCATATAAGATTTATCTATCACATTTTTCCAAAATATCTAAAAGTAGCGTTTTACAATGTTTACCACAATTAATACCTCAAAAGGTAAAATCCACCAAATAACTCAACATTAATAATTTTCAGGTAGAACACATAATTGCTTGGAAAAAATAACATTTTGGCATGTACAAAGTTTTCACAAAGTAACTTGAACTCACCTTGCTAGATTTAGCTAAATCTAGAGTTTCTCCAACGTAAGCTCCTTTGATGAAGTTTGCATCCTCAAACCAAAACTTCCAAAACCTAGATTTATGAAACCCCAACCATCAATATCACAATCCTACCATAAGGTATCATCATCCATCCGTAACATACCAAAATACCCATTTCATACCAAACCCTAGTTTTATACATGAAGGGGATAACGATTTTCCCAATCAATCACCACCAAAATCGACCCATAACACTACAATAAGGACATAAATTGAAATATAACGATAATCCAACTAGAAATTACCTTAATCACTTGAATCCTCCAAAAGAGAGCTCCAAAACTTCCAACGGCTCCAAGCTCCAAAAATGAACATCAATGGTGGAGTGGGTTGGTTCAAGTGGAGAGGATGAAGAGGAGATGGGAGGATTTGTGGTTAACTTGGGGGAGAGAAACCGATTTGGTGAGATGGGCGATTTTTAGAGAGAGAGCCGAGAGGGTTTGAGAGTGAGAGTGAAAAATGAGGAAGAAGAAAGAAGAAAAAGGGTTTTAAAACCTTCTGGAGTCCGACGGCGAAAGTGACACGGCGAGAGTGACCATGTCACTCTCGCGAGTGTCATACACGCTGAACCTCAAAAAAACCCTCGGTACAAAACCAGCGAGGGTGATACGACAAGAGTGACACAAGTGTCACTTTCGCTGGTCACTTTAGCCGAGATTGTACCGAAAGTTGTTTTGGCCATAACTTCTTCGTTTTAGCTCCGTTTTTGCTCCGGAAAGGCCCGTTGGACTCGTATTTGAATTCTCCATCCAACAAGACTATCAAATCTAGGATTTAACTCCAAATCCTATTTTCCATAATTTTCTTAAAAGATCGATTCATCACTAAATCGAAGTTGTACTTATCCGAAATTAAGGGTGTTACATTATTCGTAAGATCGCTGTGTTTTAGCTAGTCCTCTCCCCTGCTTGAGGATTCTGAAGTACAACCAGCTGCTGCTAAAGCTGAAGAAATAATCCCAGTCTTGGATTTAATCACCGAGACTGATGAACCTGAAGAACAGACGCTCTCTCATACAAGCAGACCTTCCTTGGTTCCTCAAAAACCATGTGAAGAGGATCAGAGAAGAAGAGAAGAGATGATTAAGAAGATTGAGGTTCATCGAATCATCTTGCCGCAAATCAAAGTCAAAACTCCTAAGTTCAGACTTACAAAGCAAGAATACACTGATCACCTCAGAGCTGAACGTTTACTCGCTGATAAAAAGGAAGCTGAAGAAAAAGACAAGGCTCTCGCCATCCAGCTCGTCCAAGAATTAGTCGAAGACCCCAAGCTGAAACGAATTCCCATTCAAGTCCAACGTCAGCTTTGGGAAGATGCTCGAAAGATCGTTGAAAAAAAGAGAACTGTGTCTCAATCTACTTTAATCTGGTGCAAAGAAAAGGTACACTTCAGATATCGACATGCCAGAATCAACAAGGTACATATCACTGGAAAATCAACCCTCAAAGTTTCAATCGCTGAGATCGAGATATTCAGAGAAAACAGATAGTACAAAAAATTCTATGCTGAAGCCATCACGAAGTACGGTCTCTCTGAATGGTTGGAGATCATATTAGCCATCCAGAAGTCTCAATCTAAGACAAGGATGATGTCGAAAAGCTGATAAATCAACAGATCGACTTAGTATCTTCTTGTGTGGATATTCCTCCTCCCCCTCCTCTCGCAAATCAGAAAAGAAGGGCCTCTGCAAAAAAAAGTCTAAACCTTCAGAGTCAGGTCCTCTTATACAGAACGAAACAAGTATTGGTTTTTCTCGTGCTGAAGTTCTTGGCCCAGAACCTGACCTTTCCGCACTTGACACATCTCTTCCTCCTGGTGAGACTTTCATCCCTGGAAAAGTCATAAGCAAACCCTATGGGATATTCTTTATTGACTATGGTTGACGACAACGTTTTCAACGTATCTCTGAGCTTCCCATCACTCCCATCGAACAGCTGAAAGATCTTATCTACTGGTGTGATTTCAAACGCGACATTCAGGCACGACATCTTAAACCCTTGATTTTTGAAGAAGCTCTGAACAAAAAGAATCAAGGAGTAAATGTCCCTGACTGGATGATTCCCACATCAAAGACCCTTGATGAACTTCTCATTAAAGAAGAACCTCTATAAGCTGATAAGATCGCCTTATTCTTCTATTTTATCAGTTATTCTTTTGTACTTGTAATTTATTTTGCTTGTACTTGTAATCTTTCTATTTCCCTTTGTAATCTGATACGAACTTTAAAGAAAGATTTCAGCGAAAGTACTTTACTCCATCAGTACAGAAAAGATCCCAGAAAACAGTAAAAGGGGCAAATATTTTATGAGTTCTTTTTATCCTTATGTTTTCATTAAATAGCAATTTTCTCTGTTGCTATGTCATAATCAAATAGGGGGAGATTGTTGATCCAAACCCTCAGTGATTTGATAATGACCCTCTCTATTCTACTTAGTGAAAATTGTAAGTAAACAATGTATAAGAGTTTCACTATCGCTGATAAGTACTAAGACTGTTTTCAGTACCGCTGATAGGAACTCTCGCTCTTTAGATTAGACATTCAGCGAACCCTGCTCATTCAGCAAGCTCTGAGCCTGTTCAGTCTTTTTGATGATCGCTGATGATCTTATACATTGTTCAGCGAACACTGTTCACCATAATGCTCTGAGCCTGTTCAGTCCTTATGGTGATCGCTGATAAGTTAGTTGTTTACTTATGATCCCTGAAGACAAGTTTCACGTCAACATAGGTTCTACGCTGAAGTCGAAGATCAAGCTCAAGAACCAGCGACAAGTCTCCTAATGAACTGATGCGGATCAGCGAAGACTCAGATTTGTCCACTCAACATGAAGTATCAAGTACAAGACTTCAGCTATCGCTGAACTTTGTCATTCACTGATATAGAATGATAAAGCGCTGAATCAACGAAAGCTGATCATGAAGTCCTCCGTACAAAGTACTTTTGTCTTAACCACCCTTGCACGTATCCGTACGATATGTCAGAAAAGAACCTCCTTATTGTCTGAAATCGTACAACCACTTTGTTACTACACTGTTCAAACATGCGGCTACTAAGGTTGTCTACAAAGGTCAATGACATACAACCAATCAGCTGCTGCCACGTGTAAACTATAAACTGCCATGCATTAAATGCATGCAGTATATAAGAAGGACTCCAGCTTCATTTTTGAAGCACTTGCTAACTCTGGTCAAGTCATCTTCTTGTCTTGAGATAGGTTATTATTAGTAATTTCCTTCTCTTTCTTAGTGCAAGAAAACTTAGTGTTCCAACTTGTTTAGATTTAGGTTTATCCTTAATCTTGTTCCGCAACAAGCTGTAAATTGTTAATGATTTATCAATAAACAATTTAGAAAAGTAAAATCTGTGTGTTTGTATTCAACCCCACCTTCTACAAACTTGTATATCCCTTCGGGACCAACATATGAACTCTTTTCTTATGAGAAAGGAGAATCTCTCTCCAACTACTATAACCGCTTTAACAGTCTTCTTAATGATTTAAAGTTGTTAGGTAGAGTGTATGACAATGAGGAAATCTTGTGCAAGTTTATGGATTGTTTTCCTGATTTTTGGGATAATATGTGTACTTGTATAAAGACAACCAAGGATCTTGATCATATGCCTCTTACTGTTCTATATGGAACTCACTTCAACTATGAGCAGACTAAGCTGCAAAGGAAGCATGTCATCATTTATATAAAGAGCTCTCCTCTAGCTCTCCTAAGTAACTCTTCCAAAAGAACTAAGTGTATTCCAAAAATCACCTACCCATCTGACTCTGACCATGATAGTCAAGAAGATCCCAATGACCATTCAGAGGCATATCTTAGTGATGCTGAGGATGAATGTGAGGAAACTTCAATTGACAAGTTATCAGATGAAATGGCCATATTGGATGGGTATTCTAAATCTCACCCCTCTTCTTGAAAATCTAAGTTCGGTAGAAAATTCTCCTCTTCTATCTCCAAACACTCCTCTTTGGACAAAACTAATGAGGAATGTTTTAACTGTGGTAAAAAGGGGTCATTTTGCCTCTGAGTGCAGAAGTAAACAACTTGAAAGACCCAGAACTTCTTCCTCAGACCGATTTTCCTCAAAATCGGGAAGATCCAAATATGATTCCACCAATCTCTCCTCTTCTGCAAATTCTGACCGGGCTGAAAGATACAAAGAAAAATACAAGAGAGAAAAGGAAAGAAATCAAAGACTTGTCAGAAAAGCAAAGGGTCGGTCTGCCAAAACTCATGATCTGGCAGATGAACCCACATCTGAAAGCGAGAATGACACTTCAAATGTGTGCTTCATGGCCAAGATAAATGACTTGGATGATCCAAAAGATCACACTCCTTCAACTGCTCTTGTATCAACTAAGTGTCTCTCCTCCTCATCACAGGTACATCCATTTCTATCTCTTTCTGATGCTGAAAAGATTGAAGCTTTTGATTCTTTAACCATTGATCTTTTTGATGCTAAAATTGCTAAGCAAAAGGCAAATGCTCAAATAAAATCTCTTTCCTCTCAACTTCCTTTATGTCACTCTCAACTGGAAAACTTTGACAAAGTTAAGACTGAGCTTGAAGATTTAAATCCATCAACTTTATTCTTGCCAAGGAGAAAAACAAAACATTTAAACGTTTTCAAACGGAGCAAGAAATTATGAGAAAATGGACCAGTTCTTCCCAAAATCTGGAAAAGATTTTTCAAGATCAGATTTCTTGTGATGACAAAACTGGTATAGACTTTGGAAAAATGGAAACTGATCAATCTTCAAAATCTCATGCTCCCACCTCATGTGCTTCACCTACTTTTTGTGAAACCTCCTATTCTAATTCTATTGGGTATGTGTCCATGAATTCTGCCGACTCATCTGAACCTTTAAAATTTGGAATGTTTTTAAAGGCAAAAGATCCCAATTCCTTTCCAAAGGAAATGGCTCAAGATTCTAATGATTCTTCCAAACCTATCCATGACTTTCAAAAATTCTTGACTTTAGATGATGTATCATCCTCTTCCAATTCAAACAAAAAAACTTCTATCTCTGAAAAAGGCAAGTCTTTAAGTGCTTATTCTTTCTTAAAAATAAATTCCTCAAATCTTTCTAAAAATACCTGTGTGACTTCCCCAACCGATTTTCTTCCCCGATATGTGAGCCTCAAAATGTCCAATTCAAAGGAAAAGATTTTTGTCCTCCCATTTTCTGAAAAAGGAATCTTAGGACCTGCACCCCAACTCTTTGTCACCTCATCAAAGTCTTTGAAGACAAACAAAAAGGGCAAAGTAAGGAAAAATGTCAAGTTTCTAAAAAGGCTTTTCCTCATAGAAAAATGCTATATTTGTGGTGATATTTCTCATTTTGCCGAAGACTGTCCGAAATAAAGAATTGACCTGAGTGATACCAATTCTCCCCACTCTTCTAACCTAAAAGGACTCACCACCAAATGGGTACCTAGGAAATAAATTCTTTGTGATTGCAGGTTCTAAGCTAAATAGATGGATCTATGTGGACCAGTATAAAAGTGACAAAAATGAAGAAATCATCAAGTTCATAAAAAAAACTGAAGTGTCAAATGTTCTTTTGTATCTCCTCTTATATTGAAATCCTTCCAATTGACACACTTACAAATGCCAACCTCCTCTCTACCGACATCACTCTCCTTTATTACCTACACTCTATCACCTTTTCTCATCCATTCCACCATACCTCTCACCCCACCTCATCCATCCCACCACATATATTAACCCATCTTCATCCCTTTATCATCTTACCATCCATCTTACCATCCAACTCTCTCCCCTCTCTCTTACAACCTCTATCAACCAACCTCCTCAGTTTCCTTCACTCATATTCTTCCATCTCAAAACATTTATGATCAACATAATTCTCCACCTACCATCTACCGTAAAAAAATTGGTGATCATCGGTGAAACTCCCACCGATCCATTGGCACTCTCTCTAGTGCTCCATCGGTGAAATGCTCCATCTCACCGAAACCCTTCCTCTCACCAGAACCAACTTCCTATGTGTCATTTTCTCAAGATTTCCCTCTCATAATGGTGATCCTCCTACATCACCAAATTTCACTCTTGGTCAGCAACCCAACTTTTCTTTTCCACAAAACCCTTCTACTACATACTCTCCTGAAGATGTTATCCTCATACTTCTCCTCAAAATATTCCTCCTCAGAACCTCCTCTCTTAAAATCCTCCGAACTTAATCTTTCTTGAGTCATCAAAAATTGGAAGATGGAATTCCAATCTTTTCTTCACTTTGAGAATTTTTTGACGATGCCTTAGAAGATTTCCTCCACACTCTCCTGGAGATGCCTTAGAAGAATTCCTCCAGACTCTCCTGAAGATATACTCTTGAAATTATCTTGAAGATGTTACCTTTGAAGATGCCTAGAAGATCGTTGCCGAAGATCTTTCAAAAAAAAATCTACCGAAACGTCTACCGAAATTCTACCGAAAATCTCCCAAATTTCGGTGGGATACGTTTAAATTTTGGTGGGTTTGTGAAAAAAAAAACAATCGGTGGCTACATATCGGTGAGATAAAAAAAATCCTATTTTTTTTCTCTCATCGGTGAGTTTCAACAACAAAAAATAATCTATCATTTGTTTCATCGGTGGCTTCTTTAAAAAAAATATATTTATAATAATAATAATAATATATATTATATACTAACCCACCCCCTATCCCCCCTTTCCTTTCTGCCGCCGAACCCCCCCCCCCCCCTTTTTCTTCTTTTCTTTTCTGCAGAACCCCCCCCCCCCCCCTCCCTTTCTTCTTTACCAAACCACCCTTGTTTTTTTCTTTTGCTGCTGCCGACACAAAAAACCTCCCTCACCCCATATTTTTTTTTTGTAAAACTTTTAATCCCCATCCCCTCTATTTTTTGGTGGCTGCCGATACCCCCACCCCTCCTCATTTACTCTCTGCCGAACACAACCTCCCTTTTTTTTCTTCTTGCCGAAAATCCCATCACCCACTAAATATTTTTTTGCCCATTTGCATTCTCCTACACCCACATTTTATTTTTCGGTTCCAATTTTTTTTACACTCTCTCTTCCCCATCAATCTCTCACCTTCCCTAAACCCTATATCATTCTCTCACATCACACTCAACCTTCCTCCATCCTTTTAACCATCATACTTTCCCATTCCTTTTACCCTTCAAACTCAAACCTCCTTCAAAGAGGCTATCTCACGCAAAGGCATCCTGAGGCTATCTCACTCAAACTCAAACCTCCTTCAAAGATTATCACCAAGTTGGATCTGGGCATATCTGTTTCTTCTATGATGGAAGTACACTCTATTTCATTCATATTGTTTATTCTTTATTCTTTCATTAATTTCATTCATATGTAAATATCATATACAAAAAAAATGGTCTGTGTGAAAAAGAACCCAATAGAGTAAAA
The DNA here is from genome assembly GCA_033807775.1 of Saussurea involucrata. NCBI lineage: Eukaryota > Viridiplantae > Streptophyta > Magnoliopsida > Asterales > Asteraceae > Saussurea > Saussurea involucrata. The sequence continues at coordinate 79,279,687 of CM066318.1, read as the reverse complement.
CAGGGTCAACATGTATTATTCATTGTCTTACTCATGTTTTTCTAAGTATGGATGTCATCATCAAATAGGGGGAGATTGTTGGGCCATCAAAGATTTGAAGATGACCTCATGATCTCCTTACATACTTTGAAAAACATCTTTTTTACTTAGAGAAATTTTAGATGGTTCTTTGTAATAGCTTAGTTATACTATCAGTTCGGTGAAGTCAAAGATTAGCCGAAATCAAGAAGAAGTAAATCTACCAATGCGGATTGAAGATGGACTTCTCAACCCAAACTAAGCTGTCTCACCGATTGTCACCATGAAAATTGTTGAGATCATCAAACAGGAGAATCCTCCCTTATCTCCTTTCCAAGAAGATCTTCATCATAAGAGGTAAGTTTGGCTATCTCACCGACTGTCCACATGAAAATCGGTGGGATCCTAAAAATTGGAGGATTCTCTCATGACATCCTTCCTAAGAAGACTTCCACCTACCTTGTCCATGACAAGTCGGTGGAATCCTCAAATAGGAGGATCCTCCCTTGTGTCCATGCTAAAAGGTTTTATCATCAAAGAAGGAATGTCTGGGTATGAAAGAAAAAGGTGAATTTGTCCTTTTTCCCATTCTTAGATATTGTCTCCATCAAACCTTTTCTAGTATTATAGGAAAAGACACATCAACTTTTGAGAGTCAAACCTGACCTTCAAATGACAAAGTGACAAGTGTCCCATGAATCACATACTCATAGCACTATATAAAGATGAAGACTTCTCCATGCAGAAACACTTACAACTCTTGAAGATTACTTTGTGCTCAAGACACTCTGCTCCTTTCTCTCTTTGAACTTTATAGCTTTCAATCTTTGTGTTTTAGAAGTTGTTTAGTTTTCAATATTATTTTGTGAAGATTGTTAGAATAGATTTTATCTGTTCTTTCCGCAACAATATAATTGTTCTATGTGTTCTATGTGTAATTCTTGATTTGAATATTTCAATAAAAGAATTAATTAAAGTGAAAAATTGTGTATTGTATTCAACCCCCCTTCTACAATACATGTTCTTGTTCTTATTAGCCATCTGGGACTAACATTTCTTCATCACCATCCTGAAGCATAAGGAATTTCTTTCAGGTACATCTATTCTCTTTCTTTAAAAACTTCATAAATACTTTTCCTTTAAAAAAGTTCAATATCCTTCTATGGTTTCTTTTTGTCCCAAAAAACCCATGAGTTTATGGGTATTTTATCACTAATCTATTAACCGGATGTAGGACCAGGCCATACCCAAATTTGGTACTGGGTCAGAGGGTGTTTTAGGCACATGACTGGTTGTATCTCCCTGGTCAAGGACTTTGTATCAGTAAAAGATCCTTAGACAAAAGATCTAAGTTGCCCTATTCTCTTTCACCTTTTTCTCGGTCATCCAATAAATCTAAGAAATCCATTACCACTTTAAAAAAAAAATTGTATCCGAATCCTCTCATAATCGCTTGCTAGTTACTTCTACACCAAGATTTAGATGGACTATGAATCTGAAAGAACCTTCGAAATCTGCCCAAGTATCTCAAAGTCCAAAAAAAATGAAAGTTACTATCTTTAGCCAAATTGTGATCTTCAAAGAAGGACCCTTTAGCCCAAAAGACCAAAACCTCAAAAATATCTAAAGACTCTCAATAGGGTTCAGATATTAAAATTCACGATCCATGACATCTGTTCACCCAACTAGCTCATTTGTACCTTCCCAATAGGGTACTATTGTACAAAAGGGAAAGTTTATTAAATTCATCACAACATCTTTATTGGTCGGTGGTGTGAATAAGGATCCATCCCAAATCCAACCACCATTGATCCCCTACTTCTCTAGACTCATTGCACCTGCATAGTCCGATGAACCTGCAGTTATACCTGTAGGGGAGTACAACTCATATCTAATAGATCTAATTTTATGAGAAATCGATGGCTCACATGATATTAATGAAGTTGATGTTGGCATAATGGTTTAATCAACCATTATCACACCTGTCTTGTTTCCTATTACTCTCTCCTCTTCGTCCTCTGAAAGGGAGGATCAAAATCTATCAAGATCTCGATCGACAAGTATGCCAATTGCATCTAGAAACTCAAGTTATGATCAGTTCCACGTCTCTGGCCCAAACCTTTACAGGATCTCTACCAATCTTTACTTCATCAAATATAATCACTGATATCTAATTTACTAATCATCCTTAACTATTGGTTGCTACTCATCCAGGATGCGATCATCTTCATCAAATCCGAACACTTTACGCTCTACCTGCTCAGTTCTTGAGCAACTGTGTGATTTCAAGTTTGATGCTCGGGGGTCGTGGGGAGATTATGACTAGCGATTATGAGACTGGCATAATCCCCGTGTCAATGTTGTCGGGTGAGGGGCACCCACAGTACGAATGGCACGAGAATGACCCGCGAGAGTGATACGGGCACAATCGCCATGTCACAATCGCCCGGGTCTGATGACTTACGGTACATGTGTGGCGATAGTGACCCGCGACTATGCCAATGGCATAATCGCTGGGCACTATCGTGGTCGGGGTGTTGTGCTGAATAAATTCGACTTTTCTCACCCATTTCTCATTTATAACTCAAACACTTCCTCCTACTTTCTCTCTCAACCGAACCTTAGCATTTATTGTGGATTTTTGGCATTTAAGGCATCAAGAGCTTGGATAGAAGTTCCTCACTTCATCTTCTTCACCAAGAAATTTCTAGGGGTTTCTAGGTTTTTCTACAAAACATAAGTTGTGAGTCATTCTCATTTTCAAAACTTTTTACATGTCAAAATCATCTCTATTTACGTATGATTATCTCCTTGTCTTTATTTTCAATTTTATGCAAGTTTAACCTAAACACATAATTTTAGGAGATTTTAGGGTTTTGGTTATTGTTGGTAAAAATGTTCAAAATTAGATTTTAAGGAGCCTATATGTGCATTATTGAATTCTTAAGATGATTTTTGTTTCCTTTCTTTGGATTTTTGAAATTCTAAGTCAAATTAGGGTTTTGGAAACTCTTTATTTTGATGAAGTAGATTTGGACGATGACTTGTTATACTTGAATGGTCATTTATCTCAAACATTATAGAGTTTGGAAAGAAATGGAGATTTACTATAATTGTAGCACTTGGTATAAGTTGGTATTTGTGGTGTGGACTTTCATGGTACCTACATATTGGTGCATGGAATATTGGTTATGCATGTATTTGGTGTTAAACTTATGATATGGAGCTATAAACATTAAAGTCTATCATCGTGTAGATTTCGATTTATAATTTCCGAACTATTGATGAAAAATGTGCATTTAATTGTGATGTGTGTTAATGCCGAAAATCGTCCAAAAATACAATTTAAGGTTGATGTGGAGCTTAACAACTAAAAAATAGAAATCGTTCGACAAACTATGCGACAAAGACAAAAAGTAAAAGAGACGAGAGGAATTTGGTGACGCGGGAAAAACCTCAACGAGGAAAAAACCCGCGGACGACAGTGATGGTCGTCGCTGTACTATGGTTGCCAATCAGGGGCGACGTCCTTATGTTTCAAGCGTCGAGAGTACAAACGATTACAATACAAATAACAGAAATAACTTAATCCGTAACGTAAGTAAGTGCGTCGTGTGTAAAAACAGCGTGTCGTGCATCGACTGTTCGATAGAGAACTTTGTTTCGAATACCCTTGCTTATGTCGTAGATGATATTGAACTCAGATGTGCGCAAATGAGGTTGGGATCTTAGTTTATATAGCCTTCGCAACCTTAAATGATCCCGTAAAAGTTGGAATAACGGTCGTAACGGTTTCTGAGATTTAATGCTCATAATGATCTTCGTCAGTTATAGGCGTTGGTCATTAATGGCTTTGATCCTACATTAAACTGAGAAAACATAACATTTGTGTCGTATGTTAGTTGGTCGAGGTCGTAAGGTATCTTATGACGGTTGTGTGAGTTGGACGACGACATGGTCGAGTGTGTATGGTTTTATCTTAACATGAAATGTGTCGTGTAAGAAGTGTTTTTTCCTTTTTCGGTCGTGGTCGTGACTTATAAATTTTTACCCAAACAGTTTGCCCCCAAAATTTAAAATGAAGAGGCAATTTCAAATTTCAAATTTTATTTTTGTCAGAAAAATGTCTGGGGTTGTGACACGTGTCGAAAGTCGATTCAGTTGCCTAGGAACCGAATCGGTTCACTTCCAACTGAGTGGGAAGTTGAAAAGAGGATAAGATCGTGACGCCATGCTGACGTGCAATCATGCTTGACAGTTGTGGATGCCAGGTGTCGACGACCTGTTGAGTTTTTGAAAAGGCATGGACATGTGTCGATCATCGAACGACTCGATATGACACGATCGATTACATAAATAGAGACCCTCGGCGGATCTTTTCTGTTTTACGTTTTCAGAGAGCCTTTAGAGTTATTTCTTTCTTCGATCCTTGTTTCTTTTCAGCGAATCCATTCCTAAACCTGCAAAATCTTGAATCGATTTAGAGTTTTCGAGGATTAGAGCATCTATTTAAGGTACGACTCTTGCTCCCTTTTATGCGTCGCAAGTCCATAGCTAGGAAGCCTAGGAAGAACTGGGATATTTTCACGCTTTCTGACCTGTAAATTTGGCTTACTGGTTTAACAATGTCGACCGAACCAGAGAATTCGATTCGAGATCAGGAGGATATAGATTCTCTTAGGAAGTTAGCGAAAATTCCTGTAGGGATTAAGCTATACAGGGCTGGTCAGGTTCGACCAGAAATGTGCCCGGATGGGTACTTCATGATATACGAGTATCCGTTCAAGATAGGTTTCCAATGGCCATATTCTACCCTAGCCAAGTCATTAATGTATGAGTTCGACCTCTCACCGAGACAGTTAATGCCCCAATTCTGGCGTGTCATCCAAGTCTTCAAACAACTTACTAAGGATTGGACGTCGCCCATGAACGTGAATGATCTCCTGATGGCCTATCAGGTCAAGATGGACGAATACCGTCGCTACAGTCTTTTTTCAAGGTACAAGGGCGACCGTACCTTGGTCCTGAAAACGGAGGTCAACGACCGTAAGTGGAAGGCCAGGTACATGTAGCGACACTGGACCCTGAGAGCGACTGGATTAGGGCCGACTGGAATATGTCGGGTGAGATTTTTAAACTTTGTCGTACGTCCTGTATTATATTTTGTTGACTTGTTTTTTACTTACCTTCTCTTTTTTATCTGTTTGACATATATCAAGTTCGGGGACGTGAAGCCCAACGCTGACTCCAAAGCCAAGATCGACAAATTTTTGGAGTTTAGTGCCTACGGTCAGTCGTTCGTCACACGACATCTCATGGACGAGGACGAGGACGTGGTGTACTTGAGAGAGAATCGAGATGAGAGGCGAGAGGAAGAGGAATGAGAGAAAGAAGAAAAAGAAGAGTCAAGAGAAGAGGAAGAAGAGATGACTGGTAAGTGTGCATCGCTTTTCTTTCTTGATTCACTACTCCGTCGCATAATCGTTTTATCGCCTAATGTTTCTATTTTTGGCTGTTTAGGAGAAGCCAGTGCTAAGTTGTCGTCCGTGGCTACCAAGATGGCAGCCCAAGCTGAATTGGCCCTTAAGGGCAGAGAGATGAGGAAGGGGACCTCGACCACTGGGTCGGGGTTTTAAAGAGGACCAAGATGATGGTCCCGAAGGAACCGTCTTCAAAGGCGGGTGAGTCGTCGAGAGTCGTCACTCCTGAGAAGGCGAAGGTGTTGGTCGCATCTCTTGGGAAGACGATAACATCTTCTGATGCGATCGACGCGATGCCAGTCAGCTCAGCGCCTCCGGCGAAAATGGCGGTGTCTCCATCTGCCACGTCGACCCCTTCGTCGGCCGACAAGGGCAAAGGTCACTCGACGGGAGAGGCCGAAGTCACGACAGTTAACTTTACGTTGCCTTCGGACTTCATGGCGGATAATGTCCTGGACGGGACGAAGCTTTTTCCTCATCTGGGGAAATATCAGCTCCCCTCTTTTAGGGAGCGTTTCCAGGGGGTGCCGGTCGAGGAGACGGGATCCCACGTCGCAGTGTTTTTATGCTTTCTGTAGTTTTTGCCGAGTGTTATTGTAAAGCCCGTGTCCCGGTACGTTTATTTTTCTTTATTATTTATTAATGGCTTTAATATCGTTCCTTTTTAGTGAATCTTTTTAACGGGGGTTAGGCTCGGTTGACCAAAAATGTTAATATTGGAATAACTCTATTCAAATGGTAAGGAGTGGGAAAATGAGGGACTAAAAGTGGTTATGTGGCAAACTTTGCATGGGATCGGCCTTAAAGAAAACCGACCCCTCCCTCCTCGTTCTAATTTCGTCCCAAGCAAGAATTAAGAAAAGAAAAACCCTACCCCTTCCCTTTCCTTTTACCTGCTGCTGCGCCGGCCGTGCCACCCCAAAAACCACCGCACGTCGCCGTGGTTTTTCCGCCGGAGAGAGAGAGTGAGCGAGGAGGAGAGAGCGAGAGAGAGAGGAGGAAACGGCGAGCAGGAGGAAGCCGGGATCGCGTTACGGTTGTGGTCTCATTATCACCGTGAGGTAAGTCTCTTTTCGTTCTTCCCTTTTCGTTCCCGTCGCCGGCCGCAAAGCAACCGCCACCGCCGCAGGTGGCCTAGGCCGCTGCCGGTGGTGACAGCGGTGATTCTCCCTCCCCACGGTGGTGGTGGTGCGAGTGTGTGGCTGTGTGCGGCGGTGTGTGGTCATGTAGGTGTGTGTGTGGTACGAGTTTTGTGGGTGCGATTACGGTGGCCGCCGGAGTGTCGCCGCCGCCGCTGTGCCCCACCGATGGGGGGTGGCAGTGGGTGGTGGCCACGGCAAAACCCTAAAACCACCCCTGGCGAGACCCTAAACCTCAGTCGTTAGAACCTTAAACCGTAAACCGATCGCGAAGCGTAACCGTTTTATAAGTTATCATTTTATGTAAATTATAAGTGTGCTGTCCAGTTTTCGTTTGACCATAACTTCTCCGTCGTAACTCCGATTGAGCCGAAACTGGCACCCACGCTTTGAGCTCGGGACCGAGTACGTTTTCTGTGTTTTGGCGGAAAACTGGTTCGGCCTCGAGTTGGGAGAAAAAGTGGTCGCAAGTTGTGCGGTTCGTCATTTTATGTGAAATTTCCTGGAATCTGCCACAGTCTTGCGAAGGCCGTAACTTTTTACTCGTAACTCGTTTTGAGGTGATTTTGGTGGCCATAGTTCCCTATTCGAGTCGGGAAGGTTTTTCGTGTTTTGCCGAAAGTCTGATTTAAACCGTAGCTAGGCTGTTTTGGACTGTTTTTGCAGCTGGACCGAAACTGGCAGTTTCGGGTAACCGTTCGTATTTAATTCATAATTAATTATAGAAAAATCGTTAGGAGGCGTGTAATATATCCTCGGAAAGGTATTTCAGGGCACTTTTCAACCGTGTAATAAATCGGAGTTTTTTCCGGAGTTTTAGTGGTCAAATCAGGTCCCGAACAGACCTGTTCGGTATGACCGAAAGTTAGTTTTAGTGATAGTTTGGGGTGTGTCGCGTCGTGGGGTCCGGGTCTCGTATTGACGTATTTTATCGTACGTTTAGGTGCCGGAAAGTGATCGTCGTTGTGTGGAGCTACTTACTATTTTTTTGCTAGGCGCGCACCCGAGGTGAGTTCTCTCACTACAATTAATTAATAGTTGTTTATTATTACTGTAGCACGTGTGTGATAATTATATGCGGGATTGTTGGGGGCTAGATAGTGGGACGTCTAGTTAACATTATGTGCTACATTATTCGGCGGGGCCGAGTCCCGACGGGGACGGAGGTGTTTTACGCAGTAGGCGTAAAAGGGGCGTTTACGCGGTAGGCGTAAAAAGGATGTCACACGCAGTAGGCGTAAAACGGGTGTTTCCTGCAGTAGGCGGAAACGTGCGGCGGGGCCGTAGACCCGACATCCGCCCGGGAATTTTGTTATGTGGTGGTTATTATACTTGTTCATGATTTGTTCGTAGACTTGTAGGTGGTGGTGTGATCCTCTTTGCTTTAGGGGTAATATGAGATAACCATTGTTAATTGTTGTGTTTGAATTCACTAAGCTTCGTGCTTACCCCTCCCAATTTACAGTGGCTGCAGGTATAAGTGGTACGAAGGCATGACTGGCACACACTGACGCGCAAGATGGATGGGTCGAAGGATTTGCTTATTAAACATTTTCCCGTTATTGAATAAACAATTTAATTTCCGCTGTTGACTTGTGTTTTAATAACGCTCGTGGTTAGAATTATTATTTTGGGTTTAATAAATGGAGACTTATTATTAAATATGCGCGTTTAAAATTTTTTAAATTTTCTTGAAATTTTGGGGCGTTACAACTTGGTATCAGAGCACAGCTTGAGTGAATCAAACGCACCTCGGTGTGTTGGGTCTCAAGTTGCGGCTGGGAAATTTTCAAATACTTTATTAAATCTTTTTAGAAATAAAAGGAAAAGTAAAAACCCGTTCGAGGAACGGTGATCGAGGGCGCAGTGTGTACAGTCAGCCGGAGCCAAGGGAAAGGTACAATGCTTAGTGTTTTCTCATTTTATCGCTTTCTAGATCCTAGGGCATGTATGCTAGATTGCCTGAGGTTGACACTATGCGATACGTTGGATTACTTGCTGTTATGATTTTCTTGCTAATTGTAGTAGGTTTCTAAGTAGGTGCCCTTTAAATCGTATGCGGTAAGAGGCTAATAGCCTTAGAATATTCGATATAGTTCTATTGCGCAGCTCTTGTTTGAGTCCAACCGTTCTAGGATAGAATCTAGTATTCGAATGGCTATTTGTCTTGCACTGCATATGATTGGGTATTTGCGCGGCCACTCATTATGATTAACAGGGTTTTATAGTAGCGAGGGTAGTGGGTGGAATGTAATTCCTAGGGAGCTAGGAAGGGTGAGTGCATATGCCGGTGCGGGCATATGTGTTGAGTTGCGGCGAGAACTACTTGGACCCTCGGGATGGGACACGAAACGGGTAATGATAGGTGTGGAAGGTAGTAGTAGAGCTCCTACTACCGGAAGCACAGGATCAGTGCTCGGGTCGGGAAAGTCACGAGGAATTCAAGGAGTTGAGCGTATGTGTTGATAGTGTGAGTTATTAGCTGATAATAACTCTTTGATTTTCTCCTTCTTATAGAATGGTCAACACTAGGAGACGCGGTGAGGCTGAGCCGAGGGCTGAAGCCGGGATCACTGAGCAGCGGATCCAAGAGATGATTGCAAATGAGGTTGCACGAGCTGTTGGGGATGCAATTCCCGAGATTATCACCGCGATTCAGAATCAACTGGTGACCCTAGTGGAGGAGCGGTTTGCAGCGATGCCGCCGCCTGTTGGGGGACAGCCCCGTGCCCGAGACTTCCAGTATCGGGACCTTTCTGCCTGCTCTCCACCAGAATTCAAGGGTGACTCTAACCCTATCGTTAGCATGCGCTGGATATCCGACATGGAGTGCGCTTTTCTGACAAGCGGCTGTCCGGATAACTTGAAGGTTCGATTTGCAGTGAATCTACTTCGCGAGGGAGCGAAAGACTGGTGCGCCACGGCATTGACTCTGGCCGAGCGTACCACTCTTACTTGGGACGAGTTCGTTGTTCGTTTCCGTGCTGAGTACGTGCCGCCGATAGAGATGGAAAGAATAGCGAAGGAGTTCTTGGAGCTGAACCAGACCACGGAGACCATAAAGGAGATGAACAAGAAGTTTACCGAAATGGCGCTATTCTGTCCCCAATATGCGGCCTCAGAAGAAATGAAGATGGCGAGGTACAAGGACATGCTTCGGACCGAGATCCGAGAAATTGTGAGCGCAGTGCAACATCCTTCGCTGTCGGCTATGATGGATGCAGCGCGGAGAAGAGAGTTAGAGTTGGAGACCCAAGCGAAGAAGAGGAAGGCGGCACAGGCAGTGACGCCTATCTCTGCAGTGCCGAAGAAATCGAAGTTTGTTGATTCTCGTGGGCACACGAAGAGTAGCGGTTCTAAGGCCCGGGATGTGAGTGGTAGAAGATCTGATGCATGTTACAAGTGTGGGCAGCCTGGCCATCTCAGTAGAGATTGCAGGTCGCCACTGATGTTATGTTTCGACTGTAAACAGGCTGGCCATGTGAAGGCCAACTGCCCGAATGCTAGGGCAACTGATGGGGGTGGTGCACAGAGGGCTCCTGTGAATGCCCCGCTGCGCATCACCGACGGCCGTACGGGTCAGCCCGGGACGGAGGCGGCCCGAGGGAGAGTCCACCAGCTGAAGGTGGAGGAGGCACAGGCGACGCCTAAGGTGGTGACAGGTATGTTTCATCACTCTTTTCTTTTGTCTTTCCTTTTCATGCCCTGTGTTTATGTATTGTTATTCTTTATATATTAGGTACGTTTCTAGTCAATTCTGTACCTGCGGTGGTAATGTTTGATAGCGGGGCTACTCATTCATTCGTGTCTCGCACTTTTAGCGAGAGGTTGGGTCGAGCGGTGGGACGTCTAGGATGTCCTTTATTGGTCGAGGTCGCCGATGATAGGACCTTGACGGTTACGGACGTGTATCGGGGATGCACGTTGGAAATCTCGGGTGTGAGGTTTCCTATCGATTTGATCCCTATAGCGATGCGAGAGCTTTGCGTGATAGTGGGCATGGATTGGATGGACGCGTTCGATGCAGAGATTGTTTGCCGTCGCAAACAAGTACGGGTTCGAACCCCAAGCGGGGGAGAACTGTTGATTCAGGGAGACTCGCCTAGTCGGGTTACGGCTATTTGTTCTGCGGCGAGGGCTCGGAGATACCTTCAGCATAGTGGGCAGGGGTTCTTGGCGTATGTGGTGGATACGCGTGTCGATGAGACGAAGATTAGTGCCGAGGATGTGCCAGTCGTGAGGGAATTCGCCGATGTATTCCCCGATGAGCTGCCAGGGATACCTCCCGCGCGACAGGTGGAGTTTCGAATCGACCTGATTCCAGGTGCTGCTCCGGTGGCCAAGGCACCTTATCGCTTGGCTCCACCGGAAATGAAGGAACTGTATGATCAGTTGCAGGAACTTCTCGAGAAAGAGTTCATTAAGCCGAGTTGTTCACCGTGGGGAGCTCCGATCTTGTTCGTGAAAAAGAAGGATGGATCTCAACGAATGTGCATTGATTACCGGGAGCTGAACAAGCTTACGGTGAAGAATCGTTATCCTTTGCCAAGGATTGATGATTTGTTTGATCAGTTGCAGGGAGCCTCGTGGTTCTCTAAGATTGACTTGAGATCCGGGTACCACCAGATGCGGGTGCGTAGCGAAGATACGGAGAAGACGGCCTTTCGCACGCGTTACGGCCATTACGAGTTCGTGGTGATGCCTTTCGGGCTCACCAATGCACCCGCAGCGTTCATGGACCTCATGAACAGGGTGTGTAGCCCGATGCTGGATCGCTCGGTGATCGTATTCATCGACGATATTCTCGTTTATTCGAAGACGAAAGAAGAGCACGAGGTGCATTTGCGGGAAGTTTTGGACGTGTTAAGGCGGGAGAAGCTTTATGCTAAGTTCTCCAAGTGTGAATTCTGGTTACGGGAGGTCCAATTCCTAGGACATGTCGTGAATCAGAACGGTATCATGGTCGATCCGGCCAAGATCTCAGCGGTAATGCGGTGGGAGGTGCCGAAAACTCCTACCGAGGTGCGGAGTTTTCTCGGGTTAGCAGGGTACTATCGGAGATTTATCCAAGATTTCTCCAAGATTGCCTTGCCTATGACTCGACTGACGAAGAAAACTGCAGCTTTCAGTTGGGGTGAAGAGCAACAGAAGGCGTTTGAGGAGCTACGCAGGCGTTTATGTGAGGCTCCTGTGTTAACCTTGCCTGAGGGCATGGAAGATTTGGTGGTTTACTGTGATGCTTCGTACCAAGGGTTGGGTGCCGTGCTTATGCAACGCGGCAAGGTCATCGCTTACGCGTCGAGGCAGTTGAAGCCTCATGAGGCGAACTACCCGACTCATGATTTGGAGCTGGGAGCGGTGGTGTTTGCTTTAAAAATATGGAGACACTATCTTTATGGTGTCAAGTGCACGATCTATACCGATCACAAGAGCCTTAAATACCTGATGGACCAGCAAAATCTTAATATGCGTCAGCGGAGGTGGCTTGATGTGGTCAAGGATTACGACTGCGAGATACTTTACCACCCCGGTAAGGCGAATGTAGTCGCGGATGCACTTAGCCGACATCCGGTCGGGGGATCTTTGAAGGGTTTTTGTCAGCGATTAACGGTAGTTGCACCACTCTTGGAGTCGATCGGTATCGCTCAAGAGGTGGCCGTGTTGGAGGAAAATGCTAAACGAGAGAGAGTTTCGGGAGAAATTCCGAAGTTAGTACGGGATAGTCGGGGACTGTTAACCCGTTATGGTAGAGTTTGGGTTCCATACACTGGTGGGAATCGCCAGACACTATTGGACGAGGCGCATAAGTCCAAGTTTTCGATTCATCCCGGAGCTACCAAGATGTACAGAGACCTGCGTGAAGACTATTGGTGGCCCGGCATGAAGCGGGATGTAGCCAAATGTGTGGAAGTATGTTTGACCTGTCGGAAGGTCAAAGCGGAACACCAACGACCGCATGGGAAATTGCAGCCGTTGGAGATTCCGGTGTGGAAGTGGGAGCAAATCACAATGGATTTCATCACTAAGCTTCCCAAGACTCAGCGAGGAAATGATACTATCTGGGTGATCGTGGATCGCCTGACGAAGAGCGCTCACTTCTTGGCGATTAAAGAGAGCTTCTCGGCGGATAAGCTCGCGGAGGTCTTCATCCGAGAGATTGTAACTAGGCACGGAGTGCCAGTCTCGATTGTCTCAGATCGGGATACTCGTTTCACCTCCCGGTTTTGGGAGAAGTTTCAGAATGAGATGAGTACGCGGTTGCATTTCAGTACAGCATTTCATCCTCAGACCGACGGGCAGAGTGAGCGTACTATTCAGACACTTGAGGACATGCTGCGAGCATGTGTGATTGACTTTGGTGGTAGTTGGGATCAGAATCTCCCACTAGCTGAGTTCTCCTACAATAACAGCTATCACGCTAGCATCGGTAGAGCGCCGTACGAAGTGTTGTATGGCAGGAAGTGTCGGACGCCCATTTGCTGGGGCGAGGTTGGTCACAGAGTGCTGGGGAGCACCGATGTGGTGCTAAAGACGACGGAAATGATCCAGATGGTGCGGGATCGGTTAGTCACTGCTCAAAGCCGACAAAAGAGTTACGCCGATAGGAGACGATCGGACTTGGAGTTCCAAGTCGGGGATTACGTTCTTTTGAAAGTGTCACCCTGGAAGGGGGTAATCCGTTTTCGCAAGCGGGGAAAGTTGGGTCCCCGATATATCGGACCGTACAAAGTCATCGCGCGTGTGGGGAAAGTAGCTTACCGATTGGAGCTACCAGAGGAGCTGAGCCTGATCCACAACACGTTCCATGTCTCTCAGTTGCGGAAGTGCGTGATGGATGAGTCTGCAGTAGTTCCCCTTGAAGATATTCAGATTGACGAGCGACTCAACTATGTGGAGAAGCCAATAGCCATCGTCGAGAGGAAGACGAAGACTCTGCGGAACAAAGTCATTGAATTGGTGAAGGTCCAGTGGCAGCACCGAAAAGGTTCAGAATGGACGTGGGAACCAGAAGCCGAGATGCGGGAGAACTACCCGGAGCTGTTTGCGGGCGTGGACTTCGGGGACGAAGTCTAATCCAAGCGGGGGAGAGTTGTAAAGCCCGTGTCCCGGTACGTTTATTTTTCTTTATTATTTATTAATGGCTTTAATATCGTTCCTTTTTAGTGAATCTTTTTAACGGGGGTTAGGCTCGGTTGACCAAAAATGTTAATATTGGAATAACTCTATTCAAATGGTAAGGAGTGGGAAAATGAGGGACTAAACGTGGTTATGTGGCAAACTTTGCATGGGATCGGCCTTAAAGAAAACCGACCCCTCCCTCCTCGTTCTAATTTCGTCCCAAGCAAGAATTAAGAAAAGAAAAACCCTACCCCTTCCCTTTCCTTTTACCTGCTGCTGCGCCGGCCGTGCCACCCCAAAAACCACCGCACGTCGCCGTGGTTTTTCCGCCGGAGAGAGAGAGTGAGCGAGGAGGAGAGAGCGAGAGAGAGAGGAGGAAACGGCGAGCAGGAGGAAGCCGGGATCGCGTTACGGTTGTGGTCTCATTATCACCGTGAGGTAAGTCTCTTTTCGTTCTTCCCTTTTCGTTCCCGTCGCCGGCCGCAAAGCAACCGCCACCGCCGCAGGTGGCCTAGGCCGCTGCCGGTGGTGACAGCGGTGATTCTCCCTCCCCACGGTGGTGGTGGTGCGAGTGTGTGGCTGTGTGCGGCGGTGTGTGGTCATGTAGGTGTGTGTGTGGTACGAGTTTTGTGGGTGCGATTACGGTGGCCGCCGGAGTGTCGCCGCCGCCGCTGTGCCCCACCGATGGGGGGTGGCAGTGGGTGGTGGCCACGGCAAAACCCTAAAACCACCCCTGGCGAGACCCTAAACCTCAGTCGTTAGAACCTTAAACCGTAAACCGATCGCGAAGCGTAACCGTTTTATAAGTTATCATTTTATGTAAATTATAAGTGTGCTGTCCAGTTTTCGTTTGACCATAACTTCTCCGTCGTAACTCCGATTGAGCCGAAACTGGCACCCACGCTTTGAGCTCGGGACCGAGTACGTTTTCTGTGTTTTGGCGGAAAACTGGTTCGGCCTCGAGTTGGGAGAAAAAGTGGTCGCAAGTTGTGCGGTTCGTCATTTTATGTGAAATTTCCTGGAATCTGCCACAGTCTTGCGAAGGCCGTAACGTTTTACTCGTAACTCGTTTTGAGGTGATTTTGGTGGCCATAGTTCCCTATTCGAGTCGGGAAGGTTTTTCGTGTTTTGCCGAAAGTCTGATTTAAACCGTAGCTAGGCTGTTTTGGACTGTTTTTGCAGCTGGACCGAAACTGGCAGTTTCGGGTAACCGTTCGTATTTAATTCATAATTAATTATAGAAAAATCGTTAGGAGGCGTGTAATATATCCTCGGAAAGGTATTTCAGGGCACTTTTCAACCGTGTAATAAATCGGAGTTTTTTCCGGAGTTTTAGTGGTCAAATCAGGTCCCGAACAGACCTGTTCGGTATGACCGAAAGTTAGTTTTAGTGATAGTTTGGGGTGTGTCGCGTCGTGGGGTCCGGGTCTCGTATTGACGTATTTTATCGTACGTTTAGGTGCCGGAAAGTGATCGTCGTTGTGTGGAGCTACTTACTATTTTTTTTGCTAGGCGCGCACCCGAGGTGAGTTCTCTCACTACAATTAATTAATAGTTGTTTATTATTACTGTAGCACGTGTGTGATAATTATATGCGGGATTGTTGGGGGCTAGATAGTGGGACGTCTAGTTAACATTATGTGCTACATTATTCGGCGGGGCCGAGTCCCGACGGGGACGGAGGTGTTTTACGCAGTAGGCGTAAAAGGGGCGTTTACGCGGTAGGCGTAAAAAGGATGTCACACGCAGTAGGCGTAAAACGGGTGTTTCCTGCAGTAGGCGGAAACGTGCGGCGGGGCCGTAGACCCGACATCCGCCCGGGAATTTTGTTATGTGGTGGTTATTATACTTGTTCATGATTTGTTCGTAGACTTGTAGGTGGTGGTGTGATCCTCTTTGCTTTAGGGGTAATATGAGATAACCATTGTTAATTGTTGTGTTTGAATTCACTAAGCTTCGTGCTTACCCCTCCCAATTTACAGTGGCTGCAGGTATAAGTGGTACGAAGGCATGACTGGCACACACTGACGCGCAAGATGGATGGGTCGAAGGATTTGCTTATTAAACATTTTCCCGTTATTGAATAAACAATTTAATTTCCGCTGTTGACTTGTGTTTTAATAACGCTCGTGGTTAGAATTATTATTTTGGGTTTAATAAATGGAGACTTATTATTAAATATGCGCGTTTAAAATTTTTTAAATTTTCTTGAAATTTTGGGGCGTTACAGTTATTAACTCATGTTTCTTTGTGTTTCAAGCATTCCAGTCTTCCCTTGCCATGTACTCCGAAATGGAGAAGACGAGGGGTTTGGTGCCCGCAGCTCTCGAAAGAGAGAAAGCGGCACTGGAGAAAGAGAAAGCCGCCCTGGCGCGCGTCAATGTCTTGTCTGTGCGGCTCGACGACGTCCAGAACGACCTGGAGGCCATTGAATGCGAGAAGGACGATGTGAACACTCGTCTTAAGCAGGCCCTGGCTTTGATAGCCGATTCAAGGGCTGAGTTGGACAGGACCAAAGAGTCCTTGGCTGCGAATGAAAAAGAAGCCAAGGATTCTAAGTGCAAAGTGTTGGAGTTGGAGGGGGAAGTGAAGGAGCTGAGGGACGAGCTGAAGTCTGTCTTCGCCCTTGCTCGA
Source organism: Saussurea involucrata (assembly GCA_033807775.1). NCBI lineage: Eukaryota > Viridiplantae > Streptophyta > Magnoliopsida > Asterales > Asteraceae > Saussurea > Saussurea involucrata. Next base: position 79,263,297 of record CM066318.1, on the reverse strand, counting down.
TTGACTACTCGAGCGGCGATCATGCGACAGCACTTGTCGGGGAAGAATCCCCTTGCCTCGGCGTCGGACGAGCTGGCCTTCTATTTGGCAAACGACGGGTCTGAGAGGGACCTCGACTCTGACGACGAAAAGGAGGTCGAGGAGGAGGAGATGGACGAGGGCTTCATGGGTGAATCTTCTGGTCCTAAGACAGCCGATGACCCACCCCACCCCAGCCTTAGAATTTTTTTTCATTTTGTTGATCGACCGTTGGGGGTCGAGTCTTTTGATGTATTTGACTGTTGATGAATGAAATTTATCTTTCTTTTGAACTCATGCATTACTTTGTCTTATTCGTTAAGTAAGTACAATATCGATCGTGAAATTCACCAAGTAAACGTACATCGTATGAAAATGAACATAAAGACTTGCGACATATGCATCCATTGCAATACCCTAATTAAAACATAGGTTGTAAGACCTTTAGACCTCTAAGTTGTGTAAAGCAAACACAAGTACGTGCGACTACAGCATTCACCCAAAACATGATAATTTTTCTAAGTTAGAAAACTTAGATCGTGAGGTCTTTGGACCTTAAGATCGTATAATTAAGACGTGCGGTAGACTTGGGTCGTGCGCTCCTACAATAGTGCAATCAAGTCATATAGTAGACCTGGTTACTTATGTCGTGCGATCCTGCGAAAATGTACTTAAGTCGTATAATAGACTTAGTAACTTATGTCGTGCGATCCTGCGATAAAACAAGGTCAGAGGTTGGTCGTTGGCTAACCAACGACCTTTCGATGCTCAAGTCAGTAATCGTCGTGGTAAATAAAAAATTGTATGAAAAAAGGGTTTAGAAGAAATACCTTTTCAGATGTGTTGCATTCCAGCTGCGTGGGATATCTCGATTGTCGAGGGTTTGGAGTTTATAAGCACCCTTGCCCACGACTTTTGAGATACGATAAGGACCTTCCCACTTGGTGGAAAGTTTACCTGCATTGAGCTCTTGAGTGCTTTGGAACACTCGTCGGAGGACGTAGTCGCCTTCTTGGAAGACTTTAGCCTTAACGTTCTTGTTGAAATGTCGCTCGACCGCTTGTCATTGTGAGGCCATTCTGATCAGTGCTGATTCTATAATTTCTTCAAGGGCGTCGATGTCATAACTTAGATCAACCAAGTAATGGTCGACAGAAGTATGCCTTGAGGTCGGGAGCTGGACCTCGACCGACAGAACTGCTTCGCAACCATAAACCAAAGAGAAAGGGGTTTGTCCTGTGGACGTGCGTGGCATCGTGCGATTTGCCCACAGGACCGAAGGGAGTTCTTCGACCCACTTTCCTTTTGCAGCTTTCAACCTTTTCTTGATCGAAGCAATAATGGTTTTATTACTCGATTCTGCAAGTCCATTCGCCTGGGGATACATGGGTGTCGAGGTCGTCAGCTTGATATTGTGGTCTTCACAGAACTGTCGAGTCCTGTTGCTTATGAACTGGGATCCATTGTCGCAGACAATTTTGGATGGAATCCCGAACCTGCATATGATGTTAGTCTGGATAAAAGAGACGACCTCCTTGTCCGGACTTGGGAAAAGGCGGCTACTTCTATCCATTTAGAAAAATGATCTGTAAGTACGAGAAGAAATACCTTTTGCCCGGGGGCATGTGGTAACTTGCTGACAATATCCATCCCCCACCTCTTGAAGGGCCATGGGATTAGTGTCGAGTGTAAAGGTTCAGAGGGTTTGTGGGACGTACCTGAATTTCGTTGACAAGGATCACAATTATGGACATACCTGACGGCGTCTTGTCGCAGTGTTGGCCAAAAGTAGCCTTGTCGAGAGATACGATTGGCCAAACTGCGACCTCCTGAGTGGTTGCCACACTCCCCATCATGCATTTCTTGAAGGATTCTTTGAACATGACTTTTGCTGATAACACATCTCAGATTCAAGCCTGTCGATGATCGTCGATAGAGTCTATCTCTGATCACGACTTATTTGGATGCCTTGAACCTGATCTTCCGAGCTTCCATCTTGTCTTTTGGGAGTTGGTCGTGCATAAGGAATTTTCTGATGTCGCTCGACCAATCATCCTGTTGGTCTTCGATCTGGACGACGTCGTCACTTTCAATGGACGGTGTCGCTAGGTGGATCATAGGAATGTTGTCGAATAGAGGTTTACTGAGTGCAGACCCAAGGTTTGCTAAAGTGCCGCCTTGAGTATTTTGGTCCCTTGGAATCTGTTCGATTGAAAATGGTTTAAAAATTTCTGATTTTGCTTTTGCTACCTTTAGGTACGCTGTCATCTTTGAATCTTTGGCCGCGAATTCTCCATTCATCTGGTTTACGACCAGGATAGAATCGCTTTTGACATGTAGTGCGGTTGTCCCCAAGTCGTGGGCCATACTCATTCCCACGATCAGGGCTTCGTACTCGGCCTTATTGTTGGTAGTTTTGAAGTCGCATCGTACGGAGTATACCATCTTGCCCCCCTGTGGCGACTTTAAGACGACGCATAGTCCCGGACCCCTAATGTTGGATGACCCATCGACATGTAGGGTCCAGGGTACGTCGTATGACCCATCGACATGTAGGGTCCAGGGTACGTCGTCGTGAGTCGCCACAGTTAGAACCTCGAGCTCTGCTTCTTTTTCCAGCTCAAGATTGAAATCAGCGATGAAATCTGCCAAAGCTTACGATTTGATCGTTGTCCTGGGCTTGAAGTCGATGTCGTAACTACTGAGATATATGCTCCATTTCGCCAATCGTCCTATCAACTCAGGTTTCCTTAAGACAAACTTAAGAGGAAAGTTAGTCACGACAGTAATAGGGTGTGATTCGAAATAATGTCGTAATTTCTTTGCAGCTGTAACTAGCGACAAAAGTAAATTTTCCATAGAGAAATACCTGGTTTCGGCGTCCAAAAGGGATTTACTTACATAGTAGATCGACAGTTGCTGCTTTTCGTTTTCTCGTGTCGGGACGGCACTTACTGCATTAGGACTGACAGCCAAATATAGCTGCAAGACCACATTATCGTGAGGTTTTGATAGCAGAGGCGACGACGTCATGTACTTCTTTAGTTTCTGCAGTGCTTGCTCATGATCGTCGGTCCAGTTGAAGCATTTATTTTTTTCGGAGGACGTTGTGGAATAGATGGCATCTATCCGATGATCGAGAGATAAATCTGTTCAGGGCCGCCACTCGTCCAGTGAGCCTTTGGACATCTTTAAAATTCCTTGGGGACTTGATCTCGATAATGGCCTTGATCTGATCTGGATTGGCCTCGATCCCTCGTCGAGTGACCATATAGCCCAGGAACTTTCCGGCGCTGACGCCAAAGGAGCACTTCGTCGGGTTCAGCTTCATGCTATACTTTCGGAGGATGTCGAACGACTGCCTCAAATGCTCGATGTGGTCGACTACTTGCTTCGACTTGACGAGCATGTCATCAATATACACCTCCATCGTGTCGCCAAGATGATCTTTGAACATCTTGTTCACCAGACGTTGATAGGTAGAACCCGCATTTTTTAAACCAAAGGGCATAACCTTATAACAATAAATACCTCGATCTTTCATGAGGGCGGTTTTTTCTTGGTCCTCGACATGCATAAGGATATGATTGTATCCGGAATAAGCATCCATGAACGTCAATAGTTCATGTCCTGCTGTCGCGTCAACGATGGCATCGATATGCGGCAATGGAAAAGGATCTTTTGGACAAGCTTTGTTGAGATCTGTGAATTCGATACAGACCCTCTATTTGCCATTCTTCTTTTGCACGACCACGACGTTTGCAAGCCAGTCGGGGTACTTTACTTCTCGAATCTTCCCTATCTTGAGGAGGTTGTCGACCTCGTCATTGATTACCTTATTCCGTTCACGAGCGAATTTTCGTCACTTTTGCTTGACAGGTTTGAATGACGGGTCGGCGTTGATCTTATGAGAAATAACGTTGGGGTCTATGCCGACCATGTCTTCATGCGACCAGGCAAAGCAGTCGGCATGTTGCTGCAAAAAAGATATTAGCTTTTCCTTAAGGCAAGGGTCGAGGGATGAACCTATAAAGACGGCCTGGTCAGGCTTGCTCTGGTCCAGGACGATTTCTTCCAGGCGATAGTCGTCGGCTGTCCCAGGAGCATCCTGGACCTGTAATTGCTAGAGGGCTTGCTTTTGCGGTTTCAGGGTCATCTTGTAGCAGTCGTGGGCGACCTTCGGCTCACTTTTGATCTCATGGACTCCCCACGGCGTAGGGAACTTCATGGTTTAATGATATGTCGAGGGAACGGCTTTCATGTCATGGATCCATGGTCGACCTAAGATGATGTTATAGGCCGACGAGCAATCGATGACGTTGAACTTTGTCGGCTTGTTGATCCCTCGGGCGTAGACGGATAGGGTAATTTCTCCAAAGGTACTCGTCGCGTCTCCATTGAAACCCACCAAGGTTGTCGAGCGTCAGGTAATTTCCGATCGATCGATTCCCATGGCTTTGATGGTATCAAGGAAGATGACGTTCGTTGAGCTGCCCCCATCGACCAAGACTCGTCGGGTCAGGCAATTACCAATCGTGAGTTGAATAATCAACCCGTCATGGTGCTTTTGATGCGAGTCGCCGAGGTCGTCTTGATCGAATGTAATCTTCATGGCTTCTAACTCCAGATCTACTTTGGGTCTTGATGAGCGAGGGGTAGGTCGGTCATCAGGTGCTTGGATGGCGTGACGTTTGGATGTGGAATACGTCAGACCGCAGACGTCGGACCTGCCAGTTATGCAATTGATGACCTTTGCGTGGTCGGGAGATGACGGGCAAACGTCGTTAGCTGGGGTAACAACATTGTCGATGATATCCTTAAAATTGCCCTTCGGGACGTGGTATGCTAGCTCTTTTTTAAGGGCTATGCAATTGTCCGTCATATGACCATGGTCGACGTGGAAGTCGCACCACTTTGATATATCTTTCTTGCCGTCATCTCTGTCGGTCTTCTTCGGCCACCGGATGGTCGCCTGGACGGTCTTTAAGGCCTCGACCAAATCCTTGGAAGTTCCCTTGAATCCGTAGGAGGATATCTTAGGATACTGAGGAAATTTGGTCGGGGTCGCGGTCTTCTTTTTCTCGAATCGGACATTCGAGATCTATCGTGCAGGCTCTGATTTGGACACCGCCTTCGTCTTGAACTCTGCCTTCTTTACACTCAGTGACCTTTTGTCGTCAGAGTGCTTTCGACGGAAGGCATCATTGTCCTCTACCCTCATATAAGCTAGGGTTCTTGCTCGGACGTCTTCGAAATGTTTTGGAGGATACTTTGTTAGATCAGTGTATAGACCCGAACTGTCGTCTAGACCGCGTTTGTCGGCTTCGATCGCAGTCTTGACGTCGCAGTTACGGACACTGATCATTTCTGCATTGAACCTGTTGAAATAACTGCGGATAGATTCACCGGTCTTCTGCACGACATAATATAAGTCGCTGGTCTGCTTTTCCATGTTGCAACTGCTAGCGAACTGTTGGGAAAATTGATTGACTAACTCAGCAAAGGACCCGATGGATTTAGGCCTGAGGTTAATCAACCATTGGAGGGCGGCAACCGATAGGGTCGCCCCAAAACTTTTTCACATACAAACTTCCTGGTACCGAAAAGGGATCGACACAGTCCACATCAGTTGTTTATACTGTGCGATGTGTTTTTTGGGGTCCGAAATACCAGAATATTTGGGTGTGATGGTCGGGATACTGAATTTCTTGGGGACGTCGACGGTTGCAATTTCGTCGATGAAAGGTGATGCTTGGAATCCTGAGCGAGGCCCAATATTGACGGGCACGTCTGCCCCCGACAATTTTGCGAGCAAGGACAGGACACGTTTGTTCTGATCTTCCAACATCTTCAGTCGCTGAGCGACAGGATCCACACCTGTTGGAGGGTTGATCCCGGAATTTGCGCCGTTTCTGTACGACGAACCATTGGCGTCCCCATTGAGAGGGACGAAGTACGGTTGAGACCCGTTGTGCAGGGGCGGTGGCCTCAGATGCTAAGGAGGAATCGACCCGTACTGAGGATTATGGACGAATGGTCCCTGCTGCGAATTCTGAACGAATGGACGTTGCTGCGGATTTTGAACGAATGGACGTTGCTACGGATTTTGAACGAGCAGCCCATGCTGCGGATTCTGGACGAACGGTCCCGAACCTGGATTGCTGACAAATAGTCCTGGACCATTCTGCTGTCCGAATGATCCATTCGGATTTTGATTCCTCAGTCGCGCGATCTCTTCAGCTGCCCTTCGACTTTGCTCGGCAAGGGCGTCAATCTGACTGCGCGCAGCTACCAGCTCCTAATGCATCTAGGCGATGATCTGCTCTTGATTTCCCTGACCTTCCATTTTCCCGAAAGAGAAAAAAGAGAAAACTCCAAGAAACTGTTAGTCGGACGCACGTTTGTCGAAGACTTTCTCTATATGGGGCCCCACGGTGGGCGCCAAACTGTTAATGCCGAGAATCGTCCAAAAATACAATTTAAAGTTTATGTGGAGCTTAACAACTAAAGAATAGAAATCGTTCAACAAACTATGCGACAAAGACAAAAAGTAAAAGAGACGAGAGGAATTTGGTGACGCGGGAAAAACCTCAACGAGGAAAAAACCCACGGACGACAGTGATGGTCGTCACTGTACTATGGTTGCCAATCAGGGGCGAAGTTCTTATGTTTCAAGCGTCGAGAGTACAAACGATTACAATACAAATAACAGAAATAACTTAATTCGTAAAGTAAGTATGTGCGTCGTGTGTAAAAACAACGTGTCGTGCGTCGACTGTTCGATAGAGAACTTTGCTTCGAATACTCTTGCTTATGCCGTAGATGATATTGAACTCAAATGTGTGCAAATGAGGTTGGGATCTTCGTTTATATAGCCTTCGCAGCCTTAAATGATCCCATAAAAGTTGGAATAACGGTCGTAACGGTTTCTGAGATTTAATGCTCATAATGATCTTCGTCAGTTGTAGCCGTTGGTCATTAATGGCTTTGATCCTGCATTAAACTAAGAAAATATAACAGTTGTGTCGTATGTTAGTTGGTCGAGGTCGTAATGTATCTTATGACGATCATGTGAGTTGGACGACGACATGGTCGAGTGTGTATGGTTTTATCTTAACATGAAATGTGTCGTGTAAGAAGTGTTTTTTCCTTTTTCGGTCGTGGTCGTGACTTATAAATTTTTACCCAAACAATGTGCTTTCTAAATTATGATTTTATATGTATTAGATGGTGAGGACCCAAGGAAAAGACTTGGGTAGAGTTAAACTTGGTAACTCTTGAGTGAAAGACTTTAGAGTTGAACTCAATTTTATGGGACTAAAGACTCGGATAGAGTTGAAGTCCAATAGAACTAAAGACTCGAATAGGGTTGATGTCCAACATGACGAAAGACTCAGATATAGTTGATGTCCAGTATGACTAAAGACTGGATAGAGTTGATGTCCATATGACTCAAGACTCGGATAGAGTTGATGTCAAAATTTACTAAAAGCCTCTCCAATGATTATAGACGATGCATTATCATTTTGAGAATTGTTGAAAGCTATATTTTGTAATTCCGTTTAATAGCCTTACTATTTAACTATTTGATCTCTTTAGGCGTTAGCCTAAGATTTTTTCTGGAAATGACATGTATATTAGGTTCCTTAGGGGCGGGGCCCATAAAAATTGAAGCATTAGCGGGTTGGCCGATAGCGACAACTTTTGGAGTTAATTTTGAGAACATTGGCGTACATTTTTGGAACAGTTTTCATTTGAGGAATTATATGACAATTGTTTAATTTAGACGAATGTAGTTTAGATTAGTGACTTGTCATTGTTATTTCCTACTCATTGGTTTGAAATGCTATTTACTCTTCCCTGTTGGATGATAACTTTTATAGAAATGCCAAGTTTACGACATATTTCCAGGTATAAATTTACCCTTATTTTAGGGTGTTACACATAATGAATCATATTAATCTAGCATGGTCTCTATTGCTGAAGACTTGGGTACCTCTGTTGGAGTGGTAACCATTGAACAGGAAAGTCTCTCAAAGAAATTAAATTTTGATGAAATCAAGGAATCTCTTATTCAACTACAGAACAAAATTGATAAACAAAGTGAGATGACTCGTGGAAGGTTACTCAACCTACTACATTTGTTGGACCAAGCTCCGTATTTTTGGAGTATGACAAGGAACTATTGTACATCACTGAAAGACGTACCCAAAAGCTTGTGGTACTTTTCAATAATGTTGTTTTCAACCGAAAACCTTGTTAGATCTTAATCCTAGTGCTAGTGATGGGGAGAATGGTACTAAATCAACAAACATAGAATCAGAAGATACGTCTTACAAACCATCGGATGAAGACTTACCAAGTGAAGAATTTACTAAGTTACAAAAGATCAACCTCAGAGGGAAGAAACTCAAGATTAACGTTAAGGGGCGTGGAAACTCACGTTGAGGGGGAGAAATCTCAGGAAATGAAAGAACCCTAAGTTGCTTCAGTTGAAAGAGAAACAACTCCAGTCATTTGTCTGCAGCTAAACTCTTCAACTAGAAAGAGTTGGATGCAGCCATAGCTCTTCAACTAGATATAGATGAGAAGTTAGAAGAATTCAACAAAACTTTCTTTAGAAGAAGTCTCAAATCAAAGATTGTCAATGCTACAGTAATCGAATGTAAGAGAAGTGGTTTAAAGATCCAAATGTCAAAGTGAGATTAGAAAGGGAAGACTATATACATTAGAAAAGGGAAGACTATATACACTGGTTATGCATTTACGGATATACAAAATGGTTATATTATATTCATCGGATCTTAGACTAAGAATACTTTTGAAGTGATCATGTTGGTCCCAAAGGGTTATACAAGTTTGTAGAAGGGGGGGGGGGGGGGGGGGTTGAATACAAACACAAGTTTTTATCTTTCTAAATTGTTTATTGATTAAATCAAACAATTTACAGTTTGTTGCGGAATAAGGCTAAGTATAAAACCTAATCTAAACAAACTATGAGAATCACACAGATTTTTGCACTAAGAAAAGAAAGAAAGAAGTTAAGAAAATCTAAGGATAGATTTTCTTAAGGTACAAAGAAGTTCAGGGGTTCGTCGACACTTCGAAATGAAGAGCATTCCTCCTATTTATACTACATGCATTTAATGCATGTCAGGAGGACTTTACACATGTCATCACTTGGTTGGATGCATGCTTCTCACTTTTGCAAACAGGCCTTTGGCTGCATGGTGAGTGTTTGGGTAAAATTTCACCAGTCTCGACCACGACCAAAACGCTGAGAGCATTTATTACACTTTTCCATAATAAGATAAAATCATAATACTTTATCCCCTGACCAAAAGTTGAAATGGAAAGTTATCCACCTCACGACACTCGACCATGATGTCGTATAGCTCACACGACCGACGTGACGTACCTCGCGACCTCGACCGACTAACATATGATATTTCTGTTATATTTTCAGTGTTTAATGCAGGGTCAAAGCCATTAATGACCAACGGACATAACTGACAAGGACAATGATGAGCATTAAAAGCAGTGACCGTTGCGATCGTTACTCCTACAATCATGAGGGTCAATTAAAGCTATGAAGACTATAAATGCAAAGGCTAGAACATCATTTCAGATATCCTGAATCATCTGGCATCACCTGAATCATCTAGAACCATCTTGAAACAACAGAACAATCACCGCAAGAACACTCGAAGCAAAGAGCACTCTCTAAAGAAATTGCTCACGACGCATGACATACACGGACGATGCTTAGCTTTTTACACACGACACACTTGTTTCCACGCACGATACACTTGTTACTTTACATTTAAAAGTCTTTCTTTCATTTGTATTGTAATCTTTGTACTCTCGACACCTGAAACATAAGGATATCGCCCCTGTTTGGCGACCATAGTGCAGTGACGACCTCCCAAGTCATCCGCGGGTTTTTTCCTCATTGAGGTTTTTCCTGCGTCACCAAATTCTTTGTTTCATTTACATTTCTGTCTTAATCGCATTGCTTTGTCGAAAGATTCCTATTCTTTAGTTGTTAAGCTCCACAATCAACCTTAAGTTATCCTTCTGGACGATTTTTGGCATTAACAGTTTGGCGCCCACCGTGGGGCCCCATCTAGAGAAAATCTTCGACAAACGTGTGTCCTACTAACGGTTTCTTGGAGTTTCCTCTTATACTTGTTTCAGGAAAATGGCAACCCATGGAAATCAAGAGCAGCTCATTGCCCAGATGTATAATGAGTTGGAAGCTGCTCGAAATCAAATCAACGTCCTTGCTGATCAAAGTCGAAGGGCGGCTGAGGAAATCGCGAGGCTGAGAAATCAAAATCGGAGAGGATCATTCGGACCTCAAAATGGACCTAGACCATTCGTCCAGAATCTCGGTCCAGGATCATTCGGTCAGAATCTAGGATCCGCTCCCTTCGTCCATAATCCAGGATACACTCCCTTCGTCCATAATCCAGGTCCAGGTCCTGGTCCATTCGTTCATAACCCCGGACCAGGACCATTCGTTCAGAATCCGCAGCCAGGTCCATTCATGCAGAACCAACAGCCGGGATCGTTCAACCCAAATCCCTAGTTCGGGCCGGTCCCTCCTCACCATATAAGGCCACCACCCATGAACAATGGGTCCCAGCCGTATTTTGTTCCTTATAACGAGGATGTCAATGGATCTTCGTACGACAATGACACCAGTTCGGGAGTTGATCCATTGGCAGGTGTGAATCCCAATCCTAATGACCCCGTCGCTCAGCGGTTGAAAATGCTAGAAGATCAGAACGAGCGTGTCCTGTCTTTGCTCGCTAAGCTGCCGGGGGCAGCCGTACCTGTCGATGTCGAGCCTCGTTTAGGATTTCAGGCGTCGCCCTTCATCGACACGATCTCGACAGTCGATGTCCCGAAGAAATATAACATCCCCGCCTTCACTCCCAAGTATTCATGGGTAACCGATCCGATGGAGCACATCGCGCAATATAACCAGTTAATGTGGACAATCTCGATCCCTCATATGTATCAAGAAGTCTGCATGTGCAAGAGTTTTGGGGTGACCCTCACAGGTCCTGCCCTCCAATGGTTGATCAACCTAAAACCCAAATCCATCGGGTCGTTCGCTGAGTTGGTCAACCAATTCTCCCAGCAGTTCGCCAGCAGTCGCAAGATGGAGAAGCAGATCAGCGATTTGTACTATGTCGTGCAAAAATCCGGAAAGTCGATCTGGAGCTACTTCAATCGGTTCAACGCAGAGATGATCAGAGTCCGCAACTGTGACGTCAAAACCGCGATCGAAGCCTACAAACATGGTCTAGACGATAGTTCGGGATTGTATACTGATTGACCAAGTATCCCCAGAGAATTTCGAAGACGTCCGAGCTCGAACCCTAGCATATATGAGGGTAGAGGACGACGCTGCCTTTCATCGTAAGCACACCGATGACAAAAGGTCGTTGAGTGTAAGGAAGTCAGAGTTCAAGACAAAAGCCGTATCCAAGCCAGAACCCGCGCGTCAAATCTCGAACGGCCGATTCAAGACGAAAGCAGAGTTAAAAACCACGACCAAGTTCCCTCAGTACCCTAAGATATCCTCCTACGGATTCAAAGGGACCACTAAGGACTTGGTCGAGGCTCTGAAGACCGCTCTGGAGACTGTTTGGGCAAAAAATCACGTCGTACGACCACGATCAGAGCAGGTAAGACGCACGTTATAATCCAAATCTTGTATTAAGATAAGGTCTCGACAAGAACCCAGGAAACATCCGTCGTCTCCCATAAAAGGTAAGTCGTACGTCCCTCATGACGCTCGACCATAGCATCAGCCGTCCCGCACGACCGTCGCATAGAACCATGCGACCTCGACCGAACTAACGTTAACCATAACTGTTACGTTTGTTAAGTGTTTAATGCAGGAATCAAAGTCATTAAGGAACAACGGATATAACCGACGCAACCATTAACGATCGATAGCCGCAACGGACGAAGATCATCCTGGATAATCACTCCGACAACCGTTTCCAGCCGTTGTTGCCGTTGATCAAAGCATTAATGGAGCTAATTAATGATGCGAAGACTATAAATACCAAGCTAAGTCTTCACATCAAAGGACATCAGTTAACATCTAAGATACATCAGCGAACATCACCAAACAGCAGATAAAATCATCCAAAATCATAGCAAAGAACATTCAAACTCTGGAAATCAAGTACTGACAGCAAGAACTTTACAGCAAATTCAAGTGAAGCATTCTCTCTCGAAGAACTCACTCTGACGCACGACGATAACTTTCGACCAACAGTTATTTACACTTTATATTCACACACAACAAGCACTTGTACTTTACATTTTGAAGTATTTCCTTCATTTGTATTGTAATCACCGTACGACCGACGCCAGTACCAAGGACGTCGCCCCTGATTGGCGACCATAGTGCAGCGACGACATCCACTGTCGTTCGCAGGTTTTTTCCTCGTTTGAGGTTTTTCCTGCGTCATCAAATCCCTTGTCTCGTTTATTTTTCCCCTCGTCGCACCTCTCGTCGAAAGATTATTTCTTTAGTTGATTAAGTCCACATCGACCTTAAGTTGTCTCTTAGGTGCGATTTGTGCTATTAACAGTTTGTCGCCATCCGTGGGAATACATCTAAAGAAAATCCTCGACGAACGTGCATTCTACTAACAGTTTCTTGGAGTTTTTTCTGCTCTCTATTGCAGGAACAATGGCAGCCCCTGGAAATCCGCAGCAAGCTGTTGCTCAGATGTATCAGGAGCTCGAAGTCACCAGGAATCAGCTCAATGCAATGGCAGAGCAGAATCGCAGAGCAGCTGAGGAGATCGCGCGATTAAGAAATCCTCTTGGGCCTCAAAATGGTCGTAGGCCGTTCGTGCAGAACCCAATTCCAAGATCGTTCGACCAGAATGGACCTAGACCATATGTCCTGAATCCAGGTTCATCCGTGCAGAATCAGCATCCAGGCCCGTTCATGCAGAATCAACAGCCAGGGCCGTTCAACCCAAATCCTCAGTTTGGGACAATTCCTCCTCAAAACATAAGGCCACCACCCGTGAATAATGGGTCTCAGCCATTACAGGGGTCACAACTATTTCAGCAGCCATTTCAGAATGGACCTCAAGGTGGATCTCAGCCACTCTACGGTGGATCGCAGCCTTTCCAGCAAGGATCGCAGCCATTTCAGAATGGACCGCAGCAATTCCACTATGGGTCGCAACCATATTTTATCTCGTTCAACGAGGACACCAATGGTTCGTCGCACGGTAATGGCACTAGTCTAGGAACCAATCCCTCGACAAGGGCAAATCCTTATCTTAACGATCCCGTCGCCCAGCGTTTGAAGATGTTAGAAGACCAAAATGAGCGCGTCCTTTCCTTGCTCGCCAAGTTTCCTGGGGCAGCCGTGCCTGTCGACGTCGAGCCTCGCTCGGGGTATCAGGCGTCGCCCTTCATCGACGAGATCGCCACCGTCGAGGTCCCAAAGAAGTATAACATTCCTGCCTTCACTCCCAAGTATTCGGGTGTGACCGATCCAACCGAGCATGTCGCGCAGTATAAGTAGCTCATGTGGACAATCTTGATTCCACACATTTACCAGGAAGTATGCATGTGCAAGAGTTTTGGGGCGACTCTCACTGATCCAGCTCTCCAGTGGTTGATCAATCTCAAACCCAAATCTATCGGGTCGTTCGCCGAATTGGTCAACCAATTCTCCCGGCAATTCGCCAGCAGTCGGAAGATGGAAAAGCAGACTAGCGATCTGTACTATGTCGTGCAGAAGACCAATGAGTCTATCCGAAGTTATTTCAATAGATTCAATGCCGAAATGATCAGTATCCGCAGTTGTGACATCAAAACTGCGATCGAGGCCTATAAGCGTGGTCTGGACGATAGTTCGGGTCTATACATCGATCTGACCAAGTATCCCCCAGAGACTTTCGAAGATGTCCGAGCTCGAACCTTAGCATATATGAGGGTCGCGGATGATGCCGCCTTTCGTCGCAAGCACACTGACGACAAGAAGTCGTTAGGCGTCAGAAAGCCAGAGTTCAAGACAAAGGCTGTTTCCAGAATAGAGCCCGTGCGCCTAATTTCAAATGTTCGTTTCAAGACGAAAGCAGAGGCCAAGACCGCGACTAAGTTCACTCAGTACCCCAAGATATCCTCTTACGGATTCAAAGGATCTACAAAGGACCTAGTCGAAGCTCTGAAAAGTTCCCAAGCGACCATTCGATGGCCAAAGAAGTCCGACCTGGACGAGGCTAAGAAAGACAAATCAAGGTGGTGCGACTTCCATGCCGATCATGGTCATGCGACAGACGACTGTATCGTATTAAAGAAGGAATTAGCGTATCATTTCCCGAAAGGAAATCTCAAGGATATCATCGACGATGTTGCCGTTCCAGCTAATAGCCATCGACCGTCGACCCCCGAGCACGCGAAAGTCGTCAATTGCATCACCGGTGGTTCAGACGTGTGTGGTCTGACGTATTACGTGGCCAAGCGTCATGCCAGTCAGGCGCCCGATGATCGTCCTATTCCTCGTTCGTCTAGACCAAAGGAGATTTGGAGCTAGAAGCCATGAAGATTGTGTTCGACCACGTCGACCTTGGCGACTCGTATCAGAAGCATCACAACGGGTTGATCATTCAGCTCACAGTCGGTAACTTCCTAACGCGTCGAGTCTTGATCGACGAGGGCAGCTCAGCAAATGTCATTTTTCTCAACACCATTAAAGCCATGGGAATCGATCGCTCGGAAATCACCCGACGTTCGACGACTTTGGTCGGTTTCAATGGAGAAGCGACGAGCACCTTCGGAGAGATAATCTTGCCCGTCTACGCCGGAGGAGTCAATAAGCAGACCAGGTTCAGTGTCATCGATTGTGCGTCGGCCTATAACATCATCTTAGGACGACCATGGATCCATGATATGAAAGTAGTTCCCTCGACGTATCATCAAATGTTGAAATTCCCTACGCCTTGGGGAATCCAGGAGATCAAAAGCGAGCCAAAAGTCGCTCGTGAGTGCTACAAGTCTACCTTGAAGCCGCGAAAATAAACTAAAGTCACAAGATCAGGCTCTCGACAGGATCGTTTCTTCTATCCCTAAATTAATATCTTTTTTCACAGAGATAAGTCTACTATGGTGCCCGGTCGCACGCCGTCAGAAGGTCCCTCACATTTATCGGTGGATTCCAGTTGGAGGTAAGTCATTCGATGATCAAGATAACTCGCCAGAACTGGGGCATCAATTGCCCCGGCAAAAGATCAAATTCACACATGAACTCTTTGACTAAAGGCGAATATGGCCAGTGAAAGCCTATTTTGAACGGGTATTCGTATATAACAGTGTACCCCTCAGGGCACATTTCCGGTCGAACCTTGCCAACCTTGCTTACGGTAATCCCTATGGGAATCCTCGCTAGACTTCTAAAGTCGTCGAGATCTTCTTCGTTTTTAATGGTTCTTCTAGGCTCTGTCGACATTGCCAGCCCCGTTAAATTGATTTTCACTTCTGAAAGGCCCCAGATATCCCAGTTTTTTCTAGGCTTTCTACAATAGACTTGCGACGCATACGCAAACTGGAGGGTCATATCTTATATGATCTCAGAAAAACATAAATTAGGTCAAAGATTCTTGCAAGTTCTAATCGAACGGAAATCGCCAAGAAAAGATCCATCGTAATCTTTATTTATGCAGTCGATCATGTCAGGTCGAAACCTTGGATGACCGCCGCGCATCCTTGCCTTTCGCATGCCCGCCCGGATCTTCGACACCTGTCCTCGACAGCTGGTAAGCATCATCGTGTGTCATCATGACGTCACGACCTCGTTCCCTTTTCAACTTCTCGATCAGTTTGAAACGGACCAGTCTAGTTCCAAGGCGGTTGAGGTAATTTCTAACTCTTGTCTTATTTCCTATGCGTCTGATTGACAAAATTTAAAACTTAAATTTGACATTCAATTTTCAAATTTTGGGGGCAAACTGTTTGGGCAAAAAATCACGTCGTACGACCACGATCAGAGAAGGTAAGACGCACGTTATAATCCAAATCTTGTATTAAGATAAGGTCTCGACAAGAACCCAGGAAACATTCGTCGTCTCCCGTAAAAGGTAAGTCGTACGTCCCTCATGACGCTCGACCATAGCATCGCCCGTCCCGCACGACCGTCGCATAGAACCATCCGACCTCGACCGAACTAACGTTAACCATGACTGTTACGTTTGTTAAGTGTTTAATGCAGGAATCAAAGTCATTAAGGAACAACGGATATAACCGACGCAACCATTAACGATCGATAGTCGTAAAGGACGAAGATCATCATGGATAATCACTCCGGCAACCGTTTCCAGCCGTTGTAGCCGTTGATCAAAGCATTAATGGAGCTAATTAATGACGCGAAGACTATAAATACCAAGATAAGTCTTCACATCAAAGGACATCAGTTAACATCTAAGATACATCAGCGAACATCACCAAACAGCAGAGAAAATCATCCAAAATCATAGCAAAGAACATTCAAACTCTGGAAATCAAGTACTGACAGCAAGAACTTTACAGCAAATTCAAGTGAAGCATTCTCTCTCGAAGAAGTCACTCTCGACGCACGACGACAGCTTTCGACCAACAGTTATTTACACTTTGTATTCGCACACAACAGGCACTTGTACTTTACATTTGGAAGTATTTCCTTCATTTGTATTGTAATCATCGTACGACCGACGCCAGTACCAAGGACGTCGCCCCTGATTGGCGACCATAGTGCAGCGACGACATCCACTGTCGTCCGTAGGTTTTTTCCTCGTTTGAGGTTTTTCCTGTGTCATCAAATCCCTTGTCTCGTTTATTTTTTTCCCTCGTCACACGTCTCGTCAAAAGATTCTTTCTTTAGTTGATTAAGTCCACATCGACCTTAAGTTGTCCCTTTGGTGCGATTTTTGGCATTAACAGCGACCATTCGATGGCCAAAGAAGTCCGACCAAGCTGACGATAAGAAGGACAAATCAAAGTGGTGCGACTTCCATGTCGACATGGTCATGCGACAGATGATTGCATAGCTCTTAAAAAGGAGCTAGCCTATCACGTCCCATATCAAGGACATCATCGACGACGTTGTTACTCCAGCTAACGACGCTCGACCGCCGACTCCCGATCGTACAAAGGTCGTCAACTGCATCACTGGTGGCTCAGACGTATGCGGTCTGACAAATTCCACAACCAAACGTCACGCCAGTCAGGCACCAGATGATCGGCCTATCCCGTGCTCATCGAGACCTAAAGGAGATCTGGAGTTAGAAGCCATGAAAATCATGTTCGACCATGACGACCTCGGTGACTCGTATCTGAAGCATCATGATGGGTTGATCATTCAACTCACGATTGGTAATTGTTTAACCCGGCGAGTCTTGGTCGATGGAGGCAGTTCAGCAAACGTCATCTTCCTTGACACCATCAAGGCCATGGGAATCGATCGATCGGAAATCATCCGACGTTCGACAACCTTGGTCGGTTTCAATGGGGAGGCGATGAGTACCTTTGGAGAGATCACCTTGCCTGTCTATGCCGGAGCAATCAACAAGCAGACCAAGTTCAACGTCATTGATTGCTCGTCGGCCTATAACATCATCTTAGGTCGACCGTGGATCCATGAAATGAAAGCCGTTCCCTCGACCTACCACCAGACCATGAAGTTCCCTACGCCATGGGGAGTCCAGGAAATCAAAAGTAAGCCGAAAGTCGCCCGTGACTGTTATAAGACCACCTTAAAGCCGCAGAAGTAGGCCGTCTAGCAGTTACGGGTCGAAGAAGTCAGAGTACATGTTTGGGCGAAAAATCACGTCGCTCGACTGCGACCAGAACAGATAAGACGCATGTCCTAAGCTATATCTTGTATTAAGATAAAGTCTAAGCAAGAACCCAGAAAACATCCGTCGTCTCCCGTAAAAGGTAAGTCGTACGTCCCCCATGACGCTCGACCATAGCATCGCCCGTCCCGTACGACCGTCGCATAGAACCATGCAACCTCGACCAAACTAACGTTAACCATGACTGTTACGTTTGTTAAGTGTTTAATGCAGGAGTCAAAGTCATTAAGGATCAACGGATATAACCGACGCAACCATCAACGATCGATAGCCGTAACGGACGAAGATCATCATGGATAATCACTCCGACAACCGTTACAGAACGTTGCAGCCATTATAGCTGTTAAATGAAGCAATCAATGAGCTAATTAAAGCTCCCAAAGACTATAAATACCTAAGTCTTCACATCAAGGATCATCTGTTAACATCCGATACACATCAGCAATCATCAGCGAACTCAAGAACACTCGAAGAAAAGCTCAAGTCATCGTTCTCGACGCACGCCAACAGCTTTCGACCAACAGTTGTTTACACATTGAATTCACACGACAAACACCTGTTTTTACGTTCAAACACTTGTATTTTACATTTCAAAACATTTTCTTCATTTGTATTGTAATCACTGTACGATCGACACCAGTATCCAAGGACATCGCCCCTGATTGGCGACCATAGTGCAGCAACGACACCCCCTGTCGTCCGCAGGTTTTTTCTCCGATTGAGGTTTTTCCTGCGTCATCAAATCCCTTGTTTCTTTATTTTTATCCTCGTCGCACGTCTCATTGAAAGATTCTTTTTTTAGTTGTTTAAGTCCACATCGACCTTAAGTTGTCCCTTTGGTGCGATTTTTGGCATTAACAGTTTGGCGCCATCCGT
Organism: Saussurea involucrata; assembly: GCA_033807775.1. Taxonomy (NCBI): domain Eukaryota; kingdom Viridiplantae; phylum Streptophyta; class Magnoliopsida; order Asterales; family Asteraceae; genus Saussurea; species Saussurea involucrata. The sequence continues at coordinate 79,244,521 of CM066318.1, read as the reverse complement.
GGGACCACATCTAGAGAAAATTCTCGACGAACTAGCATTCTACTAATAGTTTCTTGGAGTTTCTTCTATTTTCTGTTGCAGAAAAACGGCAGCCCCTGGAAATCCGCAGCAAGCCGTCGCTCAGATGTATCAGGAGCTCGAGGTTGCCAGGAATCAACTCATTGCAATGGCAGAGCAGAATCGCAGAGCAGCTGAAGAGATCGCGCGGCTAAGGAGTCCTTTTGGACCCCAGAATGGTCCTAGACCATTCATCCAGAATCTAGGTCCGGAACCAGGCCCGTCCGCGCAGAATCAGCATCCAGGTCCATTCATGCAGAATCAGCAGCTGGGTCCGTTCATTCCGAATCCCCAGTCTGGGCAGATTCCCCCTCAGCACATCCGACAATGTAACACCCCGTTTCCCAATTTACGTGATTTAACTGTCTCTTTTGGGGTTGAGTTAATTTTTGGGTCGTTATGTACGTGTTCAAGAATCTAGGGGCCAGTTTATCAATTTTGTAAGATGAGGGTGTGTTTTGGCATGTATGTAAAGGGATGGAAACCCTAAACACCCTCATTTGCAGCCATTTGTTTCTTTAGCAAAGAAGAGAGAAAAGAGAAAGGGATTTTCGGAGTTCTTGTGAGCTGCTGTGAAAGATCGACCGATTCTCCTTCGTTAACCGTTGGCATCGGAGTTCCCAGTAGAGAGAACCAAGTGTCCGAAGTTGCTGTATTTTCCAGGCGAAAGATTTGGTGATTTTGGAAGATTCAAGTTGTGAAAGGTTCTAGGAGGATTGTTTTTCGCGGTCTAGAATTGCAAGGTATGTGTATTATGTTTAGAAATCAATAGAAATGGGGTGTATGAAATAGGATGTTTGGCAAGGTTTTATGGTATTTGGACTATCCTAGCTATGTCATTTCGGGATGAGAGTTGGGATAGAATTAGAGTTCCATTTTTGGGCTTGTTATGATATGTGTATGTATGAATGTTATAGGTGGTACGAGGTGATTATTATACACTGTGAAGCACTTGGTAATTGACATCTTGACAGGTGAGTACTCTACCTATATTATGTAAGTTATGTGTATGTAGTTGGATTGCATGTGTGATTATGTGTATGTTTGGCTTTGCCAAAGGAAAGAGTACCTATGGTGGTAGTAATACCCCTAGGGAATATGTTATGTATGAAGAGGCCTGGTACCAGTGTCTAGTTATGACCTTCCTTATTGGCTTTGTGCCTTAAGGAATGGAAGGATGTTACATGTATGTGATTGCTATGTTTATGCAAGTATGTATGCATGATGATATGTGGTATAAGTGCGTGCTCACTAAGCGAAAGCTTACCCCGTTGTTATCCATCTTTTAGTGGCAGGTACATCTTCAAAGAATAAAGGAAAGGCTCCAGCTTGAAGCTTTTGGATTTGCGGCAGCTCAGCAGCTTATATTTTCTTTTGATGAATGATAGTTTTGGATTCTCTAAGCTTTTCAGTTGAATATTGTTTTTCTCAAACTTATTGGTTTTAAGTTGCAAACTTGTACTCTTTTCTATAAGATTATGGGGTTTTATCTAAATGTTTTAATTACAAATCTTCCGCTGTATTTTAAGGTTACTTTCCGTTAAATGAGTGTTTTAAAGATAAGGGATGTTACAGTTGGTATCAGAGCCTTGGTTTAAGGGATTCGGGCATTCACAAGTGGTGAGTGTTTGAACTTAAACCCAAGTGCTCAAGTTTTCAAATAAGTAACCTTTAAAAAAAAGTTGTTTCGTGTAAAAAAATGGTTTATAAGGAAAGGGTGTTTTAAAAGAAAAAGTTTTCACGGCTGAGCTGCGGTCCAGAGCATCAAGACGGGGGTGAGCACACTATTCCATATTAGGATTTATGATAAAGCATGTTCAGTTTTTGTGAAAGACCAGTTTTATAACTGTATTGGATGAGTAATTATGTTTATGTATGCTAGATATGGTCAATGTGACAAGGTTATGGTTTCAAGTATGTTTTGTTTGATGCATAATGTGAATTAGAATATGATTATAATGTTTATATGATAAGTGGTAGGTATGGAAAATGTTGTGATATATATGTTAAAGGTACCAACTAAGCTGGGAATTGGAACCTTAGTAACGGTGTTGAGTCTAAACATGGAGGGTGTAATTATAATGGTATAAGGGCCCATACCATTGCAATTACATTGTACATGCCGGGACTTGATATAGTTGCAAAAGAATTCTATGAACCAGACAAGGTTGAGGGTTGGGTAGTAACATGCTAGAAAGGGATTTTGTTAAGAGAGTATAAGCAGAGGGTTTCTAAGGAGCATGTTAGAAAGAAAGACAACTAAGCTAGGACTTCTGGACTATGCTAGGAGTTTGCTCAGGGGGGGGGGGATGTAGATGAATTATTCTAAAGTATCATGTTTATGTATCAGAATGGTGAACACTAGAAGGCAAGGCAAGAGACCGATTATTGAAGAGGATCAGGAAATTCCTGATCTGAGAGGTGTGATCGCTGCTGAGGTCGGGGAGGTTCTTCACGAGTTACTCCCAAGTCTCTTTGAGCAGGTAAAGCAGGAACTGGCTAATGAAATTCGTAGTCAGGTAGAGGCAGCTGTGGCCAGCAGGGCCAGTAAATCAGGGGGCTTGTCAGGCGTACAACCACGGGGGACAAGCTACAGAGATTTCTCGGCCTGTCAGCCGCCACAGTTTGAGGGGCAGAAGGACCCCATAACCAGCACTCGTTGGATAGCTGAGGTGGAGGGTGCTTTCCGCACCAGTTTTTGTACCGAGGAAGTCAAGGTTCGCTACGCATCGAACTTTCTGAGGAAGGCAGCGAAAGACTGGTGGAACCTTATTGTTCGTGCTCGGACGCCAGAACAAGTGGATAGCATGACTTGGGAACAGTTCAAGGAACTGTTCATGGAACAGTATGTGCCCCAAATTGAGGTAGAGAGACTCACAAATGAGTTTCTATCTATGGAGCAAACTACGGAGTCAGTGAACGAGATCACTGACAAATTTTTAGAGCGGTCCCTTTTCTGTCCTGAGTATGTCAGGAATGAAAAGGCCAAAATGTACAGATATGGGAGAGTTTTGAAACAGGAGATTAGAGAATTTGTTGTTATGGCAAGGTGCACTGATTTTCAGCAGATGCACAAGGCGGCTCGGGCTAGAGAGCTCGAATTAGAGAGCCAAAAAAGACAAAAAGGGCATAAACGGTTCAGACTCAACCTCAGCAGACTAAGAGGTTCAAAACTGGGAGTCATAAACCGGAGGTAAAGAAAGAGTTCAAGAGAGAGCATCCCCGTTGTGGGAAGTGTGGACGACAGCATCCAGGAGAATGCCATATGGGCTCCGGAACCTGTTACAAATGCGGGCAACTGGGTCATATCAGTCGAGACTGCAAGGCGACCGCAAAGATATGTTTTAAGTGCTACAAGCCGGGCCACTTTGCTGACGAGTGCCCAATGAATACCGGGTCGGTCCAGAACTCGGGAACCGCACCGGTGAAGATGCTAGAGGGTGGATTGGGAAAGAAGAACGACGCACCCAGGACTCGGGGGCGAGTGTTCCAGATGACCGTAGATGAAGCAAAGGAGGAGCCAGATGTCGTGACAGGTATTTTTCCTGTTAATGCATCACCTGCCGTTGTCTTATTTGACTCGGGAGCTACTAAATCTTTTGTTTCTTTATCGTTTTGTAAAGACTTTGCTATTGTAAAGGACAAGTTAGAGAGTCCGCTAGAAGTAGAAATAGCGGACGAGGAGTTTCGTTTTGTGAGTGATGTGTATAAAGGTAATGTAATAGAGATAGCCGGAGTGAAGTTTAGTATAGATCTTATTCCTATTGCGATGAGGGAAATAAATGTAGTAGTTGGGATAGATTGGCATAGTCGGAATGGAGCGCGCATTGATTGTGAAAAACAGCAGGTAGTGATTCGAACCCCAAGTGGGGGAGAATTAACTATCTCGAGTGAAGGAAGAAAAGGGGTACCAAAGGTGTGTACTTTGGCCAAAGCTAGAAGATATGTGCACCATGGTGGTAGCAGTTACTTGGCGTATATTGTTGATGAACGGGAGGAGAAAAAGAAGAGAATAGTGGCAGATGTACCAGTGGTCAGCGAGTTTCCGGATGTTTTCCCGGATGACTTGCCTGGCATTCCTCCCGGGAGGCAAGTGGAGTTCCGAATAGACTTGATTCCGGGGGCGGCACCGGTAGCAAAGGCTCCTTACCGTTTGGCACCTTCGGAGATGCATGAACTGTCTAAGCAGCTGGAAGAACTGTTGGATAAGGGTTTCATCCGCCCCAGTAGTTCACCTTGGGGAGCCCCTATCCTTTTCGTGAAAAAGAAGGACGGGTCGATGCGGATGTGCATCGACTATAGAGAGCTTAACAAGCTTACGGTGAAGAACAGATACCCGTTGCCAAGGATCGACGATCTCTTCGATCAACTTCAGGGAGCCGTTTGGTTCTCTAAGATAGATCTTCGCTCAGGGTACCACCAGTTGAAGGTCAGGGAAGAGGATGTTCACAAGACAGCGTTCAGAACCAGGTACGGGCATTTCGAGTTCATCGTGATGCCATTTGGACTGACGAACACACCGGCGGCATTCATGGATCTTATGAATAGAGTTTGCAGACCGATGTTGGATAGGTCAGTCATCGTGTTTATAGACGATATACTGATCTACTCCAAGTCGAAGGAGGATCATATGGAGCATCTACGAGAGGTTTTGGAGATTTTGCGTAAGGAGCAGTTATATGCAAAGTTCTCCAAGTGTGATTTCTGGTTACAAGAGGTTCAATTTCTTGGACATCTTGTGAACCGAGAGGGTATCAAGGTAGACCCAGCGAAGGTGGAGGCAGTGATGAAGTGGGAAACCCCGAAGACTCCCACTGAGATTAGGAGTTTCCTTGGATTAGCCGGGTACTACCGCCGGTTCATCCAGGATTTCTCCAAGATAGCAGTTCCGTTGACGAAGCTGACGAGGAAGAACGAACGTTTCTTTTGGGGAGAGGAACAGAAAACAGCGTTCGAAACCTTAAGGAGAAAGTTATGCGAGGCTCCGGTGTTGACACTACCAGAGGGAGTTGAAGACATGACAGTCTACTGTGATGCGTCTTATCACGGGCTAGGCTGCGTTCTTATGCAGAGGGGAAGGGTGATTGCCTATGCGTCTCGTCAATTGAAGAAGCATGAGGTGAATTACCCGACTCACGATTTGGAGCTTGCGGCAGTGGTGTTCGCTCTCAAGTTATGGCGGCACTACCTGTATGGGGTGAAGTGTACTATCTATACGGACCACAAGAGTCTTCGTTATTTCATGGATCAACAGAATTTGAACATGAGACAGCGGAGGTGGTTGGATGTGTTGAAGGATTATGATTGCGAGATTCTTTATCACCCGGGGAAGGCAAATGTCGTAGCGGATGCCTTGAGTAGAAGAGCGGGTAGTGTTCTACTTCGGGTACCGTTGATGAGACTAACAGTATCAACGTCGCTTCACGACTTGGTAAGAAGGTCTCAAGAGGAAGCGATCAAGGGTGAGAACCAGAAGAAGGAACGAATAAAGGGACAGGTGGATCAGTTAGTGCCCGACAGTCGAGGTCTATTGACTCGGTACGGTCGGGTATGGGTTCCAGTATCGTGTGAGGCAAGGCAGACACTTCTGGACGAGGCGCATAAGTCAAGGTTCTCTATCCATCCCGGTGCTACTAAGATGTATAGAGATCTGAAGACTGACTACTGATGGCCGGGGATGAAGAGGGACGTGGCTAAGTACGTGGGAAATGTTTGACTTGTTTAAGGGTCAAAGCAGAGCATCATAGACCGCACGGGAAGTTACAGCCATTAGAGATACCAGAGTAGAAGTGGGAGCATATAACAATGGATCTGATTACCAAGTTGCCTCGAACACCTAGGAATCATGATGCCATTTGGGTGGTTGTAGATAGGCTGACAAAGAGTGCCCATTTCATCGCGATCCGTGAAAGTTCATCTGCAGAAAAGTTAGCTGACATCTATGTCAGTGAAATTGTAGCAAGGCATGGGGTACCGGTAACAGTGATATCAGACAGGGATGTTCGGTTTACGTCGCGGTTTTGGGGGAAGTTCCATGAAGATTTGGGTACGAGACTTCAGTTCAGTACAACCTTTCACCCACAGACGGACGGGCAAAGCGAGAGAACAATTCAGACTCTTGAGGATATGTTGAGAGCCTGTGTTTTGGATTTTGGGGGAAGCTGGGATACGTATTTACCGTTGGCTGAGTTCTCATACAACAACAGTTTCCATGCCAGTATTGGCATGCCTCCGTATGAGATGTTGTACGGGAGAAGGTGTAGGACTCCTATCTGTTGGGGAGAGGTAGGCCAGCGGGAGTTAAGCAGCACAGAAGTGGTTCAGAAAACGACGGAAAGTATTGAGATAATTCGGGATAGGCTACGAACCGCACAGAGTCGTCAAAAGAGTTACGCCGATAAGCGAAGGTCGGATTTGGAGTTCAACGTGGGAGATAATGTTTTGTTGAAGGTGTCACCTTGGAAAGGGGTGATCCGATTCCGGAAGAGGGGCAAGCTAGGCCCTAGGTTTATCGGACCTTTCAAGGTGATAGCACGGGTTGGGAAGGTTGCGTACCGGCTGGAGCTTCCGCCGGAACTCAGTCTGATACACAACACCTTCCACGTGTCTCAGTTGAGGAAGTGTTTAGCTGACGAGTCGGCGCATGTCCCTATAGATGACATACAGGTCGACGAACGGTTGAATTATATTGAGAGACCGATAGCAATCTTGGAAGGGAAGACCAAATCCTTGCGAAACAAGGAGATCAACTTAGTGAAAGTTCAGTGGGAACACCGAAAAGGATCAGAATGGACATGGGAACCGGAAGCTGAGATGAGATCGAATTATCCGGAACTCTTCCAAGTCTGATCGATTTCGAGGACGAAATCCTGGTAAGTGGGGGAGAGTTGTAACACCCCGTTTCCCAATTTACGTGATTTAACTGTCTCTTTTGGGGTTGAGTTAATTTTTGGGTCGTTATGTACGTGTTCAAGAATCTAGGGGCCAGTTTATCAATTTTGTAAGATGAGGGTGTGTTTTGGCATGTATGTAAAGGGATGGAAACCCTAAACACCCTCATTTGCAGCCATTTGTTTCTTTAGCAAAGAAGAGAGAAAAGAGAAAGGGATTTTCGGAGTTCTTGTGAGCTGCTGTGAAAGATCGACCGATTCTCCTTCGTTAACCGTTGGATCGTCGTGAAATTTGGACAGCGACTTCATGACCCTCTAATATACATTCTGACTGGAGGGATTTGGCATCGGAGTTCCCAGTAGAGAGAACCAAGTGTCCGAAGTTGCTGTATTTTCCAGGCGAAAGATTTGGTGATTTTGGAAGATTCAAGTTGTGAAAGGTTCTAGGAGGATTGTTGTTCGCGGTCTAGAATTGCAAGGTATGTGTATTATGTTTAGAAATCAATAGAAATGGGGTGTATGAAATAGGATGTTTGGCAAGGTTTTATGGTATTTGGACTATCCTAGCTATGTCATTTTGGGATGAGAGTTGGGATAGAATTAGAGTTCCATTTTTGGGCTTGTTATTATATGTGTATGTATGAATGTTATAGGTGGTACGAGGTGATTATTATACACTGTGAAGCACTTGGTAATTGACATCTTGACAGGTGAGTACTCTACCAATATTATGTAAGTTATGTGTATGTAGTTGGATTGCATGTGTGATTATGTGTATGTTTGGCTTTGCCAAAGGAAAGAGTACCTATGGTGGTAGTAATACCCCTAGGGAATATGTTATGTATGAAGAGGCCTGGTACCAGTGTCTAGTTATGACCTTCCTTATTGGCTTTGTGCCTTAAGGAATGGAAGGATGTTACATGTATGTGATTGCTATGTTTATGCAAGTATGTATGCATGATGATATGTGGTATAAGTGCGTGCTCACTAAGCGAAAGCTTACCCCGTTGTTATCCATCTTTTAGTGGCAGGTACATCTTCAAAGAATAAAGGAAAGGCTCCAGCTTGAAGCTTTTGGATTTGCGGCAGCTCAGCAGCTTATATTTTCTTTTGATGAATGATAGTTTTGGATTCTCTAAGCTTTTCAGTTGAATATTGTTTTTCTCAAACTTATTGGTTTTAAGTTGCAAACTTGTACTCTTTTCTATAAGATTATGGGGTTTTATCTAAATGTTTTAATTACAAATCTTCCGCTGTATTTTAAGGTTACTTTCCGTTAAATGAGTGTTTTAAAGATAAGGGATGTTACAGACAACCACCCTTGAACAACGGATCCCAACCATTGCAAGGTGGCGCCCAGCCATTTCAGAATGGATCCCATCCGTTTTCCCAGCCGTTCCAAAGTGGTCCGCAACCTTTCCAGCAAGGATCGCAACCTCTCCAGCAAGGATCGCAATCTTTCCAGCAGAGATCGCAACCATTTCAGCATGGACCACAATCGTTTCAGAATGGACCGCAACAATTCCACTATGGGTCGCAGCCATATTTTGTCCCGTTCAATGGGGACACCAATGGTTCGTCGCATGGTAATGGCACTAGTCTAGGGACCAATCCCTCGACAGGGGCAAATCCTGATCTTAACGATCCCGTCGCCCAGCGTTTGAAGATGTTAGAAGACCAAAATGAGCGCGTCCTGTCCTTGCTCGCCAAGTTGCCTGGGGCAGCCGTGCCTGTCGACGTCGAACCTCGCTCGGGGTATCAGGCGTCGCCCTTCATCGACGAGATCGCCACCATCGAGGTCCCAAAGAAGTATAACATTCCTGCCTTCACTCCCAAGTATTCGGGTGTGAACGATCCAACCGAGCATGTCGTGCAGTATAAACAGCTCATGTGGACGATCTCGATTCCACACATGTACCAAGAAGCATGCATGTGCAAGAGTTTCGGGACGACTCTCACTGGTCCAGCTCTCCAGTGGTGGATCAATCTCAAACCCAAATCTATCGGGTCGTTTGCCGAATTGGTCAACCAATTCTCCCGGTAATTCGCCAGCAGTCGTAAGATGGAAAAGCAGACTAGTGATCTGTACTATGTCGTGCAGAAGACCAATGAGTCTATTCGAAGTTATTTTAATAGATTCAATGCCGAAATGATCAGTATCCGCAATTGTGACATCAAAACTGCGATCGAAGCTTATAAGCGTGGTCTGGACGATAGTTCAGGTCTATATATCGATCTGACCAAGTATCCCCCAGAGAATTTCGAAGACGTCCGAGCTCGAACCTTAGCATATATGAGGGTCGAGGATGATGCCGCCTTTCGTTGCAAGCATACTGACGACAAGAAGTCGTTAGGCGTCAGAAAGCCAGAGTTCAAGACAAAGGCTGTTTCCAGAATAGAGCCTGCGCGCCAAATTTCAAATGTTCGTTTCAAGACGAAAGCAGAAGCCAAGACCGCGACTAAGTTCACTCAGTACCCCAAGATATCCTCTTACGAATTCAAAGGGACCCCTAAGGACCTAGTCGAATATCTGAAAAGTTCCCAAGCGACCATTCGATGGCCAAAGAAGTCCGACCTGGACGATGCTAAAAAAGACAAATCAAAGTGGTGCGACTTCCACGTCGATCATGGTCATGCGACAGACGATTGTATCGCATTGAAGAAGGAATTAGCGTATCATTTCCCGAAAGGAAATCTCAAGGATATCATCGACGATGTTGCTATTCCAGATAATAGCCATCGACCGTCGACTACCGAGCATGCAAAAGTTGTCAATTAAAATCCCCTACGCCATTGGGAATCCTGAAGATCAAGAGTGAGCCAAAAGTCGCTCGTGAGTGCTACAAGTCTACCTTGAAGCCGCGAAAATAAACCAAAGTCACAAGATCAGGCTCTCGACAGGTTCGTTCCTCTATCCCTAAATTAATATTTTTTTCACAGAGATAAGTCTACTATGGTGCCCGGTCGCACGACAACATAGTCAACGCAGGACAATATTTCTCCGTGTCATTCTGTCATTTAAAACCTATATTTTCCTCCCAAAAAGAATAAGGTAATAAATGACAGGGGCAAATAGAGAGAGTCTGAAATGGTACGTTCTCTAACTCTTTTTCATACGATTTTTTCTCGCAAAACGTTTACTGACTTAAGCATCGGAGGGTCGTTGGCTAGCCAACGACCAACCCCCGACATCGTTTTATTGCAAAATCGCACGACAGCTTATCGCAGAATCGCAAGACAGTAATCATTAAGTCTACTGTATGACTTTAAATTCGCAAGGTCGCACGACCTAAACATGATTTTCTTCCTCGATCATCCCTCCACAAGGGCATACGATTCAAGTTCATCGTACGATCCAGCCGTACAATCGTAAAGCCTGAATAGTTTATCTCTAAGTTTCTTAGCTTTTATACCCCGAATGGATGCTTTAATCGCGTGTTCTTATATGTGTTTTACGTTATTCTCATCGTATTACAATAAAGGCCTTAGTCGCATGATTTCCTATGCATCTTACATTCCATCGATGCGATATTTGATTACCAAGTATATGAAAACACAAGTGCAAACAAAAAGTGCATTTACTGAAAAGATCGTCAAGTACACGCTCGACCATCAACAGTCGAGCAGCAAAGCAAACAAAATAAAATTCCTAAATTAAAGGAGGAGCATCCGTCGCATTCATGCCCGCAGTCCTGTCCTGAAGGCTTTCGCCTGCCACCTCCTCCTCAACGTCCTTCTCATCGTCCGAGTCAAGATCCCTCTCGGTCCCGACGCCATTCAGATAGATGTCCAGCTCCTCCTTCGCCGAAGCAAGAGGGTCTTTCCCCAGCAAATGTCGTCGCATGATCGCCGCCCAAGCAGTCAGACGAGCTATGGCAAAAACCGACTTACCCTCCTCCTTTGCAGCTTGCACTTCTTTCTCCAAACTCTCTACCTTGGATTTATAATCCTCGGCCTCTTTTGAAACAGCGGCCAAGGATTCCTTAATCTTTTCCATCTCCTCCCTTTGCTTGACAGTCATGGACAAGGACTGCGCCAAGCGATGGCTAAGATCCTCCTTCGCATGATTAACGATCTCCATATGTTTTAAAGCGTCAGCAAGACGCTTCGATAGATCCTCTGTGCGACCAGCATCATCGTTTGCTCGATCCAATGCTGCATTCTCCCTTTCGCGTGCAACAGACAAGAGATCTTTCACCTTCGCCGTTCCACTTCGCAAGGCCAAGGAAGCTTGAAGTGCCTGCGAAATCATAAAAGGCAGACATCATCAGTGGACAACGACAACGACAACGACAACAAAGTCTGGGCCTAGACAAACTAAGTCTTGAAAGAAAGACTTACCATGAACACCAAGCCGGCTACATAGGCACCCGTCTCCTCGATAGGAAACCCCTCAAAACACTCCCTGAAAGATGGAAGCAGGAATTTATCCAGGTGAAGGAACAGGTTAGTCCTGTCTAGGACATTACCTGTCGTAATGTCCGATGTCAGCGTAAAGTTGACCGTCATGACCTTCTCCCCTCCCGTCGAGTGTTCCTTGCCCTTGTCGACTGACAAAGGATTCGACGCGGCAGACGGGGACTTCACCGTTTTCGCCGGAGGCGCAGAATTGATGGGTTTCGCTGCAATCACCTTCTTAGGAGATGCGACCCCTACCTCTTCGGGTTTAACGACTCTCGACGAGTCATTAACCCCTGCCGACGACTCTCTCGGAGTCGTCGTCCTCATCTTCTTCAGAATTTCAGGGCCAGCAGACATGGCTTTTAGCCTATTCTCTCTACCCTGATGAGCACGCTCCAGCTCAGCTGCTCTCTTAGCAGAAACGTTCAACACTTTAGGTTGAGACTCTCCTGGAAAAAAGGAATGTCATAAAGCACGCAAAGGAAAAAGACTCGAGGTAACATAGGAAGAAAAGGAAAGTAAAACTTACCCGTCATCCCTCTCCTTCCTCTCGACTTATCTTCCTCCTCTTCTCTTCCTTTCTCATCACACTTCTCCCCCTGGTTCTCTCCTGAAGATTCTAAATCGTCGTCGTCCGCCGAGTGTCGCACGACGAAAGACCTTTTGGTGACGCTAAGTTCTAAAAATGAATTGATCTTCGCTTGAGAGTTAGCGTCTGGCTTCACGACCTCGAATTTTATGGCTGTCAATATACAGAAAACAAGTTAATAATCATACCGTATATAGCATACGAAAAATGAAATAACAAGACTCACTCGACATATTCCAGCCCGTCCTAATCCACTCACTCTCGGAGTCAAGAGACAACTTACGCACGAATACATATCGAGACTTCCACCCACGGTCGTTCACACCCGTCCCTAAGACCAAAACGCGATCGCCCTTGAACCTAGAATGTAGACTACATCGATGACATTCGTCCATCTTGGCTTGATAAGCTGAGAGGAGATCATGTACATTCATGGGAGAATCCCATTTCTTAGTAGCACGCTCGATCACTCGTACGACTCGCCAGAACTGGGGCATCAATTGACTCGGCGCCAAGTCAAACTCTAACATAAACGCCTTGGCCAGAGGAGAAAAAGGCCATTTGAAACCTATCTTAAAAGGGTATTCATAGATTACGATGTACCCCTCGGGACACTCGTTTGAACGAATCTGACCTGGACGGATCAATTCGACCCACACAGGAATTTTTGCTAACTTTCTAAAGTCCCGGAGGTTCGATGACTCTTGAATAACACTCTCAGGATCCCTCGACATTTCTAAACAAAATTTGCAGAAGTCAGAGAAATCGTACCTTACTTATAGGCGCGTTAATCCCCGAAGAAACCTAACCAAGTCAAAGATTTTCACAAGTTCAGAAGATATCAGACAAAGAATGGCAAGGAGATCACAGCACAAACTCTTCAAGGGCGAAATAAGGAAATGATCGGTCAAAATCCATATTTAGACCAAAAAACAGGGTTGGATCGAATCCCTAGATGATTTCCGCGCGTCCCCAATCTTTTCGCATACCCTCACAGATCTTCGACACCTGTCCTCGACAGCTGGTAAGCATAATCGCGCGTCAGTATGACGTCACAACTTTTCAACTTCTCGTTCGGTTAAAGGCGAACCGGTCTAGTTCCACGACAACCAGGTAAGTCCCTCAACCCAGGTCACGAGCCTAAGCGTTTGACAAGCAAAATTTAAAACTTAAATTTGGCATTCAATTTTCAAATTTTAGGGGCAAACTGTTTGGGCGAAAAATCATGTCGCTCGACTGCGACCAGAACAGATAAGACGCATGTCCTAAGCTATATCTTGTATTAAGATAAGGTCTCGGAAAGAACCCAGAAAACATCCGTCGTCTCCCGTAAAAGGTAAGTCGTACGTCCCCCATGACACTCGACCATAGCATCGCCCGTCCCGTACGACCGTCGCATAGAACCATGCGACCTCGACCAAACTAACTATAGCCATGACTATTACGTTTGTTAAGTGTTTAATGCAGGAGTCAAAGTCATTAAGGAGCAACGGATTTAACCGACGCAACCATCAACGATCGATAGCCGTAACGGACGAAGATCATCATGGATAATCACTCCGACAACCGTTACAGACCGTTACAACCGTTATAGCTGCTAAATGAAGCAATCAACGAGCTAATTAAAGCTCCCAAAGACTAGAAATACCAAGCTAAGTCTTCACATCAAGGATCATCTGTTAACATCCGATACACATCAGCAATCATCAGCGAACTCAAGAACACTCGAAGAAAAGCTCAAGTCATCGTTCTAGACGCACGCCAACAGCTTTCGACCAACAGTTGTTTACACTTTGTATTCACACGACAAACACCTGTTTTTACGTTAAAACACTTGTATTTTACATTTCAAAGTATTTTCTTCATTTGTATTGTAATCACTGTACGATCGACACCAGTATCCAAGGACATCGCCTCTGATTGGCGACCATAGTACAGCGACGACACCCCCTGTCGTCCGCAGGTTTTTTCCTCGATTGAGGTTTTTCCTGCGTCATCAAATCCCTTGTTTCTTTATTTTTATCCTCGTCGCACGTCTCGTCGAAAGATTCTTTCTTTAGTTGTTTAAGTCCACATCGACCTTAAGTTGTCCCTTTGGTGCGATTTTTGGCATTAACAGTACACCTGACCAGAAGGTCTTGACAGGTTCGCCTCTCGGTCCACGCCTTAAAAACAAGCTAATATCTTTCTTGCAGAAACATGTCGATTGTTTTGTCTAGTCGCGCAAAGACAATCTCCTCGAACAAGAGAAAACTCGAGAAGGTAAGCTTTCCACCTAGTGGGAAGTTCCTTGTCGTATCTCGGAAGTCGTGGGTAAAAATGTCTATCGACTACGAACCCTCGACAATCGAGGTATCTTTCGCGGCTGTAATGCAACACGTCGGTATGTCTTTTAAGTCCTTTTCTATCTTTCATACAATTTTTACCGTGACGATTACTGACTTAAGCATCGGTGGGTCGTTGGCTAGCCAACGACCAACCTCTGACATTGTTTTATCGCAGATCGCACGACATAAGATTATTAAGTCTACTACACGACTTTAATCTCGCAAGGTCGCATGATATAAGTGTTCAGGTCGATGACTGGACTATTCTATCACAGGGACACACGATTCGAGTTTCGTCGTACGATCTAGTTGTACGACCACTAGGTCTAACGACCCCATGATCTGAGTTTCTTAACTCAGAAAATTTTCGTGTTCTGAATGAATGCTTTGGTCGTATGTGCTTATGTTTGCCAACACGATCTGAAAGCACAAAAGTCTTATGACTTGTATGCTAATCGTTGTACTTGCAATGGATGCCTATGTCGCACGATTCCTTGTTTGTTCTACACTTAATGAATTTCACAATTGATGTTACACTAATCCACGACGCATATGAGTCGAAATAACACATGAGTTCAGGAATAGGGTAAATTTCATTTATAAAATGATAAATTACATCTAAGCAGCTCGACCACCAACGGTCGAGCAATCAAAAACGAAACTCAAAGATGAAAATTTTTCTAAGGCAAAGGAGGATCGACAGCCGCGTCCTTTCCCGAGGTTTCACCCTGGAGGCCCTCGTCCGCCTCTTCTTCCTCAGCCTCCTTCTCATCGTCGGAGTCTAGATCTCTCTCAGCCCCGACTTTGGCCAAGAAGAAGGCCAGCTCTTCAGTCGCAGACGCAAGGGAATTCTTCCCCGATAGGTGCTGCCGCATGATCGCCGCCCGAGCTGTCAAACGAGCTAGGAAAAAAGTGGACGCAGCCTCGTCCTTGAGTTCCCTCACCTCCTTCTCCAAATCCACCACCAAGGATTCCTTCGTCGTTTCCAGCTCCTCCCTCTGGTCTGCGATCAGAGATAGGGATTGCACCAGACGATAGTTCACCTCGTCCTTAGCGTGTCCGACAACTTCTAGCTCATTCAGAGCATCGTCGAGTCGTACCAACATATCCTCGGCACGCTCCAAAGCGGAATTCTCCCTCTCCAATGCCGCGTCCTCTCTCTTAAGAGCGGAAGACACTAGGCCTTCTATCTTCGTCGTCTCGGCATGCATGGCCAAAGAAGACTAAAACGTCTGAAACACATAAAAGCATGTTAGTAAATACTCGACAACGACAACGTAAAACAAGTCTTGAAAGAGAGACTTACCATAAACGCCAGTCTGGCAACATAGGACCCCGAACTTTCGACGGAGACCCCGTTGAATCGCTCCCTGAAAGAGGGGAGCTGAAACTTATCTAAGTGGGGGAACAAGCTCGTCCCATCCAGGACATTATCGACCATGAAATCCGACAGCAATGTAAAGTTTACCGTCGTGAATTCTTTCTCGCCCTCTCCCGTCTGCGCGCCCTTGCCCTTGTCGGCCGACGAGGGGCCCGACGTGGCAGTAGGGGACACCGTTGATTTCTCCGGATGCGCAGGGTCGACGGATGTTGCGTCGATCGTGTCAGAAGTCTTCTCGACGGATGCGGTTGACGCCTTCGCCTTCTCAGGCGTGACGACTCTCGATGAGCCGCCCGTCTTCAAAGACGGTTCCCTCGGGATGGACATCCTTGTCCTCTTCAGGACTCCCGACCCAGTTGTCGGGGCCTCTTTTCTTTTTAGGACCCCCGACCCAGTTGTCGGGGCCTCCTTCCTCTTTTCTGTCACCTTGCAAGCCAGTTCTGCTTGAGCCGCCCTCTTGGCCATCGCAGACGACACTTTCGGCTAGGATCGTTGGGATTCTCCTATGAAACAATAGAAATGAAGAACAGTTAAAACACTGGAACAAGAAAGGAAGAACGATTAAGCAAACTAAAATATTGGAAAGGGTAAGTCGAGCAGAGTAGGGTACACTTACCAGTCATCTCTACCTCCTCATCTTTCTCCTCTTCCTCCTCTTTCTCCTCTTCCTCTTCTTTCTTCTCTTCCTCTTCCGTCTTCTCTTCTTCCTCCTCTTCCTCTCGACTCTCCTGACGTCTCTCGCTCAAGAAGACTTAATCGTCGTCTTCGTCTATCAGATAACGTGTGACGAATGATCGATCGTCAGTATTGATCTCCAAGAACTTCTCGATCTTGGCCTTGGAGTCGTCGTTGGGCTTCACCTGGTCGAAGTCGATATCTGAAGGCGCATAAGGGAGACGATTAGTCAAAAATAAATAAACAAGTACAATAAAAATGCTCGACTAAAGCTAAAATTTACCTGCCATATTCCAACCGGACCTGATCCAGTCGCTTTCGGGGTCCAACGTCGCTATCCGTACGAGTACGTATCTGGTCTTCCATTTGCGGTCGTTGACCACAGTTTTCAGAACCAGGGTACGATCGCCCTTGTGTTTCGAAAACAGGCTGTAGCGACGATATGCATCCTTCTTGACCTGGTAAGCCGACAACAGGTCCGTCACGTTCATCGGCGACTCCCAATTCGAGGTAAGTCGCTCGATGACCTGGATAACACACCAGAACTGGGGCATAAGCTGCCCCGACGACAGGTCAAACTCACACATAAACGCCTTAGCTAAAGGCGAATATGGCCATTGGAATCCTATCTTAAATGGGTACTCGTATATCACGACGTACCCCTCAGGACACATTTTCGGTCAAATTTGACCGGCCTTGCTCACTGTAATCCCCGCAGGGATTTTGGCTAAACTCCTAAAGTCATCGAGATTATCTTGATTTCGAATAGTACTTCTAGGTTCTGTCGACATTGCTAATCCTGTTAACCAAGTTTGTCGATCTAAAAAACCCCAAATGTCCTAGTTCTTTCTAGGTTTCCTAGCAATCGATTTACGATGCATACAAAGGCCGAGAAATCGTACCTTATATAGGCGCCTAAAAACCTCGAAATTTCTAACTCGGTCGAAGATTCTTGTAGGATTGGAAAGGATTGAATGAAGAACAGCAAGAAATCGGGAAAAATCTCTCTTAAAACTCTCTGAAATCGTAAAATAGAAAAGATCCGTCGTGGGTCACTATTTATGTAAAAGATCGTGTCAGGTCATGTCACCCAATGATCGACACGTGCCCTTGCCTTTTCGAATACTCGACAGATCGTCGACACCTGGCGCTTACAGCTGTTAGGCATGATCGCACGTCAGCATGACGTCACGACCTTATCACCTTTTCGACTTCCTCTTTAGTTGGAATTGGACCGATCCAGTTCCTAGGCAACTGAAGAGACTTTCGACACGTGTCATGACCCTAGACGTCCAACTAACAAAATTTAAATTTTTTTTGAAACTTGAATTTGCCACTCCATTTTTAAATTTTAGGGGCAAACTGTTTGGGTAAAATTTCACCAGTCTCGACCACGACCAAAACGCTGAGAGCATTTATTACACTTTTCCATAATAAGGTAAAATTATAATACTTTATCCCCTGACCAAAAGTTGAAATCAAAAGTTATCCACCTCACGATACTCGACCATGATGTCGTCTAGCTCACACGACTGACGTGACATACCTCGCGACCTCGACCGACTAACATATGATATTTCTGTTAAATTTTCAGTGTTTAATGCAGGGTCAAAGCCATTAATGACCAACGGACATAACCGACAAGGACAATGATGAGCATTAAAAGCAGTGACCATTGCGACCGTTACTCCTATAATCACGAGGGTCAATTAAAGCTACGAAGACTATAAAAGCAAAGGCTAGAGCATCATTTCAGATATCCTGAATCATCTGGCATCACCTGAATCATCTAGCACCATCTTGAAACAACAGAACAATCACCGCAAGAACACTCGAAGCAAAGAGCACTCTCTCAAAAAATTGCTCACGACGCACGACATACACGCACGACGCTTAGCTTTTTACACACGACACACTTGTTTTCCATGCACGATACACTTGTTACTTTACATTTAAAAGTCTTTCTTTCATTTGTATTGTAATCTTTGTACTCTCGACACCCGAAACATAAGGATATCGCCCCTGTTTGGTGACCATAGTGCAGCGACGACCTCCAAAGTCGTCCGTGGGTTTTTTCCTTGTTGAGGTTTTTCCCGCATCACCAAATTCTTTGTTTCATTTACATTTCTGTCTTAATCGCATTGCTTTGTCGAAAGATTCCTATTCTTTAGTTTTTAAGCTCCACAATCAACCTTAAGTTATCCTTCTGGACGATTTTTGGCATTAACAGTGAGCAGTGTAGTGGCAAGTGGTTTGTACGATCCTGGAAAAAGGCATGTCCTTCTGACAAATCGTACAAAAGTGTGCATGGGGATAAGACAAACATTTCTTGTAGAGCAGGCTTCATGATCAGCGAACGCTGAGTTGATCTTCTTCAGGGAGGCCTGAAAGAAGGTAGTCTTGTATTTGAAATATCGCATGTAGTGGACAAGTCTTGGTTTCACTGATGTCTGCATCAGATCATTAGTAGACTTATCACTTGTTCTTTAGCTGGGTCTTCGATTCAGCGTAGAACTCTTTTGTCGCAAAACTTATCTTCAGGGATTATAAGCAAACATTTACAAAATGATCAATCAGTGATCATCAGCTAAACTGAACAGACTCAGTTGTCGCTGATGTACATACATCACTAAATAGTAAATTTAAGAGCGGCGGTTTCACATCAGCGATACTAAACAGACTAAGTATATTTTCTTTGATGGTGAAACACTAATACATAGTGTTTACTTACAATTTTCACTACGTGATTCTAAGGGTCATCATCAAATCACTGAAGTGTTTGGATCAACAATCTCCCCCTATTCGGTGATGACAATGCAACATAAGAAAATTGCTAAGTTAAAAACATAAGGTTAAAGAGGACTCATAAATACGTGTCTCATTTACTATTTTCAGGGATCTTTTCTAGTACTGATGGAGTAAAGTACTTCATTGAAAATTTTCGTTAATCTTCGTAATACAATTTACAAGGGAAAATTAAAATTTACAAGTACAATGAAATAAAATTACAAGTACAAAAGTTTACTGATAAAACATAAGAGTACAAGAGAGATTCTATCAGCTAGCTAGGTTCATCCTTGAAGAGTAGTTCATCAAAGGCATTGGTTGTTGGAATCATCCAGTCAGGGACTTTTTATCCCTGTTGCCTTCTTAATTTTGCTTCATTCAGTACTTGAGGCTTCAAGAAGATTCCAAGTCGTGACAGGTCACACCAATACATCAGGTCTCTAAGCTGGTCGACTGGGCAAATGGATAATTCAGAAAAGCGTTGAAAACACTTCTTGCCATAGAAGTCGAGAAAGAATATTCCGAGAGGCTCACTTCACCGGGTGGCAGCGAGAGGTTTAGAGATGATAAGTCAGGTGGAGGACCCAACACTGCTTCCCTTGAAAATCCGATCCCTGTTTCATTCCGGATAGCAGGGCCTGATGATGAAGATGCTTTCTTCCATTTTGCAGGTTTCTGGTTTTGATGAAGTGCTGTAGGAGGAGGCAAGTCGACCGCTGAAGCAACTCGACCGATCAGCTTATTGATGAAACTTTGAACATAAGGTTTGAAGCTTGATCGTGATCGCTGAATTGCAACTCTTATTTCCAACCATTCATCAAGACCATATGCCTTGAGTTTTGACATGAAGCATATCTTCGTATCTCCATTTTCTCTGATCACCGTGACATCTATCAGTGGAACACCTCAGACGTTTCTTCCTTTCAGGTTGACATTGATAACTCAACTAGGAAGGTACTGGAAGTCGACTTTCTTTTTACACCAACTCAGAGTAGTGTCAATGACCTGTGCCTTTTTCTTCTTGAACTCTTCTCCAGCTTTCTTGAGAAATTCTTCTTGGACTCTGAGGGGAAATCATTTCAGCTGTTTGTCTTTCACTGAACTTTGGGCAACTTTAAGAGCGAACTTTTTATCTTTGAGCATATCCCTTTGTTGTTCAGCAAGAAGCTTTTCAGCTTGGATGGCATCAACTATTTCTTTAGGAAGCCAAGACCAGTTGGGGGGACGATCCGTTGATTTTCTAGCCTTTGAGTCATCGTTCCTCTTCTTCTTAATTCATCCTCCTCTGACCGTTGAAGTAGTCGAGAGGGTCTGTTGGGTAGTGAGAGCGGCTCTTGTTCTTCTTCTTGGTCACCAGTCATTGAGACTAGGATTATTAGAGCAGCATCAGCTAGGACAACTGGAATTATTTGAAGGTGTGGAGCTTCAGCGATATCCTCAAGCAGGGGAGAGGACTAGCTGAACAAAAGATCAAAGAGTTAGATCTTTTAAGGGTAAGAAGAAGATAGAAAAAATAGGCTAAGTGTTTAGAGGTTTGAGGTGATGAAGGATAGAAGTATTGAAGGGGTGGAGGATAGAAGCAGTGTAAGGGATGATAGATAAACATACCTGAGAAGTTGGCTTGTTGAGAAGTATAGCCAAGTTCCCTTTAGGAGCAAGACCTTTCTACTTGACATGAGAGGTCTTCTTAGAAGGAGACTTCCTGGTCGTCTCCCCTGCTTCATTAAGGACTACCCCCTTGGGTTCAGGGACCCTGATGGTGGTGGGTTGGAACCATTCAAGTCGCCATCATCATCATCATCATCACCCTTGGCATCAGGATGTGATGATGGTTCTTCATCATCTATTTCCACATCCTCTTTTTCTTCTTCTTCATCCTCATCAGAGGGAATGTCAACGGTAGCGAGTGGGGAGGAAGGAGGAGTGGGAGCCTTGTCTTCGTCTTGCTCCCCTTTAGATTGAGAGGCTTCTTCAGTGGTTCCCTCCACAGCGAAGAAGGGGTCTTCATCATTTTTCTCCCCCTCAGAGTGTTGGGGATGATCTTCTTGGTTCTTCTCCCCCTCTTCGTCAACACGGGGGGAGGGAGGAGGAACATCAGCGGTTACAACAGCAATAACAGAGTGACGAGCCCTGTTTTCTTGGCCAGGGGCTCCTAAGGCCTTAGCTTTTTCAATTCTGCCAACCTTGCCTTCTAGGCCAGGGAGGGCAGAGGTGGCCTGAATAATGAAATCCACAGCCATACCTAACTTCGCGCGTTCATCCGACATGAAGCAGGATAGAGGGACAACGGGAGTTTCCAGGCGCTCGAGGATATTGGTGAGTAAGTAGTCGGATTCATTAACCTTTGAAGTAAGGTCACTTACCTCACCTCGAAGGCCTGAAACCTCAGTCTTCACCATTCCAACGTCAGTGCTGAGATTGTTGACGTTTGTGGATAGTGGAGACGCTGAAGGTTAGAGTCTGGATGGAGGTGGAGTTGTTGACCATGTCCAGTTGTATCGTCATCACCTCCCTATGCAACTTTGACAAATCAGCATTGGAGGCCTTGCTGTCAAGGGTGGTGGATATATTCTTCAGAGTTTCAACGACATCATTGACATCGGTGGTGTTGGCGGAGAGGTTGGTGGACAACTTATCCACTTTATCACTCACAACCTTGAGGGATGTGGTGATGGTGCCCAAGTTAGGACATGTAAAAGAAACTAACTTATGAGCGAAGGAAAGCCTAAAAGAAGTTGGTGGTTGAGAAGGGATAGGAGATAAGTGTTAGATACCTGTTGGGTGAGAGAAGAGGTGAATATCCTTGTTTCTACCCCAGTACTACATGTCATCTTCCATGGGAGAAACAGAAGTAGCAGGGATGCTGGACCCAACAGGTCCTGAAGAGTTCTGCTCGATTAGATTCTTGAGCAGGGAGGCCTGTGTGTCAGCGAGTGAGAACGCTGGTGCAAAGGTGTTGAGGACCAAAGATGGTGGAGAAGAAGCAATGACTGAGAATGTTGTGGCAGGTTTGGCACTGGTGATGCCGAGAATGACTCCTCTAGTGTGTTGAGACACTGAAGTAGTTGGGGAAGATACCAGCGACGCTTCAACGTTTAGAGGCACTGAAGTGGTTGGAAATGATGGTTCAGCAGATGTGGTGGAGTGTACCACAAATGTTTCAAACGATGCCTGTGAAGAGGCAATCGCTGATTCTAATTCCTTAGAAGGTTCGGGCTTCTCCTTGAAAGACTTATTAGACTTATGGGTGCCAAGGGGTTGTTCAGATTGTTTCCTCTTCTTTGAGGATTTGGTAGTTATGGCTTAGGTCTCAGCGGTGGGTTTGACCGCTGAATTTGCCACAGAAAAAGGAGAATTAGAGAGAAGAGAGAGAAGGGTAGAAAGACTTACCTCGCCGTCGATAGGCTGAAAGTCAAGGATTTTCACTCCTAGCTGCGGGAGCTTGTAATCCCCTTGTTTTGGGTTCTTCTCCCCGATGAAAAGTTGGAGGAGAGCTGATATGAAGCGGGGATAGGGGACCTTCATGTCTCTGTCAGGCTTTTCAACTTTGTCCATCAGGTCTTCAAAGATTATCCGGGCATAATCTATTTTACGCCTGGTCAGCAAGAAGTATCCCATTTGCATCTGGGTTTTGCTGGCTTGATCTGTAGAGCCGAATTTCGCTGTCATGCAAGAAATGACGTGGGCAAAGATGTAGTTGAGTTTAGCGGGCAACTTGACTTTGAGGATCTTGGTCAGACGCTTGTCATCCTCATTAGTTCGGTTCTTCTTGTCCCATAAATACTTCATGAGATCAAGGAAGGCGACCAACTCTTCGTCTTCAGGGATGGGGTCGAAAGGACCAGAGGGTAATTTCAGTGCAGCGCGGATCGCTGAAAGAGAAATGTAGCCTTAGCCAAACTCGGTTTGGAAACCGATCACAATGAATTGTTTGCCAGTGCGGGTGGAGGTGTGGGTGGTTCTTTCAGTAGTCAACCAAAATTGTTGTAGAAGATGATGATGAGCAGGCGGGGCTATGGTGATAGCAGTGTGAATGGAGGATTGTTTCTGGAATGCCACAACATCAACAAGATGAGGGCTGGGTTTCTTCTTGGGAAACACCATCAGGGCTAATGGGTTGTTTGCAGCAAAGGTAATTTGGTTCAGATCACTAGTAATTTTTGAGGATTTCTTTATTGTTGCAGGTCGGGTTGCAGCAGTGTTAGCAGATGCCATTTCTGAAGAAAAATAACACAAGGAAGGAGAAGAAGAAACTTTTTTAGTTATGGAAAGAGTTCCAAAAGAAGAGTTTTTAGGGTTTTTGCAGATTCCTTTTTGAGAAAAAGGTTGGTTTTCTAGTTTAGTAAAAACACAAACTTGGTAGAAAAATAGGTTTTCAAGTCCTTTTAAGGAAAGAATTCTGGAAAAACGTATGAAGATTTAAAGTTTAAGATTTTATTTTCAAACTTTAAGAAAAACTATATTTCAAGTTTTGGTCATAAAATCATGAAGAAGATGATTTTATGTTAGAAAAAACGTTTGTTTTGATCTTTGAAAGCAAAAGATGTTGATCAAAACAAGTTTGAAGAAGAGTTAATGTAGAATAAAGACGAAACGTGAACCTGTTTGTTGATGAAAGTTTGAAGAACTTAGTAGCAGATTTCACAATACTCCAAGAACACACATGCAAAGGTAATTCGTTTTGCTTAAGAGAGTGTAGTGCGCGTAAAAGGTAAAAATATAAACTTAGAGGGATTATATAGTGAGAGGAGAGAGAAAGAAATGATCAGAAAGAAAAAAAACTCACCATGACACGTGACACGTCCCACGAAGCTTATTGGGAAAGAATTCGAAATGGACGAACGTGTCAGACGAGAAGGCGTGCCATGGATTATCCATTTGATGACGTCACAGATAAAAACATCTTTTCAATTTCAAAAGATATCCCTGAAGGTTTTGAAAAATCAGTCATGGATTTTTATGTTATTTCAAAAGATATCACTGATAGAAAAAATATCAGTGATATAAACCTTGTTTTTGAAAAACATCTTACTGAAGTGAACTTCAGTGATTAGGGATAGAAAAACATACCTTGGTAACAGTGAACATTCGTTCAGGGATTAGATGATGAATAAAAGAGATATAATTTTATCACTGACCCAATGCGTAACCACTGAAGAGTTATTCTTCATAGTTCAGCATTCCAAGCTCGATGATGAGAAAGTTGAATCTTGTCTAATCAAGAGGTTTGGTGAAAAGGTCAGCTAACTGAAAATCAGTTGGAATAAAATGAAGTTCTATATCTCCATTCATCACATGATCTCTGATAAAATGATATCTGATTTCGATGTGTTTGGTCTTGAGTGTAGCACTGGATTGTTTGCTATAGCGATGGCACTAGTGCTGTCGCAATAGATAGGAATTTTGGATAGCTAAAGGTCATAGTCTAATAGCTGATTTCTCATCCATAAGACCTGAGTACAACAACTTCCAGCGGTTACATACTCAGCTTCAGCGGTAGAAGTGGACACTGAATTTTTCTTTTTGCTTGTCCAACTCACCAGCTTTCCCAGGAGCTGACAGCCTCATGTGGTGCTTTTTCTATCCAGTTTGCAACCTGCAAAGTCACTACCTGAATAGGCAGTTAGATCGAACCCTGAGTCTTTTGGGATACCAATGACCTAGGTTGTGTAAAGCCCGTATCCCGGTATGTAATTTCTTTGTTTTAATTCTTTTTTAAAAGTTTTATTTATCATGGTTTCCGTTAGCGGGGTTAGACGAATTGGACCTAATAGTTAAATATGTCAAGACGCGGTTAGTTTGCGAGAAGGATGTAGTGAGGGACCAAAATTGTTAAGGGGCCAAAAAGTGAGAGTTTCGGCCCATGCAACCCAAACCAAACCCTTGTATCATTTTTTTGGTGTGGTGTTCGTGAGTAACAAGAAAAAAGGGATGGAGCTCAATATTTTCGTATTTTGAAAACCTAGCTGCAGAAAACTTCTGTTTCCCGGAGATTGAATGGTCGGATCGTCGTGATTTTTGGTGAGCAGCTTCACGACATCTTCATCAACATTCTGGATGGTGGGATCGTGGTTTTGAGGTCCGGAGGTCATGGTTTCGTGGGGTTCTGCACAGCAGTAACTTTGTGGTGATTTTTCTCCATTCTTGCTCTATTTTGGTTCCATACATCTTGATGTGCTTATTTCCAAGTGTATGATGGTTTTGTATGCCTCTAGTATAATCTAGAGAAGACTTTGTATTGCTCTAATATTGGTGGTAGTGGATTTGAAGCGGCTCTAGTAGTCCCGTGGTTTTTACTCTCGATTTTGAGGGGTTTTCCACGCTAAAATTTTGGGGTCTCATTGTGGTTGTTGATTGTATGTTTGGGGGTTGTTTTTACTTGCACTTAGAATACCCTATTTGTTTGCATCC
Source organism: Saussurea involucrata (assembly GCA_033807775.1). Classification (NCBI taxonomy): domain Eukaryota; kingdom Viridiplantae; phylum Streptophyta; class Magnoliopsida; order Asterales; family Asteraceae; genus Saussurea; species Saussurea involucrata. Next base: position 79,219,003 of record CM066318.1, on the reverse strand, counting down.
TCAAAGGTTCATTCGGGTCTGTTTGGGTTAAGCTATCGCTTAATGGGTTACTAAGCATTATTTGTCATTTTATGTGAAACTGCAGTTTATGTCCCTGTTTTTGTATCGACTATAACTTTTGCTAGGAATATCGGATTGGGATGAAACCAGTGCCAAAAGTTCCCTTTATGAGTCTAGTAAGTTTCTTATGTTTTGCGGAAAAACCAGTTCGGACCGTAGCAAGTGTCAAACCGCTGTTTTGTAATGAAAGGTGCTGTTTTTCGCTGTGCAGTTAACCGGTTTTGTAAAATCCATAATAAATTGTAGAAAAATCGTTAGAGCGCGTGCGATATGTCCCTGGAACCCTAAGACATGGGACTTTGTGATTATGGATTAATATTTCTGGATTTATCAGTTTACAAGGGGTTAAACAGGTCCCGAACAGACCTGTGTTTTTAGAGTAAAAGCTGGAATGTGTATGTTATAATTTAGTAGTCGTGGTTTTGGGTTGGGACGTCACTTTGACATTTGTTAACACGTAATTAGGTGGGAGAAGGTGAGTGAAGTTGGCCGGCTTGTGATTGCGGTTGCGGATACTCGCGTTGCTTTAAGGTGAGTTCTCTCACTGTGTAGTTAGGGGTTGTATGCATGTCATAGTAGTTTGTATGTACTACTGTCTTTGTGGTGTGAACTAGTTGTTTGTGGTGTGTAATATTTGATTGGTTTAAATGCTTAGTATAAATGTTTTACATTACAACTCGGTGGGACCGAGGGCTCGGTGGGACCGAGGAAGTGGAAAGAAACGTTGTGGAAACTCGGTGTGACGAGTGTGTTACATTACAACTCGGTGGGACCGAGGGCTCGGTGGGACCGAGGAAGTGGAAAGAAACGTTGTGGGAACTCGGTGTGACGAGTGTGTTACATTACAACTCGGTGGGACCGAGGGCTCGGTGGGACCGAGGAAGTGGAAGGAAACGTTGTAGGAACTCGGTGTGACGAGTGTGTTACATTACAACTCGGTGGGACCGAGGGCTCGGTGGGACCGAGGTGTTGGATACATAATTACTTGTAGATGTTTACTCGTTTTATGTAACTGTGATGTTGTTTCTTATGTGCGGATAGGGGTGATGTGTAGATAATTCCTATCTGCGCATGTGATGGAATTCACTAAACTTCGTGCTTACCCCTTCCCAATATCTTATGATTTCAGGTGCGAGTAGCAGTCGGGCATGACGGTACACACGGGCGCAAGGCGAAGGCTGTTTAAGTTTAACTTTTTAAATGGGGATTTAATTATATAACTTTTCCGCTGCTTAAATTTCATTTGACGGTTTTAATTAACGACGTTTATTTTTATTGTAATGGGATTTGTTAACTTATGGTTTGATTGTAACGAAATGCATTATTTTTAAAATTTTAAATTCATTGTAATTTTTGGGACGTTACAACTTGGTATCAGAGCACAGCTTGAGTGAATCAGACACATCTCGGTGTGTTTGGTCTCAAGTTGCGGCTATGAAATTTCAATTTCTTTTACTAAAATCTTTTAGAATAAAGGGAAAAGGAAAACCCGTTTGGGAAACGGTGATCGAGGGCGCAGTGTGTACAGTCAGCCGACGCTATTTGGGAAGGTACGGTACTTAGTGTATTTATTGCTTTCTAGGCATAGGGTATGCATGCTAGATTGCCTATGTTGTTTACACTGTACTGTATGATGACTGCTTGCTGGTAGGAATCAATGCTAGTTATAGTAGGTTGTTAAGTGAAGGCACTATAGGTTGTATGCAGTAAGAATCATATAGCCTTAGAATATTTGATTTAGTTCTATTGCGCAGCTCTTGTTTGAGTCCAACCGTTCTAGGATAGAATTTTGTATTCGAATGTCTATTTGATTCACGCTGCATGCGACTGGGAATTCGCGAGGCAACTCGTTATGGCTAACAGGGATTCCGTTGTAGCAAGGGTAGTGGGATGAGATGAAATTCCTAGTGAGCTGGGAAGAGTGTTTACATATGATTATGTATGCTAGATTGCTTTCTAGAACATAGGAGTATGTGTGCTAGATTGTTTGGTGCTTATTACACTGTACTGCATGTTTGTTGTTTGCTAATAGGAGTTCATGCTAGCCTTGATAAGTTGTTAAGTGAATGCACTATAGGTTGTATGCGGTAGGAACCAAATAGCCTTAGAATGTCGGATTTAGTTCTATTGCGCAGCTCTTGTTTGAGTCCAACCGTTGTAGGATAGAATCTTATATTCGAATGTCTATCTGGTTTTACACTGTGTGCGACTGTGCATTCGCGAGGCGACTTGTCATGACTAGTGGGGATTTCGTCATAGCAAGGGTAGTGGAGTTGGGTGGAATTCCTAGGGAGCTAGGAAGAGTGTGTACATATGCCGGTGCGGGCATATGTGTGTAGTTATCGGCGAGAAACTAGTTGGACCCATCGGATGGAACTCGGAACGAGTGATGATAGGTGTGGAAGGTAGTAGTAGAGCTCCTACTATTGGAAACACAGGATCAATGCTCGAGTCGGGGAAAGTCACGAGGAATCCAAGGAGTTGAGCGTGAGCGTTGTTAGTGTGAGTTATTATGCGCTAATAACTCGTTGTAATATCTACCCGGAATAGCCATCGCAAGGAGGAACGACTATAGTAAACCTACTAGTACATGTGTGTACTTGTTTTGCTTTGATGGGATGATCGTTGGGGTAGTGTCGAAGGTTATAAAATTAGTAGTTGTTGGAATAAAAGGACGATTCTGGTATTGATCACTTGGAGTGACGATAAGGATGATGTTTGTTTCGGGCCAAGATGGACGATTGTGCTAGAATCATAGGCTTATAGAGCCGACTTTGATTTGAGGAAAAATCGTAGGGATTATTCGACGTAATTTCTTAACTTGCCTAAGAGGTTTAAATGTCCGGATGACGTTAGTGGACCGGAGAGATTTGGAGGAGTAGGAGTAGGAGTTGAGGCGTAGAATGCCGACTAAGTCATTCACAAAGTTTGACTTTGAAATAGATTGCATTAACAAATTCTCGTGTTTCAAATCATTTTATGGATGGTGTTTTGGAATTTTGGGAAATGTTCAGCACACACACAAGATTTTGAAATATGGTTTTGGAAAGTGTATGAAATCGTTTTATCACGGGAGTGCAAACTTTGTTAGAATTTGTCTCATTTCGTTATTTTTCCAACGGTTCTTTCGGGTAAGATGATATCCGTGTTTTGTGGTGTTTAAAATGTTGGGCAAGTGACTACGGCTTGTGACTTTAACATTGGAACTCCTCCACATATGTTAGAGTTGAGACGGAAAGTTACATTCCACGATGTCTGTATAAGGCTATTTGAGTGAGTTGGTTAAAATAAGTTTTGTTTTACGGCATGTTGAGTCGTGTGGGTTTAATTTCACGAGGTGCATATCTTGTTTGTTTATGTGACCATTTGGGGAAATCTTGGAAATCAATTTAAAGAACCCCACCTTTTGAGATTTTATGAGGTTTTAGTCGATATTTTCAAATGATGAAAACAGATTGGTTTTTATTTTTAAGTTTGAAACTTACGCGAAACAGTTGTGTTTTAACAAAAGTATATTTGTAAACCGTTTCATCGTTTTGTATAACCAGCCGACGCGCGTAAGATTTGTTGGTGAACCCTGTGCCACGACATTTTATGTTGGAAAAAGAGGAATTTTGGGGTCAAATGTCGTGGAACTGATTTTGAAATTATGTGCACACTTTTGTTGCACCCGGAGTAAGGTCGAGCGGTTACTTTAAATGCATGTCATGGGTCAATTGCACGGTTTTTAATGGCTCGGTGTGAAGTTTTATTGATGGGTTGTTTTGTTGCACAGTTTTGCATTTATTGCACGTTAAATATTTTCATGTTTGGGTGAGTGAGTCATTCCGGGATAGGCATGTTGTTGGTAGATTGTTTGCATTGGATCCTTGGTCATGTCAGTCAGTCGTTGGTAACGGTCGGTTGGGTATCTCGGGGTGGGACCCCGGTATCCATGTGTTATGAATTTAACTTTCCAGTAGGTACTAAGAGGACACAGTCTTGGGCACTTACCGAGAGGTAGTTCGATGTGCCGGGACTTGAGACGTACCTGGGAGGTAGGCGTTAAGGAGTATTTTGATACAGTGTAACTAGGCTTCCTAGAGCGAGCGTGTGGGATAAGTAGACGGTGGAGGATTGGGTATTCCACACGTGTTAATATGGTAGGCCGAATAGTGTCGGTTAAGGGAAGGATGCCCTTTGTAATTAAGAGAATAAATGCGCAATAACCGTTTTGAAGTAAGTAGTATATTTAGGTGTCGACTTTTGGGCTTGAGGCCAAACACCTTTAGTGTAATCGGAGATTTGTAGCCGATTTGAAAATAATTATGATGATGGTAGTAGTAACCCTGAGATGCTTATTTGTGATGAATGGTTATGGTGGAATGACCTGCGTGGGTGATTATAAGTTTACTGGTTTGATGATCTGTGTGAAATAATTTTGGGAGTCTATTAGAACTCGTGGAAGTTAATCGGCAGTAATGGTAGGAATTATCGGATTCGAGTATCCTGTAGGGTATGTTGGTGAGCACCTTTAGGATGGTTAGAGCTTGCAAGTTGAATCGGGATGTATGGAACATCTAAGGTTGGGAGGCAACCGAAGTCGTTTGACTAGGAATGAATTCAGTTGTTGGAGTGTTCTTCCGATCATATTTCCAATGTCCGTGAAGGAGTTTTGTTAGTAAGAAAAGTATTCGAGAAATTCTAGACGGGGTGAGAAATTTAGATTCTAGTTGAGGAAAGTCCAGTGGCAACACAGAAAGGGCTCCGAGTGGACTTGGGAACCCGAAGTTGAGATGTGGTAAAGCTATCCAGAGCTGTTTGCGGACGTAGACTTCGAGGACGAAGTCTAATCCAAGTGGGGGAGAGTTGTAAAGCCCGTATCCCGGTATGTAATTTCTTTGTTTTAATTCTTTTTTAAAAGTTTTATTTATCATGGTTTCCGTTAGCGGGGTTAGACGAATTGGACCTAATAGTTAAATATGTCAAGACGCGGTTAGTTTGCGAGAAGGATGTAGTGAGGGACCAAAATTGTTAAGGGGCCAAAAAGTGAGAGTTTCGGCCCATGCAACCCAAACCAAACCCTTGTATCATTTTTTGGTGTGGTGTTCGTGAGTAACAAGAAAAAAGGGATGGAGCTCAATATTTTCGTATTTTGAAAACCTAGCTGCAGAAAACTTCTGTTTCCCGGAGATTGAATGGTCGGATCGTCGTGATTTTTGGTGAGCAGCTTCACGACATCTTCATCAACATTCTGGACGGTGGGATCGTTGTTTTGAGGTCCGGAGGTCATGGTTTCGTGGGGTTCTGCACAGCAGTAACTTTGTGGTGATTTTTCTCCATTCTTGCTCTATTTTGGTTCCATACATCTTGATGTGCTTATTTCCAAGTGTATGATGGTTTTGTATGCCTCTAGTATAATCTAGAGAAGACTTTGTATTGCTCTAATATTGGTGGTAGTGGATTTGAAGCGGCTCTAGTAGTCCCGTGGTTTTTACTCTCGATTTTGAGGGGTTTTCCACGCTAAAATTTTGGGGTCTCATTGTGGTTGTTGATTGTATGTTTGGGGGTTGTTTTTACTTGCACTTAGAATACCCTATTTGTTTGCATCCTCAAAGGTTCATTCGGGTCTGTTTGGGTTAAGCTATGGCTTAATGGGTTACTAAGCATTATTTGTCATTTTATGTGAAACTGCAGTTTCTGTCCCTGTTTTTGTATCGAGTATAACTTCTGCTAGGAATATCGGATTGGGATGAAACCAGTGCCAAAAGTTCCCTTTATGAGTCTAGTAAGTTTCTTATGTTTTGCGGAAAAACCAGTTCGGACCGTAGCTAGTGTCAAACCGCTGTTTTGTAATGAAAGGTGCTGTTTTTCGCTGTGCAGTTAACCGGTTTTGTAAAATCCATAATAAATTGTAGAAACATCGTTAGAGCGCGTGCGATATGTCCCTGGAACCCTAAGACATGGGACTTTGTGATTATGGATTAATATTTATGGATTTATCAGTTTACAATGGGTTAAACAGGTCCCGAACAGACCTGTGTTTTTAGAGTAAAAGCTGGAATGTGTATGTTATAATTTAGTAGTCGTGGTTTTGGGTTGGGACGTCACTTTGACATTTGTTAACACGTAATTAGGTGGGAGAAGGTGAGTGAAGTTGGCCGGCTTGTGATTGCGGTTGCGGATACTCGCGTTGCTTTAAGGTGAGTTCTCTCACTGTGTAGTTAGGGGTTGTATGCATGTCATAGTAGTTTGTATGTACTACTGTCTTTGTGGTGTGAACTAGTTGTTTGTGGTGTGTAATATTTGATTGGTTTAAATGCTTAGTATAAATGTTTTACATTACAACTCGGTGGGACCGAGGGCTCGGTGGGACCGAGGAAGTGGAAAGAAACGTTGTGGGAACTCGGTGTGACGAGTGTGTTACATTACAACTCGGTGGGACCGAGGGCTCGATGGGACCGAGGAAGTGGAAAGAAACGTTGTGGGAACTCGGTGTGACGAGTGTGTTACATTACAACTCGGTGGGACCGAGGGCTCGGTGGGACCGAGGAAGTGGAAGGAAACGTTGTGGGAACTCGGTGTGACGAGTGTGTTACATTACAACTCGGTGGGACCGAGGGCTCGGTGGGACCGAGGTGTTGGATACATAATTACTTGTAGATGTTTACTCGTTTTATGTAACTGTGATGTTGTTGCTTATGTGCGGATAGGGGTGATGTGTATATAATTCCTATCTGCGCATGTGATGGAATTCACTAAGCTTCGTGCTTACCCCTTCCCAATATCTTATGATTTCAGGTGCGAGTAGCAGTCGGGCATGACGGTACACACGGGCGCAAGGCGAAGGCTGTTTAAGTTTAACTTTTTAAATGGGGATTTAATTATATAACTTTTCCGCTGCTTAAATTTCATTTGACGGTTTTAATTAACGACGTGTATTTTTATTGTAATGGGATTTGTTAACTTATGGTTTGATTGTAACGAAATGCATTATTTTTAAAATTTTAAATTCATTGTAATTTTTGGGACGTTACAGGTTGGGTGTACCCTTCAGATATCTGAAGATTCACTTTACAGCGATGAGATGTGATTCTTTGGATTCAGATTGACATCGTGCACATAGACAAGTAGCATACATGATATCAAGATGATTCCTTGTAAGATAAAGAAGAGAGTCGATCATTCCTCTATAGGCAGTGACATGAACTTGTTTTCAGAGGGATCCTTGTTAAGTGTCAGCGGAGGTTCCATAGGAGTTTTCATTGTTGAACTTTGAGCAAGATCAAATTTCTTCAACATATCTTTAACGTACTTACATTGGTGAATGAAAGTGCCTTTATCACTTTGCTTGATTTGGAGTCCAAGGAAATATGTCAGCTCACCCATCATACTCATTTTATATTCAGATTTCATTCTTTCAGCGAATCGATGACAAAGAGATGGGTTAGTAGAACCAAATATAATATCATCGAGATATATTTGAACAAGAATGATATGACCTTTTACTTTTCTGAAAAATAGAGTGTTATCGATTTTACCACGTTCAAATTTTTCAGTGAGGAGAAAATAAGATATAGTGTCATACCATGCACGAGGTGCTTGCTTTAAGCTATAGAGTGCCTTATCCAGTTTATAAACATAACCTGGATGCATAGGATAAGCAAATCCTGGAGGTTGTTCAACGTAGACATCTTCATTCAGCTTTCCATTTAGGAACGCTGACTTAACATCCATTTGATGAACTTTGAAGTCCCTGTGAACTGCATAGGCTAGAAAGAGTCGAATTGCTTCAAGTCTAGCTACTAGGGCAAAGGTTTCATCGTAGTCTATGCCTTCCTCTTGTCTGTATCCCTGAGCAACTAGTCGAGCTTTGTTGCGGGTTACAGTACCAAGCTCATCTAATTGTTTCGATAGACCCACTTAGTGCCTATCACCGACTTATTAGATGGTCTGTGAACAAGATTCCAAACTTTGTTTCTTTCAAATTTCGTCAGCTCGTCTTGCATAGCGTTGGACCAGTTTGGATCTCTGAGGGCATCATCAACTTTCTTTGGTTCAATCAGAGAAATAAAATTAACAAAGAGATAAATGTTATCTGAACTTCGTCGAGTCTAAACACCTAAGTTTGGATCACCAAGGATTTGATTAATAGGGTGATTTAAGGTCCATCGCTAAGCCGAAGCTTGAGTCACTAACCCAGATGGAACTTCTGGAGGAGCTGAAGAAGAAACTTCAGCGGCAGAGGATTCAGGTATACCAGGCAAGATTGGTTGAGGTTCAAATGAAATTTCATTCACTGATTGCTGAGAAGTAGATGGATTGTTAGGGTCAAAATCAGGTTGAATAGAAGTTCAAGGGTTAATTTGTTATTATTCATTTTGAGCCTTTAATGTGTAATGGGCCATGGGCTTGCTTGTTAAGGGCCCATGGTATATAAAGCTTATTGTGTTTAGATTTTTGAGTTAATCGTCATTGTCATTAAAACATTTGCATTGTAATTCTCTCTCAATTATCATAGTGAATTGGATGACCTGTGGAAATCATTCTGACTTGTTGTTTATCTGTTGATTTCTACTGTTATATGCACTAATTTGGAACTCTACAATCGGTATCAGAGCATACGGACGATTCGATTCAACGTGATAAAAGGTTTCTAGTAAGATTTCTGTTCAGTTTTATCGACTGTGGTCTTGAGTTCATTATTCCCTATTTTGATTCAGTTAAAATTGCTTCGTTTCGTTTATTGCATTCTGTTAGCATCATCTTACTTAGGGATTCTGCAATTTTTCTCGTTCCAATTCGATCATCTGAGTGGTTTTTAAGCAAAATCAAATATGTGGTTTTTTGTGTTCTGTTCATATCAAAAATCTAATTTTTTCTTCAAAATCGTGCTATTTTGCTTGATTATCGATTTGGGTATTGTTATTTTGCTCTTTTTGGAAGGTTTCTAACGTTTCAGGAAGTTTCCCATCAACCCTAATCGAATTCCCATCGAATTGGAAACCACAGCCGCAGTATCCGGACACCACAGCCGCAGTTTCCGGATACCAGCCCAGCATTCCGGAACATCCTTAAATCTTTCCGGGTAAGTTCTCTTTTCATTGCTTTCCGAACAAAACTCATCCGGTAACTTAAAGTGTGCGGTAAATCCAATTTTCCCGGACAACTCCAAGTTTCCGATTATTTGTTTTGTTTACGGGTAATCCATACTATCCGGAATATCGTCCGATAAGTCACTGCTATCCGGTAAGTCCTTCTTCCGGAAAGTATTTCATTCGGAAACCTATTTTATCCGGTAAGTTGTGTTTTTCATATTCTCATTCGGAAACCTCATTCTTCCGGTAACTATCACATATCCGGTAACCTAGGCTATCCGGTAACTTTCTCTTATCCGGAAACCTAAGTTTATCCGGACACTTCTGAAGTTATCCGGACACTTCTGCTAAGTTGAACATTCTCACACACATCTGATCCGGACACTTCCAGATCAGACACTTTTCATCCGGATTCCTATCCGGTAAGTTCTGATTAGCCAGTTTCTTACCTGCTTAGCATACTTCACCCTTAGAACATGCGTTAGGACATCACTCTTAGTGCCTGGCGTTAGGATATCACTTTGAATCGACCATATCGTCTGACGATCACATTAGTGCAACCATTTACGATGACTTCTCGAAACACACTTGCTGTCGGCACCGACTCCAAGCCGCCGACCCTGTACCAGGGAGAATACAGCCAATGGCGGGATAGATTCATGATCTTCATCTAGTCGAAAGATAATTTCGAGTACATCTGGTAAACTCTATCCGATGGTCCACAACCTAAACCCATGAAGCCTATAGCAGCAACAGAAGCAGGTGCACAAGCTCAGTATGTAGCGAAGTCATATTTTGAGATGAGCGAGGTCGAAAAGGGCAGGCATGATGGTGAAAAGCATGCCGAGAGGTATCTAGTCTAGACTCTACCGAATCCGATCTACACAGCCATAGATAGCTACAAGGACACAGCTAAGGGCATGTGGGATCAGGTAGAGAAAATGATGAGTGGAAGCAGAGTCGGCAACCAACTGAAGATCAATAGCTGCATAACCAAGTTTGATGGTTTCAAGCAGCGCGCCGGTGAATCACTCTCCCAGGCGTATGAACGTTTCTGCCTCTTACTGAATGAGCTCTCCAAGAACAAAATCACTCGTTCTAATATGGAGAATGCGCTCAAGTTCTTGAACAATCTCCTTCCTGAATGGAAAGTGTTTGCTTCTCACGTCAAACACAATCACTTAATGGAGAATGTTCCAATACACGAACTCTATAAGATGCTTCTGCAGGACGAAGATGAAGTGATGGAGATTCTGAGCGAAAAGAAGTCTGCGTCCAAGACACATGCTGATCCACTAGCTCTTATGTCTTCAAAACGAGGCAAATCTTCTGGCCATCGTTCCAAACGTGCCCAAGAGCCAAGCGAGTCTGAGCCAGAATCTGAGGAAGAAGAGAATAGTGATTCTGATCCCGAATTAACAGCTGTGAAGAAAGCAATGGCTCTGCTCTCCCGATCCTTCTAACAACAGAAGTCCTACAAGAAGCCCACATCCAATAATCAGCGCTACTCCACTTCCTCCAACAAGCGCCATGATTATCAGGATAAATACGAAGGCAAGAAGAAGTCAGATGAGCACAGGCAGCCTGATAAGAAGGAGAAGACTGAGAAAGATGACCGCAAGCCTAAAATGAAGAAGAAAGACGAACCCGTTACATGCTACAACTGCGGGAAGCTAGGTCATTTTGCAAAGGATTATAGGAAGACTGTCGTAAAGAACGCTCACTACTACAAGTCAAAGCTCGCACTACAAGAACAAAAGGAAGCGGGCGAAGCTCTATTTGTTGAAGATGACCACTGGCTGGGTCGTTCTGATGATGAAAGCGAATCTGAAGATGCCGACGCTTTCATGGGCTACCATTCTCCTCCAGAAGAACAGGCGAAGCTGTGCCTGGTATGTGATTCTATCCATCAAGGCTTAGCCAAACAGATTGAATTTATTGCTGCATGAACAGATTCCTATAAGGCCACCATTAATGCACAACTGCTTGAGATTAAATTACTAACTGAAAAGATAGACGTTCAAAAGCGAATAACTGAAAAGTATAAGTCCGAAAATGCTACTTTAAAAGAAAAATGTACAAATCTTGCAATAGCACCTAAGGACTTAAGGGCCAAAATATCTGAACTAAATTCACAGCTGGATTAGTGTAAGAATGAGAACACAGAGATTGTTTATCAATGCTCTTCTCTTCAAATTCAGCACACAGAGTTTGTTTCCAAAATAACTGATCTTGAAAAAAAACTCCACAAAAGAGGTCAAACTTATCAGAGCATTCACATGAATAAACCCAAGGAATTCACATATTTTAACAAGGAATGGGGAACCGGATACGATAACTGTTTGGGCAAAAAATCACGTCGTACGACCACGACCAGAGCAGGTAAATCGCACGTCATAAGTAAAATCTTGTATTAAGATAAGGTCTCGACCGGAACCCATAAAACATCCATCGTCGCCCGTAAAAGGTAAGTCGTACGTTCCCCACGACGCTCGACCATAGTATCACCCATCCTGTACGACCATGGCGTAAGATCATTGTACCTTCGACCGAACTAACGTTAACCTTGACTGATACATTTGTTAAGTGTTTAATGCAGGAGTCAAAGTCATTAAAGAGCAACAGATATAACCGACGCAACCATCAACGATCGATAGCTGTAACGGACGAAGATCATCATGGATAATTACTCCGGCGACCGTTTCCAACCGTTGTAGCCATTGATTGAATCATTAATGGGGTTAATTAATGACGCGAAGACTATAAAAGACAAGCTAAAGCGTCATTTCAGGGGACATCGATTAACATCCAATACACTTCAGCGAACATCATCAAACAGCAGAGAAAATCATCCAAACTCATAGCAAAGAACATTCAAACTCTGGAGATTGGGTACTGAAAGCCAGAATCCTACAGCGAACTCAAGAACACTTGAAGGAAAAGCTCAAGTATCAGTCTCGACGCACGACATCAGCCTTCGACAGATAGTTCACACTTTGTATTCACACACGACAAACACTTGTTATCACATTCAAACACTTGTACTTTACATTTCGAAGTATTTCCTTCATTTGTATTGTAATTATCGTACAACCGACGCCAGTACCAAGGACGTCGCCCCTGATTGGCGACCATAGTGCAGTGTCGACATCCCTTGTCGTCCGCAGGTTTTTTCCTCGATTGAGGTTTTTCCTGCGTCATCAAATCCCTTGTCTCGTTTATTTTTTCCCTCGTCGCACGTCTCGTCGAAAGTTCCTTTCTTTAGTTGATTAAGTCCACATCGACCTTAAGTTGTCCCTTTGGTGCGATTTTTGGCATTAACAGTTTGGCGCCATCCGTGGGACCTCATCTAGAGAAAATCCTCGACGAATGTGCACCCTACTAATAATTTCTTGGAGTTTCTTCTGTTCTCTATCACAGGAAAATTGTAGATGGCGGAAATTCAGAGCGAACCACTGACCCCGCATATGGAAAGCTTGAAAAGGTGCAAGATGTTCCTAAAGCCATCGGTTACTATTGCCTAGAAGAAGTCATCTTAGACCCAAGCAAGCCCGAGCAAAAAGTCTTGATAGGCTCATCTCTCGATCCCCATCTTAGGCAAAGGATAATATCTTTCTTGCAGGAATATGCTGACTGCTTCGCCTGGTCGCATGAAGATATGGTTGGCATTGACCCTAACATCATTTCTCATAAGCTCAATATTGATCCATCGTTTAAACCCGTCAAGCAAAAGCGCCACAAATTCGCTCCAGAAAGAAATAAGGTAATCAACGATGAGGTTGATAACCTCCTAAAGACAGGAAAGATCCGAGAAGTAAAGTATCCCGACTGGCTTGCTAATGTCGTGGTCGTGGATAAGAAGAATGGAAAGTGGAGGGTCTGTATCGACTTCACCGATCTCAATAAGGCTTGCCCGAAGGATCCTTTCCCATTACTGCATATCGACGCCATGGTCGACGCAACCGCAAGACATGAACTATTGACCTTCATGGATGCCTATTCAGGGGATAACCAAATCCTAATGCACGTCGAGGACCAGGAGAAAACCGCTTTTATGACGGACCGAGGTATTTACTGTTATAAAGTTATGCCTTTCGGACTAAAAAATGCAGGATCCACCTATCAACGTCTGGTGAATAAAATGTTCAAAGACCACCTCGGCGATACAATGGAGGTATATATTGACGACATGCTCGTCAAGTCAAAGCAAGCGGTCGATCATGTCGAGCATCTAAGACAATCGTTCAACATCCTTCGAGAGTATAGCATGAAGCTCAACCCTACCAAATGTTCCTTCGGAGTCAATGCTGGAAAATTCTTAGGCCATATGGTCACCCGCCAAGGAATCGAGGCTAACCCCGATCAAATCAAGCCATCATCGACATCAAATCTCCTCGAAATTTCAAGGAGGTCCAAAGGCTTACTGGTCGAGTGGCGGTCCTAAACAGGTTTATCTCCCGATCTTCAGATAGATGTCATCTGTTTTATAACGTCCTCAGGAAAAACAAAGGTTTCAACTGGACCAACGATGATGAGCAAGCATTGCAAAAACTCAAAGAGTATATGTCATCGCCTCGTCTGTTGTCGAAACCTCACGATCATGAGGTCTTACAATTGTATTTAGCTGTCAGTCCAAATGCGGTAAGCGCCGTACTCACACGAGAGGACGAAAAACAACAATTACCAATCTACTACGTAAGTAAATCTCTCTTGGACGCAGAAACCAGGTATTCTTCCATGGAAAAGCTGCTTTTGTCGCTAGTCACAGCTGCTAAAAAATTACGACACTACTTCGAATCACATCCTATTACTGTCGTAACTAACTTTCCTCTTAAGTCTGTTCTAAGGAAACCTGAGTTGACAGGTCACTTAGCAAAGTGGAGCATATATCTCAGCAGTTACGACATTGATTTCAAACCCAGGACCGCGATCAAATCACAAGCCTTGGCAGACTTTATTGCCGATTTCAGCCCTGAGTTGGAAAAAGAAGCATAGCTCGAAGTGTCCACTGTGGCGACTCACGACGACGTGCCTTGGATCTTATATGTCGACGGATCATCCAACATTAGAGGCTCTGGACTGGGTGTCGTCTTAAAGTCGCCACAGGGGGGTAAGATGGTATAATCGGTCCGATGCGACTTCCAGGCCACCAACAACGAAGCCGAATATGAAGCCTTGATCGTGGGAATGAATATGGCCCACAACTCGGGGGCAACCGTACTGCATGTCAAGAGAGATTCCCTGCTGGTAGTAAATCAAATCAATGGAGAATTCGCAGCCAAGGATTCAAAAATGACAGCATATCTAAGCGTGGCAAAGGAAATTACCAAAAAAATTAAATCTTTTTCTATTGAACAGATTCCGCGAGACCAGAACACTCAAGCCGACGCATTGGCGAACCTTGGGTCAGCTTTAGCTGAACCAATATTTGATGTTATTCCTATGATTCACCTGGCAACGCCGTCCATTGGAAACACAGACGTCATTCAGATCGAAGACGAAGAAGATGATTGGTCACGCGACATTCGAAATTTCCTCGTGCACGACCAACTCCTCGAAGACAAAATGGAGGATCGAAAAATTAGATTCAAAGCATCTAAGTACGTCATAATCGAAAATAAGCTTTATCGGCGATCATCGACGGGCTTAAATTTAAGGTGCATCATCAGCAAGAATCAAGCCCAGAAAATCCTCCAAGAGATGCACGACGGCGAATGTGGTAATCACTCAGGAGGTCGTAGCTTGGCTAATCGTGTCTCCCGACAAGGGTATTTTTGGCCGACACTACGACAAGATGCTGTCAAGTACGTCCAAAATTGTGACCCCTGTCAACGACACTCAGGTATGTCTCATAAACCCTCGGAGCCTTTGCACTCAATGCTTGTCCCATGGCCTTTCATAAGGTGGGGAATGGATATTGTCGGCAAACTACCACCTGCTCTGGGCAAAAGTGTTCCTCCTCGTGCTCACGGATTACTTTTCTAAATGGGTCGAAGCAGCTGCTTTCTCCCAACTTCGGGATAAAGAAGTTATCTCCTTTATCCAGAATAACATCATATGCAGGTTTGGAATTCCATCCGAAATTGTCTGCGACAATGGATCCCAATTCATTAGCGACAGGACACAACAGTTCTGCGACGACAGGAATATCAAATTAACAACCTCGACTCCCAGATATCCCCAAGCTAATGGACTTGCCGAGTCAAGCAATAAGACTATTATAGCTTCGATCAAGAAACGATTAAAAGCCGCAAAAGGAAGGTGGGTTGAAGAACTCCCTTCGGTCCTATGGGCAAATCGCACGACGCCACGCACGTGCACTGGGCAAACCCCCTTATCTCTCGTCTATGGTTGCGAAGCCATCCTACCGATCGAGGTTCATCTCCCAACTTCGAGGCACACATCCGTCAACCACAACATGGTTGATTTAAGTTATGACCTCGACGCCCTTGAAGAGCTCAGAGAATCGGCCTTGATCAGAATGGCGTCACAGAAGCAGGCAGTCGAGCGACATTTCAATAAGCACGTAAAAGTTAAAATCTTTCGAGAAGGCGATTACGTCCTCCGTCGAGTATTCTCGAATACCCAGGAGCTCAACGCAGGTAAACTTTCTACCAAGTGGGAAGGTCCCTATCGTATCTCCGAAGTCGTTGGTAAAGGAGCCTATCGACTTCGAACCCTCGACAATTAGGAAATCCCACGAAGTTGGAATGCGACGCACTTGAAAAAATATTTCTTTTAAATCGCCATCCTATCGTACAAAGTTTTCAGCACGACGGTAAGCATCACAAAATCGTTGGAAAAACCACGACCTCTAACGAACTTTATCGCAGGAACGCACGACATGGGTATCCAAGTGCATGACTCGATTGTTTGATCACAGGGGCATATATTCTAAAGTTTCATGATACGATACAGTCATACGTAATGTATAAACGGTCCCTCGATCTAAGTTTCTGGAACTTAGAAATACTTTGTATGTTCTAACACATCGATGATATATATATTTCAACCGTTATATTGTAATAAAATCCTAAGTCGCACGATCCTCCGTTTATTTCATACTGTTATGATCAGTATTACATTTATCCACGACATATGTAATTAAAAACACAGGTTCAGCAAAAGAAGGAACTCCATTGAACGACCAATAGTCGGACAAGTGAATACAAAGTCAAAAGCTGTTGCATACCAACGACCCGACCACCAACGGTCAAGCATGAAAAGCCTAATTCATAAACCCAGAAAAAGAAACTACCCTAAGATCTAAGGAAACATGGCAATCGTAAATTCTGCCCAAAGAAAACTCAGCCTTCGGAATCCCGACAATCCTGAAGAACTGATGCAAGGATCAAACGAGTATAACCGGAGTCGTTTCCCAACCCTTCGCGCCATGGTATTCCGAGAATGTGGCTCTTAAGATTAATGTTAAGGTTGGAGGAAGGAATATCTCCTCTTCGACAATCGACCTCCACTCCAATACCCCCAGTTTCCTCACGTGTTTGGTTGAACGTGCAGCTTCAATAATTGTTCTATTTCTTCTTTCAGCGACTCCATTTTGTAGCGGTGTTCTCACTGAAGAAAAGTTGTGAGAAATACCCTTGCTCTCAAAGAAGGAATCAAGAGAACTGTTTTTGAATTCAGTCCCATGATCACTCCTTATTGAGCGAACGGTCAAGTTGTTCAGGGTTTCCATCTTTCGAACAAAGGTGATGAGTTCTTCAGGGGTGTCACTCTTAGAACGGAGAAACATAACCCATGTAAAGCTAGAGAATTCATCAACTATGACCAGCATATATTTCTTTCCAGCGATGGATTGTTTGTTAACAGGGCCAAACAAATCCATATGGAGAAGTTGTAGAGGAGATGACACTGAGGAAACTTGCTTTGACTTAAAGCTTGCTTTGGTCTGCTTGCCTTTCTCATACGCTGAACATAAGGACTTTTTGGCGTACGAGTGCTAAGGTAGACCAGTGACTAACACCTTTGAAGAAAGAGTGTTCAGTGTCTTGAAGTTTAGATGAGAGAGCCTCTTATGCCATAGCCAGTTGACATCAAATGAGGCTTTTGAGAAGAAACGGGAGTTCTCAGTGGTTGTTGAGTCCATGTTTATTACATAAACATTTTCCAAACGATAACCGCTGAGAGCTATCTTCTCCTTTTTGTCAGCGACAAAGCAGGATTCCTTAGTAAAGATTACTTTGTTATCCTTGTCGCAAAGCTGACTGATGCTTAGAAGATTATGCTTCAGCCCTTCAACATATGCGACTCTTCTGAAGGTTGTTGTACCATTTGAGAGTACACCAAACCCTCGGGTATGTCCTTTTCCATCTCCACCGAAAGTCACAGAGGGACCCTTCTCTTCCTTGTATTCAGCTCCAAACGATAACCGCTGAGTGCTATCTTCTCCTTTTTATCAGCGACAAAGCAGGATTCCTTAGTAAAGATTACTTTGTTATCCTTGTCGTAAAGTTGACTGATGCTTAGAAGATTATGCTTCAGCCCTTCAACATATGCGACTCTTCTGAAGGTTGTTGTACCATTTGAGAGTACACCAAACCCTCGAGTATGTCCTTTTCCATCTCTACCGAAAGTCACAGAGGGACCCTTCTCTTCCTTGTATTCAGCGAGCAGGCTTTTCTTTCCAGTCATGTGTCTAGAGCATCCGGTATTGATATACCAGATACCCTTCTTAACCTGCATTAGAAAAGAAGATTGGTTTTTCTTGGGTACCCACTTAACCATGTGTACACACTTGTCAGTGGGGGTAGTTGGAATGAAAGGTTCAGCAGTCTTCGCAGCATTTGAAGATTCAACTTTGTCAGTCTTCACTTTGGTTAATTTCTTAACCTCGGTGGTCTTCTTTGCCTTGGGGGCAATGATATTCACCTTAGCTATCTTTTCAGCTTGGGTGGCTGTGGGGCACTTACTAGCAATATGATCGGTAAGTCCACAGTGATAACATTTCCTATAACTAAAAATAGTTCTAGGACCATTTGAATGCTGAGCTTTTGATTTTGAATTAGAAGTACCAGCACCAAGTAAGCTATTGGCTTTTGAAATGGGAGGAACATTTAGTTCTTCGGATTTCTTACCAATGATTTCCACTTTGATTCTAGGAGTAGATCGCTGAATAGATCCACGCTGAATAAATCCAGCGATCTTATTCTTTGAATCAGAGGGATAAGTCACTGATGCTTTAGAAGCGTTCATCTTTGGTACGGAGGTACCCTTCTGAGGATTTTGGTTAAAAGCAATTCCTTTACCTTTGTGTTTAAAGACTGAGGTAGGTTTTGGATAAATAAATTTTTCTTTACCTTTAGAAGTTAAGGTAGAGATTTCCTCAGGGATGGGCGGTTTAGAATAGGAACACTGAGAGGATGAAGTATCAGCGACTGAGGATACGAAAGTTCCAAATAAGAGCATGAAACGATCAGTGGTTGGTTCTAGAGTATCAGCTTTGTAACCAAGACCATTATAATGGTGCTCGGCTTAATCTCAAAGTAATTCGCCGCAGTGGTGGGTGCTTGGATACCTATGCGTGCGGCTGCCACGTTTGGATCGGCAAACGACCGCATAGGACGTCTTTCGGGAGGTGGTGGTGGATTGTTACGTGGTCTCTCGTTGGCAGGTCTCTCGTCACCCATCTTCAACTGCCTTTTGACCTTTGATTCTTTGAGTAAACGACGGGCGGTTCTTTCAATCTCCGGATCGAGTGGTTCGATGTTCTTCCCTTGGGTATTCCTTGGCATAAACCAATTAGTACCTAAAAAGAAGAATCAGCAAAATTAGCAATCCAGAAATTGAAAGTGATGAAATAAAATAATAAAAGAAAAATGTTCAATGTAATAGCGCTTATAGATGGTAGTGCTATCAGTTGCAACTAGTTCCCCGGCAACGGCGCCAAAAACTTGATAGGCGGGTATCACCCCCCTAAATCTAACCGCAGGTGTACGGTGTCGAAATCAAGTAATACGTACGGAAGTATGAGTATCGAATCCACATGAACTAGGAACTAAGTATCACAATTACTACAATTGCTATTAACTTAACGTCGCAACTTTGAGAGGTTAGTTTATAAACTACTTAATTGCAAACAAAACTAAATCAACACACAAACAGTAAATAGCTTAAGAACTTCAGATAGAAAAAATAGTTGAGGGTTGGAAATCCTAAGGCTTTCACATACAAACAATTGACTCAAAACAGTTACCAGTTATTCCGTATAATGAATACCCAATCTTGTAAAAATCATCGTTGTTCTCTTTCGAGCAACTACAGGTTTTATCTTGAAAAGCACAAGTTTATCTCTCGATCTCACCTATGGAATTCTAAATACATTAAGCTCAAGATTTTAACGGGACTAAGGCTTACTCGGTATATCTCTATCCCCTTTATCACCTTAGGCATGCAATTTCTAGTTCTAGTCACAATTAATTCTCTCGAACTTAATTAGAAACAACAAATCAATTGTAAATTGGCCAAATTCACAAAAGCATTAAAATCCAAATCACATGCTTCATTAATAAAGGAAAAACTGATAAAAGTCTCAAGTTACATGTTCATATGCTTAAATCAAATTCATTCCAACCCCCAACATATAAAAATTAGTTCATGTTGGTGGTGGATTCAAACACAAGAGAAAGAGATGAACACGTGTATATAAACATAATGAAAGTGAAAGCGATGAATGTAATGGCGGACTCCCTTCTCTCGTGTTCGTATCTACTTCGCATGATGAATCTGACTCCAATCGATCCTCTATCGTGGCTCCAAAAGCTCCGAAAAACCTTGGAAAATCACCCCGAAGCTGCTCCCGTTCGTCGTGTGAGGGCTGTGTGTCGAATGCCCTAAAAATTGGAAAAACGCCAAAGTAATAGGCTGAAACAAGGGGCCCCGCGACTTGTTGCGCGACTTGCAAGTCGCCCGCTTTTCTGAAGGGTGTTTGGGTCAGCTTCGGGTCCTGGTTCGGGTGCGGGTCTTGGGCTTGGTTCTCGGGCTTCCGTTGGGCTCGTTTTGGGTTCTTTTCAGCTTCTTTTCTCGATGATTACTGCCTTTTAAATAACCTGCACATTTCACTAATTAAAGCGTAAAATTCCGCTTCTTTGCTTAAATACAAGCCAATCTCATTGGTTTGAGAATCGAAAATACGCCAAAAAGTGGCGTTATCACTATCCCGCGTTCATCGAGACCTAAAGGAGATCTGGAGTTAGAAGCCATGAAAATCACGTTCGACCAAGACGACCTCGATGACTCGTATCAGAAGCATCATGCCGGGTTGATCATTCAACTCATGATTGGTAATTGTTTAACCCGGCGAGTCTTGGTCGATGGAGGCAGTTCAGCGAACGTCATCTTCCTTGATACCATCAAAGCCATGGGAATCGAAAGATCGGAAATCACCCGATGCTCGACAACCTTGGTCGGTTTCAATGGAGACGCGACGAGTACCTTTGGAGAGATCACCTTGCCAGTCTATGCCGGAGGAATCCACAAGCAGACCAAGTTCAACGTCATTGATTGTCCGTCGGCCTATAACATCATCTTAGGCCGACCGTGGATCCATGAAATGAAAGTCGTTCCCTCGACGTACCATCAGACCATGAAATTCCCCACGCCATGGGGAGTCCTGGAGATCAAAAGTGAGCCAAAAGTCGCCCGTGACTGTTATAAGACCACCCTGAAGCCGCAGAAGTAGGCCGTCTAGCAGTTACGGGTCGAGGAAGTCGTCTTGGATGAGAGTACATCTGACCAGAAGGTCCTGACAGGTTCGACTCTCGATCCACGCCTTAAAAACAAGCTAATATCTTTCTTGTAGAAAAATGTCGATTGTTGTGCCTAGTCGCACGAATACAATCTCCTCGAGTCAGAGAAAATTCTAGAAGGAAAGCTTTCCACCAAGCGGGAAAGTCCTTTATGTATCTTAGAAGTCATGGGTAAAGATGTCTACCGACTCCGAACCCTCAACAATCGAGGTATCTCACGTAGCTGTAATGCAGTACTTCTGGAAAGGTATGTCTTCTAAGTCCTTTTCTATCTTTCATACGATTTTTTACCACGATGATTACTGACTTAAACATCGGAGGGTCGTTGGCTAGCCAACGACCAACCTCTGACATTGTTTTATCGCAGATCGCACGACATAAGATTGCTAAGTCTACCACATGACTTTAATCTCGCGATGTCGCACGACATAAGTGATCAGGTCTATGATTTGATTATTCTATCACAGGGATACATAATTCAAGTTCGTCGTACGATCTAATTGTATGATCATAAGGTCTAGCGACCCCATGATCTAAGTTTCTTAACTTAGAAGAGTTTCATATTCTGAATGAATGCTTTGGTCGTACGTGCTTATGTTTGACAACACGATCTGAAAGTGTAAAAATCTTACGACTTATGCTCTAACCATTGTATCACAGTGGATGCCTAAGTCGCACGTCTTCTTGTTCATTTTTAATGAATTTTACAATTGATATGAAATGTAATGATGCGCAAGTTCAAAAGAAAGATAAATTCATTTATCAAATTATCGGGTACATCAGACGACTCGACCAATAACGGTCGAGTGATAAGAACAGGAATTAAAATCTGCTAAATCTGGGGAGGATCGTCAGTCGCATACTTGCCCGAAGCTTCGCCCTGGAGACCCCAATTCATGTCTTCATCCTCGGCTTCCTTCTCTTCATCCGAGTCGAGATCTCTTGCAGATCCAACTTCACTCAGGTAGGAGGCAAGCTCCTCCGACGCCGAGGCGAAGGAATTTTTTCCCGACAAGTGTCGCCTCATAATCGCCGCCCGTGCGGTGAATCGAGCAAAAGCAAAAACGGACTTAGCTTCGTCCTTCAGCTCCTCGACCTCCTTCTCTAGACCCGCCACCTTGGACATGGACTCCTCGGCTTCTTTTCCCTTCATAGCCAAGGATTCCTTCGTCCTGTCTAGCTCCTCCCTTTGGTTGTTGACCCCTTTAGTGTACACTGGGAGGATGATCTCTCCTAGAGTACAGGTAGAATCGCCATTGAATCCTATCAGAGTCGTTGATCGACGGGTGATCTCTGATTTATCGATTCCCATGGCTTTGATAGTGTTTGGACAAAATTTCACCAATCTCGACCACGACCATCACAAGGAAAACATTTATTACATTTTTCCATAATAAGGTTAAATCATAAACACTTTGTCATCTGACAAAAGTTGAAATCGAAAGTTATTCACGACACACGGCCGTCGTATGGAACCTCACGACCTCGACCGACTAACGTATGACATTTCTGTTACTTTTTCGTTTGTTTAATGCAGGATCAATGTCATTTATGGCCAACGGACATAACCGACAAGGACAATTATGAGCATTAAACCAGTGGCAGTTACGACAGTTATCAGAGGATTTTATGGGATCAATAAAGGCATTCGAAGACTATAAGTACAAGGATTCCATCCTCATTTGCGGATCATCTGGAAAAAACACACACCTGGAATCAACTGAAGGACACTGCAAGAACAAAGAAATCTCTCTCAAAAGATCGCTCTCGACGCATGACTTACATGCACGACACTTAGTTTTTACACACGACACACCAGTTTTTTACATTCGATACGCTTGTTACTTTACATTTAAAGTCTTCTTTTCATTTGTATTGTAATCTCTGTACTCTCGACACCCGGAACATAAGGACATCGCCCCTGTTTGGCGATCATAGTGCAGCGACGACCCCCAAAGTCGTCCACGGGTTTTTTCCTCGTTGAGGTTTTTCCTGCGTCACTAAAATCTCTGTCTCATTTACGTTTTCTGTCTTTGTCGCACGGTTTGTCGCAAGATTCCTATTCTTTAGTTGTTAAGCTCCACAATCAACCTTAACTTATCCTTCTGGACAATTTTTGGCATTAACAGATAGTGCTTAGAAAAATGATATTGGCCGAACTGCCCCCATCGACCAATTCTCTTTTGGTCGAGCAGTTCCCGATAGTGAGCTGGATGATCAAACCATCATGATGTTTTTGCCAACTCTCCTGGAGGTCGTCTTGGTCGAACGTGATTGGCATCGCCTCCAGCTCTAATTCTTGTTTTGGTCGGGACGACCGAGGAATGGGGTATTCTCCCGACGATTTACTGGCATGCCGCTTCGCTGCCGAATAGGTTAAACCGCAGACGTCAGACCCACCCGTCACACAACTGACGACTTTTTCATGGACAGGGGATTCTGGTCTTATCGTATCTAACTGGCGTAGATTCTTTATTAACCAGGCCCTACAGATGACCCTTAGGCACGATCCAGGCTAACTCCTTCTGCAAAGCAAGGCAGTTATCTGTCGTGTGACCATGATCGCTATGGAAGTCGCACCACTTGGTTTTGTCCTTCTTGGCGTCATCTTTATCATTTTTCTTGGGCCATAGGATGGACGACTTGATGTTCCTAAGAGCGTCGACCAGCTCTTTCATCGTCCCTTTGAATCCATAAGAGGATATTGAGGGAATCGGGATGTAGGATTGCACTTTTTCTTATCGAACCGAACGTTCGATATTTGGCGCGACGGCTCCGACTTAATGGTTGGCTTGGATTTGAAATCTGGTTTCTTGATCCCAAGTGAATTTTTGTCAGTGGAATGTTTACGACGGAAGACTAGGTCGTCTTCGACTCTCATATAAGCCAAAGTCCTAGCTCGTACGTCTTTAAAATTCTCTGGAGGATATTTTGTAAGATCGACCTACAATCTGGTAGTGTCGTCGTCAAGACCACGCTTGTAAGCTTCGATGGCAATCTTGACGTCGCAATTTCGAATGCTGACCATTTCGGCGTTAAAGCAATTGAAATAACCACGGATGGACTCTCCAGATTTTTTGACGACGTAGTACAGGTCGCTGGTCTGCTTCTCCATTTTGCGACTGCTGGCGAACTGTTGTGAAAACTGGTTGACCAACTCCGCGAAGTTGCTTATGGACTTGGGCTTGAGGTTGATCAACCACTGAAGAGCAGGACCTGTAAGAGTCGCGCCAAAACTTTTGCACATGCACACCTCTTGATATTGATGTGGGATCGAGACTGTCCACATTAACTGTTTATACTGTGCAATATGCTCCGTTGGATCGGTTATTCCTGAATATTTGGGCGTGAAAGCAGGGATATTGTACTTCTTTGGGACGTCGATAGTCGCTATCGTGTCAACGAAAGGCGACGCCTGAAATATTATGCGAGGCTCAACGTCGACGGGGACGGCGGCGCCTGGCAATTCGGAAAGGAGTGACAACATTTTCTCATTCTGATCTTCCAACAACCTAAGTCGCTGGGCGACGGGGTCGTTAGGGTCGGAGCTTATGCCTGTCTAAGGGTTGACCCCGAATTTGTAGCCGTCGCCGCACCGTTTCCATATGAAGAATCATTGGCGTCCCCGTTGAGAGGGACGAAGTATGGCGTGGCTCCATTATGCAAAGGTGGCGGTCTCAGGTACTGAGGGTGATATTGTCCTTGATGAGGGTTGTTGACAAATGGCCTCGGACCCGAATTGCTGGCCAATGGTCCTGGACCTGCGTTGTGGGTAAATGGTATTGGACCTGGATTGTGGACGAATGGCCCCGGACCTGAGTTATTGGCAAATGGTCCTGGTCCTGGATTGTTGACGAATGGCCCTGGACCTGCCTGGAATTGGGGCCTTATGATAGGTGCACCCATAGGTCGGGGACCGTTCTGAGGTCCAAAGGAATTGCTCATTGCTCTATTCTGAGGGCCAGAAGAATTGCCCATCGATGGATTCAGAAGACCAGAGAAATTGCCCATCGCCCCATTCTGAGGACCAGAGGAATTTCCCATCGCTGGATTCCTAAGAGAAGCAATTTCCGCGGCTGCTTTCTGATTCTGCTCATGCAGGGCTTGGATCTGACTTCGAGCCGCATTCAATTCTGACTGCATTTGAATAATGGGATCTTGATAATTTGCCATTTACCTGAAAACAACAAAAAACTTTGCAAGATCGTTAGAGCGATATATGCGTTGGCTTGAGATTTTCTCTAGATGGGGTCCCACGGATGGCGCCAAACTGTTAATGCCAAAATTCGCCCAAAAGAACAACTTAAGGTTGATGTGGAATTTAACAACTAAAGAAACGTATCTCAAGACCAAGAAACACAATCGCAAGGCAAAATATAAACAAGACAAGAGATTTGGTGACGTGGAAAACCCCAAAACGAGGGAAAAACCCACGGTCGACTTGTGAGAGTCGACGGTGCACTATAGTCGCCAAACAGGGGCGAAATCCTTTGGTAACAAGTGTTTTGTGTACAACACATTACAAAGGAATGTAAAAATAGACTTAGTTGTGTGTAAAGGTCGTGTGTCGTGTTTAAATCGTGCGAAAAATGTCTACTATCGTGCAAAGCTTGCGTTAGTAGTGTTCGAATGCTCTGCAGATTGCTGTATTTCCGATGTGTGATTGCTTAGAAAATAGATGGAGCAGATGTAGATTCGGTTGAAATCAGATAGTTTTTTCGGTTGAGGAGCAAGTCCTTTTATAGCTTTCGCTGGTCATTAAATGACTCTTGATGGCTTGCTTTGTAACCGCTGTCAGGCTTTAAATGCCATTGATGACTTGTCCGTTTCTGGCCGTTTGCACCATAAATGCTCGTAGACCTGCATTAATGAACAAAAGAAAACGGGTTTGACTGTTAACGGTTAGTGTAATCGTACGACCGTCTTAAGTCTCATACTTCCGTACGACCAACATAAAAACATACGGTCGAGCATACGTCTGTAAAAAACTTATAAGACCTTATCTTAATACAAGAGTGGTCTTATGGAAATGTTATCTGAGTTTTCTACCGTCGGTCGTGAGGTGTGATTTTTTTACCCATGTTAGGGTCAATTAATGTTGAATAGAAGTTCAAGGGCTGAATTGCAATTTCTTATTTTGAGCCTTATATTGTGAACGGGCCGTGGGCTTGTTACCACGGGCCCGGAGTATATAATGTCTTGTTTAGCTTGGAATTATGCTAGTTGTCAATTTACACTTTCAGAACTCATTGTAATTCTCTCTGCATTATTGAAAGTGAATTGGATGACCAGTTGAAATCATAACACTTGTTCATTATCTATTGATTTCTATTACTTGTTGCACGAATCTGGAACTCTCAATTGGTATCAGAGCAACCGGACGAATCGATTCATAGTGATATTTGGATTTCTGGTAAGATTACTATTCAAGATTTTCGACTCTGTTCTTTACTTTGAAATTCCATATTTTGATTCGGTTAAAATTGATCGTTTTCGTTTATTGCATTATGTTAGCATCATCTCTAATAGTGATTCTGCAATTTCTCACATTCCAATTCGATCATCCGACTAGTTTTTAAGCAAAATCAAGTTTCTTGGGTTTTAGCCTCTGTTCTTGAAAGTTCATATTTTTACCACTCAAAATTGTGTTTTTTACTTGAAACTCGAATTGGGAATTGTTGTTTTGCTATTTTGGAAAGTTACTAATCTTTCAGGAAAGTTTTTGAGCAACCCTAGTCGTATTCCATCGATTCTTGAAACCACAGCCGCTGTTTCCGGACACCAGCCGTAGCTTCCGGACACTTCACTCAGCTTTCCGGAACATCGCTTCAAGTCTCCGGGTAAGTTCTCATTTCCAAGCTTTTCGGGTACAATTGTTCCGGAAACCCAAAGTTCCCGGTAAAATATTTTATCCGGACAACTCAAAGTTTCCGGTAAACTATTTTATCCGGACAACTCAAAGTTTCCGGTAAAAATTGATTCTTTCCGGACACTGTCATCCGGTAAGCATCTCATCCGGAAAGCATCACATCCGGATTCCCAATTCATCCGGTAAGTTCTGTGTTTGATATTTTCATTCGGAAACTCTGTTCTTCCGGTAACCCATTATTATCCGAAAACCTTAGTTCATCCGGACACATCTGTTTATCCGGATACCTCTGCTGAGTGAACACATTCACACTCAATCTGATACGGACACTTCCAGATCAGACATCAGATCCGGATTCCTATCCGGTAAGTTCAGTCCAGTTGATTACTTACCTGTTTCTAGTATAAATCATTCGTAGAACCTGCGTTAGGATACCACTCGTAGTGCCTTGCGTTAGGTTATCACTTTGAATCGAACAAATCGTCTGACGATCACTCCAGTGCAACTTACGATGTCTTCACGCGACGCTCATGCCATCGGCACCGATTCCATACCACGTTGCCTCTACCAAGGTGAGTACAGCCAGTGGCGGGATAGATTTATAATCTTTATTGAGTCAAAGGATAACTTCGAGTATATCTGGCGAGCTCTAGAAGCTGGGCCAATTCCTGAACCTATGAAGACTATTCCTCCAACTGAAGCAGGTGGCCTACCTCGTGTCGAGAAAAAGACACTCACTGATATGACTGCCGACGAAAGACGCATGCTTGAGGGAGAAAAGCACGCTAAGATGTACATTGTTCAAGCTCTACCCAACACGATCTACACTGTCATCGACAGCTACAAAAAGACATCAAAGGGCATGTGGGATCAAGTGGAGAAAATGATGCGCGGGAGCGAAGTCGGGAATCAACTGAAGATCAACAGCTCCATAACCAAGTTTGATGGGTTTAAGCAGCGCACCGGTGAATCCCTCTCCCAGACCTATGAGCGCTTCTGCCTCCTTCTCAATGAGCTTCACAAGAACCAAATCACTCGTTCTAACACGAGAACGCACTTAAGTTCCTCAACAACCTCCCGCCTGAGTGGAAAGTATACGCATCACACGTCAAGCACAACCACTTAATGGAGAAAGTCGGCATCCACGAGCTCTCTGAGATGCTACTGCAGGACGAAGATGAAGTGATGGAGATTCTGAACGAGAAGATGTCTACATCCAAGCCAGCTGCTGACCCACTTGCTCTTATGTCCTCCAAACGAGGGAAATCTTCCAGCCGGCATTCTAAACGTGCCAAAGAGCCAAGTGTATCTGAGCCTGAGTCTGAAGAAAAGGAGGACAGTGATTCTGATCCTGAAGTATCTGCCATCAAGAAAGCTATGGCTCTGCTCTCCAAAACCTTCCAACAACAGAAGTTCTACAAGAAGCCGACGTCCAATAATCAGCGCTACTCCACCTCCTCCAACAAGCGCCATGATTATCAGGACAAATATGAAGGAAAGAAGAAAGCCGATGAGCCAGACCAGTCTGACAAGAAGGAGAAGACAGAGAAAGATGACCGCAAGAAGAAAGACGAACCCATGACTTGTTATAACTGCGGGAAGCTTGGTCATTTTGCCAAAGAATGTAGAAGGCCTGTTGTGAAGAACGCTCATTATTACAAGGCTAAGATCGCTCTGGCAGAACAGAAAGAAGCAGGAGAAGCTCTGTTTGTTGAAGACGACTATTGGTTGGGTCGTTCTGATGATGAAAGCAAATCTGATGGTGTTGATGCTTTCATGGGCTACCACTCTCCTGCTGATGAAGAAAAGGCAAAGTCAAGTCAGGTATGTGAATCTATTCCTCAAGATTTCTTTACTCAAATGCAATCTCTTGCTGAACGGATAGATTCCTACAAGGCCACCTCTAACGAACAACTGCTTGAAATTAGATCACTATCTGAAAAGCTAGATGTTCAAAAGCGAATAACTGAGAAACACAAGTCCGAAAATGCTAATTTACAAGAAAAATGCAAAAATCTTTCAATAGCACCTAAGGACTTAAGGGCCAAAATATTTGAACTACAGTCACAGTTTGATCAATGTATGAATGAGAAAGCATAAATTGTTTATCAATGCTCTGCTCTTCAAATTCAGCACAAGGAGTTTGTCGCTAAAATACTTGATCTTGAAACCAAACTCCACAAAAGAGGTCAAACTGATCAGACCATGCACATGAATAAACCCAAGGAGTTCACTTATTTTAACAAAGAATGGGGAATCGGATATGATAACCCACACTACTTGACAAAGGGTATATACAAAACACCTACTCTGTATGATTTTGGCTGTTTTGGAATAGACAAAAAGTATCCGGAATATGCGATAAAATGGACTGGTCCTCTTGAACCTGAAAAGGAAGAGGAAACTGGGGAATATAAGTGAAAGAACACGTCTAAAATGCAACTTCCTTTTTGTTATGAGCCTTTAAACTATTATTATGAGAAAAATCAAAAGAAGTACCTCTCAAATGACTACTTTGACTGTTATAAGGTTGTAACGCCCAAGGATTCCTCCAAAAAGGATGAGGTCCAAGCAACCAAAACCAAGACTGAGACGGATGAGTTCAAGCTCTATGTTCCCCCTCTCATCTTGGAAGCAAAGATAGTCGAGTTAGAGGAGTCACTCGAGAAAGAAAGGTCATGTTTTCAAAAGGAAAAGCAAGCGCTAATCCCTGAAATTGAGAATCTAAAATCCGTCAAAACCGAAGTTGTGTCTGATGAAGGACAGGAAATCCTTTGGTGTGAAATCAACAAGCTCACATCAAAACTGTCTGCCTTGGCAACAGAAGCGATGACGGAGCATACGAGAAATGGTCAGCTCAAAGAGCAGATTGACCTACTCCAATCTGAAAAGATGATTTCACCCGACTCTTCCTCCAACTTGTCGGACACGTCTTCGTGTAAAGCTTTCATTGGCAAAATCTCTTCTACCCAAGACGGTAAAAAATATCAAGAGGAGAGTCTTTTAAGGAATTTGAACTCTGATTTTTTCCTAGCTTCCGCACCAAATTCCCCAAAGCACACTAAGTGTTCCTCGCCATCCTCGACCAATCCAAGTCCTGTAATTCCGGATGTTGATTTTTCAGAATTTATGAACTCCGAAGGCAATTCTGATGAAGAGTTTGAATCGTTTCCTTTTGACAAACCTCTTCCAAGTCATACTGATTTTCTGTCACCAGTAGTCAATCGACCGATCAATTTTCTAAAAGGTGATTGTTCCACAACAAAGACCCCAGCTGTGATTAAGATTTCTAAAACTAAGCCTGTTTCTCAAAAACAATCACAGTAGAGGCAAAAGACCGAGCGATTGATTGCCAAAAATCCTGCTTCCTCAAAAGCCACTAACCATGCTGTAAATATTGTTTCAGATAAAATCGGTCGCGCTAAACTGGATAAAAAAAGTGGCTAGCCAAGGAACCTATCGAGGATGCAGCATCAAAGTCATTTAATACTGTGTTTTATCCTAGAATGAACAAAAACGATTGTGCTTGGAATCATAGGAATGATTTTGTTAAACAAGATATTAATTTTCCGATTAAACTTTATTCTATTCAGCAATTGATTCAATTATCGCATGATTGTTTGTGTTGTTCAAGTTGTGGTTGGAATAACTTTGATGATATCAATAATAATGATTGGTTTGGGTCATATAATATGTATAATCATACACCCAAACGCAAACCCCGTAAAACCAAAAAGAAACACCATACACAACGGGGTTCCCAATCAGAGGTTAAACCAAAGCAAGAAAGGAAACCCATTTCAAAACGGGTTCCCCCTACTGAGGTTAAACCTATACCATAGAGGTAATCTGTTTCAAAACAAGTTCCTCCAAAAGGTGTACAACGTACACCCAAGAGGCAACCTGTTTCAAAGCAAGTTCCTCGGAAAGGTGTAAAACCTAACCCTCCAGGAACCATGCAAATATGGGTACCTAAAGTCCGCTAATCTCGTTTTACAAGATGGTTATGTGTGGTATTTAGACTCTGGATGCACCAAGCACATGACCGGAAGTAGGGAGCTTCTTACGAACTACAAGGAACAATATGGCGGAGACGTGAGATTCGGGAACGATGACCAGGCGCCGATTTTAGGCTACGGCGACGATGACAAGGCGCCGATCTTTATCACCATCAAGAAAGTTTCACACGTCGCGGGATTGGGACACAACCTGTTCAGTATCGGCCAATTCTGCGATAAAGACTCGAGGTCAGATTCAAAGCCAAAAGGTGTAGAATCCTCAATGACGACGGAACGGAGCTACTAGTTGGAACGCGAAAGACCAACCTCTACACCATCGACCTCGCAGCCCTGAAGACCGATAACCCAGTCTGCCTGATGTCAAAGGCTAATTCTCAACAAGCGTGGATTTGGCATCGACGTCTGTCGCACCTGAACTTCAAGAGTATCAACAAACTGGTGTTGGGCGGACATGTGAAAGGCATGCCCAATCTTCAACTTTTGAAGGATCGACTCTGCAGGGCATGCGAAATGGGAAAGATGAAGCGAGCGACTGATAACGCCACTTTTTGGCGTTATTTTCGGTCCTAAAACCAATGGGATTGGCTTGTATTCAAGTAAAGAAGCGGAATTTACGGTTTATCTAGTGGAATGTGCAGGATAATTAAAAGGCAGTAACCATCGAGAAAAGAAGCTAAAAAGAGCCCAAAAAGAGCCAAAACGAAGCCCAACGGAAGCCCGAGATCCGAGCCCAAGACCCGCGCCCGAACCAGGACCCGATACTGACTCAGACACACTTAGAAAAGTGGGCGACTTGCCACGCGACTTGCAAGTCACGTGACAAGTCGCGGGGCCCTCTGTTCCAGCCAATAACTTTGGCGTTTTTCCAGATTTTAGGTGATTGACACGACGAACGGCAGACGACTTGGGGCGATTTTGGGAGCCTTTTCGGAGCTTTTGGAGCCACGATAGAGGATCGATTGGAGCCACGTTCAACACAGGAAGTAAAGACGAGCACAAGAGAAGGGAGTTCATCATCATATCTATCGCGTTTACAATTACCATGTTTACATACACTTTCGCTTTTCTTTCTCTTGTGTTTGAATCCACCACTAACATGAACTAATTTCTAGATGTTGGGGGTTGGAATGAATGTGGTTTATAGCATATGAACAGATGATTTGAACTTTTATCAGTTTTCCTTAATTAATGAAGGATCTGATTTCGTTTTTAATGCTTTTGTGAGTTTAGCTAGCTTCCAATTGTTGTGTTGTTTTCAATTAAGTTCGAGAGAATTAATTGTTAACTAGAACTAGAAATTGCATGCCTAAGGTGAGAAAGGTGATAGAGATATACCGAGTAATCCTTAGTTCCATTACAATCTTGCGCTTAATGTGTTTTGAATTACATAGGTTGAGATCGAGAGACATAACTTGTGTTTTCAAGATAAAACTCGTGGTTGCTTGAGAAAGAACCATGCTTTTACAATAAAACCTGTTGTCGCTTGAGAAAGAACAACGGTGATCCAAGATTGGGTATTCATTAAGGGGAAAAACTGGTAATTGTTTAGAGTCAGATGTTTATATGTGAGAATCATCGGATTTCCAACCCTCAACTATTTTCTCTATCAAAGTTTCTTAAGTTGTTTACTGTTCCGTTGTGATTTATTTTGCTTGCATTTAAATAGTTCATAAACCAACCTCTCAAAGTTTCGATAGTTCAATTAATAGTTTTTATAGTAATTGTGATACTCAGTTCCTAGTTCCTGTGGATTCGATACTCGTACTTCCGTACGTATTACTTGATTTCGACACCGTACACTTGCGGTTAGATTTAGGGGGGGGGGGGGGGTGATACCCGCTTATCAAGTTTTTGGCACCATTGCCGGGGAACTAGTTGCAACTGATAGCACTACCAGCTATAAGCGCTATTACATTGAACAATTTTTCTTTTTGTTTTTTACTTTGTTCCATCACTTTCAATTTCTGGATTACTAACTTTGCTTACTTTCTTTTCAGGTACTACTTGGTGTATGCCAAGAACGACCCCAGGGAAGGAAATCGAACAACTTGATCCGGAGATCGAGAGAACCGTCCGCCGAATATGCAAAGCATCGAAAGCTCAAAGACAATTAAAGATGGGTGACGAGAGACCATGTAACAACCCACCTCCGCCTCCTTCGACGAGAGTTCCGATGCGATCGTTTGCCAATCCAAACGTGGCAACCGCACGGATAGGCGTCCAAACGTCCGCTACTGCAGCAAACTACTTCGAAATTAAGCCGAGTACCATTGTCATGGTACAGTAGAATCAGTTCGGGGGAGCACCTACTGAAGATCCCCATGCCCACCTTCGTGCATTTGAACGGATTTGCATTACGTTCAAGATCAATGGGATGGAGGAAAATGCCATCAAGCTAAGACTGTTCAGCTTCTCACTGAAGGGTAGAGCTGAAATTTGGATAGAAGGTTTGCCAGCGGATCAGATAACTACATGGCCAGACCTGAAAGCTGCATTCCTCCAGAAATTCTTCCCACCGGGAAGAACCGCACAGTTAATGGCCGATATTACACACTTCGCACAATGGGACCAAGAGACCCTATATGAGGCATGGGAGCGATATAAAGACATGTTGAAGAAGTGTCCACATCACGGGTTGCACGGATGGGTCATCATCCAGACATTCTTTAGTGGACTCCACCTACAGTTAAAAAACGATATCACTGCCGCATCGGGTGGAGCACTAATAGATAAATCTTATGAAGAAGCATGCAAGCTGATCGAGAACTTGGCCGAACATAGTTTCTCTACTCCACGATCAGCTGTTAGAAGAGTTGCAAGTATTCAAGAGTCGGATGAGCTGAAAGAAATAAAGGCTCAACTAGCTGCGATCACAAGCCATTTGAAAGGGGGTATTCCACAAGAACCCGAGCAAGTCCAGTTCTTACAGAACCGGAACAACCAGCCGAGGAATGACCCGTTCTCGAATACCTACAATGAGGGGTGGAAGAAGCACCCGAACTTCTCATGGAGTCAACCCGGTCAACAACCCGGTAATTCTTCTACCTTTTCCAATTCGTCTAATGCTAAC
This sequence comes from Saussurea involucrata, assembly GCA_033807775.1. Taxonomy (NCBI): domain Eukaryota; kingdom Viridiplantae; phylum Streptophyta; class Magnoliopsida; order Asterales; family Asteraceae; genus Saussurea; species Saussurea involucrata. The sequence goes on along the minus strand of CM066318.1, from coordinate 79,185,143 downwards.
AATGTTTACCGTCCTCCAGGTTATAACCAAAGGAATCTCAATGAGGGACCATCTATGGAGAAGAAACCGGGGCTGGAAGACATGATGATGAAGTTCATGACCAAGATGGACATCACGGTTGGAGAGTTAGCGAGCACGGATAGCACAGTCAAGGCGGCAACTGATCAGAACACCGCATCGATCAAGATCCTCGAAAGGCAAGTGGGGCAGATTTCGGAAGCCCTACAGAACCGACCTCCCGGAACGTTTCCAAGTCAGACCGAAAGGAAAAACCGGGAAGAATGTAATGCCATTTATCTGAGAAGTGGCAAGGAGCTAATCGGGGAGCCTACACGAGAACCACCAGCAAAGGAAACCGAGCCTAAAGAGAAAGAGGTTGTAGATGTAGATGAGCTAGAGGTTGATGAAGATGTGGTGATTGAAGAGAACTTAAAGGTTGAAGAGAGCAAGAAGAGTGAAGCGGCGAAGCCAAATCAATCACCGGTCAAGCCGGTGGTACCGAGAGTGCCCTATCCGAGCAGACTTAAATCGCTTAAGGATGATGTTAATTTTTCTAAGTTTCTTGATATATTTAAAAAGCTGCATATTAACATTCCTTTCGCATACGCTTTGGAACAAATGCCCTCATATGCGAGATTTATGAAAGACATCTTATCCAAGAAGAGGAAGGTTGAGGATCAAGCCACAATTGCACTTACTGAGGAGTGCAGTGCTATAATTCAGAACAAGCTTCCCCCGAAGCTTAAGGATCCAGGGAGTTTTTCGATCCCTATCCAAATTGGGAGTTTTAAATTTGATAAGGTATTATGCGATTTAGGAGCTAGTATTAACCTAATGCCTTTATCTGCTTTCAGGAAACTTGGCCTCGGGGAAGTGAATCCGACAAACATGACCCTTCAGCTCGCAGATAGGTCGATAGTGTATCCATATGGAGTCGTCGAGGACGTATTGATCAAAGTCGGCAAGTTCTATTTTCCGGTGGACTTCGTGGTGTTAGATATCGATGAATATGTAGAGGTCCCACTGATTTTGGGTAGATCATTCTTGGCCACGAGCAGAGCGCTGATAGACATAAAAGAAGGTGATATAACCTTCAGGGTTGGTGGCGAGAAGGTGGTATTCAATATGTTCGAGAGGGAAAGAAGCAAAGGTAAAGAGAAACCAGATGGTAAAGAGAAGCCAGATGAAGAAGAATCCGCGGATACCGAGCCAAGTTGAGATCCACATAGTCGTGCCACGACTTTAACCAAGGCCCTGGGTGGGAGGCAACCCACCGAGGTTAGTTTTCTTTTAATTTCCAATTTTTGAGTGTGTTTTAGTTACGGAAAAGCAATAAAAATGAAAAAACGAAAAATCAAAAAAATAGCTGAAACAGAGGCTTACGCGACTTATGCCGCGGCTTACAAGCCACGTGCCAAGTCGCGGGGGTCTCTGAATGGTTTTCCAAACAGTGGGTTACGCGACTTGTGCCGCGGTTTGCAAACCGCGCGTCTCCCTTGTCTTTGTTTTCGTGCTGTGTTTTCTTTTCCTACTTTGTGTGTTTCTTTGTTTTGCTTTCTGTCGTTTTTGTTCTGTTTTCCTTGTTTCCACCCTCTCTCTCTCTCCCGTTTTCTCCGATTTCTCTCGTCCGAGGTCGCTCCAATCTTTCAAGAGGATTTCCTCCGTCCGTGCAAACAGGTACGCTCTAAACTTTGTATATAACGGGTGTGTAAGATGTTTGGTTTCTTAGTAGTTAAACGAGATGCAACAAACCTAAGTTTCACTTAGGTTTGGGGTGCCTCACTTTTCAACGTCTACACACTCATTTTCTTTTATCCTGTGCAAACCTCGGTTTCACCGAGGTTTGGGGTTGGCTTTTGTTTTAACAAACCTAGGCACGGCCAAGGTTTGGGGTGGCCATAGTTTAATAGGAATAGCTCTTTGATGCTTGTGCTTAATGTTATGTTTTGCCTGTCTGATACCTGTAATAACCGCACAACGATACTTGTTTTAGTATCGCCTACACCGACACTCGCACATTGGGGACAATGTGTGGGTAAGGTTTGGGGTTGCCCAATCGGGCCCACGTTTATGCACGTAGATTTCCCGCACCTCTGCATGCTTAGATCACATTAGCCAAAAAATTTTGTTTTGAATGATTGAGACCAACCATTATGGGAAGAATCTTGTGATAGTGACGTGACCATTAGGGAAGGACCGGGAAAGGACATGACTAGGGACATTAGTGGAGACCACCCAATAGCGAGTTTTGAGCCTAAAAGACGTCTTTCATTTCGAGGAATTCATACACGAAAATCGTATACACTTTTTCGAGTTCCTTGTCGTGAATATAGAATGATCTCGCAATATTATTGCATTGAGTAGCAAAGACAGCCATCGAGATATTAGGTAAGGGTATAGTAGACCAAATCGTGTGGACCTTAAGAGATGATTCCAGGCATTGTGTGTACGTTTAACCTATGTTTAGCTATCGCACCTTTTCACCCATTATGTGTGTAACCATAACCCCCTTTGTAGCCAAACACTCACCTTGTTCATTTCTAAACCCACCGTTAAACCCGAGCCAAAAGCCTTAGACAACCTTATTCGAAAGTGTGTCAATCCAAAGCAGTACATGCCAGTTATGAAAATAGAAAGAAAAGAGGGCCAATGCAACCCCAATGCAAATAAAGAGGACCAATGAAGTCCCAAGTAAAAAAAAGTTAGTTTAGATATTATTTATAGCAGCTCAGTAAGAGAGTCAAAGCGACTTCAGTAGTGATAAAGAGGGCCAAAAGATAGAATGTGAAGAAAGTCATAACTGTTAAAGTTTGACACACCAAGGATCTTTGAACCGTTTTCCCTTTCGTTTCTTAGCCATAACCCTAGCCCCGTTACAACTCGTGTAAAGACCTGGATGATCTTCTGGAAAACGTGATTACGGTATGCTACCACCTTTACTGATATTCCCTGTCTTGCTACTTGATTCCTTTCTGAGATCAATTTTTGGACATTTGTGCGTCTTTCTTTAGAGTTGTCATGAAATTTTCGAGTATTCTTGTACATAACTTCCTATACATGACAACACGTGCGATAACCTAGGTTCGAGCAAAATGAGAGAATTCCGTGAGGTAGTGTCGAGGCGAAATGTTTTCCCTAGTATGTCTGGATCTAGAACAACCTTAGTGTAATCGGAGCAGTCACGAGTTCAACTTACAATGGAAGGTCATAGATCAAACGGAATAAGAATGAGGCGAGAGTGAGATAAGCATTCATGGGTATAGGAAATCACCAGTGCATCACGTGGTACCAATTGGGAGTTGTACAGTTATTATTTCACTGATATGTGCTTTTATTCTATTTTATCGCTAATTTGCTTGGGGACAAGCAACGCTCGGTTTGGGGTTGTTGATAACGCCACTTTTTGGCGTTATTTTCGGTCCTAAAACCAATGAGATTGGCTTGTATTCAAGCAAAGAAGCGGAATTTTACGGTTTATCTAGTGGAATGTGCAGGATAATTAAAAGGCAGTAACCATCGAGAAAAGAAGCTAAAAAGAGCCTAAAAAGAGCCAAAACGAAGCCCAACGGAAGCCCGAGATCCAAGCCCAAGACCCGCGCCCGAACCAGGACCCGATACTGACTCAGACACACATATAAAAGCGGGCGACTTGCCATGCGACTTACAAGTCGCGTGACAAGTCGCGGGGCCCTCTGTTCCAGCCAATAACTTTGGCGTTTTTCCAGATTTTAGGTGATTCTCGACACAGCCTTGACACAACGAACGGCAGACGACTTGGGGCAATTTTGGGAGCCTTTTCGGAGCTTTTGGAGCCACGATAGAGGATCGATTGGAGCCACGTTCAACACGGGAAGTAGAGACGAGCACAAGAGAAGGGAGTTCATCATCATATCTATCGCGTTTACAATTACCATGTTTACATACACTTTCGCTTTTCTTTCTATTGTGTTTGAATCCACCACCAACATGAACTAATTTCTAGATGTTGGGGGTTGGAATGAATGTGGTTTATAGCATATGAACAGATGATTTGAACTTTTATCAGTTTTCTTTAATTAATGAAGCATGTGATTTCGTTTTTAATACTTTTGTGAGTTTAGCTAGCTTCCAATTGTTGTGTTGTTTTCAATTAAGGTCGAGAAAATTAATTGTTAACTAGAACTAGAAATTGCATGCCTAAGGTGAGAAAGGTGATAGAGATATACCGAGTAAGCCTTAGTTCCATTACAATCTTGCGCTTAATGTGTTTTGAATTACATAGGTTGAGATCGAGAGATATAACTTGTGTTTTCAAGATAAAACCCGTGGTTGCATGAGAAAGAACCATGCTTTTACAATAAAACCCGTTGTCGCTTGAGAAAGAACAACAGTGATCCAAGATTGGGTATTCATTAAGGGGAATAACTGGTAATTGTTTAGAGTCAGATGTTTATATGTGAGAATCATCGGATTTCCAACCCTCAACTGTTTTCTCTATCAAAGTTTCTTAAGTTGTTTACTGTTCCGTTATGATTTATTTTGCTTGCATTTAAATAGTTCATAAACCAACCTCTCAAAGTTTCGATAGTTCAGTTAATAGTTTTTATAGTAATTGTGATACTCAGTTCCTAGTTCCTGTGGATTCGATACTCGTACTTTTGTACGTATTACATGATTTCGACACCGTACACTTGCGGTTAGATTTAGGGGGGGTGATACCCGCTTATCAGAGACGCATAAGCCGAAGGCCGCTCCGAGCACGTCCTGATCCCTCGAACTTATCCATATGGATTTGTGTGGACCGATGCGTGTCCAGAGAATCAACAAGCGCAAGTATGTCCTGGTGATGGTGGATGATTTCTCTCACTACGCATGGGTCAAGTTTCTATGCACGAAGGATGAAACCCCAGAGGTGATCATCAACCATTTGAAGACCATCCAACTGAACCTTCAAAGTCAAGTTCAGACTATCAGGACCGACAACGGGACGGAATTCAAGAATCAATCGGTGAACAACTACCTGACTTCAGTCGGTATCTCGCAAACCTTCTCGGCCGCACGCACTCCTCAACAAAACGGAGTGGTGGAAAGACGCAACCGTACCCTCGTCGAAGCTGCTCGCACGATGCTTTCTCAGTCCAAACTGCCGTTATTTCTCTGGGCCGAAGCGGTGTCCACAGCTTGTTACATGCAAAACTGCTCCATCATCAACAAACGGTTCAACAAGACGCCGTACGAGATCACGACCAACCGCGTTCCGAACATCAAGTATTTCCACGCGTTCGGATGCACGTGGTACGTCCTCAACGACAAAGATGGTCTCGCCAAATTCAGCCCAAAGGCGGATGAGGGAGTATTCATAGGATACTCCATGCAGGCTAATGCGTATCGCGTTTACAACAAACGGACTAAACCGTTACTGAGAGTGTAAACGTGACATTCAACGAAGCCGCGGATTTGGCTTCTGAACACATCAGTTCAGAACCCGGTTTAACTGGTGTGCTAGCTTTCGAACTTCCACGTTCAGGATCTGCACAAGCGACAGTAAATCCGAATCATGCATCTACGTCGAATGCTGATCTTTCAGATTTACATTTACTGTTTCAATACTTTTATGATGATATGCTTAACAATTCTACCCCTCGTGTCTCAGCGCAACCACGACTTGAAGCTACTCAACTCGAGGATACGGCAAATCTATCTGGTCCGCCGCCTTCGACTAGCACTCCTTCCATTACTGTAGAGACACCTCAACCATCATCATCAACATCAACTGATACTACCATTCCCTCGGAGGAACATGTACTTAACCAGGAGATCGCTCCTCAAGATTCGTCATCTGCTACAATCAATGATCAGCCTCTGCATTCCTCGGAACCAGAAGTTGTTCAACCTTCGACGAATCCTCCCCCGTCTCCTCCGAGAAACCAACCTGCTACACTTGAAGCGGTACAAGACCTTCCATCTGGTGTTTACGTGGATCTGGATGCCTCACACTCAACTCAGCAGCCGCTTCCACACACCACAAAATGGACAAGAGCTCATCCCCTGCACCAAATCATCGGTGATCCCTCCACTCCAGTCCAAACACGAGGCGCATCCGCCAATTTCTGCCTCTTCTCCGGCTTCTTGAATAAGATCTAGCCTACTACCATACACGAAGCACTCAACGATCCGGACTGGGTCATGGCCATGCAAGAAGAGCTCAACCAATTTGAGGCTCTCAAGGTATGGCGACTTGTCCTACGTCCATCTCACAAGACTGTGATCGGCACTAAGTGGATCTTCAAGAACAAGAAGGACGAAGACGGTATCATAGTACGCAACAAGGAGCGTCTCATGGCTAAGGGATACCGCCAACAAGAAGGGATAGATTATGATGAGACATACGCTCCGGTGGCGAGGATAGAAGCTATACATATGTTCCTTGCATACGCCGCGCACAAGAACTTCACGGTCTTCCAAATGGGTGTGAAGACCGCATTTCTTAACGGCGAACTCAAGGAAGAAGTGTACGTATCACAACTGGACGGGTTCGTGGATGAGAAGAACCCTGATCATGTCTACATCCTAGACAATGCGCTCTACGGATTGAAGCAAGCTCCACGGGCCTAGTATGATACTCTAACAAAGTTTTTGCTAAAATCAGAATTCACACGAGGTAAAATAGATTCAACTCTTTTTATCAAAAATGAAAAAGGTCATATTGTTTTAGTTCAAGTGTATGTCGATGCCATAATTTTCGGTTCTACTAAACCTCAGTATGCTAAGAACTTTGCCAAGTTAATGGGACAATTTTTTAAAATGAGTATGCTGTGTGAGATGAATTTCTTACTCGGTCTTCAACTTAAACAACTGTCGACCGGGATATTCATAAATCAGACTAAGTACATCCGGGATATTCTTAAGAAATTCCAGATGGAACAGTCATCACCGATGAAAACTCCCATGGCACCCGGTACAAAGTTACACGCCGATCCTAACGGAAAGGATGTGGACACTAAAACGTACCGGGGAATGATTGGTTATTTGATGTACTTAACCGCTAGTACACCGGACATCATGTTTTCCACATTTCTATGCGCCCAGTTTCAATCAAAACCAAAAGAGTCTCATTTAATAGCTGTCAAGCGAATTCTTTGTTATTTACGTGGTACTGCTGATCTTGGCCTGTGGTACCCGAAATAGACAGGTTTTGAGCTGTCTGCATATTCTGATGCGGACCACGTGGGCAGCATGATGGATCGGAAGAGCACATCGGGTCATGTGCAGTTCTTGGGCGATAGCTTGGTAAGTTGGGCATCCAAGAAGCAGCAATGCGTCTCTACATCGACTGCCGAGGCGGAATACGTGGCCGCCGTAAGTTGCTGTTCCCATGTGATATGCATGCGCACAGAACTCAAGGACTACGGCTTTACATACGTCAAGGTGCCCATCTACTGCGACTCGAAGAGCGCTATTGCAATATCCAACAATCCGGTCCAAGCACATAGACGTTCGGTACCACTTTATCAAGGATCATGTCGAAAGAGGTACAGTCGAACTCTATTTTGTGAATACAGAACATCAGTTAGCAGACCTATTTACAAAACCCCTGGACGAAAAACGCTTTAATTATCTTGTGTCCAGGTTAGGTATGCTATATCTGTTGACTTGATCTGATTGTGTGCCCGATACAAGTTCCATACATCTACGAGAAACTGTCTACTCATCATCTGTTATTCACACTCCAGATGATTGAGCATACACTTTCTCGAATCTGTATTCTACTTGTATCAGTTACATAGTTAAGTTGAGTCTCTGTATTTATTAGGTAGATTTCGCTTGTTTGCTTTCTTTCCACGTGTGTTTCTTTTGTTTATTAATGTCGTCTAATTTATTTGGTTATATTTGTGCTTTCACATGTGTTCATGTGTTCAGGGGAGCACGCACAGGTATCAGGTAAGTTTATTCTATCGTTGAGGGGGAGTGTCACACACAATTTTTTTTAACTGCCGCGAAGTTTTTTTTGTGTGTGTGGATACTCCCGTGTGCATTTCACACTACGCGCACATTCTGAGGGGGAGCATATAACTTTATGTTCATCATTTGAGGGGGAGTGACACAACATTTTTTCCTTTCACTGTGTAAAAGTCTTTTTTGTGTCCGTCTCTCCATTGCACACAAATGCACAATCCGAGGGGGAGCAGAGAAATCCCAATGCTCAGTTTGAGGGGGAGCGAGAGAAGGTTCTTTCAAAATCCTAATAGTCATATTTTTTTGAAAATTTGAAAGAACAGGGGAGTTTTGTCAAAAATAACAAAGTGTCCGGACAGGTTTTCGGAAACCCATCTATCCAGATAGGTTTCCGGACCGGACACCTATCCGGACCGGATGGGTATCCGGGTAAACCCACCCAGAAACTTGGACCCATATTTAATAATTCCGGACTCCATACTATTCACTTATCCGGAATCCTCGAAAAACCCTAAACCTCTCTCGCTTTCTCTATCACTCGGACACTCACACAATCGACAACTCGCACTCGATTTTCGTTCCAAACTCAGGTATGCTTCTCTACTATCTATCTCGATCTCCAATGTGCTCATCTCACGCTCTTACACATACAAATCGACCACGGATTAGCTCGAATCAGGGTTTCCGAAAAGCCATTTCTCATTTTTACGGGTTCGGGTCAAATCGGTGAATTTCAGGTCGATCTACATGCTTTCGTGTGCACATAGACTAATATCGATACTGCTAGAATAGTTTCATACGTGATTGAGGTTGTGCTTAGCATGCTTGAACCCATTCGGATGTCGTCCGGATAGTTTTTGAACTATCCGGACACATTCAAAATCATCCGGACACCAGCATACTTCAGATATTTTATCCGGACACCACCATAATCCGGTAACCCTAGTTGTCCGGAAGCCTAAGGGTTTCCGGTAAGTTCAACTATCTGGATTGCTGAGGTGTCCGGTAACCAACGTCATCCGGAAACTCCTGACTTATCCGGAAACCGCATTCGTTCGGATTGAGTACCTTGTCCGGAAACATTCATTCTGTCCGGTAACCTTGGTTGTCCGGATACCCTTGTCCGGACACACTTGTTTGTCCGGAAACCTTTGTTTCAAATGTTTTTGTCCGGACACCCCTGTGTTCATCATTCCAGTACCTTGTTATCTCACTGCCAGTCCTCAATCTGTCTCAAATTGAGCCAATTACTGCAAACGTACGCGTCTACACTTGTTCATTCACCTGATATTCCGACACTTATTCGTTTTTCAGATCTTTTACATGGCGGATCAAGAACAACAACAACCACCCCAAGAGCAAATTCCTCCTCAAGAGGAATTTATTGACGAAGCAGCCGATAATGCTTTGGTTAACCCTGACCATGGCGTTGAGATGGAAGCCAACAATCATCAGTTGGACACCGACGAGTTCTGACCACAAGAGCAACACCGTGTGGTCGTGGACATTTTACTTGGTCACCCTCTCCGTGAGGCCCTCACTGCAACAGCCGACGTCCCTGCACTATATGTTTATCAAGTATGGCTCACCGCACGAGTCGTCACAGCTGCCAATTCTCAGACCATCACGGCGCGGATCGACAACCATCCCTTCACGCTCACACCTGACGCGTTCCGCCGCTTGCTATCCCTACCAGAAGCCAACGTCGGCGAACACCAAGGCTACGATCCCGCGGTCACTGACAAACTCTGTGTGCTCAAGTATGCGCACTCGGATACAACCACGACCTCGACCGCCCTTCAGCGTTCAATCGGAAGTACCTAGCGCCCATCTGGTACACACTATTCACGATTCTGAACAGGTGTCTATCATCCAGATGGAGGGGAATAGACCAACGCACATCCGATTTTCTGTTTCTATTTCATGTTGTATGCTACAACAGACACGTCGACTTCGCGATGATTATATGGCGCGAGATGGTTCAAGCTATTCGGCAAATCGGCGGTACGAAGCAAAAGAAGTTCCTATCTTATCCTCGTTTCCTCTCACTGGCTGTGCGACAACACATGTACGCGAATCCAGGGATACCGCGACGCATTAACCATTCGGTATGTCCTCCTTTCCATTTACAATATATGGTGATTCGGAACCCGTCCAACGCCATAGCGATGACCATACCTGAAGCCATACTGGCACACGCGGACCCCAATGCACCGAGTGTGTTAGAATATAGGAGAAAGATAGCTGCTCCCATGGTCCAGCCAACGCCGGAGGGACCTCCCCAGGGAGATAGACCCGAGCGACATGAGGGTCCTAGGACAAGAGGAGGAAGGGGCCGGGCAGCAGGGGCTCCCGGGCGGGATGTGTTGAGATTACATGGGAGGGGAACAGGCGCGGGCAGTGTATTGGATACGCGAGCTAGTACTACCCAAGCCGGACCAAGCCATCAACCTTCCACCCGAACGACGACCGAAGCTGGAACGTCGTCAAGACCGATGATTCACCGTGACCCGGAGCCCTACATATCTGATCCTCCCTCACCGACCAGACAGGTTGAGGACCGTACTATCCGGGTATCATTAATCCCTACCCGTATCGGACCCAACCCAGATTTTACCGAAGGAATCCCATATGAATCACCGACACCCCCACTCATCCCTACTACCCAGCCTGATACGGGAGACATAAGGAGAGCGGAGGGAGTTTTAGTTGAAAATGCAGAAGAGGTGAGACAGAGTGAAGTCAGGTCTAAAAAGAATCAAGAGAGAATAAGCCGAAAAAATAAAGAGGCTTCTGATCGACCCCAAACCAGCGTCATCCAGGTAGCCATATCTGCTACTTTGTCTCATTTTTTGTGACAAGGTATGGAAGAAGCCGCCGTGGACCCAGCGGCGTAATTGCACGACCTCCCTGGCTACTCATCCGTCTGTCAAAAGACGGATGTTTCAACTTCGCACGGGGATATAACACAACTTCTACCGATCTCTCACTTGGAGAGTATGGGTATTAAAACAAGATACCCGCAGCCCCCGGTCTCGCCTTCTTTCAAAGCACCATCGAGTCTAGAGCCACTTGACACAGTACATTCTTCGGCTAGGACACAAGAAGAGATTCTACAAATCGAGGCTCTTCGTGACCCGATCAGAACTTCCGTAGTGTCTCCGCCTTTAAGCGGAACGCGAGCATCGGAAGGAAATCCTACCACGGCCACATCATCGCCAACCGTGAACGTAGGTGGCTCCACCTCTAAGGTAGATGCCTCAACGGGTAATCTAAGTGATCCCGGAGTTATCTTACCCGACTTTGTGTCAAAGGGATCTCTGGACAGCACCGTAAAGGCTGTCCACGAGGCAATGGAGCAGCGCCTCACCTCCGAGCTCGACCAACTTAAAAGCTTGATCAAAGGTAAAGAGAAGGTAGTCGACTCTGAAACTGCACCAACACTTCCACCGGCTCCCGCTCAGCCAACTTATTCAGTGGATACCTTGAAGACTATGCTTCTGGCTCAGCTGCTCCTGAACACCGACACCAACGCCTCTACCGAAGCAGACATGATCTCCGTTCTACGATCACAGGTATCTTCTCCTTCGTCATCCATAACCACCAGAATGGATCAGCTTGGCACGACTCTCAAGGATGTTCAGCAAGCCCTAACCACCTTGACCGAGAGAGTCGCCTCTATGGAAGAAACTTGCAAGAGTCAAGTCGGCGGTCTAAAGCGAAGGCACGATGACCAGGATGATCCTGATCACCATGAGGGGGAGAATAAAAGACTACGATTAGCCAAGACCACCACGATCCTCACTGAAACTACTGTGGTTCAACCGGAACCGTCAACTGCGGCAACTACAACTGAAGAACAACCTGAAGCCTAGTTGAGCCTAGTCGAGATGGTCATTGACATGGACATCTCTGACAACGAAGACCCGACGGTTGAAAAGCCCGAGGGAGCAATACAGGAATTGGTCACATATGACGCATCAGAAAGGCCTGCACTCAATCTGATTGATCCAGACACCGAGATCGACCCGGAGACTGAAAATGCATGGTACGAAAAAGCCGCTAGTGCGATAAATCTCCAGGTAAACCTGATCTTTCCTACTGATGAAGACGACAACATTGACTACGACCAGTTTCTGCTGCAAAACCTATATGGTACACCCGTTCACACAGCTCAGGCCCAAGATACTTCTACGATACCCGAAATCTCAACTGCTGCAAATCCGACATCTCCTCAACAACCAACAGCTTCTGATCATCCTCCTCCTCAACAGCAGCAAATCCGATGGGAGAAAATCATGATCTTTATTCCTCACCTGGAGGAATCTCTGAAGAAGCTATACGTTCACAGGTTACGCAATATCGAGCCTACATTCTGCCTTGGTATTTCCAACTCCGACCCGGAATACTAAAGTCAATACATAAATGCCATGAAGCGGTGTCTGCCAGTTAGCCAAGTCCGAACCAAGCACAAGATCACTGAAGTGCTAAACATCCAAACCGGCCGAATCCTTAGAGTCATGTTTCCAGTTTTCACTGTCCGACGCGAAGACGGTAATGAATGGAAAATTTCTGAAGCTGACTTTAAGAATCATAGACGTTCGACTTACTCTACTGAAAGACCTCCGAACCAGAACCAACCGACCGCTTCAAGTGACAAAGGCGCTCGAAGCTGTTCTTCGATTCTTGATTCACTCAATCATGATGTCCTATCTCACAGACTTTCAAATGGGAATCGAGAACAGAGCAAAGAAGGTAAACCTGCTGAAACCGAATCTGAAAGCGCCCGAACTGAAGATGTATCCCGAGAACTAGTGATGGACATTTTACCCGTCGGGTCGGGTACCCACGGGTACCCGCCCCTAATGGGGCGGGGATTCCCTGGCTAATCGGCTAACGAGGCGGGGACGGGTATTGTTTTTCATACCCGAAGTGGGTTTGGGGTCGGGGTCGGGGATGGTATTACCCTCCCCTAATAATACCCGATATATATTTTTATATATAATTTAGTTAGTTTCTTATTCGTTGTTTGATAATTTTATACTTTAAAATTTGTCATGAACAATGATTACACATGGTTGATTATATCATTATATGTTTTTGAAACTTGAGATTTATTTATTTGTTTTAAAAATTAAAAACTCGCTAATTTCATTTTCTTTAAAAATAACTTAATTTTTTTTCGTAAACGGGTACCCAACGGGTTCCCCGTACCCGTCGGGGATTAGTCAGGGCGGGGTCGGGGACGGGGGACTTAAACGGGCGTCGGGGTTGGGGACGGGGGATGCATTACCCGCCTAATACCCTCCCCGTTTCCATCCCTACCAAGAACGCACTGCTTCTAGAACCGGAATTTGGGATAGTATACCTCAACAACCAAAAAGAAGAGAGGTTTCTCCGCTTCAGCCAGGTAGGCAGATTATGCGATGCCACTCTCTTCAAAGTCCAAGATGCTCTTCGAAAAATCATCACTCACGAATCCGAAAATAAAAGGTATTCGTATAATCCCAACCCAAATGAGACAACTGCTCGAAATGCCTTAGAAGTGATTGAAGAACGCATCGACTACCGCCGAGCCATTCGAATGTTCGAGGTCCATTTTACGCTCCGAAAGAGATATGTCGAGAACTGGCGCGAACTCAAACTTCAATTCAAAGGGGGAGATTGTTAGGGTCAATTAATGTTGAATAGAAGTTCAAGGGCTGAATTGCAGTTTCTTATTTTGAGCCTTATATTGTGAAGAGGTCGTGGGCTTGTTAGCATCGGCCCAGAGTATATAATGTCTTGTTTATCTTAGAATTAAGCTAGTTGTCAATTTATACTTTTAGAACTCTATTGTAATTCTCTCTGCATTATTGAAAGTGAATTGGATGACCAGTTGAAATCATAACACTTGTTCATTATCTATTGATTTCTATTACTTGTTGCACGAATCTGGAACTCTCAACCCAAACACAATCCACCGTAGTTACTATAACTGGTACGTTGAGTGCTCCAGGTGTTAGTGTCCCGGAGTTCGTCTCCAAGGAAACCCTGGACGGCGCCTTAAAGGCTGTCCAAACTGAGATCTTGTCAAAGCTTGCAAAGGATATGGCCTTCATTAAAAGGTCCATAAAGGGTAAGGAAACATCAGTTGATCCCCCTACGCAACCACAAGTTATACTTCCTCACCCAACTCCGGACCTGCAGAACATAAGCATCGACGCACTCAAAGTCGCACTCCTCGATAATCTCCTGTCCCAATCAAACACCGACACCTCCTCTGAAGCCGACTTAGTGAGTATTCTTCGTCCACAAGCCCAAACACAACCCTCGATCACTCCTACAGATACCCAAACCCAAATAACCACAAAGCTTGATACACTTACTACAACCTTAACCGACGTCCAACGCACCCTCAAAACCTTATCTGAGAGGGTTGCCAGCTTAGAGAACACGTGTAAGGGTCAGGCATAGGGCTCAAAACGAAGACATGACGATCAGGAGGATCCTGACCAACATAAGGGGGAGAAAAGACTAAGACTGACCGGGCTGTCAACCTCAGCGACATAACCTTTAACCGTCACTCCAGCTGAAACTGAACCACACCAATAGCCAGACGACTCAGAGATGGTTCGGGATATGGAGTTATCTACACCGGTCAGGGAGTCAGTGCCAGAGTCAGCGGACCCAATGGTTGAAAAGCCCGAGGGAGAACCAGAAGAGATCTTAATGCTGACGGTTTCAGAAAGGCCAGTCCTAGAATTTATTGATGAGGACTCCGATGGCAATCCGGAATTAGAAAGAGAATGGAGAGAGAAAGCAGTTTCAGCCATCCAATCAGAGACGGATGCTCTTTGGAATTTCTCTGATGAAGACGAGTTTATGAACGACGACGACTACGACCAGTTCCTTCTTGAGAGCGAACATGTATCAATCTCTCCGCACGACTTACACGATACTGCAGGTAAATTAGAACTTCCAACTGCAGACCCGGAAACGACTCAACCCCAACCTGCTCAACCAGCTCGTTGGGAGAGAGTTCGAATCTTGGTCCCATACTTAGAGGAATCGTAGAAAAAGATCATTGCTCACTGGATTCGACCACTTGACCCAGTTATGTGCCATGGTGTCTCACATATGAAAGATTCGATTCGCTCACAATACTTGGAAGTTATAAAAAGAAGCAGATTGGTCCACGAAGTCCGAACGAGACACAGAATAACCGAAGTCGTGGAGATCGTGTCAGACAGAGTTCTAAGTGTATGGTTCCCTGTTTTCACCGTTAAAAGGGATGATGGAAATGAATGAGTATTTTTTGAAGCCGACTTCAGACATCTGAATCTGAACGACTTCCCGGTATTACTGAAAGAGCTGAAGCCCGAACCATCCGACCATTGCCTTACATCAACGATTTTCAACTGGGTTTAGAAAGCAATCAGAAGAAGATAAACATTCTGAAGCCCAATCTGACTCTTCCCAGTACCGAAGAGGTACAGGTACATACTCTCCTACCCAAACCAGAAACAGGGATTGTGTATTTGAATGACAAGGGAGAGAAACAGATCATGAGAATCAACGAGGTGCAAATTCAGTGAGGGAACTTTGATGAAAGTTCAGAACGTGCTGCAGAAGATCATTGAAGAAGAAGAAAGAGACTCATCAGAGAACTACGCAAATGCCAGAAAATATCTTGCCAAAGAGCTCCTCAAGGCGATTGAAGAAAGGATGGAATTTAGAAAATCCATACGGCACTTCGAGATTTGTTTGCTATTCGAAAGCATTATGTCCCTAACTGGCATGAGATCGAACTTCAATTCAAAGGGGGAGATTGTTAGGTCTCATGTTAGTTGAATAGAAGTTAAGGGACTTGTTGCCATATCTTGTAAATATCCTTTTTAGGATATAAATAGTTTGCTTATTCCTTTATTAGGGTTTAATGACCTAATCATAGTTTTCTAATTACCTTTCATGTACGGCTACTGATTTATAATTTATATTCATCAATCAAAGTGAGATTTATGAGTTTATACTGATTTATGTTGATTCATCATATTGCACTTGTTAATCTAGGATCCACATCTGGTGTGAGCATGAACGAGAAGTTGTCTGTAAGGGCCTCGATTCTCTGGCTGTTGTCAGAGGTGACCACACGGATTGTGTGCCACACTTGTTGCAGGTAGAGTTCAGGAACGTCCGTTGTGGCCGTTAAAGCATGGTTGAGTGGATGGCCGGTCAGGATGTCAACTACAACGCGATGTTGGGGCCAAAACTCGGTTGCGTCGAGGTGGTGGTTGTTTCCCTCGATCTCTAGGAACTCGTCAGATGGAATTAGTATGTTGCCGGCCGCCTCATTGATGAAGTTGTCGGGATGTTCGTCATCGTGGATCTGAGGTTGTTCGTCAGCCATTGCAGTACCTGATGAGCAGAGTGTTAGTAGGCAATCGTGAGAAGCAAAATACGTACGTACCTTGTCGCAAAGCGGGCATCGTGAAAAATCGGGATTATTAGCAGTGAAGGCTAGGTACCGGGCAGTATGGTGTCCGGACAATGGTGTTCGAATGAATAAGGTATCCGGATGGGGTATGGTTTCCGGATAGCTAGGAATCCGGGTGAAAGGGGTGTCCGGTACAAGGTCTATCCGGATAGGCAAACTTACCGGATGAAAATACTTACCGGATAATAGAAACTTACTTGACAAAATGAACTTTCCGGATAGAATTGATCTTACCGAATACAGTGAAACTTACCGGATACCATAGTTTTCCGGAAGAGGTATCCAGATAGTTTTGAACTATCCGGACGATGATCCGGGTGCAATCAAATCGAAAACACAACTTACAAGAGGTGTCAAACAATCAACCAATAGCATTATAATGTATAATGTGACTACAATCGTCGTATATGAGCATGAAATTGACCAAAATCGACCGGAATATGAACCAACAGGGGTTCGGTCGAGAAATCGACCCAATCGATCGAGAAATCGACCGATTTGGCGATGTGTTTGTGTGCGATTGTGATCGAAAAACAATGAGGAAAAGGAATCGAACCACATACCTTGAAATGGGGATGAAATCGGCAAGTAATCGTGTGTGCGTGAGAGGAAGATGGTTTAGAGAGGGTTTTTGTGTGTGTCCGGAAAAAGTGAGTAAAAAAGATGGTCCGGGTATTTATAGTAAACCTCGGTGTCCGGGTGAGGTGTCCGGATGTCCGATCATGATAGTCCCACTGTCTGGGTACTCCTTCCGGATACGAACCTATCTGGATTGCACATCTGGTCACCCATCCGGTATCCGGGTAGTTTTGAAAAAAGGCAATTTTTCACCCTGACTTATGAAGTTTCCATTTTCTACCCAAAAGTCTTTAAATTTACTTAACGACACTCCCCCTTGAGTTGTGCTCTCTTAAAAAATGCTCCCCCTCGAAATGTGCACGAAAATTATTTTGACACACAAAAAACATGGATAAAAAAAATGTGTCACTCCCCCTCAAAACGTGAACTTACTAATTGACGCGCTTCCTTATGATGGTGCTCCCCCTGAACACATGAACAGAATGGTGAAACGTACGTGCGGCAAACGAAGGCATAAAATAACGAAATATAATAACGAATTCACAATAAGATAAAAGAAAACAAACGAAATCTAATTAACTAATACAGAAGTTTATCTAGGAATGAGATCGATACATGTAGAATACAGTAACGAAGCATTATGTACTTCACCATCTAGAGTTCAACTCTGGAAGATGAGGTGACAGTCCTACGTTAGTGTATGAAAATTGTATCGAGCTCATAGAGGGTTAGGTGTAGCACCTGTTTCGGGAACCCATTTGGAATTGGGGTTACGCTTTGGTTTTGGGGACTTAGATTTACGACGCGAATTAAACACATGATATGAGCCAAACCAATCAGATGCCTATTGTTTTTCAACAAAGTCATTCAATCCACAATTTAAACAACATAGACAATCATGAGATAACTGAAGTAATTGCTGAATTGAATAAAGTCTTAATGGAAAATCAATACTTTGTTCAACAAAATTACTTGAATCAATCAAACCACGATTATTAATGTTTTTCCTAGAATTGAAAACGGAATTAAATGACTCTGACTGCGACTTGCTCTCCTTAGATCCTTTAACTACCCACTTTTGTTTGACGTTTTTGGCCCGACTATTTTTATCTGAAAAATCATTAAAGTCATGGTCAGTAGAGCTTGTGTAGTAAGGATGTCTATTTTGGGGTCGACCGGTCTGTTTTCGTTTCTATGAACGTCTTTTAGATGTGGATTTGTTTTATAAACATCGTTCATAGAACGGGTTTTAGGTTTTGAAGTAGAACATTCACCCTTAATAAATTTTACCGGTCGATCAACCGCTTTTGAAAGAAAATCGGTGTGACTTGGAAGTTTTTGATCGAATTCAAACTTAGGAAACTCCTCATCTGAACAAATGTTTGAATCCATAAACGCAGAAAAATCAAGTTCACTTTCGAATGGAACATCAGTGGTCAAAGGATGTGAGGAACAATTTGGAACTGTGTTTTGTGAAAAATCAGGTGCGGAAGCATTTTAAAAAACAGAGTCGAGATTCTTTTGAAAACACGTTGCTTGAGGTTCTTTTCCTTTTCTGGAAGAGATTTTTCCTATAAAATCCTTACAAGAAGATGTATCTGATGAGTGTGAGGAAGTTTCAGACATAATGACTTTCTCATTTTGAAGGTGGTTAAACTTCTCTTGAAGTTTACCCTTGCTCACTTGCTCTTGCATCACTTCTGTTGCCAAGGGGGGCATTTTGGATGTGAGCCGTCTGATTTCTGCCTGAAGAGCTTCCTTTTCCTCAACTGATACAGATTTTGTTTTTGTGGAATTGAAACTCTCAAGTTTGGATAAAAGTTCTTGTTTTTCCTTTTGAAATTTAATCCGTTCCTATTCAAATGACTCCTCTAACTGAACTGTTTTCATTTCCAAAATGAGAGGTGGAACATGGCGTTTAAACTCGTCATTCTCTGTTTTAGTTTCAGTTGTTGGGACCGTATCCTTTTTAGAGGATTCTTTGGGCTTGGCAACTTTGTAGCCGTCAAAGTAGTCAATTGAGAGGTATTTGGATTTCTTTGTTTCATAAGATGTGTTAAGAACTTCATAAGCAAACGGCACTTTGACAGTATTCGCTTGTTTATATTCCTCACGTTCCTCATCCTTCTCATTGAGTGGTTCCGTCCATTTGATTTTGTATTCGGGATATTTCTTATCAATGTCTAGAAAGTTAAACTCGTATAAAGTAGGCACCATTGATAAGATCTTTTTCAAATAGTGTGGGTTTTCATACCCAATTCCCCACTCAGAGTTAAAATACCTGTTGTTCAGATGGATCGTTTGATCAGTTTGACCTCGTTTATAAAACTTAATTTATATGTCATTTATTTTTTAAAGAATCTCTTTATTATCTATTTGAAGATAGGAGCATTGATATACAATCTCAGCTTTCTCATTCTCACATTGATCAAGTTTTGAAGTTAAATCAGATATCTTGGCCCTAAGGTATTTAGGTGCTATTGAAAGGTTTGTACATTTTTCCTTCAGATAGGCGTTATCCGACTTAAGTTTTTCTGTGACATTTTTTTTGGACATCTAAGTGCTGATTTAAATAGGTTTTTTCAAGCAGATGTTCATTAGTGGTAGACTTACAGGACTCTACTCTTTGAACAAGCAGTTTCATCTGTTCCATTAAAGCTTGATGAATAGGAATACATACCTGGCAAGAATCTCCGAGACTGGAGGTGCGGTGTGGTTGCCCATGAAACACAGATGTGCATCAGCATCTTCAACATCACTATCATCATCATCAGATTGAGTCAGCCAGTGGTCATCTTCAACCATCAGCGCTTTCCCAGCTTCTTTCTGTTGAGCCAAAAGCAGCTTGTTCTTGTAGTATTCAACGTTGCGAACAACATGCCTTCGGCAGTCTTTGGCAAAATGACCCAGTTTGCCACAGTTGTAGCACTTGACTGGCTCGTCTTTGTTCTTTGCTCCAGGCTTGCGCTCATACTTCTCCTTGTGATCAGTCTGTTTGGCCTCGTCAGATCTCCGTGTCCCTTCGTACCTTTTTTTGTAATCATGGCGCTTGTTAGGAGTTGTTGAGAAGCGCTGATTGTTGGAAGACGGTTTCTTGAAGAAAGTTTTATTCTGAAAGGACTTGGAGATAAAGGCCATGGATTTCTTGATTTCAGTCAGTTCGGGGCCTGAATCACTTTTCTCTGATTCCTTCTCTTCAGGTTCAGATTCACTGGATACTTGAGTTCTTCTGGAGCTGCGGCTAGACGGCTTACCTCGTTTGTCCGATACGAGGTCCATGGGATCAACTTGATGCTTCGTGGTTGACTTCTGAGTGCCCATCATCTCCAGAACTTCGTCCTTGTCTTGCATGAGCATTTCGTACAGCTCGTTGATGGGAAAGTTCTCTATGAGGTGGTTGTGTCTGATGTGAGAGGCAAAGGTTTTTCACTCAGGCTGAAGGTTGTTCAGAAACTTGAGGCCGTTTTCAGAGTTGGACCGTAAGATTTTGTTCTTTTTAAGATCGTTCAGTAACAGGCAGAATCGTTCGTATGTATCGGTCAATGATTCGCCATTCCGTTGCTTGAAACCACCATAGCGAGTGATGCACCTGTTTACCTTTAACTAATTCCCAACTTTATTGTCGCTCATCATCTTGGCCACTTGATCCCACATACCTTTAGACGTTTCTTTGTGGCAATCAATCCCAATGTAGATTTTGTTCGGCGGACTCTGAACCAGATAACGCTTGGCGTGCTTCTCCCCAGTGAATTTGTTCTTCTCATCATCGGTCATTTGGGAGTATGTGTTTGGTACTCTTCGTTCGGGGGTCCCATCAATTTGAGTTGGGAAAACTTGCATTAGAGGCTCCTAAGGAGCCTCTGTAAGAGCTTGCCAGATGTACTAATAATTGTCCTGTAACATCCCTTATCTTTAAAACACTCATTTAACGGAAAGTAACCTTAAAATACAGCGGAAGATTTGTAATTAAAACATTTAGATAAAATCCCATAATCTTATAGAAAAGAGTACAAGTTTGCAACTTAAAACCAATAAGTTTGAGACAAACAATATTCAACTGAAAAGCTTAGAGAATCCAAAACTATCATTCATCAAAAGAAAATATAAGCTGCTGAGCTGCCGCAAATCCAAAAGCTTCAAGCTGGAGCCTTTCCTTTATTCTTCGAAGATGTACCTGCCACTAAAAGATGAATAACAACGGGGTAAGCTTTCGCTTAGTGAGCACGCACCTATACCACATATCATCATGCATACATACTCGCATAAACATAGCAATCACATACATGTAACATCCTTCCATTCCTTAAGGCACAAAGCCAATAAGGAAGGTCATAACTAGACACTGGTACCAGGCCTCTTCATACATAACATATTCCCTAGGGGTATTACTACCACCATAGGTACTCTTTCCTTTGGCAAGGCCAACATACACATAATCACACATGCAATCCAACTACATACACATAACTTACATAATATAGGTAGAGTACTCACCTGTCAAGATGTCAATTACCAAGTACTTCACAGTGTATAATAATCACCTCGTACCACCTATAACATTCATACATACACATATCATAACAAGCCCAAAAATGGAACTCTAATTCTATCCCAACTCTCATCCCGAAATGACATAGCTAGGATAGTCCAAATACCATAAAACTTTGCCAAACATCCCATTTCATACACCCCATTTCTATTGATTTCTAAACATAATACACATACCTTGCAATTCTAGACCGCGAACAACAATCCTCCTAGAACCTTTCACAACTTGAATCTTCCAAAATCACCAAATCTTTCGCCTGGAAAATACAGTAACTTCGGACACTTGGTTCTCTCTACTGGGAGCTCCGATGCCAAATCCCTCCGGTCAGAATGTAGATTAGAGGGTCGTGAAGTCGCTGTCCAAATTTCACGACGATCCAACGGTTAACGAAGGAGAATCGGTCGATCTTTCACAGCAGCTCACAAGAACTCCGAAAATCCCTTTCACAGCAACTTCGGACACTTGGTTCTCTCTACTGGGAACTCCGATGCCAAATCCCTCCGGTCAGAATGTAGATTAGAGGGTCGTGAAGTCGCTGTCCAAATTTCACGACGATCCAACGGTTAACGAAGGAGAATCGGTCGGTCTTTCACAGCAGCTCACAAGAACTCCGAAAATCCCTTTCTCTTTTCTCTCTTCTTTGCTAAAGAAACAAATGGCTGCAAATGAGGGTGTTTAGGGTTTCCATCCCCTTTACATACATGCCAAAACACACCCTCATCTTACAAAATTGATAAACTGGCCCCTAGATTCCTGAACACGTACATAATGACCCAAAAATTAACTCAACCCCAAAAGAGACAGTTAAATCACGTAAATTGGGAAACGGGGTGTTACAACTCTCCCCCACTTACCAGGATTTCGTCCTCGAAATCGATCAGACTTGGAAGAGTTCCGGATAATTCGATCTCATCTCAGCTTCCGGTTCCCATGTCTATTCTGATCCTTTTCGGTGTTCCCACTGAACTTTCATTAAGCTGATCTCCTTGTTTCACAAGGATTTGGTCTTCCTTTCCAAGATTGCTATCGGTCTCTCAATATAATTCAACCGTTCGTCGACCTGTATGTCATCTATAGGGACATGCGCCGACTCGTCAGCTAAACACTTCCTCAACTGAGACACGTGGAAGGTGTTGTGTATCAGACTAAGTTCCGGCGGAAGCTCCAGCCGGTACGCAACCTTCCCAACCCGTGCTATCACCTTGAAAGGTCCGATAAACCTAGGGCCTAGCTTGCCCCTCTTCCGGAATCGGATCACCCCTTTCCAAGGTGATACCTTCAACAAAACATTATCTCCCACGTTGAACTCCAGATCCGACCTTCGCTTGTCGGCGTAACTCTTTTGACGACTCTGTGCGGTTCGTAGCCTATCCCGAATCATCTCAATACTTTCCGTCGTTTTCTGAACCACTTCTGTGCTGCTTAACTCCCGCTGGCCTACCTCTCCCCAACAGATAGGAGTCCTACATCTTCTCCCGTACAACATCTCATACGGAGGCATGCCAATACTGGCATGGAAACTGTTGTTGTATGAGATCTCAGCTAACGGTAAATACGTATCCCAGCTGCCCCCAAAATCCAAAACACAGGCTCTCAACATATCCTCAAGAGTCTGAATTGTTCTCTCGCTTTGCCCGTCCGTCTGTGGGTGAAAGGCTGTACTGAACTGAAGTCTCGTACCGAAATCTTCATGGAACTTCCCCCAAAACCGCGACGTAAACCGAACATCCCTGTCTGATATCACTGTTACCGGTACCCCATGCCTTGCTACAATTTCACTGACATAGATGTCAGCTAACTTTTCTGCAGATGAACCTTCACGGATCGCGATAAAATGGGCACTCTTTGTCAGCCTATCTACAACCACCCAAATGGCATCATGATTCCTAGGTGTTCGAGGCAACTTGGTAATCAGATCCATTGTTATATGCTCCCACTTCCACTCTGGTATCTCTAATGGTTGTAACTTCCCGTGCGGTCTCTGATGCTCTGCTTTGACCCTTAAACAAGTCAAACATTTCTCCACGTACTTAGCCACGTCCCTCTTCATCCCCGGCCACCAGTAGTCAGTCTTCAGATCTCTATACATCTTAGTAGCACCGGGATGGATAGAGAACCTTGACTTATGCGCCTCGTCCAGAAGTGTCTGCCTTGCCTCACACGATACTGGAACCCATACCCGACCGTACCGAGTCAATAGACCTCGACTGTCGGGCACTAACTGATCCACCTGTCCCTTTATCCGTTCCTTCTTCTGGTTCTCACCCTTGATCGCTTCCTCTTGAGACCTTCTTACCAAGTCGTGAAGCGACGTTGATACTGTTAGTCTCATCAACGGTACCCGAAGTAGAACACTACTCGCTCTTCTACTCAAGGCATCCGCTACGACATTTGCCTTCCCCGGGTGATAAAGAATCTCGCAATCATAATCCTTCACCACATCCAACCACCTCCGCTGTCTCATGTTCAAATTCTGTTGATCCATGAAATAACGAAGACTCTTGTGGTCCGTATAGATAGTACACTTCACCCCATACAGGTAGTGCCGCCATAACTTGAGAGCGAACACCACTGCCGCAAGCTCCAAATCGTGAGTCGGGTAATTCACCTCATGCGTCTTCAGTTGACGAGACGCATAGGCAATCACCCTTCCCCTCTGCATAAGAACGCAGCCTAGCCCGTGATAAGACGCATCACAGTAGACTGTCATGTCTTCAACTCCCTCCGGTAGTGTCAACACCGGAGCCTCGCATAACTTTCTCCTTAAGGTTTCGAACGCTGTTTTCTGTTCCTCTCCCCAAACGAAACGTTCGTTCTTCCTCGTCAGCTTCGTCAACGGAACTGCTATCATGGAGAAATCCTGGTTGAACCGGCGGTAGTACCCGGCTAATCCAAGTAAACTCCTAATCTCAGTGGGAGTCTTCGGGGTTTCCCACTTCATCACTGCCTCCACCTTCGCTGGGTCTACCTTGATACCCTCTCGGTTCACAAGATGTCCAAGAAATTGAACCTCTTGTAACCAGAAATCACACTTGGAGAACTTTGCATATAACTGCTCCTTACGCAAAATCTCCAAAACCTCTCGTAGATGCTCCATATGATCCTCCTTCGACTTGGAGTAGATCAGTATATCGTCTATAAACACGATGACTGACCTATCCAACATCGGTCTGCAAACTCTATTCATAAGATCCATGAATGCCGCCGGTGCGTTCGTCAGTCCAAATGGCATCACGATGAACTCGAAATGCCCGTACCTGGTTCTGAACGCTGTCTTGTGAACATCCTCTTCCCTGACCTTCAACTGGTGGTACCCTGAGCGAAGATCTATCTTAGAGAACCAAACGGCTCCCTGAAGTTGATCGAAGAGATCGTCGATCCTCGGCAACGGGTATCTGTTCTTCACCGTAAGCTTGTTAAGCTCTCTATAGTCGATGCACATCCGCATCGACCCGTCCTTCTTTTTCACGAAAAGGATAGGGGCTCCCCAAGGTGAACTACTGGGCGGATGAAACCCTTATCCAACAGTTCCTCCAGCTGCTTAGACAGTTCATGCATCTCCGGAGGTGCCAAACGGTAAGGAGCCTTTGCTACCGGTGCCGCCCCCGGAATCAAGTCTATTCGGAACTCCACTTGCCTCCCGGGAGGAATGCCAGGCAAGTCATCCGGGAAAACATCCGGAAACTCGCTGACCACTGGTGCATCTGCCACTGTTCTCTTTTTTTTCTCCTCCCGTTCATCAACAATATACGCCAAGTAACTGCTACCACCATGGTGCACATATCTTCTAGCTTTGGCCAAAGTGCACACCTTTGGTACCCCTTTTCTTCCTTCACTCGAGATAGTTAATTCTCCCCCACTTGGGGTTCGAATCACTACCTGCTGTTTTTCACAATCAATGCGCGCTCCATTCCGACTAAGCCAATCTATCCCAACTACTACATTTATTTCCCTCATCGCAATAGGAATAAGATCTATACCAAACTTCACTCCGGCTATCTCTATTACATTACCTTTATACACATCACTCACAAAACGAAACTCCTCGTCCGCTATTTCTACTTCTAGCGGACTCTCTAACTTGTCCTTTACAATAGCAAAGTCTTTACAAAACGATAAAGAAACAAAAGATTTAGTAGCTCCCGAGTCAAATAAGACAAGGGCAGGTGATGCATTAACAGGAAAAATACCTGTCACGACATCTGGCTCCTCCTTTGCTTCATCTACGGTCATCTGGAACACTCGCCCCCGAGTCCTGGGTGCGTCGTTCTTCTTTCCCAATCCACCCTCTAGCATCTTCACCGGTGCGGTTCCCGAGTTCTGGACCGACCCGGTATTCATTGGGCACTCGTCAGCAAAGTGGCCCGGCTTGTAGCACTTAAAACATATCTTTGCGGTCGCCTTGCAGTCTCGACTGATATGACCCGGTTGCCCGCATTTGTACCAGGTTCCGAAGCCCATACGGCATTCTCCCGGATGCTGTCGTCCACACTTCCCACAGCGGGGATGCTCTCTCTTGAACTCTTTCTTTACCTCCGGTTTATGACTCCCAGTTTTGAACCTCTTAGTCTGCTGAGGTTGAGTCTGAACCGTTTCTGCCCTTCTTGTCTTTCTTTGGCTCTCTAATTCGAGCTCTCTAGCCCGAGCCGCCTCGTGCATCTGCTGAAAATCAGTGCACCTTGCCATAACAACAAATTCTCTAATCTCCTGTTTCAAAACTCTCCCATATCTGTACATTTTGGCCTTTTCATTCCTGACATACTCAGGACAGAAAAGGGACCGCTCCAAAAACTTGTCAGTGATCTCGTTCACCGACTCCGTAGTTTGCTCCATAGATAGAAACTCATTTGTGAGTCTCTCTACCTCAATTTGGGGCACATACTGTTCCATGAACAGTTCCTTGAACTGTTCCCAAGTCATGCTATCCACTTGTTCTGGCGTCCGAGCACGAACAATAAGGTTCCACCAGTCTTTCGCTGCCTTCCTCAGAAGGTTCGATGCGTAGCGAACCTTGACTTCCTCGGTACAAAAACTGGTGCGGAAAGCACCCTCCACCTCAGCTATCCAACGAGTGCTGGTTACGGGGTCCTTCTGCCCCTCAAACTGTGGCGGCTGACAGGCCGAGAAATCTCTGTAGCTTGTCCCCCGTGGTTGTACGCCTGACAAGCCCCCTGATCCACTGGCCCTGCTGGCCACAACTGCCTCTACCTGACTACGAATTTCATTAGCCAGTTCCTGCTTCACCTGCTCAAAGAGACTTGGGAGTAACTCGTGAAGAACCTCCCCGACCTCAGCAGCGATCACACCTCTCAGATCAGGAATTTCCTGATCCTCTTCAACAATCGGTCTCTTGCCTTGCCTTCTAGTGTTCACCATTCTGATACATAAACATGATACTTTAGAATAATTCATCTACATCCCCCCCCTGAGCAAACTCCTAGCATAGTCCAGAGGTCCTAGCTTAGTTGTCTTTCTTTCTAACATGCTCCTTAGAAACCTTCTGCTTATACTCTCTTAACAAAATCCCTTTCTAGCATGTTACTACCCAAGCCTCAACCTTGTCTGGTTCATAGAATTCTTTTGCAACTATATCAAGTCCCGGCATGTACAATGTAATTGCAATGGTATGGGCCCTTATACCATTATAATTACACCCTCCATGTTTAGACTCAACACCGTCACTAAGGTTCCAATTCCCAGCTTAGTTGGTACCTTTAACATATATATCACAACATTTTCCATATCTACCACTTATCATATAAACATTATAATCATATTCTAATTCACATTATGCATCAACAAAACATACTTGAAATCATAACCTTGTCACATTGACCATATCTAGCATACATAAACATAATTACTCATCCAATACAGTTATAAAACTGGTCTTTCACAAAAACTGAACATGCTTTATCATAAATCCTAATATGGAATAGTGTGCTCACCCCCGTCTTGATGCTCTGGACCGCAGCTCAGCCGTGAAAACTTTTTCTTTTTAAAACACCCTTTCCTTATAAACCATTTTCTTACACGAAACAGTTTTTTTTTTTTTAAAGGTTACTTATTTGAAAACTTGAGCACTTGGGTTTAAGTTCAAACACTCACCACTTGTGAATGCCCGAATCCCTTAAACCAAGGCTCTGATACCAACTGTAACATCCCTTATCTTTAAAACACTCATTTAACGGAAAGTAACCTTAAAATACAGCGGAAGATTTGTAATTAAAACATTTAGATAAAATCCCATAATCTTATAGAAAAGAGTACAAGTTTGCAACTTAAAACCAATAAGTTTGAGACAAACAATATTCAACTGAAAAGCTTAGAGAATCCAAAACTATCATTCATCAAAAGAAAATATAAGCTGCTGAGCTGCCGCAAATCCAAAAGCTTCAAGCTGGAGCCTTTCCTTTATTCTTCGAAGATGTACCTGCCACTAAAAGATGAATAACAACGGGGTAAGCTTTCGCTTAGTGAGCACGCACCTATACCACATATCATCATGCATACATACTCGCATAAACATAGCAATCACATACATGTAACATCCTTCCATTCCTTAAGGCACAAAGCCAATAAGGAAGGTCATAACTAGACACTGGTACCAGGCCTCTTCATACATAACATATTCCGTAGGGGTATTACTACCACCATAGGTACTCTTTCCTTTGGCAAGGCCAACATACACATAATCACACATGCAATCCAACTACATACACATAACTTACATAATATAGGTAGAGTATTCACCTGTCAAGATGTCAATTACCAAGTACTTCACAGTGTATAATAATCACCTCGTACCACCTATAACATTCATACATACACATATCATAACAAGCCCAAAAATGGAACTCTAATTCTATCCCAACTCTCATCCCGAAATGACATAGCTAGGATAGTCCAAATACCATAAAACTTTGCCAAACATCCCATTTCAAACATCCCATTTCTATTGATTTCTAAACATAATACACATACCTTGCAATTCTAGACCGCGAACAACAATCCTCCTAGAACCTTTCACAACTTGAATCTTCCAAAATCACCAAATCTTTCGCTTGGAAAATACAGCAACTTCGGACACTTGGTTCTCTCTACTGGGAACTCCGATGCCAAATCCCTCCGGTCAGAATGTAGATTAGAGGGTCGTGAAGTCGCTGTCCAAATTTCACGACGATCCAACGGTTAACGAAGGAGAATCGGTCGATCTTTCACAGCAGCTCACAAGAACTCCGAAAATCCCTTTCACAGCAACTTCGGACACTTGGTTCTCTCTACTGGGAACTCCGATGCCAAATCCCTCCGGTCAGAATGTAGATTAGAGGGTCGTGAAGTCGCTGTCCAAATTTCACGACGATCCAACGGTTAACGAAGGAGAATCGGTCGGTCTTTCACAGCAGCTCACAAGAACTCCGAAAATCCCTTTCTCTTTTCTCTCTTCTTTGCTAAAGAAACAAATGGCTGCAAATGAGGGTGTTTAGGGTTTCCATCCCCTTTACATACATGCCAAAACACACCCTCATCTTACAAAATTGATAAACTGGCCCCTAGATTCCTGAACACGTACATAACGACCCAAAAATTAACTCAACCCCAAAAGAGACAGTTAAATCACGTAAATTGGGAAACGGGGTGTTACATGTCCTTAGACTCGATGAAGATTAAAAATCTGTCTCGCCAGTGTGTGTATTCGCCTCAATAGAGGATCGGAGGCTTGGAGTCGGTACTGATTGCAAGAGTGTCTCGAGACATCTTAATGTGCACTAAAAAGATCTTCAGACAGTATACGGTTCGATTCAAGGTAGTGACTTAACGCAAGGAACTACGTATGAGTATCATAACGCAAAATCTAAAAGTGAAAGTCTACTAACAGGTAAGTTGAATAACTCAGTAGAGTATCCGGATAGGAATCCGGATAGTGGTGTCAGGATCGGAAGTGTCCTGATCCAGAGGTGTGAAATGTCCGAACAAAAATAAGTTTTCGGATAAAAGAGTTACCGGATAAAAGGTAACCGGGAAGAAAAACTTACCGGATAGAGATTGTGTTCGGGATGTGAGCAATCCAGATGGGAGATCCGGGAAGTAAAGGACTCGGATAGTCGGTATCCGGAAACTGGTGTCCGGAAAGTTTAGACTTACCAGAAGAGGCAACCCGGATACGTGAGTAATCCGGAAACTAATCGGATACTTGTGAGATCCGGAGAGAAGACTTACCCGGGAAGTGTAGCAATCTGGGAACTTGGACTACCCGGAAGAGAGTCCGGATAGGGTAGCTTCCGAAAACTGTAGTGATCCGGACAATGTTGCGTCCGGATAGATTTCAAGAACACAGAAACTTACTAGGATATAACGGCTGTGCGAGAAAAACGGATCAAGGGACGAATTAGCGTTGTCGATTCTGCTCCTGAAATATTAGTAGATGACCAAAAGCCCAAAAACAACCGAACCCTATCGATTTCTACGCAAAACAACCAATTTTTGATGCAAAAATTGATGATTTTTCAAGAGCAGAGACCAAAAACTCAATAACATAATTTTGCAAATAAATACTTCAATGCTTCAATTCGCACTCTAAAAACTTGCAGAAATCTTAACGAGACTAGGAGAAAACGATTTTGATGATTTAGAACTAACAATTTAGGAGAAATCGTAAGAATGAGTATTTTAATAAAAACTAGTTGTCGATAAACTTAACAGGATACTTTGAAACCTTGAATCGATCGTGTGCCTGTCTGCTCTGATACCAATTGTGGATCCCATATTAGTGCAATAAACAAGATTAATCAACAATCAATGATCAGTAACAAGTAATGATTTCAAGTTGTCATCCATATCATTAAATCAAAGGTTTTTGTCGTTCAGAGAGTTTACAATATAAATTAGGAACAATTAACCTAATAATGAAGTTAAAGCAAACTATTTATACATCTTTAAGGTATTTACAAATTACACCCTTGAACTTCCTATCAACTAACATTTGGCCCTAACAGGTTGGCTCACCAACTCTCACAAACTCTCATTTAGTATGGGAACATGCGAAAGCATGTCACCCAAAGTAAGTTCTAAAGTGTCATTTCATTAATATCACACTTTCTTTGTTGTTCCCTCTGCATACGAAAGGATAAGATGGTTTAACAAATATCTACATCAACCACAAAGGATGGAGTGAAAAGTACTAGCATACATGTATCATCAACCAAATGAAGACACAGGTTGAAGTTGGAAGATTGCATATAATGTTGGTGGCTATAAAATGTCACCCTTGTCATTAGTTGCAACTCACCCGTTTTGAAAATACTTCTCTGTGCAAGCTTCTTAGGCAAAATCAGCGTCTCTCTCTGAAGACTATTTTAGTTCTTCATATTTGAAAAAGAACTTTTTTTTCCTCTCTCTTTTAGTGTTAGCAAATTTTCCACAAGTCAGATTGTTTAGGATCACGGGTCTTACCTTCATAACTTTTGCAATAAATCTGCAATTTTATGTTTAACTAAAATCTAAAATTAAAAGTGAAATATTGTGTTTGTATTCAACCCTCTTCTACAAACACATTATGTGTAATTCATGGGTTATTATAGAACTTAATCTGAACCATTGGATCAACGCCAATTAAAAATGATCAAGGGTCTAAATATCTTCTTACACTTCTCACCTTAACTCTTATTCTTACACGATCCTTCGTTAATGTTGTAATTGATTAATTTTCAATATCTCCTTTATGATCATTTTACATTTTTCAATTAGTTATCAGCTATTTTTTTTACCAAAAATGATTAAATTATGAGCTAGTTTGTCAAACCTAACTTTTATATTAATGTCATGATTCTTTAAAAATGTTCTAAAAACCTTATTTTAAAAGAACGATATTGATTAAAAGGTTAGGTGACGTCTAGGGGTGTTTGTGGGCCGGTTTGGACCGTTTAACGCCGCAAATGAGAAACTAGACCATAACGGTGGTTTAGGACATTTTCCAAATCGAGTGGTTTGAAAGCAAGTGACCAAACTATTCAAACCTGACCATAAAAAGAGCATAAAAAGGCGGTCTAGTCTGATCGATTTAGGTGATTTTAGCCTAAAAATAACATATCTCTATAAAATGAAATTTATACCTATATAACATTATCAAAAAAATTATATATTGAATTATGAAAGAAATATCTACCTCCAAATTTAAAAAAAATTGAGCAAATTGAGAAAAAGTTAAACAAGTGCACCAACAATGGTTGGAATTTAGATAAACCTTCAACAAGTCCATTATTATTTGGACTTGTGGACCAACCTTGAGCAAGTCAAAGATGATTTGGAATTTTGGATTTTTATTTTTCACGGATATTAGAATTTTGTCGATTTAGGGAATGCGGACAATGGAGAAGTACAAAAACTTAATGTCTTGTTGGACATTTATTCAATTGGAAAAATTGAGCTTATAACATGTAAACTAAATATAATTAATGCACATGTAGCCTAGTGTGGTCGGTTTGGTCCAAACCGTTCAAAAAATGTTCAAACCGTATACCAAACCCGATGGAGCGGTTTGATTATTTTTAGAGCGGACCGGACCGCTAGACCGCTTAAACCGCCAAAAACGCTTTGATTTGACTTTGTTCGTCCGGTTTGAGTTGTCCAATTGCTTTTTTTAACACCGCCATTGACGCCTAATATATAATTCATATTAAAAAAATGTAGTGAACTAAATATATAGAGGGTTGAGTTTTGGTGAGAAATAGAATTTAGTGAGAGACATAATAACTATGGGACCGTTTACTAAGGGTTTATTGGCAAGCGCTTACCGATGTCAATTATCTTACTGATTTAGCATGACAAGGACCCAAAATATTACCTTGTAAGTAAGAGGCATAGCATGGACCGAGAGTCTTACGCAGTAAAAGGCATAACAAGGAGTGAGAGTCTTACAGAAAGGAAAAACTCTTACCCGGTAAGCACTTATCGAGTTTAAGACGTTTACCAACAGTTTATTTTGATGGCCAATAATGTTATATGACAAGATAAGTGTGTGTAATATTTCTTGCCCGTAAGCACTTACCTTGTAAGTATTTGGTAAACGACCCGTAAAAAAACATTTTGTTAACCAAGTTAACATGTTCGATTTATGTAAATACTTTCATGTTAACATCCCTTAACATTTTTTATAACCTTGCTATACTTTTCATGAAATTTTGACTTGTTATGCTATCCTAATCTTAGGGGCTGTTTGGCATCTGCTGAATGGTTTGGTGCAGAATAATTAAGTATTTAGAATGATTAAGAGGCTCTTATGATATAGTAAAAAATAAAATATGGTTGTTTGGTAATTATTTAGAATAAAATTAACGCTCTTAATGTATAAGGGAGAGCAAAGATACAAAATCATTGTCTGGGTTTTAGAATCATTAAAAGGCAGACTTGTTTTTTTTTTCCCAAACAAAATTCACCTCTTAGCGTATAAACTATTTATGAATGGAAGTATCTCACCAGCGTTGACCCGGCCTGCCGGCCGGCACTGCCCCCAAACAGCGTGCGTAAGACGACAGACAATACTCGCTAAAACAGAAAGTATCAACCGGCCTCTGTGGATCAGTTTCCCCTTCTGTATATTATATAACCACTTCCACAACAGTAAGATCGTACTACTCTCAACCGACAACCACTTGTCTTCTTCTTCTTCGATCTGGTGCAAAAAAGCAAAGAAATATGGATGTAGGATCAGTGGCACCGGTGGCATCAGCAGCAATAGCATTTGGTGGTCCGGCGGTGGCAGTTGCCGGGGGTCTTTCTTTCCTATTTCTCAAAACCTACCTCTCTCATCAACATGCTAATCCCAATCATCTCCCCACTATTCCAGGTACGTCTCTTACATTTCTTTTGAAGTCTGAAGATATCGTATATATAATAATTAAGAAAATTGCAGAGGTACCAGGGGTGCCATTGTTTGGGAATTTGCTTCAGTTGAAGGAGAAGAAACCATACAAGACTTTTACAAAATGGGCTGAAACTTATGGCCCTATTTACTCCATTAAAACTGGAGCTACTTCCATGGTTGTCCTTAGCTCCAATAATCTTGCAAAAGAGGTAATTAGTACGACTATCTTTTCTTTATATTCTGCTACCATGGTTAAGTTGTTAACTGTGATACAATGCCACAGGCTTTGGTGACCAGATTTGACTCCATTTCAACCCGCAAGCTTCCAAACACATTAAGGATCCTTTCGGCCAATAAAACCATGGTCGCACTGAGTGATTATGACGACCATCACAAGACTCTCAAACGCAACGTACTCTCCAGTGTCCTTGGACCGGCTGCTCGGGTTCGTGATCAAAATGTTTATTTTTATTTAAGCAGATGCCACTTTATTAATTATAGGTATGCTAACTAATCTTGTTATCAGAAGAAACACCGTGTCCATAGAGACACCATGGCGGAGAATCTTTCAAACCGACTTCATGGCTTAGCTCCGAGGTCTTCTCACAAAGCAATAAACTTGAGGGAAATTTTCCAGTCTGAACTTTTCTCGTTAGCACTCAAACAAGTGAGTTTTTCTAACCCTTTTAGCAAACCTTACCAAAAGATTTCCCCCCAAATTTAGGCTCGGTAAGGGTGTGGTTGGCATCTAAATATTGCAGAAAATGACCGGATAGAACAGAAATGGATAGAACAAAACTAATAAAGGTGGAGGTTCAAACGAGAACACCTTTATTTTGCGAAAACGCGAGAACACCCTTATCACCGTGTGCAGACGACGTACCACACGACTAAGGTCGCGCCAAAGGTCGTCTGTGTCTATAATTTGGTATCACATATGATGGGTTATAGTATCACATAAAGAACACATTTATCACATGTGATAAAATATGTCAGAGAGCCTAGTAGTGTAAAGGCGGCTTGGCACGCAACCTAGGTCTTACCAAAGGTCATCCACATCTTTAGTATCACATGTGTATCATATGTGATTGAATTTAGTATCACACATGATTGACTTTATTAAAGGTTGTTCTCGTGTTCTCGTAAAATGAAGGTGTTCTCGTTTGAAACCTTTCTCAACTAATAAAATGATTAAATTGTCTCTGATGAGTTGTTTAGTGTTTTTTTACTAAATAATATTTGAAAATACACAAACGCCTAGCATAAATATTGATTAATGCTATGTTTGTCTAGCTAGTTTATGGCTGAAAAATGTAGTTGATTAATAAATCATGTTTGACTTAAATTAGTTGATAAACTGAATGAAAAAAATGTAGAATGTTCAAAAAGGAAATTTTGAAAAGTTAGTCCATTACAACATTTCATAATACAATTACAACAAATCCTGATAATATAATATGTTAATTAATATAAACATATTTAAATAATATAATATGTTAATTAAAATGATTTAAATTTGATTATTATTATTATTATTATTATTATTATTATTATATATAATAGTTTTGGATTTTTTAAAAAAAAAATTAGAAAAAAAATAGACATTGTTTTCTGATTTTATATAATCATTACATATAATATAAACAAAAATATAATTAGTCAACTTTATATATCATAATCAATTAATATCATCAACAAAATATAATCGATAATTAAATTAAATATCTGATTAAAAATCATTTAGCATATTTTATTGTCTATGAAATAAAATAAGTATTCCTTCAATTTTTATATAACTTCCATAAACATTTTTAAAATTGTTATACTGTTTTTTATAATTAAATATATTAATTAATAATTGGAAAAAATAAACATATCATATTATTAATAATAATTTAAAACAAATAATTAATTAACATTAGTAATCAATATTAGTTAATATTTACTAATAGTTAATATTTATTATAATTAATAGCAATAAATAATAATTTATATTAATTAGAGTTATAATTGAAAAAGTGTTAATGTTTTAATAAATTAGTTTCTATTCATCCAAACAAAAACTCAAAAAATAAGCTAGTTATGTTTGCCAAATAATACTTAAAAAAATCATATTTATAAAATCAAAAGAACTAAATATTTCTTATTTATAAAATCAAAAATACCTAAACTTACATTAATAAATATTTTTTCCTGTTAAAACTTTCTTTTTGCTTCTCTCAAGTCTCCACTTCTATTTTATATATTGGATTAATTTGTGTAATTTATTATATATTATAATAAAAATAAATATTTTTACGTAACATAAAAATCATTAGAAAGTTTTAGTCAATACGATTAAAATTAATGACACCAAATTTTGAAGTTTGTGGAGTTTCCAATTTTTATTTTATTCGTTTTTTATATCATGTTTTTATTATTACAATTAATTTAATTAGTTACATAAATTAACAAAGATATAGAAAATGTATAAAAATAGAATTTTGAGGACAATAAGATAAAAGTTGAAGAAGAGTACAATACAATAAATAAAGTTAAAAAAAGGATAAAATATAAAAAGTTAAGTGTATTTGATCTTTTTAGTAAAATTAGGTTTTTTAAGGTATATTAGATGTATTTGCTTTTTATGTGACTGAAACATGTCTGCTACACATTTTTACAGTACACCAGGTATACCAAATGAACCCTAAACCTTTACTTAGAGACCTTTCTTGGAAGGTCTGGATTAATTCTCTGAAAATTAATTAAAATGTCTTAAGTTTGACTTTAACTTACCAATTTAACCAAAAATACCCAAAATTTCCGTGAAAGGGTTCGTGATCACGGACTTCTTTAAATAAAAATGCTTCACAGACCAATTCAAAATGCTTCACGGAGTCCTTCAAAAATGTGTCACGGACTCCTTTAGAAACCTTTAGAAATTTAAAAATGCTTCACGGATTTAAAAAAAAATTCATGCACTTTGACTAAAAAATCAAATTTTCACCCACTGAAAATTTTCAGGGACTCCTTCAAAAATGCTTCACGGATTTGTTCATGCACTTTGACTAAAAAATCAAATTTTCACGGATTTTGAAAATTTGGATTTATTTCATCTCACGGATTTTTGTTCATGGACTTTTATTTCATCTCACGGACTAAAATACCCAAAAATCAATTTTTCACGGACAAAAATCCAATTTTTTTAAGGAGCCCGTGATCACGGACCATTTCACGGAAAATTTTGGTATTTTGGTTAAATTAGGGAAGGTTTGGGCATTTCAGTGAGTCAACTATGAACTTGGGGGCATTTTAATTAATTTCCGTTAATTCCCGGGTGTACTTTGTAAACAATCGCTACACTCTAGTGCCTGGCTAGTTTTCTGATTGGTTTAATAAAGTTGCCTTTTGCTGTTAAAAAATATATATTATTGTTTTGCAGGCAATTGGGAAGGATTTCAGAAGCATTTATGTGCCAGATCTCGGAATCACCATGACAAGCGAAGAGGTTTGTCAGGTTTTGGTGATTGATCCGATGATGGGTGCCATAGAATTCGACTGGAGAGACTTTTTCCCGTATCTGAAGTGGGTTCCAAACACCAGCTACGAGAAGAAAATAGAGCAAATAGTTATGCGAAAAAATACTGTGATGAAGGCACTGATTCAAGAACACACAAAACGCATACACTCCGGGGAGGTAAACGATACTTGTCCATTATTAATTCTCATTACTACAAATAAAAAAGTTAACTTATTTCCCCCCCCCCCCCCCCCCCCCCCTAAAATAGAGTCTGAACAGCTACATCGATTACTTGTTATCCGAGGCGCAACCATTAACGGAGAAACAACTGCTAATGTCCCTTTGGGAACTAATCATCGAAACAGCAGACACCACCATGGTCACCACAGAATGGGCAATGTATGAACTCTCAAAAAACCCAAAACAGCAGGATCGTCTCTATGACGAAATCCAAAATGTTTGCGGGTCGAAAAAGATCACCGAGGAGAAGTTGTGCCAGATGCCATACTTATCAGCCGTTTTTCATGAAACATTGAGAAAGCATAGTCCTATTTCGGTAATCCCATTACGATATGTGGAAGAGAACACAGAGCTCGGAGGATACCATGTTCCTGCTGGGAGCGAGGTCTGTTTTAGATTAACTACATATCATTAATACACTACAAAACAAATGACT
Source organism: Saussurea involucrata (assembly GCA_033807775.1). Taxonomy (NCBI): domain Eukaryota; kingdom Viridiplantae; phylum Streptophyta; class Magnoliopsida; order Asterales; family Asteraceae; genus Saussurea; species Saussurea involucrata. Next base: position 79,147,566 of record CM066318.1, on the reverse strand, counting down.
TTTACCCACAAAATTTATCCTGAGAAATTTCCGTCAGGGATTACCAACGGATCAACCAGAAAATAATAGTGGTTCAGTAGAATCCAACGTTTTTCGAGAAAATACCCATGATCACCCAGAGAATCCCTGGGTAATCTGTCACTGATTTGCATTACCCACAAACTTTTGTGACGGTTTTGTGACGAATCACCCTTTAGCAACATATTTCCCACGGAAAAGTCTGTAGGCAAAAGCCTTTTGTTTAGTAGTGATAAGATGCGTCACTCCGAAATTTTGGTAAAATTAAAATCAGGTATTTTGCAGGTTGCTATAAACATTTATGGGTGTAATATGGAGAAGGAAATCTGGGAAAGTCCTGAAGAATGGAACCCCGAGAGATTTCTTGCGGAAAAGGATCTAATCGACCTGCAAAGAACGATGGCGTTTGGAGGGGGAAAACGAGTGTGTGTTGGGGCTATGCAAGCGATGTTGATTGCTTGTATGGGTATTGGACGAATGGTTCAGGAGTTCGAGTGGAGACTTAAAGAGGACACGGGAGAAGATGTCAATACGGTTCGGCTCACAACACAAAAACTTAATCCGTTACATGCCGTTATAAAGCCTAGAAAGTAATTATATGGAAATATTGGTAATTATCTGGTTACGATCTACTTTTATATGTTATATAAGTGTATTCGTATGTGAAAAAATATGTTTTTTGTTGTTCCACATGCCGAGTTCGTTGATCCTTGAATTATAGTTTCACTTTCAAATTACGAAAATACTATTAATATCAAATTAAAACTCTAAAATCTTCCATAAATTAACACGTCTGACTCACTTTGGTTCGTTCATTCGTGTGTGATCTCGTCTACATACCAAAAGTACCTTAAAATAAATTAACGTGCCCCATTCATAGGACCACGACACAAACCAGAGTCTCTTGATAGTATCTCTGATAGATTAAATTAACAATTTTTTATTATGAAAAAGTTGTGTTTTTCTAACTTTTATGTATGAATTTTAAGGTTACCGATAAGAAAAAAAGGTCATCTGTCGGAATATGATGTCATTCTTAATCATGTAAGAAATCCAAGTAATGATAGGTTAACATCCACATGTCTCAGTTTGGATGTCAATGAATGTTGAGATTAAAACTAATATGAATTAACGAGAGAAGTTAGAACTTAGTAATAACTAACTTCAACTTTTAAATCAAGGTTTTAATGAACATATAATATTTCTTGACAAAATAATCACTTGTTAAAAGTGTTAAAGTATAATGGACTTGAAGATAAGTCATCTGAATGCATAAACTAGAATGATATTAAAGTATATATATGCTCGAAAGAGATAGAAAACACTCATATTTGTTTTCACCCATGCAAGTAAAACCGGAAAGATGGTGTCATGCTTGGTTCTTTGTGTTAAAGGGTATTGTATTCTGACCAATCTTGTCATCCAGAATTTAATTTGTGGTTTATTGTGTTACTTTCAGAAAGTTGAGGGGTGATTTTGACTAAGGCTGATACTTGAGGATAGAGAGGTCTGCGCCTCACATCCTGGAACTGTTCGAGGGTAGCGGAACACTTTTAAGGAAGATGAAGGGCTGGAGTGAAAGTTTTGAGTTCATATATAAAGTTCATTTTTTTCATTTGCTCAATGAACGAGTTATATTTTTCACTTTAGATTACAAGTTTTCTCTCGGTTTCATTCTCTCTCTAGAATTAGGGTTTGCTCATCTTATTTCTAGATTAGGGTTTTTGTAATCAGCTTCAATCCTCTTGAAGTTGAAGTATAGATTTTTGAGATTGTTTTTATTGTAAAGTTCATCGATGTATACAAGTTGAATATGGTATCAGAGCTGAAGTTATGATCTGTTCTTTTCATACATCGATTTGTGGTATGATTGTATTCATTTCATTATCTGTTAAAACTTTGATAAAAGTTGTTTTTCAATATCTGTGTTACCTCGTTCTTCATTTCTGTTAATTTTTTTATAAAAGTTGTTTTCAAGATCTGTTTTTCCTTCTTGTGTTTCATTTCTTTTGTTAACTCAAGGTTTTTGTCCTTTTCTCTCTAGACCTGGACTGACGTTTGGGTTTCCATCACTGTTTATTCCAGATCTGGTTAGATCTGAATTATCTGTGGTGTTTCCTCGGCGTTTTACACTTCAAAGTGTTCTTATCTTTTTAGATCTGAACATTTTATGTGTTGCCATATATTGTTCTTCATTTTTCTCTAAGTTTTTTGTTCTCATCTGGTTGGATTTGATCATAATCGTATATCTTCTTTTTTGTGAATGATAGATCCTTTTTTTCGTTTACAAGATCTGCTCTTGTACTTAACAAATTTTTTCTTTTCAAAATAGGTCGGTATTGTTTAGTAATAAGATTTGTCGTCTCTTGTTAGACCTGTTTAAGGTCACATGCATTGTTAGCCTTCAGAGCATGGTTTTTGATGTGACTGAGTTTCACCTTGGTTGACTCAGTTCGATTCCTTTCTCTGAAGCCTTTGTGTGTTTAGATCTTATTTTCTCTTTCATTTTTTTTCTTCTCTCATATCTTGTTTGTTGTCCTTTGACGTTGGTTTCTTAGATTTGTTGGTTTGATTAGTCTGAAATATCATCCTTGAGATTTGTTTCAAAGGAATCATTGATATCAGGCTCTTTACTTCAGATCTGTGTTCTCTTTCTTCTGTTCTTCTTCATTAGTGTTGCTGGTTCTGGATCTGATCAAGAAGCTGAATCTATGGTGGTGTCTTTGGGTTTTTCCCTCCACCTAAGGCTTGGATCTTGATCTCTTCTGGTCTTTTGGTTTGTTCAAGTACTTCTCTTGGTCTCTGGTCACTCAGAGACTTGGGATCGTGTTTCCGCTGTGCTCATTACAAGGTTATCTCTGTAAGTTGTTTTTTCACTCTTCCAGGTCGTTGCAGGCGCACTGTAAGTCTTCTGATCTATTTTCCTTTATGTGGTTCACTCTCTTCCTCTTTTTCTTAGTTGGTGGCTAAGAGATTGGCTTGAACTACCACACTGAGTGGCAAGGAATCCTGCTGTGTGGTCTCTTAGTTTTCACTGTGTGTGTTTTTTGATTGTTCCAGTTTGTTGTCATGGCTAGTGAAGAGGACCCTAAAGGTTCAGTAGAGCAATCTCTGATTGCTAAACTGGACTTTAGAGATCCTTTGTATCTGCACCCAAGTGACACTTCTGGTGTCTCTATCATGAGTATGAAGTTGAATGGTACTGAAAACTATAAGGTGTGGTCATGTGCTATGGTTCTTGCTTTGGAAACCAAGAATAAACTTGGTTTCGTTAATGGTACTGTTACCCGTCCTACTGAAAATGAAATTTTAGGTAAGCAATGGGATAAGTGTAACTCAATTGTTTTATCCTGGATTCTTGGTTCCATTTCAGAAGAATTATTTGTCAGTCAAGTTTTTTCTAGGCGTGCATCTGAAGTTTGGGATGAACTTAGGGAAACTTATGATAAAATAGATGGTTATGTCACTTTTAATCTTCATCAAAAGATTAATTCTCTAATTCAAAATGGTTCTCCATTCTCTGAATATTACCATAACTTGAATGCTCTTTGGAAACAATTTGATGCCTTAGTAAATCTGTCTTCATGTTCGTGTAATGTTGCACATGAGTTTTCAAAACACAATCAACTTTTGAAGTTGATGCAGTTCTTAATGGGGTTAGATGATATATATATATATATATGTGTGTGTGAATATAAGAAGTAACATTTTGACCACTAATCCTCTTCCCTCTGTTAAAACTGCTTTTTCATTGATTTCTAAAGAAGAGTCACATCGTGGTGTGTCTCGATCCTCTACATATATCAAAACTCAAAATACTGCTTTCTTTGTGTCAGGATCGATTCTTAACAAGAATTAAACTTCGTAGAAACAGAATTTAGAGAATCTTGCGGAATAGAACTCTAAATCAATTAAAGAACAATCAATAGAAATTCAATAAACTGTATATATATCAAACAGTTATTACTCACAAGTTTTACACCAAACCTCAATCTTGTTGAACAGGCTCAACAAGACGATTTCTACTTCTCTAGAAATAGGATCTATGATCTTGAGGTTAATTCACTCTTGAATGAATATCAAATTCTATTTCACTCGTATAAACTATTCATATTTTTTAATAGCTATCTATCAATACTATTTATACAAAAGTAATTACAAGATAACTATCAAAAGTAAATTGATCTTCTGAATCTTCGTTAAACATATCTTGATCAATTCCTTATTTGTCTCCAAAAGCATCGCATCCCAAACTTATCAACTCAGCAGTATTAATGATGATTTGGCTCAGCAGCATTAACAACCTTCAGCAGTATTAACCTTCACAGTCTTCAAGCAGTAGTAACTCAGCTCAGCAGTACTAACCATGTCTAGCAGTAGTAAATTGGTCTAGCAGCACTAACTTCGTCTAGCAGTACTAACTTCATCTAGCAGCAGTAACCTTGCCCAGCAGTAGTAACGAAGAACTGGCAGTAGTAATGTAGACTTAGCAGTACTAACCATACTTAGCATATCTTCAGTTCCCAACAATCTCCCCCTAACTTGACTTTTAGGAAAAGAAGTCAAGTTCTTCAGATGATGCTTCCAAAACTTAGTCATCATGTACACACAGATTAGGACTTAGACCTAGACTTTGATTTAGAATCCTCTTTACCAAGAATCTACCCATTGCTGAATCCTTGTTGCAGGTCAGCTTAGTGTGTAACATTCCTTGCAGCCTCTTCATGCTGTGATTGTATATTTCATCTACCAGATAGTATTCTTGAGTTGCAGAGTCAAGGGAGATGACATATACTCCACAGTTTTCATAGAGCATCCAGTTGGTAATGGCTTGAAACTGTGTGTTTAACCTATGCTGAACTGCTTCAGGTTTGAACATTTGGCACAAGAATTCAAGTACCATTTTAGAAATTGACATCCCTTGCTCAGTCAGCATGTTTCCATATATCTTCATCCCAACTTTGAACATCTCTTCTAAGTCTGATCTTGAGCAAGTTCTGACAATTTTTCCCCAAGTAGAAAAGACTTCAAATTTTCCATCAGCTCTTTTTATCCTAATGAACTCCTTTCTACCATCTTTCAAAGTGTCCCAAAAGATGATTTCAGGAGCCTTAGATGATATTGGTTCAGCCTGAAGTGGAATTGGGTTAGAGTCAACACTAGTAATGTACAAATCACATTGGGCATCCGTTTGTGATTGCACATTGCCTGATTGCCCTGATGGAGTTGCCACTTCTTCTTCAGCAACTTTTCCATCAGATTTTTCTTTCACTGTTTCCTCCTGGGCCTCTTCTGCAGATGACTCCACCCTTGGCTTCTTTTCATTTTTCTTCTTTGAAGTTATGGGCTGGGTTCTTGGTCTTTTCTTTGACATCATCTTGGTTCTTTTAAGAGTTTTGACAGCCTCAGGAGTTGGTTCAGCTGCTTTAAGTTTTTCAGCAGCAATAACCATTTCTGCTGCTATGGCTGTTACTGCTTCTCTTAGTACATGTAGTGATGCTGCTTCAATACTGTTCTTTACAATCCAGTAAATTTCTTCATCTATTTCAGCTTGAGTTGTAGTTACTGCTTCCTGCTCAGTTTCTGCTGCTTTGACTGTTTGGCCTTCAGCACCATTAACTGTTTCTGCTGCTTGTTCAAACTCAGCAGCATTAACAGTTTCTGCTGCTGTGGTTTCTGCTGCAGTGGTTTCTGCTGCTTTGGTTTCTGCTGCTTTAACACACTCTTCCCCCTTTTCTGTCTCACTGGACTCCCCCTTAAACTGTGCATAGTCCATTTTCATCTCAGTCTCTATGTGAACAGTCTCCCCCTCAATTTGTGGACCCTTCAGTTTCAGTTCTGCTTCTGACTCTGACTCCCCCTTTTTGGGAGCATCATCAGTTGAAGTTCTTCTTCTTAGCACAAATCTTGCCTTTTTCTTTTTGTTCAGCAACTTGGTGACCATCTTTTTGAGCTTCTCAATTTGAGACTGTTGGTAGGTGACCACAGTCTTAAGTTGCTCAATCTCTTTCTTTTGTGCTATAACATCCAAGTTGATATTCCCTATGGTTTCCATCAATTCCTCATAGTTATATCTATCCTCACCTTGTTTAGAAGTATTTACCTTCTTTAAAGGATCCTTGGAAGTTTCAGCAGAAGCCTTCTGCCTAGCAGAAGCACTACCTGCCCCCTTGGTTTCTTGGCACCTGGGTCCTCCTAATGATTTCTCATTTAGAGTTGCCATGGGGAAGGTCTTATTTATGTTACCACTGTCCTTCTCTGTGCTAGCAGAAGTAGTGGCAGCCTTAGCACCCATATGGTCATCCTTCTCCTTAGAGACCACCTTCTTGGGGTTGGGAGACACCCCTGTGGTTTCCCTGTTGATATTCTCAATTGGAGAATGCTCCAATTGAGGGCTTAAAGGCTTAGGGCTTTGAGTAGGTACATCAAGGGAAGGAGCCTTGTGCACCTTTCTTCTTTGAAACCTTTTGGTGATTGTGGGAGTGGGCTGTTCAAGAATGGACTGAGGGATGTCTTTTGAGATGGAAGGTTGGGATTGGTCATCAGTGGGTTGATCTAATGAGGGCCTTGATCCTGATGCCATACCTTCAGAGGGGTGGGACACAACCATCATTGTAGAGAACAATGGTGTGTCAACTCCTTCCGAGTCCCTAGGAAGTCTTTTCATATTTGAAAAAACCTTCCCTTTAGGGGATTTGGGTACATATACCTCAGTAAACTGAGGTAAGTCCATCAATTCCTTGTTAAGAACTTCTTGCACAAACCTTGGATACATGAAAAAGGTCTTTTTGGATTCCAAGTTTGATACAAGATCATTAAAGATCATTGCTGAAAAATTGTACTTTCTGGCAGTGGATAAGCATACCAAGGCATATGCAATGGGACTGCTGAACTCACTCCATCCAGTAGTTTTCTTGGAAATACAGTGCATCAGGGTATGAACAAGAAATCTCCATTGGTTGAAAAATTTTGACTTGTAGAATTTAAAAATACCAATGGGACCTTCATACCCCATTCTTTGTAAAGTAGAAAAGAGTTCTTCATTAGGAATAGAAGATATACCTGAAGCATCATTCAACTGAAGAGAGATGCGAATAACCTCTTCAGTGACTTTCAAGGGTTTATCACAGACCCTTGTTCGAATGGTTTTCTGCCCTTCTTCGACACTAACAGTGGCATTCTCCCAAAATTGTGTCTGATGTTCGATGTAGATTGTTGGGCTTACCGTTAGGGCATAGGAGATGTGCGAGGATTTGAGAAAATCGACTATATCGTGGAATCCCGCAGCTTGTTTCGGCTTCTGAAGCATGGCTATTTCATTGTGCTCATCCACAAACTCCATGATTCCTGAGGATTCTTGAAAGAAAAGCACAGAGATTCTGGGAGACTAGGTTAGAACGAGAGAGAAGAAGTAAATGCGAAGAGTCGTTATGAACTTGGGCGGGCAAACAGGGGTATTTATATGCCCTAGATTATCAGAAGCAGTATTAACTACCTCGCAGTATTAACTACCGAGCAGTATTAACTGCCAAGCAGTATTAACTACCTAGCAGTATTAACGACCAAGCAGTATTAACTACACTAGCAGTATTAACTGCACTAGCAGTATTAACTACTGAGCAGTATTAACTACCAAGCAGTATTAACTACCAAGCAGTATTAACTGCACTAGCAGTATTAACTACTGAGCAGTATTAACTACCAAGCAGTATTAACTACCAAGCAGTATTAACTACCAAGCAGTATTAACTACCTAGCAGTATTAACTACCTAGCAGTATTAACTACCTAGCAGTATTAACTGCACCAGCAGTATTAACTGCATTAGCAGTATTAACTGCTGAGCAGTATTAACTACTGAGCAGTATTAACTACTAGAACACAGGCAGTAGTAACTTCTGTACTGGCAGTAGTAACGCTGCACAGGCAGTAGTAACCACACTTACACTTTTCTGCACTTGGTAATCTGAGGGAAACAGAGGATCCTGAGAAAGAAAGTTAGTAGCACCAAATATATGAAGAAATACAGGTATAAAAACAGAGAGTCATAAATTTATTCTAGGTTGATCATGCCCACACTTGTTACCAAAAAGGTGAATCTACCCACATCAAAAGCTTTTGTGAATAGATCAGCAAACTGGTCATTTGTATGAACTTTAGCAACCTGAATCAATTTCTTTTCATTGCAATCTCTTATAAAGTGATACCTTATCTCTATATGCTTTGTTTTTGAGTGTTTGACTGGATTATTAACAATGCTAATAGCACTGTTGTTATCAATGAAGATTGGTGTGTGAAGAAATGTTACCCCATAGTCCAACATCTGATTCTGAATCCATAGAACCTGAGAGCAGCAGCTTGCAGCAGCTATGTACTCAGCTTCTGTGGTAGATAAGGACACTGTGGTTTGTTTCTTACACTGCCAAGATACTAGTCTTGTACCCAAAAACTGACATCCACCTGAAGTAGACTTCCTATCCATGTTGGCTCCTCCCAAATCACTATCTGAATATGCAAGCAAGTCAAAAGAGGATTCATGAGGATACCAGAGACCTAATCTAGGTTGCCCTTTTAAGTATCTGAATATTCTCTTGACAGCATGAAGGTGTGATTGCTTTGGAGAAACCTGAAATCTGGCACAAACACAGACTGAAAACATAATGTCAGGTCTAGAGGCTGTGAGATACATGAGAGATCCAATCATTGATCTGTAATGATGTACATCCACATCCTCTCCCTCAAGATCTGCAGTGATCTGTTTATGTGTTTCCATTGGAGTGCTTGCTGGCTTTGAGTCTGATAAACCAAACTTGTCCAGGATGTCTTTCACATACTTGGATTGGCTAATAAAAATTCCATCTTTCCTCTGTTTTACCTGAAGCCCAAGGAAGAATGTAAGTTCACCCATGGAGCTCATCTTGAAGCTTTTGTGCATCAATTCCTCAAACTCTTTACACATTTGATCATTGGTGGATCCAAAGATGATGTCATCCACATAGATCTGAACAAGTAAAGTACCTCTCTTTCTCCTCTTGATAAACAGGGTCTTGTCAATTACTCCTCTTTCAAAGTCATTTTTCAAGAGATAGGTAGACAAAGTGTCATACCATGCTCTTGGGGCCTGATGCAAACCATAGAGAGCCTTCTTCAGCTTGTATACTCTGTCAGGGTGCAATGGATTCTCAAATCCAGGGGGTTGACAGACATATACTTCTTCCTCAATGCTTCCATACAGAAATGCACTCTTGACATCCATTTGGTACACTTTGAACTTCATGTAGGAGGCATAGGCTAGAAATAACCTGATTGCTTCAATCCTTGCCACAGGAGCAAAGACTTCCTCATAATCTATTCCTTCTTCCTGAGTGTACCCTTGTGCAACCAGTCTAGCTTTGTTTCTGATTACAATCCCTCTGTCATCCTTCTTGTTCCTGAAAATCCACTTGGTGCCAATTGCTCTATGACCTTTTGGAAGGTCTACCAAGTCCCAAACATCCTGTAATTTGAACTGTAGCAGCTCCTCTTGCATTGCCTCTATCCAGCTTGGGTCTTTCATGGCATCATAAGCCTTTTTGGGCTCAATCTGGGACAGAAAGCAAGTAAGAACAGTGTTAACTGTATTTTGCTGCTCTTGCAACTCTTGGAGTCTGCTTTGCTTTCTAGTCATCATGGGAGATGCAATATCTCCAATCACCAACTCAGGAGGATGATTTTTCTGAGTTCTTGTTGGATGACCAGCTTCCTCTTGTAAGTCCTCATCCAGATTAGACTCATTTAATTCTGGATTTGTTTCTGCTTCTTCAGTCACCTCAGATTCTCTGGAATATGAACCTGAAGACTGATTTTCCTCTGCTCTCCTCTCTTCTTCATTCTGAATAGGTTCAGTCTCCTCATGGTGTTCACTGAATTCAACAGGATCAATGGAAGGGATTGGAAATATCACAGATTGAATTCTGTGTTCTGATGTTGGTGTATCCCTTTGTCCTGCATATACATCACCACTGAAACCCAAAGAATTAGTGAGTGAATCAATGTCAAATAGCCAATTAGGACCTGAACCAATAGGATTTGGTGTGTTCTCATTGCATTTGACATTGTCACTTTCTTCAATTATTCTAGAAGAGGTATTAAAAACTCTGTAGGCCTTACTTTGAGATGAATACCCAACAAGAAAACCATCATCTGCTTTGCTGTCAAACTTGCCTAAGTGAGATTTGGTATTGAGAATAGTACAAGGACATCCAAATGGCTTGAAAAATCCAATGTATGGTTTCCTTTTATGGAAAAGCTCATAAGGTGTCTTGTTTTTAGGCTTTACAACTAAAACTCTGTTTTGAACATAGCAGGCAGTATTAACTGCTTCAGCCCAAAAAGTAATTGGTAACTTTGAGTCAGCTAACAGAGATCTAGCAGCCTCAATCAGTGTCCTATTCCTTCTCTCAGCAACACCATTTTGTTGTGGAGTCCTAGGAGCACTGTATTGTCTCTCAATTCCTTTTTCTTCACAAAAGGTGTTTAGATCAAATTTTTTAAACTCAGTTCCATTATCTGATCTAATGACTTTCACTCTTTGATTTGATTGGTTTTCAATTTTGAGAATAAAAGATTTGATCAGTCCACTTGTCTCATCTTTAGTTCTCAGAAAATATACCCAAGTAAATCTAGAATAATCATCAACAATAACTAAGCAGTATGATTTCTTGCCAATACTCATCACATTGGTAGGACCAAACAGATCCATATGTAACAGTTGAAGAGGATTTGATATAGTGTTTATCTCTTTGGACTTATGAGAAGTTTTGTGTTGTTTGCCTTTGAGACAAGCAACACAATGATCATCACATGAATATACTTTGGATGGCAAACCCCTTACAAGGTTATTCTTAACAAGTTTATTTATTGTTTTAAAGTTCATGTGACACATCCTTCTGTGCCATAGTGATGATTCATCTAAAGAAGCTTTTGAAACTAAACAATTTAGAGATGAATCAGATGAAACACTTTCCAAATCTAAACAATAAACATTATCCTTCCTAGGAGTTCTCAGAAGTATCATGTTTTCATCAACCACTTTGTATCCAGGAGCAAGGATAATACATTCAGAATCAGTAAACAATATACTATGCTTCTTGTCACAAACCTGTGATACACTTAACAGGTTGTATCTCAATTGTTCAACATAGTATACATCTTCAAAGGTCATCTTACCCTTTGAAACATCACCCTTACCACTTATCTTTCCACCAGCAGGATTATCCCCAAATGCAACATGTCCTCCATCAATCTTTTTGAAATTTTTGAGGCAGGCCATGTTACCTGTCATGTGCCTGGAGCAACCACTATCAACATGCCAAATGCTCTTCCCCTTGAGCTGTTGGTTGCCCTGCACATCAAGATAAATCAGTTAGTTTTATTTGGAACCCAAGCCGAAGTGGTCTTGGGTCTCCCTTGCTCATCAAAGTACTTACACTTGGTTTTGATGAGATTTTTAAATTTTGGTACTGCTGTGCTGGAGTACTTTGTCAAAATTATTGGTGTAGCAGCACTTGCAGCAGTACTAACAGTGCTAGCAGTACTAACAGTGCTAGCAGTACTAACAGTGCTAGCAGTATTAACCTCAGAAGTACTAACAGAGGTAGCAGTATTAACAGAGTTAACACTGCTAGAAGCAGTATTAACAGAGTTAATACTGCTAGCAGCAGTACTATCTGAAGAAGAAGCACTAAAAGTATTAGCAGCACTAACATTGGACTGATTACTAGCAGTATTAACACTGCTAGCAGCACTAACTTTGGAATGATTACTAGCAGTATTAATACTGCTAGCAGCACTAACTTTTGAAGCAGTACTAACAGTGTTAGCAGTACTAACACTGTTAGCAGCAGTATTGTTTTTAGTGCTTTTTGGAACCCACATAGTATCACATTCCTTTTCAGTCGTTTTCTTTATGTGGCTTTTGGGTTTATCTTGTTTCTTTGCCACAATTTTCTTTGCAGACTTTTTATATCCACCATTCTTTCTGTAACCACCAGGTTTTTGAAAAGATCTTTGAGCATCAAACCTTTGGTTAACAGGATTGAAATAACAGTGTTTGGCTAAGTGATTTAGCTTACCACAGATGAAACAAGGTTTTGGCCTGTTGATTCTGTTCAGGTCAACTCCTTGTCTCATAGCCCACTGGTTATTCCAGTTCCTTTGATTTCCCCTCTGATTATCATGTTTTTGGGGCTTGTTCTCTTTAGACTTCCTGCAGGAACACTGTTTACAGATATTGGAGTTCACAACTTTGGGCTGTGTGTAATGAACTTCCTGTTTTTCTTCAGTCCTTTTGATCTCAGTGTTCTTGACACATGGACTCTCACATTCCTCATCAGAGTCTACTTTGTCAGTCTCATCCTCAACAACTATTTCTTTTTCATAAGGATCTATATTAATCTTTAATTCAGGTTCCTTTCTATCCTTGGTCTCTAACAAATCAGACTTAGGAGGTATGTAGTTGTTATTGTAGGGTGGAGGTGTGGTATTGTATCCTATCCCTACTTTCATCTTGTCATGGATTTGTGCTTTAATGATGGTGTCCATGGTTTTAGAAGCACAGGTAAACTTTTCAACATCAAGTTTAACCTTTTTAAGCTCTTCTTTTAACTTCTCATTCTCCTCCCCAGACACTTTCAGCTTAATCTCATACTCATTCTTCTCCCACTTCCAATAGTTAGTATCATAGTGGTGTTGAAGTTCATTAGCTTGAAAAGCTCTAATCTGTTCCTCAAACCTTTCTACAATCCTAACATAATCTTTCACATCTTTCTCTAGCCTCTTAAGGTCATCACACATACTCTGATTGTGATCCCTATATCTTTTAACAGCATCAATGCAAGCTTGAGAACAGAGTTTAGATTGTACCTCAGTGGGAATATCAGATACTTCTGCCATAAGAGCTTGATTCTGGCAGGCTTCTTCAGCTTGATCACTCCAATCAAATCCCATTCCTTGTTGAGAAACAAGGGCTTGAGAGGAGCTTCTGTTTTGGTTTCCATTTGGAGTCTGTGATCCTCCACTTCTGCATTCTCTGGCAAAGTGTCCCATCTTGTGACACTTATAACATTCAACCTTGGACTTGTCAAAGCCTGCACCATCTTCTCTTCTTTGGGAAAAGTTGTTTCTCCCAGTCCTTTTGATGAATTTCTTCACCCTCATTGATAGCATAGCCATCTGCCACTTGATGTCCATCTCTTCCAGATCATCAGCATTGATCTGCTCTAAATCATCATTGATTAGAGAAGAGTGGACATGACTAGAAAAGAATGCTTCTAGTACAGAATCTGTAGTCTTCTCTTGATTGGTTCCACCAGCAGTATTAACAGAACCTGCAGTATTAACAGAATCAGGATTAGCAGCAGTATCAGAGGATGAAGATAATAAAGCAACATTATAAACAAATCCTGATGGCCTTTTCTTGGCTTCAACTTCAGCCTCAAATACTCTCAGATCATTGTAGAGGTCATCTAGCTCTTTGTCCTCCAATTGGTCATTCTGTCTGAATGAGACTGTGTACATGGTCCATTCTTCTCCCAATGATCTAAGGAACTTTCTATTGACATCATCAGCATCCATGTGTACACCCACAGTTGCTAATTCTCCAATTAACTTGTTAAATCTGTCAAAAGTTTGAGTCATAGACTCATTCTTTGCAGACATAAAGTTTTCATATTGTTGCCTGAGAATAGCCTTTTGATTTCTCTTTGTGCTCTTTGTGCCAGTAAATCTTTTCTCCAGAGCATTCCACAACATCTGTGCATCTGTGCAGTGTTGGAATTGATGTTGGTACTCATTAGGAATAGCCAAAAGCAGAGTGCTTAAGGCCTTCATCTCTGTTTGTCTTACTTTCTTTTCAGCATCTGTCTTGGGAGGAGGTCTCTTTCCATCTGCTCCAATCTTTCTTTCATTACATGGGCCATTTTCTATGATGTCCCATATGGCGTAATCAGTAAGAAGAATGTACTGCTTGATTCTTAGTTTCCACATGTCAAATTCATTGGGTTTGAGCATGGGAACCTTTGAAACAAGAGTACTGTGAGAATCCATTGAATTGTCCATAGCTTCTAAGATACCAAGGCTCTGATACCACTTGTCAGGATCGATTCTTAACAAGAATTAAACTTCGTAGAAACAGAATTTAGAGAATCTTGCGGAATAGAACTCTAAATCAATTAAAGAACAATCAATAGAAATTCAATAAACTGTATATATATCAAACAGTTATTACTCACAAGTTTTACACCAAACCTCAATCTTGTTGAACAGGCTCAACAAGACGATTTCTACTTCTCTAGAAATAGGATCTATGATCTTGAGGTTAATTCACTCTTGAATGAATATCAAATTCTATTTCACTCGTATAAACTATTCATATTTTTTAATAGCTATCTATCAATACTATTTATACAAAAGTAATTACAAGATAACTATCAAAAGTAAATTGATCTTCTGAATCTTCGTTAAACATATCTTGATCAATTCCTTATTTGTCTCCAAAAGCATCGCATCCCAAACTTATCAACTCAGCAGTATTAATGATGATTTGGCTCAACAGCATTAACAACCTTCAGCAGTATTAACCTTCACAGTCTTCAAGCAGTAGTAACTCAGCTCAGCAGTACTAACCATGTCTAGCAGTAGTAAATTGGTCTAGCAGCACTAACTTCGTCTAGCAGTACTAACTTCATCTAGCAGCAGTAACCTTGCCCAGCAGTAGTAACGAAGAACTGGCAGTAGTAATGTAGACTTAGCAGTACTAACCATACTTAGCATATCTTCAGTTCCCAACACTTTGGAAAAACGTCTTACTCTAGAAAACAATCCGGAAAACCTCCTCTTTTATGCAAGCATTGTGGTCTAACAGGACACACAATAGAACAATGTTTCAAATTAATTGGGTTTCCCAAGGATTTTCAGTTTACAAAGAATACATCAAATCAGTTTTCTAAGACTTCATCTAGTAATGCTTGCATTACTGATAGTTCTGGTCGTGGCCAGAATACTTCCTCGTCTCTCACTAAAGATCAAATAACCAAGTTACTGTCCCTTATTGATCATAAACAACCTGATGGCATCTCTGGCAATATGGCTGGTAAGTTGTCTGCCAATATGGCTACCATTTCTGCTCTTTCTTCAAAATAAAATAAATCTGGTTGGATAATTGATTCAGGTGCTAATCAACACATGACATCTTCTGTGTCTTTTTTGGAAAATGTTGTAGATATCTCTGATTTAATGTTAAAAGTTACTCAGCCTAATAGTGATGAGGCTATAATCAACAAAATTGGAAATTTCAAACTTAATGATAAAGTTACTCTATTTGATGTGTTGGTTATTTTTGATTTTCATGTTAATTTGTTATCTGTACATAAGATTGCTCGAGATAGTAAAATATTTGTAGGATTTAATGAATTTAAGAGTTTCCTTATTCAGGATTTTCCTGCAAGAAAGTTGTGGGGACTGGTAGTGAACAAGGAGGTCTTTACTTCTTTGATCAGGTTACCAAAAATAAATCTCTTGTTCTTTTCTCTAATAATAGTGTTAACACTTCCCACATGTCAATATTGTGTAATGTGTCTCATCAACTGTGGCATAGCCGTTTAGGACATCCTGCTAATCAAGTTCTTAATGCTTTAAAACATAAGTTGAACATGGGGAATAGTCATGAATCTGGTCCTTGTGAAATCTGTCATAAAGCTAAGCAGGCTATAGATAAGTTCAAACTTAGTGAACATACCACTAAGTTTGAACATACCACTAAACAATAGTGAACATACCACGAAGGGCTATACAAGTTTGTAGAAAGTGGGGGGGGGGTTGAATACAAACACACATTTTTACTTTTCTAAATTGTTTATTGATAAATCAAGACAATTTACAACTTGTTGCGGAACAAGATTAAGGATAAACCTAATCTTAACAAGTCTTGAGAAACACTAAGTTTCTTGCACTAGAAAGAGTTAAAGAAATTACGAATAATAACTTAACAATAAGAGAGAGATAAGAAGATGGTTCGAGCACACTTCAAAACTGAAGTAAGGTTCTTCTTATATACTGCATGCATTTAATGCATGGCAATATGGCTTTACACGTGGCAGCAGCTGAGTGGTTGCATGTCATTGACCTTTGTAGACAACCTTAGTAGCCGCATGGTGCACAATGTAGAATCAGAGTTGTTGTACGATTACAGACAAAAGGAATGTCCGTTCTGACAGTTCGTACGGAGACGTGCAAGGGAGGTAAGACAATAGTAACATGCAGGGAGACTTCATGATCAGCTTTCGTTGAGTCGAATCTTTATCAGCGAATGATAAAGTTCAGCAATTGCTGAAGTCTTCTACTTGATACTTCACGTTGAATGGACAGGTCTTGCTTCGCTGATATCCGCATCAGTTCATGAGTAGACTTGTCGCTGGTTCTTGAGCTTGATCTTCGACTTCAGCGTAGAACTTTGGTTGACGTGAAACTTGTCTTCAGGGATCATAAGTAAACAACTAACTTATCAGCGATCATCTCATAGACTGAACAGGATCAGAGTTATAAGATGATGAACAGTGTTCGCTGAATATCTAATCTAAAGAGTGAGAGTTCCTATCAGCGGTACTGTAAAGTCTTAGTACTTATCAGCGATAGTGAAACTCTAATACATATTGTTTACTTACAATTTTCACTAAGTGTTTAAGAGAGGGTCATTATCAAATCACTGAGGGTTTAGATCAACAATCTCCCCCTATTTGATTATGACACAGCAACAGAGAAAATTGCTATTTAATGAAAACATAAGGATAAAAATAACTCATAAAATATTTGTCCCTTTTACTGTTTTCTGGGATCTTTTCAGTACTGATGGAGTAAAGTACATTCGCTGAAATTTTTCTTTAAACTTCGTAAAGATTACATAAGGAAGTGGAAAAATTACAAGTACAGCAAATAAAATTACAAGTACAAAAGATGTAGACAGATAAGGATAGAAAGAATTACAAGGCGATCCTATCCGTCAAAAGGTTCTTCCTTGATGAGAAGTTCATCGAGGGTCTTCGATGTGGGAATCATCCAGTCAGGGACAGTGACACCTTGATCCTTTTTGTTCTTTGCTTCTTTAAAGATCAGGGGCTTGAGGTGACGTGCCTGAATGTCGCGTCTGACTTCACACCAGTATATGAGATCTCTGAGCTGTTCGATGGGAGTGATTGGAAGCTCAGAGATGCGTTGAAAGGGTTGATTTCCTTGGTAGTCTAGAAAGAATATACCATAGGGATCACTTACGACTTTGCCAGGGATAAAAGTTTCACCATGTGGTAGGGAGGTGTCAAGCGCTGAGAGGTCAGCATCAGGGCCAAGAACTTCAGCACGAGAGAAACCAATACCTGTTTCATTCCGTATAGGAGGACCTGAGTCTGAGGCTTTCTTTTCCTTTGCAGAGACTCTTCTTTGTTGAGGAGGAAGAAGAGTGGAAGGAGGTATATCCACAGCAGAAGATACCAAGTCGATCTGAGTATTTAAAATTTTCTCGACATGGCTCTTGAACTTTGAGCGCGATCGCTGAATGGCTAATTTCACTTCCAACCATTCAGAGAAACCAAACTTCTCTAAAGTAGCAGCATAGAAGGGTTGCTTGGTTTTGTCTTCTCTGAATACATCAACTTCAACAACAGGAACGTCAACGAACAGTCTTCCACTGATATTTACCTTGATGATTTTGGATGGTCGAGATCGATAGTTCAGCATTTCTTTACACCATTCCAAAGTCGTATCAGATACCTTAGTCTTTTCTTCAACGATCCTTTGGGCATCATCCCATAGCTGACGTTGGACATCAATGGGAGTTCTTTTCAACGCGGGGTATTTCGCCAATTTTTGGACAAGCTGGATGGCGAGAGCCTTATCTTTTTCTTCAGCTTCCTTCTTTTCGGCGAGTAATCTTTCAGCTCTTAGATGATCCTCGTATTCTTTCCTTGAAATCCTGAACTTTGTGGGAGCAGGGATTTTGTCACGAGGAAGAACGATTCGCTGATCTTCAAGCTGTTTGATCATTGCATCTCTCTTTTCTTGATCCTCTTCACTTAGCTTTTGAGGAGCCAAGAAGGTCTATTTTTGTGAGAGAGCAGCTGTTCTTCAGGTTCATCAGTCTCAGTGGTTAAATCCAAGACTGGGATTATTTCTTCAGCTCTTGTGGCTGGGATTATTTCTGGTGTAGTCGTGGGAGCTTCAGCGGGATCCTCAAACAAGCGAGAGGACTAGCTGAAACACATCGATTGTTTGAGTAAGAAAAGTTGGGAAGAAAGAGATAGAGAAAAGAATGTGGTTAAGTGTATAGAGGTTTTAAGGATAGAAGGATTGAGATTGAGAAGGGATAGAGGAGGGATGCAGTGTAAGGGAATAGAAGGTAGTGTACCTGACAAACTGGCTTTTGAAGCAAGATCGTCAGATTGCCTTCTTCAGCGAGGCCTTTGTTTTTGCCTTTGTCAGCTTCAGACGTTGCAGGCTTTGTCTTGGTTCGCTCCCCTGAAGGTTCTTTTATCTTGATCCCTTTTTGAGTTGGAGCTTTTGCAATAGGCTGGACGTAGAAGAAATCGTCATCATCATCATCTTCATCTTTGGGGGATGATGATGGTTCTTCATCAGAGATGTCGACAGGTTCATCATCTTCAGTTTCTTTTTCAGACTCGACCTCTTCAGCATAAGGTTCGGTCAAGTCAGCAGCAGCTTCCTTAAGTTGCTCATCGAGTTGCTCCCCCTCAGATACAGAGGAAGGTTTCTCGGTTTCCTCAGGGTTTTCAACTCCCTGAGGTTGTGGAGTAGAAGTACCAGCAGCAGCAGTTTCAATACCCTCCCCCTCAGCATTATGGGGAAGGTCTTCTTTAGTCTTCTCCCCCTCTTCTACATTATGGTTTGGGGAGGTAACAGATTGTTCAGCAGCAGCAATGTGTATTTGGTCCCTGTCTTCTAGGCCAGAGATCCCAATACAGTTTTCAATCTTTGCTAATCTGACTTATAGGCCAGTTATAGCAGGATTGATCTTTTCAAGAGCTTCGCGATCGACCTGAGAAAAATTTGAAGTTGGGACGTTCAGGCGATCGAGCACTTTCTGAACAAGTTCTTTGACGGCGGAGACGTCAGCCTTGATCGTGGAAACTTCACCCTTAAGAGAACCAACCTCTGTCTTCAATGATGTGACTTCATTGGACAGAGAGGTGAAGTTTGTTGAAAGAGAGGCGGTGGCGGTTGAATTCTCAGCGAGGGTGGTAGCAAATTGAGTGATGCTACCATCCACCTTCTCCAGATCAGTTTTGGAGGCTTTTGTATCGACGATCTCGGTCAGCTTTTTGAGTTTCTCTCCAGCGTCTGTAACCGCTGAAGAGGTTGGTGGAGAGAATGGTGTTGTAATTTTCCACCTTTGTTTCCAGGGCCTTCAGGGAGGTGTTGATATCCCCCAAATTAGGACCTGAAACAGTTATTAACTTATGAACTGAGGAAAGCTCAGAAGTTTGGGGTAGAGAGAGAGGAGTGTTTTGGATTGTGTTTATACCTGCAGGCGGGTTGGCGAAGTTGTCGAACCCTTTATGTCCTGAATGAAATTCCATGTCGCCATCAAGAGTACCTTGGCGAATGGAGGTTCCTGCAGATCCTAAGTTTGCATCCAACATCGTATTTAGAGTGTCTGCAGCTGAGTCATGTACGATGAAGGGTGTCCCTGAGAAAGTTGGGAAAATTGATGGAGAGACCAAAGATTGAGTAGTAGGAATGAGGGATGAGAATGATGGTTGGGTGCGGGGTTCAGCGTTGGATCCGCTGTCAATCACTTCAGTCTGTAGAGAGGCTGAAGGAGGTGGGTTCATTTCCAAGTTTATAACTTCAGCGTTTAGAGACGCTGAAGCTGGGATGGAAGGTGTGGCTTGATAAGCTGTGGCAGAGCGTACAACTAAACTTTCCATCAGCTCTTCAAGATGAGCTGATGAGTCTTCAGCATGTGAATGCTGGGGGGGTTGCTCCTTGGTTTTCTTGATTCTTTTGGAACCAAGTTAGGAAGTAGATTGTTCCCGTTTTCAAGAAGGAGTATAGGGTGCAGCGTGGGTATCAGCGGTGGGGATTTCCACTGAATGAACTGCAGAAGTAGAAGAAGGAGGATTGAGAAGAGATAAGAGAGTAGAAAGACGTACCTCGTTTTCCAGCGGCTTGAAGTCGAGTACCTTAGGGCCAACCTGAGAGAGTCTCAGATCACCCTCTGTTGGGTACCTTTCGCCAAGTCCTTGTTGAAAGGCGGCGCTGATGAATCTGGGATAAGGAACCCATGCAGATCTTTCAGCCATATCCACTCTGAACGCAAGGTCATCGTAGATGATTGAGGCCCAGTCAACATTTAGACCTTTCAACAATGCATAGCCCATTGCTTGCTGAGGTTGAGCAGCTTGATCAGAGGAGCCACTCTTCGCTGTCATGCAGCTTATCAGATGTGCGAAAGTGAAGTTCATCTCGCTGGACATTTTGGACATCTTGATCATTGTCAGTTTCTTCTCAGGCTTCTTGTCCCTTCCAGTGTCCCCTGCGTAACCCATTGAATCGAAGAATGCAATGATGGCTTCCCTATCAGCATGGTTTTTGTGGTTTGGGAGAAGGACAAAGCGGTTTTCTTTGGTAGAGGTAGGAAGGCTCGGTGCTTTCCTAATTATAGCATGGTTGATTTTGGTGGTGCCAAATTTTGTGTCACACAGAATAGAGTCAACGATCTTCGTTGGGTCTTTGGCATGGGGTACCTGAGCTCTTCTGGCAGTATACCAGAACTGAGATAGTAGGAATTGTGTAATGGTCAGGGCTGTGGATAAGCAACATGTTTTTAGGTAGTTCACCGCATCATCCAGATGTGTGACTTGCTTTCGAGGAGGAAAAAAGCGCATGAAGGTTGTTTGATTTTGAAAAATCGATTTCCTCAAGCTTGAACTTGACCTGAGGAGCTTTGACAAGAGTCAGTTTCTTTGCAGCCGTGGATTTCTCAGCAGTAGGAGCAGGAGTAGAAGATGCCATTTCTGTTTAACATATCAACCATGAACATAGATAAAGAATAGTCTTAATGTGAAAGATTTTCCAATAAGATGTATTCCGATTTTTGTCTATTTCATTCAGACAGAAATGTCTTAATGAAGATTAGGGTTTTCTTGTTTGTAAAAGAAAAACAAACCCAATAAAAGTCTTGTTTTCCATTTTCCTTTAGATAAGGATTCTGGAAAAACGAATGAAGAACAAGTTTAAGATTTTGAGTTTTAAACTTGAAGAACAACCGTGAAAAGGTTGTGTTCATAAAACCATGAAAGAAATGATTTCATTTTAGAAAAGGTTTCTTTTGTTTGATCTTTTAAAAGCAATAAGAAGATCAGAAACAAGTTATGTAGGTAAATAAGAATATTAACCTGGTAATCGAAGAAGGAGATGAACAGATTTCTGGAAATAAGCAACGGTAAATCTTTTCTTGCTTGGAGAAGAAGTTCGCGTAAAGAAAAAAAATATAAACCCGAAATAGTTTATATAGAGAGATTTAAGAGAGAGAAAAACTCGAGCGGGAAAGTTTTTCATCATGACACGGACACGTGTTTGCATTTGATTGGAAGGTAAACGAAACGTGCAAACGTGTGTCAGAAAAAGAACGTGCCAGGGTTTATCCGTTGTGATGATGTCACAAACATCCTTTCATATTTTAGGATGTCTCTGAGGTTTTGAAAGCTCAGGGAAATTTTTTGAAAAACATGAAGCACTGAATAGAAATATCAGTGTTAGTTTAAGAAATTTCAAAGTATCGCTGTTAAGGAAGAGATATTCAGCGATGCAATTTGTTTTGAAATCTTACATTCACATGCGAATGTCATCGAGCAAGAGAGAAAACATACCTTGATATCATCAAATCAATTATGTTCAGAGAGAGAATGATAGAATATGTTATATAATTGTTTTATCCTATCGCTGATAAAATGTGAACCACTGAAGATTTTACTCTTCAAAGTTCAGCATTCCAAGCTCGTTGATGAGAAAGTTGAATCTTGTCTCATCAAGAGGTTTGGTGAATAGATCAGCTAACTGATAGTCAGTTGGGATAAAATGAAGTTCTATATCACCATTCATCACATGATCTCTGATAAAATGATACCTGATTTCAATATGTTTGGTCTTTGAGTGTAGCACTGGATTATTGGCTATAGCGATGGCACTTGTGCTGTCGCAATAGATTGGAATTTTTGAGAGCTGAAGGTCATAGTCTAGTAGTTGATTTCTCATCCACAAGACCTAAGAACAACAACTTCCAGCGGCTACATACTCAGCTTCAGCAGTTGAGGTGGACACTGGATTTTGCTTTTTACTTGTCCAACTCACCAGCTTTCCACCCAGGAGCTGACAGCCTCCTGTGGTGCTTTTCCTATCCAATTTGCAACCTGCAAAATCACTATCTGAATAGGCGATTAGATCAAACCCTGAGTCTTTGGGATACCAAAGACCTAGGTTCATAGTACCCTTAAGGTAACGAAAGATTTGCTTTACAACGATCATATGAGATTCCTTAGGTTCAGCGTGATATCGTGCACACAAACAGGTTGCGTGCATAATATCGGGTCGGCTAGCTGTAAGATACAAGAGAGAGCCGTTCATCCCACGGTACATCATGACATTAACAGGTACTCTATTTGAATCCTTGTTTAGTGTCAGCGGTGGTGCCATAGGGGTTTTCATAGCTGAACTCTGAGTTAAATCAAATTTCTTCAGCATATCTTTAACATACTTTCCCTGATTAATGAAAGTTCTTTTTGATTTTTTGTTTTATCTGAAGACCAAGGAAATATGTTAGCTCACCCATCATGCTCATTTTATACTCTTCTTTCATCCTTTCAGAGAAACGAGTACAAAGATCAGGGTTAGTAGAACCAAATATAATGTCATCAACATATATCTGAACAAGAATGATATGACCCTTCACTATTCTGAAAAATAGAGTTTTGTCGATTTTACCTCTCTCAAAAATTTCAATTAGGAGATAAGAGGATAGAGTGTCATACCATGCACGTGGAGCTTGCTTTAAGCCATAAAGTGCCTTATCCAGATTATAAACATAACCTGGACGCTTAGGATCTGAAAATCCTGGAGGTTGTTCCACATAGACTTCTTCATTCAGCTTTCCATTGAGAAATGCTGACTTAACATCCATTTGATATACTTTGAAGTCTTTGTGTACAACGTATGCTAAGAATAGACGAATAGATTCTAGTCTTGCTACTGGAGCAAATGTTTCGTCGTAATCTATGCCTTCCTCTTGTCTGTATCCCTGAGCAACAAGACGAGCCTTGTTGCGGGTTACAGTTCCATGTTCGTCCAACTTGTTTCGATAGACCCATTTAGTGCCTATCACTATCTTGTCAGTTAGTCTTTGAACAAGTTTCCAAACTTTGTTTCTTTCGAATTCAGTCAGCTCTTCTTACATGGCGCTGTCCCAGTTTGGATCTTTGAGGGCATCATCTATTTTCTTTGGTTCAATCAGAGAAATAAAGTTACCAAATAAACAAATATTACCTACACTTCGTCGAGTCTGAACACCAGCGTTTGGATCACCAAGGATTTGATCAATTGGGTGATTTACAGTCCATCGCTGAGCAGGAGCATAAGTCGCTGACTCAAATTGAACTGGAGGAGCTGAAGATGAGGCTTCATCAACTTCTGGAATATCAGCCAAGAGAGGAGTAGGTGCAGCTGTCATCTCATTCACTGATTGCTGAGAAGTAGATGGAATTTCTGAGACATTTGGTTCAGAAGCAAGTATAGTGTTTAAAGGAACAGGTGAGACCCATGATGTTTCAACTTCACTATTTTGCATGTTTGGGATGATAGTAGGACCATCATCTTCAACTGTATGAGTATGAGGAGTGGGAATATCTTCTGAATCACCAAGATGAGAAAACATCCATTGATTCAGTTCTTCAGTATCAGCAGAAGGTCAAGAAATCGCTGAACGGGATTCGTCAAAAGTGACGTGAATAGTTTTTTCAACAATTTGTCTTCTTCGATTGAAGACTCTGAAGGCTTTGGAGACTGAGGAGTATCCAAGAAAGATTCCATCATCAGCCATAGGATCAAACTTTCCAAGGGCATCTCTGTTGTTCAGTATGAAACACAGACATCCAAAGATGTGAAGAAAGCTAATTGAAGGCTTTCTACCATGAAAAAGTTCATAGGCTGTTTTATTAAATCTTTTGACTATCAGCGACCTGTTTTGCGTAAAACAAGCAGTGTTGACAGCTTCTGCCCAAAACTGAGTAGGCAGTTGAGAATCGCTGAGCATTGACCGTGCAACTTCAATAATAGTTCTATTTCTTCTTTCAGCGACTCCGTTTTGTTGCGGTGTTCTCACTGAAGAAAGTTGTGAGAAATACCCTTACTCTCAAAGAAGGAATCAAGAGAACTGTTTTTGAATTCAGTCCCATGATCACTCCTTATTGAGCGAACGGTCAAGTTGTTCAGGGTTTCCATCTTCCGAACAAAGGTGATGAGTAATTCAGGGGTGTCACTCTTAGAACGGAGAAACATAACCCATGTATATCGAGAGAATTCATCAACTATGACCAGTGTATATTTCTTTCCAGTGACGGATTGTTTGTTAACAGGCCCAAACAAATCCATATGGAGAAGTTGTAGAGGAGATGACACTGAGGAAACTTGCTTTGACTTAAAGCTTACTTTGGTCTGCTTGCCTTTCTCACACGCTGAACATAAGGATTCTTTGGCGTATGAGTGCTGAGGTAGACTAGTGACTAACTCTTTTGAAGAAAGAGTGTTCAGTGTCTTGAAGTTGAGATGAGAGAGCCTCTTATGCCATAGCCAGATGACATCAGATGAGGTTTTTGAGAAGAAACAGGAGTTCTCAGTGGTTGTTGAGTCCATGTTTATTACATAAACATTTTCCAAACGATAACCGCTGAGAGCTATCTTCTCCTTTTTGTCAGCGACAAAGCAGGATTCCTTAGTAAAGATTACTTTGTTATCCTTGTCGCAAAGCTGACTGATGCTTAGAAGATTATGCTTCAGCCCTTCAACATATGCGACTCTTCTGAAGGTTGTTGTACCATTACAGAGTACACCAAACCCTCGAGTATGTCCTTTTCCTTTTCCACCGAAAGTTACAGAGGGACCCTTCTCTTTTTTGTACTCAGTGAGCAGGTTCTTCATACCAGTCATGTGTCTAGAGCATCCGCTATCGAGATACCAGATACCCTTCTTAACCTGCATTACAAAGGAAGATTAGTTTTTCTTGGGTACCCACTTAACCATGTGTACACACTTGTCAGTGGGGGTAGAAGAGGAGGTGAAAGGTTCAGCAGTCTTCGCAGCATCTGAAGATTCATCTTTGTCAGTCTTCACTTTGGTTAATTTATTAACCTCATTGGTCTTCTTTGCCTTGGGGGCAATGATCTTCACCTTGGCTATCTTTTCAGCTTGGGTGGTTGTGGGGCACTTACTAGCAATATGATTGATAAGTCCACAATGATAACATTTCCTATAACTAAAAGTAGTTCTAGGACCATTTACATGCTGAGCTTTTGTTTTTGAATTAGAAGGACCAGCACCAAGTAAGCTATTGGCTTTTGAAATGGGAGGAACATTCAGTTCTTCGGATTTCTTACCAATAATTTCCACTTTGATTCTAGGAGTAGATCGCTGAATAGATCCACGCTGAATAAATCCAGAGATCTTATTCTTTGAACCAGAGGGATAAATCACTGAAGCTTTAGAAGCGTTCAGCTTTGGTACAGAGGTACCCTTCTGAGGATTTTGGTTAAAAGCAATTCCTTTACCTTTGTTTTTAAAGACTGAGGTAGGTTTTGGATATACAACTTTTTCTTTACCTTTAGAAGTTAAGGTAGAGATTTCCTCAGGGATAGGCAGTTTAGAAGAGGAACACTGAGATGAGAAAGTGTCAGGGATAGAGGATATGAACATTCCAAACTTAAGCATGGAACGGTCAGTGGTTGGTTCTAGAGTATCAGCTTTGTAACCAAGACCACGTTTATCACTCAGGGGAATCTGAGACTTAATTATCTCAGTGATCTTTGTTGAGGAATTATACCATCCATCAACAGTAGCTTTTTCAGCTTTTAATGCAGCGATAGCTTCTTCGCACTCGATTTTTACTAGCTGATTTAAGTGAACTTGATCTTTAAAATCCTCTTCAATTTTAGAAAGATTTTCTATTTGAAGGTGACAGTTTTTAAGCTGTTCAGCGAGATCAAGGTTTTGATTTTCAACCACAGTTTTGCCATTCATGGCTTCATATAAACTTCTAGTCAGGAGATCGATCTTTCGAAGACTATCAGCTTCATCAATATTTAAAATATTGGTAAAGAAAGAAGGTGATACCTTAGTAGCAGAGTTTGAAGTAGAGGGAATGTCAGAATTTTCTTCCTCATCTTCAAGTTTGGCCATAAGACATAGATTGGCTTCATAATCATCTTCAGAGTCAGATGATTCTTCTTCGTCAGAGGCAGCCCAATCATAGTCAGCCATAAGGCCTTTGCCTTTCTTCTTAAAGGTTTTCAGCTTTGAATACCTTTCATTCAGCTTTTTGTATTTTTCATCTCTAGTCCTGTGAGTAATGTTTTTCTTAGGAAAAGCTGAGGGTCTAGAGACTTTCTTTGACCTGCACTCGCTAGCAAAATGTCCTATCTTTTCACAGTAATAGCAAGTAGCAGTAGCCTTATCAACAGGGGTTGATGATCTTGGCTTGTCAGTAATAGCAAGAGGTTTATTCTTCTTGAAATTACTCTTTCTAGCAAATCTCCTGAACTTATTTGCCAGGAATGCCAGAGTTTCATCATTATCTGAAACGTCAGATTCTGGTGATCTTTCAGAGTTAGTTTCCAACTCAGTGACAGTGATAGTCGATCGCTGAGTGGAAGGTGACTCTGAGATTAAAGCAACAGGGGTGCTTTTGGAATCTTTTACAAGATTTTTCTTAAGATGACTCGATTGCTCATGATTCAACATCGTGCCATATAAGGTAGAAAGGGTCATTGATTTTAGATCCTTTGACAGCTTGAGACACATAGAATAACTGTCCCAGCTTTCAGGTAAACATTCTAAGAACTTTGTCAGTACTTCAAAGTTAGAATATTCCTTACCAACAGTTTTCAGATCTATTATTAAGCAATTAAAACGTTGGTGTACTTCAGAGAGAGTTTCATTCTTACCACAAATGAAGCTTTTGTACTGTCTTACCAGGTTGATCTTTCGAGAGTCCTGGACTTCAGATGTACCTTCATACTGAACACAGATTGTGTCCCACATAGATTTTGAGGTTTTCAGGTTCATGACGGAATGGTAGACTTCGTCAGGAAGAGCCATGGAGAGTATGGATCTGGCTTTGGTGTCGATAGCCACTTTCTTCTTATCTTCATCAGTCCACATATGAATTTCCTTGGGAATAAGCCTTTCTGGAATAGCAGGTCTATTCTCAGCGGCTGGAACTGCAGCATTAATTCTTATAGGAATATATGGGCCGTTTTCAAGATAGTAAGGCATAGTAGGGTCTACACCTTCTAAGAAGAGAATCATCCTATTTTTCCATAGATTAAAATTATATATGGAGAATCTAGGGGGTTTTGCAAGAGAACCGTTGTCAATATAGTTAGTGTTTGTGTTGGTAGCCATTTTAAGAAATAGCAAAGAAGAGAAATCTTAGTATAGATCAGATCTTGTTTATGAGATTAAACAAATCTACTCTGATACCACTTGTTAGTCCCGAAGGGCTATACAAGTTTGTAGAAGGGGGGGGGGGGGGTTGAATACAAACACACGTTTTTACTTTTCTAAATTGTTTATTGATAAATCAAGACAATTTACAACTTGTTGCGGAACAAGATTAAGGATAAACATAATCTTAACAAGTCTTGAGAAACACTAAGTTTCTTGCACTAGAAAGAGTTAAAGAAATTACGAATAATAACTTAACAATAAGAGAGAGATAGAAAGATGGTCCGAGCACACTTCAAAACTGAAGTACGGTTCTTCTTATATACTGCGTGCATTTAATGCATGGCAATATGGCTTTACACGTGGCAGCAGCTGAGTGGTTGCATGTCATTGACCTTTATAGACAACCTTAATAGCCGCATGGTGCTCAGTGTAGAATCAGAGTTGTTGTACGATTACAGACAAAAGGGATGTCCGTTCTGACAGTTCATACGGAGACTTGCAAGGAAGGTAAGACAATAGTAACATGCAGGGAGACTTCATGATCAGCTTTCGTTGAGTCAGATCTTTATCAGCGAATGATAAAGTTCAGCGATTGCTGAAGTCTTCTACTTGATACTTCACGTTGAATGGACAGGTCTTGCTTCGCTGATATCCGCATCAGTTCATGAGTAGACTTGTCGCTGGTTCTTGAGCTTGATCTTCGACTTCAGCGTAGAACTTTGGTTGACGTGAAACTTGTCTTCAGGGATCATAAGTAAACAACTAACTTATCAGCGATCATCTCATAGACTGAACAGGCTCAAAGTTATAAGATGATGAACAGTGTTCGCTGAATATCTAATCTAAAGAGTGAGAGTTCCTATCAGCGGTACTGTAAAGTCTTAGTACTTATCAGCGATAGTGAAACTCTAATACATATTGTTTACTTACAATTTTCACTAAGTGTTTAAGAGAGGGTCATTATCAAATCACTGAGGGTTTGGATCAACAAGAACTCCTTCATCTGTTCTAAATGGAAAGTCTCCTTATGATCTTGTTTATGGTTTTGCACCTGTTTTATCTCATTTAAGAAATTTTGGATGTTTGTGTTTTGCTATCAAGAAGAATAATTCTGATAAATTTTCTTCTAGAAGTGAAAAGTGTGTTTTACTTGGCTATTCTAATTCAAAAAAGGGATATAGATTGTATAGTTTAGATTCTAAACAAATTTTTATATCTCGTGATGTAAAGTTTTACGAAACGATTTTTCCTTTTAAAATGTGTGCAACCAAACAAGGCTCTAACTCTAGTGATTTAAATAGTTTGAATTTTTTTGATTCCATTTTTTATCAGACTAATAATTTTACTTCTGGATTACCCGATGATGATGATAGGGAGAATACTCAAGATAATCCTAATTTTGTCAATTCTGATAAAAATACTAGCAACCATGATCATTCGAGTAGTCCGGATAGAGCTACCAAAAGTAATTCTGGCAGTACTATTAATAATGATTCTTCAATTAGGGTTGTCGGATCTCATGATCCTGGTAGTACTATTAATAATGATTCTTCAACTAGGGCTGCCGGATCTCATGATCCTGGTAGTACTAGTAGGACTGCCGATGATCACTGCGATGCTGACTTTAGTCCCTTACGTGTTTAAAATCATGATGAACACTTGAGTTCCCCTTCTGAGGGTTGTTCTTCCGAACCTAATGAGACCCTTGTTAGAAAGTCTAATCGTCCCTCAAATTTGCCTCATAGATTTAGTGACTATGTTGTTGAGGGGAAGGTGAAGTATGGGCTTGAAAAAGTTGTTAATTATGCTCATCTTAGTCAAGAAATTTTTTGTTTTGTTTCCACTTGAATAAAGTTGTTGAACCTGAATCTTTTTATGAGGCTAGTAAGGATAAAAATTGGGTCATTGGAATGAATGATGAAATGGAAGCTTTGTATAGAAATAGAACCTGGACTTTAACTTATTTTCCTCGTGGTCGTAAACCTATTGGTTGTAAGTGGGTTTATAAAAATAAACACAAGTCCAATGGTGAAATCGAGAGGTATAAGGCCCGGCTTGTTGCCAAGGGTTACTCTCAAAGGGAAGGTTTGGATTATGAGGAAAACTTTTTCCCCCGTGGTTAAAATGGTTATTGTTCGTTGTGTTGTTGCTATGGTTATTCTTTGTGCCAACTTGATGTGAACAACGCTTTTCTATTTGGTGATCTTGTTGAAGAGGTTTATATGTCATTACCTCCTTGGTATTTTACACCTAATGATAAAAGAGTTTGCAAACTTATAAAATCTCTTTATGGGTTAAAGCAGGCTCCAAGACAATGGTATGAAAAATTGTCTTCTTGCTTATTTGAAAATGGTTTTGTACAATGTTCCAGTGATTATTCTCTATTTACTAAAAGTTCTAATTATGTTTTTCTAGTTCTTTTAGTTTATGTTGATGATATAGTTCTAACAGGAAATTGTATGTCTGAAATCAAAAAGGTTAAGGATCATCTTCAATCTAGTTTTAAAATAAAAGATCTTGGAGAGTTGAAATTCTTTTTAGGAATAGAAATTTTGAGGACTGAAAATGGAATTTGCATGTCTCAAAGAAAATACTGCTTAGAGTTATTAAATGACTTCGGGTATTTAGGGGTCAAACCAATTAGTACTCCAATGGATATGAACTTAATAGTTACAGATACGTTTGGTTCGGACTCTAAAGATCCTCCTTTAAAGGACTTTACTGGATATCAAAGACTGAGAGGAAGATTAGTCTATCTGTTGGCTACTAGACCAGATATAGTTTTTGCTGTTCATTGTTTAAGTCAGTTCATGCATTCACCACGTTTATCACATTTGAAGTTAGCTTTTAGAGTGTTGCGCTATTTGAAGTCCTCTACAGGTAAAGGCGTAAACTTTTCAGTTTCTTCTGATTTTAAGCTGAATGTCTATGTTGATGCTGATTGGGGCAAGTGTCTCACAACACGACGTTCAGTTACCAGTTATTGTATTTTTTTGGGTAATTGTATGATATCGTGGAAAAGTAAGAAACATACCACTATTTCTCGCCTTTTCGCGGAATCAGAATACAGAGCGATGGATTCTGCGCTCTGTGAAATTATATGAGTTTTTTTTTGTGTTTTAACAGATTTGAAAGTAACAAATTTACTTCCTATAAACTTACACTGTGACAACAAATCTGCTATCCAAATTGCTAACAACCCGGTTTTCCATGAGAGAACCAAACGCATTGAAATTGATGTACATCAGGTAAGAGATAAAGTAGCTTCTGGAATGTTGAAGACTGTTAAGGTGGCTTCAACAGAAAATCCAGCAGATATTTTCACTAAGTCTCTTGGTGTTAACCAACATAACTATCTTTGTGGAAAATTAAGATTATTGGATTTGTTCAAATGTCAAGATTGAGGGAGGGTGTTAAAGGTATTGTATTCTGACCAATCTTGTCATCCATAATTTAATTTGTGGTTTATTGTGTTACTTTCAGAAAGTTGAGGGGTGTTTTGACTAAGGTTGATACCTGAGGATAGAGAGGACTGCGCCTCACATCCTGGAATTGTTCGAGGGTAGCGGAGCACTTTTAAGGAAGATGAAGGGCTGGAGTGAAAGTTTTGAGTTCATATATAAAGTTCATTTTCTTTCATTTGCTCAATGAACGAGTTATATTTTTCACTTTAGATTACAAGTTTTCTCTCGGTTTCATTCTCTCTCTAGAATTAGGGTTTGTTCATCTTATTTCTAGATTAGGGTTTTTGTAATTAGCTTCAATCCTCTTGAAGTTGAAGTATAGATTTCTGAGATTGTTTGTATTGTAAAGTTCATCGATGTATACAAGTTGAATACTTTGCTTTACATAGAATATGAAAATACAGTTTACATGGATGAATGTCTTGTAAATTAAATTAAGCATCTAACATGATTTATTTTCATAACAATTAAGAACAACAAAGTAAAACTTACCTGGTAGCATAGATTTAGGATTCATGTTAGAGGATGAAGCAATTTCATTAGTATGAGTCGATATTTCAGTGTTGATGCCAACAATCCAATGGAGGTATTCAACAAGAGATGTACTACAATTCTGGAGGCTTTACATCGAAAATGATGAATTCCCTCGGTGATAGTCCATTGGATAAACAGTTGTGGTTCACTAACATAAGTCATCGATAGAATTTATCACCGACAACTCTAAATCACCGAAGGATAACCGACGGTTAGTATCATCGATGGATCACCGACGGATTAGCGACGTCAGAACACCGATGGTTTAGCGATGGAGTGACACCGATGGACCACCAACAACGGTTGTTACAATCACCGATGGATATCCATGATTATTTTAATATAAAAATAAATAAATAAAACATTATTTCCTGTATATTTTAAAAACCTTCCCATAAATTCGAAATACCAAATCAAAAGTTGCCCATAAAATTTAAAATAACAACACTAGTACAAAAATGGGGTTTTGCCACGGTTTTGAAAATTAGAGTTAGTCACAGTTAGCTTTAGAACCGTGGCTAAAAGTCATAAATAAAGTTTGAGTATTAGGTTAGCCACGAGTTAACTCAAAAACCATGACCATTACAAAAAATGTTTAAACATAATGCCATGGTTTAGATAAAACAGTGACTAAATGTTTTTTACGGTCATAGTTTTTTCACGTGGCAAGTAGTGACTAAGAATCGTGGCTATAGACAGATATATAGTCATGGTTTTTGTCTAAGCCATGGTTTTATGTTTTGATGGTTATTATCCGTAACCATAGACCGACATATGGCCACATAAAGAAAATTTTCCATGACCAAAGAAATAAATATATAGCCACGAACATTTGTAAAACATGGCCGAAAGTCACGGTGTTAATACTCACGGTTTTTATTATTTTGTGTGACCAAAAAGTTACAGTAGTCACGGTTATATGAAGCGTAACTATATGTGATGATTTTGCCACAGTTAATATCCAATATGTGTGGCTATTAGTATGGTTAAAACCATGATTAAAATAATTTATTGTCACAAAAGCTGACCAATAGCCATGATTCTGATGAACCAGTTGCGTGACTAATAAATAGTTATGGTCACGATTTTTAGTAGATCTCATGACCAAAAGGTAACTAATAGTCATGCTTCTAGATTTAAGTGTAACTATATGTCTTGAATTGACCACTGTTTTCTTATTTTGTGTGACCAAAATGTAACTTATAGCCATGTTCATAAAAATTAAGCGTAACTATATGTCTTGAATTGGCCACTGTTTTCTTATTTTGTGTGACCAAAATATAACTTATAGCCACGTTTATAAAAATTAAGCGTAACTATATGTCATGAATTTGGCTATGATTTTTAATATTTTGTGTGACCAAAAGGTAACCTATAGCCACGTTTCTAGAAATTAAATATTACTATATGTCATTAATTTGGCTATGGTTTTTAATATTTTGTGTGACCAAAAGGTAACCTATAGTCACATTTCTAAAAATTAAACGTAACTATATGTCATTAATTTGACTACGCTTTTTAATATTTTGTGTGACTAAAAGATAACTTATAGCCACGTTTCTAAAAAATAAACGTAACTATATGTCATGAATTTGGCTATGATTTTAATATTTTGTGTTACCAAAAGGTAACCGGTAGCCATAATTTCCATTTTAAGTGTAATCTTATGTCGTGAATTGGTCATCATTTTTTTATTATTTTGTATGGCCAAAAGCTAAGCAATAGTCATCCTTCTCTAAAAGGTTATATATTATATATTAATTACATCCATATTTCAACTATATATTTTCATATAATTATATATTATAATGAAAAAATAATAATATTAATCAAGTATTTTATAAAAAACCCAAAACAATAAAACTTCATATATTTGTCATTTACAAGACAAGAACTTTTTAGAACAAACCCTAGCATTCGGTCTCAATTCATACATCCATCCAAATCTATCCAAAATCATATCAGAATGTGCGATCTCGAGTCTCGAAACCATGGTCT
Source organism: Saussurea involucrata (assembly GCA_033807775.1). Lineage (NCBI taxonomy): Eukaryota > Viridiplantae > Streptophyta > Magnoliopsida > Asterales > Asteraceae > Saussurea > Saussurea involucrata. The sequence continues at coordinate 79,113,794 of CM066318.1, read as the reverse complement.
TGAACTGTAACAACCCGGAACCCAAACATACAACAAATAACATATATTTCATGACATCGTTACGTAACTAAAAGATTTATAATATAACAAGTAAGGTCCCTTAGTCTTTACATAATAAGTCTTTCAGTACAAACTTTTACATAACAACTACTGAACATGATAGTTACAAAACACTTCATGAGTCTTCAAAAGAAATTCCTAGATCTTTCCTATCACTTGTCCTTATTTGCTCCACGACCTGGAATACATAGTTAAAAACAAAATGAGGGTTAGACCTAATGGTCTAAGTGAGAAAATCCCTGTCATTTTTAAAAACCATTTGCATAAATACCATATATATATATCACAAAAGATAAATACCAATCATAACTCACGCATCGTGTACTTTTCCTGTCTCATTCCCATGGCCATATTAGTTGGTTGCAAGCCAACTAATAAATTAACTCCACTGTACGACAATTACAGCCAACACCACCGTACGAATATTACAACCAACACCACCGGTCCTAAGCCCGACCAACACACTCTCGTATAGTGTAATACTCATGCAAATATAATATACATCTCCAAATATTATATTTCAAACATAAGCACATAATCACATATTCAAGACACACATATATGTATTCCAGTTTGAAAACATTTTGAAGTAAAACTCACCTGTTTGTTTATCAATACGTTTCCAAGCCTTCTTAACAGGTTCACTCCTTTACCCAGAATTCACAGGATCTGTAACAATCAGATACAATATCTTTTTACCAAATAGAACACATAAGATTTACTAAAGCTAAGAACTCTAGATAACTCTATCCTCAATATTTCCCCCAAGCCCGAACTTAAGTCGGGTCCACAGTATATCCAGTCCTCATTCCTTTCCTAACCATGAGTCAACAAAATACAGGTTACTGGATACTCAAAAGCATCTAAACTCTCAAAAATGACCAAACAGCCCAAAGTTTTTGGAAACCACAAAAGTATCCGGACAACAGGACTTTCCGGACAACACAACTAATCCGGACAACCCCAACTTTCTGGACAGCATGTCCAATCCGGACGTCATCCGGAAACCACAGTAATCCGGATTCCATCCGGTATCTAAATTTATCCGAAAACTTAATGAAAAGAGGAACTTACCGGATACAAGATCGTCCGGACACCTTCAACAAAACTACCCGGACACCAACAACAAAACTACCAGACACATTCATATTTTTGTCCGAAAACCACTGTCGGTTTACCCAATTTTTACCCAGAAATCGACTGAATTAACCTCAGACATGAAATCAGAGATTCTACTCCGATAGAAACCTTCTAAATACAATTACAAACATAAAATATAAAGGAACATACCTTAATATTACTTCCAACAATCCAACTTGAAGCCTTAACCACAAACTCTTTCTTTTCTTCTTCTTCTTTCCAAGAACACACACACACTTGAATTGATTAATCTGGATTTATGAAAATATCTGGATAGTCTAAGGGATATTATCAACTATATTTACAATCTTAGTCCTTGAATTATTCACTAATGACCAAAACACCTTAAACTTATAAACTCTCCTAAACTTACCCTAAACATCAATTATAAAGTTAAATAAATTTAACGGAACTAGGATTTAACTAACGAACTTACCCGAGGTATTACATCATCTCCCCCTTAAAAGAATTCCGTCCCGAAATTCGATTAGGCAAAAAGGTACGGGTACTTAGTTCTCATTTCGGATTCTGATTCCCAAGTAGCATCCTGACCCCTATGGTGTCTCCACTGTACTTTCACTTGTCTGATTACTTTGTTCTGCAACACTTTAACTTTGTGGTCAACTATGGCTTCAGGTTCCTCCACATAATTCAGCTTTTCATCAACTTGTATATCTGGTAGAGAAACTGCCTGATTTGGAGTAACCAAACACTTTCGAAATTTGATACATGAAACGCGTTATGAATCCTGCTTAACTCTGGCGGAAGATCCAACCTGTAGGCTACTTCTCCAATTCTTTCTGTAATTGCAAACGGTCCAATGTACCTTGGGCTCAGTTTACCTTGCTTTCCAAACCGAATGACTCCTTTCCAAGGTGAGACTCTTAACATTACAAAATCTCCAACTTGAAACTCTAACGGTTTCCGGCGTCGGTCTGCGTAGCTTTTCTGCCTATCTTGAGCCACTTTCAAACGTTCCCGAATCTGAGTAATCTTATCCGCGGTTAACTGAACTATATCTGGCCCCACTAACTGTTTTTCTCCCACTTCATTACAACATAGAGGCGTTCGGCATTTTCTACCATACAGAACTTCAAACGGTGCCGCTTGTATGCTGGAATGATAACTATTGTTGTAGGCGAATTCGATCAACGGCAAGTGCTTATCCCACGATCCCCCAAAATCAACAATGCATGCCCGTAGCATATCTTCTAATATCTGAATTGTCCGTTCACTCTGACCATCGGTTTGAGGATGATACGTTGTACTTAACTTTTTCTGTTTACCCATTTCTTTTTGAAAACTCCTCCAGAACCTTGAAGTAAAACTCATCAATGTACAACTTAGCTAATCTTTCCAACGGATAGGTTTCTTTTATCGGTAGAAAGTGAGCAGACTTTGTTAACCTGTCAACGATCACCCAAATGGCATCAAATCCTTTCGGAGTCCTTGGTAGCTTCGTGATGAAATCTGTAGTGATCTGATCCCATTTCAACATAGGTATTTTTAATCGTTGCAACTGACCAAACGGCTTTTGATGTTCAATCTTTACCTTCTTACAAGTAGTACAACCTTCCACATGCTGAGCAATACTCCTTTTTATTCCCGGCCACCAATAAAATTGTTTTAAATCTTTATACATCTTATTCGTACCTGGATGAATAGAGAAACGAGATTGATGAGCTTCTTGTAATACCCGATCACGTAAACCACCCAAACGAGGCACCCAAATTCTGTTTCCCAAACACAACAACCCACGATCATCTTTTACAAGCAATGCTGATACACCCACTAACCGTTCTGGTTTCAAATGTTCTTCTTGAAAAGCTTCTATTTGACACTTCTGCAATTCGTCAAAGATGTTAGGTAGGAGTTCAGCTCGTAGTGAAATAGCTTTTATTGTTCCACTCCTTTCTTGACGACTTAGTGCATCAGCTACCACATTCGCCTTTCTCGGATGATAAAGAATTTCACAGTCGTAATCATTCACCAATTCTAGCCATCTTTTTTGCCTCATATTTAGTTCCTTCTGATCGAAAAGATGTTGGAGACTCTTATGATCAGTATAAATTTGACATTTAGAGCCGTAAAGATAATGTCTCCAAATCTTCAACGCGAAAACAACTGCTGCATGTTCCATGTCGTGTGTAGGATACTGTATTTCATGATCTTTTAACTGACGAGAAGCATAAGCAATAACCTTTCCACACTGCATTAGTACACATCCCAATCCCAGTTTGGAAGCATCATTGTAAACAACAAAATCATCAGAACCTTCAGGTAATGCTAGTATCGGTGCGCTACACAGTTTCTCTTTCAATATTCGGAATGCTTCATCCTGTTCTGCTTTCCATTCGAACTTTAGATTCTTTCGGGTCAGCTTAGTGAGAGGCGTAGCGATACGAGAAAAATCTTTTATAAACTTTCGATAGTAACCGGCTAAACCCAGAAAACTTTGTACTTCGGTTGGCGTTCTCGGCGGTTCCCACTTTTCAATCGCTTCCACTTTCTTCGGATCAACTCGAATGCCTTTCTCAGAAACTACATGCCCCAGAAACTGAACTTCTCGTAGCCAGAATTCACATTTAGAAAATTTAGCATACAACTGTTCCTTTTTCAACAACTCCAGAATTAAACGAAGATGTTGTGCGTGCTCTTCTTTGGATCGGGAATAGATAAGTATATCATCCATAAATACAATAACAAATCTATCGAGATACGACTTACATACCCGATTCATTAAATCCATAAAAGCAGCTGGAGCGTTCGTCAGTCCAAACGGCATCACTAAGAATTCATAGTGACCGTACCTTGTGCGAAATGCAGTTTTCAGAACGTCTTCTTCTTTAACCTTCAGCTGATGATAACCAGATCTTAGATCAATCTTGGAGAAATAACAAGCTCCAACCAATTGATCGAAGAGGTCATCAATTCTGTGAAGCGGATACTTGTTCTTGATCGTGCACTTATTCAGTTCCCGGTAGTCGATACACATTCTCATCGAACCATCCTTCTTTTTCACAAACAAAACTGGTGCACCCCATGGCGAAGAACTGGGTCTGATGAAGCCTTTATCGAAAAGGTCTTGCAGTGGTGTCATCATTTCTTTCATCTCTGGAGGTGCCAGACGATACGGTGCATGGGCTACAGGAGCAGCTCCAGGAATCAGATCTATACCAAACTCTACTTGTCTAACGGGCGGAAGACTATTCAAGTCTTCAGGGAAAAACTTCTGGAAATTTACGGACAATAGGAATATCTTTCAACTTATTCTTTTCTGGCTTAATATCTATCACATAAGCTAAGTAACTCGGGCAACCCTTGCTGACACACTTACGAGCTTTTATCATAGATATAAGGCAAGACTGATGATTTCTACGATCACCATAAATCACTATCGGTCCCCTCTCAGGTAAGACAACATTAATTATTTTCATATCACAAACTATGTTAGCTTGATTTTTGGCTAACCAATCCATTCCCACTATCACATCGAACTCAATCAAGGCTATAGGAAATAGTTAAATAGGTACTCTGCACCCCTCTATATTTATCACACAACTATTAAAAACTTCTTTAACCGATACTTGGTTATCATTTGCAGTATCTACCATTAAAGCATGATCTAACACTTTAGGTTTTAAATGCATATAAGTAGCAAATGAAGGAGACACAAATGATCGGTTTGCACCGGAGTCAAATAGCACTTTAGCACGTGTAGAGTTTATTAAAAATGTACCTGTAACCACATCTGGAGTTTCCTCTGCTTCCTTTGCTGTCATCTAAAATGAACGACCTCTTGTTCTTGGCGTCTCTAGTCTTGGTACTACTGGTCTGGCAACCGCTGGTTTCCCTGACGTACCCCTTTGCTGTACTCTTCCCCTTGGACAATCAGACTGGATGTGATCCGGAGAATTACATAAGAAACAAAACCGCGTTACTCGACAGTCTTTAGCAACATGTCCGATCTTCCCACACCTATAACAAACCCGAGTATCAACTTGACAGTTTCCTTGGTGGATACGATTGCATTTCTGACAAGGTCTTTCCGCTGGTCGGAAAGGTGGACGGTTATCGTATCTCTGAAACCTGGATTTCTTTGGATCGTACGGTGGTCCTTCCCACTTTTGTTTTCCCATACCTTTATCACTAATGTTCCTCCCTTTATCCTGTTCTACGGTCTCCGCGACATCTATTACGGCTGAGAAGGTTTCTGGTCCTTTAGCAATCACAAAACTTCTGACTTCTGTATTCAACCCAAAGATAAACCTTTCAATCTTCATTGCCTCCGTGGCAACGTAGTATTCTGCGAAATTAGACTTTTCCAGAAAACGAGCGGTGTAGTCCCGAACAGACAAATTCCCTTGCTGCAAGTTCATAAACTCCCCTTCCAATTGTTTAACTGCGGCTTGAGGACAAAACTGTTTCCTGAAAGCTATAACAAATTCTTCCCAAGAGAAGGTAGAATATATGTCAGACCCTCCCGAAGAAATATGAGCTTCCCACCAGTATAAAGCATCGCCTTTTAACATTGCGGTTCCATAAAGTACTCTATCCTCTTCAGCACATTTACTAGTCTTGAAGATAGCTTCTATTTCCTTCAGCCACTTCATAGCTTTCACTGGATCCCGATCTCCTGAGTACGTAGGAGGCTTGCAACTGAGAAACATTTTATAATCACACTTTTTCATTAGTGGTATGACAGTAGGTGTGATAGGCATCTCATCTTCCAGGTTAGGATCTGGTCTTTCCGTTTCAGTATTATGAGTCTGGTTAAACATGGATTGAATATTTGCTTGTAACTTTCCCATTTCAGCTGTTAGATCGTCCCTTGTTACAAATTCAGTACCTTGTGGCTGAACTCTGCCGCCTGTTCTTCCTCTACCTCTTTCTCCCCCTCTTCCTCTTACCCCAACTGTTGGATTTGTTCTATCCCGATCTCCTCTTCCCCCTCGATTCGTTTGTCTAGTACCACTTGCCATTCTGTTGATTCAATCAAGGTTAATATACACATAAACACATACCCCATATAACAAGGTATTCCAGTTCAAACATGTACCTGTAAGCTAAGCAATAGTCATCCTTCTCTAAAAGGTTATATATTATATATTAATTACATCCATATTTCAACTATATATTTTCATATAATTATATATTATAATGAAAAAATAATAATATTAATCAAGTATTTTATAAAAAACCCAAAACAATAAAACTTCATATATTTGTCATTTACAAGACAAGAACTTTTTAGAACAAACCCTAGCATTCGGTCTCAATTCATACATCCATCCAAATCTATCCAAAATCATATCAGAATGTGCGATCTCGAGTCTCGAAACCATGGTCTTGAACTGTAACAACCCGGAACCCAAACATACAACAAATAACATATATTTCATGACATCGTTACGTAACTAAAAGATTTATAATATAACAAGTAAGGTCCCTTAGTCTTTACATAATAAGTCTTTCAGTACAAACTTTTACATAACATGTTGATCCAAACCCTCAGTGATTTGATAATGACCCTCTCTTAAATCCTTAGTGAAAATTGTAAGTAAACAATATGTATCAGAGTTTCACTATCGCTGATAAGTACTAAGATCTTACAGTACCGCTGATAGGAACTCTCGCTCTTTAAGTTAAACATTCAGCGAACACTGTTCATCATTAATGCTCTGAGTCTGTTCAGTCATTATGATGATCGCTGATAAGTTAGTTGTTTACTTATGATCCCTGAAGACAAGTTTCACGTCAACAAAGGTTTTACGCTGAAATCGAAGATCAAGCTCAAGAACCGGCGACAAGTCTCCTAATGAACTGATGCGGATCAGCGAAGACTCAGATTTGTCCACTCAACGTGAAGTATCAAGTACAAGACTTCAGCCATCGCTGAACTTTATCATCTGCTGAATAGTAAATGATAATCGCTGAATCAACGAAAGCTGATCATGAAGTCCTCCGTACAAAGTACTTTTGTCTCAACCACCCTTGTACGACTCCGTACGAATTGTCAGAAAAGAACCTCGGAATATCTGAAATCGTATAACCACTCTGATACTACACTATTCATCCTTACGGCTACTAAGGTTGTCAACCAAGGTCAATGACATGCAACCAACCAGCTGATGACACGTGTAAAGTGTATACTGACTTGCATTAAATGCATGTAGTATATAAAGAGATGAACTCACTTCTTTTGAAGTAACTTGCTAACTCTGGACAAGTTCAAATCTCTTATCTCAAGATAGGTTATTATTAGTAATTTCCTTATCTTTCTTAGTGCAAGAAACCTTAGTGTTCCAACTTGTTTAGATTTAGGTTTATCCTTAATCTTGTCTCCGTAACAAGCTGTAAATTGTTAATGATTTATCAATAAACAGTTTAGAAAAGTAAAATCTGTGAGTTTGTATTCATCCCCCCCCCCCCCATTCTACAAACTTGTATAGGCCTTCGGGACCAACAAGTGGTATCAGAGCAGATTTGTTTAATCTCATAAACAAGATCTAATCTAAGATATTTCTCTTCCTTGCTTTTATCTGAAAATGGCCAACACAAACACACATTATATAGACAATGGTTCTCTTGCAAAACCCCCTAGATTTTCCAGAGACAACTTCAACTTGTGGAAAAATAGGATGACACTCTTCCTAGAAGGTGTAGACCCTACTATGACTTACTATCTTGAAAACGGCCCACACATCCCTGTAACAATTGATCCTTTAGTTCCAGCCACAGCAACTAGAGCTACTATTCCAGAAAGGCTGATTCCAAAGGAAATACACATGTGGACCGATGAAGATAAGAAGAAAGTGGCTATAGATACAAAAGCCAGATCCATACTATCCATGGCCCTTCCTAACGAAGTCTACCATTCCGTCATGAACCTGAAGTCATCAAAAGCCATGTGGGACACAATATGTGTTCAGTATGAAGGAACGTCTGAAGTCCAGGACTCAAGAAAGATCAACCTGGTAAGACAATACGAAAGCTTCATTTCTGGTAAGAATGAAACTCTCTCTGAAGTTCACCAACGTTTTAATTGCTTAATTATAGATCTAAAAACTGTTGGTAAGGAATATTCTAACTTTGAAGTGCTGACAAAGTTTCTAGAATGTTTACCTGAAAGCTGGGACAATTATTCCATGTGTCTCAAGCTGTCAAAGGATCTTAAATCAATGACCCTTTCAACCTTATATGGTACATTGCTGAATCATGAGCAATCTAGCCATCTTAAGAAGAATCTTGTAAAAGATTCCAAAAGCACTCCTGTTGCTTTAATCTCAGAAGAACCTTATACTCAGCGACCCTCGGTCACTATCACTGAGTTAGAAAGTAACTCTGAAAGATCATCAGACTCTGTAACTCGCAACAAAGCTCGTCTTGTTGCTCAGGGATACATACAAGAGGAAGGCATAGATTATGACGAAACTTTTGCTCCAATAGCAAGACTTGAATCTATTCGTCTTTTCTTAGCATATGTTGTACAAATAAACTTCATTGTACATCAGATGGATGTTAAGTCAGCGTTTCTGAATGGAAAGCTGAATGAAGAAGTGTATGTGGAACAACCTCCATGATTCTCAGATCCTAAGCGTCCAGGTTATGTTTATAAACTGGACAAGGCACTTTATGGCTTAAAGCAAGCTCCTCGTGCATGGTATGATACTCTCTCTACTTATCTCCTTATTGAACAATTTGAGAGAGGTAAGATTGACAAAACTCTATTTTTTAGAAAAGTGAAAGGTCATATCATTTTAGTTCAAATATATGTTGATGACATTATATTTGGTTCTACTAACCCTGAGCTTTGTACTCGTTTCGCTGATAGAATGAAAGATGAGTATAAAATGAGCATGATGGGTGAACTAACATATTTCCTTGGTCTTCAGATTAAGCAAACTGAAAAAGGAACTTTTATAAATCAGGGAAAATATGTTAAAGATGTGCTGAAGAAATTCGACTTAACTGAAAGTTCAGCTATGAAAACCCCTATGGCACCACCGCTGACACTTGAGAAGGACACAAAGGGTGTTCCTGTCAATGTCACGCTGTACCGTGGGATGATCGGCTCACTATTGTATCTTACAGCTAGCCGACCCGATATTATGTTTGCAACATGCTTGTGTGCACGATATCAAGCTGAACCTAAGATATCTCATATGAAAGTTGTAAAGCGAATCTTTCGATATCTTAAGGGTACAGCGAATCTAGGCCTTTGGTATCCCAAAGACTCAGGATTCGATCTAACCGCCTATTCAGACAGTGATTTTGCAGGTTGCAAAATGGATAGAAAAAGCACCACAGGAGGATGTCAGCTCCTGGGTGGAAAGCTGGTAAGTTGGACAAGTAAGAAGCAAAACTCAGTGTCCACTTCCACAGCTGAAGCTGAATATGTAGCCGCTGGAAGCTGTTGTTCTCAAGTCTTGTGGATGAGAAATCAGCTACTAGACTATGATCTTCAGCTCTCTAAAATTCCAATCTATTGCGACAGCACAAGTGCCATCGCTATAGCAAACAATCCAGTGCTACACTCAAAGACAAAACACATAGAAATCAGATATCATTTTATCAGAGATCATGTGATGAATGGTGATATAGAACTTCATTTTATCCCAACTGATTATCAGTTAGCTGATTTATTTACCAAACCTCTTGATGAGACAAGATTCAACTTTCTCATCAGCGAGCTTGGAATGCTGAACTTTGAAGGGTAAAATCTTCAGCGGTTCACATTAATCAGCGATAAACTTGGTTAAACTGATATCCAGGTATGTTTTCTCTCTCTGACAAACGCATGAAAATGAAAGATTTCAAAAACAAATGCATCGCTGAATATCTCTTCCTTAACAACGATATTTTGAAAGTTCTTAAAACCTTCACTGATATCTTCTATTCAGTGCTTCATGTTTTTCAAAAAAAAGTCCCTGAGCTTTCAAAACCTCAGAGACATCCTAAAAGAATGTGAAAGGACAGTTGTGACGTCATTGCAACGGATTGCACCAGGCACGTTCTTCTTTCTGACACACGTTTGCACGTTTCGTTCAACTTCCAATCAAATGCAAACACGTGTCCGTGTCATGATGAAAACCTTTTCCCGCTCATGGTTTTCTCTCTCTAAAACTCCCTATATAAACAACTCTTGGTTTATATTTGTCTTTTACGCGAACAATCTTCCTCCGCAAGAAAAGAATTACTGTTGCATTTGTGCTCTCAAATCTTCAAAGAACTGTTCATCATCTTCGTCATCAAAACATCAAGGTTAATATGTTCTTATTTTTCAAATGCAGATAACTTGTTTCTGATCTTATCTTTGTTTTAAACAAGATCAAACAAAAGAACTTAAAAATAAAATCATTTTCTTTCATGGTTTTATGAACACAACCATTTCATGGTTGTTCTTCAAGTTTTAAATCTAAATCTTAAACTTGTTCTTCATTCGTATCCAAGAATTTATGGGTTTTACATTTCATTTCAAAATCATAAAAAACCCTAATATTCATTAAGACATTTATGTCTGAATGAAATGGACAAAATTCGAACCATCTTAATGGAAATTCTTTCCATACTAAGACAATTCTTATTTGTTAACATCTTTGGTTGAACTGATAATACAGAGAAATGGCATCTTCAAAGATCAATGTCACCGCTGAGTCCATCTCCGCTGACTCTGAGGAAGTGGACATCATCAAAGCCCCTCAGGTTAAGTTCAAGCTGGATCAACTAGATTGGACTAAGGTCAACAACCTCTCTGTGCTTCTCGAGTTTCCTCCTCGAAAGCAAGTCACACATCTGGATGATGCTGTGAATTTCCTGAAAAATTGCTGCATTTCAACAGCCCTGACCATCACACCTCCCGCAAGTCAGCTACTACTATCCCAGTTCTGGTACTCTGCCAGACACACTCATCTACCCTCCGCCAAAGATGCATCCAAAACCATCGATTGCATACTCAGCGATACTGAGTATGGTACAATTAAGATAACCCCCGCTATCATACGAAAAGCCCTGAACTTCCCCAATGTTACCAAAGAAAAACCATTTGTTCCATTCCCTGACCATAAGAAACATGCTGACAGAGAAGCAATCATTGCTTTCCTCGACGCAATGGGTTACATCTGGGAAACTGGAAGGGACAAGAAGCCCGAGAAGAAGCTGACGCTGATAAAGAAGTCCAAAATGCCTAGCGAGATGAATTTCATCTTCGCACACCTGATCAGCTGCATGACAGCGAAGACCGGCTCCTCAGATCAAGCCGCTCAACCTCAGCAGGCTATGGGATACGCACTGCTGAAAGGTCTACATATTGACTGGGCATCTATCATTTATGATGACCTAGTGCAAAGAGTAGATTCTGCTGCTGACAGACCTGCATGGGTTCCATACCCCCGTTTCATCAGCGCCATCTTTCAATATGGCCTGAAGGACAGCTATCCTCAAGAGGGTGACCTGAAACTTTCTCAGGTTGGCCATAAGGTGCTCGATTTCAAACCTGTCGACAATGAGGTACGTCTCTCTACCATTCTCTCTCTTCTTAACCCCAATTCTTCGACTTCTGTGGCTCCTTCAGCCACAATACCCAGCGCTGATACCCCGGCCACACAATCCTCTCCTTCTAAGAAAAGGAAACCCTCTCACACCCAACTTGATTCCAAAAGGATCAAGAAAACCAAGGAGCAACCCCAGCAATTCCATGCTGAAGACTCCTCAGCTCATTCTGACGAGCTGAAGGAAAGTTTCGTGGTACGCTCTGCCACACCCGTTCAAGCCATCCCTCCAATCCAGACTTCAGTGTCTCCAAACGCTGAGGTTAGAAACTTGGAACCTACCCAACCTCCCTCAGTCTCTCAAAAGACTGATGAAGTGATTCTCAGCGATTCCAATGCTGAACTCAGTACCCGAACCCCTTTCTTATCCTTCGCTTCTCCCCCCACTCCCTTGGACACTCCTCCAAAGAACACTGGAGATGCCATCATTCCAGAAGCCACCGCTGACGCTTCTCAACGAATGATGAAGACAGGACCTGCGGAGATCACCATACCTCACCGAACCTTTGAGGAAGATATGGAACATTTTTCAGGAATCCGCAACTTTGACGATTTCGTCAATCCTCCTGCAGGTACAAATCAACCCATATACACTGTAACTAAACCTGAAACTTCTGAGCTTTCCTTTGTTCACAAGTACTTATGTGTTACAGGTCCTAATTTGGGAGACATCAACGAGTCTCTGAAGTCCGTGGAAACAAAGCTGACCGGTCTCACCACCACACTCTCCAACAACTCTACAGCTGTAACAAACGCTGGAGAGAATTTGACAAAGCTGACTACGGTGGTGGAGAAGAAAGCTTTCACAGATGACTTGAAGCAAGTTGATAAGACACTCAACGACTTTGCTAAGGTGCTCGCTGATATCTACACAGACTACACCCCACTCAAACAATCAGTTTCCTCCATGTCCGGCGAGGTAACAACGCTGAAGACATCCGTTGGAGCACAAGAGGGTGATATGTCTGCTGTGAAGACAAATGTTCAAACTCTGACAACTGACTTAGGCTCTGTAAAGACCAACGTTGGTTCGATGAAAACAATGATTGAAGAGCTGCTCAACAAGGCGAGAACTCCTGCTCCTGAACCTGCCCCTGCCCCTGCTTTGGAAACTTTCACAGCGGCGGATCGCAAAGAGCTGGAAAAGATCAATCCTGCTATATCTGGCCTTGAAGACAGATTAGCAGCGATTGAAAGTTGTATTAAAATCTCTGGCCAAGAAGACAGAGAAAATACAAATGCTGAGTCTACCCATTCCTCCCCCAATCATGAGAAAGAGGGGGAGAAGAGCGCGGATCATACCGCTGAGAAGAGCGCTGAGGATCTTGAAAAGAGCGCTGGAGACCTTTCCCATGATGAATCTATCAGGGGAGAGAAGAATGAAGATCTTATCGATGGACCTCAGGGAGATGAAAACCCTGAGGGAACCGAGAAGCTCGCCTCTGTATCTGAGGGGGAGCAACTCGAAGAAGACGCTGAAGAATCCGAAGCAGAAGATGATGAAGCCATCGACATCCCTGATGATGAACCATCTTCTTCTCCAAAGAAGAATGATGATGATGATGAAGAAGATGACGATGATTTCTTTATCGTCAAACCTGCCCTAAGGATCAAAGCTCTTAAGGGAATTTCAATAAATGAACCAACAGGGGAGCGGACAAAGACAAAACCCTCAGTCTCTGGCGCTGAGAAAGGCAAAGGCAAAAGCGTCGCTGAAGATGACAATCTGATGATCTTGCTTGAAAAGCCGGTTTGTCAGGTACACTAAACATCTCTTACTCCATCCCTCCTCCACACTATAAGTTCTACTTCCCTAGCCTACACCTGAACATATTTATCTTTCTCTTTCTACCCAAGTTCTTCTACCCATGTTCTTATTTGTAAGATCGCTGTGTTTCAGCTAGTCCTCTCCCCTGTTTGAGGATGTCGCTGAAGGTTCTACTACTGCGACTTCACAAATAAAGCCAGCTGCTGCTGATGAAATAATCCCAGTCTTAGATTTGATCTCTGAGACTGATGAACCAGAAGAACAACCTCTCTCGCACAGATACAGACCTTCCTCAGCTCCTCAAAAGCTGAGTGAAGAGGATCAAAAGAGAAAAGAGGAAATAATAAAGTGATTCGAGGATCAGCAAATCATTCTAAGGCGTGATCAACTGCCTTCAGTTCCTCCTAAGTTCAGATTTCAAAAGCTGAATACAAGGAACACCTCAGAGCTGAACGCCTCATCGCTGAAAGAAAAGAAGCTGAAGAGAAAGACAGAGAATACGCCATCAAGCTTACTCAAGAATCTGTCAAAGACCCCAAGCTGAAACGTGTTCCCATTCAAATCCAACGAAATCTTTGGGAAGAAGCCCAGAAGATCGTGGAAAAGAAAACTGAAGTTTCTCAGACCACCCTGATCTGGTGTAAAGAGAAAATTCACTTCAGATATCGTCCAGCGAAGATCAACAAGGTATTCATCTCTGGAAGAACCTCTATCGGAGTACCTATTGTTGACATCAAACTTTTCAGAGAAGATGGCAAATCTGAAACCTTTCGCGCTGACACTGTAAAAAGGTATAGTCTCTCTGAATGGCTGGAGATGAGGTTAGCTATCCAATCGTCACAATCTAAGTACAAGGATCATTTCAAAAAGCTGATAAACAGACAGATCGACTTGATATCTTCTTGTGTGGACATTCCTCCTCTTCCTGATCTTAAGCCGAAAAGAAAAAGGGCCTCTCCAAAGAAGAAACGTCAAGATTCAAACTCAGGTCCTGTCATACGAAATGAAACTGGAATTCGTTTCTCTCGCGCTGAAGTGCTTGGTCCTGACCCTGATCTATCTGCCCTTGACATTTCTTTGCCACCATGTGAACTTTCGTACCTGGTAAAGTCATCAGTAATCCTTATGGAATATTCTTTCTCGACTACGACGGACGTAAATGTTTTCAACGGATCGCTGAGCTTCCAATCACTCCAATCGAACAGCTCAGAGATCTCATCTACTGGTGTGACTTCAGAAAAGACATTCAGGCACGACACCTAAAACCCTTGATCTTTAAAGAAGCGCTGAACAAAAGAAAAAAGGCGTAACGGTTCCTGACTGGATGATCCCCACTGAAAAGACGACCCTTGATGAACTTCTCATTAAGGAAGAAACTTTTGAAAACTGATATAATCTCCTTTTTCTCTATTGTATCAGTTATCCTTCTGTACTTGTAAATTATTTCGCTTGTACTTGTAATCTTTCTGTTCTTCATTGTAACCTGATTCAATATTTTAAAGAAAGATTTTAGCGAACGTACTTTACTCCATCAGTACTGAAAAATTCCCAGAAAACAGTAAAAGGGACAAATATTTTATGAGTTCTTTTTATCCTTATGTTTTCATTAAATAGCAATTTTCTTTGTTGCTATGTCATAATCAAATAGGGGGAGATTGTTGATCCAAACCCTCAGTGATTTGATAATGACCCTCTCTTAAATACTTAGTGAAAATTGTAAGTAAACAATATGTATCAGAGTTTCACTATCGCTGATAAGTACTAAGATCTTACAGTACCGCTGATAGGAAATCTCGCTCTTTAAGTTAAACATTCAGCGAACACTGTTCATCATTAATGCTCTGAGTCTGTTCAGTCATTATGATGATCGCTGATAAGTTAGTTGTTTACTTATGATCCCTGAAGACAAGTTTCACGTCAACAAAGGTTCTACGCTGAAGTCGAAGATCAAGCTCAAGAACCAGCGACAAGTCTCCTAATGAACTGATGCGGATCAGCGAAGACTCAGATTTGTCCACTCAATGTGAAGTATCAAGTACAAGACTTCAGCTATCGCTGAACTTTATCATCTGCTGAATAGTAAATGATAATCGCTGAATCAACGAAAGCTGATCATGAAGTCCTCCGTACAAAGTACTTTTGTCTCAACCACCCTTGCACGACTCCGTACGAATTGTCAGAAAAGAACCTCCGAATATCTGAAATCGTACAACCACTCTGATACTACACTATTCATCCTTACGGCTACTAAGGTTGTCAACCAAGGTCAATGACATGCAACCAACCAGCTGATGACACGTGTAAAGTATATACTGACTTGCATTAAATGCATGCAGTATATAAAGAGATGAACTCACTTCTTTTGAAGTAACTTGCTAACTCTGGACAAGTTCAAATCTCTTATCTCAAGATAGGTTATTATTAGTAATTTCCTTATCTTTCTTAGTGCAAGAAACCTTAGTGTTCCAACTTGTTTAGATTTAGGTTTATCCTTAATCTTGTCTCCGCAACAAGCTGTAAATTGTTAATGATTTATCAATAAACAATTTAGAAAAGTAAAATCTGTGAGTTTGTATTCATCCCCCCCCCCCTTCTACAAACTTGTATAGGCCTTCGGGACCAACATAACAACTACTGAACATGATAGTTACAAAACACTTCATGAGTCTTCAAAAGAAATTCCTAGATCTTTCCTATCACTTGTCCTTATTTGCTCCACGGCCTGGAATACATAGTTTAAAACAAAATGAGGGTTAGACCTAATGGTCTAAGTGAGAAAATCCCTGTCATTTTTAAAACCATTTGCACAAATACCATATATATATATATATCACAAAAGATAAATACCAATCATAACTCACGCATCGTGTACTTTTCCTGTCTCATTCACATGGCCATATTAGTTGGTTGCAAGCCAACTAATAAATTAACTCCACTGTACGACAATTACAGCCAACACCGCCGTACGAATATTACAGCCAACACCACCGGTCCTAAGCCCGACCAACACACTCTCGTATAGTGTAATACTCATGTAAATATAATATACATCTACACATATTATATTTCAAACATAAGCACATAATCACATATTCAATACACACATATATGTATTCCAGTTTGAAAACATTTTGAAGTAAAACTTTCCGGTTTGTTTATCAATACGTTTCTAAGCCTTCTTAACAGGTTCAATCCTTTACCCAGAATTCACAGGATCTGTAACAATCAGATACAATATCTTTTTACCAAATAGAACACATAAGACTTTCTAAAGCTAAGAACTCTAGATAACTCTATCCTCAATATTTCCCCCAAGCCCGAACTTAAGTCGGGTCCACAGTATATCCAATCGTCATTCCTTCCCTAACCATGAGTCAACAAAATACAGGTTACTGGATACTCAAAAGCATCTAAACTCTCAAAAATGACCAAACAACCCAAAGTTTCTGGAAACCACAAAAGTATCCGGACAACAGGACTTTCCGGACAACACAACCAATCCGGACAACCCCAACTTTCCGGACAGCATGTCCAATCCGGACGTCATCCGGAAACCACAGTAATCCGGATTCCATCCGGTATCTAAATTTGTCCGGAAACATAATGAAAAGAGGAACTTACCGGATACAAGATCGTCCGGACACCTTCAACAAAACTACCCGGACACCAACAACAAAACTACCGGACACATTCATATTTTTGTTCGAAAACCACTGTCGGTTTACCCAATTTTCACCCAGAAATCGACTGAATTAACCTCAGACATGAAATCAGTGATTATACTCCGATAGAAACCTTCTAAATACAATTACAAACATAAAATACAAAGGAACATACCTTAATATTACTTCCAACAATCCAACTTGAAGCCTTAACCACAAACTCTTTCTTTTCTTCTTCTTCTTTCCAAGAACACACACACACTTGAATTGATTAATCTGGTTTTATGAAAATATCTGGATAGTCTAAGAGATATTATCAACTACATTTACAATCTTAGTCCTTGAATTATTCACTAATGACCAAAACACCTTAAACTTATAAACTCTCATAAACTTACCCTAAACATCAATTATAAAGTTAAATAAATTTAACGGAACTAGGATTTAACTAACGAACTTACCCGGGGTATTACATGAACATTTAGTGAAGCTGAAAAAGTCGGAAGTGGTGTTGGCCAGATACAATCGACCTCACCATTTGATGCAACTCCGCCGTTTCATCCTTCATACAAGAGAGTTCAAATTTGGTTGAAGCAAGCTCGGATTCGGATGTAGTTCAATACACCCATCATTTAGCAACTTGCCCAACAAATGTGGTGATAGTGTTAAATTTTACTGGTAAACGCTTACCCAGGTAATCGTTTGGTAAACGGCCCCTAAGTGTAGCAATTAAAAGTTCAAAAGGCAAAATCTTGAATCACATATAGCAAATCTCAATTCTAGAGCATATATAATATATTGCACAAAATTTAAGGCTACGAACAAAAAATAAAGTAAAGTTTTGATGATAGAAACCATGAAGCTAAAAGCCTAACATAATGAAAAAAGGTAGGCATACAACCATTATATGTAGTTATGTACTTTTCAATCTAAAGACTAAGGGGCCATTTATCAAATTCTTACCGGCTAAGCACTTGCCAAAAACCTATTATGGCTATTTGGGAAGTCAAGTGTAAATCTGTGAACAAGAAACATATAGATAAAGACGGCTCAAGTTGATCAAAAAACTGAGTCAGATAACTTCATTAAGTTGAAAGTTACCTCTTTTCATCTATTGTCTCTGAATGATACATCATACATCTTGAGGTAGGGGTGGTACAAATTGCTTTAAAACCTGTTTTCAAGAGTTTTGGGCTAAATGCATTATGAGGTTGTATAGATGTATCCATTATCCAACTTAATCATAAAATCAAATCCAATGTCAACAAGCAATTGCAAGAATGGGTGATCATATAAGATACATAACTTTAAAGTAAATACCCAATGTAAATGACAATGAGATATGCACAATGCAAAACACTTAAATATACAACATGGTCTAAATTCTAACAAAATGCTATTATACTTCTATGCATCATTTATCTGCATGGGACACACAAAAAGGTCCAAATTCTAACACGTGTTGCTAATTATCTGCATAAAACTCACAAACATCAGTCAGAAAATGTGCATCACTTAAGCTATTTTACCATTGAATGATGATTGCATTTTTTTTAAATCCATCTACAATAAGAATGCATAAAAGGTTTCAAATTAATGCTGCTAGCAACATTAACCCCATTCAAGTATAGATGCATCGTTGATTTGTAATGTATACAAGGCCATTTGGAAATAAAACAACAAAAGACTCAACTTTATAACACGAAAGAAATAGCAGGAGAAGGTGTGTGAAATGGGACATAAGCACATGTAGAAATATGGATATCCCTATAGGGTTGGGTTCCGGTGAGAAGTTGAGGTTATCGTGAAAAACGTGAAAAGTGGTTATCAACTGTTGGATGAGAAATGGACGCACATTAAGATGAGATAATCGAGATGCACCATATCAATTCCCTTCTAAGGCGCAATTCATGGGAGGGCATTTGATTAAAAGTGATCAACATTTCAGATCCACTTCTCACGTTTCTTACGTTAACCTCAACTTCTCACACGATCCTTCGCCTATCCCTATAATCCAAGAAAAACGGTGCTAAATAAAAGCACCATTTCTATCATATCCCTTATTTTATCCATGTGATCTGAAACACATGGTTGCACATTAGGAGGCAAGCACTAAAGATTAGCAATATCAATCAAACTATTGGCAAAAATGACCACTCAAAGCTAATGGTCTAAAATCTAAGTATTAGGTCATACCAAAATGCTTTAATAAGGTACAAAAATTAAGATTCGCTAAACATTCTGTCACACAAAACTAGTTGCCAATTCAAGATAGGGCAAGGGATCATGTGGGAAGGATAAGAAGGATCTAGACCATTGATCACTTTTAATCTCACCCCCATCCTATGAATTGCACTTGATCGGGAATTAATCCGGTGCATATCATCTCCGTGCATCTATCCTATTGTGCATCCAAATGTGGAGATCCCTTCATACCATTATCACCATAAGTTGCCTTCTCACCACCAGAACCCAACCCTTCAAGATAGTCCCTATCAATGTGTAAGCTAGCTAAAAGTTATTCAGTCAAATACATTAATAAAATCAAGTTGGTACTTTTGCTTACTACTACTAATGTTGTTATTGAGGAATTTAATCAAATAGTTGGTGTTCATAAAAATCTAAGAGGTAATGACAGTGTACATCTGATTCCTTATCCCATAATTAAAAGTATTTTGGACAAATAATCAATGTTGAAAACCATTCACGGGAAGAAAAAGACAGGTTTTTAACAAAGAACACCCAAATCTGATCGAATCAAATGTGTGTTTTACTTGGCTCATAACAAACACTAGTGAATTAAGTTAGCAGATATATTCGAGTTGAACCGAAGCTGACCTGGATTAAAGAAAGAGAGTGAACGGCAAGAGATGAGCGACGGCAAAACAGATGAGCGACGACGAGAGACACGAAGATGGAGTCAATCTGATGTTGAACCAGTATCAAAATTCTAATAACTCAAAACGGACGAAGAGTTCAAGAGAAACCGAAAGAGGGTATGTGATTCAAAATTTAGATTAGAAGATAAAAAGTCAGAAAATAAAAAGAGGGGGAATATGGAAATAAATTTTAGAAAATTTTCATGATGGAAACATGAGTAAAGTAGGTGATTCCCATTCCCTCCATTTTGTACAATTTTTGCCTACGATTTTTTCAAAGTTGTTGTTAAAGATGATTTTTAAATATTTTTATTATGAAATAAATAAAAATCCTATTAAATTATAAATGTTCAACTTAATTAAAAATATTCAAAAAACAATCTAATCTTCATTTCCTCTCTTTTAAATTTCAATTTATCTTCTTTCTAGAATTTCAATCATCAATGTATTTATTAAGACCCAATATAGTTCATTAATACCAGTGAGTCCATTACGAGTTTACGACTATGAAGGTCTAAATGGGCCCAACCCGGTATGGGACCGACTTAGGACCAGCCTGACCCGAGATTGTTTGGGACTGGTTTGCGACCGCCGGTCCTTAACTTGTTACCCTTTTCATCCAAAACACATGGTTCGGCCTGACCTAGGACCGGTTATGGGACTGGCCCGAGACCGGCCTAATTTTTTATTTAAATTTTATGTTTAAATGTATTTTTAAATAAAAACGTATTTATTAGTGTATTTGATTGACCCAATTATAAGCAGCCCTTTTGCTATCGTTTTTCGACCCAGAAAATAGCTCTTTGTCTATCATTTTTCGACCCAAAAAGCACCTTTTGCTGGGTTTTTCGACCAAAAAAACACCCATTTTATTGGGTGCCTAGACTTTGTTTTATTAATTGGGCTTACAACTCGTTTCTCTCATTTTATTTACTTTTTTCATCTTCTGGATTTATGGTTCTGAAACTTGCACACCATGGTTAGTTACTTATTCCTTACTCGGTTAGTATTTGATTACAAATTAGATGTTTAGATTATTTTTTCTGGTTTTGGTGTTACTATACGAATTGATGGTCTGACATCATTTTTGACTATCAGACCATATATAGTTCCAACATCAAGAATTGTGTTTAACTGTTGTTTATAGACTACATTCTTTTTGTTTTTATACTCGATTGGTATGGATTTTTATTTCAAGCTACAACTATAATAACATGCAATTTTATATTTGTTGCAGGTACTAGAGGAGACTTCTAATCAACAAGACGCGAAACAAAATCCTAAGAAGAGAAAGAAAAACTTTATAACTGTCCACGCGATACAGAAGCCGAAGCATACGAGGAGTAGCTTTAATAAGCAAAATTCTACTATATTAGAGAATTAGTGGTGATAGGTTTGTTATTGGTGTTCTTATACTTTATTCATATGACTCTTAATATGACTATTTGATGTTTTTCAAATAATTATTATAATTAACATTTTAAAAAGATTTATTTATTATTTTGTTACACATTATTAAAACCGTTGCCAAAGATTATTAGTGTATGTGGTCAACTTCTATAATGATCATATGATGTTCAATTTAAATTGTTACTATAAATAGTTTATGACCATATTTTATCTATTTTGTGTGATTGAAAGGCAACCAATGACCACAATTCTATAATTTAGTGCAACCATACATCAAAAATTGGTCACGATTGATATAAATTATGTGGTTGTAAATAGCTTATTGCAACAGTTTTAGTTATCTCGTGTGACCAAAAGGAAACAAATAGCCATGGTTATTAAAATTCAACGTAACCATACATCATGAATTGGTCACATTTATTATAAAATTTGTGACTATAGCTAGTTTATCGTTATGATTTTGGTTATTTCGTGTAACCAAAAGACTACCAATAGTCACGGTTTTTAACAATTCAACGTAACCATATGTCACGAATTAGTCACGGTTAATATGAAATTTGTGTGGCTATAAATAGTATATGATCACGATTTTTGCTATTTTGTGTAACCAAAGGCTACCAATAGCCACAGTTTTTAACAATTTAGCGTAACCATATGTCATGAAATGGTCACGATTAATTTAAAATTTACATGGCTATAAATAGTTAATGGTCACGGTTTTAATTAACTCATGTGACCAAAAGTTAATTAATAGTCACATTTCTAACAATTTAGTATAACCAAATGTTATCAATTGGCAATGGTTAATATGAAATTTATGTGACAAAACTGATTTATCGCTACGGTTTAGTTAGTTCATGTGACCAAAAGGTAACTAATAGTCACGCTTCAAAAGTTTAAGTGTAACCATATGTCATGAATTGTCACGGTTAATATAAAATTTGTGTGACGATAAGTAGTTTATGGTCACGTTAAAACAACTATACGTGATTATATGGGTAATCATTCGCCACCTTAAAAACAAATTGTGTGACCATAAATAGTTTATTGTCATAATTTTCTTTAATTTGTATGACTAAAAGGTAGCTAATGGCCGCATTTAACGTGAGTTTCTGTGGCAATAAGTAGTTTATTGCCACGGTTATAGTAAACATGCTCCAATACCTTAAAACTAGATACGTTTATAGCCACGGTTCTTAGGCTATGGCTATGGTTTTTTATTTGATATGGCGACGCATTTTAAACGTGGCGAAAAGGGTATCAATGGTCACGCAAGAATAGGCTACGGTTTGATTGGAAAAAAAACCGTTGCTAAAGGCCTATGGCCACGGTTTTTTACCGTGGCAAATGTGAGTTTTTGTAATAGTGCAAATACATACAATTATCAAACCTATTGTTATTACATGTCAAATGGTTCGTGGGTAATCTAAATAAGGGAGGGGTCCACCATTATGCTGCATAAAAACAATAGTTGAGCCGATAAAGAGACCTGGTGAGCTAACTGGGCAGCATACTCGGCTTGTCATGACTCCAGTTATGCTCTCATCTTCTGTTAGTTCCAGATCCGTGCAACGATAATGAAATCAAACGATTAAACAGTAAAGTATACGATTCCAACTGGTCATCTCTGTATTAGCTTTCAATATTGAGAGGATTACAATAAAAGTGTAGGAAAGCAAATGAGACAACTAGCCTAATTTTCTAAGGCTAGATTGCTTTATATATGGCGGGCCCATGGTTAACAAGCCCACGACCCGTTCACTAATAAGGCTCAAATTAAACAATTACAATTTAAACCCTGAACTTTAAATCAACATAAATTGACCCTAACAATCTCCCCCTTTGATTTGAAGTTCGATTTGGCGCCAGTTCTCGACATATCTTTTTCGAAGCGCGAAGTGAATCTCGAACCATCTGATAGCACGGCGATAGTCGATGCGTTCTTCAACCATTTCCAGGGCATTCCGAGCAGTTATTTCATTAGGATTAGAAACATACGAAACCCTTGGATTTTCAGACTCGTGCTGAATGATCTTTCGAAGAGCATCTCGAACTTTGTAGAGCGTGCCGTCGCAGAATCTTTCTACCTGACTGAACCGCATAAATCTTTTCTCTTTCTGTTCATTGATGAAGACGATCCCAAATTCTGGTTCTAGAAGCATAGCGTTCTCGGGATACATATTCAACTCAGGAGCTTGCAGATTCGGCTTTATCAGATTTACCTTCTTCGCCCTGTTCTCGATTGCCATTTGAAAGTCCGTTAGATAAGACATCATAATTTTGTGGACCAGGAATCGACGAACAGCTTCGAGCGCCTTTGTGACAGTAAGCAGTCGAATAGTTCTTGAGCGTAGGTCTTTCAGAATTGCCAGGAAGTCGAACGGTTGGAGGTGCTGGAAGTCGGCTTCAGAAAATTTCCATTCATTACCATCTTCTCGGCGGATGGTGAATACTGGATAGACAATTTTCATGATGCGGCTGGACTGTATGTTGAGTACCTCTGTGATGCTTGGTTTTGACTTGGCTGACTGGTAGACACCGTTTCATTGCGCAGATGTATCGGCGTTGGTATTCAGGGCTGTAGTTGTAAATACCCAGGCAGAAGGTCGGCTCGATCTGGCGTAGCTTGTGTACAAAACACTTCTTCAGGGTTTCCTCGAGATAAGGGATAAGTACGGTGATCTTCTCCCAACGGATTTGTTGCTGAGGTGGAGGAGGAAGATCAGAAGCTGTCTGTTGTTGAAGAGGGGATGTCGGAATGTCGGCAGTAGTAGTTTCAGGTCTTGTTGAAGTTCCGGTGGGTTGAGCATAGTGAACGGGAGAAGAACCATATAAATTCTGTAGCAGGAACTGATCATAGTCGATGTTGTCGTCTTCATCAGTAGGGAAAACCAAATTTACCTGGAGATTTACGGCACTGGCGGCTTTTTCATACCATGCATCTTCGGTCTCCGGGTTGGCTTCGCAGCCTGGATCTATCATATCCAATAACGGTCTGTCTGATGAGTCAAAGTCGACCAGTTCCTGTGTTGAACCCTCGGGCTTTTCAACCGTCGGGTCTTCATCATCTGAGATGTCCATATCTATTACCATCTCGGCTAATGGCAACTCGGCTTCAGGTTCGGCGTCGGTTGTTGTTGCCGCAGTTGCTGGTTCCAGATGAACCACAGTTGTACATTTAAAGAAAAACCGTGTCGCTTCCCCTCAAATGATGAACAGTAGTTGAAAAACATACAGGAGTGCCCACACACACACAAAAACCTTTTGACAAAAGAAAGAAAAAACCGTGTGTGACGCTCCCCCTCAACAGGTGTGGAAACTTACTTGATACTTGATCATGCTCCCCCTAAACACACGAGCATCTCGTGAAAGCACAGGTAAAGACAAACCTCACGTCTTCGTAATATTGTTCCTTGTAGATCGTGAGCAGCTCCCTCCTTTCGGTCATGTGCGTAGAGCATCCAGAGTGTAAGAACCACACATGACCGTCCTGCAAAACAAGATTAGCGGACCTTTGGTACCCAGATTTGCCTGGGTCCAGGAGGGTTAGGTTTGGCACCTCGAGGAGCAACTTGCTTTGACTCAGACTTCCCCTTAGGTGCAGATTGTACACCGTTTGGAGTAACTGGTTTTGGCACATGTTGCCTCTTAGGTGTAGACTGTACACCTTTTGGAGAAACAGGTTTTATAGCAGGTTGCCTCTTGGGTGCCGGTTTAACCTCAGTGGGAGGAGCCCGTTTTGGAATGGGTTTGGTCTCCCGCTGTGGTTTAACCTCTGATTGGAAACCCCGTTGTTTATAGTATCTCCTATTGTTATTACGGGGTTTGCGTTTGGGTGTGTGATTATACATGTGATATGACCCAAACCAATCATTTATGTTAATTTCATCAAAATCATTCCAACCACATCTAGAACAACATAAACAATCACGAGATAACTGAATCAATTGATGGACTGAATTAAGTTTAATTGGATTAGAAACTTCAAAACGATTCCAATGATTCCAAAAACAATTTTCTTTGTGTATTCTAGAATTAAAAATAGTGGGGAAAGGCTTTGATGCTGCATCCTTGACAGGTTTCTTGTTTAGCCACTTGGGTTTTTCTTGTTTTGCGCGACCATTTTTATCCGAAACAACAGGGACAGAACGGTCAGTGACTTTTGAAGAAACGGGATTTTTGACAGGCAGTCGTACGGTCTTTTGCCTCGGCTGTGATTGGGTTTGAGAAACAGGTTTAGATTTGGGAATCTCAATCACAGCTGGGGCCTTAGTGTTAGAACAGGTACCCTTTAGAAAGTTGACGGGTCGATTGACTACGGGTGATAGAAAATCAGTATGGCTCGGAAGAGGTTTGTCGAAAGGAAACGACTCAAACTCTCCATCAGAATGACCTTCAGAGTTCATAAATTCAGAAAAATCGATCTCCGGAATTGCAGGACTTGGATCAGGTGAGGAAGACGAGGAACACTTAGTGGCAGTGTGCTTTGGGAATTTGGTGCGGAAGCTAGGAAAAAATCAGAGTTTAAATTCCTTTTAACACACTCATCTTGAGAATCGTTACCGTCTTGTGTGGTAGATATTTGACCAATAAAAGCTTTACACGAAGACGTTTCAGATGAATTCGAGGAAGATTCGGGTGAAATCTGCTTCTCAGATTTGAGTTGGTCAATTTGCTCTTGGAGATGACCATTTTTCGTATACTCATGCATCGTATCTGTTGCCAAGGCAGCCAACTTTGATGTGAGTTTTGTGATTTCTTCCCGAAGGATTTCCTGTCCTTCATCAGACACAACCTCGGTTTTGACCGATTGTGGATTCTCAAGTTTCTCAGAATTGAGTTTCTCAATCTCAAAGATTAGCGCTTTCTTTTCGTTTTGGAAAATAGACCTTTCTTTCTCAAGCGACTCCTCCAGCTCGACAATCTTTGCTTCCAAGATGAGAGGGGGAACATAGAGTTTGAACTCGTCCGTCTCAGTCTTGGTTGCGGGTGCTTGGCCCTCATCCTTTTTGGAAGAATCCTTGGGCGTAACAACCTTGTAGGGGTCGAAGTAGTCATTTGAGAGATACTTTTTGTTCTTTTGATAGGAATAATTCAAAGGTTCATAACAAAATGGAAGTTGTATTCCTCGTTTATGTGCGCGTTTATATTCCTCGGTTTCCTCTTCCTTTTCAGGTTCAAGCGGGCCATCATTGAATGGCATATTCCGGATACTTTTTATCTAACCCAAAACATGCAAAATCATAAAAAGTAGGAGTTTGGTATCTTCCCTTTTTCAAATAGTGTGGGTTATCATATCCGATTCCCCACTGTTTGTTAAAATAAGTGAACTCCTTGGGTTTATTCAGAAAGATCAGTTTGACCCCTTTTGTGGAGTTTGGTTTCAAGATCAAGAATTTTAGCAACAAACTCCTTGTGCTGAATTTGAAGAGAGGAACATTGATAAACAAGTTCTTCTTTCTCATTCATGCACTGATCAAACTGAGACTGAAGATTAGATAATTTGGTCCTTAAGTCTTTAGGTGCTATTGAAAGATTTTTGCATTTGTCTTTTAGATTAGCATTTTCAGACTTATATTTTTCAGTTATTATCATTTGAACATCTAGCTTTTCGGTTAGTGAACTAATCTCAAGCTTTTGTTCTTTAGTGGTGGCCTTAAAGGATTCTGCCTGTTCAACAAGTGATTGCATTTTATTCATGAAGTCTTGTTGAGTAGATTCACATACCTGACTTGATTCTCCAAGAGCTGGAGGCGTGGTGAGGTTGCTCATGGCAAAAGCATCTCGAGACATCTTTGATGGTTGCACTGATGTGATCGTCAGACGTTAATTCGATTCAAAGTGAAACAATATCAAGGATACTTAAATGTCCCCTTCCTGCGACTTAGCACTTACTGGGTGGAATGGGTTTCCGGATGATAAGCTTTCCGGATGGAATAGGTTTCCGGATACCTTGTGTTATCCGGGAAAAAAATGCTTTACCGGAAACTTTGGGGTTTCCGGTACAAATTACCCGGAAAGGTTTGAGTTTGTATGACTTACCCGGAAAGAATGACGTACCCGGATAGAAAATAACACAATTGTCCGGAAAGTGAAGACTTGTCCGGAAAGCGTGGCTGTGTATCCGGGAACTACGGCTGACTTTTCCAAATCGATTGAAACTCGATTAGGGTTGCTCAAAAATGTTCCTGAAAGATTAGAAACACTACCAAACACAAAAATAACACTAACCCAATCGATTTTAAAGCAAAAACAACAAGTTTTGATGGTAAAAATTGGATTTTTAATGAAGAACACACTCAAAACTTTTGAATTTGATTTGCTTAATTAACCACTTAAATGGACGAATTGGGATGTGAAAATTTGCAGAAACACTAATGACAAGGATGCTAACACAACCCAATAAACAGAATCGATCAATTTAATCAGAATCAATGATTTGAAATTTTAAGAATGTGACAGACATGAAAAAGTCAAATCTTACCAGAAATCAATATGAATGCTCTGAATTAAATCCGTCCGTCTGCTCTGATACCAATTGTTAGTTCCAGATCCATGCAACGATAATGAAATCAAACAATTAAACAGTAAAGTATACGATTTCAACTGGTCATCTCTGTATTAGCTTTCAATATTGAGAGGATTACAATAAAAGTGTAGGAAAGCAAATGAGACAACTAGCCTAATTTTCTAAGGCTAGATTGCTTTATATATGGCGGGCCCATGGTTAACAAGCCCACAGCCCGTTCACTAATAAGGCTCAAATTAAACAATTACAATTTAAACCCTGAACTTTAAATCAACATAAATTGACCCTAACATCTTCCATTTCACCTCCAGCTCGGTCTCGGTCTGATACTGATCATCTAGGCTCTTCCAATCCTCCTCTAACTTTTCAAGTTTCTCTTGCAACTCGACTACCTGTAACTATTCAATTTTGACAACAATAAGTAATGTATTGGCAAGAAATGACACGACACGTAACAACATAAAAAACGTACGTATGTGGACGATTAAGCGATGCATGATTTTTTAGTGTTGCTATCGGTGTTGCAATCACTGGTCATAGCGTAATGGGGATCCTGGGAGGCCTCAAACCCAAAAAGATGGTCCTTCCTCCGTCCTTTGACACTCTACTCCCACAAACGTGGCTCATCAAGAGGTATAGTGTCGGGATATACGCTAGCATGTACCTCATCCCTAAGCTGCCCATATCGATCCTATAATTTTACAAAAAGAAATGAGTAAGTTTATATTTGTAGACATTTTAGCAGCATAACGGCTGTAAATCCATCATATCCAATGTGAGTTTTTAACAATCATAATATCATAGTTACCAATGGTAGTCACCATTTTAACCAACCTAGCTATATAGCCTAACGTCAGTCCAACAGTGGTAGCCCAAACTGTAACACCCTAAAAATATGGGGTAAACAAAAACTTTCATAATACGAAAGAGTGGTATATTAATCACTATTGCATGAGCCAACTCAAAAAACGAAATTACAAGCGTAAGAGTCAATTTGTAAATGTATCCAAATGAAAGATTTATAACAACCGACTAATCTAAATCCTATTGTAGAATTAAGATTACAAAAGGGTTGTTATTTCTATGGTCGAGTCACAAAAGCATTTCCCAAGGCTCACGCGCTCCGCATAGTCTTTCTTAACAACGGCTCCACAAGAACCTGAGATCCAAAGCAACAATCAAACAAGTGTCAAGACAAGACTTGGTGAGTAATTCCAAATAAGAACACATAATAATACTAGCATGTTAAAGTAAGAATCAGTATCTCGTATTCCACAATAGATTTGAAGCCAATGGAGGAGACCCATAACACCAAGAAGTTCCACCCAACGAGTCGAGATACCTTACTGCCATTCGCATAAAAGCGACACCAAAGGCCCTGCACATCCGGGGATACAACAAAGGCATTGCCCCAAAATGGCGAGGGTCTAGGCACATACCCATAGGGTGGTGCCCAAGACTATGTCCTCCTAGCGAACACTTAACTTGATTCATTCAAAGTCCAACTTAGCCACAAGCCATATCAATATGCATAATCAATGTAAAGGGATTCCATTTGTAGCACATGATTTACCATCTATCAAAGCGCATATTTCATTTGTGAGGGTGCACATAGTTAATGTAGGGTCATTTACATCCAATAAGCCACATTGGCTAAATAGCTTAATCATTAAGACATGCTTAATACCATTAAAGTAGATTTATAACCTTTGGGTGTGAAACCCTAAACCTACCAAAACAAAATGTCCTAGCATCACATATAGAACCCATCAACACTTCCAAAAACCAAGAATACTTCCATTCAGTCAACAAATCATGTTTCCAAAATTAGGGTTTCTAATGAAATGAAAAAACAAGCAAATAACCAGTAATAAGAATTGATCAAGTTAAGGGTAGATTAGAACACTCACAATCTAGGTTTTTAGACCAAAACCTAGAAAATGGATGAAACCCTAGGTATGGAGGAAAATGCAAGGTGAGACTTAGAGTTGCAAGTGCTAAATCTCCTGTAAGAATCCTCAATAAATGCTCCCAAATGCCCCAAGTTGATCAATAAATGAAACTTTAATCTATTTGGGATTTAATGAAGTGAGAGAAGGGTTTTGGAAGTAAAAATCGCCATCTTAACCCTAAAATTATCGGCTGGGAAAAGTTGAGATGAGAGTGTGAGAAATAGTAGCTAAAATTGCGTTTTTATAGCATCAGTACCCCACGTGCGATAGTGCTCGGCGATTGTGCCAAGGGCACTCTCGCACGGGGCACTCTCGCGAGAAATATACCGCAACTCCCCCGAGCCACTCGCGAGCATGACCCGCGATTATGCCAAGGGCACTCTCGTCGTGTCACTCTCGCACAGAGTGTACCGAGAGTCAGCACACACGATGATTGTGACACACGAGTGTGCCATTGGCACTCTCGCGGTGTCACTCTCGCACACCCACACCTGCACCCCAAAATTTCTACAAGATAGCCACGTTTGAGATAAAGCATGAAATCATGTACGTTTAGTCATGTAGGGAGTTAGATAAAGTGTAAGAATTGAAAGCAAAGCTTAAGTGACGTAAGTATGCTTAGGAATATGAGGTTGGGATTACGGGTGCTACAATCCTCCCCACCATGAAAGGATTTTGTCCCCGAAATCGAGCTCTACACAAAAAGGTTAGGATAACGCTTCTTCATGTCCTCCTTGGACTCCCAAGTCACATTTGCCCCATGATGATGTTTCCATTGAACCTTTTCCATCGTCACATCCTTGTGACGGAGCTGCTTAGTCTTTGATTCAAGTATAGCCTCCGGCTCCTCAACGCAACGATTTCCATTGTCAAACCAGATTTCCGTCAATGGGATCACGCTCTCCTCTTCGGCCAAACACCCTCGTAAGTAGCACACGTAGAAGGTAGGATGAATTCCATCCATCTCTGGCGGTAGGTCTAGTTTGTAAGCTTGAAGTTCAATCCTCTCCAATATGGTGAACGGTCCAAGGAAACGAGGGCTAAGTTTCCCGTGCTTTCCAAATCGGATGATCCCCTTCCACGGCGATACCTTCAACATGACTCGATCCCCCACTTGGAACTCGATTGGTCGGCTTTTCTTGTCCGCGTAGCTCTTTTGTCGGTCTTGCGCCACTTTCAATCATTCTCGAATTTCTCTTACTTTATCCGCGGTCTCTTGAACAATTTCCGGTCCCATAAATTGTTTCTCCCCGCTTCAAGCCAACAAATGGGAGTTCTACACCTACGACCATTCAAAGCTACAAACGGAGAGGCCTTGAGGCTTGAGTGATAACTGTTGTTGTACGCGAATTCCACCAAAGGTAGGTGCGTGTCCCAACTTCGCCCAAAATCTATGACCCACGATCGAAGCATATCTTTGTGTGTTTGGATCGTTCTCTCGCTTTGCCCATCCGTTTGGGGATGGTACGGCGTGCTTAGCTTTACCTTCGTTACCAACTCCTTTTGGAAACTAGCCCAAAAATTAGAAGTGAATCGGCTATCTCTATCGGACACAATGGATAGCGGCACTCTGTGTCTCTACACAATCTCGTTGATGTAGAGTCTTGCTAGCTTGTCCAAAGGCAAAGTTTCCAGCATCGCTAAAAAGTGTGCACTTTTGGTCAAATGGCCCACAATCACCCAAATACTGTCATGACCTCGTAAGGTCTTCGGTAGCTTTGTCACGAAATCCATGGTGACGTTGTCCCATTTCTATTCCGGAATCTTCAATGATTGAAAACTTCCATATGGCTTTTGGTGTTGTGCCTTGACTTGAAGACACGTCACACAAGTTCCCACATACTTAGCCACATCGCGCTTCCTTACCGGCCACCAATAATTTAACTTTAGGTCCCTATACATCTTTGTGCTACCGGGATGTATAGAGTATCGAGACTTGTGAGCTTTCTCAAGAAGTAGCTCACGATTACCACCAATTTTTGGCACCCAAATCCGACCTTGGAAAAGTTTGAGGCCACGACTATCTTCTGTTAGTAGCTCCCGTTGTTTTTCCATGACTTCGGCCTTAAGGTTCTCTTCCCGAAGTGCCTCCTCTTGACTCGTTTTGATGTTCGCCAGTAAGCTTGACACCACATTGATTCGGTTGAGGTTCAATTTGATCCCCTCCCCATGGTCCTTTCGGCTCAAGGCATCCGCCACCACGTTAGCTTTCCCGGGGTGGTAAAGTAGTTCACAATCATAATCCTTTAAAAGTTTGAGCCACCTCCGATGTCGCATGCTTAGTTTCTTTTGGTCAAAGATATACTTGAGACTTTTGTGATCGGTATAAAGAGTGCATTTCGTCCCGTACAATAGTGTCGCCACGGTTTCAAAGCAAAAACCACCGCCGCCAACTCCAAAGCATGAGTCGGGTAGTTCTTCTCATGGTCCTTTAGTTGTCGTGACGCATAAGCTATCACCTTCCCTCTTTGCATCAACACACAACCGAGTCCCATTTTTGAAGTGTCGCTATAAACCACAAAGTCCTCCGATCCTTAGGGTAGGGATAGTATTGGCGCTTCACACAGTTTCTTTTTAAGTGTTTCGAAATCTTGCTCTTGAACGGTAGTCCACACAAATTTAACGTTCTTCCTTGTCAAAGAGGTAAGTGGGCTAGCGATCTTTGAGAAGTCTTGAATAAATCGTCTATAATAACCGGCTAGGCCCAAGAAGCTTCTGATTTCCGTTGGGTTCGTGGGAGGTTTCCAATTTTTCATCGCTTCCACTTTTGATGGGTCCACTTTCACCCCGTCTTGAGACTCCACATGTCCCAAGAATTGAACTTCTCGCAACCAAAACTCACATTTTGAGAATTTAGCAAATAACCTTTCCTTTCGAAGAACTTCCAACACTTCCCGCAAGTGTTGGCTATGCTCGGCCTCGTCTTTAGAGTAGATCAAGATATCGTCGATAAAGACTATCACCGACTTCTCCAAGAAAGGACGGCACACACGGTTCATCAAGTCCATAAACACGGCCGGTGCATTCGTCAACCCGAACGGCATCACCAAAAATTTGTAATGTCCATACCGCGTCCGAAAAGACGTCTTCAGAACATCGCTCTCCTTCACCCTCACTTGGTGGTATCCGGACCTCAAATCGACCTTGGAGAAACATCCCGCCCCTTGAAGTTGGTCAAAGAGATCATCAATTCGGGGAACGGGTATTTGTTCTTTACCGTTACCTTATTCAATTCTCGGTAGTCTATGCACATCCGCATCGGCCCATCCTTCTTCCTTACAAACAATACTGGAACTCACCAAGGCGACGAGCTCGGTCGAATAAATCTCTTCTCTAACAATTCTTGTAGTTGCGACATCATTTCTTGCATTTCGGTTGGAGCCAAACGGTATGGAGCACGTGCAATCGGGGTCGCCCCCGGGGTGAGGTCTATGTGGAATTCCACTTGTCGCTCCGGTGGTAAACTGGGTAGATCCTCTGGAAAAAAATCCGGGTAGTCGCGCACCACATCCACATCTTCCAATCTTTTCCGTTCTAACTCCGCGTCTATGATGTAGGCCAAGTACGACGAGTACCCCTTGGTAAGGAATTTCCGCGCCTTTAGCAAAGAGATTATTGAAGTAGTCTTTCCCCTTCCTTCCCCGTACACCGACGCTACCTTCCCATTCGGCGCCGGGATCTGGATCATCTTTTTCGCGCACAAAATTTCGGCCTTGTTCACGGTCAACCAATCCATGCCCAGAACCACCTAAACCCACCGATTGCCATAGGAAGCAGATTCGCCTCGAAAAGGTTCCCATCAAAATCCAAGGTACACTTACCGAAACACTCCCGGATTAACACTTGGTCCCCATTAGCTACCTCAACTATTAGGGCGTCTGGAAGGGTACTAGCTGGAAAGGTAAATTGCTTGCAAAAAGAATTCGACATAAAAGAAAGAATCGCTCCCGAATAAAACAAGATACGAGTAGGCAAAGAGTTTACGAGAAACGTACCCGTCAAAACATCGGCGGTCTCCCTCGCCTCCACGGCTGTCATCTGAAAAGCTCGGCTCGGTGCTCTCGACGGAGTCTATCTCTTGACCGGCACACTACTGGGTGCAATCCGGTTTCCCCCCGTCAACTTCGGGCAATCCCTCTTGACGTGCCCCGGTTCTCGGCACTCGAAGCAAACCGGTACTCGAATTGGGCAATCTCGAACCACATGATCTCTCTTCCCGCATTTTGCACATCTAGTCAGATTAGGGTGTGGCCTAGTGTTGCATGGGCCACTATGCTTGCTTTTGCACTTATGGCACCATTTTACATCGCGTCGGGGATCACCATTCCTTCCCTCATTAAACGGTGTAAACTGTCGAGTGGGTCCGATCGACCCTTCCCATCTCCTCTTTTCACCAACAACTACCTTCTCTTCCTTTCCCTCCGCATAGATGGTCTCCATCGACTCTGCCTCCTCTGTCGTTTCCCGCAGTGAAACAACTTTAGAGTTGCGGACCATGGCCATCATGTCCATCGGTACCCCCTTGAGGTATGCCTTAACCTTTTTTTCTCGGTCGAGGCCACGTGCCCCACCAGATTGAGCTTTTCCATGAACAAACGGGTGTACTCCCGTACAGTTGAGTCCCCTTTCTTGAGTGATCAGAATTCCTCCTTGATCCGATCCTTTTCCTGTTCGTTGCAGTATTCCTCCAGAACCTTCTTCTTGAACGTCTCCCATTTCATCTTGGCCAAAACCGAGGCCTCCAAAGTAGAAGTGAAGATAATCTTCCATGTGAGGGCCGCACCCCTCAACATCTGAGAACCAAACTTTACCTTTTGACTTTCCTGCAATCACAAGACCGGAAGGCTTGCTCAATCTCTCGGATCCAGTTCATACAAGCTACTGGATCATCGGAACCCGCAAACTCGGGTGGTTTACAACAGAGAAACGTCTTGTAAGGGCAACCTTTTTCTCTCCTCTCTTTTTCGGTGACCACGCGGTCATCGGTTTCCACAACATGTATAACACCACCCGAACCAGGTAGAGCGTTTTCTGGAACCGCTTCATTTATTCGGTGATTGGCATCTCG
Source organism: Saussurea involucrata (assembly GCA_033807775.1). NCBI lineage: Eukaryota > Viridiplantae > Streptophyta > Magnoliopsida > Asterales > Asteraceae > Saussurea > Saussurea involucrata. The sequence continues at coordinate 79,078,776 of CM066318.1, read as the reverse complement.
GTCCTCTAACAACTTTAAGAACCTTTCATCTCGTTTGTCCAAGGCAGAGTTCGTCATCTGTAGGAAACTCGCCATCATGACAGATTGTTGGTCAACTTCTTCCAAAACCGGCTCCTCCACCACGATGTTATTTTGAGGAATAAGGTCGACGACGCCCCTTAGCATTTGAGGAACCGGAGGAGTTGGAGGATTACCTCCTTGATTCGGTTGTCCCTGGCTTTCTCGAGCTGTCACACTGTTCTCTTGACCATCTTCTTGATTAGCCACTCGGTTCCTCATGTTTACCATGGTGAGCTGCCACACATGATAAATACCATACCGGTTAATTCTTTAAAAGATTAACGGTGTTTAACGTACTACTACAATCATTAAGCATCATAATAACAACTTCAAGCATGCTCGCGTATGAATATATTCACCATAACACAGGCCCTATAAAATTTTGAATATACCACACGTAAGAATCCTTTTCATCATCACCACAATTTTCAATAACCGTAATTCCATTGGTCCTATACTCACCCCACCTATAGTTTCTACCCATAGTCACGGAATTTCATAAGGGAAATTCAGTTTAAGTCTAGGTATGCTAAGGTCAACACCTAGTCCGCTTAAACCAATGCTCTGATACCAACTAATAACACCCCAAAAATATGGGGTAAACAAAAACTTTCATAATACGAAAGAGCGGTATATTAATTTGTAACACCTCGAATTTCCATTATAGTATTTTAATGTGAATGGGGTCTATTTATAATTTGGTCTATTTTGTGGACTATTTTGTAAATGTAAACTCTAGGGTTGATTTTGTAATTTGACCAAAATTTAAAGTTAATATTGAAAATTAACTTAAGGGTTTATTTGGCCATTCTTTAATAGTTGAGTTACTTAAGAATTGGGTTTGTGGAATTGAGATATTATCTCAATCCATCTTGTGGAAGTCGGTTAAGAAAAAGGCAGAGAGAAAGAAAAGAGAAAGAAGGAGAAAGAAGAAGAAAGGAATTAAGAATCGATTTCTTGTGGTAAGAGTTTGAGTTTTCTTCTTTGATTTCTTAATCTGATAGAAATAGCAAGTTGCAATTTCTATTCAGAAAGATTGATTGAACCGGTGACGGAAGTTTTGATTGCTGGGTTAAAACTCCTTTCCAGGTAAGTTCATCTCTTCACTTTAAACATTTGCAGTTGAAATTGAATAAGATATAGAATATAAATTTTCTGTATGAATTGGTAAATCTATATCGAAATGATATTGGTCATTAGATTGTATTAAGGTGAGCTTATTGAGCTTATTAAGGTAAATCTGCATGGAAATGATATTGGTTATTGGATTCCGGAAGTGGACCGGATCCGGAATTGGTTTGGACCGAAGGAAATAGGATCCGGAATCAATTTCCGGTATTGGGCCGAAAGAAATGGGATCCGGAATCAATTTCCGGTATTGGGATTGAGTTCCGGAAACAAATTAAATTCCGGAAATGGGATGGGCTGGAGATCCGGTATTTGAGTGATACCGGAAGTGGGTTCGATTTTGGATTCGGAAGTGGGACTAAATTCCGGTACTGGACCGGATCCGGTGTGGTATAAATTCCAGAAGAGTTTTGGGCTTAGGATCCAAGTGGGTTTTAATTTTAGGATACAATTCGATTAAAGTTATTGTCTCCTTTTAGATCGAGGTTTCGGAATATTTTCTAAATATAATTTTAGAAGAAGAACATTTGAGGATACAATAAGTTATCCGGTGGTTATAGAATTGAAAGTGTTATGGAATACAGTATGATATGTTTTGATACATATACATTAATTGTGTAATGGATCCATATGCACTGATAAGTACTGTAACGAGGAATAGGCATAAAGTAAATTGTAATTCCCGTTGACCTATAATGTGGAATGTAATTCCCATTTCGAGAGGTGATGAAACCTATAATGTGCAATGTAATTCCCATTTCGAGAGGTGATGAGACCTATAATGTGGAATGTAATTCACATTTTGAGAGGTGATGAGAAACAAGGAATAGGCATAAAGTAAATTGTAATTCTTGATTTCTATGGGAATGTCAGAGATAGGCATAAAGTAAATTGTAATCTCTACTTCCAGTCCAAAAAATAGGCATAAAGTAACTTGTAATTTTGTGATGATATGACTTTCTGAATGTTAGTCATATCCATGGGGTCGGGTATATTCCCGTCATTGAGATGAGCACGTGTACCGTAAGAATGGTTTGAACCAAGTTTGTTTATATGCTTTGGATATCTGAGTTTTCAAAGTTGTTAATGTTTTAATTTAAATTTGGATGTTCTCACTAGGGGTAAGCCTAATTGTTCAAATTAAATCTTCTTACTAGGTACAAGCTCAGGGAAGTAATAGGTTGTGGGACGAGAGCTTTTGAAGTATTCAACTTTTGAGATAAGCGGAGAATTTAGCTAACGCGGTGAGGCTTTTTGATGGATTGCTTAGATAACCCAATTAATCTGATTATAGTTGACATGATTAGATTAATAGGTTATTTGGAGAATTCAATATTTGTAAATATGAACCCTAATAGTTAATTCTCTCCTTATATATATAAACGTTTGGATGTTATTTTGTTATATCTTGTTACAATTTGAGGTTCAAATTGGCCCTGATTTTTAGGGTGTTACAATATGGTATCAGAGCAGAAGTTTAAGCGAACTAGGTATGATAATGAGATACCTAGACTTAAGCTGAGATGAATTATGTTATGATATGTGAGATATGGGTAGATGTACTAAGACAGGATAGTCTTAGAGTCGACGGAAATACATGAAATTAGTACTGTAACGATGGTAACGAGGATTCTCCTATATAGTATGTTCACAATTTTAATTAGCTACTGTTATTATGAATATATTGTTACACAAGCATACTTGTTTCTAAATTGTTACAGTGACTAATGAACGGTAAAGTACGTTTCATATGTCTGGATATGTGTAACCATTTTCTTATGGTTATTTCTTTGTGCTATATCAGAACAATGGTGAATACGCCAACAAGATCCCCTAATTCTTCGGAGGATAGGGCGGTAATTGATTGGGGGTTGGAGGGAAAACCTGGAATGGGCAGAACTCATGAAAGTCCGCATAGGCCACCTATAATAGGAGGATTGGAAAGTCAAACGCACAGAACAAGTACTGGTACTTCTAACCCAGTGACAACTGAGTCTACCATGGAATCTCGCATGATGGAGAATATGATGCGAATGATGAATACAACAATGGCACAACAATCAGAGATGTTTATGAAAGCATTGAATGATCGAAGTGCTGAATTACGACGAACGGAGACAGATACTGGTGTAGTTAATCCAATTCACAATCCTATGGTGAATGTAAACCGGAGGGTGGAAAGAGTTTGTTCTTATAAGACGTTTCTGAGCTGTAAACCGCCAGAGTTCACCGGAGCAGACAATCCAGTAGCGTGCATGAACTGGCTCAGAGAGATGGAACAAGCTTTTTGAGCTTGTGAATGTGACGAAGAATCGAAGGTCAGATTCGGTTCTCAAATGTTACGAGGCAACGCGTTGACTTGGTGGAATATAGTGATGTCTACTGTGACGACTCCAGTCTTGGCTGCTATGACATGGGAGTCGTTCAAGAAAAAGATTTTAGAAGAATATTGCAATGAGAACAAAATGGATAGAAATGAAGAACAGTTTCGGACTCTTAAGAAGGGTACTTCGACTGTTCGGAAGTACACTGAATCCTTTATGGAGAAGCTGAACTTAGTGGGGCATGTGGCTCCAACCAAGAAGGAAAAGATTAAGCCTATCTGAAAGGCTTACCGGCTGACATGATGTCAAGGGTACGAAATGCTAAAGCTTCAACGTTGAGAGAGAACGATCGAGGAAGCCAAAGTTATAGAAGAAGTTTATGCCAAAGACAAGGAGGAGAAGATGCAAGGGGGAGAGAAACGAAAGTGGGAAGGCCGGTCGGAGTCTTCTCAGAAATCAAAGTCATTTGGCAGAAATGTTCGTTACGAGTCCCGTCAGGAACCCAATTGATGCCAGAAGTGCCGAAGTAAGCATTATGGCCCATGCCGAGTGGTTTCAAATGAGTGTTTCAAATGTGGGAAATCTGGGCATCTAGCAGCAATTTGTCCTATTCAAGGGTTGGTCTGTTTTGAATGTAAACAACACGGACACTTCCGAAGAGATTGTCCAAAGCTAAAGAAGGGCGGAGATCAAGGAAAGAAACCAAACGCTCCTAAACCAACGGGCCGGGCATTTCATATGACGGCGAAAGAGGCGAAGGAGTCTAAAGATGTTGTTTCTGGTACTTTCCTCGTAAATTCTATTCCTGCACGTATTTTATTTGACTGTGGTGCCAATTTGTCGTTTGTGTCCAAATCATTCTATAACAAGTTAGCTATGCCTGTCACTACCTTGGGAGATGCCTTAGTAGTCGAGATAGTTGTTAATGCCAAAAATCGCACAAAAGTACAACTTAAGGTCGATGTGGACATTTAACAACTAAAGAAACGTATCTCAAGCCAAATAACACAATTGCGAGGAAAAAGTAAAAGAGACAAGAGATTTGGTGACGCAGAAAACCCCAAAACGAGGGAAAAAACCGCAGTCAACTCTGTGAGAGTCGACAATGCACTATGGTCGCCAAACAGGGGCGAAAGTCCTTGTGTTACAGGTGATTTGTATACAACAGATTACAAATAAATGTAAATATAAACTTACTCGTGTGCAAACGACGTGGGTCGTGCGTAAATCGTGCGAAATAACTTGTCGTTGTATGGTCTGAACTATCGTCGTCAGGTGATTCGAACTGTCGTCGTGCGATACTTGCGTCTTCGAATGTTTTGCTATTTGAGAGAAAAATATAGAAGTGAGTATAAGTAGCTCTGTCTGTTCCCTTGCTTGAAGGTGGAGCAGCCTTTACATAGCTTTCGCCGGTCTTTAAATGGGCTTTAATGGTTGGTCTTGTAACCGCTGTCGACATTAAATGCGCTTTGATGATTAGCTTTGTAACCGCTGTCGAGTCTTTAATGTCATTGATGATTCGTCCGTTACTGGTCGTTGTACCATAAATGCCTGTAGACCTGCATTAATGAATAAAAGAAACGGCTGTTGACCGTGAATGGTTAGTTCTATCGTAAGACCGTCTTAAGTTTAGGACGTCGGTCTTATGGAGCATGCGACCGTAGCCGAAATACAAGACCATGTATATGGTTGCAAATGTCTTTTAAGACCTTACCTTAATATAAGAATAGTATTATGGAAATGTCGTAAGACCATTTGGTCGTAAGACCAACATGACGATGTCATAGGACTAGGTCGTAAGACCAGGATTTCAGGATGATGCTGGCGCAGGACCAGAGCGATATAAGACCGATGATAAGAGACTGTCGACGTAAGACCGACGAGTTGTAACTGGCGACACGTAACTGACGACGTAAAACTAGTGACGTAAGATTAATGTCGTGAGACTAGCGATGTGCGACGTGCGACACGTAACGTGCGATCATTAGACGTAAGATGATTATTGACCCAATATGGCTTTTAATAACCATTTATCGTGTGTCGGGTGTATGGCAATAATGGGTATTACCTTTGTCGGTCGAGGGTAGATATCCTTTGGTCATGTCGAGGGAATTTCCCAATTCGGTCGAGGGTGTGATTTTTTACCCAAACAGTTAGCCCCCTGAGATTTGAATTTCAAAGCCATTTGAATTTCAGATCTCGTACCAAAGTAAAATGTGTTTATACGGAGACGTGTCACTTTTGCTAAGAAAATCGACTTGGTTAGCTAAAATCGTGAGTCCAGTCGATGGTGTTTAAGTAAGTTGCGACGATCGAATGATGACTTTTAATGCGCAAGATACTTGTGGTGTTCATCTGACGGTCGTAAGACGACCTTAAAACGTAAGGAACCGACGGTGATCGTAAGACGATCTTTATTAAAATGAGACGTATGGGTCGGGAGTCAATCGTAAGACGATTGGTCCGAAATAAAGCTTGGCGGCGATCAAAAAATGATCGACCCAAGATAAAATTTAAGGATCTGGTGATACAGTCGTTAAAGACTTATGTTCTAGCGTTCCAAGCTGATACGGTCGTTATAGACTTTTGATCTGGCGTTTAGAGCCGATATGGTCGTTATAGACCAATGATCTGGCGTTCCGAGCCGATTCTGTCGTTATAGACTTGTGATCTGGCGTTTAGAGCCGATATGGTCGTTAAAGACCTATGATCTGGCGTTCGAGCCGATACGGTCGTTAGAGACCTATGATCTGGCGTTCGAGCCGATACGGTCGTTAGAGACCTATGATCTGGCGTTCTGAGCCGATACGGTCGTTAGAGACCTATGATCTGGCGCTTACAGCCGATACGGTCGTTAGAGACCTATGTTACGTTGTGTAAGTTTTGCTTTAGCGATAATCGGTAAAAAATTACCTTTCTATTGAACCTGAGTATTATGTCGACTCATACATGTCATGGACAAATGTAATGTCAACTGTAAAAATTCATTAAGTACAAAAATGAACAAGAAGTCATGCGACTTGGGCATCCACTGTAATACAACGATTAAAACGTAAGTCATAAGACTTTTTGAATCGTATAAGCAAACATAAGCGCATGCGATCAAAGCGTCCATTCAGAACATGAAATGTTTCTAAGTTAAAGAACTTAGCTTGTGGGGTCGCTATACCTTACGATCGTGTGATTTGATCATACGATGAACTTGAATCATGTGTTCCTGTAGTTATACAATCGAGTCGTCTAATAAAACTGATTGTTTGTACCGTACGATTTTACTGAAGTCGTATGATAGACTTAGTAACTTATGTCGTGCGATTCTGCGATAAAGCAACGTCAGAGGTTGGTCGTTGGCTAGCCAACGACCCTCCGATGCTTAAGTCAGTAATCGTCGTGATGAATAAAAAATCGTATGAAAGAAGGAAAAGGACTTAGAAGAAATACCTTTTCAAATGCGTTGCATTCCAGTTGCGTGGGATATTTCGACCGTCGAGGGTTTGGAGCCGATAGGCACCTTTACCCACGACTTCTGAGATACGATAAGGACCTTCCCACTTGGTGGAAAGTTTACCTGCATTAAGCTCTTGAGTGCTTTGGAACACTCATCGGAGGACGTAGTCGCCTTCTTGAAATCGGGGGTGGTAGTTGGTTTGACCAATGATCCTTTGATGCTTGAATCAACGATCATATATTAGATCAAAATAATTAAACGAGGAGAATATACTTAGAGTATATATATAGAGTTGTTCTAAGTGGGACGTCACAGTTACCGTAACATGGAGTCGATAAGCGCCTTTTTCCGAGGTCTTTTGAAATCAAACGCGGTATTTTTTTCAGTTTGTGAAGGGTGTTCCGAGCCCCCGAGTCCTTTGGATGATGCGATACATGCGATACTTTTGACGGAGCATTTTTTATCAGGGCTTGAATCTGGTTTCGAGCCGCATTAAATTCCGATTGAAGTTGAATCAGGGGATCTTCATAGTTTGCCATGTACCTGAAAGACTTTACAAGATCGTTAGAGCGGTGTGTGTGTTGGCTTGAGATTTTCTCTAGATGGGGTCCCACGGATGGCGCCAAACTGTTAATGCCAAAAATCGCACAAAAGTACAACTTTAAGGTCGATGTGGACATTTAACAACTAAAGAAATGTATCTCAAGCCAAAAGACACAATTGTGAGGAAAAAGTAAAAGAGACAAGAGATTTGGTGACGCGAAAAATCCCAAAACGAGGGGAAAAACCGCGATCGACTCTGTGAGAGTGGATAGTGCACTATGGTCGCCAAACAGGGGCGAAAGTCCTTGTGTTAAAGGTGATTTGTATACAACAGATTACAAATAAATGTAAATATAAACTTAGTCGTGTGCAAACAACTTGGGTCGTGCGTAAATCGTGCGAAATAACTTGTCGTCGTATGGTCTGAACTGTCGTCATAAGGTGATTCGAACTGTCGTCGTGCGATACTTGCGTCTTCGAATGTTTTGCTATTTGAGAGAAAAATATAGAAGTTAGTATAAGTACCTCTGTCTGTTCCCTTGCTTGAAGGTGGAGCAGCCTTTATATAGCTTTCGTCGGTCTTTAAATGGGCTTTAATGGTTGGTCTTGTAACCGCTGTCGACATTAAATGCGCTTTGATGATTAGCTTTGTAACCGCTGTCGAGTCTTTAATGTCATTGATGATTCGTCCGTTACTGGTCGTTGTGCCATAAATTCCTGTAGACCTGCATTAATGAATAAAAGAAACGGTTGTTGACCGTGAATGGTTAGTGTTATCGTAAGACCGTCTTAAGTTCAGGACGTCGGTCTTATGGAGCATGCGACCGTAGCCGAAATACAAGACCATGTATATGGTTGCAAATGTCTTTTAAGACCTTACCTTAATATAAGAATAGTCTTATGGAAATGTCGTAAGACCAATATAACGATGTCTGGATGATACTGGCGCAGTACCAGAGCGATATAAGACCGATGATAAGAGACTGTCGATGTAAGACCGATGAGTCGTAACTGGCGACACATAACTGACGACGTAAAACTAGTGACGTAAGACTAGTGACGTAAGATTAATGTCGTGAGACTAGCGATGTGTGATGTGCGACACGTAATGTGCGATCATTAGATGTAAGATGATTATTGACCCAATATGGCTTTTAATAACCATTTATCGTGTGTCGGGGGTATGGCAATAATGGGTATTACCTTTGTCGATCGAGGGTAGATATCCTTTGGTCATGTCGAGGGAATTTCCCTAGTCGGTCGAGGGTGTGATTTTTTACCCAAACAATAGCTAACGGGGGTCAAGTCTTAGTTCGTGAAAGACTTGAGGGTTGTCTGGTTTGGATAAGGGAAAAGAAATTTTCGATTGACTTGTTGATAATGGAAATTGGATGATTTGACGTAATTGTGGGTATGGATTGGTTGACAGTCAACCAGGCAGAAATCCTTTGCGTAAAGAAATTAATTCGGATTCCTATGACTGATAATGATGATGTATTCATATTTGGGGAAAAGAGGAAGGGGGAAGTTCCGTTAATTTCTGTTGCTAAAGCGCGTAAGTGTCTGGTAAAAGGATGTTCATCCTACCTAGCGTATGTTCTGGACGTGAAGGCAGAAAAGAAACAAGTGGACGATATTAAGGTAGTACGTGAATTCCCAGATGTAATCCTCGTTGATCTTCCAGGTCTACCGTCTGAACGACAAGTAGAGTTTCGTATTGATCTTGTCCCTGGATCGGCACCAATAACTCATGCACCGTATCGCTTAGCGCCATCCAAAATGAAAGAGATGATGTCTCAGCTGCAAGAGTTGCTGGACAAGGGATTTGTTAGACCAAGTTCTTCACCTTGGGGAGCTCTAGTATTGTTTGTTAAGAAAAAGGATGGCACTATGAGAATGTGCATCGACTATCGGGAGCTGAATAAGGTGACTATTAAGAACAAGTATCTGCTTCCAAGGATTGATGATATGTTCGATCAACTCCAAGGTGCGGGATGTTTTTCAAAGATTGATCTGAGGTCGGGATATCATCAAGTTCGAGTAAGAGATGAAGATATTCCCAAAACGGCGTTCAGAACGAGGTATGGGCATATGAATTTCTTGTAATGCCGTTCGGGTTGACTAACGCTCTAGTCGTGTTCATGGATTTGATGAACAGGGTGTGTCGACCATTTCTAGACAAGTCTGTCATCGTGTTCATTGATGACATACTTGTTTATTCGAAGAATGAAGTCGATCATGAATGCCATCTTCGTGAAGTTTTGGAAGTCCTGAGAAAGGAGAAATTGTATGCAAAATTCTCGAAATGTGAATTCTGGTTAAAAGAGGTACAATTTCTAGGGCATGTGATTACTTCGGAAGGAGTCAAAGTAGATCCGGCGAAGATAGAAGCAATGACGAACTGGGACACACCGAAGAGCACCTCTGAAATAAGAAGTTTCTTGGGTCTAGCAGGGTATTACCGGAGGTCTATCAAAGACTTCTCAAAGATTGCTTCTGCTTTGACCATGTTGACTCGGAAGAATGTAAAGTTTGTCTGGATTGAAAAGTAAGAGTCAGCTTTCAGAATTTTACGTTAGAAGCTGTGTGAAGCTCCTATACTTGCACTACCGGAAGGAACGGAAGATTTAGTCGTGTATAGCGACGCGTCAAAGATGGGTTTGGGGTGTATATTGATGCAACGAGGCAAGGTGATTGCTTATGCATCAAGACAACTCAAAGAGCATGAGAAGAATTACCCTACCCATGATTTGGAACTGGCAGCGGTAGTGTTTGCATTAAAGCTGTGGCGACATTATCTGTATAGAACGAAATGCACTCTTTACACTGATCACAAGAGCTTGAAGCATGTCTTTGATCAGAAGGAGCTGAATATGAGGCAACGACGTTGGTTAGAACTACTTATAGATTATGATTGTGAATTGCATTACCATCCCGGTAAAGCAAATGTTGTAGCTGATGCTTTAAGTAGAAAAGATTATAGTGGGTGTTTGAAACCGACTAACGCCAGAATTGATGTGGCATCAAGTTTGGTTGAAAAGATAAAAGAGGCACAAGCGGAAGCTTTATTGGAATAAAATCTGAAGGATGAAGTCATGAGCAAGCAACATCTTCAACTGACGGAAGATAGTCGTGGGGTCAAACTATTCCAAGGCCGCGTTTGGGTGCCAAAGGCGGGAGGAAATCAGGAGTTAATTATCGAAGACGCTCACAAGTCTAAGTATTATATACATCCTGGAAGTACTAAGATGTATAGGGATCTGAAGTTGCACTATTGGTGGCCAGCTATGAAGTTAGATGTGGCACGAATAGTAGAAAAATGTGTGACATGTTCGTTAGTAAAAGCTGAACATCAAAGGCCTTACGGAAGTCTACAATCATTGGAGATTCTGGAATGGAAGTGGGAGAAGATTACCATGGATTTTGTGATGAAGTTACCAAGAACATCAAAGGGTAACGACACTATATGGGTAATCGTGGATCGATTGACCAAGAGTGCTCACTTTTTGGCAATGAAAGAAGCATCACCAATAGATAAATTGGCAAAGCTTTATATTGATGAAGTGGTGTCAAGGCATGGTATACTGGTGTCTATAGTGTTGGATCGTGATAGTCGGGTTACCTCGAGGTTTTGGTAGTTATTACAAGAAGAATTGGGTACGAGAGTCAATCTAAGCACTGCTTACCATCCACAAACAGACGGGCAAAGTGAAAGAACCATTCAAACTCTAGAAGATATGCTTAGGTCGCGTGTGTTAGACTTTGGAGGTAAATGGGATACGCATTTACCTTTGGTAGAGTTTGCATATAACAATAGTTATCATTCCAGTATTGGAAGAGCACCTTTCGAAGCGTTGTATGGTCGGAAATGTAGAACTCCAGTATGTTGGTTAGAAGCTGGAGAAAAGCAATTTGCTGGTCCGGAACTTGTGCAACAAACGGCTGATAAAGTAAAAGAGATTCGGAAGCATATGAAAGCAGCTCAAGATCGACAAAAGAGTTATGCCGATCCGAAAAGAAGACCGAAAGAGTTCCAAGTTGGGGAGCGCGTAATGCTTAAAGTATCCCCGTGGAAAGGTGTGATAAGGTTTGGTAAACGTGGGAAGTTGAGTCCTCGTTTTCTAGGACCTTTCACTATAACTAAGCGAGTGGGACTTCAAGCTTATCAGTTGGATCTTACACCTGAATTGGAAGGGATCCACAATACCTTCCATGTATGCTATCTTCGGAAGTGTTTAGCCGAAGAGAATGATGTGATTCCACTTACTGATGTAAGAGTGGATGAAAAGAGCCGTTGTGTGGAAGAACCGGAAGCGAACTTAGAGAGATCAATTAAGAAATTACGTCATAAGGATGTGGTTATGTTGAAAGTGCAATGGAAACATCACCGAGGTGCTAACGTGACGTTAGAAGCCGAAGAGGATATGAAGATTACATATCCTCTTCTCTTTTCCTAGCTTTGATTTCGGGGACGAAATCATTTTCATGTTGGGGAGATCTGTAACACCTCGAATTTCCATTATAGTATTTTAATGTGAATGGGGTCTACTTATAATTTGGTCTAATTTGTGGACTATTTTGTAAATGTAAACTCCAGGGTTGATTTTGTAATTTGACCAAAATTTAAAGTTAATATTGAAAATTAACTTAAGGGTTTATTTGGTCATTCTTTGATAGTTGAGTTACTTAAGAATTGGGTTTGTGGAATTGAGATATTATCTCAATCCATCTTGTGGAAGTCGGTTAAGAAAAAGGCAGAGAGAAAGTAAAGAGAAAGAATGTAATACCCCGGGTAAGTTCGTTAGTTAAATTATATTTCCGTTAATTAGTTAACTTTAAAGTTTAAGGTTTAGGGTAAGTTTGGTTAATTTATAGGTTTAAAGGTGTTTTGGTCATTTTGATTAGTTCAAGGTCTAAATGGTAATTATGGTTTGAAATACACACTTAAGATTTCAGATATTTCACAAAACAAAAATCAAATCAGTGTGTGTGTGCGTGTGTATTGGGAAAAAAAGAAGAGGAGAAAGGAAGCAAAGTTAGGGATTCAAATTTGGAGTAATTGTAAGTGAAATTAAGGTATGTCTCCTTTATGTTTTGTGTTTGTAATCGAAAGTACTACGTTTCTATCGGATTAGATTTATCAATTTCTCGAATTAGATGAGTTAATTGAATCTGGGTTGAAGAAGGAACCGACTGTGTTCAGGGGTTTCCGGACGATATTGCAAGTGTCCGGACATTTGAGGTATCCGAAAACCCTTGTGCAGAGGTGAGTTTATCCGGTAAGTTTCTCTTTTTCTTAGTTTTCCGGATGAAATAAGATACCGGATAATGTCCGGATTTCTGAGGTATCCGGATATGGTCCGGACTGTTGTTGTTATCCGGAAAGGTCGCGTTGTCCGGAAAGTCTTGCTGTCCGGATAGTTTTGTGTTGTCCGGAAACTTAGGCTGTTTGGTCATTTTTGAGATTTCAGATACTTTTAACTAAGGTTTTTGAATGAGGACTGATTAAGGTTTGATAGGTTATTTAGGATTCTCAGCCTATTAGAGAGTCTTATGTGTTCTATATGGTAAAGAGATACTTGTATTTAAATATTTCAGATACTGAGAATTTTGGGTAAAGGATCGGATAGCTTGAAGAAAAGGTTTGGAAGAGTTATTGATATCAATCAGGTGAGTTTTACTTTAAAACGTTTTGAAACTGGAATACATATATGCGTGGATTGGGAATGTGATGGATGGTATGCTTATGTGTTTATGTATGTAATATAATATATTGAGATATTGTATTTACATGAGTATTCTACGATACGAGAATATGTGGCCGGGCTTAGGATCGGTGTGTTGGCTGTAATATTCGTACAACGTTGTTGGCTGTAATTGTCGTACAGTGAAGTTAATTTATTAGTTGGTTTGCAACCAACTAATATGGCCAAGAGAATGAGATGGGAAAATACATGATGATTGAGTCATAATTGGTAATTGTGTTTGTATTATGTGAATGGTAGTGTGCAAAGGATTTTCAAAGAAACAGGGATTTTCTCACTAGACCTTTAGGTCTAACCCTCATTTTGTTTTTAAAATATGTATTCCAGGTCGTGGATCAAGTAAGGACAAGTAAGCAGGGTATTCAGTGATTAGCTTTGGAGAAGGCGTATATTTTTGAAGATCATGACATGTTTTGTAGTTATGATGTAATGTAACTAGGGAAAAAGTTTGTAATGAATTATCTTATTTTGGATTGTAAAGACTAAGGGACCGTATTTGCTATAGGATGTATCTTTGTTATGTAACGATGTTAGACAATGTATGTTATTTGTTATCTTTTTAGAAATCGGGTTGTTACAAAGAAGGAGAAAGAAGAAGAAAGGAATTAAGAATCGATTTCTTGTGGTAAGAGTTTGAGTTTTCTTCTTTGATTTCTTAATCTGATAGTAATAGCAAGTTGGAATTTCTATTCAGAAAGATTGATTGAACCAGTGAAGGAAGTTTTGATTGCTGGGTTAAAACTCCTTTCCAGGTGAGTTCATCTCTTCACTTTAAGCATTTGCAGTTGAAATTGAATAAGATATAAAATATAAATTGTCTGTATGAATTGGTAAATCTGTATGGAAATGATATTGGTTATTAGATTGTATTAAGGTGAGCTTATTGAGTAAAATTTGATGTGAATTGAACGAGTCAGTATCGTAGTCCCGGTATTAAATAAATTCCGGAACCGGGTATTGAATTCTGGAAGTGGACCGGATCCGGAATTGGATTGGATTCTGGAAATGGACCGGATCCGGAATTGGAATAGATTCTGGAAGTGGACCGGATCCGGAATTGGTTTGGGCCGAAGGAAATGGGATCCGGAATCAATTTCCGGTATTGGGCCGAAAGAAATGGGATCCTGTTACATCTGAAGTTTTGTCAATAAACCAAGTGTTGAAGATCTGATAAGAAGACTCAGATGTTCTGAGTAGAGAAGTCAGAGGTCTGACTGTGAAAGCTCAGAAGTATTGATCAGTGGAAAGAGAAGTCAGATGTCTGAGTTAAGGAGTCAGAAGATCTGAGAACCTTTATCAGAAGAATGTTCAGAAGTTCTGAACTACCTGTTCAGAACTTATGACGAGATACTTTACTTAGTATTTTATAAACTAATTAGGACACGTGTTATGTTCTTATTAGTCTTTCTTCTTTGTACTGTAGCTTTAAGATGTCCGTTGCAGTATAAATAGTAGTTAGCTCTATGTTGCTAACTGATTGATTTTTCCCGTATAACTTTGTATTCATTCTCTGTAATCTTTGAGATTCTCTCTCTCTTAGATCTGTAATTCTGTTCATCATTGAATACAATTGGGCTTGATCATACAACTTCTCAATTACTGCTTTCTATATTGATTGTAAGATTAGATCCTGTTCTTTCAATTGGTATCAGAGCCAATCAACAAACAAATTCGTTCAAGATTGTTATCGCGAAGATCAATTGATCAATTTCTTGAAGATTTCTTGATTCATTCAAAATTCGATTCCGCTGCTAGGGCTAGTTTTTGAATTCTTGGCAATTCTTGAATTTCCTGTTACATTTCGATCAAGAAACTCGAATTTGTCTTTCTGTTGAATTTTCTTACAATCATGTCTTCTAAAGAATATCTAGCCATCGGATCTGAAACCAAACCGCCGGTTCTTATACCAGAAGAGTATCAGCAATGGAAAATTCGTATGATCCAATTCCTAGACAATATTGATGAAAATCTAATGGTCTCTATTCGAGAAGGTCCAATTGAAGTGTACATCGATGTTGCTGCAACCCCTGCTACAGAGACAACTCCAGAAATTCCAGCGACCAGGGTGAAAAAGAGTTATTCCCAATACACAGCTGAACAGAAGAATAGGCATGCTATTGACAAAAGAGCAATTACTTTGATGACTTTGGCTGTCCCAAATGAGGTTATTAACAGGATTGACAGTGGATCATCAGCTAAAGAAATGTGGGACGAATTGGAAAGGCAAATGTTAGGAACTGTGAGATCTATTCAGGCAAAGTTAAATCAAAGCATAAATGCTTATGAAAGGTTCAAAGCAAAAGAGTCAGAAAGTTTGACACAGACATATAGTAAATTTTGCACTATTCTAAATGACTTGAGAAGAAATGGACTGAAGAAAACGAAGTCAGAAATAAATTACAAATTTCTGAACAGTCTAAATTCAGAATGGTCATCATTTGCCATAAGTCTGCAAATGAACAAGGATATGTGTGAAGAAGACTTAAATGATCTATTCTGTGTTCTTAATCAACATGAAGCCTCTGTCAAGTTAGTTGTGGAAGAGAAGAAAAATGTTGCTGATCAGTTAGCGTTCTTATCAAAGTCCAAAGCAATCAAAGCACCCAAAAAGACTGCATATCTATCAGAGATACCAAATCTGGAAGAATCTGACAAGGAAGAAGGATCAGAAGATGATGAAGATATCAAGATAATGGCTGAGAAACTAGCTTTGTTGACAAATACTTTCAATAAAAGGTATGGGAAGGGTAGATTTCAAGGAAATTATAAGAGAGTTGGGAGTTCAGATTATAAGAAGAAAGAAGACAGAGAAGAAAATAAGTTTGAAAAGAGACTAGAGAGAAGTGAAGAAAACAATGAAGAGAAGGATGAAAGAAAAGAAAAGAATTTGTGTTTCAAGTGTGGAAAATCTGGCCACTATGCTAAGGATTGCAGAGTTAAAATTGTGAAAGACTATGAGTACTACACCAAGAAGGCTCAGCTTGCAAAGAAGAGAGATGATAAAATTGCTTTATTGGCTGAACAAGAGAATTGGTTGTACTATACTTCTGATGAAGATGATCATATCAACTTTCCACAGATGCAGAGCTATATGGCAAAAATGAGGAATGAGGATGATTCTGATTTTGAAGATGTTGATTCTGAGTCATCTGCTGAGGTACATTCTTCACTTGAATTAGAGTTAATGACATAGATTGGTGAAATGAAAACTGAATTTGCTAATCTAAGAAAACAGATAAAAGGAGAAAGAAATTTGGTTAACAAATTCAGAATTGAAAAAGAAGTAATAAAAGAACAATATGAAGAATCTGAGGCTGAGAAACAAAAAGTTAAAGATGAAAATTCTGAATTGATGAAAAGGCTTTATGAACTAAAAGTTGAGTTTTCAAAAATAAAAGATGAAAAAGGTGATTTACAAATAAAATTTGATATGTTATTTGAAGAAAGAAAGAATTTATACACCAAAATTAAAGAATTAGAAGATCTGAATTTGAAAAGGGGTCAGACTCAGCAAACACTAAATCTTTTGTTAAGCAATGTTAAAGATACAAGATTTTACAACCCAAAGAAGGGATTGGGATTGGAAGAAAATGTCACTTTAAAAAGAGCTCCAATCAACTTGTATGAAAAACTTCAAATTTCTAAGCCAAAAATCCAGAAATTGTTGAAGTTTTCATAAGACCTGCTAGTTCTATAACAAGTTCTGACAATTTGCAAAGACCAAACTCTAAAAAGTCAGATGAGAAAATTTCTGAGTCTAAAACAGAAAAGTCAGTTGATTCAGAAGAAAAGGTTAAGAAAGAAGTTTCTAAACCAACAGATGAGAAGCCAAGATACAATGATACTAAATTCAAGTATGATTCTTTAAATGTCAGCTACAAAAATAAACAACCAAGTTTTTCATATCATGACATTGAGAGCATATTTGACACAAGTAAAAATTCTGAAACAGTCAATCAGAAGTCTGAAACTTCTAGTCAGGATTCTGAACTTTGTAGTCAGAACTCTGAGCCTAAAGATCAGACATCTGAGTCTGTAAATCAGAACTCTGACTCAAGTAGTCAGAAGTCTGATTCAACTGGATCTTCTGAAACAAAATCAGATGAATTTTTGCAACTTGAAAAGAGATTTAATCTTGTGAGTCAAGAACTTGAGGACTTAAGGAAAGCTTATGATGAACTTGAAAATGATTTCTGTGAGGTGGATACTAAACTTGAAGAAGCTTTGAAAGAAAAGAATATTTTTATTCAGAAAATAACAGAGCTTGAAAAACTGAAGACTGAGTATGATCTTTTTAAAATTAATGCTTCAAGAGAAAATGATAAATTCTTTAATGAATCAAGTACATATGAAAAAGGTGAATCATCTAATTCTTCTAACAAAAAGAACTTGAATTTTTCAGAAAAAGAAGAAAGCAAAAGGAAAGATGATCTTGCAAAGTTGAATGATCTGAAAAGGGATCTTGAGAAGCTTAGAATGAAATCTACTTCTGAACTCAAAGCTAGAAATTCTTGTAATAAGGGCAATTGTACTCTGAACAATATCAATAAAAATGAAATGATCTATGTTTCAGATTTATTGTCACTTGCAAAGAAAAATCTTGTTTGTGTTAGATGTAAAAATGATTCATTCCAATATTCTCATAAATGTCAAGTCAAAATAACTTCTGTTTCATACATAAGAAAAGATATTCAGAAAGTTTCTGTTCCTCAAAATACAGAAAAGAAGAAATTTTCTGTTCCTCAGACTCAGAAGAAAGAAAAGATAAAAGAAAAGAAAGTTGAAAATATAGCAAAACCAAAAGTTACAACTCTCAAAAAGAATTTGAACAAGCTTGTAAGCAGAAAATGTTCTGACTTCATAAAAGTTCAAGGAAAGTGGTGTTTGAAGAAAGATTTTGAGTGGAGAGTAAAAGGTACTAATGTTAAATCCAATGACAAAGCTAACAAAGATGGACCCATTCCAAAATGGGTACCTAAACCTAACTGATCCTTTTGCAGGGCTGTCATGTGTGGTTTTTAGATTCATGAGCTTCAAGACACATGACAGGTCATAAGTCTTTTCTATCAAACTTCACAGAAAAGGCTGGAGGAGCAGTAAACTTTGGAAATAACAGCAAAGGACAAGTCAAAGGTTATGGGGATTTAACTAAAGGGGATCTGACTATCCAAAAGGTTTTCTATGTTGAAGGATTACAGCATAATATTTTCAGCATAAGTCAGTTTTTAGACAGTCTTTGTCAAATTAAGTTTCAAATAACAGGTTGCATGATTTTAACTGGAAATGATGTTAAAGTCTTCTGGGCCAAAAGACATATGGACTCCAGAAATAGTTCAATCAACTGTAATTTCTGACAAAGGTCCATCAGAGGAATGTCCAAATCTAATAAATACAAGTGATGAAAATTCTGAACCTTGTAATCAGAATTCTGATTCTTGTACTCAGAACTCTGAACAAGTCACTCAGAATTCTGACTTCATTAGTCAGAACCCAAACTTGGATATGACTCCTATTCATACATCAGAACAAGGGGACAGTTCAGAATTACAAGCAATCATTGATGAGAATGATGCAAACAACAATTATTCAGAGATTGATGTACTCCCTAGTGCAAATAAATGGACTAAAAATCATCCTATTCATCAAGTAATAGGTGATCCTTCAGCAGGAGTAAAAACCAGATCAGCTACAGCAAATGAAGCAATGTTTGCTGGTTTCTTGAGTGTGATTGAACCAAAGAAATTGAGAGCTAAGTCAGAAGCTGCTACTACATTGATAAACTTTATCAAAAGAATTCAAGTTCTCTTACAACTTCCAGTTCAGAAAATCAGAAGTGATAATGGAACAGAGTTCAGAAATGAGACTCTTCAGAATTTTTTAGAAAGTTCTGGGATTTCTCACAAATTTTCTGCTGTCAGAACTCCTCAACAAAATGGTGTTGTTGAAAGGAAGAATAGAACTCTAGTTGAAGCTGCGAGAACAATGCTGGCTTATGCAAATCTTCCTACTTTCCTATGGGCTGAAGCAATTGCAACTGCTTGTTTTACACAAAATAGAACTTTAATCAATAAGAGATTAAATAAGACTGCTTATGAACTGATAAATAAAAGAAAACCATTAATCAAATTCTTTCATGTTTTTGGTTGCAGGTGCTATGTTCTTAGAGACAGAGAAAATCTTGCCAAATTTGATAAAAAGGCAGATGAAGGATATTTTGTGGGTTATTCTTTAACTTCCAAAGCATTCAGAATCTACAATAAAAGAACCAAGAGGATGATGGAGAGCATAAATGTAACTTTTGATGAAGCCAGAATGCGGACTTCTGAACAAGACAGTTCAGAACTCATGCTGAACAAGACAAAAATGACTTCTGATACAGATTCTAATCCTATTTGTTCAGAACTCAATTTACTGTTTAAGGATGCTTTTAGTGAACTAATTTCTGATTAATTTCTGACAAAGGTCCATCAGAGGAATGTCTAAATCTAATAAATACAAGTGGTGAAAATTCTGAACCTTGTAATCAGAATTCTGATTCTTGTACTCAGAACTCTGAACAAGTCACTCAGAATTCTGACTTCATTAATCAAAACCCAAACTTGGATATGACTCCTATTCATACATCAGAACAAGGGGACAGTTCAGAATTACAAGCAATCATTGATGAGAATGATGCAAACAACAATTATTCAGAGATTGATGTACTTCCTAGTGCAAATAAATGGACTAAAAATCATCCTATTCATCAAGTAATAGGTGATCCTTCAGCAGGAGTAAAAACCAGATCAGCTACAGCAAATGAAGCAATGTTTGCTGGTTTCTTGAGTGTAATTGAACCAAAGAAAGCTAATGAAGCCTTAGAGGATCCAGACTGGATTTCAGCAATGCAAGAGGAATTGCTTCAATTTGAAAGAAATAAAGTTTGGAGACTCATCCCAAAGCCTGAAGGTAAATCTATTATTGGAACTAAATGGGTGTTCAGAAACAAAAAGGATGAATCAGGTGTTGTCATCAGAAACAAGGCAAGATTGGTTGCTAAGGGATACTGTCAACAAGAGGGAATTGATTATGATGAGACATTTGCACCAGTGGCAAGAATAGAGGCAATCAGAATATTTTTAGCCTATGCTGCACATAAAAACTTCAAAGTGTATCAAATGGATGTCAAATCAGCCTTTCTAAATGGCAAACTTAATGAAGAGGTGTATGTCCATCAACCTGAAGGTTTTGTTGATCCAGAATTCCTTGATCATGTTTATATTTTAGACAAAGCTTTATATGGTCTAAAACAAGCACCACGAGCCTGGTATGACACTCTTACTAAACACTTGTTAGGTTCAGGATTCAAGAAAGGTAAGATTGACACAACTTTGTTTTTTAAAGAAACAGGGTGATGATTTGATTCTGATTCAGATTTATGTTGATGACATAATATTTGGTTCTACCAGTCCAGAATTATGTGATAATTTTTCAAAAATCATGTCATCTGAATTTGACATGAGCATGATGGGTGAACTGAATTTTTTCCTTGGTCTTTAAGTCAAACAATTACCAAAAGGTATTTTTATAAATCAAGGAAAATATGTCAGAGATATTCTGAAAAAGTTCAAAATGTCTGATTGTGCTTCTATGAGAACACCTATGGCAACTAACATAAAGTTAGATGCTGATCTCAAAGGTGTTTCAGCAGATATCAAACTTTATAGAGGCATGATTGGATCATTACTTTATTTGACTGCAAGTAGACCAGATATCATGTTTTCTACCTGTTTCTGTGCTAGATTTCAATCTAACCTGAAAGAATCACATATGTTGGCTGTCAAAAGGATTTTAAGATATCTCAAAGGAACACCTGATCTAGGTTTATGGTATCCAAAAGAAACTGACTTCAAATTGACTGCTTTCACTGATGCTGATCATGCAGGAAGTAGGTTGGACAGAAAGAGTACATCTGGTGCTTGTCACGTTTTGGGAGATAAAATAGTGAGTTGGGCATCAAAGAAGCAGAATTGTGTATCCACTTCAACTGCTGAAGCAGAGAATGTTGCTGCTGCTGCTTCATGCTCTCAAACATTGTGGATGAGAACACAACTCATGGACTATGGATATCAGCTTAACAAGATTCCCATCTATTGTGACTCAGAAAGTGCAATTGCCATTACTCAGAACCCTGTTCAACATTCAAAAACTAAACATATAGATGTGAGGTATCATTTTATAAAGGACTATGTGGAAAAAGGAACTATAGAGATGCACTTTGTGCATACAAAGTATCAATTGGCTGACTTGTTCACAAAGCCTCTTGATCACAAAAGGTTTTCTTTTCTCATATGTAAAATAGGAATGCTTAATCTGCCTAATTGAAAATATTTTTTTCTTAAAAATGCTAAATTTTTCTAAGTAAAATTGTCTGAGTAGTGTACTCAGAACTCTGAGTCTTGAGTTCAGAACTTCTGAGTCTTGAGTTCAGAACTTCTGAGTCTTGAGTTCAGAACTTCTGAGTCTTGAGATCAGAACCTCTGAGTCTTAAAGTCAGAGATTCTGAGTCAATACTTCAGCAATCTAACTTTCAAAAATTTATTTTTGAGAAATACAAATAACTTCAACTGTATGGATTATGCTTCTTCTATTATCTTTATATCTCATCTTTATGTATCATTAATAGTCAAATGCATGCTCAAGTCAAGGGGGAGCATCAAAATTCTTTTGGAAATCATTTTGTGATGCTTAAAAGATTTATTTTCATTTCTTATCGCTGATCATTCTAAGAACAAGCTTTTAATGATAAATTTTTTTTGTTATTCAAACTATATCTGAATTAAAAACTTTTCATATTCAGATATAAGATTTTAAATGATCCTTTTTAAATCATCATAATATGAACATAATTTTGATGATAAAAAGTGCTTCTATCTGTTCAAACCTCTTCTGAATAATCAAAATGTTTTATATTGGTCAGAAGTTGATTTTAAATGACATTTTGGTTACAAGGCAAAATTCTTCTGAGTCATGGAATCAGAACATCTGTGCGTGTTATTCAGATCTTTGACTTGAGTCAAAATTCTATCCACTAACACGTGTCAGCTTCATATTTGTTTGACAATGCCACGCATTTCATTTAAATCCTTTGTGGTATTTCACATGTGTTGACTCCGTTATAACATTGATTTCGCTTTTCCGTTAAACCTTTCAACTTCGTGGATTTTAAATAGGTCTTAAAATCCCTATTTCAAATTTCTTTCAAATTCCAGAGCGAAACGTGAGATACGAATCAAATCCAGAGTTCTTTAAATCTGTTTTCTTCTTAAATCATGTCTGAAATACGAAGAAGTGGTCCAATTTCTCTACATTCTACAAAATCGATAATGGATTCATCCGATTCGGAAAATGATGAAGTACAAAATAGAGTTGCAGAGGAAGGGGCAATAAGAAATGATGAAGAAGATGAACAAATGGATGAATCTGAAGGAAATGCGGATGAGGTAAACGTTGATATTGAACATGAACAGAGTGCTGCAGGTTCTATTATGTCAGATAGATCTATTTTAGTGGAAAGAGTTGTTACTGAGAGTGAATGGTTGAAATTATCTGAAAATAACTGTGTTATATTGTTTGAGGAAAGTCGTTTTAAGCCTGAACACAGAATTATCATGGAGTTATTCAAACACCATCCGTACAGAAAATGGTTTACAAGAAGTAAAAATGTGCCTGTTCAGTACATACAACAATGGTGGAAACATCTTAGGTTAGAAGATAATAAGTTTGTGTCTGAAATTGGAGGAGTGACATTTGTCTTATCTATCTCTGCACTAAGAGAAATGCTGAATCTACCAGAGAAAGATGATGTACAAAGAAGAACAGATTTTGAGGATTCACCCTTAACAGAGGAATTAATAGCAGAGTTTATGAAGTTGGGATACAATGAAGGATTGAGGACTCTCAGTTTGTTCAGAAGAAACAAATTACCACCTATTTGGGCTTGCTTCTTTCATGTGGTAAATAAATGTGTGTCAGGAAAGAATAGTTCTGCAGATCAAGGTTCTAAACAAATTCTTCAGATATTTCAGGGTTTAGTAAAGAATAGGCATTATGACTATACTTTAATACTTTGGGAAGATATGAAGAATACATTTGAGAAGAATCAGAAAGCAATTCAGAAGAAAACAAAGGATGCTCCACTGACATACATTCCTTACATAAGGTACTGGCAAATTGTTATTTGGTATGCCATGCAGGAAAACAGAACAATCTCAAGAAGAACAAATGAAGAGCATGGTCCTACATTTTATTTGGGTAAGATGACCTCAGTAACAAGACTTGAAAACTATCCCAATCATAAACTATTGCCCAAATCACTTAGGAGCTATATTCCAAGGGAAAGTGAGATTTTAAAAGCTTATTGCACCTCTATGGGAATTGAATTACCTCAAATCCCTACCCAAGAGGACCAACCTGAGAAGAGAGGTGAGGGGTCTAGTCGAATTAAAGAGGGGGAGGATGTTCAGATGGGTGAACATTCTGAGAGACTTGAGGGGGAAAATTCTGAGAGCTTGGTTAGATTTGGTGAGGAAAAACAGAATGAGAGTGATGAGGATGAGAGATTGTCAACAGAGGTTCAAACAGAAAGAGATGCCTCTGAACCAGCTAATCTTGACCAGGTAACCACAAATGCTATTGGTTCACATCTTTTGGTGTCCAATATTGAAACAAACACCATGGACCTAGTGGTGGATCTTGAACAACCCATCCATATCCACTCAGAAGCATTTCAACATGCTACTGTTTCACACAAATCCGGGGAACCATCCCAAACTCATTTGGAGGGAGGTGATAAATCCCAATTTATTTTTCAACACATTGAGTCTGAATATCACAGTCCTATTCATATTGAGCCTGAAATTCCTTTTGACACTTGCACAAATCAGGAATTTCGTATTCCTGAAACAACATTCATAGACATACCTAATGTTGGGTGTCGAGGATTGGATGGAAGTCCTGGTGAGGTGAACATTACAAAAGCCTCATTCAAACGTGCATCTGTTGTACAAGATGACTGTGTGTTATCTACAGGCCATGAGCCCTCTGGGCACATGAAAACTGGACCATCTGTTGGTTCAGGTTCACTGTTAGAAACTTCTGAATTTGAAAAGATTCAGAAACAAAACAAGGAGATGGGGGAAAAAGTAGAAAATTTGGAGAAGAGGGTGGAGGATTTGAATGACGAGATGTCAGAGTTGAAAGTTGTGTTGGAGAAAAAGTTGATTTCTGTTGAAACCAAAGTAGATGATGTAAAGAAATCCTTGGATTCTCACAAAAAGGAGATCGTGGATATAATGTCTGGTTTTCAAAAAGATATGTTAAAACAGATGCAAGGTATGCAGGAATCTATACTGAAAGCACTGAGTGTATCTTTGGCTTCTACTTCAAAGCCTCTTGATCCTGTTCCTATTGCAGAAGCTGAACCTGAAGTTGCTTTTAATCAGAACTTGAAAAGAAAGTTTGATGATAATGATCCTCATGATCATCAAAAGGGGGAGAAAAGACAAAGGTTAAGTTCTGATGATGATATTGGCATAGAAGATTTTGAGATGGCAGATATGCAATTAGCTAGTACAAAAAGTTCAGAAGATCAGATACAGGAAAATATAAAGGCAATAACTCAGATAGTTCAGATTGATAGCTCAGATACAGAGGAAATGGAGTTGGAAAGTACAGATGGTGGTGAGTCAGATAAAACAGAGGAATTGAACTTAGACATAGAAATGGAAAGAAACTCAGATGAAACTGAAGCTATTGAGGAATCTGCATTGAGATCAGAAAAGACAGTTGAAAGTGAAGTGGTCAACATGTGTACAGATATTGTGGTGTATAACAAAGAAATTATGACGGATTCTGAATTAAAAGAAAGGAGGTTAAGTGAAGAGTTGATCAGAAGGATGCATAATAGTTTAGTCAGAGCTTTGAATGTTCAAAAAGTTCAGCAAGGAATAAAAATGATAAGACCTATTGATCTAATGGGAGAAGAAGACAGAACTGTGAATTATACTCAGGATTTTGAAGATGATTTTAGATTTAACTTTTGTGATGAGTTAAATACAGAAGAAGAGTATGTGAAAGTGAAAGACTTCTTTATGCCTTCTGAGTATGTATTCAGAAAACCAATTGAGATCCCAAAGATTAAATTGCAAAGACTAGAAGAACCTGTATGTGATTTCATTCTAGAGTTAAGTGATGTGCCCTTAGCCAGACAATTTCATGATGATATTTTTCCTGAGGAAATATATGATAATCTCTACTACACAGAAGGAGAGTATGAGCCTTTGGAAAGTAACATTGATGGTTTTATGGATGACAGAGCTCAGATGGTCTACTCAGAAGCTTCTAACAGGTTCAGAGTTCCTGACTCAAAACTGCATATTCAGAAAAGAATTGAGAAAGTTCTGATGTTTCAACAAGATGAATTCAATGGTTTAATGTTTGTTAGAATGGAAGTACTGAAAGAAAGAAATACAAAGGTTTCCATGTCTACCTTTGATTTTCACAGATTGACTCTTGATGATCAGATCTTTCTAGTCAAGTTCTTTGCTAGCACTGAAGAAGCCTTGATAGAAATTGAATGCAGAAGACTTCTGGGTATTTATGTCAGAAATATATACTTGTATGACTTCCAATTGGCTATTGAAGAAAGAAAAGAAAAGTGTAATCTGAGTTCTCCCACAAAGAAAACAGAAGTTGATTTGCATGTGAAGGGATTTGTGAATGAAGGAATGGAGACAGAAGGGTTCAGATATATAGTTCACGAAAGGCTTGAATTGTTCAGATTAAAAGAGTTGGTAAAGTACAGTGATGCAACTCTGAATTGGTTGTTGATTAAAATGGAAGTAAGTATGGAAGCTGAAAAAGAGAGTTTGAAGAAGAGATGTATAAACTGTGTGAAGAGGAGGTTGGATCTTAGAAGAAAAATCAGAAATAGTAGTGAATGGTTGCTATCTGAGGTGAATCCCAAAAAGATTCTACATAATGATTTTGTGTTTCCTGCTGAGTATGAAGTGAATGGAATTTTGTCAGATGAAGTTGAAGAAATGCAGAACACAATATCTCAGAATGTGCAGATAACTAGTTTTGATCAAGCTGAACAGTCTGAACCAAAAGAAGATGAAATATCCATTGATCTAAATGGATACTTTCTTGAATTTGATTTACCTGAGTTCTTCAAACCAAAAGAGGTACAATTCTTGGATGTGTATTATGATAGACCTAAGGAGACTCAGATCTGGTTGGCTGAAAAATTAAGATGTCTTGGCAAAACAAAGCAAGCTGTTTACTCAGATTTTTTAATCACTGGAATCAGAGAATTGAGGGTTAAGAAATTCAGAAAGATGGAGTACTTATCTTTTGAAGTTCTGAGAGAAGATGGCAAGGTTTATTACTTTACTGATGCAGATTTTGAGAAACTATCAGTAGTTGACTTCTACAGATTACACAGCTTTCTATGCTTCAAAGAGTCGAGCAAAGACAGAAATGAAAGGAAGGCCAGAAGTGTGGTAATTGAGGCCATGTTCTACATCTTAAGGTGGCACTGCTATACAGATTTTCAAATAGCTTTGTACCTACAAAAGTCATGTGTTTATCTGGCAAATCCCAACACAGATCATGAACAGAAAAAGAAGTTAAAGACTGGAAGTGTTCACAAATATCCAGATTTGGGAGTATTTTTGAAAAACAAAAGTGGAAAGATTTTCTTCAGAGCAAAGGAAACCGCAAAATACTGTTCTGGAACTTTAAGAATCATAAAGCATAATTTGGAGAAAAAGATGCTGAAAGTGAAGGAAGCAAACATGACTCAAGAAGCAATCAATCAGCAAGTTGAGATTATTCAAGAAATCATTGACAAAATTGATAAAAGGCTTAATCTGAGAAATGTGCTACTTCAGAAGATTGTTCCTGCTCTGAAAGAACTGGATGATGCAAAGTTTAAGTTTATTTGACAAAAAGGGGGAGATTGTTAGATCTGAAGTTTTGTCAATAAACCAAGTGTTGAAGATCTGATAAGAAGACTCAGATGTTCTGAGTAGAGAAGTCAGAGGTCTGACTGTGAAAGCTCAGAAGTATTGATCAGTGGAAAGAGAAGTCAGATGTCTGAGTTAAGGAGTCAGAAGATCTGAGAACCTTTATCAGAAGAATGTTCAGAAGTTCTGAACTACCTGTTCAGAACTTATGACGAGATACTTTACTTAGTATTTTATAAACTAATTAGGACACGTGTTATGTTCTTATTAGTCTTTCTTCTTTGTACTGTAGCTTTAAGATGTCCGTTGCAGTATAAATAGTAGTTAGCTCTATGTTGCTAACTGATTGATTTTTCCCGTATAACTTTGTATTCATTCTCTGTAATCTTTGAGATTCTCTCTCTCTTAGATCTGTAATTCTGTTCATCATTGAATACAATTGGGCTTGATCATACAACTTCTCAATTACTGCTTTCTATATTGATTGTAAGATTAGATCCTGTTCTTTCAGATCCAGATTCAATTTCCGGTATTGGGATTGAGTTCTGGAAACAAATTAAATTCCAGAAATGGGATGGGCTGGAGATCCGGTATTTGAGTGATACCGGAAGTGGGCCGGAGATCCGATATTTAAGTGGTACCGGAAGTGGGTTCGATTTTGGATCCGGAAGTGGGACTAAATTCCGGTACTGGACCGGATCCGGTGTGGTATAAATTTCGGAAGAGTTTTGGGCTTGGGCTCGGCATCATTTAATTCCGGAAGAGTTTTGGGCTTAGGATCCAAGTGGGTTTTAATTTTAGGATACAATTCGATTGAAATTATTGTCTCCTTTTAGATCGAGGTTTCAGAATATTTTCTAAATATAATTTTAGAAGAAGAACATTTGAGGATACAATAAGTTATCCGGTGGTTATAGAATTGATAGTGTTATGGAATACAGTATGATATGTTTTGATACATATATATTAATAGTGTAATGGATCCATAGGCACTGATAAGTACTGTAACGAGGAGTAGGCATAAAGTAAATTGTAATTCCGTTGACCTATAATGTGGAATGTAATTCCCATTTCGAGAGGTGATGAGACCTATAATGTGGAATGTAATTCCCATTTCGAGAGGTGATGAGAAACAAGAATTAGGCATAAAGTAAATTGTAATTCCTGATTTCTATGGGAAGGTCGGAGATAGGCATAAAGTAAATTGTAATCTCTACTTCCAGTCCAAGAAATAGGCATAAAGTAATTTGTAATTTCTTGGATAATAGCAATGATCTAGAATCAGCAATGATTCATTGTAGGCTCTTATTTGTGATGATATGACTTTCTGAATGTTAGTCATATCCATGGGGTCGGGTATATTCCCGTCATTGAGATGAGCACGTGTACGGTAAGAATGGTTTGAACCAGGTTTGTTTATATGCTTTGGATATCTGAGTTTTCAAAGTTGTTAATGTTTTAATTTGAATTTGGATGTTCTCACTAGGCGTAAGCCTAATTGTTCAAATTAAATCTTCTTACCAGGTACATGATAGGGAAGTAATGGGCTGTGGGACGAGAGCTTTTGAAGTATTCAACTTTTGAGATAAGCGGAGAATTTAGCTAACGCGATGAGGCTTTTTGATGGATTGCTTAGATAACCCAATTAATCTGATTATAGTTGACATGATTAGATTGATAGGTTATTTGGAGAATTCAATATTTGTAAATATGAACCCTCATAGTTAATTCTCTCCTTATATATATAAACGTTTGGATGTTATTTTGTTATATCTTGTTACAATTTGATGTTCAAATTGGCCCTGATTTTTAGGGTGTTACATAATTACTATTGCATGAGCCAACTCAAAAAGGGAAATTACAAGCGTAAGAGTCAATTTGTAAATGTATCCAAATGAAAGATTTATAACAACCGACTAATCTAAATCCTATTGTAGAATTAAGATTACAAAAGGGTTGTGATTTCTAATCGTGTAGATCTTCTATGGTCGATTCACAAAAGCATTTCCCAAGGCTCACGCGCTCCGCCTAGTATTTCTTAACAACGGCTCCACTAGAACCTGAGATCCAAAGCAAAAATCAAACAAGTGTTAAAGTAAGAACACATAATAATACTAGCATGTTAAAGTAAGAATCAGTATCTCGTATTCCACAATAGATTTGAAGTCAATGGGGGAGACCCATAACACCAAGAAGTTCCACCCAAAGAGTCGAGATACCTTAGTGCCATCCGTATAAAAGCGACACCAAAGGCCCGACACATTCGGGGATACAACAAAGGCATTTCCCCAAAATGGAGAGGGTCTAGGCACATACCCATAGGGTGGTGCCCAAGTCTATGTCCTCCTAGTGAACACTTAACTTGATTCATTTAAAGTCCAACTTAGCCACAAGCCATATCAATATGCATAATCAATGTAAAGGGCTTCCATTTGTAGCACATGATTTACCATCTATCGAAGCGCATATTTTATATGTGAGGGTGCACATAGTTCATGTAGGGTCATTTACATCCAATAAGCCACATTGGCTAAATAGCTTAATCATTAAGACATGCTTAATACCATTAAAGTAGATTTATAACCTTTGGGTGTGAAACCCTAAACCTACCAAAACAAAATGTCCTAGCATCACGTATATAACCCATCAACACTTCTACAAACCAAGAATACTTCCATTAAGTCAACAAGTCATGTTTCCAAAATTAGGGTTTCCAATGAAATGAAGAAACAAGGAAAATAACCCGTAATAAACATGGATCTAGTTAAGGGTAGATTAGAACACTCACAATCTAGGTTTTTAGACCAAAACCTACATGGATGAAACCCTAGGTGTGGAGGAAAATGCAAGGTGAGACTTGGAGTTGCAAGTGCTAAATTTGTTGGAAGAATCCTCAATAAATGCTCCCAAATGCCCCAAGATGATCAATAAATGAAACTCTAATCTATTGGGGATTTAATTAAGTGAGAGAAGGGTTTTGGAAGTAAAAATCCCCATCTTAACCCTAAAAATATCGGCTGGGAAAAGTTGAGATAAGAGTGTGAGAAATAGTAGCTAAAATCGCGTTTTTATAGCATCAGTACTCGACGGGCGATAGTGCCCGGCGATTGTGCCAAGGGCTCTCTCGCACGGGGAACTCTCGCGAGAAATATACAACAACTCCCCCAAGCCACTCGCGAGCATGACACGCGATTGTGCCAAGGGCACTCTCGCCGTGTCACTCTCGCATAGAGTGTACCGAGAGTCAGCAAACACATGGCGATTGTGACACGTGATTGTGCCATTGGCACTCTCGCGGTGTCACTCTCGCACACCCACATGCGCACCCCAAAATTTCTACAAGATAGCCACGTTTGAGATAAAGCATGAGATCACGTAAGTTTAGTCATGACGGGAATTAGAGAAAGTGTAGAATTGCATGCAAAGCTTAAGTGACGTAAGGATGCTTAGGAATATGAGGTTGGCATTACGGGTGTTACAATCACTTATAGCATCACTACATTTATGAAAATATATTATTTTAAACTTACAAACGAACCTATAAAACAAAGTAATTATTTTAGAAAACTTACCATTGATCTAGCCATTTAGGGGTAAATGAAGACCGAAGGATCAGTAGATAGGTCGACAAACCCTCATATTTCGAGCAGTGGATCCTCTCAAACTCCTCCGAAGAATTCGACTTATACCCCATGTCTCTCTCTACAATAGACAATTAAGTGAAGTTGTTAGTAGACAAGAAAGTCTAATTATATATTCAGAAAAATTGTAGAGTTGCCATTCGATGTCGATGTTGTGTAGCACTAAGCGAAGTGTAATACCCCGGGTAAGTTCGTTAGTTAAATCCTAAGTTCGTTAAATTTATTTAACTCTATAATTGATGTTTAGGGTAAGTTTGGGTTAATTTATGAGTTTAGGGGTGTTTTGGTCATTAGTGAATAGTTTAGGTCCAAAATGGTAAAATTAGTTTGATATTACCCTTTTAGCTTCAGATATTTTCATTCAGCAGAAATATCAGATTTCAAGTGTGTGTATGTGTGTGTATTGAGACAAAAGAAGAAAAGGAAGAAAAGAAAGGTTAGGGCATCATTTGGATTCATTGGAAGTGAAACTAAGGTATGTTCCTTTACATTATATGTTGGTAATTTCTAGTAGATAGTTTCTATCGGAGTAGAATCATCGATTTCACACCTGAGGTTAATTTCTGTCGAATTTGGGTAGAATTTAGGTAAACAACAGAGGTTTACGGACACATTATGATGGTGTCCGGTAGTTTCTTTTGATAGTATCCGGAAGTTGTTCTAATGGTGTCCGGACGAGTCTCATCCGGTAAGTTCTTCTTTTCCTTAAGTTTCTGGGTGATATTAGATACCGGATGGTGTCCGGCTTACTTTGGTTTCCGGATGTTGTCCGGATTATTTATGTCGTCCGGAAAGTGATGTTGTCCGGTTTAGTTAGATTGTCCGGAAAGTTATGCTGTCCGGATTGTTTAAGTTGTCCGGATAGTCTTGTGGTGTCCGGAAACGTTAAGCTGTTTGGTTACTGTCGGAGATTCCAGGTGCTTTTGAGTATCCAGTAACCTGTGTTTTGTTGACTATTGGATAGGGAATGAGTGAGAACTGAATATATTGTGGACTCAACTTAAGTTCGGCTTTGGGGGTAACATTTGAGGATTAGAGTTATCTAGAGTTCTTAGGTTTAATAAGTTTTATGTGTTCTAATTGGTAAAGAGATACTTGTATCAAATTGTTTCAGATTCTGTGGATTTGGGGTGAAAGCTGAACTGTTTTTGAGAAAGGATTGGACGCATTGTGATAAGCAATAAGGTGAGTTTTACTTTAAAACGTTTTTAAACTGGAATACATATATATGTGGAATGAGAATGTGATAAATAGTGTAATAGTGTGCATATTATGTTTATATGAGTATTACACTACATGAGTAAAAGTTGGCCGGGCTTAGGACCGGTGGAGTTGGCTGTACAAAGGGACAGCGGTGTTGGCTGTATTAAGTACAGCGGAGTAAATTGATTAGTTGGCTCGCAACCATCTAATTTGGCCATGGGAATGAGACAGGAAAGTACACAATGCATGAGTCCTAAGTGGTATTTATATTTGTGTTATGTATATGGTGTTTGTGCAAATGAATTCCAACTAACAGGGATTTTCTCACTTAGACCACTAGGTCTAACCCTCATTTTGTTTTAAAAATATGTATTCCAGGTCGTGGATCGGGTAAGAGCAAGTGAATAGAGTAATCGGTGGCTAGCTTTTGGGAAGACTTATAATGTGAAGACTATGACGTGTTTTGTAGTTATAACCTCATTATCAGATATCATGTATTTAGTTAGCGAAAAGTTTGTAATGAAACACCTTATTTTGGATTGTAAAGACTAAGGGACCATACTTGTTATATGATGTATCTTGTTATGTAACAATGTTATGCAATGTATGTTATTTAATGCTTGTTTGGGAATCCGGGTCGTTACAGATGGTATCAGAGCCCTAGTTTAAGAGATTTAGGTATTCGTATCTGTACCTAGACTTAAACTGCATGTGAAGTAGGATGTCCCTATTATATTATAACCTTGGGATGCTAAATATAAAAAGGTAGAAGGAACATCATGTAAGGTATTTTCAAATTACATTTGGCCAGTGTAATCATGAACTTACAGGTACATGTTTGAACTGGAAAACCTTATTATATGGAGTATGTGCTTATGTGTATATTAACCTCGTTGAAATCTACAGAATGGAAAGTGGTACTCGACGTACAAATAGGGAGGAAGAAGGAAACCCTAGTAGAACTAATCCAACAGTCGAGACAAGGGGAAGAGGGGGAGAAAGAGGCAGGGGCAGAACTGGAGGCAGAGTTCAGCCGCGGGGTAATGAATTTGTTACAAGAGATGATTTGATGGCTGAAATGGGAAGACTGCAAGCAAGTATACAGGCTATGTTCGACCGAACTCGAAATACTGAAACTGAAATACCAGATCCTAATCTGGAAGACGAGATGCCTATTACACCTACTGTCATACCAGTGCCCAGGAAGTGTGACTATAAGATGTTTTTAAGTTGCAAACCTCCAACCTACGCAGGAGAAAGAGATCCAGTGAAGGCCATCAGGTGGCTAAAAGAGATAGAAGCTGTCTTCAAGACCAGCAATTGCGCTGAAGAAGATAGAGTGCTATACGGAACCGCGATGTTGAAAGCAGATGATTTATATTGGTGGGAAGCTCTCATTACCTCTAGAGGATCTGATGTGTATTCTACTTTCTCTTAGGACGAATTCACTACAGCTTTTGAGAGACAGTTTTGTCCACAAGCAGCAGTTAGACAATTGGAGGAAGAATTCATGAACCTACAACAAGGGAGTTTATCGGTTAGGGATTATATAGCTCGTTTCCTGGAGAAGTCTCGTTTCGCAGAGTACTATGTTGCCACGGAGGCACTGAAGATGGAAAGGTTTATTTTCGGGTTAAAGTCAGAAATCCGAAGTCTTGGGATTGCAAAGGGACCGGAAACCTTCTCAGCCGCAGTAGATGCCGCAGAAAATGTGGAACGGGATAGAGGAAGAGATGCTGGTGATAAGAGTGCTGGAAAAAGAAAATGGGAAGGACCACAGTATGATCCAAAGAAGTCCAGATTTCAGAGATTTGATAGTCATACACCTTTCAGACCAGCTGAAAGACCTTGCCCAAAATGCAACCGTTTTCATCAAGGAAATTGTCAAGTTGATCTTCGAGTGTGTTACAAGTGTGGAAAGACCGGCCATATTGCTAAAGACTGTAAAGTAACTCGATTCTGTTTCTTATGCAATTCTCCTGATCACATTCAGTCTGATTGTCCACGGGGGAGAATACAACAAGGTGGTACTTCAGTGAGACCAGCGGGTGTAAGACCGGTAGTACCACGGCCAGAGTTACCAAGAGCTAGGGGTTGTGCCTTTCAGATGACAGCACAAGAAGCGGAGGAAACTCCTGATGTGGTTACAGGTACATTTTTAATAAACTCTACACGTGCTAAAGTGTTATTTGACTCCGGTGCAAACCGATCGTTTGTGTCTCCTTCGTTTGCTGCTTATATGCATTTAAAGCCTAAAGTGTTAGATCATGCTTTAATGGTAGATACTGCAAATGATAATCAAGTACCGGTTAAAGAGGTATTTGATAGTTGTGTGATAAATATAGATGGGTGTGGAGTACCTATCCAGTTGTTTCCTATAACTTTGATCGAGTTTGATGTGGTAGTGGGAATGGATTGGTTAGCCAGGAATACAACGGGGGGAACTTTTCGAATTAGATCCTTATATTGAGAGAACCATCCGTCAAAGAAGGAGAATTCAAAGTGTTAGGACATTTTGTAATGAGAAAGTTTTGTAAAGCATGGGCTTGCTTATCGGGCTTGGTCTTAGTGCTTAATGGGCCTTAGGCTTTACTATATAATGTGTTAGTGAGCTCATTTGTAAAGTGTGCACTAGAATGAGAGCTCCAATGTAGAGAGAGAGGGCTAGAGCTTTAGAGAGAGAATCATCCTCCGTGTACTTGAATGTTAAGATATAATATGAGGATGATATTCTTGATCCAATCTCTCTCTAATTACTTGAATTGTTTATGATAATGGGACTAACAATTGGTATCAAAGCCGAATTGAAGACATTTCTTCGATACGATCATCAGATCTCGACAATTCAAGTGAAAAAGTGTCGTTTCGATTCGTTCTTCACGATCCATCTATATGTAAGTGTGTTCTAATCACCTAAACATTCAAAGATCTGTTTGAAATTCGATTCCAAACCAATTCTAATATTCAGAATTGAATATCGACAATTATTCGGTGATTTTCAATGATTTTAGAGATTTTCGGTGTTCATCGTGAAAATCTTAAGATCCGGAGATTTATTTGTGCATGGATCGATTCTAGCTTCCCAGATTGATTTCTATATTGTTTTTGGATAGTGTAAATCATTCAGATCTGGAAAATCTCTTCAAGAGATGTGAATTTGATTTAGAAAAGGATGACAGAGGTTCTCGAAGTGTTCATGAAATTGAAAATCAAACTTGAGGATTGAGAATATTTTAATCAATAAATTCTTCTCAGGTCTGTTAGTCTCTAATTTTAGAGCATAAAGCAACTTTTAGATCTGATTTTGGTCGAAAAATCAGTGAGTTACATGTTCTGGAAGTCGACAGTGCCATTCTCGCCGGAAAAATGGGAGTAACCGGAAGAAACTCACTTTTCGCCGGATTTTGCTTTAAATCCATCTCAGATCTGATCATTTTAATAAATTGATCAGTTTGCAATAATTTTGAGTGAATTCCAGCATGAATTCAATGATTTTTTGATGTTGGAAGTTACTCGCCGGAAAAACGAAATTGTCGGAGGTTCGCCGGAGTTATCATTCTTATACGATTAAACCTCCACAGAGAAGTTCATTATGAAGTTTCGATCATATTTGTGTAAGTTCCAGCAAGAAAACGTTATTTTTTAAGAATTGTTGGAAGTTGGCCGGAAAATCGCAACCTGTCGGAATCTGGAAAACTATCGTCGGAAAATTCATACATGTTGCACGATGAATGTTCAATGTTATCGCATGCATCCTATGCGACATAAAAACATCTTTGTCGCATGCCATGTTGTTCATCCTTGTCGCAAGGTGGTCACGCGATCAAAAGTTGTCGCATAAATCATCTCACCGGAGCTCTTCACCGGAAAAATGAGTTTATTATCGGAAGTGTGATGCTGCTGTTTTAATCTGTTGGTCCCGAAGGGCTATACAAGTTTGTAGAAGGGGGGGTTGAATACAAACACACGTTTTTACTTTTCTAAATTGTTTATTGATAAATCAAGACAATTTACAACTTGTTGTGGAACAAGATAAGGATAAATCCTAATCTAAACAAGTTGGAACACTAAGTTTTCTTGCACTAAGAAAGAGAAGGAAATTACTAATAATAACCTATCTCAAAGATATAAGAAGGATGACTCGACCAGAGTTTACGAGTACTTCAAAATGAAGATGACTTGTCCAGAGTTAGCAAGTACTTAGAAATGAAGTGAGGACTTCTTCTTATATACTGCATGCAGTTAATGCATAGCAGTTTATACTTTACACGTGGCAGCAACTGATTGGTTGTAGGATCTGACTTGAGTAGACAACCTTAGTAGCCGCATAGTGCACAGTGTAGAATCAGTGTTGTTGTAGGATTACAGACAGAAGGGATGTCCGTTCTGACAGTTCGTACGGAGACGTGCAACGGAGGTAAGACAATAGTAACATACAGGGAGACTTCATGATCAACTTTCGTTGAGTCAGATCTTTATCAGCGAATGATAAAGTTCAGCGATTGCTGAAGTCTTCTACTTGATACTTCACGTTGAATGGACAGGTCTTGCTTCGCTGATATCCGCATCAGTTCATGAGTAGACTTGTCGCTGGTTCTTGAGCTTGATCTTCGACTCCAGCGTAGAACTTTGGTTGACGTGAAACTTGTCTTCAGGGATCATAAGTAAACAACTAACTTATCAGCGATCATCTCATAGACTGAATAGGCTCAGAGCTATATGATGATGAACAGTGTTCGCTGAATATCTAATCTAAAGAGTGAGAGTTCCTATCAGCGGTACTGTAAAGTCTTAGTACTTATCAGCGATAGTGAAACTCTGATACATGTTTTTTACTTACAATTTTCACTAAGTGTTTAAGAGAGGGTCATTATAAAATCACTGAGGGTTTGGATCAACAATCTCCCCCTATTTGATTATGACATAGCAACAGAGAAAATTGCTATTTAATGAAAACATAAGGATAAAAAGTACTCATAAAATATTTGTCCCTTTTACTGTTTTCTGGGATCTTTTCAGTACTGATGGAGTAAAGTACATTCGCTGAAATTTTTCTTTAAACTTCGTAAAGATTACAGAGGGAAGTAGAAAAATTACAAGTACAACAAATAAAATTACAAGTACAGAATATGTAGACAGATAAGGATAGAAAGAATTACAAGGTGATCCCATCCGTCAAAAGGTTCTTCCTTGATGAGATGTTCATCGAGGGTCTTTGATGTGGGAATCATCCAGCAGGGACATATACTCCTTGATTCTTTTTGTTCAGAGCTTCTTCAAAAATCAAGGGCTTCAGGTGTCTAGCTTTAATGTCGCGTCTGACTTCACACCAGTATATGAGATCTCTGAGTTGTTCGATGGGAGTGATTGGAAGCTCAGAGATGCGTTGAAAGTGATGATTTCCTTGGTAGTCTAGAAAGAATATACCATAAGGATCACTGTAACGTCCCAAAAATTACAAGGAAATTTAAAATTTTTAAAACATACATTTCATTATAAAACAACCATAATCAAGTAATTCATGTCTTAATTGAAATTAACGTCGTTGACTCAAACCGTCAAACAAAGTTTATGCAGCGGAAAATTATATAATTAAATTCAAAGGGGTCGAAAGTGAAAATTTAACAATCTTTGGTACTCTGCGCTTGATGTGTGTACGGTCACGCCTGACTGCCGCCCGCACCTGAAATCACAACATATTGGGAAAGGGTAAGCTAAACGCTTAGTGAATCCAACCACACACGTAGGTAGCAACCACACGCACATCGCCCCTACTCGCATGTAAGCCACATCACTAACACCATAGATACAAGCCACCAATTAATTATTATATAAATACAGACCTCGGTCCCACCGAGTACACCAAATATATTAATACAAGCTCAGTCCCACCGAGCCCTCGGTCCCACCGAGCCCCTCAGTCCCACCGAGGTGTACACAGGCATAAATATTCCACATAAGAATTCAACAAATCGTAACCAATTATCACGTCCCAACTAATTCATGTAAGCACATAAATACACGTAATAACACGTAACACCCAAGAACAACATGCATGAAATTCCTAACTACGTGGTGAGAGAACTCACCTCAAGGCTAAGCAATGTGCTCACGAATCGCAACACCGACACGGCAATCTTCTTCACTTTTTCCCACCTAAATAAGTATAAAAAAAATCAAAGGAAAGTCCCGACCCATAACACGTTTACTAGCTTTCAAAAGACTAAATATTCCAGCTTTTTATTTAAAAATACGGGTCTGTTCAGAACCTGTTTTACCCCTTTAAAACTGATAAATACAGAAATCAAAATCCATAGTTACGAAGTTCTAAGTCTTACGATTTCAGGGACGTATCGCACGCGTCCTAACGATTTTTCTATAATTTACTATGGACTTTACCAAAATGATTCGCAGAACAGCGAACAACCGGACCTTTCAGTACAACATGGCAACTTAGCCCTAGCTATGGTCCGAACTGGTCTTTCTGCAAAACAGAGGAAACTTAATAGACTCCGAAACGAAACCTTTGGCACCAGTCCCATCCCAATCCGACATTCCAAGCAAAAGTTATGCATAAAACAAAACAGGGACAGAAAGCTGGAAGTTTTTCAGACCAGGCTGTATAAACAGCCCCATACGGCCTAGCTACAGGCTTAAACAGATTTTCGGGAAAACACTAAAAACTTTCCTGACTCGATTAGTGAACTTCGGCCACCGATTTCATTTCAATCCGAGCTACGAGTAAAGAGTTACGGCCACGACAAAACAGTGGCAGAAAATCGTCATTCACATAAAATGACAAATCATGATTACTAAACCATTAAGACATGGCTTAATGCATACAGACCCGGACAGAACTTTGGCTTACTGTTTTAGGGATAATATGGGTTGGACAACCCATGCACCACCCACTGCCGCCTCCGGCGGCGGTGGTGTTTAGCGGCGGCGACGACGGTTACGGTAACACTATCCAACGGAACCTCCTACCGACACCCACTCCCGACTCACCCGCCACTTACCACCCGCACGCACACCCTGCCGCTGCCACCGCGGCGTGCAGCGGCGGCCCCACCGCCGGCAGCCGTGGCTGCAGCGGTGGTGGTGGCGGTTTGCGGCCGTTTCCAACAAAAACAATAACAAAGCGACCCATAGAAATTTAGGAAACGAACATACCTCCCCACGCGATTCTTCCACTCTTTTCCGGCGAGGACGGTTTCTTCCTTCTTCCCTTTTCCGGCAGCCCTCTCCCTCTTTCTTCTCTTCTCTTTCTCGGCTGCACTTCCCCTCCTTCTCTCTTTCGTTCCCTCTCTTTCTCCCTTTTGTTCTTCTTTCTCACGGATGAGCACAAAACAAAGGGAAGGAAGGGTAGGGCCGTAGGGTTCTGCTGCCAAGGGGATGAAACCGATGGAAGGGAAAGGGGTGGTCGTTAATGGGGCCATAACTCATGCAAAAATGGACTTTGCCCCTTTTAGTCCCTCCAAAATCCCATTTCTAACAAAAAACCCACCAAGGTTAAAGTTATTCGGTTATTAGGTCCGACACGACTATCCTTGCTAACGGAAAAACATGATAAACACAAAAAGGTTCTCAACAAAAAAAATAGGATACGTACCGGGATACTGGCTTTACAACTCTCCCCCGCTTGTATTAGACTTCGTCCCCGAAGTCTACACCCGCAAACAGCTCCGGATAATTCTCTCGCATCTCCGCTTCAGGTTCCCAAGTCCACTCGGAACCCTTTCGGTGTCTCCATTGAACCTTCACCAAACCAACGACCTTGTTCCGCGAGGTTCTCGTCCTCCTGTCAAGAATAGCAACTGGCTTTTCCACGTAATTAAGCCGCTCGTCGATCTGAATATCTTCGAGCGGTACTACTGCAGACTCATCCATCACACACTTCCGCAATTGTGAAACGTGGAAGGTGTTGTGAATCAAGTTCAGTTCCTCAGGTAGCTCCAACCGGTAAGCCACTTTCCCCACGCGGGCGATGATCCGGTAAGGCCCAATATAACGAGGCCCTAGCTTCCCCCGCTTACGAAACCGGATCACCCCTTTCCAGGGTGAAACCTTCAACAATACATAATCACCCACCTGAAACTCCAAGTCGGATCGCCTTTTGTCGGCGTAGCTCTTCTGCCGACTCTGTGCAGTAACCAAACGGTCCCGCACCATCTGAATTGTCTCGGTCGTCTTCAACACGATGTCAGTACTCCCTAACACCCGATGCCCAACCTTGCCCCAACAAACGGGCGTCTTGCATTTCCTACCGTACAACAACTCGTATGGCGGCATGCCAATACTAGAGTGGTAGCTGTTGTTGTAGGAAAATTCCGCCAAAGGTAGGTACTGATCCCAACTACCTCCAAAATCGATGACACAAGCTCGAAGCATATCCTCGAGGGTCTGAATGGTTCGCTCGCTCTGTCCGTCCGTCTGTGGATGAAAGGCCGTGCTAAAGTGTAACCGTGTACCCATCTCCGACTGGAACTTCTCCCAAAACCGAGAGGTAAAACGAGTATCCCTGTCGGAGACAATCGAAACTGGCACCCCGTGCCTGGCCACGATCTCGCGCACAAACACCTCCGCAAGCTTCTCCGCCGAGGAGCTCTCCCTGATGGCCAAGAAGTGTGCACTCTTGGTCAGACGGTCAACGATCACCCAAATGGCATCGTTCCCACGGGGAGTCCTTGGGAGTTTCGTTATGAAGTCCATAGTAATCTCTTCCCATTTCCAAACCGGGACCTCCAACGGTTGCAATTTCCCATGAGGTCGTTGATGTTCCGCTTTGACCTTCCGACAGGTCATACATACCTCAACACATCTAGCAACATCCCGCTTCATGCCGGGCCACCAGTAACCTTCGCGCAAGTCCCTGTACATCTTTGTAGCCCCCCGGGTGAATCGAGAACTTGGACTTATGCGCCTCATCCATTAGTACCTGCCGGTTCCCACCGATGAATGGAACCCAAACCCTACCATGTCGAGTTAACAACCCCTGACTATCACGAACAAAATTCGAGATTTCCCCCGACACTCTTTCCCGCTTTGCATTTTCCTCCAAGACAGCCACCTCTTGAGCGCTTCCTATCGACTCCAGGATAGGTGTAACCACTGTCAATCGCTGACAATAACCCCTCAGTGGCTCACCGACCGGATGTCGGCTGAGTGCGTTCGCGACCACGTTCGCCTTACCCGGGTGGTAAAGTATCTCGCAGTCATAATCCTTAACCACATCGAGCCACCTTCGCTGACGCATATTAAGGTTCTGCTGATCCATCAAGTACTTGAGGCTCTTATGGTCAGTGTAGATCGTACACTTGACACCATAGAGATAGTGCCTCCAAATTTTAAGGGCAAACACTACCGCTCCCAACTCCAGGTCATGAGTCGGGTAATTTGCTTCGTGAGGCTTCAGCTGTCTAGAAGCGTAGGCTATGACCTTGCCGCGCTGCATAAGCACGGCACCCAAACCCTGATGTGAGGCGTCACAATATACTACCAAATCCTCCATGCCCTCGGGCAAGGTTAACACAGGAGCCTCACACAACCGCTTGCGTAGCTCCTCGAACGCCTTCTGTTGTTCCTCACCCCAACTGAAAGCCGCAGATTTCTTTGTCAATCGCGTCATGGGTAACGCGATCTTAGAGAAATCCTGAATAAACCTTCGTTAATACCCCGCTAATCCCAGAAAGCTTCGCACCTCAGTAGGAGTCTTCGGCACCTCCCACCGCATCACAGCTGCAATCTTAGATGGGTCAACCATAATACCATCCTGATTCACGACATGTCCTAGGAACTGGACCTCTCGTAACCAGAATTCGCACTTGGAAAACTTAGCGTATAAATTCTCTCGCCTCAATACTTCCAACACTTCTCGAAGATGCATCCCGTGCTCCTCCTTGGTCTTCGAATACACCAGAATGTCATCGATGAACACAATCACCAAACGGTCCAACATCGGACTACACACTCGGTTCATGAGGTCCATGAACGCTGGAGGTGCATTGGTGAGTCCAAAAGGCATCACCACAAACTCGTAATGACCGTATCGCGTACGGAAAGCCGTCTTTTCCGTGTCCTCACTCCTGACCCGCATCTGGTGGTACCCCGACCGTAGATCAATCTTGGAGAACCATGAGGCCCCCTGAAGCTGGTCGAACAAATCGTCAATCCTTGGCCAAGGATAACGATTCTTTACCGTAAGCTTATTCAGCTCTCGGTAGTCTATGCACATCCGTTGTGATCCACCCTTCTTCTTCACGAATAAGATAGGTGCTCCCCACGGAGAACAGCTCGGTCTAATGAACTGCTTTTCGAGTAGTTCTTGCAGCTGGGCGTACAGCTCTTTCATTTCCGGTGGGGCCAGGCGGTAGGATGCCTTGGCCACCGGAGCCGCACCCGGGATCAGATCGATCCGAAACTCTACCTGTCGTTCGGGAGGTATCCCCGGCAATTTCTCGGGAAACACGTCGGTGAACTCCCGTACCACAGGTACGTCTTCCGCAGACTTCTTCGCTTCCCCAACCCTCGTGTCTATCACGTATGCTAAAAATCCTTGCCCACTATGCTGAAGGTACCTCCGAGCTCTCGCAGCCGAACATATGGTCGTAGGCCGTCTAGACGAATCTCCCTGCACTAACAGTTCTCCCCCGCTTGGGGTTCGAACTCGCACTTGCTTGTGACGGCAAACGATCTCCGCGTCGAACTTATCCATCCAATCCATGCCCACAATCACACAAAGCTCCCGCATAGCAATCGGGATCAGGTCAATGGGAAACCTCACCCCTGAGATCTCTAAGGTGCACCTGCGAAACACGTCTGTGACCGTCAAGGTCCTATCATCAGCCACCTCAACAACCAGAGGTTAACTCAAGCGTCCTACAACTCGGCCTAAACCCTCGCTAAAAGTGCGAGACACAAAAGAGTGAGTAACCCCGCTATCAAACATCACAACTGCAGGCACCGAGTTAACTAGGAATGTACCTAACATATAATTCAACCACAAATAAATACATGACATGGAAAGGAAAGGAAAGACAAAAGGAAAGAAGTAAGGGATATACCTGTAACCACTTTAGGCGTCGCCTGTGCCTCATCCACCGTTAACTGGTGAACTCTACCTCGGGCCGCTCCCGCCCCTGGCTGACCAGCTCGACCATCAGTAATACGCAACGGGGCATTCCCAGGCACCCTCTGAGCTCCACCCCCAGCAGCTACCCCTGCTCTAGGACAGTTGGCCCTTACGTGGCCCGTCTGATTACAGTTGAAACAGACCAATAATGGCGTCTTACAATCCCGGCTAAGGTGACCGGGTTGACCACACTTAAAACACCCCTCCATTCTCCTTGCTCCGGTATCACGGGGCTTAAACCCGCCACTCCTAGAACCCGTGCGCGTACCTGTGAACCTCGAACGCTTCGGCACTGCCGAGATGGGCGTCACTGGCTGTGCCGCCTTCCGCTTCTTCGCTTGGGTCTCCAGCTCAAGCTCCCTCCTTCGAGCGGCGTCCATCATGGCGGATAATGAAGTATACTGTGGCGTGCTAACAAATTCTCGGATCTCCGTGCGTAACATATCTTTATACCTTGACATCTTCATCTCTTCCGAGGCGGCATACTGGGGACAGAATAATGCCATCTCGGTAAATTTCCTGTTCATCTCTTTTACCGTCTCTGTTGTCTGTGTGAGCTCTAGGAATTCTTTAGCGATTCGTTCCATCTCTACTAGCGGTACATACTCCGCACGGAAACGAGTGACAAACTCGTCCCAAGTCAAAGTAGTGCGCTCGGCAGGCGTCAATGCCGTGGCGCACCAATCCTTCGCGCCGTCACGAAGTAGATTTACTACAAAACGGACCTTTAGGTTGTCCGGGCAGCCACTGGTCAAAAAGGCGAACTCCATGTCAGATACCCATCGCATGCTGGTAATCGGATCCGGGTCTCCCTTAAACTCTGGCGGGGAACAGGCGGAGAGATCCCGGTATTGGAACTCTCGGTTACGGAGATGACCCTCCGCAGGCAGTGGAATAGCTGCAATACGCTCCTCCAGTAGGATCACCACCTCCTCTCGAACTGCGGTGATGATCTCGGGGATCGCCTCCCCGATCGCGTGGGAAACCTCAGTAGCAATCAGTTCCCTAATACGCTCCTCCGTAATCCCCGTCTCGGCTCGCGGCTCCGCCGCGTTGTTCCTTCTAGTATTGACCATTCTAGAAAGAGAAATTTCAGAGATCTATAAGCACATATAACT
The DNA here is from genome assembly GCA_033807775.1 of Saussurea involucrata. Classification (NCBI taxonomy): domain Eukaryota; kingdom Viridiplantae; phylum Streptophyta; class Magnoliopsida; order Asterales; family Asteraceae; genus Saussurea; species Saussurea involucrata. Next base: position 79,034,406 of record CM066318.1, on the reverse strand, counting down.
CACCCTACCACGCTCATACTCCACTCCTTGTCTTCCTCGTGACTCTCCCCGACTCAAGCATGGATCCTGTGCTTCAGATAGTACGAGCTCTACTACTACCCTTCACACCTATCCTTACTCGTTTCGAGTCCTGTCCCGGGACATTCAAGTAGTTGATTACCACAAATAAACACATATAGCCAATCCAGCCCATACAAACACCTTTCCTAACTCCCTAGAAAGGTCATATCACCCACTATCCCTAGCTAACACGGAAACCCCACTAACCCTGACGAGTCGCCTCGTAAATGCACGGTCGTATACAGTGTAAAACCAGATAGACGTTCGAATAAGAGATTCTATCCTAGAACGGTTGGACTCAAACAAGAGCTGCGCAATAGAACTAAATCTAATATTCTAAGGCTATTCAGTTCCTACGGCATACAACCTAGAGTGCATTCGCTTAACAACCTATCAAAGCTAGCATAAGTTCCTATAAGCGATAAAACCAGCATACGGTACCATACAGTTCACATAAGCAATCTAGCATGCATACACTATACCTGAAAAGCGATAAATACACTAAGTTCCTTACCTTCCCAGTTGGCGTCGGCTGACTGTACACACTGCGCCCACGATCACCGTCTTCCAAACGGGTTTTCTCTTTTCATTTAAAAACAAAAATTTTGGTAAAAGAATTTAAAGATCTCTTAGCCGTAACCTGAGACCAAACACACCGAGATGTGCTTGATTCACTCAAGCCGTGCTCTGATACCAAGTTGTAACGTCCCAAAAATTACAAGGAAATTTAAAATTTTTAAAACATACATTTCATTATAAAACAACCATAATCTAGTAATTCATGTCTTAATTGAAATTAACGTCGTTGACTCAAACCGTCAAACAAAGTTTACGCAGCAGAAAATTATATAATTAAATTCAAAGGGGTCGAAAGTGAAAATTTAACAATCTTTGGTACTCTGCGCTTGATGTGTGTACGGTCACGCCCGACTGCCGCCCGCACCTGAAATCACAACATATTGGGAAAGGGTAAGCTAAACGCTTAGTGAATCCAACCACACACGTAGGTAGCAACCCCACGCACATCGCCCCTACTCGCATGTAGGCCACATCACTAACACCATAGATACAAGCCACCAATTAATTATTATATAAATACAGAACTCGGTCCCACCGAGTACACCAAATATATTAATACAAGCTCAGTCCCACCGAGCCCTCGGTCCCACCGAGTAAAGGTAATTGTACTAGCTCAGTCCCACCGAGCCCTCGGTCCCACCGAGCCCCTCAGTCCCACCGAGGTGTACACAGGCATAAATATTCCACATAAGAATTCAACAAATCGTAACCAATTATCACGTCCCAACTAATTCTTGTAAGCACATAAATACACGTAATAACACGTAACACCCAAGAACAACATGCATGAAATTCCTAACTACGTGGTGAGAGAACTCACCTCAAGGCTAAGCAATGTGCTCACGAATGGAAACACCGACACGGAAATCTTCTTCACTTTTTCCCACCTAAATACGTATAAAAATAATCAAAGGAAAGTCCCGACCCATAACACGTTTACTAGCTTTCAAAAGACTAAATATTCCAGCTTTTTATTTAAAAATACGGGTCTGTTCGGAACCTGTTTTACCCCCTTAAAACTGATAAATACAGAAATCAAAATCCATAGTTACGAAGTTCTAAGTCTTACGATTTCAGGGACGTATCGCACGCGTCCTAACGATTTTTCTATAATTTACTATGGACTTTACCAGAATGATTCGCAGAACAGCGAACAACCGGACCTTTCAGTACAACATGGCAACTTCGCCCTAGCTATGGTCCGAACTGGTATTTCCGCAAAACAGGAGAAACTTAATAGACTCGGAAACGAAACTTTTGGCACCAGTCCCATCCCAATCCGACATTCCAAGCAAAAGTTATGCATAAAACAAAACAGGGACAGAAAGCTGGAAGTTTTTCGGACCAGGCTGTATAAACTGCCCCATACGGCCTAGCTACAGGCTTAAACAGATTTTCGGCAAAACACGAAAAACTTTCCTGACTCGATTAGTGAACTTCGGCCACCGATTTCATTTCAATCCGAGCTACGAGTAAAGAGTTACGGCCACGACAAAACAGTGGCAGAAAATCGTCATTCACATAAAATGACAAATCATGATTACTAAACCATTAAGACATGGCTTAATGCATACAGACCCGGACAGAACTTTGGCTTACTGTTTTAGGGATAATATGGGTTGGACAACCCATGCACCACCCACTGCCGCCTCCGGCGGCGGTGGTGTTTAGCGGCGGCGACGACGGTTACGGTAACACTATCCAACGGAATATCCACAGCAGAAGAAACCAAGTCGATCTGAGAATTTAAAATTTTCTTGACATGGCTCTTGAACTTTGAGCGCGATCCCTGAATGGCTAATTTCACTTCCAACCATTCAGAGAAACCAAACTTCTCTAAAGTAGTAGCATAGAAGGTTTTCTTGGTTTTGTCTTCTCTGAATACATCAATTTCAACAACAGGAACGTCAACGAACAGTCTTCCTCTGATGTTTACTTTGATGATTTTGGATGGTCGAGATCGATAATTCAGCATTTCTTTTCACCATTTCAAAGTCGTATCAGATACTTTCGTCTTTTCTTCAACGATCCATTGGGCATCATCCCATAGCTGACGTTGGACATCAATGGGAGTTCTTTTCAGCGCGGGGTCTTTCACCGATTGTTGGACAAGCTGGATGGCGAGTTCTCTGTCTTTTTCTTCAGCTTCCCTTCTTTCAGCGATTAACCTTTCAACTCTGAGGTGATCCTGGTATTCCTTTTGTGAAAGTCTGAACTTTGGAGGAATAGAAGGAAGTTGATCACGCTTCAGGATGATTCACTGATCTTCGAATCTCTTGATCATTGCATCTCTCTTTTCTTGATCCTCTTCACTCAGCTTTTGAGGAGCCAAGGAAGGTCTGTTTTGGTGAGAGAGCAGTTGTTCTTCAGGTTCATCAGTCTCAGTGGTTAAATCCAAGACTGGGATTATTTCTTCAACTCTTGTGGCTGGGATTATTCCTGGTGTAGTCGAAGGAGCTTCAGCGGGATCCTCAAATAGGGGAGAGGACTAGCTGAAACACAGCGATCGTTTAAGTAAGCAGAGTTGGGGAAGAAAGAGATAGAGAAAAGAATGTGGTTAAGTGTATAGAGGTTTTATGGATAGAAGGATTGAGATTGAGAAGGGATAGAGGAGGGATGCAGTGTAAGGGAATAGAAGGTAGTGTACCTGACAAACTGGCTTTTGAAGCAAGATCATCAGATTGTCTTCTGCAGCAAGGCCTTTGTTTTTGCCTTTGTCAACTTCAGACGCTGCAGGCTTTGTCTTGGTCCACTCCCCTGAAGGTTCGTTTATCGAAATCCCTTTGAGAGCTGTAGTCTTCTGAACAGGCTTGAAGATAAAGGAGTCATCATCATCATCATCATCGTCATCATCCTTTGGAGAAGAAGATGCTTCATCATCAGAGATGTCGACAGCTTCATCGTCTTCAGCTTCGTCTTCATCAGATTCAACTACTTCAGCGTAGGGTGAGGTTACATCAGCAACAGCTTCAATGTTCTGCTCTTTGAGTTGCTCCCCCTCATATACAGAGGAAGGTTTCTCGGTTCCCTCAGGGTTTTCAACTCCCTGAGGTTTTGAAGAAGTAGCATCAGCTTCAGTCTCAATACCCTCCCACTCAGCATGGGGAAGGTCTTCTTTATTTTTCTTCTCCCCCTCATCATTATGGGGAAGGTCTTCTTTAGGCTTCTCCCCCCTCTTCTACATCATGGTTGGGGGAGGGAATGGACTTTTCAGCAGCAGCAGCAGCAATAGGATTACTGTCTTCTTAGCCAGTAATTCTTATGCAGTTTTCAATCGCTGCTACTCTGTCTTCTAGGCCAGTAATAGCAGGACTGATCTTTTTGAGATCATCTTGATCGGCCTGAGTGAAATGAGAAGTTGGGGTGTTTAGGCGATCGAGCACTTTCTGAACAATCTCTTTGACCGCGGAGACTTCAGTCTTGATCGTGGAAACTTCACTCTTAAGAGAACCAACCTCTGTATTCAATGATGTGACTTCATTGGACAGAGAGGTGAAGTTTGTTGAGAGAGTGGTTGTGGCGGTTGAGTTTTCAGCGAGGGTGGTAGCAAATTTAGTAATGCTACCATCCACCTTCTCCAGATCAGCTTTGGAGGATTTCTTTTCGACCTCAATGGTCAAAGTCTTCAAGTTCTCTCCAGCGTTTGTAACCGCTGAAGAGTTGGCAGTTAGAGTTTTGTTGAATGACTCCATCTTTGTTTCCAGGGCCGTCAGGGAGGTGTTGATATCCCCCAAATTAGGACATGAAAAAGTTATAAACTTATGAACAGAGGAAAGCTCAGAAGTTTGGGGTTGAGAGAGAGAAGTGTGTGGGATTTTGTGTATACCTGCAGGCGGGTTGGCGAAGTTGTCGAAACCTCGATGTCCTGAAAAAGTTTCGTAGTCGTCTTCAATATTTCCTAGACGACTGGAAGTACCTGCAGGTCCTGTGGTGTGTCCTATGATCCTCTGAAAATGTTCAGCAGTAGTGTCGCTGAGGATGACGGTTGTTGAGGAGAATAGGGGAATAGATTGAGTGACCAAAGAAGAGGTGAGAGGAATGGAGGATGAGAATGATGGTTGGGTGCGGGGTTCAGCGTTGGATCCGCTGAGAATCACTTCAGTCTGTAGAGAGGCTGAAGGAGGTGGGTTCATTTCCAAGTTTATAACTTCAGCGTTTAGAGACGCTGAAGTTGGGATGGAAGGGGTGGTTTGTTCAGCCGTGGCAGAGCGTACCACTGAACTTTCCATCAGCTCTTCAAGATGAGCTGAGGAGTCTTCAGCATGTAAATGTTGGGGGGTTGCTCCTTGGTTTTCTTGATTCTTTTGGAACCAAGTTGAGTAGTAGATTGTTTCCTTTTTCTAGAAGGGGTGGAGGTTGCAGCTGGGGTATCAGCGGTGGGTATTTCCACTGAATGAACCGCAGAAGTAGAAGAAGGAGGATTGAGAATAGATAAGAGAGTAGAGCACCTTAGGGCCAACCTGAGAGAGTTTCAGGTCTCCTACTTTTGGGTAGTTATCCTTAAGGCCGGTTTGGAATATGGCGCTGAAGAATCTTGGGTATGGAACCCATGATGGTCTATCAGCAAAATCTACTCTGAGCGCAAGATCGTCGTAGATTATCGAGGCCCAGTCAACATGGAGACCCTTCACCAATGCATAGTCCATGGCTTGTTGAGGTTGAGCAGCTTGATCAGAGGAGCCACTCTTCACTGTCATGCAGCTTATCAGGTGTGCGTAGATGAAGTTCATCTCGCTGGACATCTTTGACTTCTTGATTGCAGTCAGTTTCTTCTCGGCTTTTTCATCTCTCCCTTGATCCCAAACGTACTTCATTGCATCAAATAATGCAATGAGTGTTTCTCTATCAGCATGTCTCTTGGGATCAGGAAAAGGAACAAATGGTTTATCTTTGGTGGCAACAGGGAGATTCAGTGCTTTTCGAATGATAGCAGGGTTGCTTTTGATGGTGCCAAAATCAGTGTCATAGAGGATGACATCAAGTAGTTTGGTAGGGTCTTTGGATGATGGTAGCTGAGTGTGTCTGGTGGTATACCAAAATTGAGATAATAGTAACTGATGAGCAGGGGGTATTATGCTCAAGGCTGTAGAGAGGCAACAGGTTTTCAGAAAACTCACAGCGTCGTCTAGATGTTTGACTTGTTTCTTCGGAGGAAAATCGAACAGCGCATGGAGGTTGTTTGATTTTGTAAAAGAGATATCCTCAAGTTTGAACTTGACCTGAGGAGCCTTGGTGATTTCAAGTTCCTCGGCAGCAGTAGTTTTCTCAGCAGTTGGAATACCAGTAGAAGGAGCAGCCATTTCTGTAATCAGCTCAACCAAAGATCAACAAAACCAATAGTCTTAATGTGGAAATATTTTCCAATAAGATGTTTTTGAATTTTGTCCATTTCATTCAGCCAAAAATCCCTTTGAGAATGATTAGGGTTTTTTTTTAGAAAGAGTTACAAAACGTAGAGATTATGTGTTTTTCAGTTTTCATTTGAAGAAGGAATTCTGGAAAAACATATGAAGAACAAGTTTACGAGTTTTGATATAAACATGAAGAACAACCATGAAGGTTGTATTCATAAAATCATGAACAGAAAATGATTTCATTTTATAAAAGTTCTTTTGTTTGATCTGTTAAAAGCAAAGAATAAGATCATAAACAAGTAATGTAGGTAAATAATAAGAGTATTAACCTAGTTCGTCAAAGAAGAAGATGAACAGTTTCTGGAAATTTTGAGAGCTCAAAATGCAACAGTAAATCTTTTTCTTGCTTGGAGGAGAAGTTTTTCGCGTAAAGAGAAAAATATAAACCCAAAATGGTTTATATAGAGAGTAGAGAGAGAGAAAATCTTGAGCGGGAAAAGATTTTCATCATGACACGGACACGTGTTTGCATTTGATTGGAAGGTAAACGAAACGTGCAATCGTGTGTCGGAAAAAGAACGTGCCAGGGCTTATCCGTTGCGATGACGTCACAACTGTCCTTTCATATTTTAGGATGTCTCTGAGGTTTTGAAAGCTCAGGGACACTTTTGAAAATATGAAGCACTGAATAGAAATATCAGTGTTGGTTTAAGAAATTTCAAAGTATCGCTGTTAAGGAACAGATATTCAGCGATGCAATTTGTTTTGAAATCTTACATTCACATGCGAACGTCAGCGAGTAAGAGAGAAAACATACCTTGACATCAGCGAATCAATTATGTTCAGAGAGAGAATGATATAATGGGTTATACAAGTTGATTTTATCCTATCGCTGATCAAATGTGAACCGCTGAAGATTTTACTCTTCAAAGTTCAGCATTCCAAGCTTGCTGATGAGAAAGCTGAATCTTGTCTCATCAAGAGGTTTGGTGAACAGATCCGCTAACTGATAGTCAGTTGGGATAAAATGAAGTTCTATATCACCATTCATCACATGATCTCTGATAAAATGATACATGATTTCGATGTGTTTTGTCTTTGAGTGTAGCACTGGATTGTTGGCTATAGCGATGGCACTTGTGTTGTCGCAATAGATTGGAATTTTCGAGAGCTGAAGGTCATAGTCTAGTAGTTGATTTCTAATCCACAAGTCCTGAGAACAACAGCTTCCAGCGGCTACATACTCAGCTTCAGCAGTTGAGGTGGACACTGAGTTTTGCTTTTTTACTTGTCCAACTCACCAGCTTTCCACCCAGGAGCTGACAGCCTCCTGTGGTGCTTTTCCTATTCAATTTGCAACCTGCAAAATCACTATCTGAATAGGCGATTAGATCAAACCCTGAGTCTTTGGGATACCAAAGACCTAGGTTCATAGTACCCTTAAGGTAACGAAAGATTCTCTTTACAGCGATCATATGAGATTCCTTAGGTTCAGCTTGATATCGTGCACACAAACAGGTTGCGTACATAATATCAGGTCGGCTAGCTGTAAGATACAAGAGAGAGCCGTCATCCCACAGTACAGTGTGACATTAACAGGTATTCCATTTGAATCCTTGTCTAGTGTCAGCGGTGGTGCCATAGGGGTTTTCATAGTTGAACTCTGAGTTAAATCGAATTTCTTCAGCATATCTTTAACATACTTTCCCTGATTAATGAAAGTTCATTTTTCATTTTGCTTTATCTGAAGACTAAGGAAATATGTTAGCTCACCCATCATGCTCATTTTATACTCTTCTGTCATTCTATCAGCGAAACGAGTACAAAGGTCTGGGTTAGTAGAACCAAATATAATGTCATCAACATATATCTGAACAAGAATAATATGACCTTTTACTTTCCTGAAAAATAGAGTCTTATCGATTTTACCACGCTCAAATTGTTCAATATGGAGATAAGTAGAGAGAGTGTCATACCATGCACGAGGAGCTTGCTTTAAGCCATAAAGTGCCTTATCCAGTTTATAAACATAACCTGGACGCTTAGGATCTGAGAATCCTGGAGGTTGTTCCACATAGACTTCTTCATTCAGCTTTCCATTTAGAAACGCTGACTTAACATCCATCTGATATACTTTGAAGTCTTTGTGTACAGCGTATGCTAAGAATAGACGAATAGATTCTAGTCTTGCTACTGAAGCAAATGTTTCGTCGTAATCTATGCCTTCCTCTTGTCTGTATCCCTGAGCAACAAGACGAGCCTTGTTGCGGGTTATAGTTCCATGTTCGTCCAACTTGTTTTGATAGACCCATTTAGTTAACAAATAAACAAATAATACCTGCACTTCGTCGAGTCTAAACACCAGCGTTTGGATCCCCAAGAATTTGATCAATTAGGTGATTTACAGTCCATCGCTGAGGAGGAGCATAAGTCGCTGACTCAAATTGAACTAGAGGAGTTGAAGATGAAGCTTCAGCAACTTCTGGAATATCAGCCAAGAGAGGAGTAGGTGCAGATGTCATCTCATTTACTGATTGCTGAGAAGTAGATGGAATGTCTGAGACATTTGGTTCAGAAGCAGGTATAGTGTTTAAAGGAACGGCTGAGACCCATGATGTTTCAGCTTCACTATTCTGCATGTTTGGGATGATAGTAGGACTATCATCTTCAACTGTATGAGTATAAGGAGTGGGAATATCTTCTGAATCACCAAGATGAGAAAACATCCATTGATTCAGTTTTTCAGTATCAGCAGAAGGTCGAGAATTCGCTGAACGGGATTCGTCAAAAGTGACGTGAATAGTTTCTTCAACAGTTTGTCTTCTTCGATTGAAGACTCTGAAGGCTTTGGAGATTGAAGAATATCCAAGAAAGATTCCATCATCATCCTTAGGATCAAACATTCCAAGGGCATCTCTGTTGTTCAGTATGAAACACTGACATCCAAAGATGTGAAGAAAGCTAATTGAAGGTTTTCTCCCATGAAAAAGTTCATAGGATGTTTTATTAAATCTTTTGACTATCAGCGACCTGTTTTGCGTAAAACAAGCGGTGTTGACAGCTTCTGCCCAAAACTGAGTAGGCAGGTGAGAATCGCTGAGCATTGAACGTGCAGCTTCAATAATAGTTCTATTTCTTCTTTTAGCGACTCCGTTTTGTTGCGGTGTTCTCACTGAAGAAAAGTTGTGAGAAATACCCTTACTCTCAAAGAAGGAATCAAGAGAACTATTTTTGAATTCAGTCCCATGATTACTCCTTATTGAGCGAACGGTCATGTTTTTCAGGGTTTCCATTTTCCAAACAAAGGTGATGAGTTCTTCAGGGGTGTCACTCTTAGAACGGAGAAACATAACCCATGTATACACACTTGTCAGTGGGGGTAGAAGAAGAGGTGGAAGGTTCAGCAGTCTTCGCAGCATTTGAAGATTCAGCTTTGTCAGTCTTCACTTTGGTTAATTTCTTAACCTCAGTGGTCTTCTTTGCTTTGGGGGCAATGATCTTCACCTTAGCTATCTTTTCAGCTTGGGTGGCTGTGGGGCACTTACTAGCAATATGATTTGTAAGTCCACAATGATAACATTTCCTATAACCAAAAGTAGTTCTAGGACCATTTGCATGCTGAGCTTTTGATTTTGAATTAGAAGGACCAGCACCAAGTAAGTTATTGGTTTTTGAAATGGGAGGAACATTTAGTTCTTCGGATTTCTTACCAATGATTTCCACTTTGATTCTAGGAGTAGATCGCTGAATAGATCCACGCTGAATAAATCCAGAGATCTTATTCTTTGAATCAGAGGGATAAGTCACTGAAGCTTTAGAAGTGTTCAGCTTTGGTACAGAGGTACCCTTCTGAGGATTTGGGTTAAAAGCAATTCCTTTACCTCTGTTTGTAAAGACTGAGGTAGGTTTTGGATAAATAACTTTTTCTTTACCTTTATAAGTTAAGGTAGAGATTTCCACAGGGATAGGCGGTTTAGAAGAGGACCACTGAGAGGATGAAGTATCAGCGACTGAGGATACGAAAGTTCCAAATAAGAGCATGGAACGATCAGTGGTTGGTTCTAGAGTATCATCTTTGTAACCAAGACCACGTTTATCACTCAGGGGAATCTGAGACTTAATTATCTCAGTGATCTTTGTTGAGGAATTATACCATCCATCAACAGTAGCTTTTTCAGCTGTTAATGCAGCGATAGCTTCTTCGCTCTCGATTTTGACTAGCTGATTTAGGTGAACTTGATCTTTAAAATCTTCTTCAATTTTAGAAAGATTTTCTATTTGAAGGTGACAATTTTTAAGCTGTTCAGCGAGGTCAGGGTTTTGATTTTCAACTACAGTTTTGCCATTCATGGCTTCATATAAACTTCTAGTCAAGAGATCGATCTTTCGAAGACTATCAGCTTCATCAATATTTGCAATATTGGTAAAGAAGGAAGGTGATGCCTGAGTTGCAGAGGTTGAAGTAGAGGGAATGTCAGAATTGTCTTCCTCATCATCTTCAGAGTCACATGATTCTTCTTCGTCAGAGGCAGCCCAATCATAGTCAGCCATGAGGCCTTTGCCTTTTTTCTTAAAGGTTTTCAGCTTTGCATACCTTTCGTTCAGCTTTTTATATTTTTCATCTCTATTCCTGGGAATAAAGTTTTTCTTGGGAAAAGCTGAGGGTCTAGAGACTTTCCTTGACCTGCACTCGCTAGCAAAATGTCCTATCTTTTCACAGTTATAGCAAGTAGCAGTAGCCTTATCAACAGGGGTTGATTCAGCATCGTGCCATATAAGGTAGAAAGGGTCATTGATTTTAGATCCTTTGACAGCTTGAGACACATAGAATAACTGTCCCAACTTTCAAGTAAACATTCTAAGAACTTTATCAGTACTTCAAAGTTAGAATATTCCTTACCAACAGTTTTTAGATCTATTATTAAGCAGTTAAAACGTTGGTGTACTTCAGAGAGAGTTTCATTCTTACCACAAATGAAGCTTTCATACTGTCTTACCAGGTTGATCTTTCGAGAGTCCTGGACTTCAGAAGTACCTTCATACTGAACACAGATTGTGTCCCACATAGCTTTTGAGGTTTTCAGGTTCATGACGGAATGGTAGACTTCGTCAGGAAGAGCCATGGAGAGTATGGATCTGGCTTTGGTGTCGATAGCCACTTTCTTCTTATCTTCATCAGTCCACATATGAATTTCCTTAGGAATCAGCCTTTCTAGAATAGCAGGTCTATTCTCAGCGGCTGGAACTGCAGCATCAATTCTTACAGGAATATATGGGTCGTTTTCAAGATAATAAGGCATAGTAGGGTCTACACCTTCTAAGAAGAGAATCATCCTATTTTTCCATAGATTAAAATTATCTCCGGAGAATCTAGGGGGTTTTGCAGGAGAACCGTTGTCAATATAGTTTGTGTTTGTGTTGGTAGCCATTTTAAGAAATATCTAGGAAGAGAAATCTTAGTATAGATCAGATCTTGTTTATGAGATTAAACAAATCCGCTCTGATACCTCTTGTTGGTCCCGGAGGGCTATACAAGTTTGTAGAAGGGGGGGGGGGGGGGAGTTGAATACAAACACACGTTTTTACTTTTTTAAATTGTTTATTGATAAATCAAGACAATTTACAACTTGTTGCGGAACAACATAAGGATAAATCCTAATCTAAACAAGTTGGAACACTAAGTTTTCTTGCACTAAGAAAGAGAAGGAAATTACTAATAATAACCTATCTCAAAGATATAAGAAGGATGACTCGACCAGAGTTTACGAGTACTTCAAAATGAAGATGATTTGTCCAGAGTTAGCAAGTACCTAGAAATGAAGTGAGGACTTCTTCTTATATACTGCATGCATTTAACGCATGGCAGTTTATACTTTACACGTGACAGAAGCTGATTAGTTGTAGGATCTGACTTGAGTAGACAACCTTAGTAGCCGCATGGTGCACAGTGTAGAATCAGAGTTGTTGTACGATTACAGACAAAAGGGATGTCCGTTCTGACAGTTAGTACAGAGACGTGCAAGGGAGGTAAGACAATAGTAACATACAGGGAGACTTCATGATCAACTTTCGTTGAGTCAGATCTTTATCAGCGAATGATAAAGTTCAGCGATTGCTGAAGTCTTCTACTTGATACTTCACGTTGAATGGACAGGTCTTGCTTCGTTGATATCCGCATCAGTTCATGAGTAGACTTGTCGCTGGTTCTTGAGCTTGATCTTCGACTTCAGCGTAGAACTTTGGTTGATGTGAAACTTGTCTTCAGGGATCATAAGTAAACAACTAACTTATCAGCGATCATCTCATAGACTGAACAGGCTCAGAGCTATATGATGATGAACAGTGTTCGCTGAATATTTAATCTAAAGAGTGAGAGTTCCTATCAGCGGTACTGTAAAGTCTTAGTACTTATCAGCGATAGTGAAACTATGATACATGTTGTTTACTTACAATTTTCACTAAGTGTTTAAGAGAGGGTCATTATTGTAACACCCGTAATTTTCGGATAGGTCCAATTTCGAATCAGTGTGGAACCAATCTTTAAGAAAAATATGAAAATAATATTTTCTGTTAAATCTTAGATTTTATGGTCTTGTTGGATGAGGAATTCGAATACGAGTCCAACGGTTCTTTCCGGAGCGAAAATGGAGCTAAAACGAGGAAGTTAAGGCCAAAACGAGTTTCGGTACACTCTGAGCTATTGTGCCCGGCGATAGTGACACTGTCACAATCACCGTGTCACTATCGCCCATAATGTACCGAGAGTTGGGGGGACGCGGGCGATTGTGCCCTAGCGATAGTGACACTGTCACTATCGCCGTGTCACTTTAGCCGACGGGCTCCAGGGTGTTTTAAACCCCTATTCTTCTTTCTTCTTCCCCATTTCACTCATCTCTCTCAATTCTCTCTCTCTCTCTAAAAATCGTCTCTCTCTCAAGAAACCCTAAACCTCCCCTCTCCTTCCTCATTTCTTCACCAAATTCAACCCATTTCCCACCATTGATGAAGATAGGAGAGCTTGGAGCTCATGTGGATGGTTAGAAGCTTTTAGTTGGAGGTTCATACGATTAAGGTAATATTTCTTAACCCAAATGCTAGATTATTGTGGATTTCCTCTTTCTTCTACCTTGAGGTTATTGTTAGATGATTTTGTTGGTGATTGGTTGAGATAATCTTCACCTTCTTCATTATTGAAGATTAGGGTTTGGAATATTTGGGGTTTTTGGATGAAATTGTTTAGGGAATGATTTCTTATGGTTAGATTTCAGTATTGATGGATGGAAACTCATAAATCTAGGTTTTTGGAAGTTTTGGCTTGAGGATGCAATCTTCATCAAAGGAGCTTACGTTGGAGAAACCCTAGATTTAGCTAAATCTAGCAAAGGTGAGTTCAAGTTACTTTGCGAAAACTTTGTACATGCCAAAATGTTATTTTTCCAAGCAATTATGTGTTTTACCTGAAAATTATTAATGTTGAGTTATTTGGTGGATTTTACCCTTTTGAGGTATTAATTGTGGTAAACATTGTAAAACACTACTTTTGGATATTTTGGAAAAATGTGATAGATAAATCTTATATGAAAATGGATTGTTGATTTATGTGATAAATGGAGTCTATTTATTATGAAAATGAATCTTGTGGATATTTGGAAATATGCATATAGTACATCATGCGATGTTTTGAAAATATAAAGGTTGAGTCCTTTTGGAAATGAGGGTTATCCCGATCCAAGGTTTTATTTCGGGTTTTCACGGACTTGAAGTACTTACTGACAACCGGTGTGTGTTGTTATACTTAATGTCATTTTATGACTTTCATGAACTATCTTTCGAGTTAGTTGAGCTTGTGGCTCGGTATTGGATTTTATTAAGTTTTGGGGACATTTTTCCGGTTTGATAACTCAAAGTTGAGTTTTGATCATGATTTATGATTATTGGGGAATTGCATGTTTTGAATGCATTTGTTTATTTATTTGGGGTCGTGTAATGTTTAGACCTTGTTAGCTATGGATCCATAGGCATTTGAGTTTCCCTTAGTCTGGCGGGCAAGAGGTCGGAATTGATTGAGCTCAGTTTACGAGATATTAGTTTATTTTGTAGCACGGGATAGGCATCGGGATCCATGATAAGTAAGGCGTGGACTTAGATGGTCGGCCGTCGTCTCATGGGCAGTAAGGTGTAATTCCATATATGTGCTTAGCACGGGATAGGCATCGGGATCCATGATAAGTAAGGCGTGGACCTAGATGGTCGGGCGTCGTCTCATGGGCAGTAAGGTGTAATCCCTAATGTGTTGTTGTGGATTTGGTGACTCAATGTATAGACCTGGAGTGGTTGAAGTTGGGGCATCCTAGTCTCGTGAGCAATAGATCTAGAGTGATTGAGCTCAGTTTTACGAGAGTAATCTACGTGAGTGTTTTTATTACATAGTAAGTGACCCACTTTGGTGTTCCGTCATGTGCGATGTATACGGGTCTCCCCCGTCACCGAAAGGTGTTGTTTTGGGTATTTGTTACTACTCATGTTTTCGGTGATGTGTTCTATTTATATGGATTGTTTTCCATGGTACGTAAGGTGTGGTTTATATCTCATCCGTGTATGATGTTTTGGGTATTTGTGTTACCTCCACCTTCAACGGATACGGGTCTTCCCGTTTATGGTATTTGATCTTTATTACCTTTTACGGTCGCATTAGTATCGCTTCGTATTGTGTTTTAATAAAGAGTTATACTTAACGGATGGTTTCCATGTTTTATGGGTTGAGTATGTTTTGTCAACCGTATTTGAGGGTTTTTCCTAAACTAAACTTATTCACATATTTGAGTGAGTTGGAAATGTAATTCATTTTGGAAAACGTATTATACCTTTCGGGAACTTTTCCATGGGAGTGTGTGAGTTGGAAAATGGATGATTTGCAATTAAAGTAAACTCTTTTGAAATCATGACTAAACTATTACTCAGTTGATTTATGTTTGTTTTATATAGTCATGATAAAATGTTTGAACTCACTAGGCGTAAGCCTAACCCTTTTTATTTGTCGGCATGTGCAACAGGCTCAGGTTGGGGTAACTCTAGCTACATTGGGAAGTGGCGAGTGCTAGTAAAGTGCACGTGAGGTGACTTGTTTAGTGAAGTCTTTCGCATTCGTTTGGACTAGCAACTTGCATTGTATTATGTGACACCCGATTGAGTTATTTTCTTGTAGATATTGAGATGTTTTAATTCTGAGGTATTTTGATGAAGGAATTGTAGAGATGATCTTATATATATTTAAATATTTTGTTGAAATTTTTAATTAGTTGCTCTTTCCAAATTATAGGGTGTTACAAGTTGGTATCAGAGCATAAGTTTGAGAGATTTAGGTGTTGATTTTGGATACCTAGACTCAAACTAGCGTTCGTTTAAGATAGGACGTTTTGAAGTTGATGGATGTTGTTAGAAACGAGAGTCACGTCGAGAGTAACAAAGATAATCATGTATGGTGCATTCATAGTGACGCCTGGCCAGTGTCATGGTGAACCTACTAGTACATGTGCGTACTTGAATTACTTTAGTGTGATGATCGTTGGGGTAGTGAAGGAGGTTCTAAGCTAGTAGTTGTTGGAGTAGATGGACGATTCTAGTATTAGTCACTTGGAGTGACGATAAGCATGATAATTGCTTTAAGTAGACCGTTTCGGGTCGAGATTGATGGTTGGATTAGAACCATAGGCTTATTGAGCCGACTTTGATTTGAGGAAAAACCGTAAGGTTAATTGATGTAATTCCCAACTTGCCTTAAGAGGTTTGAATATCCGGATGACAATAGTGGACCGGAGGGATTTGGAAGGGTATGAGTTGAGACGTTGAATGCCGACTAAGTCATGCACAAAGTTTATTTTGAAAATAAATTGCATCAACTAGTTCTTGTGTTTCAAATCCTTATATGGATTTTTGTTATGAAATTTTGAGAAATGTTTAGCACACACACAAGATTTCAAATCATGGTTTTGAACGTGCATGAAACCATTTTATTACGGGAGTTGCAAACTCCGTCGGGATTTGTTTTGCCTTATTTCATTGTTGCTCAACATTTGTTTTGGATGTAACGACAATCGTATTTTTATGATGTTTGAGATGTTAGGCAATAACTACGGCTTGTGACTTTAACATTGGATCTCCTCCACATATGTTAGAGTTTGGACGGAAAGTTATTTCCCATTTTGTTTATGTGAAGTTATTTTGGGGATTTTGTTTAATGAGAGTTGTTAAATAATATGGATTATGTGGTATTACCCTAGAAGGGGATTTTTAAGATTTTGGCGTCTTATTTATGATTTTGCTTATAGCAATTTGGCTTTGGAAGCATGGTGTTTAACGCCGTTTTATTGACTTGGAGTCATTGAGTCCATGGAGGTTCATGGAGCTTTATTTTACGACATGTCGAGTTGTGTGAATATAATTTCACAAGGTGCAAACTATAATTACTTATGTGAAAGGGTTATAAGTTATGTTGGGCATTTGGTCCCACTCGAGTTTTGTTGAGAAAAGTTAATTTTATGCCATAAGGCGACTAAAAAGAGATGAGTTTGGAACTCTAGTGTCGCGTAACTTTTCTTTAAAGAGTTTGTATTATTAAGCATTTTGTTGCAAATAGTCCAATGTATGGATTGATTTATACATGACTTAAGTGATGCATGAAAGAACGTTTTGGTGACATTTCATAATGATTTACTTGGGACGCTTTTGGTCAGTTAAATGTTTATTATCATTTTATGTAAAATGTGTTATATTGACTTCGGGGTATGCATAGCTTGGTAACCATTGTTTCTCAATATCTTGACAAATGAGTCGTGTACGAAATGTTTTATTAAATTCTTGTTTAAATGAGAGGCCATTTGGTCAAGGGGGTGTTTTGGTGTTGTGAAAATTATGCATAAGTTTACAATGTTTTATATTTTGAAAATATAAATGCGTGAGTCGTTGACATTTGGTTAATTTGGATTTGCCGATTATTTTGGGAGAATTGAAAACCTTTTTGAGTTTTGAAGAAATGCATACTTGGAGTATTTTTGACAAATACATTTTAAGTAATGACGCTTTGACGTTTTATGTCCCAAGTACGAAATTTTGAGGAAATGCTTGTGATGAAAATTTTAGAAAAAAATTGTTGGTATAAAACTATGTTGCGTACAATTTCTTGTGTTTTGAACATTTACACGCACCGTTGGTGCAATTTGAGAACTGAAGTCGGTTTGACCCTTATTGGTGTCGACCATTTACTAGCAATTGTTCCTTCCTAGTTTTCTTTTTAGAAATACATGGTTGTGTACAGTGTTATCAGTAACGTTTTGCTCGTGTGTCGTTATGTGACCATTTGAGAAAATTTTGGAAATCAATTTAAAGAATTTCATCTTTTGAAATTTTGATGTGAGTATTTGATGCATATGTGTTAGTACAAGAAATTTCTAAGAAGTACTACGAGTTTGCATATCTACCCCAATTTGAAGTTTTACGATGTTTTAAGTCGAAATTTTCGAATGGTGGAAACGTATTGATTTTGTTTAAATATGGAATTTGCAAAAGTCCTTTTGTGTTTTGACTAAGGTGAGTTTGTAAATCGTTTCACCGTTTTGTATAATAAACTGACGCGCGCAAAATTTTGTTGGTGAACCTTGTTTCATGCAATTTTACGGTTAATCAGGAAATTTTTGGGAGTCAAATGTCGTTGGACTTCTTTTGAAATACGTGCACACCTTGTGTTGCACCCCGTTTTCGGTCGAGCAGTCACTTTACATGCATGTCATGAGTCAATCCATACTAGAACCGTGGCGGTTCGTTTTTAAAGAAATTGTTTATTACGCTTTTGCGTTTTGTGGGTAAACTGAACTGCGATGAAATGATTTTCAATCTGATTTTCAATATGATTTTTCATATGTGGGACGAGCGTGTCCAGTTTTACGTAACTACCGAGCTGATAGTAATAATTTTATTGCGTACGAGTTATTTGAGATGAAAATCTTGGTGTTGAAAATATTTTGTGAATGGTTTTGATTAATTGGCATATTTATTGAATAACGCACTTGAAAACCTTGAACTCGTTAGGACCTTGGAAAGGGTAAGTAACCCAGTTAAGGGTGAGTGCGTGATAGCGCTGTAGGCCGAATGGTGTTGGGTGCGGGGATGATGCACTTTTGTAACTAAGAGATCTAATTCGCGGTATCTTATATTGAGGGTGGTGGTGACCTTTCTTGTTGGGAATCTTATTTTGCGGTCTTGGTCAACTTTCGTATGTGGGACCCTTTAGACACCATATCGATAACCTTGGTTTTGTAAGAAGGCTCGACGAGTGAAGCTCGTGTGTAGAGTCTGTGGTGATTAAACTTAATGGTATGACTAGGTATCAACTTTTGGGCTTGAGGCCAAGCACCCTTAGTGTAATCGGGGAATTGTAGTCCGATTTTAAATGAATGATGGTAACGGTTGTAGTAACCTTAAGATGCTCGATTGTGACGAGTGGTTTTGGTGGAATAACCTTCGTGTATGGTTACAGAACCTGTCGGTTTAATGATTCTGTTGGGTTCGTTAGCGAACAAACCTTGGATTGACTTAGAGTCTGAAATCGAAATCGGGATGTATGGAACGCTTTAAGGTTGGGATACAACCGAAGTCGTTTAACTAGGAATTATTCCAGTGGTTAGAGTGTTCTTCCGGACATAGGTAACGTGTACTTGAAGGGGTTTTGTTGGTAAGAAATTGGTTCGAGGAACTGTCTTTATGGCTGTGTGTGAAATTTAGATTTCAGTTAGGAATTGACGAATCGTGGTCGGCATTGAGTCGGCTAGCCTTGGGTTGTAAGGGATCTAGATTTCAAGGACGAAATCATCCTAAGGTTGGGAGGATTGTAACACCCGTAAGTTTCGGATAGGTCCAATTTCGAATCAGTGTGGAACCAATCTTTAAGAAAAATATGAAAATAATATTTTGGGTTAAATCTTAGATTTTATGGTCTTGTTGGATGAGGAATTCGAATACGAGTCCAACGGTTCTTTCCGGAGCGAAAACAGAGCTAAAACGAGGAAGTTAAGGCCAAAACGAGTTTCGATACACTCTGAGCTATTGTGCCCGGCGATAGTGACACTCTCACAATCGCCGTGTCACTATCGCCCATAATGTACCGAGAGTTGGGGGGACGCGGGCGATTGTGCCCTAGCGATAGTGACACTGTCACTATCGCCGTGTCACTTTAGCTTGGAGCTCATGTGGATGGTTGGAAGCTTTTAGTTGGAGGTTCATACGATTAAGGTAACATTTCTTAACCCAAATGCTAGATTATTGTGGATTTCCTCTTTCTTCTACCTTGAGGTTATTGTTAGATGATTTTGTTGGTGATTGGTTGAGATAATCTTCACCTTCTTCATTATTGAAGATTAGGGTTTGGAATATTTGGGGTTTTTGGATGAAATTGTTTAGGGAATGATTTCTTATGGTTAGATTTCAGTATTGATGGATGGAAACTCATAAATCTAGGTTTTTGGAAGTTTTGGCTTGAGGATGCAATCTTCATCAAAGGAGCTTACGTTGGAGAAACCCTAGATTTAGCTAAATCTAGCAAAGGTGAGTTCAAGTTACTATGCGAAAACTTTGTACATACCAAAATGTTATTTTTCCAAGCAATTATGTGTTTTACCTGAAAATTATTAATGTTGAGTTATTTGGTGGATTTTACCCTTTTGAGGTATTAATTGTGGTAAACATTGTAAAACACTACTTTTGGATATTTTGGAAAAATATGATAGATAAATCTTATATGAAAATGGATTGTTGATTTATGTGATAAATGGAGTCTATTTATTATGAAAATTAATCTTGTGGATATTTGGAAATATGCATATAGTACATCATGAGATGTTTTGAAAATATAAAGGTTGAGTCCTTTTGGAAATGAGGGTTATCCCGATCCAAGGTTTTATTTCGGGTTTTCACGGACTTGAAGTACTTACTGACAACCGGTGTGTGTTGTTATACTTAATGTCATTTTATGACTTTCATGAACTATCTTTCGAGTTAGTTGAGCTTGTAGCTCGGTATTGGATTTTATTAAGTTTTGGGGACATTTGCCCGGTTTGATAACTCAAAGTTGAGTTTTGATCATGATTTATGATTATTGGGGAATTGCATGTTTTGAATGCATTTGTTTATTTATTTGGGGTCGTGTAATGTTTAGACCTTGTTAGTTATGGATCCATAGGCATTTGAGTTTCCCTTAGTCTCGCGGGCAAGAGGTCGGAATTGATTGAGCTCAGTTTACGAGATATTAGTTTATTTTGTAGCACGGGATAGGCATTGGGATCCATGATAAGTAAGGCGTGGACTTAGATGGTCGGGCGTCGTCTCATGGGCAGTAAGGTGTAATTCCATATATGTGCTTAGCACGGGATAGGCATCGAGATCCATGATAAGTAAGGCGTGGACCAAGATGGTCGGGCGTCGTCTCATGGGCAGTAAGGTGTAATCCCTAATGTGCTGTTGTGGATTTGGTGACCCAATGTATAGACCTGGAGTGGTTGAAGTTGGGGGCATCCTAGTCTCGTGAGCAATAGATCTGGAGTGATTGAGCTCAGTTTTACGAGAGTAATCCACGTGGGTGTTTTTATTACATAGTAAGTGACCCACTTTGGTGTTCCGTCACGTGCGATGTATACGGGTCTCCCCCGTCACCGAAAGGTGTTGTTTTGGGTATTTGTTACTACTCATGTTTTCGGTGACGTGTTCTATTTATATGGATTGTTTTCCATGGTACGTAAGTTGTGGTTTATATCTCATCCGTGTATGATGTTTTGGGTATTGTGTTACCTCCACCT
Organism: Saussurea involucrata; assembly: GCA_033807775.1. Taxonomy (NCBI): domain Eukaryota; kingdom Viridiplantae; phylum Streptophyta; class Magnoliopsida; order Asterales; family Asteraceae; genus Saussurea; species Saussurea involucrata. Next base: position 79,013,570 of record CM066318.1, on the reverse strand, counting down.
TCAACGGATACGGGTCTTCCCGTTTATGGTATTTGATCTTTATTACCTTTTACGGTCGCATTAGTATCGCTTCGTATTGTGTTTTAATAAAGAGTTATACTTAACGGATGGTTTCCATGTTTTATGGGTTAAGTATGTTTTGTCAACCGTATTTGAGGGTTTTGCCTAAACTAAACTTATTCACATATTTGAGTGAGTTGGAAATGTAATTCATTTTGGAAGACGTATTATACCTTTCGGGAACTTTTCCATGGGAGTGTGTGAGTTGGAAAAATGGATGATTTGCAATTAAAGTAAACTCTTTTGAAATCATGACTAAACTATTACTCAGTTGATTTATGTTTGTTTTATATAGTCATGATAAAATGCTTGAACTCACTAGGCGTAAGCCTAACCCTTTTTATTTGTCGGCATGTGCAACAGGCTCAGGTTGGGGTAACTCTAGCTACATTGGGAAGTGGCGAGTGCTAGTAAAGTGCACGTGAGGTGACTTTTTTATTGAAGTCTTCCGCATTCGTTTGGACTAGCAACTTGCATTGTATTAAGTGACACCCGATTGAGTTATTTTCTTGTAGATATTGAGATGTTTTGATTCTGAGGTATTTTGATGAAGGAATTGTAGAGATGATCTTATATATATTTAGATATTTTGTTGAAATTTTTAATTAGTTGCTCTTTCCAAATTTGAGGTGTTACATTTATCAAATCACTGAGGGTTTGGATCAACATAATCGTAACATGCTATTACTTTTCCATTAAAAACATTGCTTGATGATTTGGGAAGGCTAAAAGGTTGTTTGATCGTGATTTTGTGAAAGAAAAGTGAATGAAGAATCAACAGTGTGTGATTGTTGGTGATGATGAAATAGTAACTAACGGACTCAGTTAGTGGCCAGTTAAATTCTTAACAATTTTGGTCTGTTTGTCGTTAGTTTGGTTAAAAAGAAAGGATTTTGCTTTCGAAGCCCGTGTGACATCATTCCTATATTAAGTTTCCATGTATCTCTCTCTATGAAATCTGTTTTTGATCGATTCCTCAAACCCCTACCGAGTAGTGTGTGCTACATTCCGTTTTCTCCTTCGAACAAATCCGAACCAAGCTTTTAAGCTGAATTCCTACTCAACTCGCGGTTTATTGACGGATTCTTTGTTTTTAACTGAGATTGCACTGTGTTTTGTCATTCAAAACTCGCTCGTTATCTTTCTTGTGGGCTTATCGGTACAAGTTAGAGTTTCTACATTTTTTTAAAGATGTTTTTCGTGTACTCAGTCGAGGTAATGGTGCACAATGAATCCGGTTTTTCAAGGTTGAAAATATGAAGAATATAACTACTTTCAAGAGGGAGCCTAGATTACATTTGAAGAAAAAGCACCGCTAAAGTTTTTCCAAGAAAATCAAGGGGGAGAAGAGCTAAGCTTTGAAGATGATTTTTCTTTCCAAAACTTTAGGGGGAGAATGTTAGGACATTTTGTAATGAGATAGTTTTGTAAAGCATGGGCTTGCTTATTGGGCTTGGGCTTAGTGCTTAATGGGCCTTAGGCTGTACTATATAATGTGATAGTGAGATCATTTGTAAAGTGTGCACTAGAATGAGAGCTCCAATGTAGAGAGAGAGAGGGGGCTAGAGCTTTAGAGAGAGAACCATCCTCCATGTACTTGAATGTTAAGATCTAATATGAGGATGACATTCTTGATCCAATCTCTCTCTAATTACTTGAATTGTTGATGATCATGGGACTAACACAAAGAACATCAATCGTGAACCTTCCCAATATGGATGGACCTCTCCCAGGTTTTGAAAATAGACCACCACTTTTAGAAAATCCCGTCAGGCCACCTTTCGAAAATCAAATGAGACCACCTTTAGATAATCCAATCAGGCCTCCCCCACTTTTTGTAAATAATCCACCATTTCAACCATTTCAACCAAATCCACCACCTCACAATGAGGATGGAGATGATGTTGGATCTGTTGGTAATATTGAACCTCTTAACATCATTGATCTTGGAAACTCAAAAAATGTAAGAATTATGGACTATGCAATCCCTAATTTTGAGCAATTGAACTCAGAGACTATGAGGCCACAATTAGAAACATTACATTTTGAACCAAAACCCATCATGTTTCATATGTTGCAAGCCAATGGACAAATTTCCGGATTACCATCGGAAGATCCACATTCTCATTTAAAATCTTATATGGAGATCACTGATGTTTTTCTAATCCGTGGAGTATCTCCCGAAGCCTTAAGGCCTCACCTTGTTTCCATTTTGTCTAAGGGATAAGGCAAGAATATGGTTCAGTTCATTAGCACCAGGTTCTGTAGCATCATGGAGTGATATGACTGAAAATGTTTTGTGAAAAGATTTTCCACCTACCCCGAATGCTAAGTCCAGAAATGAAATTTGCATGTTTAAATCAATGGACGATGAAGCAATTCCCGATGCATGGGAGAGTTTAAGGAATTATTAAGAAAATGCCCTCACCATGGCATTCCCTACTGTATTCAACTCGAGACTTTTTACAAAGAGGTTGATCCCAATGCAAAACAAATGCTCGATGCGACTTCAGGATGGGTCTTTACCTTTAACACCTACAATACCTGGTATGAAATTCTTGAAAAGATTTCAATAAACAATGGACAATGCATTGATCCAAGGACTCAAACTCAAAAAACGACTGCTACAATGCATGAGGTAGATACATACACTACATTGACGGCTCATCTTGCTTCCATTACTAATATGCTTACAAACATCACTTCCGGTCAAGGAGCACAGCCACCTGTCACTACACCTCATGCAGTCGTCCTTTTTGTGCAATGTGTTTGTTGTGGTGGGGAACATTCTTATGAACATTGTCCTCATATGTTCAAAATATACCTAATCCCCACTCCAACACAATGCCAGTTGGAAGCAGCACCCAAATGTTTCTTGGACCGGTCCATGTTTAAATCCACCAACACAAAAGCAACAAGGGAACTCTAGTTTTCAAAATCAAGCAAGTAGTTCCCAAAACCATTACAAATGGAATCATCTAAACAATCATCATCAGAATAGTCGTAATCAAGGTTTTCAAAAAAATCAACCACCTTTTCAAAACCAAAATCATACACCTCCACATGATGATTCAAATCTTTCTTTAGAGGCAATTGTGAAAGGGTTATGACCCAAACTCAAGCTTCAATCAGAAATCTTGAGACCCAGGTCAGTCAACTTGCACATAATCAAAGAAGTAGGGCCTCGGGTACTTTTCCTAGTAACACAGAAATCCCAAAGGCCCCAGAAAGAGAACATGTGAAAGATGTAACTCTTAGGAGTGGGAAAGAATTACCTGAAGCTGTGAAAAAAGAATTTGGCCCTTTAACCAAAACAGATTTTGATAAAATATCCAAAGCCACTCCTACACCAGAGATTCAGGTAATTCCAAAACCACCAATTCAGGTAAGACCAAGACCCTACGATAAGTTCAAGTCCACCACCGACTGACCCAAAGACCACTATTGTGACTCCACCCAAAGAAACCAAGACCAATGGCATACATGACCCATCTTGCTCAAAACAATCAAACAAAGTTGTCATCAAACCAGTTCCCCTTATATACCTTACCCCCAAAGGTTATGGAATGAAAAGAAGGAATTGCAATTTAAAAAGTTTTTGGATGTTTTTAAAGCATTGCATATCAACATACCTCTTGTTGAAGCAATTGAGCAGATGCCCAGTTATGCCAAGTTCTTTATAAAGACATCTTGAGTAATATAAAGACATCTTGAGTAAGAAAAAGAAGTTGACTGAGTATGAGACTGTTGCCCTCACTGAAGGTTGCAGTGCTCTCTTTTTCAACAAACTACCCGCTAAGCAAAAAGATCCAGGGAGTTTCGCTATTCCTTGTTCTATAGGTGGGAAAGAAGTTGGACAAGCCTTGTGTGAATTAGGTGTCAGTGTCTATCTTATGCCCTTGTCAATCTTCAAAAGCTTCGGCAGAAGAGAGGCCAGACCTACCACAGTCACACTCATCTTAGTAGATAAGACCATTGCCTATCCAAAGGGTAAGATTGAAGATGTTTTAGTCCAGGTTGATAAATTTATCTTTCCGACTGATTTTATCATTTTAATCTTTGAGGCTGACAAGGATATTCCTATTCTTTTAGGAAGACCTTTCTTTGCCACTAGTAGAACTTTGATAGATGTCCAGAAAGAAGAATTGACCATGAGACTTCAAGACCAAAAAGTCACATTCAATGTTTTCAATTCTTTAAAGTACCTTAGTGATATGGAAGACTGCTCAAGCCTAAGTACCATTGAGTCATTGTGTCATGAAGAGGGAGTCAAACAGACCTGTAGAATAGAAGAGGAGGAAGAGGAAGAGTTGACCTTAGGAGAAGAAGTTGATGATAGGAACTCCACCTTTAGAAAATAAGAGATTGTCCCCTTCGATGCTGCAACATTTGAGCTGCTGGAAAATAATGAGCAAAAATCAGTTACTCCTTCCATAGTCTCACCACCTATCCTGGAGTTGAAACAACTCTCGTCTCATCTGAAATATGCCTTTCTAGGAGAAGAAGACAAATTATGTGTCATCATATCAGCTACCCTAGAATTGCATCAAGAAAAGAAGTTAGTAGATATGTTGAAGTTGCACACTAAAGCCATAGGATGGACCATTGCTGACCTTAAAGGGATTAGTCCCTCTATTTGTCAGCATAAGATCATCTTGGAAGACAAGCACTACAAATCCATAGAACCTCAACAAAGGTTGAACCCTGTCATGAAAGAGGTAGTGAAAAAGGAAATTTTAAAATGGTTAGATGCTGGAATCATTTTCCCAATAGCCAGTAGTTCTTGGGTTAGTCCAGTCCAATGTGTTCCAAATAAGGGAGGGATCACTTTCATTACTAATGACAAGAATGAACTCATACCCACATGAATATTCTCCGGATGGAGAATTTGCATGGACTACCGTAAACTAAACAATGTTACTCAAAAAGACCATTCTCCTTTACCTTTTGTTGATCAAATGTTGGATAGGTTGGCTAGAAAAGAGTTTTACTGCTTCTTGGATAGATACTCAGGATACAATCAGATAGCCATAGCACCAAAAAACCAAGAGAAGACTACTTTCACTTGTCCTTTTGTCACTTTTGCCTTCAGGAGAATGCCTTTTGGACTTTGCAATGCACCTGTCACTTTTCAAAGATGCATGATGTTCATATTTTCTGATATTCTTGAAAAATCCATTGAAATATTTATGGATGATTTTTCAGTATATGGTTCATCTTTTGATCATTGTTTGAAAACATGAAACAAAGTCTCAAAAGGTGTGAAGAAACTTACTTGGTTCTTAACTGGGAAAAATGTCATTTCATGGTTACAGAAGGAATTGTCCTTGGTCATTTAATTTCTAAAAGTGGAGTTGGGGTAAATAAAAGCTAAACTTGAAGTTATTGAAAAACTAATTGAACCAACCACTTTTAAAGGAATCAGAAGCTTTCTTGGCCATACTGGATTTAATATACGTTTTATAAAAGACTTTTCAAAGATTTCCAAACCTTTATGTCTATTATTACAGCATGACCAAAAGTTTGATTTCAATGAAGATTGCATAAATGCATTCCTCACTTTGAATAAAGCTTTGGTGACTGCTCTAGTGATTATTGCTCCTGATTGGGACAAACCTTTTGAAATCATGTGTGATTCAACTGATTGGGCTGTAGGTGCCGTTTTAGGTTAAAGAAAATAAAAAATCTTTCATTCCATCTACTATACAAGCAAACAACTGAATGATGCTCAAATTAATTACACAACAACTGAAAAATAATTATTAGCAGTGGTGTTTGCATTTGAAAATTTTAGATTATAGTTGATGGGGGCAAAAGTCATTTTTCACATTGATCATGTTGCCATTAAATATATAATCTCAAAGAAAGATGCAAAACCAAGGCTAATAAGATGAGTTTTGTTATTGCAAGAGTTTGACCTAGAAATTGTTGATTGGAAGGGAGTGGAAAACCAAGTGGCTGATCATTTGTCCAGGTTAGAGAAACTTGTTGAAAGTAGGGAAGGAGGAGACATTGTAGAGACCTTCCCTGATGAAAAGATTTGTGGATCCCAGATTAGTGCAATGTCAATAAGAAGATGAATCAACAATCAATAACACAATGATTTCAAGTTGTCATCCATATCATATTCATTCAAAGTGTTTACACATTCAGAGAGTTTACAATGATAATAGGAACGATTCTCTTAAAACTAGGTTTAATGAAAGCTATATATACCTAGGCGTATGACTATTAAGGCCCAAGACCATTAACGCACTAAAGCCCGTTTAACATTATAAGACTTTTACAAATATAATCAAACTCTATAATTCTTTATATAACTTTCTAATTAATAGGACATTTATGGTCCTAACATCTCCCCTAAAGTTATATAAAGAAAACATATGGTCTTGGAATCTTCAGGTCTTGATCTTCTTTTCCTCTTGAATCTTTGAAACACTTTGGTGTTGCTTGTCTTCATGTCTTTCCAGGGTCCCCCTTGACAAAAGCTCTTATCTTCATATCTTCAACTTTATCACCAGATTCACTGAACAATTACCTCGACTGAGTGCACGAAAAACATCTTTAAACTGTAGAAACTCAACACATTCGAAAAGCACACAAGAATGATAATGTGTGAGTTACGTGACATTCCACGGTGCATCTTCAGTTTAAAATAAAGAATTTTTTCTTTGAACCACTAGTTGAATTGACTTTCTTCTTAAGAACTTGTTTCAATCAGCTCGTAGAAGGAAACAACATGTAGTAGACACCACTTGATAAAGATAAGAAGAACTAATCAGATAAAGCGAAGTTACTCCCCCTTACCTTTTGCTAGCTCCCCCTCAACATGATAATTTGTGTCTTTGAATCTTTGATATTTTTCATTTCTCCCCCTCATGATGATTAGGAGCATCCGGAGCATCAGGTAACTTCAAAGACATAACCAAGGGGTAAATACCTAACACATAAACACAATAGTAACTGTTATCACATCAATTAAAATAAATGTGTCGCCTATCTTCAGATTTGGCATTGGGGTATCTCTGATAGGACTTCCAGTTATCACTGAAGTAAAATATTAAAAATTATTTCTCAAACTGTTTCGGCAATATCACAAATGTATGCAAATGGAATCACAAAGGCTCGTGCTTGTGTGAAAGAAATAATTCATATCGATTTGGCTCAAAAATTGATTTAACCTGGGACGCAAGTTAAAAATCAATTGACACAGTGATTAGACTATGAAGTTCGGAGACCGAAGCTGATGTCTTCATTTTTCAATATCTAAGACCTCTGTAGGTTCCCATATTCACTTTGTCTCATATAAACAGCAAGATCAAAGGTAGCGGAAGCATTATAAAGCTGTTTAAGTATGAGTGATTGTGCATAACAGGAAGTAACGAGAGAATAACACTAACACTATATTGAACAGTAAAATGATAACACAAATAGTTAAATAAGCTGCTCGTATATATTGATATATGAATAACACCAAGAACACTTTCTTGTGTGTGTATTCTGAAATCTCTCAGGTGACAAATCGTACACTAGAAGTGGAACGGAGTGTGCAGTGTTTGCTCTCACAATTCTAGTAATGATTCTCACTAAAGCTTACAATTGTGCATTCCATTACCATTCTATTTATAGCCTGATAAAGTGAAAGACAGTGTACTATCTAACCCTGGAATGACATGTGGAAAGTGTGTCTTTGTCCTTTTAGGGCTGACGTGGAAAGTACGGACACGTGTCTGACACTTAGAGATTTCTACGAGACATAAGCTTCACAGAGGTCTTCTTTCACCAGAGGTCTTCTATCAGAGCTCTGGAGGTCTTCTGATAATGTTGTTCTCTGATGAGCTATCAGAGGTCTTCGGCCAGAGCTCTGACAATCTCTGATGGTCTTCTGTTTGATCTTCTGCTAAGTCTTTGCTTGATCTCTGACGTCCTTCTGACTTGTGATATTTTCACTACTTTTACATCAAGTATACTTGGGACTAACAATCTCCCCCTAAGTATTGAAAATTCAAACTATGCTATTACAGAGATAGGTAAGCAAAAACAAAGAGGAGAAAATCATCCTCTGTCAAGCTGTTACTATTTTTCAAAAAGTTTACAATACATTACAAGAAAGAAATAGTAACCTAGTTATAAAACTCTCCTCTAAGAATTCTGTCAAATCTTCTAATTAAGTCCCTGAATTCTAGCATGAGATTAATATGACTTACAAAGCTGTTTATTACTTCTTGTGGGCACTTTTCGCTTGGAGGTCTCTCCAGGAAGATCCATTTGAGATACTTAAGAGACTAAGATGAGTACTTGTGGGCTTCCTCTGCTCTGATGGATTTCTTGACGCCCTTCTGTCGGCATATGAATATTGCTGGATTTCCCATAAGTGTTCCTGTTGAGTAATGCTCAAGTTCCATAAGGCTTTCATTTGGAGGACCAATGCCCAATTTCTCTAATTCGAAATCAATGCCCAGTTGAAAGTCTGACTATGTTCTGTAGTTGACATGTTCTTGTATTGCTTACAGGACTTTAACTCTGGCAGTTCTTGCAGCTTTGTACCTGTCAGAATTGTTGAGACAGTAGCCATGCAGGGTTATCAGATCATATGGATGTAGCAACACCAAGTCGTTGTCGTTGAAAGTTTCTATCTTCAGGTCTTCTTGTTCGACTGTGTAGAGATGGTAGATAACTCTGTCATGGGTAAACTTCTTCTGTTCTATTTTTAGAATCCTTTTAAAAGTGAAGGAAGGATTTATGACCCCATGAATATTTGTTTTGGTCCTTATAAATCTCCTTCTGTCTTCTGTGAGTAAGTTTGCTCTGATTGGGTTTAGGTATGGGTTTGAGGGTGTAGAGTTGATAGGTATAATATCTATTTCAGCATAGAGATAGGAAAATTTTTCTTCCAGAGAAGGTAGTGAATGCTCTGGTCGTTGGCTTTGAACTCCAGCATTCTGTTCGGGTTCAGGTTGGTTTGCTTCTTCTGGATTTTCTGCCATTTGGTTCTCTGGTTCTGTTTCTTGGACTTGGATGGTTGAGATTTGGTTTGGTTTGTTTGATAAGTCATCAGCAGAGGATGGGACTGTCCTCTCTGGTTCAGCTCTTGGTGATGGTGGAGGGGTATCCAAGATGATTGTCTCTGGAGGTTCTGCTGCAGAAGTTGAGGTTTCTGTTGGGGTTCTGATAGATTTATCCTTGAAGATGTATTTGAACGTTGTCTCCCCCTTTTGTTGGCCTGAGGGCTCTCCTTCATCCATCTCTGCGTCGTCATCATCAGAGAATGCCACAGTGACCTTGGGAGATCCTGTCCAACAAACTTTCCTTTTTTTAATGGTGCAGCCTCAGATGGTTCTTCAGCAGACCTTTTCTTTGACACAGTTTCCAAGAGAATATCGGTGAACATGGTGACAGATTTCTTCAAAACATCTTCTACCTCTGCTGCAGCTGCTCTGATTTCATCCACTTGACTTTCAAAATTGAACTTATGGGAGTCCAGAGTATCTTTTACATGCTTTTCTGAGATATTGGCTTTTCCCACAAATTTCACGCTAACAGTCATCATTTTGCTCAACACATTCTTTCTGAAAGTCCTCGTATACGCTCTGTCGATTGGCTGTCTGTCAGGGAAGGGTATGTTTGCGTCTGGTGTCGTGGCTTCTTTGATTGCAGACTTGACAGAGGTGTTGATCATATCTGTCAGAGTTCTGATGTTGGCCTCTGACAAAATGATAGAGGGTACTCGCAGAGTTCTGTTGAGGGATTCCTTGTGATTTTCTGCCATTGTAGCTTTCAGATCAGAGATCTCTTTGTGCAGTTTTTCTTCCTCTGCTGCCCTTTTCTTTTCCCAATCAACGAACTTCTGGGAAGTCTCTGCCAATTAGTTTGGACTTCCTTTAGTTCTCCTTTCAGAGAAGCATTCTCCTTTAGGATCAGCTTCTCCTTTGCAACATTGATAAGTTTATACTCATTCAAGGAGTCTTTGATATTGTCACAGAAGCCTTTGAACTCTGCTTTGGTGACAATGTCAGAAGTGATAACATTGATTCCGGCACATGGATTCAATTTTGCCTTGAGTCCAGAGGCGCCTCCTGTCAAAATTGTTTCGACGTTGATTCTGTGAGGCCTTCCACCCTGTCCTTGATGTTCCCTCTGGGGAGAATCATCTCGGGGTGTTCTGGTCAGAGTTTCCTATTCCTGCTCAGGTTCAAGAGAAGGGAATCTAATGTGATGGGTAGTCCTGCGATCAAGGCAGGTTTTCCCTTGTGCTACTAGGTCTAACCAATGTCCCTGAGTTGGACATAGACTACGTGAGATCTTAAAGATCTCTGGACTAGTGTGTGTTTCATCTATGCAAGCCACAGAGGCTTCAGCGTGTGTATTTGTCCTATCGATATTCGTGGGCGATGGAATATCATTACCAAAAAGGGATTCCCTTGTTTCGTGCACACCAGAGGCATGAAGAGCTTCCTCTGATGGGTTTGGATGGTTTGGGTTCGAGGTGTGCACCTCTGTTTCAATATCCATTTGGGCTTGATCACCATGGATAGGTTGTGTGGTAGCACTGGGGGATGGGGTAGGAAAACACACATGTGTGTTCGAATGAACATATTTTTCTTGGCTCGCATTTCCCTCGGCTCCTATGGGGTTAGAAGAGTCAGATTCACTCTCTAACGTCTCTGTCTCACTACTATCAGAGGAGGACGAACTCTTTGCTCCTCCCTCTATAGTATCCCGAACACCCTCTTGGACAACCTCCTCTGAGGATACTCTGTCATTGGCTACCTCTTCCTCCTTTTCTATCTCTGAGGAAGACCCTTCTCTAGGTGCTCTTACCTCAGGTCTGACTTCCACGACTTCCTCACTGCTAGACTCTAATGAGGGCTCAGGACCTAAGTAAGCTGGGGATCCCACCTCAGGCTCTTGAGGTTGGGCAGCTTGTCTATAGTTTTGCAAAGAGATGTGTTGAGGGTGGATAAGAGCTAGCATCGTCCTTGGGACTCTGCGAGTGTTAGGATACGTACCAGAGATTGTAGGTCTGAACTGCGACATTACCCATCCAGGAGTTGGGGCTCCTTGTTGTGTTAATTGCAGAGCTTCGAACGCTTCTATGATGACAAAGCTGATTAGCCTTGGAAATCTAATAGCCTTGAGATTTGCCTATCAGCTTTCTTCTTGCCAGAAGGTTGTTCTTCATATTCACCACGTTTAATAATTCGTTGTAGAGGATGGTGGCGTAGTCGAAGTGTCTGTTGAAGTACAGACCATACATAATCTGTAGTATCTCTGTGCTTGCTTGGTCTTGGCTTCCACTCTTACACGTCAAGGTCCTGTTGAGTGTGGAGAACATAAAGTTCCACACTAGTGGTAGTTTTCCTCTCTTGAAGTCACCTATCTTGGTCAAACCTTCGTTATATCCTAATAACTTGATAAATTCCAGAAGAACTGGAACCTTTGAGGGTTTGTCATACGCAGGAACTCCATGTAATAACCAGGTATGTTATTGGTTTATTTAAAAGTTTTACTTTAATTAAATATTATGGAGTTAGAAGTTAAGGGGTAAGTTCTAATTTTAATTTGGAAGTTAGAGGGTGTGTTTTGCCTAATAAGAGGAGTATAGGGTTTGTTTGGTCTTGTTAGCCAAACCTTACTCCACCACCGTCATTATCATTTCAATAGGAGGAGGTGTCCTCCATTTAGTTAAGTTAGTATTTGGTGAATGTGTGTGTGTGTGTGTGTGTGTGTGTGTGTGTGTGTGTGTGTGTGTGTGTGTGTGTGTGTTTTCGGTCAAGAGAGAAAAGAGAGAGATAGAGCCGTAGAAAGGAAGAGGAAGAACGACAAGATTTGTTGCTGGAATTAGAAGGTTCATCTTGTGGAGATTAAAGGTATGTAACCTCTTAATCTATCCTTTTTGTTTAGATAAAGTTTTATGTAAGTTTTTAGATAGGTTTTGATGATTTATGAATGTTATGGGAAATCTGAGCATATGGTTAGGTTATGTTAATAATCTTAAACATATATGCATATTTACAGCAACATGCATAGCTTAAAAGATTAGATTTCTGGGTTAAATATGAACTCAGTTGGTTGAGACATGCATGTATGTCGCAGTAGTGGGTTGCGACATTGTTGAGTTTTGCGATATTCATGAGTATCGCAACCTTGAGTTGCGACACGCTCATTGATATCGCAACAGTGGGTTGCGACTTAAGGTATATCGCAGCAGTTGGTTGCGATATGGGGCAATATCGCAATAGTTGGTTGCGATATGGAGAGATATCGCAGTAGTTGATTGCGATATGGTACTATGTCGCAATAGTTGATTGCGATATGGTACTATGTCGCAATAGTTGATTGCGATATGGTACTATGTCGCAATAGTTGATTGCGATATGGGTTGTGTATTGCGACATGGGGTTATCACAATAGTTGGTTGCGATATGAGTCGAGGATTTTGGAAATTTTAGAGATTTTAGTCTTTAAAGAAATATTTGTATTTATGTGGTAGAGATTCTGTGAAAGTGGGTTGAAAGAATTGGAGTGCTTGGTAATAGCTTGGAAGGATTTTTGGTGATAAGCAAAACATGTGAGTTTTACTTAAAAATGTTTTTTAAACTGGAATACATATATTTGTGTATTGGATATGTGATTGATGATGTGTTTATATGCTTATGTTGGAAATATAATATGTTGAGATGTATATTATATTTACATGAGTATCATACGAGAGTATATTGGCCGGGCTTAGGACCGGTGGTGTTGGCTGTAATACTCGTACGGCGGTGTTGGCTGTAATTGTCGTACAGCGGAGTTAATTTATTAGTTGGCTTGCAACCAACTAATATGGCCATGGGAATGAGGAAGGAAAGTATACGAAGTGTGAATTCTAATTGATATCTGTGATTGTGTTATGTGTATGGGATTTATGTAAATGGTTTCAAACTAACCGGGATTTTCTCACTTAGACCATTAGGTCTAACCCTCATTTTGTTTTAAAATATGTATTCCAGGTCGTGAAGCAAACAAAGACAAGTGATAGGAAAGATCTATGAATTTCTTTTGAAGAACCATGAAGCATTTTTGTATCTATCATGTTTAGTAGTTATTATGGAAAAAGTTTGTACTGAAAGACTTATTTTGTTAAGCTAAGGGACCATAAATGAAATATGATGTATCTTTGTGGTGAAATTATGTTATGAAATATGTGTTATTTGTATGTTTGGGAATCCGGGTTGTCACAGATGGTATCAGATCCCTAGTTTAAGGGATTTAGGTATTCGTATCTGTACCTAGACTTAAACTGCATGTGAAGTAGGATATCCCTAATAAATTTAGAAACCTTAGGATGTTAAATATAAAAAGGTAAAAGGAACATCATGTAAGGTAATTTCAAATTACGCTTGGCCAGTGTAATCGTGAACTTACAAGTACATGTTTGGACTGGAATACCTTGTTATATGGGGTATGTGCTTATGTGTATATTAACCTTGTCTGAATCAACAGAATGGCAAGTGGTACTAGACAAATGAATCGGGAAGGAGGAGGAAATCCGAATAGAAAAAATCCAATAGCCGGAGGAAGGGGAAGAGGGGGAGAAAGAGGTAGGGGCAGAACAGGTGGTAGAGTTCAGCCGCGAGGTGCTGAATTTGTAACAAGGGATGATTTGGCAGCCGAAATGGGAAGATTACAAGCAAATATCCAAGCCATGTTTAATCGAACTCGTGATACTGAAACAGAAAGACCAGATCCTACTCATGAAGAAGAAATGCCTATTACTCCTACTGTTGTACCAGTAATGAAAAAGTGTGATTATAAAATGTTTCTCAGTTGTAAGCCTCCGACCTACTCAGAAGCCCGGGATCCAGTGAAAGCTATGAGATGGCTGAAGGAAATAGAAGCTATCTTCAAGACTAGTAAGTGCGCGGAAGAGGATCGGGTACTTTATGGAACCGCAATGTTGAAAGGCGATGCTTTATACTGGTGGGAAGCTCATATTTCTTCGGGAGGTTCTGACATATATTCTACCTTCTCTTGGGAAGAATTCGTTATAGCTTTCAGGAAATAGTTCTGTCCTCATGCAGCAGTCAAACAATTGGAGGAAGAGTTTATGAACTTGCAGCAAGGAAATTTATCTGTTCGGGACTACACTGCTCGTTTTCTGGAAAAATCTCATTTTGCGGAGTATTATGTTGCCACGGAGGCCATGAAGATTGAAAGGTTTATCTTTGGGTTGAATGCAGAAGTCAGAAGTTTTGTAATTGTTAAAGGACCAGAAACCTTCTCCGCCGCAGTAGACGCCGCGGAAACCGTGGAGCACGATAAAGAAAGAAATACTAGAGATAAAGGTGCGGGAAAAAGGAAGTGGGAAGGACAACAGTATGATCCGAGAAAGTCCAGATTTCAGAGGTTTGATAACCGTATGCCTTTCCGAACAGCGGAGAGACCTTGTCCGAAGTGCAGCCGTATCTACCAAGGAAATTGTCAAGTAGATTCTCGGATTTGTTATAGGTGTGGGAAGACCGGACATGTTGCTAAAGATTGTCGAGTAACGCGGTTTTGTTTCTCGTGTAATTCTCCGGATCACATACAGTCTGATTGTTCGAGGGGAAGAATACAGCAAGGGGGTACGTCAGGGAAACCAGCGATTGTCAGACTAGTAGTACCAAGAATAGAACCACCAAGAACAAGAGGTCGTTCATTTTAGATGACAGCAAAAGAAGCAGAGGAAACTCCGGACATGGTTACAGGTACATTTTTAATAAACTCTACACGTGCTAAGGTGGTATTTGACTCCGGTGCAAACCGATCGTTCGTATCCCCTTCATTTGCTCCTTATATGCATTTAAAGCCTAAAGTGTTAGATCATGCTTTAATGGTAGATACTGCAAATGATAATCAAGTGTCGGTTAAAAAAGTATTTGATAGTTGTATGATAAATATAGAAGGGTGTGGAGTACCGATACAATTATTTCCTATTGCTTTGATCGAGTTCGATGTGGTAGTGGGGATGGATTGGTTGGCTGAGAATCAAGCTAACATAGTTTGTGATAAAAAGCTAATAAATGATGGCTTACCTGAGAAGGGGCCGGTAGTGATTTATAGTGATCGTAGAAATCATCAGTCTTGCCTAATATCTATGTTAAAAGCACGTAAGTGTGTCAGTAAAGGTTGCCCGAGTTACTTAGCTTATATGGTAGATACTAAGCTAGAGAAGAGTAAGTTGGAAGATATTCCAATTGTTAGTGAATTTCCAGAAGTTTTCCCTGAAGACTTGAATAGTCTTCCGCCTGTTAGACAAGTAGAGTTTGGTATATATCTGATTCCTGGAGCCGCTCCTATAGCCCGTGCACCGTATCGTCTAGCACCTCCAGAGATGAAAGAAATGATGGCACAACTGCAAGATCTTTTAGATAAGGGCTTCATCAGACCCAGTTCTTCGCCGTGGGGTGCACCAGTTTTGTTTGTGAAAAAAAAGGATGGTTCGATGAGAATGTGTATTGACTACCGGGAACTGAATAAGCGTACGATCAAGAACAAGTATCCATTTACCAGAATTGATGACCTCTTTGACCAATTAGTTGGAGCTTGCTATTTCTCCAAGATTGATCTAAGATCTGGTTATCACCAGCTGAAGGTTAAAGAAGAAGATGTTCTGAAAATTGCTTTCCACACAAGGTATGGTCATTATGAATTCTTGGTAATGCCGTTTGGACTGACGAATGCTCCAGTTGCCTTTATGGATTTAATGAATCGGGTATGTAAGCTGTATCTCGATAAATTTGTTATTGTATTTATCGACGATATACTTATCTATTCCCGATCCAAAGAAGAGCACGCACAACATCTTCGTTTGATTCTGGAATTCCTGAAGAAAGAAAAGTTGTATGCTAAATTTTCTAAGTGTGAATTCTGGCTACAAGTGGTTCAGTTTTTGGGGAATGTAGTTTCCGAGAAAGGCATTCAAGTTGATCCAGCAAAAATAGAAGCAATTGAAAAGTGGGAACCGCCGAGAACGCCAACCGAAGTACGCAGTTTTATGGGTTTAGCCGGCTACTATCGGAAGTTTATAAAAGACTTATCTCGTATCGCGACGCCTTTGACTAAGCTGACTCGGAAGAATCTAAAGTTTGAATGGAAAGCAGAACAGGATGAAGCATTCCGGATATTGAAAGAGAAACTGTGCAGCGCGCCGATGTTGTTTACAGTGATGCTTCCAAACTGGGATTGGGATATGTACTTATGCAGCGTGGTAAAGTAATTGCTTATGCTTCTCGTCAACTAAAAGATCATGAAAGACAGTATCCGAAACACGACATGGAACTTGCAGCAGTTGTTTTCGCATTGAAGATATGGAGACATTATCTGTACGGCTCTAAATGTCAAATTTATACTGATCATAAGAGTCTCCAACATATCTTTGATCAACGAGAATTGAATATGAGTCAAAGAAGATGGCTAGAACTGGTGAACGATTACGACTGCGAAATTCGTTATCATCCGGGAAAGACGAATGTGGTAGCTGATGCATTGAGTCGTCAAGAAAGAAGTGGAACAATAAAAGCCATTGCACTACGAGCTGAACTTCTACCTAACATCTTTGATGAATTACAGAAGTGTCAAGTAGAAGCCTATCAAGAAGAACATTTGAAATCAGAACGGTTAGTGGGGATATCAGCATTGCTTGTAAAAGATGATCGTGGGTTATTGTGTCTGGGGAACAGAATTTGGGTGCCTCGTTTGGGTGGTTTACGTGACCGGGTACTTTAAGAAGCTCATCAGTCTCGATTCTCTATACATCCAGGTACGAATAAGATGTATAAAGATCTAAAACAATTTTATTGGTGGCCGGGAAACAAAAGAAGCATTGCTCAACATGTGGAAGGTTGTACTACTTGTAAGAAGGTAAAGATTGAACATCAAAAGCCGTTTGGTCAGTTGCAAAGATTAGAAATACCTATGTGGAAATGGGATCAGATTACTACAGATTTCATCACGAAGCTACCAAGGACTCCGAAGGGATTTGATGCTATTTGGGTGATCGTTGACAGGTTGACAAAGTCTGTTCACTTTCTACCGATAAAGGAAACTGATTCGTTGGAACGATTAGCCAAGTTGTACATTGATGAAATAGTAACTCGACATGGAGTTCCAATCTCGATTATCTCTGATCGTGATAGTCGTTTTACTTCAAGGTTCTGGAGGAGTTTTCAAAAAGAAATGGGGACGCAAATAAAGTTAAGTACAACGTATCATCCTCAAACTGACGGACAGAGTGAACGAATGATATAGACTCTACAAGATATGTTACGAGCATGCATTATTGACTTCGAAGGATCGTGGGATAAGCATTTTCTGTTGATCGAATTTGCCTACAACAACAGTTATCATTCCAGCATACAAGCGGCACCGTTTGAAGTACTATATGGTAGAAAATGCCGAACGCCTTTATGTTGGAACGAAGTGGGAGAGAAACAGTTAGCGGGGCCAGATATAGTTCAGTTAACCGCGGATAAGGTTACTCAGATTCGGGAGTGATTGAAAGTGGCTCAAGACAGGCAGAAAAGTTACGCCGACCGACGCCGGAAACCGTTAGAGTTCCAAGTTGGAGATTTTGTAATGTTAAAAGTCCCACCTTGGAAAGGAGTCATTCGATTTGGAAAGCAAGGTAAACTTAGCCCGAGATATATTGGACCGTTTGCAATTACAGAAAGAATCGGGGAAGTAGCTTACCGATTAGATTTACCACCAGAGTTAAGCAGGATTCACAACGCCTTTCATGTGTCAAATTTTCAAAAGTATTTGGTTACACCAGATCAAGCAGTGTCTCTACCAGATATACAAGTGGATGAAAAGCTGAATTATGTGGAGGAACCTGAAGTTATTGTTGACCGTAAAGTCAAGGTTCTGCGGAATAAGGAGATCAGACAAGTGAAAGTTCAGTGGCGACATCATAGAGGTCAGGATGCTACGTGGGAATCAGAGTCAGAAATGAGAGCCAAATACCCTCATCTTTTCGCTTAACTGAATTCCGGGACGGAATTCTTCTAAGGGGGAGATGTTGTAATAACCAGGTATGTTATTGGTTTATTTAAAAGTGTTACTTTAATTAAATATTATGGAGTTAGAAGTTAAGGGGTAAGTTCTAATTTTAATTTGGAAGTTAGAGGGTCTGTTTTGCCTAATAAGAGGAGTATACGGTTTGTTTGGTCTTGTTAGCCAAACCTTACTCCACCACCGCCATTATCATTTCAATAGGAGGAGGTGTCCTCCATTTAGTTAAGTTAGTATTTGGTGAATGTGTGTGTGTGTGTGTGTGTTTTCGGTCAAGAGAGAAAAGAGAGAGATAGAGCTGTAGAAAGGAAGAGGAAGAAAGACAAGATTTGTTGCTGGAATTAGAAGGTTCATCTTGTGGAGATTAAAGGTATGTAACCTCTTAATCTATCCTTTTTGTTTAGATAAAGTTTTATGTAAGTTTTTAGATAGGTTTTGATGATTTATGAATGTTATGGGAAATCTGCGCATATGGTTAGGTTAAGTTAATAATCTTAAACATATCTGCATATTTATAGCAACATGCATAGCTTAAAAGATTAGATTTCTGGGTTAAGTATGAACTCAGTTGGTTGAGACATGCATGTATGTTGCAGTAGTGGGTTGCGACATTGTTGAGTTTTGCGACATTCATGAGTATCGCAACCTTGAGTTGCGACACGCTCATTGATATCGCAACAATGGGTTGCGACTTAAGGTATATCGCAGCAGTTGGTTGCGATATGGGGCAATATCGCAATAGTTGGTTGCGATATGGAGAGATATCGCAGTAGTTGATTGCGATATGGTACTATGTCGCAATAGTTGATTGCGATATGGGTTGTGTATTGCGACATGGGGTTATCACAATAGTTGGTTGCGATATGAGTCGAGGATTTTGGAAATTTTAGAGATTTTAGTCTTTAAAGAAATATTTGTATTTATGTGGTACAGATTCTGTGAAATTGGGTTGAAAGAATTGGAGTGCTTGGTAATAGCTTGGAAGGATTTTTGGTGATAAGCAAAACAGGTGAGTTTTACTTAAAAATGTTTTTTAAACTGGAATACATATATGTGTGTATTGGATATGTGATTGATGATGTGTTTATATGCTTATGTTGGAAATATAATATGTTGAGATGTATATTATATTTACATGAGTATCATACGAGAGTATATTGGCCGGGCTTAGGACCGGTGGTGTTGGTTGTAATACTCGTACGGTGGTGTTGGCTGTAATTGTCGTACAGTGGAGTTAATTTATTAGTTGGCTTGCAACCAACTAATATGGCCATGGGAATGAGGAAGGAAAGTACACGAAGTGTGAATTCTAATTGATATCTGTTATTGTGTTATGAGTATGGGATTTATGTAAATGGTTTCAAACTAACCGGGATTTTCTCACTTAGACCATTAGGTCTAACCCTCATTTTGTTTTAAAATCTGTATTCCAGGTCGTGAAGCAAACAAAGACAAGTGATAGGAAAGATCTATGAATTTCTTTTGAAGAACCATGAAGCATTTTTGTATCTATCATGTTTAGTAGTTATTATGGAAAAAGTTTGCACTGAAAGACTTATTTTGTTAAGCTAAGGGACCGTAAATGAAATATGATGTATCTTTGTGGTGAAATTATGTTATGAAATATGTGTTATTTTTATGTTTGGGAATCCGGGTTGTTACACTCTCAGTTCCACAGGGGTGTGCATTACAAAAACTCTTCGGAGAGTTTTGGGGCGAATACGAATCGTCTATGCACCACCATTAGCACCAGCATCGACCTTTCCCATGATTCCTTTGTGTTCCTCGACATACTGACAAGTTGTCCACCATTGTTGGACATAGAGTTGGGGTACATCATCATCGAACTTTGGTAGGGCTAAGAACAACTCAGAACGTCAAAAGAAGTCAACAAAAATATGATAAATTGGTTCGAAATTTGCAGGGGTTGCAGAGAATCGATAGTTGTTATCGACAAACTCATAGGGTTGGATAATGATTTGATCCACTGGAACGATTCTGCATGATTCAGCATAGTTTTCTTGGTTTGCCATTGTTGCAGGTTTTAAGGTTGAAGAATACAGGAAGATATTTTGTTCATAGGAGGGAAGAAAGAAGATTTGAATACTCAGGAAGCGTAAGAAATGAAGTGGGTAAATCAAACGGATATTTATACTCAAAAGAATGTGGTTGGGATAACCATCGTAGGTACTGTAGGCACTTGAGTGTCAGATAGTGGAACGTCTTCTACAGTAGAACGTGGAAACAGCTAGTGGTTAGTTGCCCAATGAAGAATTGCCACGTAGGATATGGGTCTGACAACTTTTCTGACATTGAACCGTCACGGTTAGAGATTTGTGGGTGACATGTGGTTGAGGCTCAGAAATAACCCGCAATTCTGATGACCATTATCAGAGAAAGTATAAGGTAGAGAAGTGGCAGAACTCTGTTGGAATTCTTAGTACATTCTTGCCTCTGTTGAGTGACCTTTTCCATTCTTTCAAGTAACCTAGATTCTCAAGATGTTTCATCTTTACCCTAAAATCATTTGCAAATCCTAATTCTGATGATGAGAATAATCAGAGAACCAATACGCCATAGGTTTCTCGGAGAAACTACAGAGTTCTGATGTTTATGTCAGAGGCTCTGGTGAGTTACTCCAGAAATCTGATGTTGGGTATAAGTCCAGAGATATGTCAAAAGGTTTTTCATCAAAATAGGTTTTCCCTTCCTTTAAAAAGATTTTCCTTTTGTTCAACAAGCCAAGTCATAAATATTTGAAAATATTTGACTTGCACCCCCTTAAACAATGCTTATATTCTTTTAAGCTCTCCCTTAATGGGACTGTGAATCGTCATCATCTTTGACTGTGAAATTGAGTTGATTTGATGCATGGTAATGATGTTGTGAAAGACTATCCATTACATCATCCGTACGGGGCTTTCAATTGCAATTTCAAAAACAATTGCAAACCACGAGTTTGACACCAAAACTCAAACTTTGATTTCACTCGTTTTTAGCCTAATTCTCCCCCTAGGTTTGTGCAACCTTTAAAAGATATGATTAAGATTATTTACAACGGAGTTTCAAAGAAACAGAGTTGAGACCCAAAGAAACAAGAAAATATTGAAAAACTATGCTGACAGAGCTCTGAGATTGACACAGAGATTCTGTTGATATGTCCTACCTACTCTGTCAGAGTTCTGTGATGAAAACCAGAGACTCTGATGTTGTTACCAGAGTTTAGGAGGACATGTTCAGCATACCCATCTTGCTGATTAAGAACTTAAATCTCCTTTCATCAAGTGCTTTTGTAAACAGATCAGCATGTTGGAAGTCAGTTGAAACAAAATACATTTCAATTGTCCCTTTTTCAACATGATCTTTGATAAAGTGGTACCTTATATCAATATGCTTTGTCTTTGAGTGCTGGACTGGATTTGCTGTAATTGCTATTGCAATCTTGGAGTCACAGAGAATTGGAACTTTGTTGTACTCCAGGCCGTAGTCTTTGAGCTGTTTTTTCATCCAAATGACTTGTGAACAACAACTAGCAGCAACAACATATTCTGCTTCTGCTGTAGAGGTTGACACACAGTTTTGCTTCTTGGATGTCCAGCTGACTAGCTTATCTCCTAGCAATTGACAGCTACCATAAGTACTCTTTCTGTCATTCCTGCATCCTCCATAATCTGAATCTGTGTATGCTACAAGCTCAAAACCAGAGTTAAGAGGATACCAGAGACCCAAAAATTGAGTCCCTTTGAGATATTTAAAAATACGTTTGACAGCAGACAAATGGGATTCCTTAGGATTTGCTTGGAATCTAGCACAAAGACAGGTTGGAAACATTATATCAGGTCAGCTAGCAGTTAAATATAGGAGTGACCCTATCATGCCTCTGTAGTTCTTGACATCCACAGATTGACCCTGAGGATCATGGTCAAGTTTAACTCCAGTGGCAATAGGAGTTTTCATAGGATTTGAGTTCTTGAGCTTATACGTTTTCAAAATATCAGAGACATATTTTGATTGACTGATAAAGGTGCCTCTGATGGATTGTTTTACTTGTAAACCAAGGAAGAAAGAAAGTTCTCCCATCATGCTCATTTTAATCTCACTTTTCATTAAATCCTTAAACCTATCACAGTACTCTTGCCTAGTAGACCCAAAAATAATGTCATCAACATATATTTGTACCAGAAGTATATCATTTTTATATCTCCTAAAGAATAAGATAGTATCCACAGTACCTTTTTTGAAATGGTTGACCAACAGAAAGTTTGACAGAGTTTCATACCAGGCTCTGGGGCTTGTTTAAGGCCATACAGAGCTTTGTCTAGCTTGTATACGTTATCTGGAAACTCTGAACTTTCAAAGCCTGGGGGCTGCTGGATATACACTTCCTCTTGCAATTTGCCATTCCAAAAGGCAGATTTTACATCCATTTGATAGACTTTGAAACCTTTATGAGCAACATAGGCTAGAAAGATTCTGATTACTTCTAATCTAGCCACTGGTGCAAAAGTTTCATCATAATCAATGCCCTCTTCTTGGCAGTATCCCTTTGCAACAAACCTTGCTTTGTTTATGATAATTACACCATCTTCATCTTTCTTATTTCTGAAAACTCACTTGG
This sequence comes from Saussurea involucrata, assembly GCA_033807775.1. Lineage (NCBI taxonomy): Eukaryota > Viridiplantae > Streptophyta > Magnoliopsida > Asterales > Asteraceae > Saussurea > Saussurea involucrata. Next base: position 78,990,856 of record CM066318.1, on the reverse strand, counting down.
TTCCAATAGCAGCTTTGTCTTCTGGAAGTGGAACCAAGGACCAAACTTTGTTTCTTTCAAATTCAAGAAGCTCCTCTTGCATGGCTTCAATCCAGTTTGGGTATTCTAGGGCTTCAGAGATTTTCTTTGGCTAAATTATGCTCAAGAAATTCACAAAAAAAGCTTCATTGACTGTTGCAGATCTTGTCTTTACACCGTTATCAGCAGCACCTAAAATCTGATGATGGGGGTGATCCTTTGTCCATCTGGTCATAGGAGCATGGACAATAGGTGGTGTCTGTACTTCTGATGGGAAAAGATGAATGTCAGCGTCAGAGCTCTGAGGATTTGCACCAGGGCTCTGAGGCACACTGCTCTGGAGAGTGGCTTCATTGTTCTGTGAGGTACCAGCAGGGCTCTGAGAAGGTGAGATTTCATATAAGGAATTTCTTCCAATATTGGTCAGAGGGGGTGATGATGGCTCTTGTTCAGACTCTTTTTCCTCTGAATGTTGTCCCTCATTTCTCTGAATTTGACCTGTGGACAGAGAAGTAGATGGTGAAGAATTAGAGGGACCTGTCAGAGATGTACCTGTTAAGTTCTGTCCGGTAAAGCTTTGAGCTCGATTGCCTCTGGTGATGTCTTCAGAGGAATCTTCATCATCAAATAAATCATTGAATATCATATTTATATTCTCTTCTCTTGTCTTTGAGGGACTAGGCTCCTCTACAATCTGTATCCCCTCTTATGGTCTTCTTTCAGAGGAACTTGATGATTTTTCATCAAATGATACGTTTATACTCTCTTTATTGACTTTTGTTCTTGTATTGTAGACTTTGTAGGCTTTTGAGGTTAAAAAATAACCAATGAATATTCCCTCATCAGCCTTCTTGTCGAATTTTCCTAACTGATCTCTATCATTCAAGATGTAACATTTGCAACCAAAAATGTGAAAGTACTTCACATTTGGCCTTCGGTTGTTGATCAGCTCATAAGCGGTCTTTTTTAATCTTTTCACAGTGACAACTCTGTTTTGGGTAAAACAGGCTATTGAGACTGCTTCGGCCCTGAAGTTGATGGGAAGATCAGATCTTGCTAACATGGTTCTGGAAGCTTCCACCAGAGTTCTGTTCATTCTCTCCACAACACAATTCTGTTGGGGAGTTCTGGCAGCAGAGAAGTTCTGGGAGATTCCTTCCTCTGTAAGGTAGGAATCAATTTTGGCATTCTTGAACTCAGTCCCATTATCACTTCTCAGATTTTGGATTTTCAGACCTAGCAGAACTTGTATTCTCTTCAACTGTTTTATCAGAATTTCTGGGACATCAGATTTCACTCTGATGAACTCAACCCAAGTATATCTAGAGTATTCATCTATAAGAACAAGAATACACTTTCTGCCAGATAGACTTTGCATAGAGATTGGACCACAGAGATCTACAAGAAGCATATGCAAAGGTCTAGGGCAGTTAAGATCACTTTTTGTTCTGTGTGAAGCCCTTTTTAGCTTACCCAATTCACAAGCAGAATTGAATGTACGGGTCGTATGTAAAACTGTACGATTTGGGTACTTATAATTACGAAGCAATCGGGCGTCTGAGGCCGCATGAATATTCTAAGTATGGAATTCAAGTAGCAAGACTTGCGTGTCCAATACTTAGTTTTAAGAGCACCTGTGATGGTCGTAAGACCTGTATGATGAATCGTAATATTCTTTTTTTGTGATATAAAAATCTTGGAGACTTTGTTTCTCACGATGAAGATTGTAAGACTTTTATTTAAGTCGTAGAGACTTTGGTTTCTCATAAGATAAACCATAAACCCTGTGCCTTAATCGCCATAGGACTTATGCTTTAAGTCGCAGGGACTCTATTTTGAAGTAACGACTTTGGAAGTAATCGAGCGACTGAGCCGAACATGCATTCCAAATCACAGAGTTTAAGCCATAAGACTTCGTATTTTGAATGCACCTGTTGTGATCGTAAGATCTGTGTGGTGAATCGTAAGATTCGGTTTTGAAGTCCTGAGTTATGGGTCATGACTTTATCTTCTCACGATATAGATCGTAAGACTGATGTTCATGCGATCCTGCAAACCTGTCATATAAGATCCAGGGGTGGTCGTTGGTTTAACCAACGACCCTCCGATGCTTAAGTCAGTAATCGTTTGTCGAAATAAATCGAAGGAAAAAAGAAATAAAATGTACTATAATCCAGCTACGTGGGATGCGGTCGGAGATTCGACGCTACGGCCTTCGAATGTACGATCATTTGTGGATCGTTGTCGTGCGTGATTTTGGAAGAAATTCCGAGCCTGCACAGAATGTTAGTCCAGACGGCAGAGATGACCCTTTAATCCCGAATCTGGGAGTAGGCGTCTACTTCTGTCAGTTCAGAGGAATAACTTGAAAATACTAAGAAAAATTCTTGTACCTGAGTGTCGTTGACGGGCATTACGTACCTGGTGATGTTTTATCGTTTCGTCGTGGGAGCTAACTGCCCTCGAGTCGTGAGCTACCCACGATTCATCGTTGAAAACTGTAGAGTCGTATGGGGTACAGCGTTCTGCCCCCTTGTGGTGACTGTAGGACGATACCCTGGATGTGCCTTTTCTGGCGTAAGGATAGATTTGATCAGATCGTGTACAGTCGCCACAATGTTGGTTTCACCTTTGAGGCTTCATAGATGCTTTATAGCAATCACGGGCGGTCTTCTGCTCGCTTTTGATTTCTTGCACTCCCCACGGTGTCGGGAATTTGATCGTCTGATGATAGGTCGAAGGGACCGCTTTTATGTCGTGGATCCAAGGTCGACCAAGTATAACGTTGTATGCTGATGAACAGTTAATAACGTTAAATCTCGTTTGCTTGTTGACCCCTTTAGCATACACCGGGAGAATGATCTCTCCCAGAGTGGTGGTGGAGTCGCCATTGAATCTATCAGAGTCGTCGACCGACAGGTGATCTCTGATTTATCGATTCCCATAGCTTTGATAGTACTTAGGAACACGATATTGGCCGAACTGCCCCCGTCGACCAATACTCTCTTGGTCGAACAGTTGCCAATAGTTAGCTGAATGATCAAACCATCATGACGCTTTTGCCAAATCTCCTGGAGATCGTCTTGGTCGAACGTTATTGGCATCGCCTCCAGCTCTAATTCTTGCTTCGGTTGGGACGACCGAGGAATGGGATATTCTTCCGACGATTGACTGGCGTGCCGCTTGGCTGCCGAATAGGTTAAACCACGAACATCTGATCCAACCGTCACGCAATTGAAAAAAATTTCATGGACGGGGGATGTCGGTCTTACGTTGCCGACTAGCGTAGATTCTTTATAGATCAAGCCTTGTAGATGACCCTTGGGGACGATCCAGGCTAACTCCTTCTGCAAAGCAAGGCAGTTATCCGTCGTGTGACCATGGTCACTATGGAAATCGCACCATTTGGTCTTGTCCTTCTTATCGTCATCTTTATCACTTTTCTTGGGCCATCGGACAGACGGCTGAATGTTTCTGAGAGCATCGACTAGCTCTTTCATCGTCCCTTTGAATCCATAAGAGGAGATCTTAAGATACTGAGGGAATCGCGACGTGGGATTGTCCTTTTTCTTATCGAACCGAACGCTCGATATTTGGCGCGACGGCTCTAACTTGACACTCAGTTTGGATTTGAAATCTGGCTTTTTGATCCCGAGCGTCTTCTTGTCAGTCGAATGCTTACGACGGAAGACTAAGTCGTCTTCGACCCTCATGTAAACTAGAGTCCTAGCTCGTACGTCTTCAAAATTCTCTGGAGGATATTTTGTAAAATCGACGTACAGTCCTGTAGTGTTGTCGTCAAGACCGCGCTTATAAGCTTCGATGGCAGTCTTGACGTCACAATTTCGAACGCTGATCGTTTCAGCGTTGAAGCGATTAAAATAACTACGGATGGACTCTCTGGATCTTTGTACGACGTAGTACAGGTCGCTGGTCTGCTTCTCCATCTTGCGACTGCTGGCGAATTGCTGCGAGAACTGGTTAACCAATTCTGCGAAGTTGCTAATGGACTTCGGCTTGAGGTTGATCAACCATTGGAGAGCAGGACCTGTAAGAGTCGCCCCAAAGCTCTTGCACATGCACACCTCTTGATATCGCTGTGGAATTGAGACTGTCCACATCAATTGCTTGTATTGTGCAATATGCTCTGTCGGATCAGTTATTCCCGAATATTTAGGATTAAAAGCAAGAATGTTTTATTTCTTCGGGACGTCGACAGTTGCTATAGCGTCCACGAAAGGCGACGCTTGGAATCCCGTACGGGGTTCGACGTTGACGGGGACGGCGGCGCCTGGTAGCTTGAAAAGTAGCGACAACATCCTCTCGTTCTGGTCCTCCAATAACCGGAGTCGTTGGGCGACGGGGTCACTAGGATCAGAATTTACACCCGTTTGAGGGTTGATGCCTGAATTTGTAGCCGTCGCCGTACCGTTTCCATAAGAACAACCATTGGCGTCTCCGTTGAGAGGGACAAAGTATGGCGTGACTCCGTTATGCAAAGGTGGCGGTCTCAGGTACTGAGGGGGATACTGTCCTTGATGAGGATTATTGACAAATGGCCCCGAACCTGGATTGCTGACGAATGGACCCGATCCGGGGTTATTGGCGAATGGACCCAATCCTGGGTTATTGACAAATGGCCCTGGATCAGAATTGTTGGCAAATGGTCCTAGACCAGGATTGTTGACGAATGGCCTTGGGCCCGCCTGAAATTGGGGCCTGATGATAGGTATACCATAGGTTGGGGACCATTCTGAGGTCCAAAGGAGTTGCCCATTGCCCCATTCTGAGGACCAGAGGTATTGCCTATTGCCGGATTCCTTAGAGAAGCGATCTCCGCGACTGCTTTTTGATTCTGCTCATGCAGGGCTTGGATCTGACTTCGATGGTCTGTGTCAAATTTAAGTGAAGGCATACCTTTTACTAAGTTTAGTTTCACAAGCTTGTCAAGATTTGAAAATTTCAAGTGTGCAAATCTTTTATGCCAGAGCCAGGCATCTTCCTTATTCAAAGAAACTAAACAGAGTTTTTCTGTTTTAGAATTTTGATTGGGATTAAAATTCATTTTGTAAGGATTGTATTTTCTGTCGGCTCTTAGAAGCTCTTGACCAGACTCAGAAATTAACAAAGAACGGTATTTCTTCATAAAGTTAACATCAAAACCATGATCACACAATTGACTTATGCTAAGCAGATTATGATTTAAACCTTCAACATAAGCAACTTTTGATACAGAAACACCTCCATTTGTCATAACACCATAACCCTTAATTTGTCCTTGTCCGTCACCTCCAAAGGTTACTGCACCTCCCATTTTATCTCTGAATGAGGTCACTGTTAATGACAAAAATCGCACAAAAGCACAACTTAAGGTTGATGTGGACTTTTAACAACTAAAGAAACGTATCTCAAGGCTAAGCAACACAATCGCGGGAAAAAGGTAAATAAGACGAGAGATTTGGTGACGCGGAAAACCCCAGAACGAGGGAAAAAACCGTGGTCGACCTGTGAGGGTCGACGGTACACTATGATCGGCAAACAGGGGCGAAAGTCCTTTTATAACAGGTGATTTGTGTACAACAGATTACAAGTAAATGTAAATATAAACTTAGTCGTGTGTAAAAGTCGTGTGTCGTGCGTTAAACGTGCGAAAAAGACTGTTGTCGTGCGGTTCGAACTACTGTCGTGCGGAGAAGCTTCAGCGATATTCGTTCGAATGCCTCGCGAATTACTGCGTTTCTGGTGTAGATTTACTTGGAAAGTAGATGGAGTAGAACGAGATAGCTTGGAGTAGATTTCTATAACAGATATGCATTTTGGTTGTAGCACAGGCCTTTAAATAGCTTCCGCTGGTCATTAAAGGTGTCATTATGGTGTCCTTTGTAACCGATGTCGGGCTTTGAATGCATTGATGACATGATCGTTACTGACCGTTCGCACCATGAATGCTTGTAGACCTGCATTAATGAACAAAAGAAACAGGTTTGACTGTTAACGGTTAGTGTAATCGTACGACCGTCTTAGGTCCCATACGTCGGTCGTATGTAATGTACGACCAACATAAAAACGTACGACCGAGCATACGTCTGCAAACGTCTTGTAAGACCTTATCTTAATACAAGAGTGGTCTTGTGGAAATGTTAATTGAGTTTTCTAGCGTCGGTCGTGAGGTGTGATTTTTTACCCAAACAGTCAGTAGCTCTTTGTGCCTGTCATGTGCCTAGAACATCCTGAGTCTAAATACCAGATCTGCACATGAGGCTTCTGCAAGACAGATTAGTTCTTTTTAGGTACCCATTGCATAATGGGTCCTTTCTTGTTAGGCTTGGGGGTGTTAACAGATTTACCTGCTGGCTTTCCATTCTTTGGTGGTGTGCCAGAGGATTTTCTCTGCATATTCTGATGAATAGTCTTAGGATTTTTCCTTTCTTTTGACTGATTCAGAATGCAGTGGGACTATTCAAATGATTTTGCAGTTGTAACATAAGTTTAATGCAGTTACAGTTAATAGAGCATGAAAATGATTGATGCATGTTGTTGTTTCTGTTCAGCATCTGGAGATTGTATGCCTTTTGGGATTGAAAAGTTCTAGGATCAGATGTTCTTACAGACTTTCTGTCTAGATTGGTTTTCTTGAAATTGGCATTCTTCTCTTGATGAGATTCTTTAGACAAAAAAGATTTTCCTCTCTGATTTACTGCAGAATTAGAGATAGGATGGTCATTGACTTTCCACTTTCCCTTTTGTTCTGGAGTAATCCTAATTGGTTTGTAAGCATAAGGAATAGAAGTATGGTTCACAGAAGTACTCTTGGCTTGCTCTTTTCTTTTCTCTTCTAACTCCTCAGATGAAAGAATTCTGATACCCATATTTTTAAAACCAGGGCATGGTGGGATTCTAGATGTGTTATTGGAAACAGGTATGACATTATTCAAAATTCCAGATCCTATAAATGCCTGTTTGGGTTTGTGCAGAATGGTCTTGGGTGCACAGAAAATTTGCTCGTCCACCTCTGAGTCAGAGTCAGAGTCAGAGTCTAAAAAGTCTCTGGTGGCTCTGGCAGAGGTGTGAGTATCAGTGGTTTCAGGGAAACATTTGCTTTTGAGGAGTTAGTTGAATTCAAAACTTTGATAGAACAGGTTTTAAACTTTCTCAGCTTGGGTTTCAATGCATCGGCGATGAAGTTTTCTTCAAGAACTTTCAGTAAATCTTCTTCAAAAGAAGTCCTCACACTTTCAGAGGATGGAGAAAATACTGGAGCTTCTGGATTGAGTTCACTCTGATTTTTGATATCAGAGGGACCAACCACAGAGACATCAGGTATCTGCTTCTTGAAGGAACTAAAGTTGAAGATCTCTTTGGGATCAAGGCTTTTGGCAGAGTTAGAAATATTGATTTTAGCTTTTCCTTGATCAAGAATAAACTTTAGAGTTGGTTTTGTAACCTTTTCAAGATCAGAGGAGTCATAGTTGATATTTCTGAACCTTAGCATCTTGGTCCTTGACCCTTCTGAAGTTTTTGCTCTTTTAAACACAGCATTACAAGAAATTACACCGTCAGGCATCTGGACTTTCCCAACGCAGAAGGTAGAGGACATATATGTCTTCTTCCTTCCCGTGAAGGGATCAAGGTCACTGAAACCCAAACCTTGAGTGTCCTTTTGCGAGTTAATTTTAATGTGCATATCTTGTGCATCCTGGTATTTTTTTGATCAAAAGCTCTTTTCTCTGTTGGGATTGATGTAACACTTTCCTTTCCTTTTGAAAATAGTTTTTAAGAGCAATAGAGTTTAGCCTTTCGTATTCTGATTTCTTAACCTCTTCGGCCTTTTGCTTTAATACCTCTTCAAACTCTTTGCATTTCTCAGAAAATGAGGCTTCCTTTTATTTCTGTAAAAGTTCTAACTCATATTTTTTTACTTTTGGATATTTCTTCCTTCTCCATTTCCAAGAGATTCTTTTCTCTCTTGTAGAAGGACAGATCTTTCTGAACCAGTTTTCTTAGTTCTTTTTCTTCAGAAAGCTTTTGTTTTAGTTTTTGAAATTCCTTAGCAAGTAATGACACATTCATTTCCAACTCGGAATCAGATTTAGATTCAGAGGATGTACATACCTTGGCACTGGGTTTAGAGATCTCCAGTGCTCTGTCATTTGAGTCTGTGGCAGAGAATGCGCAAGACATTAAGGAAATGTCTTTCTATGTTGACCTCTCTGGTATCTCCCTAGTCATCCAGTCACTCATCTCTTCCACACTTTCATCATCAACAGCCACCCCACAGAAATTGGCCTGCTCTAGTTCGTCATCAGAGGATGAATCAGAGATCCAATTTTCCATTTCTGCTATATAACTTCTTTCCCTGAAGTTATATTTGTACTTATTCGTGTAGTAGTCCTGGTCCTTTACCAGTTTACCTTTACAGTTTGCAGAGAAATGGCCGGGTTTTCCACATCGAAAACACCTTCCATCATTCTGGTTGATGGGCTGGGCAGCATCAGTTTTCTTTTGGGGGGCTGGTGGATTGTATCTCTGTTGATACTGTTGTTGTCTCTGCTCTGGTGCAGCTCAGTTGTTGTTGTTATGGTGAGATGCAGTTCTCTGCTCATATCCTCTCTTCTCTTCCTTCTCTTCTCTTTCAAACCTTCCTTTCCTATCAAATACTTTCTTGCCAAATCTCTTGTTAAACTGTTGAGTTATTAGGGCAAGAGATTGGGCAAAAGCATTGATATCAGCATCATCATCATCAGACGAACTCTCCTCTTCTTCACTCTCTGCTATCGGGCTTTTCTTTCCTTTCTTTTTTCATGGCTTTCTCCTTCTTCTTGTCTCTGCCAGCATTATCTCTGTTGGATTTCCCTTCTGAGGGTGTTTTTGAATCAGTGATTAATGCTAGTGGACCTGCAATGGTAGATTTTCCTTTTTGTTTGACAACATCCTTTTCTTATGCAGCTAAGGTGCCATACACATCAGTGAGAGACCATGCATCCAAATCTTGGTTAGCTTCTAGAGACATAGACAGATTTAGCCACTCATCATTTAAACTTTTCAAGAATAAGACATTGTTGTCTTCCTTCGACCTTACAACCCCACATTTCTTACATTTATTGATTAAAACGTTGAATCTGTTGTAGGTTTGTTGCAAAGTTTCCTCAGGAAGTGCCTTGAAATCATTAATACATTGGGTCTTTCTATTCTTTTGGGTTTTTATACCACCTTCAAGTTGGTTTATAAGTTGATCACATATTTCTTTTTCAGTAACACAGGAGTCTAGTTCTTGGAAAATATCGTTTGGAATGGCCATAATCAAGAGTCTAACTGCCTTAAGATCATTTTCCATTTTGAGATTTTCTTCTTGTGTAAAACCAGTGGTTTTTGGTTCGAAATGAGCAGGAATCTCAGCAGTAGTTTCTGTTACGGGTACACGAGGAACCAAAACCATAGGTTGGAATGGTCCATTTGTGACTGATCGCATGAGGTCTCTATCCATACCATCGAAGAAGTTAACCATCCTAGTCTTCCAATGAGGATATTCATCTCTCAAAAGAGTAGGTGGTTTGGTTAAAGAACCAGCCGTATAAATAGCATTGATGTTGTTGTTCACCATTTTTGCAGAAAACAGAGTATGAGAGTCTTAAAAGATTTTGAAAAAGTTTTAGACAAAAAGTAGATGAACAGTAAACCAATGGAACAGTGAATAATGTAGAGATGATATTCAAACTTCCTGGAAAGCTTAAATACGTAACAAAAGCTTATAACAAGGGAGTTTCAGGTTTTCAAAAGAAAACAGAGTATACTATGAAGCTTTAAAACAAAACACAATCAACAATAGTGAATCAATCTGGTTAGATTGGATCGATTTGATTTAAGCAAATCAATCTGCTCTGATACCAATTGTAGGTTCCCAGATTCACTTTGTCTGATTTAAATAGCAAGATCAAAGGTAGCGAAAGCATTATAAAGTTGTTTAAGTATGAGTGATTGTGCATAACAGGAAGTAACGAGAGAATAACAATAACAATATATTGAACAGTAAAATGATAACACAAATAGTTAAATAAGCTGCTTGTATATATTGATATATGAATAACACCAAGAACACTTTATTGTGTGTGTATTCTGAAATCTCTCAGGTGACAAATCGTACACTAGAAGTGGAACGGAGTGTGCAGTGTTTGCTCTCACAATTCTAGTAATGATTCTCACTAAAGCTTACAATTGTGCGTTCCATTACCCTTCTATTTATAGCCTGATAAAGTGAAAGACAGTGTACTATCTAACCCTGGAATGACACGTGGAAAGTGTGTCTCCGTCCTTTTAGGGCTGACGTGGAAAGTGCAGACACATGTCTGACACTTAAAGATTTCTATGAGACTTAAGCTTCACATAGTTCTTCTTTCACCAGAGGTCTTCTATCAGAGCTCTGGAGGTCTTCTGGCAATGTTGTTCTCCGATGAGCTATCAGAGGTCTTCGGCCAGAGCTCTGACGATCTCTGATGGTCTTCTGTTTGATCTTCTGCTAGGTCTTTGCTTAATCTCTGACGTCCTTCTCACTTGTGATATTTTCAATACTTTTACATCAAGTATACTTGGGACTAACAACCTCCGAGTGAGGAATAGATAGATTATGTGCTAAACCTCTGTGAATATATGAAATTATTATCTTTTGTGAGATACTTGAGTGGCTAGGTGAGGTGACATGAGTTATCGACACTGGGTCCATGTCTGTTTCAATATTCATCTCCAAAGAACGAGAATGAATAGATTGTGTGGTTACCCGGATAACTGACTCGGTTTGGTAAGGACCAATAATTCTCTTAAGTCCTGTCACATCCTCGCCATATTCTTTTCACTCCAAACTCATCTATCAAGCTAGACACCTCACTGATATCTATAAATAGGATGTGTTTCTTGGGTAGGTCCTTCCGGTTCTGGATAGACCATAGAAACAATATAATTCCTAACACTCCTTTCATGCAGCGAATAGAACAGTTTCGAAAACAGTGAAGTACACATTTAAATACGAGTTCTAAACTGAAATGTTTAGAAGTCAAAGAATTTAAGAACGAGTCTTGGTCTGAGATGATCAGAAGTCATCAAAATAAAGTTCCAGTTCTGATCTGAGGTAATCAAAAGTCATTAAAAGTTATTTGAAATAGAGAGTTTCAATAAACAAGATCAAGCGCTAAACATAATGACTCGTTAAGCACAATGTGGTTAAAAATCAAACAATGAATAGAAATTTGAATTGTGAAGAACAAGTCACAATTAATATGTCAGATAAGAATTGAATAACTAACAAGAAATGACGAACTTTGAAAACAAATAGGAATTCAAGCAAGTGTATTGCCATCGATAAATCAACAAACATATGAGACATGGAAATAACTAAATCAAGAAAATATAACACGTGGAAATCTTGGAAGTTAAAATCAGAGAATAACAAACACAAGTAAGTTATTCAGAATGAATTATCACGATCTGTGAATTCACTTAAAGATTCATTTATTGAGCACAACCTGGTACTCCCCCTCAAAATTGGCGTAACCTTTTATTTTTGTCATGTGAAAAGAATCTTCTGAACTAAATGCACATGACATTCCTGCAAAACAGATTAGAATGATTTTCGTATCCATGCTTTGATGGATCTTTAATGGTTAGATGCCTTATTAGAGTGAGGATCGGGGATACTATAAGTACCATACCAATGAAATGCATATTTTTCGGTCAACGAAATCATTCAAACCACATGCAGAACAACAAGAATTGAATAAAGTCTTAAAGGAAACATCACACTTTGTTCAACAGAAGTGCGAAAATTGAAAACATCATGATTATGATTGTATGTCCTAACATGCGAAACTAACTTAAATGAATTTGTATTCGTTGTGTTTTCATTAGACTTCTTCACTACCCAAACTTGTTTGCACCTTTTTTTCCGGCCATTATTATCTGAAATATCATTAAACTCATTGTCGGAAGAACTGGAGTAGTAAGAATGTCTCCTAGTTGATACCAATTGTGGATCCCAGATTAGTGCAATATCAATAAGAAGATGAATCAAAAATCAATAACACAATGATTTCAAGTTGTCATCCATATCATATTCATTCAAAGTGTTTACACGTTCAGTGAGTTTACAATGATAATAGGAACGATTATCCTAAAACTAAGTTTAACAAAAGCTATATATACCTAGGCCTGTGACTATTAAGGCCCAAACCCATTAACGCACTAAAGCCCATTTAACATTATAACGCTTTTACAAATATAATCAAACTCTATAATTCTTTATATAACTTTCTAATTAATATGACATTTATGTTCCTAACAAGATTCATTTGGTGCAAGCACAACTTCCATGGTTTGCTGATATAGCAAACTATTTAGCTTGTGGCATCATACCTTCTGATTACATTCATCATATGCTTAAGAAATTTCTCCATGATAGTAAATGCTACATATGGGATGATCATTTCCTATTTAAACTTGGTACAAATCAATTGCTAAGAAGGTGCATTCCAGAAATCGAAGTGGCAGCAATCATGCAGCATTGCCATCAGTCGGCTTATGGAGGACATTTTGGAGGCCAAAGAACAGCAGCTAAAGTTCTACAATCTGGTTTTTATTGGCCAACTCTCTTCAATGATGCCCATAATTTTGCACAAAGGAGTAATGAATGCCAAAGAAGTGGTTCCATTTCTCAAAGAAATGAAATGCCTTTGAATGGGATTTTAGATGTTGAGAATGTTTGGGGAATTGATTTCATGGGACCATTTTCCCCCATCAAACAACTGCCAATACATTCTAGTTGTTGTTGGTTATGTATCAAAATGGGTGGAAGCAATGGCATGTGTTTCAAGTGATGCAAAAACTGTTGTTAAGTTTTTACAAAAACAAGTTTTTACACGGTTTGGTACCCCCGGGACACTAATCAGTGATGAGGATCCCACTTTATAAACAATTTGTTGAGTAAAGTTCTTGAAAAATATAATATCAAACACAGAGTTGCCACTACATACCACCCACAAACAAATGGATTTGTTGAACTCTCAAACAAAGAGATCAAAGGGATTTTAGAAAAATTTGTCAAGCCAAATAGAAAAGATTGAGCTTTCAAATTAGATGATGCTTTATGGGCATACACGACTGCTTTCAAAACACCTTTAGGTATGTCCCCATACAAGCTAATGTTTGGAAAGGCTTGTCACCTCCTTTTGGAACTTCAATACAAAGCGTACTGGGCTTGAAAAGAATTGAACATGAACTTAGATAATGCTGGTAATAAAAGAAAGTTACAACTCTGTGAAATAGAAGAACATAGGAACATATCTTATGAAAATGGCAAGCTCTATAAAGAGAAAACAAAGAAATGGCATGACAATAGAATCAGACACAGAGAGATGAAAGCTGGCCAGAAATGTCTTTTGTTCAATTCTAGGTTGAAATTGTTCCCAGGCAAACTTAAGTCTAGATGGTCAAGCCCATTCCTTATCCACAAGGTATGTAGAGTTAGTCAATCCGGAAAACAAGAATGTGTTCAAGGTAAATGGCCAAAGAGTGAAGCAATTCCGTGATCCTGTAACATCCCTACACCATTGCCATGTGGAGGTGATTACTATCTGGTAAAAGATTCAATCAAAGATGGTGTTAGTGATTTGATAATGACTCTGAGAAACACTTGGTGAAAATTGTAGGTAGACAATATGTATTAATGTTTTGTCATCAAAGAAAATATACTAAGTCTGTTTAGTATCGCTGATGAAAATATACGCTTTAAAAATGCATTCAGCGAACACTGTTCATTAGTAAGCCCTGAGCCTGTTCAGTCTTGCTGATGATCGCTGATAGTTTAAGTTGTTTACTTATGATCCCTGAAGACAAGATTCACGCCAACCATGTTCTACGCTGAAGTCGAAGATCAAGCCAAAGAACCAGCGACAAAGTCTACTAGTGACCTGATACGGATATCAGCGAAGCCAAGACCTGTCCACTCAACGTGAAGTTTCAAGTAGAAGACTTCAGCGAACGCTGAACTTTATCATTCGCTGATAAAGAAATCATTCAGTGAACGCTGATCATGAAGCCTCCTCTATAAGCAACTTTTATCTTATCTCCTTGCACGCCTTTTTACGAATTGTCAGAACGGAATCCCTTTTGTCCAGAATCGTACAACCAACTATGATTCTACATTGTTCATCATGTGGCCACTAGGTTGTCTACTAAAGTCAAACCATGCAACCAACCATAGGTTGCCACGTGTAAAGTTGTACTGACTTGCATTAAATGCATACAGTATATAAAGGAAACCTTACTTCATTTGTGAAGTGCTCGACCATTCCTCTCGCTGAACTCTCTGTGTGAAAGAATACTCTCCTTAGTATTCTTATTTTCTTTCTCTCTTATTTCTAGTGCAAGAAATCTTAGTGTTCTCATAGTTTGTTTAGATTAGGTTTATTCCTTAATCTAGTTCCGCAACAAACTGTAAATTGTTTGATATAAATCAATAAACAATTTAGAAAGATAAAAATCGTGTGTTTGTATTCAAACCCCCTCTCCCACTCTACAAACTTGTATAACCCCTTTGGGACCAACAAGTGGTATCAGAGCAGTTTGTTTAATCTAATAAACAAGATCTTGCTTATACTAATTCTTTTCTCTTCCTTGCTATTTTTCAAAATGGCTAACCCCACAAATACAAACTATATCGATAATGGCTCTCTTGCAAAACCCCCTAGATATTCCAAAGATAACTTCAATCACTGAAAAAATAGGATGATGCTCTTCCTAGAAGGTGTAGATCCTACTATACCTTACTACATTGAAAATGGACCATATGTCCCTTTCATGATAGACCCTGCTGTTCCAGGCACTGCTACTAGAGCTGCCATCCCTGAAAGAATCATTCCTAGGGAAGTTAGCACATGGACTGATGAAGACAAGAAGAAGGTGGCCATCGATACTAAGGCCAGGTCTATCATCTCTACGGCTCTTCCTGATGAAGTCTATCACTCCATCATGAACCTGAAGAGTTCTAAAGCGATGTGGGACACAATATGTGTTCAATATGAAGGTACATCTGAAGTCCAGGATTCAAGAAAGATCAACCTGGTAAGACAATATGAAAGCTTCATTTGTGGTAAGAATGAAACTCTCTCTTAAATACATCAACGGTTTAACTGTTTAAACATTGACTTAAAAACTGTATATAAGGAATATTCTAACTTTGAGATCCTGACAAAGTTTCTGGAATGTCTTCCTGAAAGTAGGGATAGTTATTCTATGTGTCTTAAGCTCTCAAAGGATCTAAAATCAATGACCCTTTCTACCTTATTTGGCACAATGCTCAATCATGAGCAGTCGTGTCATCTTAAGAAGAATCTTGTAAAAGATTCCAAAAGCACCCCTGTTGCTTTACTCTCAGAGTTAATGCCCACTCAGCGTTCTACTGTCACTATCACTAAGTTGGAATCTAACTCTGATGAATCATCATAAGTTGATCCTTCAGAACTAGATGAGTCACTGGCCCTCCTGACAAATTCTTTCAGGAGATTCGCCAGAAAGATTAACTTCAGAAGAAATAAACCTCTTTCCCTCACTGACAAGCCAAAATCTTCAATCCCAGTAGATAAGGCAACTGCCACTTGCTATAACTGTGAAAAGATATGTCACTTTGCTGGTGAGTGCAGGTCAAAGAAAGTATTCAAACCCTCATCTTCTTCCTACAAGAAATCCTCTAACCCCAGGGCTAGAGATGACAAATTTAAAAAGCTTAAAGAAAAATATGCAAAGCTGAAAAGCTTTAAGAAGAAAGGTAAAGGCATGATCATTGAAGATCGTGACTGGGCTGCATCTGATGAAGAATCATCTGACTCTGAAGATGATGATGAGGCCAATCTCTGCCTCATGGCTCAAATAGAAGAAGAGGAAGAACAAGCTGAAATTCCCTCTACTTCTACCTCCACCTCTCAGGTATCAAACTCTCTACTGATACTCATATTTCAGCCCTCACTGACATCGAAAGACGTCGGATCGTCGATCTTTTGACTATTGATTTATATGATGTGTTAGGTCCATGATCTTCATACAATCCAAGTATTGTGTAACAAGATGATGAAGAACATTATTGAAAAGGAAATCTAACCTAGAGAGAACACAAAGTGATTAGAGAACTAAGATGACCAAGTTTAGAGATATTTTGAACTTCACAAGATTCGAAATCATCAACTCATAATGATTCGAAACCATCTAAGTCATCCAAACAGTAGTAGCATCCGAAACCATGAACAGTAAAGCATGAAGGATTCGAAACCATCAATGAACAGTAAATGATGAAGGATCCGAATTCATCAATGAACAGTAAATGATGAAGGATTCGAAACCATCAATGAACAGTAAACGATGAAGGATCCGAATTCATCAAGAATAATCCAAATTCAAGTAACAGCATCCGAAAATCACTAAAATCATCATAACTTCTTCAATTCTTGACCAATTTCAGTGATTCTTTCGCAGACTTATTCGAAAAATGAAGATGAACAGATTTCTAGTTGATCAAAACTTGTAATTTGATCGATTTGGCATACTTTTGATCCAAAAAGTGAGTTCGACTTTTTCTTGAACAAACACCATAAGAATCCGAAATCTGAGCAAAATAGGGCTAAAAACACTTGAATTGTGAAGATCCGATGATCGTATCGATGAAAAATTCTTCGATTTGGCTCTGATACCACTTGTTAGGTCCATGATCTTCATACAATCCAAGTATTGTGTAACAAGATGATGATGAACATTATTGAAAAGGAAATCTAACCTAGAGAGAACACAAAGTGATTAGAGATCTACATCTTGTATTAATGAATTCACTTCTTACAAACTACAAGTAAAGACCTATTTATAGTCTTCATCATTTGCTACAACAATTAAGCATAAGCCCTTTAACACAACTATTGCTTTACAAAACTTTCTATTATAAAGGACAACTTCAGTGTCCTAACATGATGCCATGAATGGCAAGACCAAAGCTGAAAAAGTAAATATTGATCTAGCTGAACAGCTTAAAAACTGCCATTTGCAAATAGAAAAGCTTTCTAAAATAGAAGAAAACTTGAAAGATCAGGTCTGCATAAATCAAATCATTCAAATTGAACGAGAAGATGCTATTGCTGCATTAAAGACTGAAAAGGATACTGTTGAAGGATGGTGTAAATCCTCAACAACGATCAATGAGATAATTCGTGCTCGGATTCCTCTGAGTGACAAAAGTGGTCTTGGTTATAAAGCTGATGCTGAAGAACCAACCACTAATCGTTCCATGCTTAAGTTTGGAATGTTCGTGTCCTCTATCCCTGACACATCTTCGTCTCAGTGTTCTTCTTCTAAAACTCCCATTCCTGAGGATAAACCTACCTTAATTTCTAAAGGCAAAGGTAAAGAAAAAGCTTTTAATCCAAAACCTCAGAAGGGTACCTTTGTACCTAAGATGAATGTTTCTAAACCTTCAGTGAATCATCCCTCTATGTCTAAGACCAAGATCCCTGGATTTATTCAACGATCTACTCCTAGCATCAGAGTGAATGTAATTGGTAAGAAATCTGAAGAACTGATAGTTCCTCCAATTTCCAATGCCAAAGGTATACTTGGTGCTGGCCCTGCTCATTTAACAATTTCGGCTAAGCATGCAAATGGTCCTAAAGCTACTTTTAGCTATAAGAAATGTTATTACTGTGGACTTACCGATCATATTGCCAGTAAGTGCCCTACAGCCACCAAAGCTGAAAAGTTAGCTAAGGTGAAGATCATTGCCCCCAAGGCAAAGAAGACTAATCCTGGTGAAAATCAGGTTAAGGTGAAAACAACCACTGAAGTTAAGAAATTAACCAAAGTGAAGATTTGTCCTGAAGCTGAATCTTCAAATGCTGCGAAGATTGCTGAACCTTCCACTTCCTCTACCACCACTGATAAATGTAGACCCATGGTAAAAATGGGTGCCTAAATCAAACTAATCTTCCTTTGTTTGCAGGTCCTGAAGGGTATCTGGTATCTTGATAGCGGATGCTCTAGACATATGACTGGTAAAAAGAACCTGCTCACTGAATATAAGGAAGAGAAAGGTCCCTCAGTGACCTTTGGTGGAAATGGAAAAGGCTATACCCGAGGGTTTGGTGTACTCTCTAATGGTACAACCACCTTCAGAAAAGTCGCATATGTTGAAGGACTGAAGCACAATCTTTTGAGCATCAGTCAGCTATGTGACAAGGACTATAAAGTGTGTTTCACTAAGGAATCCTGCTTTATCTCTGACAAAAAGGAGAAAGTCTCTCTCAGCGGATACCGATTGGAAAATGTTTATGTTATAAACGTGGACTCGACAACCACTGAGAACTCTTGTTTCTTCTCCAAAGCCTCATCCGATGTCAACTGGCTATGGCATAAGAGGCTCTCTCATCTTAACTTCTAATCACTGAACACTCTTTCTTCAAAAGAGTTGGTTATTGGTCTACCTCAACACTCATATGCTAAGGAATCTCTATGTTCAGCGTGTGAGAAAGGGAAACAAACCAAAGCAAGCTTCAAGTCTAAGCAAGTTTCCTCAGTATCATCTCCTCTTCAACTTCTTCATATGGATTTGTTTGGCCCTGTTAACAAACAATCCATCGCTGGAAAGAAATATACACTGGTCATAGTTGATGAATTCTCTCGATACACCTGGGTTATGTTTCTCCATTCTAAGAGTGACACCCGTGAAGAACTCATCTCTTTTGTCAGGAAAATGGAAGTCCTGAACAATATGACCGTTCGCTCGATAAGGAGTGATCATGGGACTGAATTCAAAAACAGTTCTCTTGAAAACTTCTTTGAAAGCAAGGGTATTTCTCATAACTTTTCTTCAGTGAGAACACCGCAACAAAATGGAGTCGCTGAAAGAAGAAATCAAACTATCATCGAAGCTGCATGTTCAATGCTCAGTGATTCTCATCTACCAACTCAGTTCTGGGCAGAAGCTGTCAACACTGCTTGTTTTACTCAAAATAGGTCGCTGATTGTCAAAAGATTCAAGAAAACAACCTACGAACTTTTCCATGGGAGAAAGCCTTCAATTAGCTTTCTTCACATCTTTGGATGTCAGTGTTTTATATTGAACGACAGGGATGCCCTAGGAAAGTTTGATCCCAAGGCTGATGATGGAATATTTCTTGGATATTCCTCAGTCTCTAAAGCCTTCAGAGTCTTCAATCGAAGAAGACAAACTGTAGAAGAAATAATCCACGTCACTTTTGACGAATCCCGTTCAGCGAACTCAAGACCCTCTGCTGATATTGACGAACCGAATCAATGGATGTTTTCTCATCTTGGTGATTCAGAAGCTGCTCCTATCCCTCAAAATAATACTCCTACCGCTGATGATGATCCTACAATCATCCTAAGCATGCAGACAAGTGAAGCTGAATCTTCATGGGTTTCAGTTGTTCCTCTCACCACTATGCCTGCTTCTGAACTATCTACCTCAGACATCCCATCTACTTCTCAGCAATCAGTGAATGAAATGACCTCTGGACCTCTTCCTCTTCTACCTGAAATACCTGAAGTTGCTGAAGCCTATTCTTCGGCTCCACCAGAAGTTCAAATCGAGTCAGCGATTCATGCTCCGGCTCAGCGATGGACTATTAATCACCCCATCGATCAGATTCTTGGTGATCCAAACGCTGGTGTTCAGACTCGACGAGGTTCAGGTAATATTTGTTTATTTGTTAACTTTATTTCTCTGATTGAACCTGTTAAACCAAGATCTAATCAAGATAGAGAAGATGTGAATTTGTCATCTCATTGATCAAGAACACTGTATACAAGATATGAGTTCAGCACTTTCTCTCTCTAAGATATGAATGTGAATAATGAGAATGTTTCTAAGAGTCTCTCATACTAACACACAACTAAACCTATTTATACTAAACACATTACAAGGTGTAAACAACACAATACAACTCAATACATTGACTTTGACTTTGACCTTTCTATATTTAAACCTTGAAGACATATTGCACTAACAATCTCCCCCTTGGATTCAAGGTTTAAACAAACGTGATCAGCAAGCTTTAGCTTTCTTGAATCTTCGGTCTTCATCAAAGCTTGTTAAAGTCAAAAACGTCATCCAATCTTCAAACGGCAAATAACGAACTTCTTTCTTCGAGCAGGAGAATAAGAATCTTCACACAAAGCTTTTGAATACAAATAAGCACAAGTTCAAGAAAAAGATATCACAAAATGATCAATCGATTTTCCTCAAACTCTTGAAGAATTCTCCCCATTTCCATTGACTTGAGAATTTCATTCTTCAGTGTCGATCTTCATAAACGCGCGAGTTCAAAAGAAAGAGATCACTGAAATGATCAATCGATTTCTTAAAAACTCTTGAAGAATGAAACTCCCCCTATCATTTCTTGAAACGACGTCTTCTTTCTACAAATCTCCCCGTTGACATTAAAACGAAACTTTGATTTTAAACTTTCTTTCACATGAAATTGATGTAGACATTCTCCCCCTTTTTCGATGAAAGTGAGCATCAGGAGCATCGAAAATCTTTTCAATTTCAGTCACGGACAATCTCCCTCTTCAAAAACATTTCTTCCCCTTGAAAAACACAAACAATCTCCCCATAAACGAAAGATCTTGCTCCCCCTAAAAATAAGAATTGTAGAGCAAGATGATTTTCTCCCCGTGAAAAATTGCATAAAAATCATATAAGCGCACATTTTAACAAACTTATATAAAGAAAATAGAATTCATTGAACAACATTTTATAACTACTAACATTTAATCTTTTGAACACCAAACAAAAGAAATTCAACTTAATGAAATGTAACAGATATTTCCATCAAGTGAAATCAAATGCATTAGTTTGGATTCAAAAACAAGACATCATCGCATATCGAGTTACAAAAGTTCAATTTCAACCCCTTTATAAAATCTATTTGGTGGACTAGCATGCGAAATATGATTAGCAATAAGCAAATGTACCTCTAAAACCTATAAGAATACTTTGCTCTTACTCACACTATTTGTCCAAAAACAGAATTTTCACAAATTTACAGGTTTATCGCGACTTTGTATTTTCCCCAAGTTTCAAGAGATGTGTGCTCTTAGGCATCTTTTCATATTGTGCACATTGGCAACTTTTATTATGTGCTCATTGGCATCTTTTATAATCAAACAGTTTATTAAGACTAAGTTACACCGTAAACGTAACTTTCTAACTGGTCCTATAGCAGGATTTGGGTCAGCCGATCCCAGACCAGTTGGTCTTAGGGGCTAGGTGACAAGCACCCCTTGGAACTTACTCTCCCGAACCAAAAAGGCTACATCGATATACCTTAATCCCATCTGTACCAGTAGAACATGACTTTCTACCTGGTTCTATAGCAGGATTTGGGTCAGCCAATCCCAGATCAGTTGATCTTAGGGGCTAGGTAACGAGTACCCCTTGGGACTTAATCTCCCAAACCAGATAGGCCACAGGCACAGACTATCAAACTGAATGATTTTATTATATATATATATAATATTATTTTTTAATTATTATAGCATCTCAATCACTTGGTTCAAAAACATAGTGCTTCCCCCATATTTTCGTTTCCATTCATGATTAAGACGAATAGGCTTTGTGAGCATTACATTCTGTATAAGTCTAGATTTACACAATTTTGCGCTTATATCAAAATCTCAAACATGTTTCGCTGACCTTTTGACTTATTTCAGAACCGAAAGTAGAAACAAATATAACTCCGACGATACAAAAATGCTTAAAATCATCCTTAACACACATTTTATTCATTGAATGAAAAATTGAAGAATTTCACTTCATTGAATTAAATTTGTGAAGGTTCAAACTTTCAACGTTAGTAGAAATAAAATATAACACAATGTTACCTTTAAGCACATGTCCTAAAAATAGAAAGATATGACAGTGAAAGGATATCACCTGATAAGTACGAGTTCTAAACTGATATGTTTAGAAGTCATAGCCTTTGAAGTACGGGTCCTGAATTGATGTATTCAGAAGCCATTACCGTTGAAGTGCGGGTTTTGAACTGATGTGTTCAAAAGCCATTACCGTTGAAGTGCGGGTTTTGAACTGATGTGTTCAAAAGCCATTGTCTTTTATATCTCTCCCCCTACAAAATACCAAAAGATTTACCAAATATCCCATGTATATATTAAAAGATAGAAAACTCCCTGAAATCATGTGATGTTCAATGTCTTCTTTGAAAGCACAAGTACTTCATCTTCCGAGAGTTCAACGCTTGTCTCTAAATCTGCAAAACAGATTAAGTAGATTTTGGTACCCAACGAGTCTTGGGTCCTGAGACGTTAAGCGGAGCTCTATAAGAAGGAAAATGGTAAGTACCATACCAATATTGAACATAATTATTATTAACAAAATCATAATTTCCACAATAAGAATTAACAAAAGAATTAACTTTCGTTGAAAAATTCTTATTTGGAAATTACGATTTTGGTACATCTTTATCAGATGGATGTTAAATCACCATTCCTAAACAGAAGGCTGAATGAAGAAGTATATGTTGAACAACCTCCAGGATTCACTGATCCTAAGCATCCAGGTTATGTATATAAGCTGGATAAGGCACTCTATGGTTTAAAGCAAGCTCCTCGTGCATGGTATGACACTCTCTCTACTTATCTCCATATTGAAAATTTTGAGCGAGGTAAAATCGATAAAACTCTATTTTTCAGGAAACTAAAAGGTCATATCATTCTTGTTCAAATATATGTCGATGATATTATATTTGGTTCTACTTACCCTGATTTATGTACTCGTTTCGCTGAAAGAATGAAAGCAGAATATAAGATGAGTATGATGGGTGAACTGACATATTTCCTTGGTCTTCAAATCAAGCAGAATGAAAAAGGCACTTTCATTCACCAAGGTAAGTATGTTAAAGATATGCTGAAAAAGTTTGATTTAACTCAAAGCTCAGCTATGAAAACCCCAATGGCACCGCCGCTGACACTTAACAAAGATCTTTCAGAGAAACCTGTTAATGTCACAGCGTACCGTGGGATGATCGGCTCTCTTCTGTAACTTACAGCTAGCCGTCCTGATATTATGTATGCAACCTGTTTATATGCATGATATCAATCTGAACCTAAGGAATCTCATTTGATCGTTGTAAAGCGTATTTTTCGATACCGTAAAGGTACTCCTAACCTAGGTCTTTGGTATCCCAAAGACTCGGGGTTTGATCTAATCGCCTATTCAGAAACTGATTTTGCAGGATGCAAATTGGATAGAAAAAGCACCACAGGAGGCTGTCAACTCCTGGGTGGAAAGCTGGTGAGTTGGACAAGTAAAAAGCAAAACTCAGTGTCCACCTCAACTGCTGAAGCTGAGTACGTAGCCGCTGGAAGCTGTTGTTCTCAAGTCTTATGGATGAGAAATCAACTATTGGACTATGACCTTCAGCTCTCCAAAATTCCAATCTATTGTGACAGCACTAGTGCCATCGCCATAGCAAACCATCCAGTGCTACACTCATAGACCAAACACATCGAGATCAGGTATCATTTTATCAGAGATCATGTGATGAATGGTGATATAGAACTTCATTTTATTCCAACTGGCTTTCAGTTAGCTGATCTGTTCACCAAACCTCTTGATGAGACAAGATTCAACTTTCTCATCAGCGAGCTTGGAATGCTGAACCTGGAAGAGTAAAATCTTCAGTGATTAGCATTAGATCAGTGATAAAAATTAACTCTTATACCCCTATTAATCATCTAATCTCTGAACAAAATTGATTCGTTGATATCAAGGTATGTTCTCTCTTAATCACTGACACTCGCATCAGCATGCAAGATTTCAAAATAAATTACATCGCTGAATATCTCTTCCTTTCAGTGATTCTTTTGAAACTCTAAATATCTCACTGATACTTCTAATCAGTGCTTCTCTATTTTCAAAATGACCCCGAGCTTTTCTAAAACCCTCAGAGACACCTTAAAATATGAAAAGACGTTTATGACGTCATCCTTTGGATAAACCATAGCACGCCTTTTCGTCTGACACGTTCGCCCGTTTCGTTTCCTTGTCCAATAAGATTCAAGGGACGTGTCACGTGTCATCATGAAAAGCTTTTCCCGCTCTTAGTTTTTCTCTCTCTACTCTCACTATATAAACCATTCGAGTTTATATTTTTACCTTTTACGCATACGAACTCTCTTAAAGCAAAAAGAATTCACAAATTTCCTTTGCATTCGGATTTTTCAAGAACTTGTGTTAATCATCATCTCCATTCACTAAACAGGTTACATTTCTCTTCTTTAATCAATCTTAAACAACATTTTTGATCTTATTCTTGCTTTTACAAGATCAAACAATGTACGTTTCTACGGTTTAAAATCATCTTCTTCATGGTTTTAAAAGACACAATCTGTTTATAGGTTGTTCTTCAAGTTTTTAATCCAAAGATCTTAAACTTGACACTTTCATATGTTTTTCCAGAATCCTTTCCATAAAAGGAAACTGGAAAATAAGAACTTTCACTGGTTTTGTATTTCTTTTCAAAACTGGAAAACCCTAAAACCCCTTATTTTGGAAACTTTTCCATTTTAAGAAATTCTCTTTATCTTCTTCATCTTTGTGTGTTCTAAACAGCAATGGCAACCACTGAAAACACCAACGTTGCTTCTCCTACAACTTCTGACAAAGCTGAACTTACCAAGGCTCCAATGATGAAACTCTCACTGACCAGATCACGTTCCACTCGAACAACCCCTATGCTCTGCTGGAATTTCCTCCAAAGAAAATGCTCACGCATTTGAATGATGCAGTAAACTTTATCAAAACCTGTCCTCTGGCGACAGCGCTCACTATCAAGCCCCCTACTCATAAAAACCTCTTAGCTCAGTTCTAGTACACGGCTCATCGTACCCAGATCTCCTCCATCAAAAACCCAAACAAAAAGATTGATGACATCGCCTTCGAAACATGATTTCGGCGTAGCAAAGATCACCCCTGGAGTTATCAGACATGCCCTGAACCTCCCTTCCAGCTCACAGGACAACAAGTTCTTCCGGATCCCTGACCCAAAATCCAACAAAGGAAAGGTTGAAATTATCTCCTTCTTGGACGCAATGAAGTATAACTGGAACACAAGCCGCGACAAGCAACCTAAGAAGAAGATAACCACTGTGTTGAAAATCAAAATGCCCAGCGAGATGAACTTCATCTTTGCTCATCTCATCAGCTGTATGTCAGCTAAAGTCGGGTCTACTGATCAGGCTTCGAAGACCCAATCTGCCATGGGTTACGCTTTAATGAAAGGCCAGCACGTAGACTGGGCACGCCTTATCTTTGAAGATCTGATAGAAAAGGTTGAAGGCCCTAATAGACCAGCGAACATTCCATACCCGCGATTCCTCAGTGCCCTATTCATGCATGGGGTGAAAGAAAGGTATCCAATCAGGGGAGACCTAGACTTTCTCAGGTTGGCCCTAAGGTACTCGACTACAAACCGATCGCCAATGAGGTACGTCTCTCTACTCTCTTACCTCTTCTTCGCTCTACTTCTTTTACTTCTGCGGCTACCTCAACGGCAGCGGTCGTCCCAACCGCTGGTACCCAGGCCGCAACCACCACTCCATCTCGAAAGAGAATTCTGAATCCCACTTGGCATCCATAAGTCTAAGAAGACCTCAAAGGAGCAACCCAAGCTGAAGACTCTGCGTCTGTCTCTCTACAGAAGACACTGGATAGTTTTGTGGTACACTCTGCCACATCTGCTGAAGCTACCCCTTCCATTCCTGTTTCAGTGCCTCTCGACACTGAAATTAACATGGACCAGGAACCCCCACTCTCAGTACCTCTAAGTACTGAAGAGATTTTCCTCAGCGGATCCAACGCTGAATCTGCTACCCACACCCTCTTCTCAACCTTTGTTCCTCCCTCATCTTCCTTGGTCACTCCAAACTTATTGATTCCCCCATTCTCAAGCTCATGTGTCTTTCACCTAAGTGACACAGCGGCTGCTGATCTTCAGCATATGATGGATCAGAATCAAGGACCTGCGGTCTCTCACCGTCAACCAAACATGGAAGACGATATGGAGCATTTAACTGGACATCGTGATTTCCACACTTTCTCCAACCCGCCCCTAGGTATACACAACACCTCTCTCTCTGAACCCCCAACTTCTGAGCTTTATTTTGTTCACAAGTTTCTCTCTGTTACAGGTCCTAATTTGGGAACCATCAGCCACTCCCTCACGGAGATTGCTGCTAAGGGGGAAAATCTCACCACCACCATCTACTCGAACTCTACAGCGGTTACAAACGCTGGGGAGACTTTAAAGAAGTTGGTTGAGGCTGTCGCTGATAAAGCCTCCAATGTTGCTATGTCAAATGTTGAAGGCAGCTTGTCTTTTGTTGCTGAGGCTCTCTCGACTAAATCCTCCACACTCAGTGCCCTAAACAATACCAACACCGATCTCTCCAAAAACTTCAACACCTTGTCCAGCGAAGTCACATCGCTGAAGACAGTGGTTACAAATCTTCAAGGAGAGATGGGTTCCTTAAAGACTGTCATGGACGTTCTCGATCATAAGGTTGGCTCCTCCAACGATCTGCTACAACAGATTCTGGATTGACTCAACGCTCCCACTGTGCCTCTATCTCACTTTTCTCAGGATGACCGGGAAAAGGTGGAGATGGCAGTGGATTGTATCGTCCAAAGCACTCCTGCTATTTCTGGCCTGGAAGCCAGAATGGCAGAAGTGGAAACACAGCTTGGGATCCCTGGCCACGAAGACAGGTACCCTAAGACCACTGATGCTGCTACAGCCTCTGCTGCTGCTGCTACCTCCCCCATCCATCATGTGGAAGAGGGAGAGAAGACTCAAGAAGACCTTCCCCATGATTCTGAGGGGGAGGAAGAGGAAAATACTGAAAAACCTCAGGGAATTGAAAATCCTGAGGGAACCAAATTCTCTGACCCTGCAAATTCTGAGGGGGAGAATGTCGAAGAACGGGCAAAATCTCTAGTGCTTGTTGACTCCGACAAAAATGCTGAGTCTGAGGAAGAAGAAGAAGAAGAAGAAGAAGACGATGAAGACCTTGATCTTCAGGATGACGAACCCTCATCATCACCCAAAAATGAGATGATGACGATGATAATGATGATCTTGATGGTTTTGTCTTCCAGCCCAAGCCCAAAAAGACCCCAGCTCTGAAAGGGGTCATGATCATTGAACAAGGGGAGGGGGCCAAAACAAAGCCTCCAGCGACTGCGGCCGATAAAAGCAAAAACAAAGGCATCACCGCTGAAGACAATCTGACTATCCTTCTCAGAAAGCCAGTTTGTCAAGTAACATATACTATTTTCCTTTACACTGCATCCCTCCTCTACCCCTTCTCAATATCCATCCTACTCTCAGTCAAACCTCTAAACACTTAACCCATCCTTTCTCTATCTCTTCTCCCAAATGATCTTACCTCTGTGATCGTTTTGTTTCAGCTAGTCCTCTCCCCTGCTTGAGGGTCAAGCTGAAGCTCCCGGCAACACTCTAGCAATAATCCCAGCAACAAGAGCTGAAGAACAAATAATTCCGGTCCTGAACTACGATGGGACCGATGACCTTTTTGAAGAAGAAGAAGAAGAACTGCTCTCGCACAATAAAAGACCTTCCTTGGTTCCTCAAAAGCCAAGTGAAGAAGAACTGAAAAAGAGAGCAGCCATGATTCAAAAACTAGAAGATCAGCACATTGTCCCTCCACAACTGAAAATGTTATCTAATAGGGAAATCGCTGAGGCTTTCAAGGCTGAGAAACTCTTTGCCGAACGAAAAAGAGCTGAAGAAAAAGACAAAGAATATGCCATCGAACTTGTTCAGCGTTCGGTAAAGGATCCAGACCTGAAGAAGGTACCTATCTTTGTTCAACGAAAGCTCTGGAAAGACACCAAGAAGATCAGAGAAGAGAAAACCAAGGTCTCTGAATCCACAGTCACTTGGAGTAAAGAAAGACTGTGCTATCGACACCATGCATCCAAAATCAAACAAGTCAACATCAGGGGTCATACAACAAACAATATTCCTATCCTTGATATTCAGATTATCAAGGAGAATGGTCACAAGGCAACTCTCTATACCTCGTGGCTTGATTAGCTTGGTTTCCCTGAATGGTTGGAGATGCGGATAGCCATTCAGCGCTCATGGTCAACTTACAAATGCTATGTTGAGAAAGCTCTTAACAGACTGGTCGACTTAGTAACATCATCCGTTGATATTCCTCCTCCTTCAGTTCAACGTATAAGGCATGCTGCAAAGAAAAAGAAGGAATCTACAGCTTCAGGTCCTCCTATAAGAAATGAAATCGGCATTGGCTTTTCACGAGAAGAAGTCCTTGGTCCAGACCCTGACCTCTCCTTGCTGGATGTTTCCCTGCCCCCTGGTGAACGATTTATCCATGGAAAAGTCATAGGTGAACCTCATGGTATTTTCTTTCTTGACTGCCAAGGACGAAAATGTTTTCAACGCATCTCTAAGCTATGCATTGCCCCTATCGAACAGCTCAGAGATCTCATTTACTGGTGCGGATACAGAGAAGACCTGCTCGGATATTTCATGAAGCCCTTAATCCTCAAAGTAGCACAAAGAAGAAAGGCACTAAGAGAAAAGGTCCCTGATTGGATGCTTCCGAGCACAAACACTCTTGATGAACTTCTCGTCAAGAATGAGCCTGAATAATTGATAGGGTCGCCCTTGTAATTCTTCTATCTTTTATCAGCTTGTAACTTTTTGTACTTGTAATTATTATTTGCTGTACTTGTAATTATTATTTGTTGTACTTGTAATTTTTCCACTTCCCCCTGTAATCTCTACGAAGTTAATGAAAATTTTCAGTGAATGTACTTTACTCCATCAGTACTTAAAAAGACCTGAAAACAGTAAATGGGACAAATATTTTATGAGTCCTTTATATCCTTATGTTTTCTTACTTAGCAATTTTCCTTTATTGCTATGTCATCATCAAATAGGGGGAGATTGATGATCCAAACCCTCAGTGATTTGATAATGACTCTGAGAAACACTTAGTGAAAATTGTAAGTAGACAATATGTATTAATGTTTTGTCATCAAAGAAAAAAATATACTAAGTCTGTTTAGTATCGCTGATGAAAACATACGCTTTAAATTATGCATTCAGCGAACGTTGTTCAATAGTAAGCCCTGAGCCTGTTCAGTCTTGCTGATAATTGCTGATAGTTTAAGTTGTTTACTTATGATCCATAAAGACAAGATTCACGTCAACCATGTTCTACGCTGAAGTCGAAGATCAAGCCAAAGAACCAGCAATAAAGTCTACTAGTGACCTGATGCGGATATCAGTGAAGCCAAGACTTGTCCAATCAACCTGAAGTTTCAAGTAGAAGACTTCAGCGAACGCTGAACTTTATCATTCGTTGATAAAGAAATCATTCAGCGAACGCTGATCATGAAGCCTCCTCTACAAGCAACTTTTGTCTTATCCCCTTGCACGCCTTAGTACGAATTGTCAGAACAAACATCCCCTTTGTCCAGAATTGTATAACCAATTATGATTCTACATTGTTTATCATGCGGCCACTAGGTTGTCTACTGAAGTCAAACCATGCAACCAACTAGAGGCTGCTACGTGTAAAGTTGTACTGACTTGCATTAAATGCATACAGTATATAAAGGAAACCTTACTTCATTTGTGAAGTGCTCGGCCATTCCTCTCGCTGAACTCTCTGTGTTAAAGAATACTCTCCTTAGTATTCTTATTTTATTTCTCTCTTATTTCTAGTGCAAGAAATCTTAGTGTTCTCATAGTTTGTTTATATTAGGTTTATTCCTTAATCTTGTTCCGCAACAAACTGTAAACTGTTTGATATATATCAATAAACAATTTAGAAAGATAAAAATCGTGTGTTTGTATTCAACCCCCCCCCCCCCCCCCGTTCTACAAACTTGTATAACCCCTTTGGGACCAACAGATGGGGACTATCTCAAAGTCCCAAAATATGTGTAAAATTTATTTTTAAGCCTCTCATGATGTTTGAAGTATTAGTTATGATTAATGTATTTGATAGTGTACAGCTGAAGTGGAAAACAGGGCAAAACAAGTGATGTTGAATTAATGTTGCAGCATCAAAAACCCTAGCTTTTCATCAACAAAAAATAGAAAGTATTTGAGCGGGAGTTTTGGAAAAGGAATTTGTGGATAGGATTTTAGGAAAGTACACTTATATGACATCAGGATGGTTCATCTGAAATAAAGTAGACATCTTTTCTACTTTATGAAAGATAATCATGAAAATCTTCCAAGAATCCTTTAGGAGAGCACCTTTGTGTACTTTCCTTAAACATTTCATTTGAAAAATACCAATTTTACAGTTGGACCCCTCTCCTTAAAAGAGATAAGGACAAATCACTTGTCAGGTGTCCTTTCATCTCCTCTCTATAAACCCTCTTTCAAGCGTATAACCGTTCCCTCACTAATTTGTTACTACCCTATGTCTTCTCTTCCAAACCACCGAAAACTACCATTTGAACCCACCTTCTTCCTCTGTCGATTTTCTGATACTTCCATGGCGAGAGTCAAGAGAGCAATGGTCAGAGACCTGAGGCCGAAGCCAATCGTCGGGCTGTTCAAAGAAGCCCCCCCTCCCAATCAGACAGTGTTGCGACCGCCAAATCCAAATCAACCACCAGAGATGGTGGTCCTTGATGATGATTCTACACCACCACTGGTCAGGCCGAGTTCATCGACCCAAAATCCTTCCAGAGGAGCACCTGCTGCAACAAAATCGATGGGTCAAAATTCTTGAACCCAATCGAGCACAATGTCCATTACAGACCCGAATCCTCTTGCTATGGTGGTATACTCAGACCCTGATTTGAACCAACCCGTGGTTGCACAACCTTTATGTCCTCGGGTATCGCCTTCTTCTCCACATTTCTCAAAGGAAGGAGCATCAATCTTCAAAAGATTATTCTGAAGAGCATAAAGGAGTGTGCTAGTAGATCAAGACGGAAGCTTACTTTCTTGGTATGCTCACAAGGATGTTGGTGGCATTGGGAGTACCGCAATAGAATGATGATTTGATTGTCAAGGATCAAAGAGAAAAGTGGGAGATAGACATGAAGGTTGTTTCAAGGTTGAGAGACAGGAAGGAAAAGGGAGTTGGATCTACTGACATGCTCACTATGATGCAGGATCTCTTGTCTCAAAACAGTACCCTTACGGATACCCTTATGAAGCAAAGAGGAGAGTTCATGGATAGCATTGAATAATTGAAGATTGTGTTGGTTCCCTCATTGACAATAAGAAGAAGAAACCTAAGAAAGAGGAGGAGGCTAAGGTCAAAGTCACAAGGTTGAGGAAGTTGTTGAAGGAAATGAATGAAAAGATTGCCAGATTGAGAGGGGAGAATGAGCAATTGATGGCAGAAGCTGCTGCCAAGTCCAGTGCTGCAGCATCCACTTCTGCTACAACCCAAACAAAAGATCAGCAGCCTACTCCATCTGAGTACGAAAGGTTTAAATCATTCCCTTTAGCTTCATTTTATGCTTATTTTTGTTTATTGAGTCTGGGATTAGTCTTTTGCACTTTTAGCTTTATTTTCATTGCATTGGGATCATGTTTCGATATTGCTAACTTACTTACATATCCCAAATGACTACGTAAGTCCAATCTCATTTCTAGAAGTGATACATGCTAGAACTAGCCTCACAATTACTTGGGACACAATTTGGTCCATATTCTGCACATATCACATAAATGATCTAGGCTTTTGTTCCTTTTTCACAATTTTAGCCACTTGAAGCTAAATGTCAAAACATCGTTTCCTCTAATACAATGAGGACATTGTAAATTTCTTAGTTTGGGGCGGGGGTGTCTAAAAATGGCAAGATCAAAGCTCTACAAAAATAGAAAATTGCCAAGGAAAAGTGGTTGAAACACCAAAAATGTCCCATAGGGGCAGGTGTATGTACTCAACAAGAAAAGGCACAAAAATTAAAAAGAAAATTCAATGTTGATACATGGGGTGAGAAAAGGCAAAGTGAGATTAAAAAATGCCACAAGAGAGAAACCAATAAACTTAAAGCCATTAGTGATTTGTGATGTAGAATGCGTTTGATCATAACAAAAAGAATGTGATGCTAGCTTATGGTTCATGGTAACAAATAGAATGAGATTGTGGTCACTTTGGATTTATAAGAGGCTATGTTATGCATCCTTGGCATGGTCAACTTCATGATGTGCACTTAATTCCATCCTTATGCAAATCTTTCAAAATTGAGTCTTTTCTTTTATCTTTTTATTGCTTGGGGACAAGCAAAGTTTTTAGTTTGGGGTGGTGATAAGTACTCATTTTTAAGGACTTAAGCACTTCTTTCTTAAGCTTTTAGATAGGATTTTCTACTTCTACGTCCCAAATTTGAGTCATTTTCTATATTATTTTCCACTTATTGAGTTTTGGAGCCAAAGTCTATGATTTACTTGTTTCTATAAAGTTGGATGGCTAATATGGGTGTTTTTGGAAACCTCTTTTGAACACAGGTGATGCTATAGCACCAGAACTGCAAGGATCTGATAAGGTGCGATCTTTTAGATGATAAAATGATGAAGGGATGGAAGCTGGATTTTTGGAGTGGAAAAGTAATTTTGTTGGCCCTTGGGATTCATTTCAGCTAACTAAAATGTCAAATCAAGTCTTAGTTGTCATTTTTACTTTCTAGTTACTTTATTGTACTTGTTGGTTGGAATGCTACTAGTTTAGTTAGAAGTTAAACTTTCCAACCCTCCCTTTTGTTATATATATATAGAGAGGTTTGCTAGCATTTATTGTATCCCATCATTGGAACTGATCTACATCAGTTCCAAACTCTCTCTACTTTCCAGAATTTAATTTATGCAATCAAGTTCATCTGTTTTTCTTAATATTGTTCTTGTTCGTCGTCCTTACTTATGAGTTTCTATAGCATTGGAATAGCATCCAATAGTTCGCTTTTCTTTACTTGCTTTCTTTAATTTATTTTGCACATCTAGTTTAATCATTTACTTTATTTCTTTACTTTTATGCATTAATTCCTATTACTTTAAATTATTGCACTTACATTCCATTTTACATTCTAGTCATTTACTTCCTTGTCTTTTTCCTTAAAGTCAATTTAATTATAGCAATTTACATTTAGTCATTCATACTCATGTCAACATTTTTAGTCTTTTACATGTTTCCTTCTTTTATTATTGTAATGAGTAGATAATCTTCTTAGCTTGGGTGTGAGACAAAAGGTGAGTATGTTACCCAAAGGAAAGTAGACGTTGTGTGGCAATAATGAGGTTTTATTATTTCATTCCAAGTTTTATCAAGATAATAAAACCTATTGACAAATTGATCACTTTGATAATGTTAAAGTGTCATGGACTTAGAGATAAGCCATTGATATGCACGTCAATTTAAATGACATAGGAGGTAATATTGATAACGCCACTTTTTGGCGTTATTTTCGGTCCACAAACCAATGAGATTGGCTTGTGTTGGAGCAAAGCGGCGGAATTTTATGGTTTATCGAGTGAATTGTACAGGTAATCTAAAAGACGACAATCATCGAGAAAAGAAGCAGAAAAGAGTCCAAAAGAGAGCCAAAACGAAGCCCAACGGAAGCCCAAGATCCAAGCCCGAGACCCGTACCCAAACCATGACCCAGAACCTGACCCGGACACTTCAGAAAAGCGCGCGGTTTTCCCCGCGGTTTGAAGCCACGGGACAAACCACGTAAGTCCCTGTTCCATTCCTATATTTCGCGTTTTCCGGATTTTAGGTTATCACTTCGACACGGACGGCAGGCAGGCAGCGGAGGGGGGGAGGCGATTTTCAGAGGTTTTCACATACTTTTAAGCCACGATAGAGGATCGATTGAGGAGAAGTTCACCACGCAAAGCGGATTATAGCCGAGAGAAGGGAGTTCATCGTAGATTCTTCACGTTACAATCATTATGTCTACACACACTATTTCTCTTCCTTTTCTTATGTTTTTATCCACCACCAACATGAACTAATCTTTAGATGTTGGGGGTTGGTTTGAATTTGGTTTAAGCTTATGAATACTTGATTTGAGACTTTTATCCGTTTTTCCTATTTAATGAAGCATGTGATTTGGGTTTTAATTCTTTTGTGAGTTTGGCCAACTTTCATCTGTTTTGTTTGTTATCAATTAAGTTCGAGAGAGTTAATTGTTAAGTAGAACTAGAATTGCATGC
Organism: Saussurea involucrata; assembly: GCA_033807775.1. Lineage (NCBI taxonomy): Eukaryota > Viridiplantae > Streptophyta > Magnoliopsida > Asterales > Asteraceae > Saussurea > Saussurea involucrata. Next base: position 78,956,537 of record CM066318.1, on the reverse strand, counting down.
CTAAGGTGAGAAATTGGATAGAGATATACCAAGTAAGCCTTAGTCCTGTTGAAATCTTGATTTTAATGTGTTTTGAATTCCATAGGTTAATATCGAGAGATAAAACTTGTACTTTCAAAATAAAATCCGTTGTTGCTTGAGAAAGAACAACGGTGATTTTAAAGATTGGGTATTCATTAAAGGGAAGAGCTGGTACTTGTTTTGAGTCAGGTGTTTATATGTGAAAACCTTAGGATTTCCAACCCTCAACTGTTTTCTCTATCCAAAGTTTCCTCAAAGTGTCTACTGTCTCGTGTTTGATTTAATTATTTGCAATTGATTAGTTTAATACCAACAACTCAAAATTGCGTCCGTTCAGTTAATAGATCTTATAGTCATTGTGATACTTAGTTCCTAGTTCCCTGTGTTCGATACTCATACTTTTGTACTATTACTTGATTTCGACCCGTACACTTGCGGTAAGATTTAGGGGGTGTAAACCCGCCTATCAAGTTTTTGGCGCCGTTGCCGGGGAACTAGTTGCAACTGATAGCACTACCAGCTATAAGCGCTATTACATTGAACATTTTTTTTCTTATTTTTGTTATTTCGTTTTATTACTTTCAGCTTCTGGATTGCTAATTTTGTTTACTTTCCGTTTCAAGTACTAATTGGTTTATGCCAAGGAAAACCCGAGGGAAGGAACTCGATCCGATCGATCCAGAAATTGAAAGAACCGCCCGTCGATTACACAAAGAATCAAAAGCTAAAAGACATCTGAAGATGGGCGACGAAGCTCCTCCTGAGAGACGCCCTATGCGGTCGTTTGCCGATCCGAATGTGGCAGCCGCACGCATAGGCATCCAACCGTCCACTACTGGGGCGAACTCTTTTGAGCTCAAACCGAGTACCATCGTGATGGTACAACAAAATCAGTATGGAGGAGCACCGATAGAAGATCCCCATGCACATCTCCGTGCATTTGAGAGGATTTGCAACACGTTTAAGATCAATGGGATGGAAGAGGATGCAATTAAGCTAAGGCTATTCAGGTTTTCATTCAAAGGCAGAGCCGAAACTTGGACAGAAAGTATCCAACCGGACTCGATCACCACCTGGGCACAACTGAAAGCGGCCTTCCTCCAGAAATTCTTCCCACCAAGCAGAACCGCCCAACTTATGGCTGAAATCACCCATTTTGCTCAATGGGATCAAGAGACATTGTATGAAGCTTGGGAGAGGTACAGAGATATAATCAAGAAATGCCCTCATCATGGGTTGCAAGGTTGGGTCATTATCCAAACGTTCTTCAGTGGACTTCACCCGTAGTTCAAAAACGACATCATAGCTGCATCGGGTGGAGCCCTAACGGATAAGTCTTATGAGGAAGCATGTGAGCTGATCGATAATCTGGCTGAACATAGTTTTTCTACTCCAAGATCAGCCGTTAGAAGAGTTACGAGTGTGCAAGAGCATGAGGAGATGAAGGTGATGAAAGCTCAAATAGCCGCTATCACAAACCATTTGAAGGGAGGCAATCCAGAAGTGTTCCCCGTTTCTCAAGAACCTGAACAGGTTCAATTTTTACAAAACCGGAACAACCAGCCAAGGAACGACCCTTTCTCGAACACCTATAATGAGGGGTGGAAGAAACACCCTAATTTTTCATGGAGTCAACCCGGTCAACAACAACAAGGTAATCATTCCAATTTTTCTAACTCTCCTAATTCTAACAATGTTTACCGTCCTCCAGGTTACAACCAATGGAGATTTGATGAAGGACCATCCGGGGAGAAGAAATCGGGGTTAGAGGATATGATGATGAAGTTCATGACCAAGATGGATAGCACAGTTGAAGAATTAGCAAGCACGGTTAACACGGTCAAGGCGGCTACTGATCAGAATACGGCATCTATTAAGCTCCTTGAAAGGAAAGTGGGACAAATTTCTGAAGTCCTACAGAACCGAGCTCCCGGGACATTTCCGAGTCAAACCGAGAGGAAAACCCGGGAAGAGTGCAAAGCCATTTATCTGAGAAGTGGCAAGGAGCTGATCAAGGAGCCTACACGAGAATCGTCATCAAAGGAAACCAATCCCAAGGGGCAAGACATCGAGATCATAGAAGTGAATGAGTTGGAGGCCGATGAAGATATTGTGATTAAGGAGAACAAGAAGAATGAAGAGAAGAAGCCAAAGCAACCACCGGTCAAGCCGACAACTCCAAGAGTGCCCTATCCAAATAGACTTAAAGCGCATAAGGATGATGTTAATTTCTCTAAATTTCTTGATGTATTTAAAAAGTTACATATTAACATTCCTTTTGCAGATGCTTTGGCACAAATGCCCTCATATGTGAGATTCTTGAAAGATATCCTTTCTAACAAAAGGAAGATTGAGGAGCACGCGACAATTGCACTTACTGAGGAGTGCAGCGCGATCATTCAGAACAAGCTTCCCCCGAAGCTTCAAGATGCAGGGAGCTTTTCTATACCTATACACATTGGAGATCTTAGTTTTGATAAGGTGTTATGTGATTTAGGGGCAAGTATTAATTTAATGCCTCTATCTATTTTTAGGAAACTCGACTTGGGGGAAGTGAAGCCAACATACATGACACTTCAACTTGCGGATAGATCGGTGAGGTACCCATATGGAGTGATAGAAGATGTCCTGATTAGAGTCGGCAACTTCTACCTTCGAGTTGATTTCGTGGTCCTAGATATAGACGAAGATGAAGAGGTTCCGTTGATATTGGGAAGACCATTTCTGGCCACGAGCAAAGCGCTTATCGACATGGAAGAAGGCGGGATGACCTTAAGGGTTGGCGGAGAAAAAGAAACGTTCAAGATGTTCGAGAGTGCAAGAGGTAGAAGCGAAGAGGAACCTGGTAATCACGGAAAGCCGAAGGAGTGATCAGAAGGAAGGTTGAGCCACGACCGAAACCAAGGCGTTGGGTGGGAGGCAACCCACCGAGGTTTGCGTTCTTTTGAATTTATGCCTTTGAGTGTTAATTATTTACAAAAAAAAAAGTTTTGGAGCAGTGACATACGCGGCCTAAGCCGCGGCCTCAAGCCGCGTGCCAATTCGCGGGTGGCTCTGAGGTGTTTTTGCGAAATAGAGAGTTACGCGGGATGCCACGCGGTTTCAGGCCATGGCCCAAACCGCGCGGCTCCCCTGATACGCCTAGGGTGGTTTTCTTGCAGTGTTTTCCCTTTCTTGCCTTGTGTTTTTCGTTTTCTTTGCTTTCTTTCGTCTTTTTCTTTGATTTCTTTTGTTTTTGCATTTTCCCTCCATCTTCTCCGATGTCTCTCAACTGGGCGCTCAAATCTTTCATGAGAATCTCCTCCGTCCGGCAGACAGGTATGTTCTAACGTTGTATGTTAACGAGTGGTGTATGATGCTTTGTTTCCTTATTAGTTAAACGAGATGCAACAAACCTAAGTTTCACTTAGGTTTGGGGTGCCTCAGTTTTCAACATCTACACACTCACTTTCACTCCTGTGCAAACCTCGATTTTGTCGAGGTTTGGGGTTGGCTTTATTTGACAAACCTAGGCCACGGCCTAGGTTTGGGGTGGCTATATTTGAAAAACTTTGGGCTAGCTCTTTGATGTTTCGTGTTAATACTTTGTCTTTCCTGTTTCATAACTGCAATAACTGCACAATGATACGTGTCACACCTGTGTATCGCCTCCACCAACACTTACACATTGGGGATAATGTGTGGGTAAGGTTTGGGGTTGCCCAATCGGGCCCACGTGTATGCACGTAGATTTCCCGCACTTCTGAATGTCTAGATCACATTAGCTAAATTTTTGTTTTGGATGATTGAGACCGACCATTGTGGGAAGAATCTCGTGATAGTAACGTGACCATTAGGGAAGGACCGGGAAAAGGCATGACTAGGGACATTAGTGGAGACCACCCAATAGCGAGATTTGAGCCTAAAAGACGTACTTCATTTCGAGGGATTTAAACACGAAATTCATATACACTTTTTTGAATTCCTTGTCGTGATTATAGAGTGATCTCGCTATAATATTGCATTGAGTAGCAAAAACGGCCATCGGGATATTGGGTAAGGGTGTAGTAGATCATATCATGTGGACCTTAAGAGATTATTTCAGGCATTGTGTGCACTTTTAACCCAATTTTTTTCTATCGTCCCTTTTGACCCCTTATGTGTGTATCCATAACCCATTTTGCAGCCAAACACTCACCCTATTCATTTCAAACCCACCATTAAACCCCAGCCAAAAACCTTAGCCAACCCTTATCCGAAAGTGTGTAAATCAGAAGCAGTAATGAACAGCAGAAGATAGAGCAGAAAAGAAAAAGTACAGGCCAGTCATGAAAATACATTGGGTCATTCTAACCTAAGAGCTAGAAAAGAGGGCCAATGCAGCCCCAAATCAAATAAAGAGGACCAATGATGCCCCACCAAAAAAAAAATTAAAAATAAGTACAGTTAGTTAGATAGTATTTACAGCAGCTAAATAAGAGAGTCAAAGCGACTCCAGTAGTGACAAAGAGGGCCAAGTGATAGAAAGTGAAGTCAAGAAGTCCAGAACTGCTAATGGTTGACACACCGAGGATCTTTGATTCGCTTACTCTTCATTTCTCATCCATTACCCTAGCCCCGTTACAACCCTTGTAAAAACCTGGATGATCTTCTGGAAAATATGATTAGGTTATACGACCACTTTTACCAATATTCCCTGTCTTGCTACTTGATTCCTTTCTGAGATCGACTTTTGGATATTTCTGCGTCTTTCATTAGAGTTGTCATGTAATCATCGAGTATTCTTGTACATAACTTCCTTATACATGACAACATGTGCGACAGCCTAGGTTCGAGTGAAATGAGAGTATCCCGTGAGGTAGGGTCGAGGCAAAATGTTTTCCCTAGTATGTTTGGACCTAGCACGACCCTAATGTAATCGGAGCAGTCACGAGTTCAACTCACAATGGAAGGCCATAAATCAAACAGAATAAGGATGAGGCGAGGGTGAGATAAGCATTCATGAGTATGGGAAATCACTAGTGCATTACGTGATATCGATTGAGAGTTGTGCAGTTATTATTTCACGTATATATGCTTTTATTCTATTTTTTGCTAATTTGCTTGAGGACAAGCAACGCTCGGTTTGGGGTTGTTGATAACGCCACTTTTTAGCGTTATTTTCGGTCCACAAACCAATGCGATTGGCTTGTGTTGGAGCAAAGCGGCGGAATTTTATGGTTTATCGAATGAATTGTACAGGTAATCTAAAAGACGGCAATCATCGAGAAAAGAAGCAGAAAAGAGTCCAAAAGATAGCCAAAACGAAGTCCAACGGAAGCCCAAGATCCAAGCCCGAGACCCGTGCCCAAACCATTACCCAGAACCTGACCCGGACACTTCAGAAAAGCGTGCGGTTTTCCCCGCGGTTTGAAGTCACGGGACAAACCACGTAAGTCCCTGTTCCATTCCTATATTTCGCGTTTTCCGGATTTTAGGTTATCACTTCGACACGGACGACGGCAGGCAGCGGGGGGGGGGGGGGGGGGGGGGGCGATTTTCAGAGGTTTTTCCAACGTTCTAAATTTCCTGCGACGTGGCGAGGCCAAGCCTCAAGCCTTAGGAGCCACGGCGAGCCATGGCGTTTGTCAAGGCGTGACTTATGGCGGAAAATCTCTATATCATATATAATATTATATATAAAACATATGTTTTGTACTATTAATCGATGACTCAATGACAATAAACAAGTTAAATTAGGTTATATATTAAAAACTAGCTAATAAGACATTAAAAATGTAATGAAAAATCAAATATCTCTTTACAAAAGACCGCACATTAGGCCATGGCGTGCCACAAGCATAACGTGGTGTGAGACACAAGCCTTGAGCCACGGCGCGCCATGGCGACTGTCGCGGCGAGCCTTTTAGAACAGTGGGTTTTTCACAGACTTTTGAGCCACGATAGAGGATCGATTGAGGAGAAGTTCACCACGCAAAGCGGATTAGAGCCGAGAGAAGGGAGTTCATCGTAGATTCTTCACGTTACAATCATTATGTCTACACACACTATTTCTCTTCCTTTTCTTATGTTTTTATCCACCACCAACATGAACTAATCTTTAGATGTTGGGGGTTGGTTTGAATTTGGTTTAAGCTTATGAATACTTGATTTGAGACTTTTATCCGTTTTTCCTATTTAATGAAGCATGTGATTTGGGTTTTAATGTTTTTGTGAGTTTGGCCAACTTTCATCTGTTTTGTTTGTTATCAATTAAGTTCGAGAGAGTTAATTGTTAACTAGAACTAGAATTGCATGCCTAAGGTGAGAAATTGGATAGAGATATACCAAGTAAGCCTTAGTCCTGTTGAAATCTTGATTTTAATGTGTTTTGAATTCCATAGGTTGAGATCGAGAGATAAAACTTGTACTTTCAAAATAAAATTCGTTGTTGCTTGAGAAAGAACAACGGTGATTTTAAAGATTGGGTATTCATTAAAGGGAAGAGCTGGTACTTGTTTTGAGTCAGGTGTTTATATGTGAAAACCTTAGGATTTCCAACCCTCAACTGTTTTCTCTATCCAAAGTTTCCTCAAAGTGTCTACTGTCTCGTGTTTGATTTAATTATTTGCAATTGATTAGTTTAATACCAACAACTTAAAATTGCGACCGTTCAGTTAATAGATCTTATAGTCATTGTGATACTTAGTTCCTAGTTTCCTGTGTTCGATACTCGTACTTTTGTACTATTACTTGATTTCGACCCGTACACTTGCGGTAAGATTTAGGGGGGTGTAAACTCGCCTATCAAATATCAAGAGAGTCACTTGCAACGAGAGTTTTTACTTGTGTTTTTCAAAATGATTCAATCTTGATAAGTTATTCACCTTTTCAAAAGGTTAAAATGAAGTAGACTTAGAGATAAGCTACTTGGATTACATCAACTTGGGTGATATGGGAATTACATCGAGAGAGTGATTTTTAACAAAGAGAATTTGTTTCGCCATATATTTTGAGAACTCCACTCCCATCATTTCTCTAGTTTGGATTCTGCTCAGAGATGAGATTATCTATGATTACTAAAATAATGGGATGGTGAAGAGTCCGAGAGGAACATTTCTTAAATAGATAATTGAACTAATTATTCCCAACTCAATGTTGCAGCATGCCTTTAGCATCTGCCGCAGCATTCTTGCAGCATTAGTCTGCTGGAATTTTGGTTAAATCTCATCACAAGTCTTACACCCATGCTTCTTTTGTTTATTGTTAATGACATCAGTGAAACCAATCAACCAATCAAAATATTTCTTCAAAATCACCATCTGAAATCACATATTTAACTGTACTCTTACCGTACTTTTAACTCCAATTTTTGTGGGATGATAACTGGTATTCTACCACTTTATTACTTGAAAAACGATATTATATCTCATTGTATACTTGCTTTGAGGTTTAATTAGCACACGTCTGTAGGTGTATTCAAGGCACTGTCATAAGTCAAGGGACCGTGCCATTGCCCATGTGCATGCATCCCTCATCCAATCTGCGTACCTATTGTTCATGGTACGAGCTCATGCATCATAAACATCTACATCCTACGTCAGGTCCTACTAAAACTTACCTTATATATAGAATGTTTGTATTAAGATAAAAACATTAATCTGATATGTACAGTTATTATGCAATAATTCATGTACGAACTCAAAAACGCTTGAACATGTAATCATGGTCCTTTTGAGGGGCATCATTCCAGTGATTCCATGGACCACAAAATGAAGATCTTAATATCGATGTAACCTCCTAATGGGGATTTAGAAACATGCACAATTAAGAAAAGACATTAATAGAATTATTATGTAATATATGCCTAATACCACATCTATTTACCTGCAGCCTCCCAACAAGAGCTCCGATCACCGACTCGGATGAAGAGGCATCGACATAGAATGGTTGGGGCTTCCCTCGATCCCAAACAGTCAAATATCGGATATCAACTTGTTGGTCTTGATCCTCGATTCTGATGGTTGGGTTTCATCTAGAAGTTAGATGGTAGTTTATCACCCTTAGGTATCATCTATATAATCATAGGAATAACCCAATTATATGTCATCTTGAGTACGTTACATTACGCCTTCCAATTCAACAATCTCGTCGCAACTCCTAATTTCGAGTAATTTGGTCACCCATCCCATAATGCCTCATCAACAGCTTGTAACATGTTATAAAATCTCTTGGCAGAATGATTAGTTTTGTTCTTCCCATGTCATGACATCGTGTATCATGTAATCATTCACCATTTAAATATACCTTTCATTATGATATACAATCAAATTAGAAGTTTGACCCACGTCTCGAGATGCATGGTAATAGATTTCACCATGTGTCCATCAAATGTTTTAATCAGACATTAAACCATATTTCATCAAGCACAGTCTCATTTCACCTCTTTCTTTACGGTGTAAATTTTGATGCTTGGAACAAGGACATATAGTGCGAAACACTAACCCATTAGGAGTAGTTTTCCTTTGACGCTTGGAATAAGGGCATATAGTGTGAAACACTAACCTATTAGGAGTAGTTTTCCTTTCAACATACCCTTCATTGGCATAGGCAAATTCCAAAAATTCGTCCATTGCAATGATATATTTCCTACTAAGATACCCCTCAAACTGTCATTTTTTCTACACATCCATCCCTTATCAGTCGACATATTCAATAATTACAATAAAGAAAGAAGTAGTTAATCTACATAATCAAGGTAGATGTGAGTGTAATAGAAGCTATAGGTCTTTTGAATGACTTTAATACCCTACAGGTAATCCTTCCCAAGTATTGCAAAAGCAAGATCAGGGCTAGAGGGTGTAATGGCTTGACTATCTGAAAGTCAACTTGTACGTTTAAATCAAAGAGGGGTGGTTTAAATGACTTTAAAACCCTATGTGTAATGGTTTGACTATTTGAAAGTCAAATTGTAGATTCAAATCAAAAAGAGGTATTTTAAATGACTTTAAAATTCTACATCAATGAACTGATAATTTGAAAATCAAACTATTGGTTTAAACCAAAGAAAGGTGTTTTGAATTACTTTAAAACCCTTATGTATAAAGGTTTTAATATTTGGAAGTCAAGCCGTAGATTTAAATTAAAGATGAGTGTGGTGAATGACTTTAAAACCCTATTTCTAAGCGTTTGACTATAGGTCTTTTGAATGACTTTAATACCCTACGGGCAATCCTTCCCAAGTATTGCAAAAGCAAGATCAGGGTTAGAGGGTGTAATGGTTTGACTACCTGAAAGTTAAATTGTACATTTAAATCAAAGAAGGGTGGTTTAAATGACTTTAAACCCCATGTGTAATGGTTTGAATATTTGAAAGTCAAATTGTAGTTCAAATCAAAGAAAGGTGTTTTGAATTATTTTAAAACCCCTACCAATAAAGGTTTGAATATTTGAAAGTCAAACCATAGATTTAAATCAAAGATGAGTGTGGTGAATGACTATAAAACCCTATTTTTAACGATTTGACTATATGAAAGTCAAACCATAGGTTTAGGAGAGTTTTGAATGACTTTAAACTCTAACGCTACGTTCTCGAGTTTTAGAAGGAAAGAAAAGAAGAGAAAGGGAAAAGAAAGAAAAGAACGGGAAATAAATATTTGTATTTGTGTTCTTGAGATTGAAGGAAAAGAAAGGAAGGAGAGGGAAAGAAACTAAATTTTTATGTTCTTGAGTAGTAGAGAAAGGAAATGAAAGATGTTACTTTTACCAATATACCCTCATTTATTTCATAATGAAATGTAATTAATGGGTATATGTGTAATTTTATAAATATTTTTAATTCTTTTTATTTCATTTCTTTCCTTTCCTTCCGTTTCCTCCCACATTTGGGCGGAAAGTTTTGAGAGGAAAATCAGCAATATTTTCCTTCCCCTTCCGTTCCTTTCCCTCTTTAAAAAACTCGAGAACACAACATTTTTTATTTTCCTCCTACTTTCCTCCCCTTTCCATTCCTTTCCTTCATAAAACAAACTCGAGAACACAGCGTAAGTGTAATGGTTTGACAATTTGAAAGTTAAACCATTGTGTGAATGAAGTTAGAGGTGTTTTTAATGACTTTAAAACCGTACGTGTAAATGTTTGACTATTTGAAAGTCAAAGTGTAGGTTTAAATGGGGTGTTTTGATTGACTTTAAAACCCTACATTTAATGATTTGACTATGTGAAAGTCAAATTATAGGTTTAACTCAAATACAGGGGTTTTGAATGACTTTATAGCCCTACGTTATGTTTTTAAAAAAATTGCCAGCATAACGGCTATAAACTAAATATTTTCAAATACAATCAAGCCTAATGTTTGCCCAACAATTGGCAACCTAACTAGAAATATATTTCTAAAAACTAACAATGAATCAAAATACAATATAACGTAATGTTTGTCCCAACAATTGACAACCCAGCTAATTAATAAGATAAGTTTTGTCAACCAAAACATGGACATTTTAACATTATTGGTGTGATCAAGAATACACCAAACTATTGCATATGTCATTTTCAACAGTGACGGGTCCGGTAATTTTGGTAATTGGGGTCGAAATTTAAGTAAATTGATACGTGCAGTCGTGCACACATGGTTGATAATGTTATCTACTAAAATAGTTTTGTCTTATTTATCTCTTTGATTAAATTTATACTCCGTAAAAAAAATTCCAATGGGTCCAAAAAAGATCATTCAAATTAACAATTATACATCAAATATTAAACCCTAACCCTAAACTAATAACAAAAAATAACAATTTTCCATTAACTAATAAACCCTTGCTCTAACAACTAATAACTAAAACAATTAACAATTATACAATAACAAACAAATTCTAACCTTAACAATTCACGATTAACAATTAATGTGTAAAACCAAATTATAAGAAAAAAAAATTACAATAGAATTGAGCTAAAAGTTTTCATTGGTCTAACTTTATATTTTGGAGGGTCAAAAATATATATATTTATAAAATTTAAAATTTTATAATATGAAAAATAAATGTTATTGAAACTTAATGGGGGTCATTTGACCGCCCAATTGAAAGCATAGATCGATTTTAAACATTATTGGTTTTTTCAATAATTGGCAATCCAAAGTTTAATAATGATTAACATAATAATCATTTTTAATAATCAATTTCAAAACTAAATCAAATCTGATGTTTGTCCAATAATTGACAACTCAGACTATAACAATGATTTAAAAACTAAAATCAATTTCAATAACCAAAATTCATAACCTAAAAATCAATTTTGTTTTTCAAACCCAAAAATTAAATTTCAAAATCTACCTATCTAAACACACACACACGCATAAATTTCAAGATCGTGTGAGAAGTTGTGGCTAACGTGGGAAGCGAGAGAAGTGAATCTGAACTATTGTTCACTTTTAATCATATGTTTTCCCATAAATTGTGGTTTATAAGATAATTGATCCGGTGCATCTTATCTCAATGCATCTCATCCTAAAGTGCGTCCATTTATCATCCAACGGTTGATAACCACTTCTCACGCTTCTTACGTTAACCTCAATTTCTCACCGTAACCTAACATATATATATATATATATATATAGAGAGAGAGAGAGAGAGATAGATTCTTTTGTAAACCATCTTAATTTTGCAAATCATGTAAACTGTCGATTTAATTTCATTGGTTAAATTAATGAAATTGTTTCATGAAATTGTTTATTTTGATGAAGTTGTTTCATATCATTCATTTTTTGATAAAATTGTTTCATATCATTCATTTTTTGATGAAATTGTTTCATATATTTGTGTTTTTTTATGTAAAAACGAAAAAAAAATTCATCAAACTGAGAAAATATATGAAACAGTTTCATAAGAATGAAAAAAAATACATGAAACTATATAAAAACACAAATATATAAAACAATTTCATCAAGAATGAAACCATTTCATCAAAATAAACAATTTCATCAAAATAAACAATTTCATGAAACAATTTCATTAATTTAAGCAAGATTATATATATATATATATTGTAATAACCGTGTTCTTTTTAAGAATAAAGATTAGTTTTGGAGTGAAAAGTGCGAAGTCTAAAATTTGAGGGTCTGATTTGTAAATTGGATGGAAGGTATTTAAACATCAAATTAGGCTCAAAACCCTAGGGGAAATTCTTTTGTGTGTGAGTGGCGGCTTAGAGAGAGAGCAGGGAAAGAATTGTTCAAGTGCAGTGGAGAAGAAAATTTATCAATCATCAAATTTGGAAGAGTAAGAGAAGTGGATTCTGATTCTACGTTGATTTAGCAGGTAATCCTTAATCTCAATCCTTATTTTAGGGTTCTGCTGGATTGATAGGGTTGTTTGAGGGTTTCTCTGTTTAAGAGTTTAAAGAGGATGTTTAAAAGAATCTGGATAAATCATTATAGTGTTAGAATAATCATCTTGTTGGGAGTGAGACTTATTAATCGATTGAAATGGGTTAATCCTCGGTCCTAATGTTAATCTGTATCGCATCGCTATTCGAGAGTCCGGATTTGGAGTCCGGGAATTAAAGTTCTGTGTTGTTGACCGGAATATGTACAGTCCGGGACCGAAGGATCCAGAATCCAATTAATGGATCCGGAATTTCTTATTGTGTGGGCCGATGATGGAACCGGAAGTGTTTATAGATCCGGAATTAAACTGCTTGTACCATGATCCGGAATTGCCATTGTGATCCGGAATTCAATTATGGGCCCGGAATGTAGTTTTAGACCGAGAGGATCCGGAGTCCAAAGGATCCGGAATTTTATTTTGAGTCCGAGACTTAGGATCCGGTATTTTCCAGCTGAGACTTTTCAAGTTAGTAAAATTCAGTAGAATTCAGTGTGTCTTACCTGGTATGTGTGTTGGGTTTAAATTGTAGGTGCGAGTAGAGCCGATCGGTGCGAGTAAGAATTTTCTAATCAGGACTCCAGGTGAGTATTTCTAAACCTAAATCTTATGCAAGTGTGGTTGTTGGTATATTTATCTAACTGTGTGCATTTCAACTGCTTTTAATCACGAAGCGAAGAGTGTGTGCGTGTGGCGAAATGAATGATTTAAATGTGTGTGAACATGCTATGACTATGGTGTGAAATGGGGGGTGTGTCCCATTATATCTATATATATGAATTTGTTTCATATATGGGCGATGTGTGCCCTTTTTACGCTGTCACGGTGTGCGTGACCTTAGCGTGTGTGAGCCATTAGCATGTGTCAATGTGTGCATATCATGTTAAGTGTGCTGGTTATGATTTTGTATAAACTTTTTCATAACTGATTTATGAATTGTGATATTTATGGTGTGGCCTGGTGTGGAGGGAACTCACTAGACCTCATGGTCTAACCCTCGCTTTTCAAAACTAAAACCTTTTCAGGTAAGCAGGTAGCCAAGAGCTCGTTTAGAGGTTTGGCAAGGAGTGAGTCGGAGCTTGCGTTAGAAGGATTAGAAGAATTTCCTTTCATTGTCTAGTTAGGATTTTCTCAGCTGTATTTAGGGTTATTTCCGCAAACCCAGTGTTGTAAATCTTTGGAAGTGTGATTATGTTGGGCCATTTTGGCGTTTAAATTTAAAGAGGTAGCTTTTGGCATGATTGTTTGGTGTGGGTTGTTACAGTTGGTATCAGAGCACTAGTTTAAGGGATTTAGGTGACCGGATGGGCCTAAACTTAAACTGTGGAGTAGGAGGACACAGCTGAGATATAGGAAACCTTTAAGGGAAGACCTTAACCACTGAGAATTTAGGACGAAGGTAGTGAGGACTCTCATGTAAGGTAAATTCAAATCACATCTGGCCAATGTCATTATGAATTTACAGGTGCATGGGTGTGTTGGATTACCGTTGTTCTGATAGTGGTTAGTGTGGAGAGTAACGGTAGTATGTGGAGTGTGGTGGAGAGTGTGTGGAGAATAATGGTAGTGTGTGGAAAGCGGTGGTAGTGTAGAGATTGACGGTGGTGTGTAAAGTTTAACCTTGTCATGATGACAACGGTTTAGTGTGTTGTGCAGATTATTCATGGTGTGATTGATGGCACTATCTTGAAGGAGTATTGTTTGAATGTTTGGTGTGAGTGACCGTATGAAGTAGAATCTTTAGGATTCTTAAGGAAAATAATTGGTTGGAGGTGAACTCCTAATCCCTGCTGAGTCTTTATTCTGGGAGTTCCCGATGTCGGTGAATTAAGATCTTGAGAGTTTCAACTCAAGGATCGGATAGTAGAGATGTGTTTTCTTACTCTCTAGTTAGTGGAAGAGTGACAAGGGGGTGAGAAATGATAGATGTATGGATTGGTAACACTAGTGTTGGTTAACCTATTTGGGGTCGAAGTGAAGCCGTATATTTTACAAATTAGTAGTCAAGTGGTAACTGTGAGGTTGGAGCATCCAAGTGTGTGGGGAAGTACCGGTACCGGAGGTTGTTTCAAATGTAAGGAACCAGATGGTTTGATTGGAAGTAGGGTGCCGGCGTTGATTTGTAGTAACTGCAAACGGTTGACCTTGCTTGAGCGAATATCCTTCAATGTAAAGTGAGTCATGCATTGCGTTTTCAAACAAGTTACATAAGTCCTTCATGTCAAAATGTGTGTGTGTGTGTGTGCATTCTAAGTTTCTGGTTTTGAAAATGAGTTGGCGTGTGCAAGTGGGTGCTTGAAGAAAAAGATAAATTTATTTACGTGGTGTGATAAATTTCGAACATGGAGAAATAGTGAATTATTTCACTTCTTTTACTAGTGGGTTAAACATTGTTGTAAAAATCATAACAATATTTTATCGCATGGTTTTATGGGTGAAAACGATATGAACACGTTGTTGACGTATCAGCGAGTGTGAGAGTCGGTCGACTATCCCAGTGTGGGTGATTTTGCTGCATTTTAAAATTTTGCACGAAAAGAGTTTCAGTGAATGCACTTTCGATTGATGGACAAGGTTGCGAGACATCATGGGTTGCGTGTGAGCGATCCTTGAGATCGGTGTGTGTGTGGTTGTTCTTTATAGAGGTGCCGTGTCATGCATATCAAACCTTGTTCTGTGGAGTATTTCAAGTGTGTAAAACGATTTAAATCATTGTGTTGTCTTGCATGAAGGCTATGAACTCGCTAGGTAGTAAGAGATATCGCGCTTAAGAATGTGCAAAGTTTCGAGAGTGGAAAATGCGGTTGAGTCGTCGATGGTCGATTTGTGACCTTGGTGTTACAGTTTAGGGAGGGTGGCGTCTAACTGTAGTCTCAGTCTTTGACTTTAGAGATGCTTGTATGATGGTAGACTTTGCTCTTGTTTAGTAAGTTGACGTGTGGCTGACGGCGGGGGGAGTGTCCGGGGTGAATTAGAAGTAGGCAAGATACTTCGAAAGATAGCGTTGTGGTATGTGGATAAAACGGTATCGGCGTGGAGCCGGAGTTGAGGTGGACTTGTATTTAAGCTATTTGTCGGGTAAGTCTGGTGGCTCAAACATATGAGGACTGTAGGGCACAAAGTTAGGTACGATGTGTGGGAAGAATTAGAATTCGGTGGAAGTCCCCGTTGTCGAAGGCACCGTTGGAGCCTCATCTTCATGTCGGGCGTGGATGTTGAAGTCAACGACGGTTGTTGAGAGCGTTGTCGGGAGAATTGGTAGTTGGATAGGTGATTCTTCCTATGTGAATGATATGTCGTTTACGAATGAAGTAGATAGCACAACTCATGTGGGACACGTGGACTATGTTGGGTTGCAAGGGAGCGCCTTATTGTTTGATTTATTTGAGCGTGTCTCATGTGGACTCCGAAGAGTCGGTTGGGGATAAAGACTCGATCGAGTGAAGTAGACGGTCATAATTTATGGTTCATCTAGATTGGAGAAAGGCAAAGTCGTGAGTTTTCTAAATCAAAGCTTGATGGTACTTGTTTGTCTACTTGTACAGACGTACTTATTATTGTGAGATTGCATATGGTTTATTTATACATAAATCTCAAGGTTGTTGGTGTGATATACATGGGGGGTGTCCCATATGGATCATTCGAACGGACTTGATCTGTTCCCAAGGGCAGGTGTGTGCCCTAGATCACGTCACAGGTGTGTAGTGACCAGGCAAAAATTCCAGTTATATGTGTGTGGATGTTGATTTGCAAAACTAATTATTGCATAATGTTTTCGCAAACTCTTTCAAATATATGTTGTGTTTAGTATGGAGAAAACATGGCCTAGTGTGCGTACAAATGATCGTGAGGATTGAACCTCTAGTGTGTGGGGGTTGTGTGGATAAGTTGGTGGTAACTTATACCTAGTGAACATGTGAGACATGGTGGTAATGAGTTGCTGTGAGGTTAAGTGGTGGACTAGCGTCGATATGGGAGGAGCGTAGGTGGAGACCTTTGCTCGGGATTTGCTTATAAGTTGTTCAAATGTGGCAAAAAAAATTAAATTATGTGTGGAGATACATGGATGTCTAAGTGGCGTGTGGTGTTGTTATCCGAGAATAGAAGAATGGGTTGGCAGTGGTGGCTAGCTAAGAAGGAAAGTGTGTGCTCTTGGATTGGTTAGTTTATGATGTTTCGTAGTAGATACGAAATCTTTGGAGATGTTGAGCTAATCCTTGTATGTAAAGGAAATGCAAAAGAGTGGGTTAATATAGTTTGGGAAATGAGAAGTGTGAGGTCGCTTCGAGCATTGTAACCGTTGAAATTGCGTGTATGAAGTGGTCAATGTTGGACGAGAAATGTTCCATACTAGCCTGAGGTAATTGGGACGGTAGGTTGGAATAAGTGAGTAAGCGGGAAGTAGAAAGTGTGGCAAGTGGCACGAAAAGCGGGAAGCTGTGTTTTCAGAACGTCACCGTCGGGTGCATGAACTTCTAGTGGGAGGATGAGAATGAGGATTTGTGTGTATGTGTTTGGCTTAAGAGTTGAGGAGAGCTAGCTTGTGTGATTGGTCAAGAGTGTGCACCTTCTAGTAAGCCGTTCTTTGGGAACGTGTTTTATGTTTAAGAAGGGAGTGGAAGAAAGTAGTTGAATGTAGTGCTCGGGGTGAAGGACCATTGGATTGGACTTGGTAGTAGTGTGGGAAATATTCCATGTAAACTTTGTCGTTCAGCGTTAAGCTAATGGGAATCGTTTTGTGTGAGCAATAGTTGCTCCTTTCTGTTGAGCGGGTAAAAACTTGAAATTGTAGGTGGACAGACGACTGTTTGGTGTATGGAGAATTTAAGGGTGTGTCTTCAGGAGTAGTTCTGTATGGATTGATGAGTGCTTCAGATGCTGAAGTGGGGAGGTTTCTTACTTTTAGCTCTGTATAGTGTGGGAGTGACGTTGTGGTAAAAGTGTGTGAATTGATTGTTATCAATGGATTGTGGTCAGCATAATTAATGTGAGAACGTGTTATCTGCCTTAGACGTATTTTGTGTTGGGAAAGTGATTGTAGAATTGTGTGTAATCTATTGAAGAGAATCTTAACTACGAGTTAAGGTGATATTCAAGGTTGATCTTGTGATCAGTTGGCGAATTGAGCATCGTTATTTAATAGGGGATTCATGTTGTTGTGACGTTAACTTCGGTAGAATCCGTTCTTTTAAGAAGGTGGAATTGTGTGCGGAACCCTTAATTTGGCGCGTTTTAAAACCGTGAGTCCAGGTGTGTGGACAAAGCGGACAATATCTAGTACGGTTGACCACCGATAGGTCGAACATTTTCGCGAGAAGTTAAGCGTGGCTCAAGACCGCCACAGGGTTATGTGAGCAGAAGGAGGAGATTGATCGAATTCCATGTAGGAGACAGTGTGATGCTTATAGTTTCGTCGTGGAAAGACGTGTGTTTGGAAAGAAAGGGGAACTAAGACCCGGGTATGTCGGGTCGTTCGCCATCACCGAGCGTGTAGGTGAGGTGGCGTATAAGCTGAAGTTGCTCGAGGAGCTTCGGGGAGCTCATTCGACATCCCACGTGTCGAATCTTAGGAAGTGTTTGGCCGAGGAAGGCATGGTCGTATTGTTAGAAGACACTCGTGTGGACGAAAGTTGGATTATGTGGGGGAACCGTTGGCGATTATAAATCACAAGGTTAGAAAGCTGAGGAACCGTTTTCCTCGATTGTTCGAAGATGGAATTCCGGGGACGGAATTCTTTTGAGGGGGGGATGATGTAATAACCGTGTTCTTTTTAAGAATAAAGATTAGTTTTGGAGTGAAAAGTTCGAAGTCTAAAATTTGAGGGTCTGATTTATAAATTGGATGGAAGGTATTTAAACATCAAATTAGGCTCAAACCCCTAGGGGAAATTCTTTTGTGTGTGAGTGGCGGCTTAGAGAGAGTAGGGAAAGAATTGTTCAAGTGCAGTGGAGAAGAAAATTCATCAATCATCAAATTTGGAAGAGGAAGAGAAGTGGATTCTGATTCTACATTGAGTTAGCAGGTAATCCTTAATCTCAATCCTTATTTTAGAGTTCTGCTGGACTGATAGGGTTGTTTGAGGGTTTCTCTGTTTAAGAGTTTAAAGAGGATGTTTAAAAGAATCTGGATAAATCATTATAGTGTTAGAATAATCATCTTGTTGGGAGTGAGACTCATTAATCAATTGAAATGGGTTCATCCCCGGCCCTAATGTTAATCTGTATCGCATCGCTATTCGAGAGTCCGGATTTGGAGTCCGGGAATTAAAGTCCAGTGTTGTTGTCCGAAATATGTACAGTCCGGGACCGAAGGATCCGGAATCCAATTAATGGATCCGGAATTTCTTATTGTGTGGGCCGATGATGGAACCGGAAGTGTTTATAGATCCGGGATTAAATTGCTTGGACCATGATCCGGAATTGCCATTGTGATCCGGAATTCAATTATGGGCCCGGAATGTAGTTTTGGACCGACAGGATCCGGAGTCCAAAGGATCCAGAATTTTATTTTGAGTCTGAGACTTAGGATCCGGTATTTTCCAGCTGAGACTTTTCAAGTTAGTAAAATTCAGTAGAATCCAGTGTGTCTTACCTGGTATGTGTGTTGGGTTTAAATTGTAGGTGCGAGTAGAGCCGATCGGTGCGAGTAATAATTTTCTAATCAGGACTCCAGGTGAGTCTTTCTAAACCTAAATCTTATGCAAGTATGGTTGTTGGTATATTTATCTAACTGCGTGCATTTCAGCTGCTTTTAATCACGAAGCAAAGAGTGTGTGCGTGTGGCAAAATGAATGATTTAAATGTGTGTGAACAAGCTATGGCTATGGTGTGAAATGGGGGGTGTGTCCCATTATATCTATATATATGAATTTGTTTCATATATGGGCGGTGTGTGCCCTTTTTACGCTGTCACGGTGTGTGTAACCTTAGCGTGTGTGAGCCATTAGCATGTGTCAATGTGTGCATATCATGTTAAGTGTGCTGGTTATGATTTTGTATAAACTTTTTCATAACTGATTTATGAATTGTGATATTTATGGTGTGGCCTGGTGTGGAGGGAACTCACTAGACCTCATGGTCTAACCCTCGCTTTTCAAAACTAAAACATTTTCAGGTAAGCAGGTAGCCAAGAGCTCGTTTAGAGGTTTGGCAAGGAGTGAGTCGGAGCTTGCGTTAGAAGGATTAGAAGAATTTCCTTTCATTGTCTAGTTAGGTTTTTTTCAGCTGTATTTAGGGTTATTTCCGCAAACCCAGTGTTGTAAATCTTTGGAAGTGTGATTATGTTGGGCCATTTTGGCGTTTAAATTTAAAGAGGTAGCTTTTGGCATGATTGTTTGGTGTGGGTTGTTACATATATATATATATATAGAGAGAGAGAGAGAGAGACTCCGTAAAATGCAAACCTTGCATTTGTTGCACACCTTACAAGCCACAGTGTGCATATGTGCAGAACCAGTGTGCATATATGAACAACGTGCATATGAATACGTGCAAGAATATACATATAATGGACATACATTCATATGGGATAATGCATATATGCATCTCAGATTATGCATATATGCAAATTGGTTTGTAAGGGGTGCAACAAATACATGGTTTGTATTTGATTTGTACCCTATATATATATATATATATAGAGAGAGAGAGAGAGGCTCTGTAAAATGCAAACCTTGCATTTGTTGCACACCTTACAAACCACAATGTGCATATGTGAACAATCAATGTACATGTGTGAACAATATGCATATACATATATGCATATGCATACGTGCAATAATATACATATAATGGACATACATTCATATGGGATAATGCATATATGCATCTCAGATTATGCACATTGGTTTGTAAGTGGTGCAACAAATACATGGTTTGTATTTGATTTGTATCCTATATATATACTAGGGGCCAATCAAGGGAGAACTTGGTAGTTTGTGATAACTGTGAGATCTAATCTTAACCACAAATTAAAAGATAAAATAGAAAATTAATAATTCTGGTAATTTTGACTAAACTTTAAATTAAAGGGCATTTTAGGTGCTTAAAAAAACTCCTCTCTCCTCACTCTTATCTCCAGCCTCCGGTGAACCTTATTCCGGCGAATACAAAATACACTATGATACCTATTGTGTATTGTGTTACATAATACTTATTATGATACCACTGTGATACCTACTGTGATACCCAAGGAAAACATAAGAAGAATAAGAAACAAAGATGCACTGTGATACATAACAAAACCAAAATCAGTATATATATAACTGACAGAAGAAGAAGAAACATAGATACATTATGATACAAAATACATACAAGATTACTATACCCAATGTGATACAAAATACAACGTGTTACCAAAGAAAAACATTAGAAGAAGAAATTGAGATGTAAAGTGTTGCATAACAAAATCAAAATCAGTATATATATACATTATGATACAATGTGATACCCATCATAAAACAACGAAAATAAATATGTGATACACTCTATATACACATTGTGATACATACTGAGATAGTGAGATCTAAACAAGAAAATTCCTTTAAAACATCATATCTGAACCAAAAATGTCTGAAAATGTTGATTTCGGAAACCAAAAAACAGAGAGAGGTAAGGAAGCTCAATACACTCACGAAGAAGAAGGGAATGTTAGGGAATGGCTTAACCGTCTCAAGATCCGATTCCGCTACCGGCGTCGGTTCATGACGCTACCCTTATTTCAAGCCCTCACATCATGGTGCCTGATTTTGACGAACATGCTTTTCCTCCTTCACTTCTTTCGTTGTTCCACGTTTCTTTCATTCGACAGTTGTTTTGCTTGTGGCATTAATCATGGATTTAGAATCTGCAATCGTGATCTTTTACGCAAGATTTTCCGTCAAGGTTTTGAAAACGAAGACGACATTAGGATAGTAGAGATGCTATTTCGTTGCAATATTTTGTGTTAGTCATGGCGGTCAAAGAGCGACGACATGGTTTTATTCTGTTAATTGTCGAAGCAGCAGGTGAAACTACAAGCATATGGTGAAGAAAATATGGGCGGCACATTCTTGAAGAAAGAAAAGGTGATATTTTAAGGTTTAGGTATGTGTGTGTGTGTGTGTGTGTGTGTGAGAGAGAGAGAGAGAGAGAGAGAGAGAGAGAGAGAGAGAGAGAGAGAGAGAGAGAGAGAGAGACGTATAAAAAAGAAATGAGAGATTTTAGGATTTATTAATTTAATTAGATGTACACAATAAAATTACTAAAATACCCTTTTATATTTCTTTAAGATTTATATTAATTACTTAAAATGTGTGGCTCATATTGGATCTCACAGTTATAACAAACTACCTAGTTCTCATTTGATTAGCCCTATATATATATATATATATATATAGAGAGAGAGAGAGAGAGAGAGAGGTTCAAGGGAAAACCTCAAAAAACTGAAAATTGAAGAACACCCTAGGAGCCCTTCATCTGGACGGTATGCACTTGTGTATACATGTTATTTGTAACATGTGTAAAACCAAAAAATCAACTATTTATCTGTATGCACAAGTGCATACCGTCCAGATGAAGGGCTCCTAGGATGTTCTTCAGTTTTCCGTTTTTTTGAGGTTTTCCCTTGAACCTGACCCTATATATATATATATACACACACATACATACACAAAACACATATATATACATATAGGGGGCATTAAGGGAGAACTTAGTAATTTGTGATAACCGTAAGATCCAATCCCAACTACAAATCAAAGGATAAATTCGGAAATTAATGATTTTGATAATTTTGACTTAAAATTTTGTATATATGTTTTTGTTTAGGGTGGTGATGGTGGTAAAGAGGGGTTCGAGGATGAAGTTGATGATGGTTGGTGTTATGGATACCGAAGATGGTGATTGGCGTTGGTTAAGGGGCAAGGACCATAGATCGTTTGTTCGGTAATAAGTAGTTTTTATTTTTTGGATGGTTAAAAAAAACTGTTTATAGGGGTTTGACATCGATGATAAATAGTTTTTGATAAGTCATTTCATTCTAACTTATTGACTTATTTGAAACAACTTATCAATTTTTTAGTTATTTTACATGTATAATCAATCTCAATCACTCTTCAAATAACAAATTATTAGCTTATTACGTTTTGGTACCACCATAATCTAATCCAAACACTTTTAATAAAACTCCGATTTAACACCACGTAGGTTAATAAACACTTTTAAATAAAAGCTTAAGTTGTTTTAAATAAACAATCCCAAACACCCTAAAAACAAGAGAAAAGTTAAAAAGATCAAAATGTCCCTCTATCTGAGGCCATCCACAGCGCATAGATAAAAACCCTCAAACCCTCAACGCCACATCAGCGCCACATCAGCTAAGCCCTCAAGCCCTAAACACCCCCAGCGCATAACTAAAAGCCCTCAAGCCCTCAATGCCACATCAGCGCCACATCATTTTTTTAATTCTTTTATTTATACATTTAATTATTTAACAAAATAAAAATATTTATATATTTTTGAATAAATAAAAATAAGATAAATAATAAAAATAAAAATTCATATCATTCATTAAAAATAAAAATTACAAAATACAAAACACTACCAATTATGAAACTTTTTAATTTGCTCTTTTCTCTTTAAAGTAACCCTCAAAACGTCTCCCGTAAGGTGATCATGCGAGGTCATGAAAAACTCGAAGTCTTTCTCAAATCGTTTTGAGCGTTCGATTTCGAGTTCTTGTTCCAACCTATCTCGTTCGAGTTTTGAGCGTTCGATTTCGAGATCGAGTTTTTTCATTTTGTATTCCATTGTATCATCAATCTTGTCGTTGAACGTCGTCAACAACTGAGTAACACTTTCGTTCTAATTCGACCCGGACGTATTACTCGTTGATGTTTTTTTTGCCTTGTTTCTCCCGATGGGTCGTTGAAGTTGCTCGATGGAGTTGTCGTCATCGTCATCATTGGAAGGGTTGGTACGTTTTGAACCCCGCGATGAAGTTGTCGTCATCGTTGGAACGGCTCCCCATTTTGGACATTTTTTGAGGACTTCCCAAGCTTGTTCTTTAGAGAAAGCAAACCCTTGTTGTGTTTGGTACCGTTCGTGTGCCACTCGTGAAATGTCGGCATCACTCATTCCGCTTGATCTATTATTGACCAAGTTGTTGTAGATGCCGCCAAAAAGAGCAATTTTTTTATTCAGGTCGTTGAACTTGGTGTTGAGTTGATGAGTTGTTCTATAATTGGCGCGACCCATCAAACTATAGAACACTTCCCCGATTCGGGTCCAAAAACCTTCTACATTTATGTAAATTCAAGTATAAGAATATTAACAAGAATAATAATAATATTAATAATATTAATAATAACAATAATAATAATAATAATAATAATAATAACAATAAAAATATTACCATGGGTTTGTGCGTTACCGATAACGGGGTCCTCTGAAACGTCAACCCACGCCGACACTAACGCGAGTTCCTCCTCGTTAGTCCACATCTGTTTGGGGGCTCTATTTTCATATTGTTTGCTTTTTCCTTTTCTCGATGGTCTCGGGTTTGATGGTTCCGGGTTTGATGGTTGTGTGTAGATGGATTGTGGTGTGTGCGGGCTAGTATGTTGGGTTTCCGGAACAATGTCGTCGGCGAGATTGATTGCGGGTGAAGGAATATTGTAGTTGGCCGGAGTAAAACCTTGTTCAATCAAACCGGGACGTGTAAATTGGTAAGGAAATTGTTGGTGAAATTGTTGGGGAAATTGTTGCGACCATTGTGGCGGATATTGTTGCGAAATTTGTGGCGGAATTTGTTGCGAAAATTGTGAACGATAACCTGGTTGTGTAAACGCTTGGAAACCAAGCTCCGGGTCTTCTTGCGGTTACGGTGTATGTGGTCGGTTACGACGGGATGTAGGTGTTTTGTTTGGATTCATGATGAAATTTGAGAGAGTTTGAGAGAATTTGAGAGAGTTTGAGAGATTGTTGGTGTGAAAAAATAAGAGGTTGAGGGTTAATATATATATAGTGTGATTAAATTGAAAAAAAAATTAAATAAAAAGTAGCCGTTTGAAAGAGCCGTTTGAATAAAAAAATTTAAAAAAAAATTAAATAAACAAAACATGTTCGGGTTCCTCGGGTTTTCAAACCCGCACCCCGAGCCCGAGCCCCAAGCCCGAGCCACCCCACCGTTACCCGATGGAGCCCGCAGCGAGCCCGTGGCCGAGCCCGCGGGCGCTGCGGAAGGCCTAACGAATTTTTATTAACATGTTAACACAGGGATTCAAAGAGTGCAAATCATGAGTCTCCTTCTAGGGTTTATTTTGATTTGAAACAAGAGTGACTAAATTTGTAATTTGCTAAATAAATCTTTTTAACGGGACCATCTCATCCAGCCCAAGCAGCTGGCATAAGACGACAATAGTCGCTAAATGGATCAAGACGCCACGCCCTCTCAGCATCTTTTCCCCTCTCTGTATTATAACTATATAACATCGTTCTCCTTCAGCACACTAAACCACCAACCCACTTGTCTTTTTCCTCTCTTTCTCCCCTGCAAATAAATAAAAAACTCAGATGGATGTGGGAACGGTGGGATCAGCAGCAATAGCATTTGGTGGTCCGGCGGTGGCAGTTGCAGTTGCCGGTGGTCTTTCTTTCCTTTTTCTCAAAACCTACCTCTCTCATCAACATGCTAATCCCAATCATCTCCCCACTATTCCAGGTACGTCTCTTACATTTCTTTTGAAGTCTGAAGATATCGTATATATAATAATTAAGAAAATTGCAGAGGTACCAGGGGTGCCATTGTTTGGGAATTTGCTTCAGTTGAAGGAGAAGAAACCATACAAGACTTTTACAAAATGGGCTGAAACTTATGGCCCTATTTACTCCATTAAAACTGGAGCTACTTCCATGGTTGTCCTGAGCTCCAATCATCTTGCAAAAGAGGTAATTAGTACGACTATCTTTTCTTTATATTCTGCTACCATGGTTAAGTTGTTAACTGTGATACAATGCCACAGGCTTTGGTGACCAGATTTGACTCCATTTCAACCCGCAAGCTTCCAAACACATTAAGGATCCTTTCGGGCGATAAAACAATGGTCGCACTGAGTGATTATGACAACTATCACAAGACTATGAAACGCAACATACTCGCTAGCGTCCTCGGAACAGCTGCTCGGGTTAGTGCTAAAAACCTTGAAAATGTTTGTTTTTTGTTCATGCCCTTGTGTAGACTGAAATTCGTCTGGTCACATGTTTTGAATTTGTGGACGTCCATCTAAGGATTTAGCAAGAACTCCAAAATCCATTTGACATTTAATATATATACGTTGAGCCCATCTTTTGACTTAGGGGGTGAAAACAACTTATTATGTAAAATTGCTTATTAACTTATGTGGTGTTAAAGTGAAGTGTTTGGACTAGCTTATGGTGGTATCAAAACGTAATAATCTAATAAGTTGTTATTCAAAGAGTGTTTGGGATTGCTTATACAGGTAAAATAGCCAAAAAAAAACTCATAAGTTGTTTCAAATAAGTTAGAATGGAAACTTATTTAAAACTCCTTATCAGTGGTGACAAAACAGTATAAACAGTTTTTTTCTTTTTTCTCTCACCCAAACACTAAAAATTGCTTATCGAAACAAAATAAGTTAATAAGCCTTCTAAATAAGCAATCCCAAACACCCCGTTAGCCATTTTGTTAGGAGATATGATAAACTCAATATATGACAAACAAATTATTGTATCGGATCTATGTGGGACAAGCAAATCCCAACATCCCCTTCAACTATACTATTACTGACTAATCTATTGTTGAATCGGTATCAGAAGAAACATCGTGTCCATAGAGACACCATGGCGGAGAATCTTTCAAACCGACTTCATGCCTTGGCTCCAGAGTCTTCTCAGGAAGCAATAAACTTTAGGGAAATTTTCGAGTCTGAACTATTCTCATTAGCACTAAAACAAGTGAGTTCTTCTAACCCTTAATTATGTGTAAACTTTGACCATTTCTCCTTAATGCATGTTGAAACTTCCTTTCTCGTGTTGCCTAGACTCCATTTGAAATGTCATGTTATAGTCATTTATCAGTTAAAGTTGGGCCATCTTTTCTGAATATATATTGAAACTTCCATCTGTTAGATTAACTTGAATTAACGATCCAATTAACACATATAAATGAACCACAGAATTGAATATGACAGTATAATAACATACCTGGTGTGACTGATGAACTCTGATTTACGTTCTCACTTTGATCATCATCCATGCTTTTCTAAAATACACCCTTTATGCCCTAACCATTGATGGATCAGGCGATTGACAGGACTTGTGGTGTTCTTAAAAGAGTTGAATGAATCTGTGTACAACAGAACACATATATAACAGTTTTTGGCGGTTCTTCCCATCAAAGACCCGTAACTGTCACTTAACCAACTAACACACGTGCCTTACTAATTGGCGCCAAACAGGTCACATGTGTTGATTAATTTTCTGATATATATATATATATATATATATATATATACGTATGCATAAGTAAATAGAGTCTAGGTGAACAACTAAGTCTGACCCTTATTCAAATTCTGACTTGGGACTTCAAACTCAGACTATGAAGATCATCCAGACTCAATACATGGTTTTATATAAATCATGGATCATTATCAATCAATTTATCTTGTTCTTCAAGATGAGCATATATATATATATCTATATATGCTACAATCTCCCACTGAACAAGATAATAATTGAAAATAACTATCCACTGAAGTGTGCACTTGATTTATATAATTCCAAATCATTATACATTATATATTGGTACTGCATCAGGGATCAAGGAAGTTCATACATCAGATAATCTGTGTAGACTTCCAGGGTCACACTAAAACAGTTCCAATAACATATGCATACATATCTGTACTCTGCATCCTTAACAATTTAAAACTTCCAAAGCTGTTTTACTTAATCAAACATTTCAACTATACATTAATCTTATTTAATTAACTCGCATTACACAAGTAGTACATAAGTAAGTATACATTCAATAAATACATACACAACAAACTGTAGTTCATGATCCTGTCATTGTGATTTTTACTCGTTGAACATATTCCTCATACCCATTGCTTTGGAATGCTTCTTGAAACTCTCAATAGCAAGTGCCTTTGTAAAGGGATCTGCCAACTGATCCTTTGTTCCTATCTTCAAAACCTCAATCTCTTTGTCACTCACGTTTTCCCTTACTGAAAAATACTTAACATCTATGTTTCTAGACCCACTGCTTCTTTTATTATTCTTAGCAAAGAACACAGCAGCAGCATTATCACGGTATACCTTTAATGGCTTTTGTATTGAATCTATAATTTTCAGTCCATTAATGAAATTTTTAAGCCATATAGCATGAGATGTTGCATCATATATGGCTATATACTCTGCTTGAAATGTGGAGGTAGCAGTTAAAGATTGTTTGCAGGCTTTCCATGAGATTGCACCTCCAGCCAACATAAAAATGTAGCCAGAAGTGGACTTAAGATCATCATGATCTGACTTATATGAAGCATCTGTATAGCATTCTACTTCTTGTTCCTTGTCAGATCCTTCATAAGTCAACATATGACTCATAGTTCCCTTTAAGTATCTCAATACTTTCTTACCTGCAACCCAGTGTGCATGACCAGCATTAGACTGAAATCTGGATAGCATATTTACTGCAAATGCTATGTCTGGTCTGGTGCACACTTGTGCATACATCAGACTTCCAATCAGTCTTGCATAAGGTATCTTATCCATTTCATTTCTTTCCAGGGTGTTTGTAGGACATTGTCCCTTATGCAGTTTGTCACCCTTTGAAATAGGAGCTTCACCTCTCTTACAGTTTTCCATTCCAAATCTCCTTAATACCCTTTCAATATAATTCTTTTGAGACAGTCCCAGGGTTTTTAACTGTCTATCCCTAATTTCTTCAATTCCCAACACATAGCTTGCCTCACCCATATCCTTCATGTCAAAGCTTTTCATGAGGAAAGCTTTTGTGGATTGCAACATGTTTTTATTATTTGTTGCCAGTAATATGTCATCCACATACAGTATAAGGAATGTAAAGTCACTTCCACTGAACTTTGAGTAAATGCATTCATCCAACTTGTTTTCCTCAAAACCAAAATTATTTATCACAGTATCAAACTTTTTATACCATTGTCTTGATGCCTGCTTTAGCCCATAGATGGATTTGTTCAGTTTACA
The DNA here is from genome assembly GCA_033807775.1 of Saussurea involucrata. Classification (NCBI taxonomy): domain Eukaryota; kingdom Viridiplantae; phylum Streptophyta; class Magnoliopsida; order Asterales; family Asteraceae; genus Saussurea; species Saussurea involucrata. The sequence goes on along the minus strand of CM066318.1, from coordinate 78,927,951 downwards.
GACTTGATTTTTACTTAATGTAAATCCTTCAGGTTGAGTCATATGGATTTCCTCTTCCAATTCTCCATTTAAGAAGGCTGTCTTTACATCCATTTGATGTAATTCTAGATCATAATAAGCCACCATAGCCATTATCACTCTAAATGCATCTTTTGTAGAGACAGGTGAAAAAGTCTCATTGTAATTGATGCCCTCTCTTTGATTGTAGCCCTTAGATACTAATCTAGCCTTATATCTATCAATTTTTCCTTTTGCATCTCTTTTAGTCTTGAACACCCATTTACAGCCTATGGGTTTTATAAGGTCTGATCTTTCAATCAAATCCCATACCTTATTGTTTGACATGCTGGCCAACTCATCTTCCATGGCCATCATCCATTTATCCTTATTTGGTGATTCCATGGCTTCCTTAAAACTGATTGGATTATCATTTTCTCCTAAATCAATGTCCAATTCAGTCATGTAGACATGATAGTCATCGGATATGGCAGGTCTCCTTTCCCTTATCGATCTTCTTAAAGCTGTAGTGGTTGGCATAGTATGTGTTTGTTGATCCAGTGTTGGTTCACTCACTGGTTCAGTTTCAGTTACATGAATTTGACTATGAGTTGCCTCAGTTTCAGTCATATCAGTTATGCCATCCAATACATTGTTCCTTGTTATTGGTATTGATAGAGGGATTAAATTTTCTCTCTCAGGAATTAATGGAATTTCCTCTTCATGATAAGTGAACCAATCATTTAATCCATGTGGATCTTGTGAAGAACTTCCCAGATCGCTGTCTTCATTGAACATTTCATCATAGAAGACTGCTTTATTTGTTTCAAATACTCTTTGTCCTCTTCCAGGGTTAAAGAACTTATATCCTTTAGATTTTTCTGAATATCAAATGAAGAATGCAGAGAGAGATCTTGAATCTAATTTGCTTAGACTCTCAACATGGTATTCCCTTGTTTCAGCTTTACAACCCCACACATGAAAGTGGTTTAAACTAGGCTTATATCCATTCCATAACTCAAAAGGTGTGCCTTTTACAGCCTTACTTGGAATCCTATTGCTAATATAGTTTGCTGTTTTCAAGGCTTCTCCCCAAAGGAATTTTGGCAGATTTGATCTTGCAAACATGCTCCTAACCATATCCATTAAGGTCCTATTTTTTCTTTCTGATACTCCATTTTGAGTTGGAGTGTAAGGAGTTGTGTATTCAGCCTTAATTCCAGTTTGTTCTAAATAGGTAGCAAAGGGTCCTTTATGCTGTCCTTTCTCAGAATACTTACCATAGTATTCTCCTCCTCTGTCTGACCTGACTATTTTAATTGTTCTTTCAGATTGCCTTTCTACTTCTGTTTTAAACCTTATAAAACAGTCTAATGCTTGTGATTTTTCTGCCATTAAGAACACATGGCAGAATCTGGAAAAATCATCAATGAAGGTGATAAAATACCTGTTTCCACATAAAGTTTCAATTGGAAAAGGTCCACATATATCAGTGTGAATTAATTCAAGAATGCCTTGGCTTCTTTTAGACTGAAAATTTCTGGAATTTGTCATTTTTCCTTTAAGACAGTCTATGCATGTTTCAAAGTCATCAAAGTTCAGATCTGGTAGGATTCCTTGTTTTACCAGATCTTGCATCCTTGACTTTGAAGCGTGTCCCAGCCTTTTATGCCATAAGAATGATGAAACATTTTGGTTATGTTTCTTTATGCAGCCTGTCAATTTGCTTATATGATATATATGTCTTTTGTTTCCTTTATTGATGGTTTCATTAACACAATTTAAGTACCAATACCCATCAACCAAATATGCATTACCGAAACATACATCATTCTTATAAAATAGCATAGAATCTTTATCAGCATAAAACGAAATATTGTTATCATTCACAATTTGAGAACCTGACACTAGGTTCCGTCTTATTTTAGGAATATAATAAACATGGTTTAAAGTAACAACATAGTTATTCTTGAACAACAGTCTGCACTCTCCAACAGCTTCAACTTTCACCTCCTCTCCATTCGCTGCACATACCTTCGATTCATCAGGCCTTGGGATCGTTATCTTTGATAATCCCTTTCTTGCTTAACCACTCTTTGAATCCAGCACAATCCTTCTTAAAGTGCCCTTCCTTCTTACAAAAGAAACACTTTTGTTCCTTTTTCTTCTTGAAGAACCTTCCTTCATCCCTTTTGTTTTGGACTGAAGAGGTGGAGGGACTTCCTTTATTGAAGTTAAAGTGTTTCTTCATTTTATTCTTTCCTTTGGATATATGGTTAATGCTCACTGCCTTACCCTTACTCTTTATCTCTGACTCTTCTTGAACACAAATGGTGATCAGTTCATCTAATGTCCATTTCTCCTTTTGTGTATTGTATAAGCTTCTTAAATGGCTATACTGATCTGGCAAGGAATTCAGCAAAAGATGTACCAGGAAGGAGTCATCAATTGAGATTTTCATCTCCTTAAGTTTGCAAGCAGTGTCAATCCCTTGCAAAATGTACTCTCTTATGCTTCCTTGTCCATTAAAGGTCATTCTTATTAACTTGTTCATTAGATAGCCTGTCTCAGCCTTATCAGAAACCTTGTATTTATCAGCAATAGATGCAAGATAAACTTTGGCAAGGTCTGATTCTGGAATACCTCCCTTAACTGCATCAGTGATGCATTTCTTTATGTAGATTAAGGCTATCCTATTGTGTTTGTGCCATTCTTGGTACTTAAACTTAGTTTCTTTAGTTGCATCGCTTGCTGGTTCTGCTGGTGGGTCTTCCCTAAGAACATGATCATAATCTAAGATGCCTAACATGAGTTCAATATCTTCCTTCCATTTCTTGTAGTTAAACCCATTTAGGGGTGCAAAGTTAACTACACTCATGGGGTAATGGGCTGAATGTGAGAGGAATTGCTGTCTATCTGTTTTACTTGGTGAACCTGTATCAGGAAACAAAATTTACTCTACATTTTCATATATACTTGCAGCAGTTAACAGTGTAAGTCTGAGTCTTCAGACTCAGACTTTGGTGTTCAACCTTAATTTGCATAAGTGATTAAACACAGATAATTTAACCACTTTGATCATAATCTGTATATCAATTTCGAATTCGATTTCCTTTTGTGAAAGCATATCAAAGTTCGAGATTTCAATACAGTTAGGCAAGTGTTTTTAGTCAAACTGTTATGACAGTATGTGAAACAAAACATCAATTGCCGATTTTACAATTTTATACTTTGATTCATGACTATTGTGATAGTATCTTGAATCATTGTAATCCAGAGTCACTAGGGTGACATGTGGATTCCTTAATCATCTTGATATTTCAAGATTTGTGCATCGAAGTGTGAGTTTGTTCAATTAATCACTCTACTGTCAGACTTTTATTTTTGTATGCATGGATCATCGAATTTGCAGTCCCTGGTGTTAATCGAATTTGCAGGGACTTTCTTTAGGGTATGAACAATAAAAGCAATTCAATTTCAGATTTTACAGGGACTTTCCTTTGGGTACGAATTTGCAGTCCCTGTAATAATCGATTGAAGAACAATCGCATGGTTCAATTTAATGGGTTAAGTGGCTCTGATACCAATTGTTAGATTAACTTGAATTAACGATCCAATTAACACATATAAATGAACCACAGAATTGAATATGACAGTATAATAACATACCTGGTGTGACTGATGAACTCTGATTTACGTTCTCACTTTGATCATCATCCATGCTTTTCTAAGATACACCCTTTATGCCCTAACCATTGATGGATCAGGCGATTGACAGGACTTGTGGTGTTCTTAAAAGAGTTGAATGAATCTGTGTACAACAGAACACATATATAACAGTTTTTGGCGGTTCTTCCCATCAAAGACCCGTAACTGTCACTTAACCAACTAACACACGTGCCTTACTAATTGGCGCCAAACAGGTCACATGTGTTGATTAATTTTCTGATATATATATATATATATATACGTATGCATAAGTAAATAGAGTCTAGGTGAACAACTAAGTCTGACCCTTATTCAAATTCTGACTTGGGACTTCAAACTCAGACTATGAAGATCATCCAGACTCAATACATGGTTTTATATAAATCATGGATCATTATCAATCAATTTATCTTGTTCTTCAAGATGAGCATATATATATATATCTATATATGCTACACCATCCTCTTTTCTTTTCTTTTTTTAATAAAGCTCTTTTGGACAGTAATCTATAATTCCAAATTCGGGTTCCATAAACCTTAACTTTTGTAACATGTATGAATGAACATATGTTACATAATTGTCAGGCAGTTGGGAAGGATTTCGAAAGAATTTATGTAGCAGATCTGGGAATCACCATGACGAGCGAAGAGGTCTGTCAGGTTTTGGTGATTGATCCGATGATGGGTGCCATAGAATTTGACTGGAGAGACTTCTTCCCTTATCTGAAGTGGGTCCCGAACGCCAACTACGAGAAGAAAATAGAGCAACTCGATATCCGAAGAGAGGCTGTGATGAAGGCCATGATTTTAATTCACAGAAAACGCATAGATTCCGGGGAGGTAAACAATATTAGTTCATAATTCTCGTAATTACTTCAAATCAAAATTTATATATGAACCTGATTTATGTTTTCCCACAAACACAGAATCTGAACAGTTACATAGATTACTTGTTGTCGAAGGCACAAACACAACAGTTAACGGAGAAACAATTGTTAATATCACTTTGGGAACTGATCATCGAAACAGCAGACACTACTATGGTCACCACAGAATGGGCAATGCATGAACTCTCAAAAAACCCTAAAAAGCAGGATCGTCTCTATGACGAAATCCAGAATGTTTGTGGATCGCAAAAGATCACCGAGGAAAAGTTGTGCAAGATGCCGTATTTATTGGCTGTTTTTCATGAAACTTTGAGAAGGCATAGTCCTATTTCGGTAATCCCATTACGATATGTACACGAGAACACTGAGCTCGGAGGGTACCATGTTCCTGCTGGGACCGAGGTTTGTTTCAACGACATAATTGCAAAATAAGTTGGAAAAAGCCATCTAGCTTATTTCAACGTTACTTTAAGTAGTATTTCAAAGAACTAGTTTATAAGCTATTATATGACTTAATAGTTCCATTAAGAGGCAACTCCTGAATCGTTAAGAGGTGAATCTTGTTTGGAAAAAAAAATTTGTCTCTTAATGGTTCTAAAACTCTCAGAATGATTTTGTATCTTCGGTCTCCCTTAGAGCATCTCCAACAGCTTCCCCATTTTGGAGAAAATGAGGAATATGGGGATTTTGGGTCTAAAATATGCTCCACAGCTTCCCCAAACCCATCCCCAAAATGGAGAAAGTAGGAGAATCCCCAAAATTTTCTCCAAATTTGAAGATTACCCCAAAAATCATTACCAAGTGTGAGGACCAATAGGAAACATTGAAAATAAATATGTAGAGAGAGAAATAATATTTTAATAGATAAATGGAATATTTTAATATTTTAATTAATGTTGGATTCTCCAAAATGGGGAAGCTGTTGGAGATGAATGTATATTTTTTTGGGGATTTTGGCTTTTGGTTCCCCATTTTAAAGAAATTATGGGGAAGCTGTTGGAGATGCTCTTAATCATTCAGTGCCCTAATTTCATTAGGAACAATTACCAAACAACCATATTTCATTTTGCACTGTATCATAAGAGCCTCTTAATCATTCTGACCACTTAATCATCCTGTACCAATGACCAAACCATTCAGCAACTGTCAAGCAGCCCCTTACTAAAACTAGATGTTTTGCAGGTTGCGATAAACATTTATGGGTGTAATATGGAGAAGGAAATCTGGGAGAATCCTGAAGAGTGGAACCCAGAGAGATTTCTTGCAGCAAACGATCCAATCGACCTGCAAAGAACGATGGCGTTTGGAGGGGGGAAACGAGTGTGTGCTGGGGCTATGCAGGCGATGTTGGTTGCTTGTATGGGTATTGGACGAATGGTTCAGGAGTTCGAATGGAGACTTAAAGAGGACACGGGAGAAGATGTCAATACGCTTAATCTCACAACACAGAAACTTAATCCGATGCTTGCCGTTATAAAGCCGAGAAAGTGATTATACAGAAATACCGGTAATTATCGGGTTACAATGAACTTGTATATAGTTGGATTCGAGATCAGTGGATGCTAAACTTGACATCCGAATTCAAATTCACGAAAATAATGTCAAGAAAGATTATAATTCATCCGTCCCAAGATAAATCTTGCTAATTATGGTTGTCCCAAATTAAGTGTCGTACCTTCAAAAGTAATTGTCTATTGTGGTTATATTTGACAAACTAACTGATGACTGAAAAGATAATCGACGGTTAAGTCACGTTTGACAAAAGCTAGCTATAATAAGCGTGTAAAATGACAAAAAATGACAGCTTGAAAAAATAATCAATTACAATATTTCATAATATAATTAAACCAAATTTATAGTAATATGATATGTTAATCAATACAAACAAATACAATCAAGATAGTAAAAAGAATTATTATTATATATATACTATAAATTTTGAATTTGTTAAAACAAATTTTAGAAAAAATATACATTAACTTATGATTTTAAATAACCATTACATATAATATAGATAGAAATTTATTTGTAATTAATAGTTAATAACTAATAATTATTATTAATAAGGGTATAATTGGAAAAAGTCACAAAAAACTCCTCATAAGCTGCTCCAAGGGGCTGTTTGGTAGGAGCTTAATGGGCCGTATAACAAGATACGGCTTATTCGGTCAGCCAATGGCTGAATCGGTCAGCTAAAATATGTTAGTCATGTGTACTCCGCCATTAGCTTTCCCTATCTACTCTTCTCCCAACTAGTCACCCTCAACACTGCTCCACCTCATTTCCATCGCTGCTCTCCCTCAACACTACATCGTACTTGTTGAAAGCTTCTGACAGGTATCTTTATCAATAAGCTAGTTTATGTCCTTCCAAACATGTACTCAAAAAATTAGTTAGTTTATGTTTGTCAAACAATACCTTTACATTTCTATCCTTGATTAAGAATGATACATTATTTACTACCTTGTAAGGGTAAAATTGCCATTTACTTAACTAAAAAGTATAAAAATTACACGGTGTACATCTTTTTATTATGAACATTTATTTTAGAACAACAAAGAACAAATTATCGCGATCGAAAGGGGCGGAATTTACCGTAAATTCGAACTCAATTTCAGTAAAAAAAACGGCTAATATACTTTATAACATACATTTTATGAAGAAAAAAAGCTGCATATACCAATTCATACAAATAGCATTCAAAGACCTTACTTTCACATAACACATAGTTTTCTAACAAGATCAACCGTTAGTTCGGTTTAAAGAACTTCAGCTTGAGTCCACTATTAACCATGCTCCAAATCCCACCTATCGAGAACGCCAAACTAAAGGAGATACCGAGCCAACCGAGTGTCCAATTGAAGTACCAATTGAAGCTATATTTTGCAGGTTTCTTGATGAGAACCCACATGAAACACGGGTACGCGAACGTGACCGGAAGGGTTAGCCCTCCTAACAAACCGGCTAGGCTGGCTAGAAAAGGGAGTGCTACACCTATGAAGAAGTTGATAAACCCGTAAACCACTCGGAAACCAGACCGAACCCACACCGAGCACGGCCGGTTTGTTCGGCTCGTGTAACTAGCTTCAAAACTATCGAAAACCGGCATTGAGTATATCTGAAAGCCACTCAAACAGCTAAAAACAACCAGTAGGAACGTCATTGCGAGCAGCCCTCTTGAAATATCGTGACTATGGAATGCGAATAACGCGTTCAGAATCCCTCCCGACGGCATCTAAAAAACAACAAATTTCCGGTTATATATGTATAGGGGTTAAATCAAATGAGAACCACAAATATGTTACAAACCCGTGAGAACCGATATAAAAATATTTTTTTATATGATATTTTTTCATCAAATGCTAGGATTTAAGATATTTTGTTTCACATATATTTGTTTCATAATATGATAGTTTCAATGGATTTGTTTTCCGGTGTGAATAATTTTTACGTGTATTTTTCATTTCACTAGGTGAATCAAAGAAAAATTTCCACATGTAATCTTTTCACAGGGTGAATACGAACGTATGTAAAAGAATATCTTAAATCATAGGTTTTTGATGAAAAAAATCATGTAAAAAAATATTTTTAGATTGGTTCGCATTTGATTATCGTTCTATATAGTCCTATATATATATATGGATCTTTTTAATGAAATAAATAATCTCAAATTTGATGCACTTACGAGGTTCCCGTAAGCCCAAAAACCTCCGATAGCTACTGGGAAGAGACACATTGCAATGAAGAAGTACGCAACCTTGGCTCCTTTCCACATTGGGACGTGAGCCGGATGCTTGAACGTTGATGGCATTGTAGACTAGAAAGTTACCATAAAACAAAAGAACATGGTTATATTTGTAACAGAATGATTGGAGGTTCTGCGGAAAACCTAAAAAAATGGAATATTAAGGAACAGTAGCCCTTCATCCGGACGGTATGCACTTGTGCATACAAGTAAATTAACTTGTTTTTTGGTTTTTTATGCACTTGTGCATACAAGTAAATTAACTTGTTTTCTGGTTTTTATGTACTTGTGCATTATGCACATGTACATGTTACAAATTATTTGTATGTACAAGAACATATCGTCTAGATAAAAGGCTACCAGGGTATTCCTCGATTTTCCATTTTTTTTGAGATTTTCCCCTAAACCTGTCCCACATAAGGGCTATTCAGATAAATGACTAAACTCATTTAACCTGGATCAGTAAAATACCTGAATCTCAAGGACTAGATTGTGGCCACGAAATGCAAAGGCAATGATACCAAGTGCATTAAGAAACGAAAAGAGGGAGGACGAAAATGAAGGCAATGGGACGGGTTCATAGGCGATGTTGGGCGGGCGCGGTTGGCTAACCGAGAGAACCCAAACCATGGTCGAGTAAAAGATTGCAGTGACCGCCCCTATGAGCGAGAGTCCCGCGATCGAGTTGAGGTTTGGGAGCTGAGACAACACGATGCATAAAGACGTGAAAACGAGATACCATTCAACCGTGGTTAACGGATTTGACGTACAGAGTGGCCCACAAACAAGCTCGAAGAAGAGTTTCATGGTCTCGCCTCCTATAAGAATCAATGCTGTCGCGGTTCCTGCAGACAAGTAAACTGTAGGGAAAAGAGCTAACCACACCCCGAGTCGCTCCCCTGAACAAAAAAGATGATAGCATTAACGTTAAAACCAGATAATCAAACATTTTTATTAAACTATATATACATGATACATTGATACCAAAAAGCAGCAAAAACATCACAGCATGTGTGAGAATATACATGAGAATGGAGGTTCCAAAATATACAGAGGAAAAGTGATTAGTGTTTTTTTTTGGTGAAGGCAGTTTTTTAGATAGATATATTAAAGGCCAGCAAAGTCGTCCGATATATTTTTAGCCTAATTTCACCGTTTTGAGGGAGTTTTAAAGTATTATTGGTTGATTTCAAAGTTTTTTTGATTGATGGGGTCCCATACGAAAAGTCACGGGGGAACTATGATAGAAATTACAAAAAAAAATGTTTTTAACCTTAAAAATAATTCTTTTTTAATTCCTAATGGAGGCCCATCCCTCCCTAATTTATAATGTGAATCCGCCCCTGCAAGTGATCCACGTCTAGTCTATTTATGACTCCAAGACGCCCCTTCCAACGGAGGCTAGACGGATGTAAAAATTGTCCTCCAGTGTCAAGAGGGGGTTAGACGGGTAAGGGAGCTAGACGAGTATAGATTATTGCAACAGAGTGCTAAGTCCCTAGAGTGGTAGATTTGGCTCTGAAAAAAGAGGTTTCAACGCATAGAGATTAGAAAGGTCTAAATTTAGCCTACGAGCGACACCAATAGCATGAACATTAAAACCAGATAATCAAATCTTTTTATTAAATTGTACATATATACATATATGGGGCCTCATGGTTTTTTTTATGAGTGAGGGAAGCGTCATGGTTTCTTTGGGTGGTGGAAGTAATGTATTAGATAAGTAATATACATTAAAAAAATTCAGATAAACATTGTGATGAGTTGTAATAAACAAATTACTACATTGCCCACTTTTGCTTACTTAAAAATATCCTAAATTATCTCAAATGAGCCGCTCTTATATTGGATCTTATGGTTATCACAAATTACGGACTTTTCATTTGACTAAAACTCTATGCATATACATACATATGGTGCGGTTATTTCTTAATTATGAAGGTTGATTAATCAAAAATATTTGAAACAGTTACATCAAGAATATATGAGAGCTTATTAATCGAGAATATATGAAACAAAATTTATCAAAATGAGAAATGCATTAAACAATTTCGTTTTTAGATGGAAACACAAATATATAAAACAATTTCATATGAAACAATTTTATTCAATTAAACAATACCAACTACGATTTATAAGTGATAGTACTTACCAAAAGCTGCTTGAGCAAGCTCCACATATCGATTGTACCTCTTTCCAGGAACTGCTTCATGGAGTTGTACCAAGATCCACAATGTGTATAGTTGCCAAAAGTAGGCTATGGTTAAAGACACTATGCCCCAACTCCTGCATAATATAATGTTCTCTCAAGTTAAGGGATGCCCTTACAAAATTTATGAAAAAAAAGAAAAACGATTTTTTTATAATAACTACGAGTCTACGACAGTGTGTGTTATTATCGCTGTTCTAAAAGGCTTGCCGCAACAGCCGTCATGGCGCGCCGTGGTTTAAGGCTTGTGTCTCACGCCACGCTATGTTTGTGACACGCCATGGCCTAATGTACGGTTTTTTGTGACGCGATATTTGATTTTCTTTACGTTTTTAATGTCTTATTTTTCAGCTTTTAATATATAACCTAATTTAACTTGTTTATTATCATTGACACATCGATTAATAGTACAAAACATATGTTTTTATATATAATATTATTTATGATATAGAGATTTGCCACCATAAGTCACGCCTTAATAAACGTCGTGGCCTCGCCGTGACTCCTAAGGCTTAAGGTTTGGTCTCGCCGCCACGCCACGCCACGCCTCACGCTATTTAGAACCTTGGTTATTATTGATATATATTATAAAATTACGTGTTAAAGTATGGGTATTATAAAATTACGTGTTAAATATTTTATTTTTATTTTGGGGAGAGAGCTTTGTTTGTTTCTCTTTTGGAGGAATATATTACTACTACTATCAGAGCCACACCAAAAATACGACAGTCTGTGTCAGCGTCTTAAATGCGCCAACAATTTGTAAATAACTCTTTTTCCACAAAATAGAGGTATAAAAAAACTTAATTTAAATACTTTAACGGTTATTAATTAAGATTAATTTTGAAAAATAATCTGCTAACAGCTAGACGTTTTATTGTTTTTAATCCTAAATATCTCCTCATATTCATATATGTATATGTATATTTTTCTCTATATCGTTCCTGTTGACATGCATTTACTCTGTAATAAATTATACACCAAATCATATATTTTTTAATAAAAAGAAATGGGTTATTCTAAATGAATAACATATTAATTTCTCAAAAGTACTTTCAAGAAATTTGGTTAATATGAATTATAATGATAATCTAAAGTAATTAAATATATACTTTAACTTTCAAGAAAAACTAATCAAAATAAAAGTTTATGATTGATTTCTTTTATTAAATAAAACGCCATCAAAAGTTCGTCAGTTCCAATTTTAATTTACCAGCTAGATTTAAGCAATCAATAAAACAAAACTAACTATAGGTGCCAAATTTTTAGAATAAAACCTAAAATTAAAATATGAACAAATGCATGATGAACGTGTGCATTAAATAAAAAACAATTTAATTTACTTGTACGCATAAGTGCATACTATCCTAATAAAACGTTACCAACTAATTTCTTAGTTTTATATTTTTGAGGTTTTTCCCTTAACCTTCCTCCAAATTTTTAAATCTTTTTATATAAAAAGTCTCCAAATGTTTAAATCTTTTTATATAAAATGTATATAAGCAAAAAGCATGCTAAAATTACTTACCAACCGAGGAAAGAGAAAGCCACCGGCAAAACCAGAGCCTGAAAGCCGACGCCGGCGTTAAGGTTATGAAAGGCGGCGTAATGAGCATTTCCGTTACGGGACTCCGTTATCGGAAGCCAAGCATCTTGTGGGTTTAGTTTCGTCAAATGACCCACTTCCTCTAAATACCCTTTCATATTTATCAACACCCTCTTCATCGGCGTACCAATCGGACTCAAAAACCTCGGTGATATAAACGACGTCGGAGTCCACGCCGTCGACGACTTCCCACCTTCCTTCGACATTGGTCTCGGAGACCTCTGTCCCGACGGTGTCTGTATCTCCGGCGTCGAAACCCGTGGCGTCGCCGGTATCGATATCAACTCCGTCTCCGGTCTCTCCTCCATTAATTCTACAACAATAGTAGAAAATAATAATGTGATTGAGAGAGAGAAACAGAAAGAGAATTGGAGTAGAAAATCATTTATAGGGAGGATTGTGGGAGTTTGGGAAGAAGAGATCGTGGCCGTCGGAAAATGGAGGGATCTCGAGGTGAAAGTGAGGGTGGTGGTCTGAACTGAGAATCTCTGTGATGACGTGGGTGATTTTACTGTGTGTCGTTTTTTCAAAAGGACATTTGGGTTTTTACACTTTGACCCCCTCAACTTACTCTTTTTCTGTAAATGTCTGTTTATGAAATTTCAAATATTGTCAGTTTGTCACGTCTCCTTCGTCTGTGTGTGAATGTTTGAAAAAAGTAGAAGTTCTTTGTAACAAATCAAAATACAAAAAAGTTTGTTTTAATAGAATGTAGTCTTATTATTTACGTCAATAATATAAAATGTTCAAGTATGTTTCTTTTTTCTCTCTTTTTTATCCATTATAATACTAGTTTTTTTTTTTTTTGAAAGACCATTATAATACTAGTTGTATATCTCGTATAATGTAATTGAGTGTAAATTTTGAATGGCTATAAGCAAGAATACGTAATACAAATATGTTTTTACTAAATAACTAGTGTTGAAACCGTGCGTTGTGCGGTGGCATGAATAACTTGGGTAGTGATATGAAGATTGTCCATATGATACATGTTAATTGTTAAATATGATAATCAATAAATAATATATAAATTATTTGTAGAAATCATTATAACTTAATTAGTGGAATTTTAATACATACATAATAGGTTTTTCCAATTAATGGTAGATTTGACTCATATTATGCATTGTTTAGATACGTGATGACATTGTATGGAGTTTTTTTTCTTTTTTAAGTTGAAAAAGAATGGTACATCTGCCGATTTATTTATATTTATTATATCACTACAAATAAATTAAAGCATTCATAAAAAATATTAATGTTTTTATTTTTTAAATGTTAAGTGTTCTAATTAACGACAAAAGTAATTTAGAATGTGTTTTATCATAATAAATAAAAATATATGTAGTTTTATGTATATATGCATTCTAATTTCATTTTTAAGAAAACTAAAATTGAAAATGCAAGAAAATAAAAGGTTTAGTAACTATTCTATTGGTCCTAAAAATAAATCAGAATAAGAAGAAAAAAGATAAAGACGTCTGAAAACTTCTCATTTAACCATTGTCTAGTTCTTACTGTACTATATAATAGATATAGCATATATAAGTTTTACCATTTGGTAGGCTTTGATTAATTTCAACCGTATTTTTCATGACTATAATTTTTATCGTTAGTTGGAATTGGGTTTGATTCTATATTTCTATCCATGGTTATAATTTCAAAGATATCATTCCACATTTCAAGATTTAAGTATTCTCAAATCTTGTAATATCACTTTATAATAGTCTCACAAATGCGGGATATCTAAATAATAATTTTTGTTTTGCAAAAATAAGGTAATCCAAATAAGATAACCTTATGAGTCCAAACCTATGAGTTGACACAATGACATCACATCATGTTTTCTTATACATCCGCTCTTTATTGCAATGTTTTAACATCTTACCAACATGGGATGTTTAAAACTCAACCACAATTTATCAATACATAAATACTCAATTCTCATTATGTCATCTAGAATCTTGTTTTCAACTCAATATCCACTGGTTCTTTCCTTGTTTGCATCGTGTTTTGTATTTGCGTATGTGATCATAGAAATTATAGCTTTAATATATATATATATATATATATATATATATATATATATACGGTTGGGTTCCAATGAAAAATTGAGTTAACGTGAGAAGTGTGAGAGAAGTGTATCAACCGTTGTATCCGAACATCATTTATTAAACAATGAAAACAAAATTAAAAAGAAAAATATGATTGTATATTAAAAATAAATCAGAATAAAAAGAATAAAGATTAATAGATAATAGTCATTTAATGATATTAAAATATATAGTGGGTGTTATATAAGTAGTAGTTAAACTCAAAGGTTAAAAGTATTATGTAAACAATAATTAATGATAAGTTATATTATATTAAATTGTTATAAGTAGTTTATTTATGTATACTAATGTGATGTAATTAATTTTATTTTTATTTTTATTAATTATAATCAGTTTTTATTGTATTTAAATAAAAATATACATATTATTGTTTTCATATCTTGTAAATAAAATTTATTAATTTTATAATAGTTAAAATTAATATAAAGTTTAAAGCTCAAGAAAAGTATAGAAAAGAAAAATAAAAAAATACTCTAAAATCTAAACAAAAGTCATAAAAAGTTAAATAAATTGTAATTAATGTTATTGGTTATTCACTTAATTATATATATAATAAGAGTATTGTACAAATAATAATAATTGATAAATTATAATATAATAAAGTATTATCTCATTTATGTATATTGCTTGCAATAAGATTTTTTTACATGTAAATTAAAATGTATTAAATTAAATAATCTTCATTTTATTTTTCATATATACAATTATAATCCGTTTCTTATTGCATTCAATTGTTATGTAAATAAAAATATACATATTATTATATTCGAGTGTCATGTAAATAAAAAAATAATGATTTTAATAAGAGTTAAAATGATTAATAAAACTTAAAACTTAGAAAAATATAAAAGACTAAAATAAGAAAAGAACTTTAAGATCCTAACAAAAGTCAAAAGAAATGTATAACATGAATGTAATACGGATTATTCTTCTCGAAATAACCTGAAAAAATAAGAATAACAATTGAAAAAGAACATGTTGAAGTTTGTTGAGATATATCATAGAATGTAATACAATTGAAAAAGAACAATTCGATTATTGAATCGTTGTTTTAATCAAGACTATAAAATCGTTGTCCGCTACTAAGAACAACTTAACCCCCGGTTCTATTGGAAAAACATAAAAAAATACGACAAAAGTAAAAATAAACTCTAAAATCCCAACAAAAGTCAATAACGAATAATACCTTGATTATTATACTCAAAGTAAACCTGCAAAACCACTTTGTTGAAGAAAATAAAAGTTTGTGAAATGAAAGAACAAATCAACCGATGGAAAGAGAGAAAAGAAGTTTACCTACAAACGATTTTGTTGAAGAATAATAATTTGTTAAATGAAAGAACAAATCAAGTGACAGAGAAGAAGAAAAAGAGTTTACCTTGAAAACAATTTGTTGAAGAATAACGATTTTAGAAATGAATAATACATCAAGTGGTTGAGAGGAAGAAAAACACATTTCGTGATGGACAATTCATAATAGATGATCACATGAAAGGTTTTGGAGGTTTTACCTTAAAGAATGAAGATGGGAAGATTTAGTGGTTTCATCTTCAAGAATAAAGATGAAAGGTTTAGGAAGTTAAATTTTTTTAAATTACCAAAATAACCCTATGCCAATGAGTTTTATGTTTTTAACATACAGGGGTGGAAACGTGTAACAGCCCAACTCAAAGAATAAAACTTAAACAACATGATTTAAGCAACTCGTCGAAACGGCTCCAAAATACTATCATAAACATACGAGTACATAACAAGGTTTGATGAAACAATCTATTACACAACTGAGATTTCTAAAGACTATGCTTGACATGCTAAATATAACAGCTTCCTTCTAGTCCAAAGCTTCATGCTCGCGCTTTCTCTTTGCCCTTACTAGAGCCTTCTACTAAGTGCTTACCTGAAAATGGTTTAGTTTTTGGAAATGCGAGGGTTAGACCATGAGGTCTAGTGAGCTCCCTCTAGTGGCAACAGTTTCATTATCAAATATTTAAAACATTTCATAACATTTTTAAACAACAACTTTAACAAAGCTTTCATGTAACAACCACACATGTAAATGGCACACTGAAGTCACTCGAAAGTGACGACGTGTCAGTCTCATACTGCCTTACTGGGTCACTCCTCCCATGGCATAAACGGGACACCCCCCCGGTATGAGCACTGGCGGGCCACACCCCCCGACTTAGCCAATTCACATCTATCAACAATGTATGCATATACTTTAAACTAACTTTCCAAACACATCATCATACAACATAGATAAACCATTTCGCATTTCTTTCTTACTTCTGAAATCACATTAAAACACGTATTTAGTTAGAAAAACTCCCCTGTTGCGTTTCATCGGATCTTTCTATCACTTTTGTCCTCCAAAGTAAATACCTGAGTAAATGGATGAGAAGCATAAGCTAACAGGATACCAAACTACACTATCCGGACAACTGCTCTATCCGGACAACTGCACAGGGTCACTGTTGGTCCTGAAGGCCTATACAAGTTTGTAGAAGGGGGGGGGGGGGGGGGTTGAATACAAACACACATATTTTACTTTTCTAAATTGTTTATTGATAAATCATTAACAATTTACAGCTTGTTGCGGAGACAAGATTAAGGATAAACCTAAATCTAAACAAGTTGGAACACTAAGATTTCTTGCACTAAGAGAGATAAGGAAATTACTAATAATAACCTATCTGAGATAAGAGATTTGAACTTGTCCAGAGTTAGCAAGTTACTTCAAATGAAGTGAGTTCATCTCTTTATATACTGCATGCATTAAATGCAAATCAGTATATACTTTACACGTGTCATCAGCTGGTTGGTTGCATGTCATTGACTTTTGATGACAACCTTAGTAGCCGTATGGATGAATAGTGTAGTATCAGAGTGGTTGTACGATTTCAGATATTCGGAGGTTCTTTTCTGACATTTTGTACGGAGTCGTGCAAGGGTGGTTAAGACAAAAGTACTTTGTACGGAGGACTTCATGATCAGCTTTCGTTGATTCAACGATTATCATTCTTTATTCAGCGAATGATAAAGTTCAGCGATAGCTGAAGTCTTGTACTTGATACTTCACGTTGAGTGGACAAATCTGAGTCTTCGCTGATCCGCATCAGTTCATTAGGAGACTTGTCGCTGGTTCTTGAGCTTGATCTTCGACTTCAGCGTAGAACCTTTGTTGACGTGAAACTTGCCTTCAGGGATCATAAGTAAACAACTAACTTATCAGCGATCACCATAATGACTGAACAGACTCAGAACATTAATGGTGAATAGTGTTCGCTGAATGTTTAATCTAAAGAGCGAGAGTTCCTATCAGCGGTACTGTAAGATCTTAGTACTTATCAGCGATAGTGAAACTCTGATACATATTGTTTACTTACAATTTTCACTAAGTATTAAGAGAGGGTCATTATCAAATCACCGAGGGTTTGGATCAACAATCTCCCCCTATTTGATTATGACATAGCAACAAAGAAAATTGCTATTTAATGAAAACATAAGGATAAAAAGAACTCATAAAATATTTGTCCCTTTTACTGTTTTCTGGGATCTTTTCAGTACTTATTGAGTAAAGTACGTTCGCTGAAATCTTTCTTTAAAAAATTGAATCAGGTTACAATGAAGAACAGAAAGATTACAAGTACAAGCGAAATAATTTACAAGTACAGAAGGATAACTGATACAATAGAGAAAAAGGAGATTATATCAGTTTTCAAAGGGTTCTTCCTTAATGAGAAGTTCATCAAGGGTCGTCTTTTCAGTGGGGATCATCCAGTCAGGAACCTTTTCTCCTTGATTTTTTAACTTCAGAGCTGCTTCAAAAATCAGGGGTTTTAGGTGTCGTGCCTGAATGTCCTTTTTGAAGTCACACCACCAGATGAGATCTCTGAGCTGTTCGATTGGAGTGATTGGGAGCTCAGCGATCCGTTGAAAACATTTACGTCCATCGTAGTCAAGAAAGAATATTCCATATGGATCACTGATGACTTTACCAGGTACGAAAACTTCACATGGTGGCAAAGATATGTCAAGAGCAGATAGATCAGGGTCTGGACCAAGCACTTCAGCGCGAGAGAAACCGATACCAGTTTCATTTCGTATGACAGGGCCTGAGTCTGAATCTTGACGTTTCTTCTTTGGAGAGGCCCTTTTTCTTTTCATCTTAAGATCAGGAGGAGGAGGAATATCCACACAGGAAGATATCAAATCGATCTGTCTGTTTATCAGCTTTTCGAAATGATCCTTGTACTTAGATTGAGAAGATTGGATAGTTAACCTCATCTCCAGCCATTCAGAGAGACCATACCTTTTTACAGTGTCAGCGCGAAAAGCTTCAGTTTGGCCATCTCCTCTGAAAACTTTGATGTCAACAATAGGTACTCCGATAGATGTTCTTCCAGAGATAAGTACCTTGTTGATCTTTGTTGGACGAAATCTGAAGTTTATTTTCTCTTTACACCAGTTCAGGGTGGTCTGAGAAACTTCAGTTTTCTTTTCCACGATCTTTTGGGCTTCTTCCCAGAGCTTTCTTTGGACTTGAATGGGAATACGTTTCATCTTTGGATCTTTGACAGAGTCTTGAGTAAGCTTGATGGCGTATTCTTTGTCTTTTTCTTCAGCTTCCTTTCTTTCAGCGATGAGGCGTTCAGCTCTGAGGTGTTCCTGATATTCAGCTTTGGAGATTCTGAACTTTGGAGGAACTGAAGGCAGTTGATCACGCCTTAGAATGATTCGCTGATCCTCGAATCGCTTTATTATTTCCTCTCTTCTCTTTTGATCCTCTTCACTCAGCTTTTGAGGAGCTGAGGAAGCTCTGTTCATCAGTCTCAGAGATCAAATCTAAGACTGGGATTATTTCATCAGCAGCAACTGGCTTTATTTGTGAAGTCGCAGTAGTAGAACCTTCAGCGACATCCTCAAACAGGGGAGAGGACTAGCTGAAACACAGCGATCTTACAAATAAGAACATGGGTAGAAGAACTTGGATAGAAAGAGAAAGAGAAAATATGTTCAGGTGTAGGCTAGGGTAGTAGAACTTATGGAGGAGGGATGGAGTGAGATATGATTAGTGTACCTGAAAAACCGGCTTTACAAGCAAGATCGCCAGATTTTCATCTTCAGCGACGCCTTTGCCTTTGCTTTTCTCAGCGCCAGAGGCTGAGGGCTTTGTCTTTGTCCGCTCCCCTGATGGTTCATTTATTGAAATTCTCTTAAGAGCTTTGATCCTTGGGGCAGGTTTGACGATAAAGAAATCATCGTCATCATCATCATCATTCTTCTTTGGAGAAGAAGATGGTTCATCATCAGAGATGTCGACGGCTTCATCATCTTCTGCTTCGGATTCTTCAGCGTCTTCTTCGAGTTGCTCCCCCTCAGATACAGAGGCGAGCTTCTCGGTTCCCTCAGGGTTTTCATCTCCCTGAGGTCCAGCGATAAGATCTTCATTCTTCTCTCCCCTGATAGATTCATCATGGGAAAGGTCTTCAGCGCTCTTTTCAAGATCCTCAGCGCTCTTCTCATCGGTATGTTCAGCGCTCTTCTCCCCGGGATGTTCAGCGCTCTTCTCCCCCTCTTTCTCATGATGACTGGGGGAGGAATGGGAAGATTCTTCACCTGTGAGAGGCTCTCTGTATTCTTGGCCAGAGATACCCACACAGCTTTCAATCTTTGCTAATCTGACTTCTAGGCCAGTTATAGTAGGATTGATCTTTTCCAGCTCTTTGCGATCCGTCGCTGTGAAAGTTTCCAATGCAGGGGCAGGGGTCGGTTCAGGAGCTGGAGTATTTGCCTTGTTGAGTAGCTGCTGGATCATCGTTTTCATCTCACCAACGTCGGTCTTTACAGAGCCTAAGTCAGTCTTTACAGCTGACATATCACCCTCTAAGGCTCCAACCGATGTCTTCAGCGTTGTGACTTCGCCAGACATGGAGGAAACGGAGTTTTTGAGTGAGGTGTAGTCAGTGTAGATGTCAGCGAGCACTTTGGCGAAATCGCTGAGAGTCTTATCAACAATCTTGATGTCGTCTGTGGAAGCTTTCTTTTCCACCACCGTTGTCAACTTTGTCAAATTCTCTCCAGCGTTTGTTACAGCTGAAGAGTTGTTGGAAAGAGTAGTGGTGAGATCTGTCAGCTTGGTTTCCACGGACTTCAGAGAGGCGTTGATGTCTCCCAAATTAGGACCTGTAACAGATAAGTACTTGTGAACAAAGGAAAGCTCAGAAGTTTCAGGTTTAGTTACAGTGTATAGGATTTTATTTGTACCTGCAGGAGGATTGATGAACTCGTCAAAGTTGCAAGTTCCTGAAAAATGTTCCATATCCTCTTCGAAAGTACGGTGAGGTATGGTGATCTCTGCAGGTCCTTTCTTCATCATTCTTTGAGAAGCTTCAGCTGAGGGTTCTGGAATGATGGCATCTCCAGTGTTCTTTGGAGGAGTGTCCAAGTGAGTGGAGGGAGAAGCGAAGGATAAGAATGGGGTTCGGGTTCTGAGTTCAGCGTTGGAATCGCTGAGAATCACTTCATCAGTCTTTTGAGAGACTGAGGGAGGTTGGGTAGATTCCAAGTTTCTAACCTCAGCGTTTGGAGACGCTGAAGTATGGATTGGAGGGATGGCTTGAACGGGTGTGGCAGAGCGTACCACGGAACTTTCCTTCAGCTCTTCAGAATGAGCTGAGGAGTCTTCAGCATGGGATTGCTGGGGTTGCTCCTTGGTTTTCTTGATCCTTTTGGAATCAAGTTGGGTTGAAGAGTGTTTCCTTTTCTTAGAAGGAGAGGATTGTGTGGCCGGGGTATCAGCGATGGGTATTGTCGCTGAAGGTGCCACAGAAGTCGAAGAATTAGGGTTGAGAAGAGAGAGAAGGGTAGAGAGACGTACCTCATTGTCGACAGGTTTGAAATCGAGCACCTTAGGGCCAACCTGAGAAAGTTTCAGGTCACCCTCTTGAGGATAGCTGTCCTTCAGGCCATATTGGAAGATGGCGCTGATGAATCGGGGGTAGGGAACCCATGCAGGTCTGTCAGCAGCAGAATCTACTCTTTGTACAAGGTCATCATAAATGATAGATGCCCAGTCAATATGTAGACCTTTCAGCAGTGCGTATCCCATAGCCTGCTGAGGTTGAGCAGCTTGATCAGAGGAGCCGGTCTTCGCTGTCATGCAGCTGATCAGGTGTGCGAAGATGAAATTCATCTCGCTGGGCATTTTGCACTTCTTTATCAGCGTCAGCTTCTTCTCGGGCTTCTTGTCCCTTCCAGTTTCCCAGATGTAACCCATTGCGTCGAGGAAAGCAATGATTTCTTCTCTGTCAGCATGCTTCTTATGGTCAGGGAATGGAACAAACGGTTTTTCTTTGGTAGCATTTGGAAAGTTCAGGGCTTTACGAATGATTGTGGGGGTTATTTTAATTGTGCCATACTCAGTATCGCTGAGTATGCAATCGATGGTTTTGGATGCATCTTTGGCGGAGGGTAGCTGAGTGTGTCTGGCAGAGTACCTGAACTGGGATAGTAGTAGCTGACTTGCGGGAGAAGTGATGGTCAGGGCTGTTGAAATGCAGCAGTTTTTCAGGAAATTCACAGCATCATCCAGATGTGTGACTTGCTTTCGAGGAGGAAACTCGAGAAGCGCATAGAGGTTGTTGACCTTGGTCCAATCTAGTTGATCCAGCTTGAACTTAACCTGAGGGGCTTTGATGATTTCCACTTCCTCAGAGTCAGCGGAGATGTTCTCAGCGGTAAAATTGATCTTTGAAGTTGCCATTTCTCTGTATTATCAGTTCAACCAAAGATGTTAACAAATAAGACTTGTCTTCATATGGAAAGAATTTCCATTAAGATGTTTCGAATTTTATCCATTTCATTCAGACAAAAATGTCTTAATGAAGATTAGGGTTTTTCATGATTTTTGAAACGAAATGTAAAACCCATAAAGTCTTGTATTCCAGTTTCAAAAAAACTGGATACGAATGAAGAACAAGTTTAAGATTAAGATTTAAAACTTGAAGAACAACCATGAAATGGTTGTGTTCATAAAACCATGAAAGAAATGATTTTATTTTTAAGAAGTTCTTTTGTTTGATCTTGTTTAAAACAATGATAAGATCGGAAACAAGTTATCTGCATTTAAAAAAAAATAAACATATTAACCTTGATGTTTTGATGAAGAAGATGATGAACAGTTCTTTGAAGATTTGAGAGCACAAATGCAACAGTAATTCTTTTCTTGCGGAGGAAGATTTATCGCGTAAAAGACAAAATATAAACCAAGAGTTGTTTATATAGGGAGTTTTAGAGAGAGAAAACCTTGAGCGGGAAAAGGTTTTCATCATGACACGGACACGTGTTTGCATTTGATTGGAAGTTTGAACGAAACGTGCAAACGTGTGTCAGAAAGAAATCTTGCCGGGGTTCATCCGTTGCAATGACGTCACAACTGTCCTTTCATATTCTTGGCTGTCTCTGAGGTTTTGAAAAACTCAGGGACTCTTTGAAAACATGAAGCACTGAATAAAAATATCAGTGAAGGTTTTTAAGAAATTTCAAAAAGTCGCTGTTAAGGAAGAGATATTCAGCGATGCAATTTATTTTGAAATCTTGCATTTACATACGATATGTCAGAGAGAGTAAACATACCTTGATATCAGCGAGTCAAGTTTATTCAGAGAGAGAATGATAGAATGGGTTATACAAGTTGATTTTATCCTATCGCTGATCAATGTGAACCGCTGAAGGTTTTATCCTTCAAAGTTCAGCATTCCAAGCTCGCTGATGAGAAAATTGAATCTTGTCTCATCAAGAGGTTTGGTAAATAGATCAGCTAACTGATAATCAGTTGGAATAAAATGAAGTTCTATATCACCATTCATCACATGATCTCTGATAAAATGATATCTGATTTCGATGTGTTTTGTCTTTGAGTGTAGCACTGGATTGTTTGCTATAGCGATGGAACTAGTGCTGTCGCAATAGATTGGAATTTTTGAGAGCTGAAGATCATAGTCTAGTAGCTGATTTCTCATCCACAAGACTTGAGAACAACAGCTTCCAGCGGCTACATACTCAGCTTCAGCTGTGGAAGTGGACACTGAGTTTTGCTTCTTACTTGTCCAACTTACCAGCTTTCCACCCAGGAGCTGACATCCTCCTGTGGTGCTTTTCCTATCCATTTTGCAACCTGCAAAATCACTGTCTGAATAGGCGGTTAGATCGAATCCTGAGTCTTTGGGATACCAAAGACCTAGATTCGTTGTACCTTTAAGATATCGAAATATTCGCTTTACAGCTTTCATATGAGATATCTTAGGTTCAGCTTGATATCGTGCACACAGACATGTTGCAAACATAATATCGGGTCGGCTAGCTGTAAGGTACAATAGTGAGCCGATCATCCCACGGTACAACGTAACATTGACAGGAACACCCTTTGTGTCCTTATCAAGTGTCAGCGGTGGTGCCATAGGGGTTTTCATAGCTGAACTTTCAGTTAGGTCGAATTTCTTCAGCATATCTTTAACATATTTTCCCTAATTAATGAAAGTTCCTTTTTCAGTTTGCTTAATCTGAAGACCAAGGAAATATGTTAGTTCACCCATCATGCTCATTTTATACTCATCTTTCATTCTATCAGCGAAACGAGTACAAAGCTCAGGGTTAGTAGAACCAAATATAATGTCATCAACATATATTTGAACTAGAATGATATGACCTTTCACTTTTCTAAAAAATAGAGTCTTGTCAATCTTACCTCTCTCAAATTGTTCAATATGGAGATAAGTAGAGAGAGTATCATACCATGCACGAGGAGCTTGCTTTAAGCCATAAAGTGCCTTGTCCAGTTTATAAACATAACCTGGACGCTTAGGATCTGAGAATCCTGGAGGTTGTTCCACATAAACTTCTTCATTCAGCTTTCCATTCAGAAACGCTGACTTAACATCCATCTGATGTACAGTGAAGTTTTTGTGTACAGCATATGCTACTGGAGCAAATGTTTCGTCATAATCTATGCCTTCCTCTTGTCTGTATCCCTGAGCAACAAGACGAGCTTTGTTGCGAGTTACAGTACCATGTTCGTCCAACTTGTTTCGATAGACCCATTTAGTGCCTATCACCGTTTTGTCAGTTGGTCTACGAACGAGTTTCCAAACTTTGTTTCTTCCGAATTCAGTCAGCTCTTCTTGCATAGCGCTGACCCAGTTTGGATCTCTGAGGGCATCATCTACCTTCTTTGGTTCAGTTAGTGAAATAAAATTTACAAATAAACAAATATTACCTACACTTCGTCGAGTCTGAATCCCAGCGTTTGTATCACCAAGAATTTAATCGATTGGGTGATTTATAGTCCATCGCTGAGCAGGAGCGTGAGACGCTGACTCAACTTGATCTTGAGGAGCCGAAGATGAAGCTTCAGCGACGTCGGGAGTATCAGCCAAGAGAGGAATGGATGCAGTTGTCATTATATTCACTGATTGCTGAGAAGTAGATGGAATGTCTGAAACATTTGGATCAACTGCAGGTATAGTGTTTATAGGAACAGCTGAGACCCATGAAGTTTCAGCTTCACTATTCTGCATGTTTGGAATGATAGTGGGACTATCATCTTCTACTGGATGAGCATGAGGAGTGGGAATATCTTCTGAATCACCAAGATGAGAAAACATCCATTGATTCAGTTCTTCTGTATCAGCGTTCGGTTTAGAGTTCGCTGAACGGGATTCGTCAAACGTGACGTGAATAGTTTCTTCTACAGTTTGTCTTCTTCGATTGAAGACTCTGAAGGCTTTGGAAACTGAGGAGTATCCAAGAAAGATTCCATCATCAGCCTTAGGATCAAACTTTCCAAGGGCATCTCTGTTGTTCAGTATGAAACACTGACATCCAAAGATGTGAAGAAAGCTGATTGAAGGCTTTCTCCCATAAAAAAGTTCATAGGCTGTTTTATTGAATCTTTTGACTATCAGCGACCTGTTTTGCGTAAAACAAGCAGTGTTGACAGCTTCTGCCCAAAACCGAGTAGGCAGGTGAGAATCGCTGAGCATTGAACGTGCAGCTTCAATGATTGTTCTATTTCTTCTTTCAGCGACTCCATTTTGTTACGGTGTTCTCACTGACGAAAAGTTGTGAGAAATACCCTTACTCTCAAAGAAGGAATCAAGAGAACTGTTTTTGAATTCAGTTCCATGATCACTCCTTATTGAGCGAACAGTCAGATTGTTCAGAGTTTCCATCTTCCGAACAAAGGTGATGAGTTCTTCAGGGGTGTCACTCTTAGAACGGAGAAACATTACCCAAGTGAAGCGAGAGAATTCATCAACTATGACCAGCGTATATTTCTTTCCAGCGATGGATTGTTTGTTAACAGGGCCAAACAAATCCATATGGAGTAGTTGTAGAGGAGATGACACTGAGGAGACTTGCTTTGACTTGAAGCTTGCCTTGGTCTGCTTCCCTTTTTCACACGCTGAACATAATGACTCTTTGGCGTATGAATGCTGAGGTAGACCAGTGACTAACTCTTTTGACGAAAGAGTATTCAGTGTCTTGAAATTTAGATGCGAGAGTCTCTTATGCCATAGCAGTTGACATCAGAAGATGCCTTTGAGAAGAAACATGAGTTCTCAGTGGTTGTTGAGTCCATGTTTATTACATAAACATTTTCCAAACGATAACCGCTGAGAGCTATCTTCTCCTTTTTGTCAGAGACAAAGCAGGATTCCTTAGTGAAAATCACTTTGTTATCCATGTCGCAAAGCTGACTGATGCTTAGAAGATTATGCTTCAGCCCTTCAACATATGCGACTCTTCTGAAGGAGGTTGTACCATTTGAAAGTACACCATACCCTCGGGTATGTCCTTTTCCATTTCCACCGAAAGTCATAGAGGGACCTTTCTCTTCTTTGTATTCAGCGAGCAGGCTTTTCTTACCAGTCATGTGTCTAGAGCATCCGCTATCGAGATACCAGATACCCTTCTTAACCTGCAATACAAAGGAAGATTAGTTTTTCTTAGGTACCCACTTAACCATGTATATTCGTTTGTCAGTGGAAGTGGTTGGAATGGAAGGTTCAGCAGTCTTCGCAGCATTTGAAGATTCAGCTTTGTCTTTCTTCACTTTGGTTAATTTCTTAACCTCAGTGGTAGAATTCACCTTGACCTGATTTGCACCAGGGTTGGTCTTCTTTGCCTTGGGGGCAATCTTCACCTTAGCTATCTTTTCAGCTTTGGTGGCTGTGGGGCACTTACTAGCAATATGATCAGTGAGTCCACAGTGATAACA
Organism: Saussurea involucrata; assembly: GCA_033807775.1. Taxonomy (NCBI): domain Eukaryota; kingdom Viridiplantae; phylum Streptophyta; class Magnoliopsida; order Asterales; family Asteraceae; genus Saussurea; species Saussurea involucrata. The sequence goes on along the minus strand of CM066318.1, from coordinate 78,901,406 downwards.
TTTCCTATAACTAAAAGTAGTTCTAGGACCACTTGTATGCTTAGCTTTTAATTTCGAATTAGAAGTGCCAGCACCAAGTAAACTATTGGCTTTAGAAATGGGACGAACATTCAGTTCTTCAGATTTCTTACCAAGGATATCCACTCTGAGTCTAGGAGTAGATCTCTGAATAGATCCAGAGATCAGCTTCTTTGATCCAGAGGGATGGGTCACTGAAGCTTTAGAAGCATTCAGCTTTGGTACTAAAGTACCCTTCTGAGGATTTTGATAAATAACAATTCCTTTACCTTTGTCTTTAGAGACAGAGGTAGGTTTTGAATAAACCATTTTCTCCTTACCTTTTGAGATAGGAGTTTCCTCAGGGATTGGTGTAATGGACGAGGAGCACTGAGATGATGAAGTGTCAGCGACGGAGGATACGAACGTTCCAAATTTAAGCATTGAACGTTCAGTGGTTGGTTTTGGAGTATCATATTTATAACCCAGACCACGTTTATCACTCAGAGGAATCTGAGCCTTAATTATCTCAGTGATCTTTGTTGAAGAATTACACCATCCTTCAACAGTAGCTTTTTCAGCCTCTAATGCAGCGATAGCTTCTGCTCGTTCGATTTTGACTAGCTGATTTAAATATACTTGATCTTTATAATCTTCTTCAATTTTAGAAAGCTTTTCTATTTGAAGGTGGCAGTTTTTAAGCTTTTCAGCGAGATCAAGGTTTTGGTTTTCAACCACAGTTTTGCCGTTCATGGCTTCGTATAAACTTCTAGTCAAGAGATCGATCTTACGGAGACTATCAGCTTCATCAATATTTGCAATATTGGTAAAGAAAGAAGGTGATACCTGAATAGCAGAGGTTGAAGTGGAGGGAATGTCTGAACTTTTTTCCTCTTCTTCAATCTTGGCCATGATACATTGATTTGCTTCATCATCTTCAGAATCAGATGATGATGCTTCTTCATCAGAAGCAGCCCAATCATAGTCAGCCATCAGGCCTTTTCCTTTCTTCTTAAAGCTTTTCAGCTTCGCATATTTGTCTTTCAGCTTTGAGTATTTGTCATCTTTATTCCTTGGAACAAAGGATTTATTTGTAAAAGCTGAGGGTCTAGAAACTTTCTTAGACCTGCATTCGTTAGCAAAATGTCCTATCTTTTCGCAGTTAAAACAAGTAGCAGTAGCCTTATCAACAAAAACTGATGATTTAGGCTTGTCAGCTATGGAAAGAGGTTTGTTCTTTCTAAACATTTTCTTCTTGGCAAATCTCCTGAACTTTTTGGTTAGGAGAGCCAAGGATTCATCATCTGAAAAATCAGAATCTGATGAACTTTCAGAGTTACTCTCTAACTCAGTGATAGTGACCGAGGGTCGCTGAGTAGAAGGTTCCTCTGAGATTAAAGCAACAGGGGTGCTTTTGGAATCTTTTACAAGATTCTTCTTAAGATGGCTTGATTGCTCATGATTCAGCAACGTGCCATATAAGGTAGCAAGGGTCATTGATCTTAGATCCTTTGACAGCTTGAGACACATGGAATAATTGTCCCAGCTTTCAGGTAAACATTCTAGAAACTTTGTCAGCACTTCAAAGTTAGAATATTCCTTACCAACAGTTTTCAGATCTATAATTAAACAATTAAAACGTTGGTGAACTTCAGAGAGAGTTTCATTCTTACCAGAAATGAAGCTTTCGTATTGTCTTACCAGGTTGATCTTTCTTGAGTCCTGGACTTCAGACGTTCCTTCATACTGAACACATATTGTGTCCAACATGGCTTTTGATGATTTCAGATTCATGACGGAATGGTAGACTTCGTCAGGAAGAGCCATGGATAGTATGGATCTGGCTTTTGTATCTATAGCCACTTTCTTCTTATCTTCGTCAGTCCATTGATGGATTTCTTTAGGTACCAGCCTTTCTGGAATAGCAGGTCTATTCTCAGTGCCTGGAACTGCAGCATCAAATCTTACAGGGATGAATGGACCATTCTCAATATAGTAAGGCATAGTAGGGTCTACACCTTCTAAGAAGAGTGTCATCCTATTTTTCCATAAGTTGAAGTTATCTCTGGAAAATCTAGGGGGTTTTGCAAGAGAAACATTGTCTATATAATTTGTGTTTGTGTTGGCCATTTTCAGATAATAGCAAGGAAGAGAAATATCTTAGATTAGATCTTGTTTATGAGATTAAACAAATCTGCTCTAATACCACTTGTTGGTCCCGAAGGCCTATACAAGTTTGTAGAAGGGGGGGGGGTTGAATACAAACACACAGATTTTACTTTTCTAAATTGTTTATTGATAAATCATTAACAATTTACAGCTTGTTGCGGAGACAAGATTAAGGATAAACCTAAATCTAAACAAGTTGGAACACTAAGGTTTCTTGCACTAAGAGAGATAAGGAAATTACTAATAATAACCTATCTGAGATAAGAGATTTGAACTTGTCCAGAGTTAGCAAGTTACTTCAAATGAAGTGAGTTCATCTCTTTATATACTGCATGCATTAAATGCAAATCAGTATATACTTTACACGTGTCATCAGCTGGTTGGTTGCATGTCATTGACTTTTGATGACAACCTTAGTAGCCGTATGGATGAATAGTGTAGTATCAGAGTGGTTGTACGATTTCAGATATTCGGAGGTTCTTTTCTGACATTTCGTACGGAGTCGTGCAACGGTGGTTAAGACAAAAGTACTTTGTACGGAGGACTTCATGATCAGCTTTCGTTGATTCAACGATTATCATTCTTTATTCAGCGAATGATAAAGTTCAGCGATAGCTGAAGTCTTGTACTTGATACTCCACGTTGAGTGGACAAATCTGAGTCTTCGCTGATCTGCATCAGTTCATTAGGAGACTTGTCGCTGGTTCTTGAGCTTGATCTTCGACTTCAGCGTAGAACCTTTGTTGACGTGAAACTTGTCTTCAGGGATCATAAGTAAACAACTAACTTATCAGCGATCACCATAATGACTGAACAGACTCAGAACATTAATGGTGAACAGTGTTCGCTGAATGTTTAATCTAAAGAGCGAGAGTTCCTATCAGCGGTACTGTAAGATCTTAGTACTTATCAGCGATAGTGAAACTCTGATACATATTGTTTACTTACAATTTTCACTAAGTATTAAGAGAGGGTCATTATCAAATCACTGAGGGTTTGGATCAACAGTCACTTACCGGACGGGTCTGATGACCGATTGAAATATTAAACCCCACTGCTAAACTCAAATAAGTTTGATTCACAAGTTATAAATGTATTAATGACGATACTTAACCATTTCTTATCCTTTCCTTACCGCTAATCTCAACGATTTACACTCCCAAATTCGATTTTAGCCAACAAAACACCATCTACCCACAAAAAGGCTCAAATACTTGATTCTTTCAATACCAACAAATAATAAGGTTGAGAACATAAGTTTACCTGGAATGATTAATGCAGCAACTAGCTTCCAATTCCCACTTCTTTGATTTCTTCCGATTTGGGTGCGATCGATGTTCACAAGAATCTCTCTCTGAGTTCTTCCAGCCTCCACACACACACAAGAAATGAATTTAGGGTAGATGGAGGGAGGGTTCTTATACTTTTCACTAATTGCACAAAGGCCTTCTTTCTTTTATTTATTTTTAGGCCCTTCAACTTGAAATTTTCCCGAAATCTCCTTTATTTTTATCATCTTGGAAAATAAGGTTACGGTTATTACAAAACGTCTTTTACATATTCAACATTTAAAATAATCAAAAAATTGAGAAAAAGATAGAAAGGATTCTAAGCTTTAGAAGGTTCCACGTCATCACACATGGTTTTTGTTTTAATATATATATGAGTAAATTACATTTTTGGTCTTTGTGGTTGACACTCATTATCAAGTTTGGTCCCTCTTTCAAATTAATTACAATTTTAGTCATTGTGGTTGCCATTTTATTTTATTTTTGGTCCCTCTGACCAACTTTAATTAAAAAACTTAGTTATATTAAGGGTATTTTGGTCCATTCATCTTTTCTTTGTCTTTTTCAATTTTTGTTTTATTAGATTATATAGTAAATTACACTTATAGTCCCTATGGTTTGTCATTTTATTTTTTTATTTTTCACTTATATTCTTATTTATATTAATTAATGATAATTGTAACTAACAATATATCGATGTATCGATTTGAGATAATTTAGTTAATTAAATGTGGATGAAATAGAAAAACTCTATAACATAATTATTTCTTTTTTTCAAAATATAAACTTAAATTTGTTATAACGGAAAATAAATAACCATTTCAGATCAAACAAAGCAATAAGGACTCATCCACATTTAATTAACTAAATTATCTCAAAACGAAAAATAAATAACCATTTCGTTATAATAAATTTAAGCTTATAATTTGAAAAAGTAATAATTATATTATAGACTTTTTCTATTTCATCCACGTTTAATTAACTAAATTATCTTAAAATGATAAATCGATACATTTTTTAATTAATAGACATAGATAAATTTCGTTTTTTCTTTCATAAATAACAAAAAAAAATGATAAGTTTCTTAAATACCACTTAAAATAGAAAAGTTTTTTTTAGATCAGTTTAGACGGATTTGTAGATATATATCAAATATATTGCATAAAAGTATATAAAAGTATTTAATACATAACTTATTTTAAACGTATCGATAAGTGTTTTCTAATGGTGATATTTACAAAATATAATACATACTTTAATGTATTGTTAGTGATAATTATCATTAATTAATATAAATAAGAATATAAAGTGAAAAATGAAAAAAAAGGTAGGAAAGAAAAGAAAAGAAGAAAAAGATAAACCATAGGGACTATAAGTGTAATTTACTATATAGTCTAATAAAACAAAAAGTGAAAAAGACAGAAAAGAAAAATGAAATAAAATGGCAACTACAATGACCAAAATTGTAATTAGTTTGAAAGAGGGACCAAAGTTGATAATAGGTGTCAACCACAAGGACCAAAAATGTAATTTACTCTATATATATTGATATATATGCATATATATATATATATTGAATTATTGATTCATTTTATAGTTTTATATAGAATATGATATATATATATTAAAAAGCAAATTAACGTTCAGGTTGTGAAAAACATATTGCCATATGTAAAAATGATTAGTAGTGACTAGATGATGTTGTTACCAAGATCTTCCTCATGATTCAGATGCTTAATAATAAGAAGGAATAATCAAATTGAATTCAGCGATTTACCTGGGTGGTCAATTTATGGGCCATCGGTTCTTATTTTTCAAGACTCTTGAGACTTTCATTGTGCAAGCAAGTTGGTCTAAGTTGTTTGGTAGTTGCTGAATGGTTTGTTGCAGAATGATTAAGAGACTCTTATGATATAATGCAAAATAAAATATGGTTGTTTGATAATTGTTCATAATGAAATTAGGAAGCTAAATGGTTAAGGGAGGCCCAAGATACAAAATCATTCAGAGGGTTTTAGAACCATTAAGAGGCAAACTTCTTTTTTGCCAAACAAGATTCACCTCTTAGCGATTCAGAGGTTGCCTCTTAATGGAACTATTAAGAGGTAAACAAACAGCCCCAATGATTAAAATGATAGTAGTTAATATTGAAGTTTTTTAATTGACGAATATAATGCAAGTTGAGAATTTTATTCTTGGTTGCGACTAAAATTTTAAAATTGAAGTTTGTGGTTCATCAATAGATGCTTTTTTTAATGATTTTCTAATATGCTAGCGTTGCATTAAGGGATGAAAATATGTCAAAAAAGTGTTTCTCAATGAAGAATAACGATATTTACTGTAAATACTAAATGGATGCTTTTGATTTTAAACATGACAATATTTTGTTTCTATATGAAATGGGAATGTATAAATAATATTTTTTCATAGAAAAAACACTAAGGGGCTATTTATTTTTGAAAAAAAATACCTCTTAAAACCTCTTAAGTCTGAAAATTAAGAGGTTTTCAGATTTAAGACTGTTTGTTTTATTTTTAGAAAAAAATCTGAAAACCTCTTAATGTCCCTTGAAATTTTAGAGGTGCAGCATCCACTTAATTCCTCTTTTTTTAAGGATTCAGTTTCTTCTACCTCCTTCTCAATTGAATGCATGGTTGATGGGTATGGACGTGTGTGTTATCAAATAGTGGTCTCTTTCAAGTTGGAATTTTAAAACATAATATTTTTATTCAATTAAGATGTTTATCATTTTATAAAAACAAACAGTCTTAATATTTCAGATTTCAGACTTCAACACCACCTCTTACTTTTTAGATGTAAAATCAGATTTCAGACTTCAGACCTCTTAAAAAACAAACAACACCTAATTATATAGCTCTCGTAGAAAGGGAAAAAAACAGTTGTTGAATAGTTAAAAACAAGTTTACAATAGACATGTATCTTATATATAAGAACATGATGCTGGCCCAAGTCTCTTCGGCCGATTACAGCTTTTAAATATCCCTTCCTTCACCAATACAACCATGTCTTCACAAATCATAAAATTCTAAATGCTCAAAATTTGAGCAATGTTTTGTATGACAATAATAGTTAAGCAATCAAACTGTCCAAAAAATCAACAGGAGGAAACACCATGCTTCTCTATGAACTTTTGTTTTCGAATATTCCAGGGGCACACTCCATAGGCCTAGTTGTGAATTAAGTTCTAAAGACAACTCCTATACATGAAGGTCTCATAATGCACCAGTGAGAATACCACTTTTTCGAAAGTTTGGGGTCTTCGCGACCCCACCGGACTTCCTCTTGAATGCATTATACTGGGACAATTTGTTTTGGTTTGGTGACCCTTGGACCATATGTCGCGATCGCAACCTCAAACATATACCAACTTTTATCAATCCAAAAACACGAAAATCAACATTAATGATGTTTATGGTGACTTGTATCTATAGAGACATAATTTGTACAATTTATTTAGATTTGTAAAGTTATGTTGAAAGAAGGGACTTTTATAATATATAACGGTTTAAGGTCTTATATAATATAATATAGATTTATATGTATTTATGATACTTTACAATACTATTAAAAAAATGCTCAATAGTGATTTTATTTTTAAAATATTTACGAGTGGATTATAATGGCATACTTAGTAACAAAAAAATCAAAATTTTAATGTATTTTAATTAATCTATTATTTTGTATTTTAATATTTTAAAATATGTGGAACCCCCACATCACTCTCGAAAACAGCCATTGAGGATAGAAGATGGTTCCAACATATATAGTGGAGAATTGGTCCAAGTCTAGCCGATATGCGACTCTAACACGCCCCTTCCAATGGATCCTAGACGGGCAGTTATTGTCCCAAAGTGTCAATAGGGGGATAGATGGGTGAAGGGCCAAGAGATTTCAGATTGCCTCAGATTGTCGAGTCCCTAGAGTGGTAGACTTTGGCTTTGATACCATGTGAGAATTTGTGGAACCCCATATCACTCTCCAAAAGAGCCCTTGAAGAGTGAAGGGAGGTCCCAACATATATAGTGGAGAATTGGTCCAAGGCTAGTCGATGTCTGACTCTAACATAATATGATAAGAGTGTAAAATGAAAATGTAGGAAATATAAAACAAATTAATTTGTATCTATTCATGATATTTAATAAAATGATTAAATTTAAAAATATTTAATATTGAATTCATTTTACAGGTATTGACGAGAAATTATAATGGTAATTTGTAAAAAAATGTATTTTTAATGCATTTTAGTTTATATACGATTATTTATGTTAATATGATAGAGAGTAGATATCATTGAGGATGAGTCGGTGACACCTTCGGAAAGGGGAGGCAATTCGATTATGAGGGATGAGGAGATTTTGGAAGGTACCGACTCCAAGAGTCTTTCATTCATGTCGGCATGTAGTCTCGTGGCTCTCTACCCCTCACCCCCACTCCAAACTCTCCAAAAGGAAACAAAGAAACAATTCTTGATGACTCTATGATGTTTTTCTATAATAATTACAATCTTGGCTTTAATGCTTCATCTCGGTCCCAAGTCTCTTCTTCCTTCAAAAGGGAACGAGACCAAAATAGGGTCAAATCAGATGGGCATGTTATTGTGCCTGAAAAAATTGATACGAGTTTTTGCCATACTCGTACACTGTTTTCCGCACATGCAAATGGAAAGTCTTTCGTATTCACCGATAATCCTTCGACTTAATCTACAGTTAAAAAAAGCAAGTTCTCTCCCTGGATCTTCAAGAGACAGGAGAAAAGGTTCCATTTCTATGCACAAGATTAAATTCCCAGTTATGCAAAAGGGTGTAAAAAGAGAAGAAGTATCCTTCATCTTTAAGGGATGCGGATAAATCTAAATCTATTTCTTGCAATTTCCATGAGTTGGGTGGAGTTACATGTAAAAGAAAAAGGAGAAAGTTGTCTAGCTCGGGCCAATTGGTGGAAGATTCATCTAGACTGCAAGAAGTGGGTTCCCTCATAGGTTTTAACTGGAATAAAGATGCTATCTGCGAAGTTTTTTTTCCCGGCGTGATCATGGTACAGATACCCAACGTGCTAAGGGACTTCTTTTCGTTTAGATCAATCTTTTTTTATGTTTATGAAGATCGTTTCCTTAAATATTAGAGGGTTGTTGGTGATTTTAGTGAAATCATTGGTTCATTTTGTGTAGTTGGATTCACAAAGGTAATAATGGGGTTGTTAGCTAAGGTATAACATGAGTTAGGAGGTGTGGAGTGCACACTCGTGTAAGCTAACTAGAACCCGAGATTGTTGGACGGTTAAAATCGACAAGTTATAAAATGGTTTCATGAGCTGGGTGTCGGGGCCAGTTCTGGCGCCAGTTGGCTAGCGCCAAGTCTGGCGCCAAGCTCTGGAATGTTACCTGCGCCCTTTGTGGCAGCAGTTGACTAGCGCGGAAAGTAGCGCGGACGTCTGGACTGGTTTTCACATTTGTAACTGCCGTCATTAATTCCGCAATCAATCTCATTAAGTGGGATATTATTACCAATATCAATATAGGTCGGTTACAATTCTCTAAAGGTGTATATATATGGATCGATTTCTGCCTTAATCGATACACTGAAAATCAGAGATTATCCTCGAGAGAATTTTGTGATACCCGGGCAGATAGGGTCGAAATATCTATTACGGAAAGCGAGCTCTACGTGATCTCTGGTTATATCCAAGTTATTATAATCACCTCTTTCTTATCTCTTTCACGAACCCAATACACCGAATCCCCCAACAATCGTAAGAGATATTTGTCTTCGTGAAAAGAGATGGCGAATAATCAATCCGTAAGAGACATGACTTCCAAGTTCAAAAAACTTGAGAAGTTTGAAGGCGTGGATTTCCGTAGATGGCAAAAGAAGATGCATTTCTTGCTGACGACATTGAAGGTCGTGTATGTGCTTAGCACCCCAATACCGGAGCTGATGGAGAATGAGACGTTGGAGGTTACCCGGCGTCGCGGCAAGTGGGAGAATGATGACTACATCTGTCGTGGCCACATCTTGAACGGTATGTGTGACTCCCTCTTCGATATCTATCAAAACGTTGAATCCTCCAAAGAGCTATAGGACTCTCTCGAGTCCAAATACATGGCGGAGGATGCTTCTAGTAAGAAGTTCCTGGTGAGTAATTTTAATAATTACAAAATGGTAGACTCAAGGCCGGTGATGGAGCAATACAATGAGCTCCTTCGCATTTTAGGCCAATATGGTCAACATAATATGAAGATGGACGAATCCATCTCCGTATCGAGCATAATTGATAAATTGCCTCCCTCTTGGAAAGACTTTAAACACATGTTGAAACACAAGAAGGAAGAGTTGTCTCTTGTGCAACTCGGTAGTCACTTGCGCATAGAGGAATCTCTTCGGGCGCAAGAGGCTGAGAAACCTAAAGTAAAGGAGGTTTATGCACCTTCGGTGAACATGGTGGAAGAGGGTAAGACTAACAAGTTCAAGGGAAAACGAAAATTCAACGAAGCCAAGAAAGGGCCCGACAAGAAGGTTAAATTAACCTGTTGGACATGTGGGATGACCGGCCATCTCAAGCGGGATTGTCGGGTTGTCAAGAATAAGGGTGGAGCAAGCACGAGTGGTAGTGGGCAAGGATCCAAGGATCAAAACCCACAGCAAGGTCAGTTTCTTAACTTTGGTTTTAATTCAAATTTGAATTATGTTCCACTAATATCCGAATCATTTTATGTGCAGGATGATGATGTCGCTTGGTGGATCGACTCGGGTGCGACAAGTCATGTGTGCAAAGATCGCCGTTGGTTCACTTCTTTGGAACCGGTTGAAGACGGATCAATGCTTCGCATGGGGAATGAGTCGATGGCTCCCATTCTTGGAAGAGGCTTAGTTAGGCTAGAATTTAGTTCTGGCAAAGTAGTTGAACTTTTAATGTTTTGTTTGTACCGCGAATTCGAAAGAATTTGGTTTCCGGTAGTATCTTGAATAAGTTAGGGTATAGGCAAGTTTATGAGTCGGACAAGTTTATCTTGTCAAAGGGTGGCTCTTTTGTAGGATTTGGTTATTCGCTTAATAATATGTTTATGTTGAATTTGAATAAAATGAATGTTGTTTCAAATTCTGTCTTTATTGCAAATAGCGTTTGTGTTGATTCTAATTTATGGCATGCAAGACTTGGTCACGTTAATTTTAAACGAATGGTTGAAATGTCAAAAGACGGTCTTATTCTTGCTTTTGATATTAAGACTGATAAGTGTAAAACTTGCATGTTAACAAAGATCACTAGTGTAACATCCCAAAAACACTATAGGACATACATAGCATATAAATCAAACTCTTTTCAATTAAACTGGGTTCCAACATTTCGTTACATCATTCATAAGCTAAGGTTGGCGGAAACAACCTATACACAACTGAGAATATTCTAACTTCTATGGCTGGCACTTGCATTGTCTCTAGCTGCGCCTGCACTCTATCTTGCCCTTGCTCACTTACTTGAGCCTCTTACTACTGGCTTACCTGAAAATGGTTTAGTTTTGAAAAACGAGGGTTAGACCAAAAGGTCTAGTGAATTCCCTCCATAAAGAACATGTATAAACAATATGAAATCCTTTCGTTAAAAACATCATGAATCATCACATATGGTGCTGCACTGTGTAATGGATCACTTAACCAATCGCGATCGGGGCCCAAGCAGACTCCCCTTTCGCCCTCTCGTATCGGGGCCCAAGCAGACTCCCCGATACCCACCTAGGAGGAAACGAATTCCAACCTACCGTCTCGTCAAACATATCCAAGGGATCATCAGATCCCGAGGCTCATTGATCCCACAGTGCAGACCGACATCACATAGCATGCACATACGTTTCATAAAAGCATTTGACCCTTTATAAATCATGCGCATCATTTCAACATATCAAACATTCCTTTTCCTTCCGTGCATATCAGTTCATAAATATTTCATGCTTGTTAAAACCATAATCAGTAAAAGAATCATTTAACATTTACGTCGTAAAAGAGGTTTAGGGAACTCACCTTGATTGTCGTACAATGCACTTCCTAAACACCTTCAAGCTACATCCACTGAACACCTAAGGCAAAAGATCCACATCAGGTAAATAGCTCAGCCTCATTGTCCGGATACCCTTTTCCGCACGCTACACTTTTCCGGACACTGAATTTATCCGGACACTACACTTATCCGGACACACCACTTATCCGGACACACCACTTATCCGGACACACCACTTATCCGAACACACCACTTATCCGGACACACCACTTATCCGGACACACCACTTATCCGGACACACCACTTATCCGGGCAACACTACCCGGACACCTTCACGAGGCACTTACCCGGACATATGCAACATATCCGGACACCTTCAAACGCTGGTGTCCGGAAAACGCTGCTGTTCGAACCTAACAAGTCTAAAACTGATTTATAGTCCGATTCTAGCCATTAATTTGATTAGATATACTCAAGGATTCATTCACTAACCCCAAACATCCATTTAATCCACTTTCTCACCAATAAATCGGTTTATAAAGACAAAACCCTCAAAACCCACTTTTAACAACAATGTCGTTGAAACTCATTGAACCATTGATTTCAGACTTGGAAACTCGACCCATAAGGGTACGAACACAAGGATTTACAAGGGTTAAGAGTTACCTCACTGATTTCTTCTTTGATTCTTCTCTTCTTTGATTTCTTCCCAAAACTCTCCTCTTTTTCCTTTTCTCTCTTAGCCACCAACCACAAAACCCAAATACTGATTTTGGAATAATAGAGGCTGCCCTAGGGTATTGAGTCTATAAATATCTTTCATAAATTGCAGAATAGTCCCTTGCCTTAACTTTCATATCTTGCACAGTGAACACTAAACTTTCATACTTGCACAAGAAACCCGGTTGTTACAACACTCCCCCCTTAAAAGAATTCCGTCCCCGGAATTCCTTATTGGGAAAAGATGTGGGTATCCTGTCCACACCAAGGCCGATACTTTCCCGAGGCAATGCCACTCCTGACTCGGTCAACCACCTCATTAACACGAGACATGGAACATTGGGTGCACTTCCTTCAATTCTTACGGTACTTCTAACTCGTAAGCTACTGTTCCTACTCGGTCGATCTTGACTACAGAAGATTTACTAAGGCTTCTCATGCATCAACACTTCCTTTAAGGAGGAACTTGGCGGAATCCCCCGCTACAACACGAGATTCGTTTACTAACAAACAATCACTCACTTGACAGCTTGCCACACGGCTAGCCCCGTACATCCCGCCCATTCACAATTCCGAGTTTCTTCATCGGGACACAACTCACTACCTTGCAACACCCAACACTCGCCTATGCAGGAGACATTTCCATTTTGTCGGACCACCTAGACCACAGTTCGTCAATCATCTCTCATATCCCTACTACTTCACTACTCCATACTCATACGTAACTAAGAGTAGGGACCTCCAAACTCATTGTTGAAGTGTCCACCTACTCGAACTAAACTTATCCTGAAACACATCAATTCCTCGCTCCTTCCCACGTTCGCTCAGTCATAAAACATAACTCCGGTTACCCTCACTCAACTGGGAGGAATAACCATGGTCACCCCATACTATTCTCACTAGCTTAAACACTGCACGACCAAATCGTTAAAACATTTCTCACAAAGTCACTAACTTAACTCATTCAGTTGTCTCATCCACTTCTTTCCTGCCCAAAATCCTACACTATCCCTTCCTCAATACTTTTTCCAAATGTTCGCACACTTACCGGTGGCAATCTACACAACACTGCGCCTTTCGGCATTACTGTCAAGATTACTACTTCCAAATTACTTACTTAATCCGACATGCTATCTTTACCTACCCAACTCCAGACATTCCACCAAGTCATCTTGAAACGACACTAGTGTTCGTCGTCACTACTCATTCTTTGATCTCCAACTTTTACCTTCTCAGACATTTCTTTCACACATAAACAATAATTCACATTCTTTAAGGATTTCACACCTATCCCACCACATCTTGACTAACACAACCCTCATCCTCTTTAAACTTCCACTGACCCCAAAGTGTGTTTCTTAACAACGTCCCCTATTCACTCTAATAATCCACCCCCTTGGAATCCCTATTACAACGGATCTATTAACTCAGGAACACCCCGAAACTTGGGTTCCACAATTCTTTCGATTAACCACCATGATCATAAAATCAGACATATATATAAATACCGTCATCCTGACTTTCTTACTTAGATTTACCTTAAATACTTCTTTAACACTCAGTGTGTTAATCTCAATAACACTTCCCCAATAATTGTAACACATCCTGTAATAACAATTGAACGTCATTACCTAACAAATCTATAAAATTTTAATCAACCAACCGAAGGCTTATACCTCTATCAAGACATTTCAAATCAACTAATGGTCATACTACCACTCCGACCCATAATCATCATCATGTCATTCCTTAAACATAACCAACATTTCCAACTATCTCCTTCTAGGATCATTCCCTCACGCATAAGGAACAATTTTTTTTTCATTCTTTAACCATTTCTCGTCTACTATACTACAGCTCGACTAATCTATTCATCATCTTCTTTAAACTTACTCTGCCTTCAAGAATATACTTAACAACATACATAACCACAAAACTTGGTCTCACAGCTGGGCAATCACCCAATTCTGCCCCGACATTCCATTCCGATAATAGTCAGAATAAACACCAACTTACAAACCACGTACTTCAACAACTGGTGTTGCAAAACGTACAATCCACCCGAAATCCCAAACGGACTTCCTTCTAATCCTTCATCTTTCTAACATCTCCTTACTACATCACCGACTGACACAGAAACCTTGGCAATTGAAGCTACTGTTAGTTCGTACACAATCTGAACTTGCCTTCACATTTTCTCGCATACACGATCGAGTCTATCTCGCTACTTTGTCCTTTCTCACTCTATCTGAACTATAACTCCCTAGTTCCCAATTGGCTCAATTGTAATCGTTCTTGCTCGCTCTTTACGATCTGAGGCCTTACATAAGCTGAACACAGTCCCTCACTGGACGCTAGAATCTACACACTTGCTTCGCTCGTGTTACATACCTCATCATTCTACGAACCCTCCATGCTTCGTAAAAAGAACGCTTAATCAAAACAATAACTTCTCATCCTCTTATCACCCCTACAAGGTGTTCTATCAACTTTCAACCTTCTGGTTCAAGTCTTCGGCCTCAACCATCTTACACAACCGTCGACTTCTACATCAACTGACAACCCGTAACTACCTTCTTAACTTACTCTATAACAGGGGTTCCTTACGGAACCTAATCCTTCCACATATCCTAATCAACTTCATGATCTGCCTCCCTCTTTTGGAAACCTACTCATGTAACATCAACATTACGAGCTCACCTCGAAACTCATACTCCCACGCTATAGACATTTCATTCTTCCTCATCACACTACTCATAACGAGTTGCAAAAGCCATCACCTTGAAGGCTTCGAGTCCTTCCTCCGAACACAACCGTCCCTTGACCACCGTACTTCCAGTTATCGAACAAAGGTGCAAACCCTCATACAACCGACACTTCTCCACTCTTGGGGTTCTTCCTTAGCTTAATGTGTAACATCCTACGACCTAGTGAGTTCATAGCCTTCATGCATGACAACGCAATAGATAAATCATTTCGTACATTTTATCATTTTAAGTAAACAACATTTAGAAATAACTCGGGTACCCGTGACCCCATCACTCTCATAACTTCAAAACCCTGCACAACGATTCGAGAACCGTTGGCATGCATCTTCCCGTGAACCTCAATCTTGCTCAATCCGAACAATGTTATTACGAGAGTAATATATTGCATGAAAATCTTTTCGTATGAGACAATTCTAAAAGAATTACCGACACAAAGTAAACCAGTCGGTTCTCGCACTCAGTTGTATGATATCAAAAAGTCAATAAGCATTTTGGTTATAAGTGAATTGCAGGTAACCCTTTTCTTGACCATTTTTGTAACAATTTAACTTATCATTAAAAGTGTGGAATACTTTGCAAATCGTTTACCTCAAAATTTCAATGTGCGACGTACTGAAATCGCTTTTTCTTTAAACGTGCACTCGTACAAGCTGACTCATTTTGTTCAAAGTTGACATTTACATCCTTATTTTAAATCGTGAAAATTTCATGTTACATAAAAGAACACCATGCATGAGACTCTATTTGCAATTGAAGGCTACTCACTCTAACGAGGTCAACCGCTTTGCTTACGCGACTTATCCTTCACACCCCACCTACGACCAATGGTCGTCCTTTCGGTCACGCAACAACTTGCTGAACACACTTTCCACATCTCACTTACTCAACCCTTTCATACTATTTCACTTTGACCAACTATCTCACTTTCCACTTCTATATGCTCTCATTTCACTATAGGTATCTTATTTCATTTACTCTGTCCTTGAAAAGCTCGAATAAGAATTCAAAGCTCCATTGACGCTTTCAAGATTTCGACATCGTCCTTCCTTACCATCCCGACCGATCTATCCCATGATTTCTAGGACTGGGACTCTCCCGAAACAGGAGCCCCACTCAAACTCAGACATCCACCCTTTCCAAATCCACGAAGAGCTACCTTTAGACGACTCATAACATTCTTTACAACATTCCTTCTTTACGTCGTATACATACATCACATCATACATGACATCTCATGAAACTTCCCCATCAAAGGATCTCAATCTATCCCTCAAGGATCTTACTGACATTCCAAAGTACTGGCATACGACATAAACACTAGGTAGGTTAATAAGGTAGGTTAAGCACATACATGTACCTGTAAGTTCGCCATTACACTGGCCAGGTGAAATCTCAAACTTACCTTACATGACAGTCCTAAGTACCCTATTGGTCCTATCTTTATAATAGTGTCCTCCTAACGCATTTCCTGTGTCTACAATAGTGCTCTCTTAACGCAATTCCTGATTCTCAGTTGTGATTTTCTACTCCCAAGTTTAAGTTTAGGCCCGTCCGGTCACCTAAATCCCTTAAACTATGGCTCTGATACCATTTGTAACATCCCAAAAACACTATAGGACATACATAGCATATAAATCAAACTCTTTTCAATTAAACTGGGTTCCAACATTTCGTTACATCATTCATAAGCTAAGGTTGGCGGAAACAACCTATACACAACTGAGAATATTCTAACTTCTATGGCTGGCACTTGCACTGTCTCTAGCTGCGCCTGCACTCTATCTTGCCCTTGCTCACTTACTTGAGCCTCTTACTACTGGCTTACCTGAAAATGGTTTAGTTTTGAAAAGCGAGGGTTAGACCAAAA
Source organism: Saussurea involucrata (assembly GCA_033807775.1). Classification (NCBI taxonomy): domain Eukaryota; kingdom Viridiplantae; phylum Streptophyta; class Magnoliopsida; order Asterales; family Asteraceae; genus Saussurea; species Saussurea involucrata. Next base: position 78,884,586 of record CM066318.1, on the reverse strand, counting down.
GGTCTAGTGAATTCCCTCCATTAAAAACATGTATAAACAATATGAAATCCTTTCGTTAAAAACATCATGAATCATCACATATGGTGATGCACTGTGTGTAATGGATCACTTAACCAATCGCGATCGGGGCCCAAGCAGACTCCCCTTTCGCCCTCTCGTATCGGGGCCCAAGCAGACTCCCCGATACCCGCCTAGGAGGAAACGAAATCCAACCTACCGTCTCGTCAAACATATCCAAGGGATCATTAGATCCCGAGGCTCATTGATCCCACAGTGCAGACCGACATCACATAGCATGCACATACGTTTCATAAAAGCATTTGACCCTTTATAAATCATGCGCGTCATTTCAACATATCAAACATTCCTTTTCCTTCCGTGCATATCAGTTCATAAATATTTCATGCTTGTTAAAACCATAATCAGTAAAAGAATCATTTAAAATTTACGTCGTAAAAGAGGTTTAGGGAACTCACCTTGATTGTCGTACAATGCACTTCCTAAACACCTTCAAGCTACATCCACCGAACACCTAAGGCAAAAGATCCACATCAGGTAAATAGCTCAGCCTCATTGTCCGGATACCCTTTTCCGGATGCTATACTTATCCGGACGCTACACTTTTCCGGACACTGAATTTATCCGGACACTACACTTATCCGGACACACCACTTATCCGGACACACCACTTATCCGGGCAACACTACCCGGACACCTTCACGAGGCACTTACCCGGACATATGCAACATATCCGGACACCTTCAAACGCTGGTGTCCGGAAAACGCAGTTGTTCGAACCTAACAAGTCTAAAACTGATTTATAGTCCGATTCTAGCCATTAATTTGATTAGATATACTCAAGGATTCATTCACTAACCCCAAACATCCATTTAATCCACTTTCTCACCAATAAATCGGTTTATAAAGACAAAACCCTCAAAACCCACTTTTAACAACAATGTGGTTGAAACTCATTGAACCATTGATTTCAGACTTGGAAACTCGACCCATAAGGGTACGAACACAAGTATTTACAAGGGTTAAGAGTTACCTCACTGATTTCTTCTTTGATTTCTTCCCAAAACTCTCCTCTTTTTCCTTTTCTCTCTTAGCCACCAACCACAAAACCCAAATACTGATTTTGGAATAATAGAGGCTGCCCTAGGGTATTGAGTCTATAAATATCTTTCATAAATTGCAGAATAGTCCCTTGCCTTAACTTTCATATCTTGCACAATGAACACTAAACTTTCATACTTGCACAAGAAACCCGGTTGTTACAACTAGACAACCTTTTCCTAACGTGAAAAGGGACTCGTCGGTGCTTGAATTAATTCATAGTGATCTTTGTGATTTGCATTCAACTCCGTCTTTAGGTAATAAAAAGTATGTTATCACTTTTATTGACGACGCTTCACGTTTTTGCTATGTTTATTTGTTACATTCAAAAGATGAAGCGTTGGTTAAATTTAAAGTTTATAAAACGGAGGTTGAATTGCAAATGAATTGCCATATAAAATGTTTACGTACCGATCGTGGTGGGGAGTATTACGACCCCATGTTTTTCCAAACCGTAGGAATCATTCATGAGACTACGGCGCCTTATACACCACAGCAAAATGGTGTGGCAGAACGGAAAAATAGAGTTCTCAAAGAAATGGTGAACTCTATGTTATCCTACTCGGGTTTGAGTGATGGATTTTGGGGTGAAGCCATGCTAACGGCTTGTTATTTGCTGAATCGAGTTCCCAATAAACGGAACAAGATTACCCCATATGAACTTTGGTTCAAGAAAAGGCCGAACTTGAGTTATATTCGAGTTTGGGGCTGTCGAGCGGTTGTTCGAATACCCGGACCCAAAAGAAAGACTTTGGGTGAGAAAGGCATTGACTGCATCTTTGTTGGATATGCCGATCATTCCAAAGTGTAACAACCCCGATTTCCAAATATACAAATAACATATATTCATGCCATAATATCATCAAAAGATACATTATATATAACACATTCGGTCCCAAAGTCTAGGTAACATAAAAATAAACGAGTACAAATTTTTCGCGGAATACAATACATGTTGATTAATAACAAAGTCATGGGTTCAAAACATAGTTATGTCATCAACACAAAAGTCTTCACAAGAGATATCCACGACATAAACTTTTCACTTGCCCTTACCCGATCCACCACCTGGAATACATATTTTTAAAACAGAAAAATGAGGGTTAGACCTAATGGTCCAGTGAGAAAATCCCTGTCAGTTGAAACTTGCCAAGAATCCAATTAAATAAAACCTTTTTATACAAACACACATATATTACACTTAATTAAATACCAACCAAGACCTGCGTTTCGTATCCACTCATTCCCCCTTATTCCTCCACAATTGGCCAAACTAGTGGTTGCAAGCCAACTAGTCAATTTACTCTGCTGTACAACATCTACAGTAAACACGCATGTCCGCTTACCGGAACCCGGCAACACACCGGTCCACACCTCGGATCCCGGCCCCGTATTCTCGCAGAATACTCATATAATTACTGTATACCATCATGTATATAAACATTTCAATAAAAACACATAATCACATTATGTATCACATTCTCAATCCATACATATCCATTTCATATAGATATAAATCACATATATATGTATTCCAGTTGAAAAACGTTTTAAAATAAAACTCACCTGAATGCTTTTCCAATAGTTCTCTAAAAATCTCTTCAACAAGTCCCACTTTTATCTTTGAATTTTACTATCTGAAATAGTTAATTAACAAGAATACACCTCATTAATAAATCTGTATTTTAACACTTTTCGCAACCCACAGCTTGCGAATTCCTCACTTTTCGCAACCCACTGTTGCGAAAACCAAAGAACTCGCAACCCACTATTGCGAAAACCTCAGAACTCGCAACCTACTGTTGCGAAAACCTCAGAACTCGCAACCCACTGTTGCGAAAACCTGAAAAATTACTGTTCACCGTCTTTTATAATAAGCTCAGCAAAAACGACTTTCAGTCCAATATTTACCCAGAAATGATTTTTAGACTCATATTGACATTCTAAATATAACCAAAGACCCATATACCTTTCTAAAATTACTTAAAACCCAAATATAAACTTCTAAAAACTTAAATATATAAAAGGGAAAGGAATCAGATGAACACCTGAACAGTTTACTGCATAAACACTAAAATCCCAGCTATGGAGATCAGATTCTTTCTTCTTCTTCTTGACCCTTCTTCGATTTCACTCTCTTTTTCTCTCTTTTCACCTAGCCGAAGGTAAACACACACACACACACACAGACACACACTCTTGTTTTGCTTTCAAATGAAAAGGAAAAGAGACACCACCTCCTAATCATCCAAAAAGGACGGTACGGAGGGAACACCTCCATACTCCTCCCCCAACAACCACACTTTCTCTTAAAAAGACCAAAATAACCCTCTAACTTTCTTATAATATAAAAGACTAACCCTTAACTTATTTTTCTATAACTAACTAAAATAAAACTTATATAAATAAACTTCTAAATTCTAAAATACTAAAATACTACTGGTCAATTAACAAAATAAAATACCTGGTTATTACAACATCTCCCCCTTAAAAGAATTCCGTCCCGGAATTCAGTCAAGCGAAAAGATGAGGGTATTTGGCTCTCATTTCCGACTCCGATTCCCATGTCGCATCCTGACCTCTATGATGTTTCCACTGAACTTTCACTTGCCTGATCTCTTTGTTCCGCAACACTTTAACTTTGTGATCAACTATGGCTTCCGGTTCCTCCACGTAGTTCAACCTTTCATCAACTTGAATATCTGGTAGAGAGACAGCCTGATCTGGCGTAACCAAACATTTCCGAAAGTTCGATACATGAAACGCGTTGTGGATACGGTTTAACTCTATCGGTAGATCCAATCGGTAAGCTACTTCACCAATTCTTTCTGTAATTACAAACGGTCCAATATACCTCGGGCTAAGTTTACCTTGCCTTCCAAATCTAATGACTCCTTTCCAAGGCGAGACTTTCAACATCACGAAATCCCCAACTTGAAACTCTAACGGTTTCCGGCGTCGATCAGCGTAGCTTTTCTGTCTGTCTTGAGCCACTTTCAAACGTTCTCGGATCTGAGTAACCTTATCCGCGGTTAGCTGAACTATTTCTGGTCCCGCTAATTGTTTCTCTCCCACTTCATTCCAACACAGAGGCGTTCGACATTTTCTACCATACAATACTTCAAACGGTGCCGCTTGAATGCTGGAATGATAACTGTTGTTGTAGGCAAATTCGATCAACGGTAGATGTTTATCACACGATCCCCCAAAATCAACTATACAAGCCCGGAGCATATCTTCTAAAGTCTGGATTGTTCTTTCACTCTGACCGTCAGTTTGAGGATGGTATGCTGTACTTAACTTTATCTGCGTCCCCATCTCCCTTTGAAAGCTTCTCCAAAATCTCGAAGTAAAACGACTATCCCGATCAGAAATAATCGAGATTGGAACCCCATGTCGAGTTACTATTTCATCAATATATAATTTGGCTAAGCGTTCCATCGAATCAGTTTCCTTTATTGGTAAGAAATGAGCAGACTTCGTCAATCTGTCAACAATTACCCAAATAGAATCAAATCCCTTCGAAGTCCTTGGTAGCTTAGTGATGAAGTCCGTAGTAATCTGCTCTCATTTCCACATCGGTATTTCCAATCTCTGCAACTGACCAAACAGCCTTTGATGTTCAATCTTTACCTTCTTGCACGTATTACAATCTTCCACATGCTTAGCAACACTTCTCTTAATCCCTGGCCACCAATAAAATTGTTTCAAATCTCTATACATCTTATTCGTACCTGGATGAATAGAGAAACCAGATTTATGAGCTTCTTGTAGTACACGATCGCGTAACCCACCCAAACGAGGCACCCAAATTCTGCTCCCCAAACACAACAACCCACGATCATCTTTTTCTAGTAATTCTGACAACCCCACTAATCGTTCTGACTTCAGATGTTCTTCTTGAAACGCTTCTATTTGACACTTTTGCAATTCTTCAAAGATACTCGGTAGAAGTTCATCCCTTAGCGAAATAACTCTTATTGTTCCACTCCTTTCCTGACGACTCAAGGCATCGGCCACCACATTCGCCTTTCCCGGATGATAGAGAATTTCACAATCGTAATCATTCACCAATTCCAGCCATCTCCTTTGCCTCATATTCAATTCTTTCTGGTCGAAAAGATGTTGGAGACTCTTGTGATCAGTAAAAATCTGACATTTGGTACCATAAAGATAATGTCTCCAAATCTTCAATGCGAACACCACTGCTGCTAATTCCATATCGTGTGTAGGGTACTGCCGTTCATGATCTTTCAACTGACGAGAAGCATACGCAATCACCTTCCCACGCTGCATAAGTACACATCCTAATCCTAGTTTAGAAGCATCACTGTAGACAACAAAATCTTCTGAACCTTCTGGCAATGCTAAAATCGGCGCGCTGCAGAGTCTCTCCTTCAGTATCCTGAATGCTCCATCATGTTCTGCTTTCCATTCAAACTTCAGATTCTTTCGAGTCAACTTAGTAAGAGGTGTAGCAATACGAGAGAAGTCCTTTATAAACTTTCGGTAATACCCAGCTAAACCCAGAAAACTACGTACTTTAGTCGGCGTCTTCGGCGGTTCCCATCTTTCAATCGCTTCCACTTTCGTAGGATCTACTTGAATGCCTTTCTCAGAAACAACATGCCCCAAGAACTGAACTTCCCGCAACCAGAACTCACACTTTGAGAATTTAGCGTATAACTTTTCCTCCTCCAGTAACTCCAAAATCAAACGAAGATGTTGTGCGTGATCCTCTTTGGATCGGGAATAGATAAGTATATCATCGATAAATACAATTACAAATTTATCGAGATATGGCCTACATACCCGATTCATCATATCCATAAAAGAGGCTGGAGCGTTCGTCAATCCAAATGGCATTACTAAGAACTCGTAGTGACCGTACCTCGTACGAAAAGCAGTATTTAAAACATCTTCTTCTTTAACCTTCAACTGATGGTAGCCAGACCTGAGATCAATCTTGGAGAAATAGCAAGCTCCAACTAACTGATCGAAGAGATCATCAATTCTAGGAAGCGGATACTTGTTCTTGATCGTGCGCTTATTCAGTTCCCGGTAGTCGATACACATTCTCATTGAGCTGTCTTTCTTTTTCACAAACAACACTGGTGCACCCCACGACGAGGAGCTAGGTCTGATGAAGCCTTTATCGGATAGGTCTTGCAGTTGCGTCATCATCTCTTTCATCTCTGGAGGAGCAAGTCGGTATGGTGTACGAGCAATAGGAGCGGCTCCAGGTATCAGGTCTATGCCAAACTCTACTTGCCTATCATGAGGGAGACTATTCAAGTCCTCAGGGAAAACCTCTGGAAACTCACTAACAATAGGAATATCTTCCAACCTATTCTTTTCAGGCCTACTATCTATCACATAGGCTAAGTAACTCGGGCAACCCTTGCTGACACACTTACGGGCTTCTATCATAGAAATAAGACAAGATTGATGATTGCTACGATCACCATAAATCACCACTGATCTCTTATCAGGTAAAACAACATTAATTATCTTCTTATCACAAACTATGCTATCCTGATTCTTAGCTAACCAATCCATTCCTACCACCACATCAAATTCGATCAAGGCTATAGGAAACAATCGTATTGGTACACCATAACCCTCTATATCAATCACACAGCCATCAAATACTTCTTTTACCGACACCTGATTATCATTCGCAGTGTCTACCAGCAAAGCATATTTTAACATTTTAGGCTCTAAATGCATGTGAGCAGCAAACGAAGGCGACACAAAGGATCGGTTTGCACCAGAATCAAATAACACCTTAGCACGTGTAGAGTTTATGAAAAATGTACCTGTAACCACATCCGGAGTTTCCTCCGCTTCTTTAGCGGTCATTTGGAACGTACGACCCCTTGCTTTCGGCGGTTCTATCCTTGGAATTACGGGGCTGGCAATTGCTGGTTTCCCTGATAATCCACCCTGTTGTATTTTTCTTTGCGGACAATGTGGCTGAAGATGATCCGGAGAATTACATGTGTAGCAAAACCGCGTAACGCGACAATCTTTAGAAACATGCCCGGTCTTCCCACACCTATAGCAAACCCGCGATTCACTCTGACGGTTTCCTTGATGAACACGGTGGCACTTCGGACAAGGTCTTTCCATTGGTCGGAAAGGTGCACGGTTATCGAACTTCTGAAATCTGGGCTTTTTCGGATCGTGAGGTGGTCCTTCCCATTTTCTTTTCCCCATACTCCTATCACTGGCATCTCTTCTGTCATCTCGTTCCACATTTTCAGCAGCGTCCACTGCGGCTGTAAAGGTATCTGGCCTTGTTGCAGTAACCAATCTTCTGACCTCCGAATTGAGCCCATAGATGTATCTGTCCATCTTCAATTTCTCTGTAGCAACATAATATCCCGCAAAACGAGATTTCTCTAAGAACCTAGCGGTATAGTCTCTAACTGACAAATTCCCTAGTTGCAGACTCATAAATTCCTCTTCCAGTTGTCTGACAGCTGCTTGTGGACAGAAGTGTTGTGTGAAAACTAAAACAAATTCTTCCCAAGGGAAAGTAGAATATATGTCTGCTCATTCGGATTCCATATGAGCCTCCCACCAATACAAGGCATCACCCTTCAACATTGCTGTTCCATACAGTACTCTATCCTCCTCAGCACACTTACTTGTCTTGAATATAGCTTCCATTTCCTTCAGCCACCTCATTGCTTTCACTGGATCCCGGTCTCCTGAATACGTAGGGGGTTTGCAACCAAGAAACATCTTATAATCATACTTCTTCGTTATTGGTAAGACAGTAGGGGTGATTGGCATTTCGACTTCTTGTGCCGGACCTGGTGGATCAGCTTCACTGTTTCGACTTCGTTCAATCATTGCTTGTATACTAGCCTGTAACCTTCCCATTTCAGCAGTCAGGTCTTCTCGCGTAACAAACTCTGTACCTTGAGTTCTTCCCCCGGTTCGTCCCCCTGTTCCACCCCCAGTTCTACCTCCAGTCCTGCCTCTAGTTCTGCCTCCAGTTCTGCCTCTACCACGATCTCCTCCTCTTCCCCCTGTTCCTACTGGTGGGTATTCTTCACCCGGATTCCCTCCTCCCCTCTGAATCCTCTATCTAGTGCCACTCGCCATTCTGAAGATTCGAACAAGGTTAATATACACATAAGCATATACCCCATATAACAAGGTATTCTAGTTCAAACATGCACCTGTAAAAACATAATTACACTGGCCAAGTGTAATTCGAAATTACCTTACATGATGTTCTTTCTACCTTTTATACTTAGCAATCCCCATGTTCTATCATAATAGGGACATCCTACTTCACATGCAGTTTAAGTCTAGGTACGAATATTTATACCTAAATCCCTTAAACTAAGGCTCTGATACCAACTGTAACAACCCCGATTTCCAAATATACAAATAACATATATTCATGCCATAATATCATCAAAAGATACATTATATATAACACATTCGGTCCCAAAGTCTAGGTAACATAAAAATAAACGAGTACAAATTTTCGCGGAATACAATACATGTTGATTAATAACAAAGTCATGGGTTCAAAACATAGTTATGTCATCAACACAAAAGTCTTCACAAGAGATATCCATGGCATAAAATTTTCACTTGCCCTTACCCGATCCACCACCTGGAATACATATTTTTAAAACAGAAAAATGAGGGTTAGACCTAATGGTCCAGTGAGAAAATCCCTGTCAGTTGAAACTTGCCAAGAATCCAATTAAATAAAACCTTTTTATACAAACAAACATATATTACACGTAATTAAATACCAACCAAGACCTGCGTTTCGTATCCACTCATTCCCCCTTATTCCTCCACAATTGGCCAAACTAGTGGTTGCAAGCCAACTAGTCAATTTACTCTGTTGTACAACATCTACAGTAAACACGCCTGTCCGCTTACCGGAACCCGGCAACACACCGGTCCACACCTCGGATCCCGGCCCCGTATTCTCGCAGAATACTCATATAATTACTGTATACCATCATGTATATAAACATTTCAATAAAAACACATAATCACATTATGTATCACATTCTCAATCCATACATATCCATTTCATATAGATATAAATCACATATATATGTATTCAAGTTGAAAAACGTTTTAAAATAAAACTCACCTGAATGCTTTTCCAATAGTTCTCCAAAAATCTCTTCAACAAGTCCCACTTTTATCTTTGAATTTTACTATCTGAAATAGTTAATTAACAAGAATACACCTCATTAATAAATATGTATTTTAACACTTTTCGCAACCCACAGCTTGCGAATTCCTCACTTTTCGCAACCCACTGTTGCGAAAACCAAAGAACTCGCAACCCACTATTGCGAAAACCTCAGAACTCGCAACCCACTGTTGCGACAACCTCAGAACTCGCAACCCACTGTTGCGAAAACCTGAAAAATTACTGTTCACCGTCTTTTTTAATAAGCTCAGCAAAAACGACTTTCAGTCCAATATTTACCCAGAAATGATTTTAGACTCATATTGACATTCTAAATATAACCAAAGACCCATATACCTTTCTAAAATTACTTAAAACCCAAATATAAACTTCTAAAAACTTAAATATATAAAAGGGAAAGGAATCAGATGAACACCTGAACAATTTACTGCATAAACACTAAAATCCCAGCTATGGAGATCAGATTCTTTCTTCTTCTTCTTGACCCTTCTTCGATTTCACTCTTTTTTTCTCTCTTTTCACCTAGCCGAAGGTAAACACACACACACACACACACACACACACACACACTCTTGTTTTGCTTTCAAATGAAAAGGAAAAGAGACACCACCTCCTAATCATCCAAAAAGGACGGTACGAAGGGAACACCTCCATACTCCTCCCCCAACAACCACACTTTCTCTTAAAAAGACCAAAATAACCCTCTAACTTTCTTATAATATAAAAGACTAACCCTTAACTTATTTTTCTTTAACTAACTAAAATAAAACTTATATAAATAAACTTCTAAATTCTAAAATACTAAAATACTACTGGTCAATTAACAAAATAAAATACCTGGTTATTAGACAAAGCATATAGGTTCTATGTTATTGAACCTAATGATTCTATAGCGATTCACACCGTTATAGAATCGAGAGATGTGATATTTGATGAGACTAGATTCTCTTCAATGCCGAGGCCAAAGGACATAGTTCCAAGTACTAGTGAAACTAGTGAGGTTGAAGAACAAGCAATTGTTCCAACCGACTCTCCGATGCTTCGAAGGAGCAAAAGAGGAAGGATTGAAAAATCCTTTGGTCCCGATTTCCAAGTATACTTGGTAGAGGGATCGAGAGATGAGACTGGATCCCAATTCCTTTACTGTTATAGTGTTGAGGAGGATCCAAAATCATTTGATGAGGCTATGAAGTCTCAAGATATTGCCTTTTAGAAAGAAGCAATACATGATGAGATGGACTCCATCATGGGGAATAATACATGGGTATTATCGAACTTGCCACCGGGTTGCAAACCTTTGGGTTGCAAGTGGATCTTCAAAAGGAAGATGAAAGCGGATGGGTCAATCGACAAGTTCAAAGCTCGATTAGTGATCCAAGGTTTTAGGCAATGGGAAGGCATCGATTATTTTGATACTTATGCCCCGGTTGCAAGAATCTCCACGATTAGATTGTTGATAGCCTTAGTCGTTATTCACAATTTGGTGATTCACCAAATGGATGTCAAAACAGCATTCTTGAATGGTGACTTGGAGGAGGAAGTTTACATGAAGCAACCGGAAGGTTTTGTTATGCCCAGAATGGAGCATAAGGTGTGTAAACTTGTAAAATCATTGTATGGGCTGAAACAAGCACCCAAACAATGGCATCAGAAATTTGATGAGGTTATCTTGTCCAACGGCTTTATGATAAACCAAGCGGACGACATGTTGATCTTTGGCACCAACCAAGATCAAGTTGGGAAAACCAAAGAGTTTTTGTCGTTAAGTTTCTCCATGAAAGACATGGGAGAGGCGGAGGTGATTCTTGGTATAAGGATCAAGCGTGAGAATAAAGGGATTGCAATTACGCAGTCTCATTACATTGAGAAAGTATTAAAGAAATTTAATAGCTTTGATTGTTCTCCGGTGAGTACCCTATGGGATCCGAGTGTGAAGCTTTTGCCCAATTCGGGTGAAGCGGTGTCACAACTCGAGTACTCAAAGGCTATAGGATGCTTGATGTATGCCATGACAAGCACTAGGCCGGATATCGCATTTGCCATAGGAAAGTTGAGTAGATATACTAGTAATCCTAGTATTTATCATTGGCAAGCGATAAGACGAGTATTCAAATACTTGAAGAAAACCATTGATTATGGTTTGTCATATGTCGGATTTCCTTCGGTTTTGGAGGGATATTCGGATGCAAGTTGGATTACCAATTTGGAAGATCACTCTTCCACGAGTGGTTGGGTATACTTGCTTGGGGGAGGTGCCATCTCTTAGGCTTCCAAGAAGCAAACTTGCATCACGAGTTCGACTATAGAGTCGGAATTTGTGGCATTAGCCGCTGCCGGTAAAGAGGCGGAGTGGCTAAGGAATTTGGTCCATGAAATTCCATTATGGCCGAAACCAATATCACCAATTTCTATCCGTTGTGATAGTGAGGCTACTTTGGCTAAAGCTAATAGTCAAGTGTATAATGGCAAGTCTAGACACTTAGGTGTTAGACATAGCATGATTCGTGAGCTAATCACGAATGGGGTGATTTCGGTTGAATTTGTTCGGTCGCAACAAAGTCTAGTGGACCACTTGACGAAGGGGTTAGCTAGGGACTTGGTTCACAGGTCGGTGATAGGGATGGGATTAAAGTCCATCTAAATCTCTAACGGTGAGATACCCAATTCCCTTTTAATACAACGTTAGAAGCTGAATTCAATGGGAAAGCTCACTTTAAGGGATTGGAGCACAAGATGATCATCCCACGGTTAGTGCTCGGTACTGCAAGTGAAGGAGGTAATTGTTCTTTTGGAAAAATGCATGTGCAGGTGCATGAGGAAAAGAACTACCTATATGAGTGGGAAGTGTGGCCGCTTCAAGAAGCTTGGACTTGGCTTTGATGCACTCACGAATGGATAAGGACACATGGCCTGTATATTGTCAAGGTTATACTTTAGAGAGTCTTTTTAAATTCATGTGTATGTTATTTTCTGGTACTCAAATGGGTTGACGGGTTCAATCCATAGGACACCCGGATTCTCGAGTATTTGAAATGTGTAATGTACTAAGATGGAAATTCAATCTTTTAGATATTTTCATTTATGCATGAGTTTGTTTACCTGTATTGTACTTTTATTTTGTGAATCAAGGATTGCACTAAAATGGGGGAGGAATGTTGGTAATTTTAGTGAAATCATCGGTTCATTTTTTGTAGTTGGATTCACAAAGGTAATAATGGGGTTGTTAGCTAAGCTATAACATGAGTTAGGAGGTGTGGAGTGCACACTCGTGTAAGCTAACTAGAACCCGGGATTGTTGGACGGTTAAAATCGACAAGTTACAAAGTGGTTTCATGAGCTGGGTGTCGGGGCCAGTTCTGGCGCCAGTTGGCTAGCGCGGAAAGTAGCGCCAAGCTCTGGAATGTTGCCCGCGCCCTTTGTGGCGCCAGTTGGCTAGCGCCAAGTCTGGCGCCAAACTCTGGAATGTTACCCGCGCCCTTTGTGGCGCCAGTTGACTAGCGCGGAAAGTAGCGCGGACGTCTGAACTGGTTTTCACATTTGTAACTGCCGTCATTAATTCCGCAATCGATCTTATTAAGTGGGATATTATTACCAGTATCAATATATGTCGGTTACAATTCTCTAAAGGTGTATATATATGGATCGATTTCTGCCTTAATCGATACACTGAAAATCAGAGATTATCCTCGAGAGAATTTCGTGATACCCGGGCAGATAGGGTCGAAATATCTCTTACGAAAAGCGAGCTCTACGCGATCTTTGGTTATATCCAATTTATTATAATCACCTCTTTCTTATCTCTTTCACGAACCCAATACACCGAATCCCCCAACAAGGGCTTGGATCAATTTTTAAGAGAAAGTGATTAAAGGAAATCCGCATGTATAAGAATCCTAGTTTGGTAGATATCCAGGAAACTAAAATTTTGACGATAGATGAGTCATGGATTAGCTATTATGGGGCTCTGAGTTTTACGGATATGCGCAAGTTAAGACGAACAGAAAATCTGGGGGTTTGGATTTTATTTGGGACACAAATGTTTTCAACGCTATAAGCAGGCTTTTGGCGAAGATGGATTTCATTGTTTTTGGAACTTGGAAAGGGAGTAACGATATTTGCGTGTTTGTAAATGCCTACGGGCCTCATTCAGATACTCATAAAGCTAGCGTGTGGGACAAATTAGGTTGATTAAAGAGTTCAATGATCGCAAACTGGTTTATTTTTGGAGATTTCAATAAGGTCAGAAACTACAATGAGAGACTGAACTATTCTTTTAATGCAAAAAAACACCTTGAATTTCAATGATTTCATTATATCAAACAATTTGGTTGACATTCCTCTTTGCGGTAGCAAGTTCACTCGTGGGTGTCCCTCTAGCACCAAGTTCAGCAAGCTCAAGAGATTCGTACAAGTCTTTGGCAAAATCTGTAGGCTAGAGTTCTCAATAGAAAAGTCTTTGACCATTGTCCTATTCTCTTGAAAGATAAACAAAAGATTTTGGTCTGAAACCCTTAGGTTCTTTGTGTTTGGCTTCAAAATTCTGAGATTAATTCGATGGTTGAGAGTTCTTGGAATTCTCCGGTACATGGCAATCTGCCCGACTTAATTTTGTTAGTGAAATTCAGAAATGTGAAATTGGCTTTAAAGAAGTGGGTTGCGGATAAGTTTGGAAGGTTGCCCTTTGATACCGAGAAGACAAAATTGGAGGCAAGAAGATGGGAGCTTCTTGCGGACTTGAGGGACCTTACTAACTCAGAATTAGAAAACTGAGGGAGGCGAGACAAAAGTGAGTTGAAGATGATAATTTAGCCCGCGATATGGTTCGTCAAAAAGCTCGTTTTAAATAGGATATCGAATGAGACAAAAACTCCAAATTCTTTCACAATTCCATTAAATGGAGAGAAAGGAAGAATAATATATATGGATTATATATTGACAGGATTTGGACCGATGATCCTATCCTTATAAAACAAAAATTCATAGAGCATTTCTTTTTGAACTTCATAGAAACCAACAGTTCTCGGCTGACCTTTCATAGTAACCGTTTCAAGAAATTGTCCACAAAAGAAGCTAGCTGGTTGGAATCAGAAATCACGAACTCTGAAATTTGGGCCGACATTTCGAATTGTGGGAACTCTAAGGCTCCGGGATCCGATGGTTTTAATTTTTGTTTCATAAAACATAATTGGTATAATATTCAAGTGGACGTTTCTCGTGCAATTCGTTGGTTTTGGACCAATGGTATAATAAGTAGAGGTTGCAATGCTTCTTTCATCACTTTGGTTTCAAAATGCAAAGATCCGATTGGTATTGGTGATTACAGACCTATAAGTTTAATACTATAAATTTGTTGCAAAAACTTATGGCAGACAGATTGAAGAATATTATTCGGAAAGTTAACAAGGGAGGAACAAAGAGTATTTATAAGCGGAAGATCCATTCTAGATGGTGTCCTCATCGTAAGCAAGTTAATTGATCATATCAAGAAAACCAAGAGAAAGTGTTTGTTGTTGAAGATCGGTATTGAAAAGACGTTCTATAGTGTTAATTGGAACTTCATTCTAACCATTATGAATCAAATGGGATTTGGAGAAAAATGTTGCACGTAGAACTTTCCTGTTTGAGTTATGCGTCTGTTTCAATTTTAATTAGCGGGTCCCCAACCAAAGAACTTCAATTAAATCATCGTGTGAGACAAAGCGGTTCACTTTCACTTTCGTATTCCTTATCACCGTGGAGGTCCTCAACATTGTGATGCATGAGACTATTAGCAGGAGCCTAATGCAAGTATGGTTTCTATTTCTCACTTATACGCGGACGACATTATTTTCTTCAGGAGTTGGAGTATTTCTAACGCCTTGAATTTGAAATATATTCACATGTACTTTGAGTTCTCATTGGTATTAAAGATTAACCTTGACAAGAGTAAGATATTCGGTGTGGGTGTTTATGATAACGAGCTGGAAAATTTGGCATCTTTCATACGTTGTTGTGCCGGAATCTTTCCTTTATCGTATTTGTCTTCCAAGTGGAACTAAAATGAACAAGGAGGCTAATTGGACTTCAATCGTTGAAAAGTTTCAAAATAAACTCGCTAACTGGAAAAAGAATTGATATCTTTTGGCGGTCGGATGACTTTGGTAAAATCTGTGTTGGGAACCTTATCTCTATATTATTTTTCTTTGTTTCGCGTCCCAGGTAGTGTGTTGCAATCTCTAGAGAGGGTAAAAAATAACTTTGGGGGGGGGGGGGGGGGGGGTCTGGCTCTAAACTGCCGTGGGTAAAGTGGGTTAATGTTCTCAAAGATTTCGAAGAGGAAGGCTCAATATAGGCAATCTCAAGGCACAAAACTTGAGCCTTCTCGGCAAGTGGTGGTGGCATTTTTTTGTAGAAGAAAACTCTTTGTGGGTTCGGGTTATTAGATGATTATACGGGAGAGAGGTAGTCTAAACTATTTCAGGACTAGACATGCCAAAATTTGTTCTGCTTGGGACGAAATTTTGAAAGTAGGAAAGGATATTAATGGTTTAGGTGTCAGCTTTATGTCATCCTTTGGTAAAAACATTATGGAGGGGAAATAGTCCAGTTTTTGGTTCGTTAAATGGGTGGGAAAATTTAAACTTTTTCGGGCGGATGACAACAAGGACGCTAAGGTTTTTTGTCGTTGGTCTTGGAACAACAGGACTTGGGTATGGAACTAGAACTGGACTCGTTTGCCTAGAGGAAGGGCTTCTAGTGAGCTTAAAAACTTAACTTTTATATTGCATAATATTTTCCGTTGGTTCCTACATAGTGATGGTACATTCGTAACATCGGTTCTTCTTTCCTTGGTAGATAGTTCCTTCCTAAGTTCTTCTAATATGGATAAATCTATCGTCTGGAACAAAATGGCTCCAACAAAAGTGAATATTTTTATTTGGAGGGCACTTCAAAACAGGTTACCCATTCTTCAAGAGCTCAACCATAAAGGTATTGATCTCAACTCGATGCTTTGCCTAGATGTGTGCATTGGAAAATCGAACGGGTTCGGGTGGGCAATGTAATAACCGGGGTCAGTTTGAAAATAAATTGAATTTAGTGGGTGTAGTGTAAGAAGTGAAAGTTGGAGGACCATGGTGTAAATAGAGGAAAAATAAGGTTAAACCCCCTAAAACCCTCATTTCACCTCATCTTCAATCTGGAGCGGCTAGTGTGTGTTTGTGCGTGTGAAGAGATTTTTGCGATTTTGGGGAAAAGAGCTTGGAATCAGGAAGCTTTGGAGTGTGAATCTTCTTCCTCTTCAAGGTAATCTCTCATTCCTATAACTTCTTTATAGTTTTGGGGATTTTGGATTGATTTGGGTGAGTTCCTGTTGAATCGATAACCCTCATGTATGAGAGTTATGAGCGATTGACCGATTGAGATAACATTCAGTGTGGAAATGAACTTTGGGTGGTTAGTTTAATCATTTCATTGGTTCAAAATCACTTGGGAAGGTCCGAGTCTGGGTGGTGAACGATTTCCAGTGGGATTTTCGTGTGCAGTAAGTCTGTGCCCGGAAATCGCTCTATCCGGAAAATAGGTATCCGGGTGAGTATTCGGAAAGCATGTGTCCGTAGAGTAGATCCGGAAAGTGTGTATCCGGAGAGTGTGCCCGGAAAGTGGATGGGAGTCCGGATGGTTTGTCCGGAAAGTGTTCAATTCGGAAAGTTAACCGAAAACTGGGTAGCCGGATAAAGTTATCCGGAAAGCTTAATCAGGACGAGTCTGTGTCCGGGAACTTTTGAGTTTCTGTCGGTTTGCCGAGTGGAGAGTGCCTTAAGGGATTCGAGAGTAAAGTAGAAGTGATGCTTGAGTGACTTTTCACTCTTGTGTGTATTGTTTAGAAATGTAGGTGTGTGGCTTGAGAGTAGCGATTTCAATTGAGAAGGGAGTTAGCGTGGACGCCAGGTGAGTCTTTCTAAACTGGTTTCGTTGATGTATTAATTTTAAATATACGTGATGATGTATTGAATCGCATGTTTTTACGTTGCTTTAAATATGCATGAAAGGTGTGTTATTTAAACTGTGGGTATATGTGGGGTGGGACATGCGATGGCTTATTACGGTGATATGGGGAGTGTGTCCCATGCAAGATATATGAATTTGTTTCATATAATTACTAAGGGCGGGTGTGTGCCCTAACACGTTGTTACAAGTATGCGTGTGACCATAACGTGGGCCATCAACATGATTCGTGTGCGTGCTTATCTTGCTTAAAGTGTGAATGTTTATAAATACTTATAAACTCTTTTCCATTGAAATTGTGGTGCGATGTTGGTGGTTAGAGGGATCTCACTAGACCTCGTGGTCTAACCCTCGCTTTTCAAAACTAAAACCTTTTTCAGGTAAACAAGTAGTTGTGGGCATCGAGAAAAGGGAAGGGCAAGATGTGAGCTTAAGGCTTTGCGTCTAGAGGAGATGTTTGGTAGATCGTGTTAGACTCTCCTAGTAGACAAAGGTTTCAGATTCTCAGCTGAAATTAGGGTTATTTCCGCGAACCTTAGTTTTGTAATCTCGAATGTGTGACTTATGTTGGGCCGTTTTGGCGTTTAAATTTAAAGGAGTGGTTTTTGGCGTATTTGTTTGGTGTGGGTTGTTACAGGCAAATCCAAAACCCAATAGGATTTCATATATAGAAATAAAGACCCGAATTTTAGTTTTCGGATTTCGGATTGTTTCGGGTTCGGGTTGTCGGGTTTGGGTATTGTTATAATGCAAAAAGTATATACAAATTCAATTTATTTTGAGGATGAATTCAATCGATTGAGAGATTGATAAAATCAATAGTAAGTTTAAAAACTAGAAAACATTTCGATCGATTAGAATTTCGATTTTCAAAAGATAACTAGATAAATAAATATATTTATATAATATTTAAAATATATATGTATATTATTTCGGGTCTTCGGACGGGCCGGGTGACTAAAGATCAAACCCATCCCGAACTCATATATCCCCCCAAAAGTCGGTTTTCAGATTTCGAGGGTATTTGGGTTTTGTACTGATGAGTGCCAATTTTATATATATTTAATGTTAAATTCTTCGTGAAATTGATGTTCATTTGATGAGTAAATGCTTATTATAATGGGAGTTGTTATTTAACTGGTTGAAGCAAGGAAGTTAAGAAGAAAAGAAGCAATCTAAGTGAACATCTCATTTCCAAGAAAGGGCTAGTTTGAAGTAAGTTGCCAGCTTTCCAACTCACGCAGAACTCACGTCGGGCACTGTTTTTCCCACGACTCAAGGACCAAGTTCAAGCGAGTTTCAAGTAAGTTCCGAGTTTTCCAACTCATGCCGAACTCACGTCGGGCACTGTTTTCCCACGACCCAGACCAAGTTTAAGCGAAATATAAATGAGTTGCTCCACATCCAACCCACGGCCAACTCACGTCAGGCCAGCAGATCATGGGCCTCGTTTCTTTTTGGAGAAGTTTTCACACTTTTGGGTATAAAAAGCCATTTGTAACTGATTTTGGGACACACTCTTGAAGGGGAATCACGCGTTAATTTGCAGAGAGGAGAAAGAGGGTGATTTTGGGGAAAGCAACAATTGATATTTTCTTCCATAATTAGTTAATTTAAATTAGGTTTAATCTCTGTTTTTCTAGTTATCCTTCTACGTTAGAGCAATGAGTTTGTAATCATTTGGCTCGGATTGTGTTGAGCCTTGTTGAACAATATCTTTTGATTTCCATTTATGCAAACCTTGATTTAATCGTTATCATTATTGGGTTATTTATTTAAGTTGGTACCCTTGAATAGTTTAAGCTAATTGTGAATTGCTAGATAAAATTGCGATCCGTAATTGTTCTCAATTCTATTTTAGTAGCAAACAATACTTCAATTGATTGGGCGTCCAATTAATTTTAGTGTTGCGGGTTTTCTTAATCTAGTTTAAATGGTCGGCGTCTGATCATTGGCTAGGAATGGTGTTTGTTTAATCTTAAAACAACCGGTAATTGAACTCTATGTTCGCAACTAGATTAGATTAACCGGTTACAAATTAGTTATTGAGCTTCTCTTGCTAATTGACACTTAACAAACGGTGTATCGATGTGTATCGATACTGCCCAATCTAAAATAAAATGAGAAAAATCTTTTTAAGAACAAGTCTATGATACATGATTCGGTCAATGATTTAAACTCATTGCTAGTTTATAATTATTCGTTTTTCACTTTAATGTTGCATGCTTAGTTTAATTATCAACCATCCACCCCCTTGTACATAAAGCGTAGAAGTTGACACCGTTCACATCCAATCCGTGTGGAATCGACCCTACTTACCACTATTGCAATTTAGGTTGTAATATGAGGTAATAGGAATATTATTTACTATTTGTCGGGCTCGACACCCGTCATGTACAAACACCTTATTTTATGTTCGGGTACGGGTTCATATTTTGGACTATTCGGGTTTTGCACACCCTTAGCTTTGCCTATTGTGTAAAGATTCTATCGGGACGTTGGAACATTTCTTTTGCGGCTACACGTTGCTTCCAGTACTTGGAAAAAGTGTTTAAATGGTGAAATATTGATTCTGACCCTCCCACATTAACTTCTGATTTACTTCTTTAGGATGGTAGGAGACAAATTACGGAGCCTTTAAAGGGAGTTTGGCAAGTTGTTATTTGGATCACGGCTTTTTCTCTCAGGGAATATAGGAATGCTCGGGTATTCATAGGGGTTGATGCTCGTGGTGATATTATTGGCGAAATTCAATTCCAATCTTTCGCTTGGACCTCGGCAAGATACAAGAATCGGTCGACTTTGCGGATGACTTGGCTTGTTTTTTTTTTGTATGCGGTCTCGTGAGCAATTCTTGATTTTGTCTCTTCTTTTTGTGTTGTCTATGTTTTCGATGGTGTTGTTTTACTATGTTCTTTTTCTTTCAAAATTATTCTCCTTATAAATCTCATTGTGGTTGTGTTTGTTGAAGGATTATGTGCCATCATCAAAAGGAATTGATTGAGATAATATTTCCCTAGTATTAGAATTTACCATAATGAATGTTTCCTTTTCTTTGTAAACTACTCCTTATTTAAAGGGCTTATGATTAATGAGAAATATAGATTCATTCTCTCTATTTACTGTTGTTATGTCATGTTGTTTTTCCTATAACACGTTATCAGCACGTAAGCTCATAATTCATTGTCTTTATCGTCCGCCGCTAAAGAACTACTATGTCCATAGACTGACGTTGTTGAATGACTTGCTTCCCGGTTCCACTACTTCAATTCAAGTAAGCATTTTTATGTCTTCATCTTTGTATTTATGAAAAGATTACGCTGCTGCGTTTTTGCTTCGTTATTCATCGTTTGTCGCCACATTTATCATATATTATCGTATGTTTTATGTTAACTCATTGTTCATATGAGTATTCTAAGACCATATTAAAAGAAACATGCAGTTTGTTATATTGATCAATAGAATTATTTTGTTATATTTTTGTTGTTAATACCAATTAAACTATTAAAAGAAAACAAGAATTAAAACCAAATCATTATTTAACTTCCATTAAAATAATCAAAAAGAATTGATACTCACGTACAAAACAAAAAAAGAGGAATTATATTTAAAAAAAGGTCTTTGTTTAAATTCATATTTGATTTGTTTGTAATTATAAATTAAAGCATTATATAGTTTTGTTTTGAATTCTTTTAACTATATAAGGAAGTTTAAAAAAATCAATTTATATTTTGGTGGATTATAGAGAATATACGAAAAAAATATCAATTTACATTTGTATTTCACATGACATTTTTTAATTGATTTTTTTTGTTTTTCTTAATTTCAATTATTGGTATGAATGTGAATTAATTGTTATTGATATTGGGACATTGTTATTGATATTGGGACATTGTTATATGGCAGTTATCTTATTTTAAATTAGATCAATTTAATTTGTGAAAGTTACAAAAAAAATGTATTTGTATGCTTAATATTAATTATTATGGTATCATTATATACTTTAAACTTCAATATTGTTGTGATTAATATGTGTGTATAATTATTTGTATATTTTAGTTATCACACTGATTATTACATATTATGATTATTTACATGTGTTGTAAACGATATGCATATATTACAGTTGAAGTAATATAGAGATTTTTTGTGATATTAACAATATATAGCTAATATATGTGAACTACTCATTTAATTGTACTATTATGCTTTCTTATGCATAAAATATTGTTGTGTTGTACTCTAATGACCATATTTAATTTGTATGTATTCATTAATTGATTTATGTATCCTAATTCACTATTAGTATGTTAATATGTTATTGAGGCATAATTGTCCTGAAATATTTAATTAACTCATTCCAACGTTTCATAAGATGGTTATATGAATATTGAATTACTTTGTGCAAATGTTTATTAGTTTAGCTATGGATTTAGTTTTAAAGTTGATATCTCCAAATAATATTCAAATCATTACCTTAAATCGTGACCTTATAAATAATTTTTGGAAGTTACACTTCCACCCCATATATTTTGATCTTTTACCAAAAGTTTCAAAAATATATTATTAAGATGTTAAAAGTTTGACTTTGACTTCATGTCAAAACCAAGGTTTATTTGTCTAAATGAGAAAATGTCTTAAAATATTATTAAGGTATTAAAACATTGAAATTGGCTTCATATGCCAAACTCATATTCATTTTGGCCTCATGCCAAAAGTTCTATAATTAACAATGTTATTTTCAAATTAAATAAATCGCAATATATTGATTGGATTTTGTCAAACGTGTGTAAATAGCCCTAAGGTTTGTAGGGACTTAAGTAATCCATGTGATTCCCCTACTACCTCGAAATCCAATAGATTGAGTGATTTCTTTTCACAATTTGAAATATTGATGAAATGTTATCAACAAAAATATCCTAACATGCAAAAATCTAATTGTTATGATAATGAAATTTCGTGCATAACATAATGATTATAAATCATAATTCAACGTTTTAGAAAATCATATATTCTCCATTTTTTTACCGACATCTTGAACTCAGAAGGACTTGAGTGCCATAAGATAGGTTCAAAAAGAAAAACAAACAAATTTGACCCTAAAAGCTGAATGTTAAGGTACAAGTAAATACCTTGAAATTTTTAGATGACACATCAGTCACAACCTTCAGAGGGAATACCATTAACTAGAAATCCCAAAGAACCGCGGGACATCCCAAAAAGAAAATTCGGGAATATTCATTACCATGTATTTCTCAAACTAATCATATAGTGGAATGAAGCCTACTTACTTGATTACAAGAAGGTAACTGCTTTTGACAAAGAAATGTCATGTCTCAAAATTCATCTCAATCTTTGTGGCAAGGAACTTACAAAGTATTATGTGAATCATAACATCTTTCCTATATCACAAATCATACTAATGAAACAGTATAAGCTGCAATATAACCTTTAACAAACTCATTAACTTAATGCAAGTGGTTAAGAGATGTAACAATGTTTTTTTAACAACGCTAGACAATACTCGGATAAAGAAAATTTTTGAGGTTAACAAGGTAAGCGTTTGAGGTGGAAAGAACTCTAAGTATAGCGAGTTAAACATATTGATCCACACACATGCCAATTATGTACCATATGGACAAGGTTGTGGAAAGGGTCAAGTTCATGGCAAGAGTCAGGAAATAATTCCCAGTAGAAAATGGAGCAAGTATAAAATGAACTATGTCATATCTAAGATTGATTGAATATAAGTTTATTTGAATGAATTTTAACTATCATATTAATTGCATTTGCATATAAACACCCGGTCTTATAACCATTATAGATGTGAAGAAACACATCAAAAACAAAACCCTCAACGTTCTTCGTTCCATGTAGGAATGTATCGAGGAGAACTTGATTGTTTTTTGTGGCATCTCATACAATCCTAAGAAATAGATTATTTTTATTGAATTAATTATTTTAGTTTCTCCAAACACTTAGACGATGGACTGTCACTTGTTGCTTAATGACACAAGATCAATCACTAACACACTATATTAATAGGAACCTTGTTAAGATATTCGTATCAATGAGAAATCATATTATAAGAATGAAAATGGGTATACGTACATCAACTCTAATGATATGAAAGCAACATACATTAGAGAAATTAATGTATCAAATTAATGGATTATTTATGTCATTAAAACATATTTTGTCACCAATAAAGAACTTTGGGACAACGACACATATATGTTTCAGCATGACCACGTGGGACACCATGGTCGTGACATAGTGATCTATGTATTGGAAATACACATAGACACATTCTCTTTCGAGTGAAAGACAAAAAGAGGGAATTAACCAAATTGCAAATGTTGACTTCTATTGCATAAGAAGCAACATCACCATCATAATATGCCCTCTCTAATACCTCGAACTTTTATATACCCTGATTCTTAGCCAATACATGAATGAGATCGTCCTAAAGCTAAGGACACAATATAAAAAGATTTCATTCTTACAACGAATACAAAGTGATATTTATGGACATAAACATCCAGAATGCGGACCATTAAAGTACTTTATGGTTCTGGTTTTGACACGATGGACACGTGTAATATTATTGTCCACATGAAATGTTGCACTCCTAGCACTAGTTATACATTTAAGGACTAACCACCCTGATTTTCTCATGAAGTCTGCATGACTTAGAATGCTGGAGAATTTACATCATAAGGATTCGATGATTATTGCATATGTATAGAGATTAATGTAGAGTTTCCTATACCCCTTGTGTATATATAAAATGGTCTCGTAGAATGATAAAAGTTTTCATCAAAAGAATATAGATGGTAGCTAGGGCATTGGTTATGCACACCAATTTATCCAGATCTACATGGGGTTATGCAATATTAATGCAACTTTACTTATTCGTGTTTAGACCCACAACCAGCCAACCAATCTTATGCGTACCAGTTGGTAACTGGATATAAGCCTGATGTTTTACATTTACGTATGTTTAGTTGTGTTGTATATGTGCCAATTACGCCCCCACAGCGTACCAAAATGGGTCTTAAAGACGATTCAATAAAATGTTGGATATGAATCCCCAGCAATTATCTGCTAACTAGAACCCTTGACGAGTGATCCCTTTACCGCTAGATTTGCGGGTTGTCACTTTGATGAGACAACCTTCCTGTCGTTAGGGGGAGATAGGAAAAAGGATTTTCCATGGGAACGGCAGGAAGTGTCGTTGAATATTTCAACTGTGTCTCATTTTGATCCCCAAAAACTTCACAACGTAAAGTTGAAGTCAAACGAATCAGACTCGATACCTGATACGTTTAATATTATCTAGAGTGACAAGATCACATATACGAGCTGCAAATATACTCGCAAGGTCAAAAGTCCCCAAACAAGGGCACAACGTCGCTGGAAGTACGTTGCAATCACACATGGTGGAGATGTGGTTGAGGTCGTAGCTCCCAAAAGGAAATGGGGGAAGCTATTTGGTTCGATAGATACTCATCTAAAGGAAGAGAAGAGCAAGGCACAACTATATATCATCAATACATGAGATCATCTCTGATTAAATCTATGTCTATGAATCATTACTGGATGACGCTCCGAAGTTAATATTGATTCCAGAGATCAAAGAAATCTCAAATGAATATGAGTCGATGGACAGATCATACATACTCAATGATGATATATTTGGATATACCGTTGCTTATGAGATAATAGAGCACGATGTCATCGAACCATGCTCAGTTGAAGAATGTCAACAAAGAGCAAATTGGCCTAAATGAATAGAAGCAATCTAGGATAATTATTTGACAAATGAACAGGTATTTGGTTCGGTAGTGCTAACCGACCAAGTGTAAAGCCTGTAGGACATAGATAAATCATTTGTCAGGGAAGCGTAATGAGAATAATTAAGTCTTAATATATAAGGCTCTCCTTTGGCGCAAGGTTTCTCACAACGCACTGGATTGACCACAATAAGACTTACTCTCTCGTGATGGACAACTTTTTGCTAATTAAATTAGCCAAGTAGTTTCCGAAGGACTGGAAATTGCAGCTCAACGATGTAGTTACTACATATCTCTATGGGGATGTAAATTCAGAGATATAAAAGTGCTTGATGGCATTATACCAATATCAAGTAACTTTAAACTATGAAATGCGTTTACAATAAAATTGAAACATTCGCTTTATATATTAAAGCAATCTATGGGGATGTGGTATACCCTCCTGAGTGAATACTTGATTGGGAAATGATATATAAGAACGATGAACTGTGCCCTTGCGTATTTGTTTAAGAAAACAAGTTCCAGACTTTCGAAGTAGCTCTATATGTCAATGTTATGAACATAATAGACACTCTTGATGAAATAAGAGAAACCACAAGCTACTTGAATTCTGATTTTGAGATGAAAGATCTTGGGAAAACTTGGTTGTGTCTAGATTATTGAACTAGGACACTAAGTTTGTGGAATATTAATCCACCGATCCGCATATGTCCAGAAAATGATCAGACGACTTAATATGGACAAAGCGCATCCGACTAGCACTCCCATGATCAGTCAAAGTGTTGGATATAAGGAAATATCCATTTCGTCTAAAGGATGATGACGAAGAGGTGTTGGGAGTTGGAATTCCATACCTAAGTACAATAGGCGCATTATTGTACTCAACATAATACACTTGACCGTATATTGTACTTCTAACTGAACTTGTCAGCTAGATTTAGCTCAGCGCCAACGCAACGTCATTGGAATGATTTCAAATTAATCTTTTGGCACCATTGACATGGGCCAATACTTTCCCTATGGAGAAAATTGAATTGATAATGGAACTTCAATACCTACTTAGATTGTGAGTGGCAAAAGTACTGGCTCTTATAGAAAAACACCAAACAATGTCTTGGTATATAACTGTTGATATTAGGTTTATGTTCAATATAAAGGTTGTTCCCAAATTGGCTAAGGAATTATCATATGGAACATACCGATTGCTTGGAAGTAAACTAAGCAACCCCTTAAGAGCTACATTCTTAAATTATCAAGAATATTATTACTCTACATTATTCAAGAGTGTGTATGGTTAAGGATCATCATTATACATATTAGAGGAGCTAGTGGTTTGAGTTCAACCACTATCCTACCTGCATATATGGAAATAATGCATCATGTATCAAATAAATGAAAGTAAGATACATCAAGCGTTATAACATAAATCATATTTCGCTTAAGTTTCTATAAAACCAAAAACAATAAACTCTCCTCAAGATTCAAGTGAATCAAGTAAGGTATGAGGAAAATGTGGAAGATTTGCTTTCCAAATGGTTGCCTAAGGTTACATTTGAGAAACATGTGGAAAGCATTAAGATGTGGATATTTTCTAAGCTCTCTTGATTGATGTACGAATCAGGGGGAGTAATAGACAAAAGGAGGTGTCTACTAAACATGTGCTATTAGTGGGTTGTGCTCTTTCCTTCACCCAAGGTTTTATTTTTCCCATTGGGTTTTGTTCCTTGGTGTAAGGTTTTAGCGAGGCAACATTTTATACATCATATTGATTTATATACCTCTTGATTGACGTATGAATCAAGAAAGGTGGTAAACTAAAGAAATTGTTTATTGGTGCCTTGTACTCTTTCCTTCGTCTAAAGTTTTTATTTTTTCCACTGGGTTTTATTTCTTTGGCGTAAGGTTTTAATGAGGCAAGAACTATACACCATCACTCATTTGATTCGGCACAAGGGGGAGTGTTGAAGGATTATGTGCTATCATCAAAAGGAATTGATTGAGATAATATTTCCCTAGTATTAGAATTTACCATAATGAATGTTTCCTTTTCTTTGTAAACTACTCCCTATTTAAAGGGCTTATGATTAATGAGAAAGATAGATTCATTCTCTCTATTTATTGTTGTTCTGTCATGTTGTTTTTCCTATAACGGTGTTTGATTTTTTTGTTTTTCTTAATAATACTACCTTTCCAAAAATGTGGGTTTTTAATAAACTGATTTTTGTAATTTGTGCAATAATATTTTGAATTTTAATAAACTGGTTTTTGCAATTTGTGCAAAATCATCGTCATCTCAAAGCCTTCTCGAATGGAGTAATGGTACAACTTTATATTTTCTTATCCTACTTATTCACTTCGGAGTTAATCATTTCAATAATTGACCATAATTTTTATTAGCTACTTGGATAATCATAACAATGTAATATAGTGTATATATTAAAACGGTAGATTTTTTTTTTCAAAGGCAGTTTTATTAACAACCCAACAACAACAACAACAAACCACAAGACAACCCACCACACCAACCAAAACAAGAAAGGAAACACGAAAACCAACCTGAAACAAAAACATCCTGACAACTAACAAGTCGTTACAACACAAACCCCAAGAAAACACGACGACAAGTAATGACAAGGACCCAAACATCGAACCCGAGATAAAACCCAATAGAAACCCAGACTCAAAATAAACATAACCAACATTCAAACGGGGCCCAAAGGCAGAGCCGCAAAGCTCGAAAAAGAACTAGACATAGAAGCCGTGACCAATACACCATTATCACCATGAGATCTTGAAATCCTTAACACGTCTCGAGATACATTGGAACGAGATCAGTTGAAGAAAAAGAGGCTATCAATTTGTTGGCTAGTCTTGTTAGTAAAGACACAATGGTTTCGATGAGTCCAAATCAAATAAAAAGCAATCCATATAACCGCTTTCTAAATAATCCTCTTCGAGCTCAGGACAGCAACATAATTTGTGCACTCAAGAAGGTCCTCCAAGGTAACCGACGACGACAAATTCCAACCCTGCCAACTGAAGATATCTTTCCACAACTGTGCGACTGACGTACAACTCACAAAGCAGTGCACAATAGTTTCGACATCGTTCCCACAGCACGGACAGTAAAGAGAATGAAGATCGAGTCCTTTGTTATGAAGAACCACCTTTACTGGAACTCGTCCCCGTCTAAGATGCCAAATGAATATGCAAACCTTCCGAGGAGCAATGGTGTTACCATTGCGTTTGGATGATTTGATCCGGAACCTGCAGAAACCGAATGTCGATCAAGGCCCTTAAAGCCTTGACCGGAAATACCCTGTCATCACTTAGCCACCAAACCCACCTATCCATCTCAAACGACCTCAAGGACGAGTTACTAAGCAACAAACTTAGCTCCTACAACTCACCTACCGACTTCCTCTCGGATATCGTATCAAACCCCATGACCCACCCCTAACACCATCAGACCCAGAAACCCGATCTTTCGCCGACACTCGCTTTTCTCGTTCCAACCTAAAGAGTCTAGGAAAAATTTTCACAAAGGCGAAAATTTCCCATCTACTTATCGCACCAAAAAGAGGTACTCTCCCCATTGCCATCCCGCTTCCTAGAAAAGTCCAAAAACTAAATGCCAAGTTTCTCTAAATCCTTACCCACTTGAATTACCCCAACCCATGCACCAGACAACACCTCGAGTTCTTCCATCTAAGGAGTCCGATGTCTTAGAACCCACAAGACCCTGTTCTCTCCGCATATACTCTTAATGACTTGAACCCATAACACATCCTTACTAGAGAAGAATCTCCACCACCATTTCCCAATTAGACCCCAGTTTGTCTTGGTGATTTTAGAGAAATCATTGGTTCATTTTGTGTAGTTGGATTCACAAAGGTAATAATGGGGTTGTTAGCTAAGCTATAACATGAGTTAGGAGGTGTGGAGTGCACACTCGTGTAAGCTAACTAGAACCCGGGATTGTTGGACAGTTAAAATCGACAAGTTACAAAGTGGTTTCATGAGCTGGGTGTCGGGGCCAGTTCTGGCGCCAGTTGGCTAGCGCGGAAAGTAGCGCCAAGCTCTGGAATGTTGCCCGCGCCCTTTGTGGCGCCAGTTGGCTAGCGCCAAGTCTGGCGCCAAGCTCTGGAATGTTACCCGCGCCCTTTGTGGCGCCAGTTGACTAGCGCGGAAAGTAGCGCGGACGTCTGGACTGGTTTTCACATTTGTAACTGCCGTCATTAATTCCGCAATCAATCTCATTAAGTGGGATATTATTACCAGTATCAATATAGGTCGGTTACAATTCTCTAAAGGTGTATATATATAGATCGATTTCTGCCTTAATCAATACACTGAAAATCAGAGATTATCCTCGAGAGAATTTCGTGATACCCGAGCAGATAGGGTCGAAATATCTCTTACGGAAAGCGAGCTCTACGCAATCTATGGTTATATCCAAGTTATTATAATCACCTCTTTCTTATCTCTTTCACGAACCCAATACACCGAATCCCCCAATAATCGTAAGAGATATTTACGCTTCGTGAAGAGATATAGCGGGTGATCAATCCGTAAGAGACATGACTTCCAAGTTCACAAAACTTCAGAAGTTTGAAGGCGTGGATTTCCGTAGATGGCAAAAGAAGATGCATTTCTTGCTGACGACATTGAAGGTCGTGTATGTGCTTAGCACCCCAATACCGGAGCTGATGGACAACGAGACGTTGGAGGTTACCCGACGTCGCGGCAAGTGGGAGAATGACGACTACATCTGTTGTGGTCACATCTTGAACGGTATGTGTGACTCCCTCTTCGATATCTATCAAAACGTTGAATCCTCCAAAGAGCTATAGGACTCTCTCGAGTCCAAATACATGGTCGAGGATGCTTCTAGTAAGAAGTTCCTGGTGGGTAGTTTTAATAATTACAAAATGGTGGACTCAAGGCCGGTGATGGAGCAATACAGTGAGCTCCTTCGCATTTTAGGCCAATATGCTCAACATAATATGAAGATGGACGAATCCATCTCCGTATCGAGCATAACTGATAAATTGCCTCCCTCTTGGAAAGACTTTAAACACAAGTTGAAACACAAGAAGGAAAAGTTGTCTCTTGTGCAACTCGGTAGTCACTTGCGCATAGAGGAATCTCTTCGGGCACAAGAGGCTGAGAAACCTAAAGTAAAGGAGGTTTCTGCACATTCGGTGAACATGGTGGAAGAGGGTAAGACTAACAAGTTCAAGAGAAAACGAAAATTCAACGAAGCCAAGAAAGGGCCCAACAAGAAGGTTAAATTAACCTGTTGGACATGTGGGATGACCGGCCATCTCAAGCGGGATTATCGGGTTGTCAAGAATAAGGGTGGAGCAAGCACGAGTGGTAGTGGGCAAGGATCCAAGGATCAAAACCCACAGCAAGGTCAGTTTCTTGACTTTGGTTTTAGTTCAAATTTGAATTATGTTCCACTAATATCCGAATCATTTTATGTGCAGGATGATGATGTTGCTTGGTGGATCGACTCGGGTGCGACAAGTCATGTGTGCAAAGATCGCCGTTGGTTCACTTCTTTGGAACCGGTTGAAGACGGATCAATGCTTCGCATGGGGAACGAGTCGATGGCTCCCATTCTTGGAAGAGGCTTAGTTAGGCTAGAATTTAGTTCTGGCAAAGTAGTTGAACTTTTTAATGTTTTGTTTGTACCGCGAATTCAAAAGAATTTGGTTTCCGATAGTATCTTGAATAAGTTAGGGTATAGGCAAGTTTATGAGTCGGACAAGTTTATCTTGTCAAAGGGTGGCTCTTTTGTAGGATTTGGTTATTTGTTTAATAATATGTTTATGTTGAATTTGAATAAAATGAATGTTGTTTCAAATTCTGTCTTTATTGCAAATAGCGTTTGTGTTGATTCTAATTTATGGCATGCAAGACTTGGTCACGTTAATTTTAAACGGATGGTTGAAATGTTAAAACACGGTTTTATTCCGGCTTTTGATATTAAGACTGATAAGTGTAAAACTTGCATGTTAACAAAGATCACTAGACAACCTTTTCCTAACGTGAAAAGGGACTCGTCGGTGCTTGAATTAATTCATAGTGATCTTTGTGATTTGCATTCAACTCCGTCTTTAGGTAATAAAAAGTATGTTATCACTTTTATTGACGACGCTTCACATTTTTGCTATGTTTATTTGTTACATTCAAAAGATGAAGCGTTGGTTAAATTTAAAGTTTATAAAACGGAGGTTGAATTGCAAATGAATTGCCATATAAAATGTTTACGTACCGATCGTGGTGGGGAGTATTACGACCCCATGTTTTTCCAAACCGTAGGAATCATTCATGAGACTACGGCGCCTTATACACCACAGCAAAATGGTGTGGCGGAACGGAATTCTCAAAGAAATGGTGAACTCTATGTTATCCTACTCGGGTTTGAGTGATGGATTTTGGGGTGAAGCCATGCTAACGGCTTGTTATTTGCTGAATCGAGTTCCCAATAAACGGAACAAGATTACCCCATATGAACTTTGGTTCAAGAAAAGGCCGAACTTGAGTTATATTCGAGTTTGGGGTTGTCGAGCGGTTGTTCGAATACCCGAACCCAAAAGAAAGACTTTGGGTGAGAAAGGCATTGACTGCATCTTTGTTGGATATGCCGAGCATTCCAAAGCATATAGGTTCTATGTTATTGAACCTAATGATTCTATAGCGATTCACACCGTTATAGAATCGAGAGATGTGATATTTGATGAGACTAGATTCTCTTCAATGTCGAGGCCAAAGGACATAGTTCCAAGTACTAGTGAAACTAGTGAGGTTGAAGAACAAGCAATTGTTCCAACCGACTCTCCGATGCTTCGAAGGAGCAAAAGAGGAAGGATTGAAAAATCCTTTGGTCCCGATTTCCAAGTATACTTGGTATAGGGATCGAGATATGAGATTGGATCCCAATTCCTTTACTGTTATAGTGTTGAGGAGGATCCAAAATCATTTGATGAGGCTATGAAGTCTCAAGATATTGCCTTTTGGAAAGAAGCAATACATGATGAGATGGACTCCATCATGGGGAATAATACTTGGGTATTATCGGACTTGCCACCGGGTTGCAAACCTTTGGGTTGCAAGTGGATCTTCAAAAGGAAGATGAAAGTGGATGGGTCAATCGACAAGTTCAAAGCTCAATTAGTGATCCAAGGTTTTAGGCAACGAGAAGGCATCGATTATTTTGATACTTATGCCCCGGTTGCAAGAATCTCCACGATTAGATTGTTGATAGCCTTAGCCGCTATTCACAATTTGGTGATTCACCAAATGGATGTCAAAACGGCATTCTTGAGTGGTGACTTGGAGGAGGAAGTTTACATGAAACAACTGGAAGGTTTTGTTATGCTCAGAATGGAGCATAAGGTGTGTAAACTTGTAAAATCATTGTATGGGCTGAAACAAGCACCCAAACAATGGCATCAGAAATTTGATGAGGTTATCTTGTCCAACGGCTTTATGATAAAGCAAGCGGACAAGTGTGTATATAGCAAATTTGATTCATCCGGTAACGGTGTAATCATTTGCTTATATGTTGACGACATGTTGATCTTTGGCACCAACCAAGATCAAGTTGGGAAAACCAAAGAGTTTTTGTCGTTAAGTTTCTCCATGAAAGACATGGGAGAGGCGGAGGTGATTCTTGGTATAAGGATCAAGCGTGAGAACAAAGGGATTGCAATTACGCAATCTCATTACATTGAGAAAGTATTAAAGAAATTTAATAGCTTTGATTGTTCTCCGGTGAATACCCCATGGGATCCGAGTGTGAAGCTTTTTGCCCAATTCGGGTGAAGCGGTGTCACAAATCGAATACTCAAAGGCTATAGGATGCTTGATGTATGCCATGACAAGCACTAGGCCGGATATCGCATTTGCCATAGGAAAGTTGAGTAGATATACTAGTAATCCTAGTATTCATCATTGGCAAGCGATAAGACGAGTATTCAAATACTTGAAGAAAACCATTGATTATGGTTTGTCATATGTCGGATTTCCTTCGGTTTTGGAGGGATATTCGGATGCAAGTTGGATTACCAATTTGGAAGATCACTCTTCCACGAGTGGTTGGGTATACTTGCTTGGGGGAGGTGCCATCTCTTGGGCTTCCAAGAAGCAAACTTGCATCACGAGTTCGACTATGGAGTCGGAATTTGTGGCATTAGCCGCTGCCGGTAAAGAGGCGGAGTGGCTAAGGAATTTGGTCAATGAAATTCCATTATGGCCGAAACCAATATCACCAATTCTATCCGTTGTGATAGTGAGGCTACTTTGGATAAAGCTTATAGTCAAGTGTAAAATGGCAAGTCTAGACACTTAGGTGTTAGACATAGCATGATTCGTGAGCTAATCACGAATGGGGTGATTTCGGTTGAATTTGTTCGGTTGCAACAAAATCTAGCGGACCACTTGACGAAGGGGTTAGCTAGGAACTTGGTTCACAAGTCGGTGATAGGGATAGGATTAAAGTCCATCTAAATCTCTAACGGTGAGATACCTAATTCCCTTCTAATACAACGTTAGAAGCTGAATTCAATGGGAAAGCTCACTTTAAGGGATTGGAGCACGAGATGATCATCCCACGGTTAGTGCTCGGTACTGTAAGTGAAGGAGGTAATTGTTCTTTTGGAAAAATGCATGTGCAGGTGCATGAGGAAAAGAACTACCTATATGAGTGGGAAGTGTGGCCGCTTCAAGAAGCTTGGACTTGGCTTTGATGCACTCACGAATGGATAAGGACACATGGCCTGTATAGTGTCAAGGTTATACTTTAGAGAGTCTTTTTAAATTCATGTGTATGTTATTTTCTGGTAATCAAATGGGTTAACGGGTTCAATCCATAGGACACCCGGATTCTCGAGTATTTGAAATGTGTAATGTACTAAGATGGAAATTCAATCTTTTAGATATTTTCATTTATGCATGAGTTTGTTTACCTGTATTGTACTTTTATTTTGTGAATCAAGGATTGCACTAAAATGGGGGAGGAATGTTGGTGATTTTAGTGAAATCATCGGTTCATTTTGTGTAGTTGGATTCACAAAGGTAATAATGGAGTTGTTAGCTAAGCTATAACATGAGTTAGGAGGTGTGGAGTGCACACTCGTGTAAGCTAACTAGAACCCGGGATTGTTGGACGGTTAAAATCGACAAGTTACAAAGTGGTTTCTTGAGCTGGGTGTCGGGGCCAGTTCTGGCGCCAGTTGGCTAGCGCGGAAAGTAGCGCCAAGCTCTGGAATGTTGCCCGCGCTCTTTGTGGCGCCAGTTGGCTAGCGCCAAGTTTGGCGCCAAACTCTGGAATGTTACCCGCGCCCTTTGTGGCGCCAGTTGACTAGCGCGGAAAGTAGCGCGGACGTCTGGACTGGTTTTCACATTTGTAACTGCCGTCATTAATTCCGCAATCAATCTCATTAAGTGGGATATTATTACCAGTATCAATATAGGTTGGTTACAATTCTCTAAAGGTGTATATATATGGATCGATTTCTGCCATAATCGATACACTGAAAATCAGAGATTATCCTCGAGAGAATTTCGTGATACCCGGGCAGATAGGGTCGAAATATCTCTTACGGAAAGCGAGCTCTACGCGATCTCTAGTTATATCCAAGTTATTATAATCACCTTTTTCTTATCTCTTTCACGAACCCAATACACCGAATCCCCCAACAATTTGCTACCTGGAGACTACCCACTCCTAATCCCCCTAAATCAAGGTTATTTAATATCGTGTCCTATTTTATCCAAGGCCATTTTTTATGAGAGCCAGATCCACCCCCCCCCCCCCCCCGAAAAAAAAGCTTTACTCACACTCTCAATAATATGGATGACACGAGCTGGCGCGCGAAAAAGGGAGAAAAAGTATAGAGCTAGACCACCAAGAACTACCCACCGAGTTCTCCAACTCTGAAGCTTTGATTTAAATTTCTCAACAATTTGATTCCGGTTGTTAATCTTGTTCATATTTTTACCCACGGAAGCCCAAGATAAGTAAACGGGAGAGAACAACAACCCATCTCAATAGCCAACTCCATATAATTTACTTTTCTCGCATTAATTTTCAGCCCCGAAGCTAATTGGAAGCACTTCAAAATACCCATCAAAATTCGAATATTGTTATTATCCCATTGCCCAAAAAAGATCGTGTCGTCGGCAAATTGAAGATGAGAGATAATGACAACATTTTGTCCAATCGAGACCCCTTTAAAGATCCCACGACTTAACGCTTTTTGCATCATCACGTTTAGCACTTCTCTGGCAATAAGAAAAAGTAAATGAGATAATGGATCACCTTGTCGCACCTAAATATGAGAAGTATGAGAAGTGGATCTGAACTGTTGATCACTTATAATCAACCCCCCCCCCAATGAAATGCGACTTAGAAGGGAATTGATTTGGTGCATCTCGATGCATCTTATCTTGGTGTATCTCATCCTAATGTGCATTTATTTCTCATACGACGGTTGATAACCACTTCTCACGTTAACCTTGACTTCTCACCAGAACCCAAAATCTTAAAAGAACACAAGATGAACCGTTCCTAGGGTACACCACGTAGAAGAAACCCTTAGGTTCAAGCCCTTAGGCACAAGCCCTTAGGTTCAAGCCATTAAGCAAGTTAAATGATATAAAATAGAAGGGTAAAACCCTATATATACTAAGACCTCAAAGGGTTTTGAGGTGAATCCTACCGAGGTGGGATCAGAATTTCTCACTAAAGTCATTACTACTTTTTTTCTTTGCTTCGCCATCTTTTGGAACATATATAATTATAATAATTGTTTTTTATTATATTTAGATAATTATATAATATAATAAAATAATAATTTTACATTATATTTATAAATTATAATACAAAGTTAATTATATAAAAAAATATATTTGAGTATCTCACGAGCTTATTGAGTCGAGTATCAGATGGCCCGACTCGACTCGTTAGTATATTGAGTTCCAGTTGAGTGTTGACCGAGTTTTGACCGAGTCGGTCTCGTCTCATTTACAAATCAAATACAACCCATGTATTTGTTGCATCCCTTACAAACCAATCTCCACCCTTGATCTCAATCCTTTTTTTCCTTTTCTATACGAACGGGGTATTAAGGTAATAACATAATTAGGTTTTATTTAAGTAATGTATTTTTATAAAAGTATAATTATGAATATGATTATCATTTAAGATATTTTCCTAAAATCAAGCATATGCTTTCTATACTCTTTATCCTGTATGCGTGTATTTTTTATTCGCATGCTTCTTTTTTCTTTTAATGGTGTTCTTGGTAGATTCTACAGAAGACATGCATCCGTAAACAATGGTTGGAGAAAACTATGCAGACGATGAAGACATGCCATGGTTGTGTGTGTGTGTGTCGGTCGGTAAATGTTTCAAAACCTCGATCTTAAGTTCTGGTTCATTTAGCAGAAATGGATGACATTAACAAATGATAGGTAACCACAAGAGTTGTGGCGTTGTGGTTACTGGTTAAGGCCCTAGGGGATGTGGTGGAATATCCCATCTGTCCAGTGTTCGAATCCAGGCGTATACATCGATTGTGGCCACTGTGGTTTAATCAGGGTTGGTGTCTTACAGTCATAATTTGCCAAGGGATTAGTCTAGGCATAGCCTAGGACACCCTTCCAAAAAAATAACTGGTAGGAAAATCATATGCTTTCATATATATGCACATTATTCACATATGCACACGAATAATAAGACGTTTCATATATTGTAACGTCGTGTTTTCATCAATGAGCTAATACTCGTCGAGTCCTAATTTTGATTTATGTTTGGTGTTAGCTGTAAAATTACAAATCATCACCTTATTTTCGAGCCTTGCATTCAACCTTGTGAAAATAGGCAGATTTGGACGTGGTACCGTTTGTGCGAAAGTGACATGCGATTGTGCCACTAGGCACTTTCGCCGATCACAATCGCTGGCAAGGGGGGGAACTTGTGGAACAAATCCAACGAGAGTGACATCGATTGTGCCTTTGGGCACTTTTGCGTGACAATCGCGAATATTGTACCGAGACCTCGGGGGGGAGTCGGCGAGAGTGCCGGCGATAGTGCCATTAGGCACATTCGCCGGACACAATCGCATGTGTGCTCTGACGTGTATAAAACCCCTTTTCTCGAATCTTAAATCATTTACTCTCATTCCTGCCCTATTTTCTTAGCACTTTAAGGCGATTTTCACCCTCCAAAACCTCCCTCTCCTTAAATGCAAGCCTACACTTTTTGGATCATCAAGGGTTCTTTTGGAAGCATTTATTGTGAAGTTCAGGTTGCAATCCAAGTCTTTCATTACAAGATTCGTCTCTCCAACTTTTAGGGATTTCTACTATTTTCTAGGTTTTGTTCTAAAAACTAGATTGTGAGTTTTCTAACCCTTGTAAAACTAGATACATGTCAATATTTTGTATTTATATTCATCCTACTTTTTTTTATGCAAATCCTAGTTTTTACAAAGGAGTATTTAACATTTTGAAGTGTGTTTATGGTTCTTGGTGTTGGAAAGGCTATATTTTACCAAGTCTAGAGATTATATAAGTTATATTCATGGAAAATGACGTTTTATGGCTTAACTTCATAAATGACCAATTTAGAGTTTTGACCCAAGAGTTAATAATTTATTTATATGACGGTTGAGTATGTACTTGGTGAATCATGGCTTAATTAATTGTCTTGTTGCACGTATAAATTATGGTATCGGATTATTGGACACAATTATGTGGTAAATATGTGCCTAAATGGGTAGATGAGCATTTTGAATTATTGTGAGAAAGTTCCTTATGATGGAAATGGAAATTGAACCATGTGTTGCCTTTGACGACATTGAAATTGGGTTCTACACCCTCATGTGCCTTGTGGCCTATTCGGACTTTGAATGAATCAAGGTAAGTATACACTATGAGGACATAGTCTTGGGTGCCACCGTGCGGGTATGTGCCTAGACCTCCGCCATTTGGGGCAATGCCTTCGTTGTAACCCCGAATATGTCGGGCCTTTTGGTGTCACTCTTAGTAGTTGACACTAAGGTATCTCGACTCTTTGGGTGAAATTTACTTGGTGTTATGGGTCTCCCTCATTGATTTCAAATACGATTGTGAAGATTGGAATAATTGTTCTTTATGTATAATCCTTGCATGTTATTACCTATTCAAGCCCACTAGGCTTTTGGCCTAACACTTGTTTGGTGACGACGTGTATCTCAGGGTCTAGCGGAGCCGTCATCAAGAAAGCTTAGGCGGGATAGTGTGAGCTTGGGAAATTGCTTTTGGTGTGCCATCGTTGGAGAATATAACTTGGATTAGAGATGAAACCCTTTTTGTAATCTTATTTCTATTTTAGAAACTAGATTAGTTGGTTGTCGTTTATTTCCGTGAAAATTACTATTTATAATTAAACAGGCGTTTGATATTTCCCCATTTTTGTGGGGAGGCTCACGCTTTGGAATTTATATACCACTTCTTCCGTTTTATGGAAGTTTTTGTTTATCCCAATTTTTTGGGTGTTACATATATGCAACATAACATATGAACAGGGTGGCGTAGAAGAACCATGTGGAGTTCAAGTTGGTGGAGTGATTGTAGGTGGTGGAGTTGGGGTGGTGCAAGGGGGTGTGCCTGAGAGATTAGGGAGAATCGCGTGTTTTGTGGTGTGCTCAACTGTCGTCGGAGATGGAATAGAAGAATCGGCCCAGATTTGTATTTCCTAATTTGAGATATGTTGCGTTCTACCCAATTTACCCCTCACGTGCTATTTTTTCATTTTTGGTAACTATAGTTCATTAATTTACAATCCATACCCTTTTAATATAGACCATTGGATGAGAAAATGGAAGGATATGGTTGGTTTGTAAGGGGTGCAACATATGCAAGGTTTGTATTTGAATGAGCCTATATATATATATATATATATATATATATATATATATAAATTGTAATATCCGGGGTTCAAATGGGAAGATTTGAGAATTTAGGGAGAAATGTTAAGAGGCTAAGACTTTAGGGGCTGGTTTGTAAATTTGGGAGAAGGTATAAAATCCTTGTTTTGGGCACAAAACCCTAGATTTTTACCATTTCTCACTTGGTGCGGCTAGAGCAGAGAAGAAGAGGAAGCTTGCATTGGTGATTTCTGGGAAGGAAGAGATTCTTCACTAACCAATTCTAGGTAATCTCTAATGTTTCCATGTTATTTCTCTGATTATTTGTCGAGTTTTGCATTTGGGCAGTAGATAGATAGTTGGGGATTGTAACTCTTTAATGAAAGAACCCAACCAATGATTTGGGGTTTGAGATTAAGGGACTTGTTCATGTTGAAATCAATATTGTCTGTTTGGTCTGTTTTCCCTTGGCTATCTCGTTGTCCTAAAATCATTGGGAATCTTGGGTCCAAGGAATTAGAACTTAGAACATGCTCGTATCCGAAATTGCACCAGACCAGAGGTTTCCGGGTGAGTTCCCGGTTAGCAGGAGCTTTCGGACAGCATGAGTCCGAATAGCTTCGGAATCCGATAGAAGTTCCTGGGTAACTGTTTTCGGGCATTCCCGGATAGAATATCCGGATAATGGGGTTTCCGGATAGAATATCCAGATAATGGGGTTTCCGGATAGAATATCCGGATAATGGGTTTTCCGGATAGAGTTTCTGGAAGAGATGTCTGGATAGTGTGGTCCGGTAAGTAGCATCCGGATAGGGTAGTCCGGGAAGTAGCATCCGGATAGTGTAGTTCGGGAAGTAGCGTCCACACAGTGTAGTCCGATAAGTAACATTTTGACAGTGTAGTATCCGGGAGTGGTGTCCGGTCTGGTATCCGATTAGCTCATGTTTCTCATCCATTTACTCAAGTATTTCCTTTGGAGGTCAAGAGTGATAGAAAGACCAGATCCAACGCAACAGGTGAGTTTTCTAACTAAATACGTGTTTTAACGTGACTTCAGAAGTAAGGAATATGAAATGGTTTATTTATGTTGTATGATGATGTGTTTGGAAAGTTAGTTTAAAGTGTATGCATACATTGTTGATAGATGTGAATTGGCTAAGTCGGGGGGTGTGGCCTGCCAGTGCTCATACCGGGGGTGTCCCGTTTATGCCATGGGAGGAGTGACCCAGTAAGGCAGTGTGAGACTGACACGTTGTCACTTCCGAGTGAGTTCAGTGTGCCATTTACATGTGTGGTTTTTATATGAAAGATTTGTTTAAAGTTGTTGCTTATAAATGTTATGAAGTGTTTTAAATATTTGATAATGAGACTGTTGTCACTAGAGGGAGCTCACTAGACCTCATGGTCTAACCCTCGCTTTTCCAAAACTAAACCTTTTTCAGGGAAGTCGTTGGTAGGAGGCTCTGGGAAGGGCAAAAGGGAAGAGTTAAGGCGTGGATGCTGTTAGATGATAGTTAATTTTCCAGTTGTCTTTTACACTTTTAGTTTATATTCTTAGTTGTGTATATGTTGTTTCCGCAAACCTAGTTTTGAGACAGTTGTATTTGCGAAAATTTTGGGACCCCTTTGGGCTGATTAATATTCAATGTTATGTATTGCTTTATATTTTGTTTGGGTTGTTACAATTGGTATCAGAGCCATAGTTTAAGGGATTTGGGTGACCGGATGGGCCTAGACTTAAACTGTGGGCGTAGAAATCACAACTGAGAATTAGGAAAGCGTTAGGAGAGCACTATAATAGGGATAAGACTAATAGGGTAGCGAGGACAGTCATGTAAGGTAGATTCGAGGTTACACCTAGCCAGTGTAATTGCGAATTTACAGGTACATGTACGTGCTTAATTTGCCTTATTATTCTGGAGCTGTAGTCTTGAGTTATTTATTTTGGCGTACTTCAGTAATCAAGAATGTCTGAAAGAACTTTAAGGAGTAGTTCCGTGCCGGTGGTGGGTACAATTCCGGTTGCGGGAGAGATTCGTTTGGAGGAAATTTTGGAGGAGGGACCAGTGGATCCTCCGAGGCGGGCGGCCACCCGCGGAAGGGGCGGAGGCCGAGGAAGAGGGCGGGGAAGACCGCCGCTGCGATCTACCTCCCAGGCGGTGGGGGCTGGCTTGGCAACTCGAGGAGGGAAAAAGATGTCGACCACCCGTCGGGCTAAGAGTGTGGGAGCACCTGAAGTGCGTGAGCCTTTCCATCAGGAAAGTACCGCCTCGGTAGGCGGTGGGAGTCAGTCGAATAGCCCGAGGAGAAACCGGAACCAAGCGTTTATGACTGAGGAAAAGTTTACTGCTGAAATGGGAAAACTGCAAGAGACTCTGTAAGCATTGTTGGAAAATCAGGTTAAGACTACGTCGGGGGGACGATCTAAGAGTGGGAACGAGACAAAGACCGAGGCGTCTAGCCTACCTCCGACTATGGTGGGAGATCATTCGCTGTCGACTCCGTTCGTGGCTAGTGAATCGAAGACAACAAAAGGATGTACATTTAAGACTTTTGTGTCGTGCAAACCTCGATATTTCAGCGGGAAGCGCAATCCAGTCATGGCTCTGAGATGGACTCGTGAGATGGAACTAGCTTTCGACACAAGTAAGTGTGCTGAGGAAGACAATGTGTTGTTTGCCATGTCTATGCTGAAGGAAGATGCCATCTTTTGGTGGGATGTCGAGACTGGTGGTAAGGGTTCAGAGATAGCAAAGACAACTACCTGGGAGTTGTTCACTAAGAGGTTCAAAGCTCAGTTTTGCCCGGTGGCGGCCGTTAAGAAGCTTGAGGAGGAATTTATGGGGTTGGAACAAGGGACAATGTCAGTACAAGAGTATACGTCAAAGTTTATTGAGAAAGATCGATTTGCCAAACTGTATGGACCAACCGAGGAGAGGCGCATAGAGGGGTACATCTGGGTATTGATGAGCAGTGTGAGAGAGTTGGTTCAGGTAAAGGATCCCGCTACTTTTCAAGCTGCGGTAGATACTGCGGAACTCACAGAAAAAGAGAAGAACAGGCAGATGTCAGAGCGAGTCGGGGATAAGCGGAAGTGGGAAGGGCCGAATCGTGATGTTAAGAGGCCGAATGCTCCTAGACCCGAGCTACGGGTGGGACCCAGAGCAGGAGAGAAACCGTGTGGGAAATGTAACCGGATGCATCGGGGGGAATGTTTGGCTGATAAGGAAGGGTGTTTCAAGTGTGGGAAGGCTGGGTACATGGCACGGGATTGCCATAGTTCGAGATCATGTTATCAGTGTGGTTCGCCAGACCATGTCAAAATGGACTGTCCGCAGCTAAGGAGGGGATTTGCTGGTGGATATAGCGGTAATAGTGGTGGAAGGGACGGAGATAGAAAGGTGGAGCCTGCTCGCGCGAAGGCGAGGGCTTTCCACATGTCGGCAGAGGAAGCGGTGAATACGCCAGATGTGGTGACAAGTATCTTCCTTATTGACTCGACTTTTGCTAAAGTACTGTTTGATTCGGACACCAATCGTTCTTTTGTGTCACCGAATTTTATTCGGAAATTGCAAGTGAAACCAAAGAGGTTGAACTTTGGGTTTGAGGTAGAGGTTGCGGATGATAGTCGAGTCTGGGTGAAGGAGGTCTATGAGGGGTGTAGCATTGATGTAGATGGTCATTTGTTTCCTTTGCGTTTGTACCCTATGGGTATGGGGGAGTTTGATGTGATTATAGGAATAGACTGGTTAGCGGATAACGACGCTAACATTGTATGTAATAAGAAGTTAATTCGTATCGCCTTGCCTGATAAGAAGGAAGTAGTAATCTATAGGGATCGTCAGGATAGAAAGTCGTGTATGATAACCTATGATGAAAGCTAGGCGAAGTTTGGGGAAGGGATGTCTGGGGTATTTAGCCTACGCGCTAGATGCTAAGAAAGAGAAGAAGGGAGTGGAGGATGTGCCTATAGTAAGTGAGTACCCGGAAGTGTTTTTGGATGACTTGACAAGTCTACCCCAGATCGTCAAGTAGAGTTTAGAATAGATTTGATGCCTGGAGCGGCACCGACTATCTTCTGGCACCAGCAGAAATGAAGGAGATGATGACGCAGCTGTAAGAGCTACTCGACAAGGGTTTCATTCGTCCGAGCTCATCGCCTTGGGGAGCGCCGGTACTATTTGTTAAGAAGAATGATGGGTCTATACGGATGTGCATAGACTATCGGGAGCTCAACAAGGTAACAGTTAAGAACAAGTACCCGCTTCCAAGGATTGATGACCTCTTCAACCAGTTGCAAGGTGCAAGCTATTTCTCGAAGATAGACCTAAGATCAGGTTACCATCAGCTGAAGGTGAGAAAGGAAGACGTGCCTAAAATGGTCTTTCGCACAAGATATGGACACTACGAGTTTTTAGTTATGCCCTTTGGCCTGACTAACGCCTCAGCAGTGTTCATGGACTTAATGAACAGAGTGTGTAATTCGTTGTTGGACAAGTGTGTAATCGTCTTCATTGACGACATTCTGATCTACTCCCGATCCCGTATTGATCACGAGGAGCACCTCCGGGCGGTTTTGGAATTGTTGAAACGCGAGAAGTTGTACGCTAAGTTCTCAAAGTGCGAGTTCTGGTTGAGGGAAGTACAATTTTTATGTCACGTGGTGTCGGCGGATGGTATCAAAATGGACCCGGCTAAGATCGAAGCGATTAAAGATTGGAAGCCACCAAAGTCGCCATCAGAAGTAAGAAGTTTTCTTGGGTTGGCGGGCTACTACCGGAAGTTCATTCAGGACTTCTCTCGAATAGCCACACCATTGACCGCATTGACGAGGAAGAACGTCAAGTTCATTTGGACCGAAGCTCAGGAGGCTGCATTTGAGAAGTTGAAGGAAATTCTGAGCAACGCTCCAATTTTTTCGTTACCAGATGGATCTGAGGGGTTTGTAATTTACAGTGATGCATCCAAGTTTGGGTTAGGGTGCGTACTGATGCAAAATGGAAAGGTGATCACTTACGCGTCTCGACAGTTGAAAGATCACGAGAAGAGCTACCCTACGCACGACATGGAGCTAGCGGCGGTAGTGTTCGCTTTAAAGATATAGCGACACTACTTTTATGGAGGTAAGTGCCAGATCTACACCGATCACAAGAGTCTTAAGCATCTATTCGATCAGAAGGAGTTGAACATGAGACAGAGGAGATGGATGGAGCTGCTGAATGATTATGACTGTGAAATCCTTTACCACCCGGGTAAAGCAAATGTGGTAGCCGACGCATTGAGTCGGAAGGAACGAGGGGAATCGACTAGAGTGGTAGCCTTCAGGATCGAGGTGACTTCAGGTCTCCTGGATGAGATCAAGAAGTCTCAAGAGGAGGCGTTGCTAGAAGGAAATGTAAAGAGTGAACGAATCGTTGGAGTTACGTCCTTGCTTAGTGTCAACAGTAGTGGGTTGAGGTGCTTGAAGGACCGGGTGTGGGTTCCTAAGTTGGGGAACCTTAGGATAAACATTCTGGAAGAAGCGCATAAGTCGCGATATTCGGTACACCCGGGGACGAATAAAATGTACTGGGACTTAAGGCAGTTTTACTGGTGGCCAGGAATGAAGAAGGACATCGCCCACTTCGTGGAACGATGTGTGACGTGCCTAAAGGTTAAAGCAGAACACCAACGGCCATATGGGGAACTTCAATCTTTAGAGATACCAATGTGGAAATGGGATAACATAACCATGGATTTTGTCACGAAGTTACCAAGGACTCCAAAGGGTCGCGATGCAATATGGGTGATTGTGGATAGTCTCACCAAGTCAGCGCATTTTCTACCAATTAGAG
This sequence comes from Saussurea involucrata, assembly GCA_033807775.1. Classification (NCBI taxonomy): domain Eukaryota; kingdom Viridiplantae; phylum Streptophyta; class Magnoliopsida; order Asterales; family Asteraceae; genus Saussurea; species Saussurea involucrata. Next base: position 78,839,723 of record CM066318.1, on the reverse strand, counting down.
AATCTAATCCGCTAGAAAAGTTAGCAAGGTTATATATTAATGAGATCGCGTCTAGGCAGGGAGTGCCACGATTTATTGTGTCCGATCGTGATAGTCGGTTTACATCATCGTTTTGGAGAAGTCTTCAGCGAGAGTTGGGCTCGCAACTGAAGTTGAGCACATCATATCATCCCCAAACGGATGGTCAGAGCGAAAGAACTATTCAAACGTTAGAGGATATGCTCCGAGCATGCGTGATTGATTTCAAGGGTTCTTGGGAAGTACATCTACCTTTAATAGAATTCTCATATAACAACAGTTACCATGCGAGTATCCAAGCGGCACCATTCGAAGCCTTGTACGGACGGAAGTGTCGGACGCCGTTGTGCTGGAACGAAGTGGGGGAAAGACAGTTAGCGTGTTTTGTGGTGTGCTCAACTGTCGTCGGAGATGGAATAGAAGAATTCGGCCCGGATTTGTATTTCCTAATTTGAGATATGTTTCACGTGCTATTTTTTTCATTTTTGGTAACTATAGTTCATTAGTTTACAATCCATACCCTTATAATATAGACCATTGGATGAGAAAATGGAAGGATATGATTGGTTTGTAAGGGGTGCAACATATGCAAGGTTTGTATTTGAATGAGCCTATATATATATATATATATTGTAATATCTGGGGTTCAATGGGATGATTTGAGAATTTAGTGAGAAATGTTAAGAGGCTAAGACTTTGGGGCTGGTTTGTAAATTTGGGAGAAGGTATAAAATCCTTGTTTTGGGCACAAAACCCTAGATTTTTACCATTTCTCACTTGGTGCGGCTATAGCAGAGAAGAAGAGAAAGCTTGCATTAGTGATTTCTGGGAAGGAAGAGATTCTTCACTAACCAATTCTAGGTAATCTCTAATGTTTCCATGTTATTTCTCTGATTATTTGTCGAGTTTTGCATTTGGGCAGTAGATAAATAGTTGGGGATTGTAACTCTTGAATGAAAGAAACCAACCAATGCTTTGGGGTTTGAGATTAAGGGACTTGTTCATGTTGAAATCAATATTGTATGTTTGGTGTGTTTTCCCTTGGCTATCTCGTTGTCCTAAAATCATTGGGAATCTTAGGTCCAAGGAATTAGAACTTAGAACCTGCTCGTATCCGAAATTGCACCAGACCAGAGGTTTTCGGGTGAGTTCCTGGTTAGCAGGAGCTTCCGGACAGCATGAGTCCGGATAGCTTGGGAATCCGGTAGAAGTTCCCGGGTAACTGTTTTCGTACATTCCCGAATAGAATATCCGGATAATGGGGTTTTCGGATAGAGTTTCCGGAAGAGATGTCCGGATAGTGTGGTCCGGTAAGTAGCATCCGGATAGGGTAGTCCGGGAAGTAGCGTCTGCACAGTGTAGTCCGGTAAGTAACATACGGACAGTGTAGTATCCGGGAGTGGTGTCCGGGTCTGGTATCCGGTTAGCTCATGTTTCTCATCCATTTACTCAAGTATTTCCTTTGGAGGTCAAGAGTGATAGAAAGACCCGATCCAACGCAACAGGTGAGTTTTTCTAACTAAATACGTGTTTTCACTTGACTTCAGAAGTAAGGAAGGAATATGAAATGGTTTATTTATGTTGTATGATGATGTGTTTGGAAAGTTTGTTTAAAGTGTATGCATACATTGTTGATACATGTGAATTGGCTAAGTCGGGGGGTGTCCCGTTTATGCCATGAGAGGAGTGATTCAGTAAGGCAGTGTGAGACTGACACGTTGTCATTTTCGAGTGAGTTCAGTGTACCATTTACATGTGTGATTTTTATATTAAAGCTTTGTTTAAAGTTGTTGGTTATAAATGTTATGAAATGTTTTAAATATTTGATAATGAGACTGTTGTCATTAGAGGGAGCTCACTAGACCTCATGGTCTAACCCTCGCTTTTCCAAAACTAAACCTTTTTCAGGGAAGTCGTTAGTAGGAGGCTCTGGGAAGGGCAAGGAGAAGAGTTAAGGCGTGGATGCTGTTAGATGATAGTTAATTTTCCAGTTATCTTTTAGACTTTCAGTTTATATTCTCAGTTGTGTATAGGTTGTTTCCGCAAACCTAGTTTTGAGACAGTTGTATTTGAGAAAATTTTGGGACCCCTTTGGGCTGATTAATATTCAATGCTGTGTATTGCTTTATATTTTGTTTGGGTTGTTCCATATATATATATATATAGGGAGAGATCATTTGAAAACCACTCTTAAAATGCAAACCAATGCCAACCAATCAAAAAAAATCTTTTTCTTTTTTGGTTTTTATTAATGTAATGGGCATAATTGACATTTTGTTTAGAAAGTTTTAAATTAGGCAATTATCCATTTTCTGTTTTTTTAATTTCACGATTTTATAACTGTCTATTTAGGGAGTTATTATTTTTTGAACAAATCCAAATAAAAACTAGATGAAACACCAACCGTTTAAGGGTTGAGTTTTTTTTTAATATTATATGCATTGCCTTTTGGTTTTAGTGTACGTTTTTTATTTTATTTTGTAGGTGTATGAATTTAGTCTAAACCATTTTGGTTTTATACGGCTTCCTATAGGTATTGCAATGATGGCATTCTACTGCCCTATAGTAATTATTGTTTTGGTTTTCTAACTTTTCTTGAAAGGACTCCTTTTACACTGCCAAATTCTATCCTCTCACCATTTTGATGGGGTTTCATGAAAAACATTTATCAAATTAAGTTTCCTCCATCTTCTTCAACGTCCTCCTTCGATCTCCATATTTTGCTCATCAGGTTTTCATTAAACAATCTCATGGTGTGTTCATCATCTTTCATCATGTTTCATGAAACATGCTCGTTTCTTCACCATTTGCAGCCATGTTTCATGAATTTCATCATGTTTTATCAGGTTTTCACTAAACAACCTCATTGTGTGTTTATCCTTTTTCCTCGTGTTTCATGAGACATGCTCTGTTTCATTACCATTTGCAGCCCTGTTTCATAAATTTCATCATGTTTCATGAAACACTATCCTGTTTCATTACCATCCATCATCCCTTTTCACGATAAAATAATCGGAAAACCGTCAATAAGGGTTGAATGTTACATCCATTTAGACGGATCATTCTCGATGAAATACTAGAAGATGATCTTCCAATCTTGGTACCCATAATGCAAACTTTAGATTCAAATATATCGTAGCCTGAAAACAAGGGATTTCATCCGGTTTCCAAATTTTAAATTGGAACATAAAAGTACCACTATAACCTCCAAATTCATATTTGTAATAACCAAGATCATTTTGGAAGGTTTTATAGTCTTGTGTTAAGTTTTATTAAAAATGGAAGTTGAGGGGGGGCTAGTTGGTAAATAAGGGATAGAGTATAAATGGGCACAAAACCCTATGTGGCCTTCTATTCCTGATTGTTTGGCGGCTGAATAGAGGAAGAAGAGAGAAAGATCAAGAAGGAGAAAGGGAGAAAGAAAGAAAGAGGAAAAAGGAGAGTTAAAGCTAGTGAGAAGAAAGAAATTTCAGATTATGGGAGAGGAAAGGAAGGTGTTCTTCATTCTCAATCAAACAGGTAATCTCCTCTTCATCTCTAATCTGTGGATTGTTATAAGATGTTTATCATTTGGGGTTTTGTTAAAAATTGAGTTTGAAACTAAATGGGAGAGATTAGGCATCAAATCGTGTTTTTTGCAGCTAAGGTTTCAGTATTAGTTGAGCTTAGTGATCTTAATATTATTGTTAATCTTTAATCCGTGAGATTTCTAGCGTATCTGTGATTTTCGGTCCAAAAAGGAGTCAGGTCGGCGTCCGGAAAGTCCTCTGGACGTCCGAACACGATGAACCGGTTGAATGTTTCCGGATGCGGAACTATCCGGATGAGAAGGGTACCCGGTAAGTGTTTGTCCGGTAAGTAGGAAGTACCCGGGATTTGGTGATGTCCGGAATGTTGTGTCGTCCGGAAAGGGTAGTGTTATCCGGGATGTTGTGTCGTCCGAAAAGTTGGGTTGTCCGAAAAGGGTTGTGTCCGGAAAGATGGATGATTAGCTTATGTTTTGTCTAACCATTCAGGGAAATCAATTGGGAGTCGGGAACTGACTAGAAAAGAGAAGTAAGAGCATTAGGTGAGTTTTCTAACTAAAATGCGTGACTTTTAACGTGTTTTCTAAAGCGAATACATGATGAGTAATGCCATGTTTATTTTTATGCTTTTAATTGCATGAAAGATGTTTAAAGTTGTATATGGGATGTATGCGTACATTGATTGAGATGTAAATTGGCTAAGTCGGGGGGTGTGGCCCGCCAGCTCGTGCCGGGGGGTGTGTCCCGTTTATGCCAGGGAGGTGTGACCCTATACGACAGCATGAGACTGACTCGTTGTCACCCTAGGGTGACTTCAGGGTGTCAATTTACGAGGGGCAGACCTTATTCCGTGAATGATTTTATATGAACAGATTTATGGATGATTTATATTGAAAATTATAAACTTTTTTTTAAATGTTTTGATAACTGTTAAGAGGGACTCACTAGACCTCATGGTCTAACCCTCGCATTTTCAAATTAAAACCTTTTCAGGGAAACAGGTAATGAAAGGCTCTGGCAGGTGAGCAGGGCGGTGAGCAAGAAAGCTCGATAGTGTAGCGACACTATAGTTCAGTTTAGTTTCATTCTCAGTTGTGTAGGTTGTTCCGCCAACCAAATTTTGGACGTTATGTAAGAAATTTTGGGTCACAATTTTGGGATATTCTATTTTATATGATTGGCATGTTTAAATTTGTTTGGGTCGTTACAATTGGTATCAGAGCCATAGTTTAAGGGATATAGGTGACCGGACGGGCCTAAACTTAAACTTTGGGAGTAGAAATTACAACTGAGAATCAGGAAATGCGTTAGGAGGGCACTATTGTATAAATAGGATTAATAAGGTGTCGAGGACAGTCATGTAAGGTAAGTTGGGATTACACCTGGCCAGTGTACTTGCGAGCTTACAGGTATATGTATGTTCTTAACCTGCCTTATTATTCCGAAGTTGTAGTCTTAAGCTAGCTTATATGTCGTATTCCAGTAATTTGGAATGTCAGTAAGATCTCTGATAATAGATTGAGACCCAGTATTGGGGAAGTATCGTAAAAGATCATTTATGTTGTGATGTATGTATACATCGTAGATAAGGAGTATTGTTTGGAAAGTTATGAGTCGTCTAGAGGTAGATCTTCGTGGGTTCGAAGATGGTGAGCTATTGCTTTTGAGTAAGACTCCTAGTTCTGGAGGGTCCCAATTCTAGAGATCGTGGGATAGATCAGTTGTGTTGGTAAGGGGGAAAGTGCCGAGAGCTTGAAAGCTTCAATTCAAGAACGGGTGGGAGATTAGAATCTCGACTCTTTAGTCGAGCTTTTCAGTGTCAGGATCAATAAAGGGAAGATATCCGTGGTGGATTGGAATATGTAGAGGTAGAAAGTGAGATGATTGGTCGAGACGAAAATAGTAGGAAATGGTTGAGTAAGTGGACCGTTGAATGTATGTATAGCAAGTCGTTGCAAGGCCGAGAGGGCGACCATTGGTAGAAGATAGAGTGCAAATGTTAAGTTGTGTGAGTAAAACGGTTGACCTTGTTTGAGTGAGTAGCCTTCATTTGCAAGTAGAGCTTCATGCATTGCGTTCTTGTGTGTGTTACATGAGTTTTCGTGATTAAAAGCAAATACGTAAATAGCAATTTCGGTCGGGATTGAGCCAGCATGTGCAAATGTGTACTTAAAGAAAGAGGCAATTCCATTTGCGTCGCATAATGAAATTTTGAGCTTAGCAATTTACAAAATACTTCGCAATTTTCATGATAAGTTAAATTGTTGCAAAAAGTCAAGAAAAATGTTTGCCAGCAAAACTTTTGTAACCAAACTGAGTATTGAAATGTCGATGTCATATAAATGAGGGGGAGAACCGACCGGTTTATTCCGTGTCGGTAATTTCTTTCTAAATTTTGTCGTATAAAACGATTTTCATTCAAAATGTTATTGTCGTAACAACGTCGTTTTGATTGAGTAAGATTGCGTTTTTACTTAAAGGTTGTGTGCGAACGATTCTCGAGATCGTTGTGCAGGGCATTAGAGTTATGAGAGTGTTGGGGTCATGTGTACCCAAATTGTTTCCAAGTGATATTTCTTTAAAATGATAAAGATGCGAAATGATTTATTTATCGTGTTGTCATGCATGAAGGATATGCACTCACTAGGTCGTAGATTATCACATTTTAAGATATGGAAGGATTCCGAGAGCTTAAAGGTGCTGGTCAACCAGGGTAGAATGTTTGTAGTTTTGGTACTGGTGTTCAGGAAGAAAGGTGAACAGTGGAAGAGTCAGAAGTGGACTTTAGTGTCAGTTGTATGAGGGTCTGTACCCTTGTTCGGTGACTGGAAATACAGTTGCCAAGGGACGGTTGTGTCCGGAGGAAAGACTAGAATTCATTTTAGCAACTCGATATGAGTAGTGTGGTGAAGTAGAAATGAAATATCCTCGACGTCGAATAAGAGTTTTAAGGTGATCTTGAAATATTGGCGTTATACGAGTAAGTTTGAGAGGAGGACGGCGGGATGTGAATTTGATTATGGCATGTGGGAAGGATTAGGTTCAGTAAGGGACTCTTGTTGAAAAATAGGTTAAGGAAGTAACAACATGTCGATTATTGACGTTGAAGTCGGCAGCTGTGAGGTCGAAGTCTTGAATCAGAAGGTTGAAGGACCACTTTGTAGGGGTGTTAAGATAGTGAAAGACTGCTGTTTTAGATAAGTGTTTTACTCACGAGGTGGATGGTTCGTAAATGATAAAGTAGTTAGCACAAACGAAGTGAGTGTATAGATTATGTCGATCTGGGAGAGAATGTGCCCGGGCTATGTAATGGTTTGGAATCGCAAAGAGCTAGCAAGAAACGAGTATGTTGAGTTAATTGGCAACTTGTAAGTTGTGGTTCAGCTAGAGTTGGGGAGAGACAAAGTAGCGGATAGACCCGGTTATTTATGCGGGAGAACATGAAGGTAAGTTTGAATTGTGTACGAATGACCACGAGGGACTCGGTCTGCAGTGTGATGTTATGGGAGGAGGATGTACGGGTGAGTAGTGGCATCAATTGCCAAGATAAAGGTGCCAGTCGTGTTGTAGTAATGTGAGGTTAGGAGGAGGAAGCATCAGGTGGAAGTCTTTTCGAGGATTTCGGACGAGGTGTGCGATTTGTTAATCAAATTGTTGGAGCGTGTGGTAAGTATGTTGGCTTTGTGATATGGCTATCATCGGAATAGAATGACGGAGCAGCAGTGGGTGATTACCCAAAGGAGGAGCCAAGTATTTTGACTATGTGTGTCGCTAAGTAAGTATATTCTTAGAACCAGTGGAAGTTTAAAGAAGATGATGTATGAGTTAGTCTAAAATGTGGTGTAGTGGAGGCGAGATATTTAAAGAATGTGTAGTAACTTCGATACTGGTGTCATTTCAAGATGACTTGGTTGATTGCCTTAAGTTAGAACTTTGGTGAAACTGTTTGATTATGTATTGTAATGAGAAGGTGTTAGTAGCATGTGGAAAGGACGGGAGAGAGAGGCAAGTAATGCTTGGTGGGCGGTGCTCCACGCTAACGTGGGGAGGTAAAGATCGTATGTCGGGTTAAGTAAGTAGGTTGGAAGTCGTAAGCTTGTCAGTAACACCAAAAGATGGAGTAAAGTGTGTAGATTTCCATCGATAAGTGTGCGAACTCCTGGAGAGAGTTTTGAGGGAGGGGATTGGTGTATGTTTTTGTGCAGGGAAGAAGTGGATAAGGCAGTTGAATGAGTTGAGATAGTACGTTGCGAGAAATGTTCAAACGAGTTAGTCATTCAGTAATAAGTTATTGGGAATGGTTTTGTGTGAGCGTGATTACTCCTCCTTGCTGAGTGAGGGTAACCGAAGTTATGTTGCATATGACTAAACGCTTGTGGCAAGCAGTGGGGAAATGATGAGTTTGTAGGATAAGTTCAATTTGGATAGGTGACCACTTCAATGAGAGATTATGGAAGTTTTCTGCTTTTGGTCACGTATAAGTGTGGAGTGAAAAAGGGGTGAGAACGTATGAATTAATTGTCGGGCTGTAGCCGATGTGATTCAGGAAGGGAGTATAGTCGGCTTAGTTGTGTGTCGATTTGAAGAAGTAATCTAGAAAATTTATGTACTCCGAGGAGGGAACTCCTAGGTGTGAGTTTGCCGGGATGTACAAGGTTGGTTTTGCGCCAAGTTGTCAGTGAGTGAATTTACCTGGTTGGAGATTCTCGTTGTTGTGGCGGGGAATTCCGTAAAGTTCTTTCTCTTAAGGAAGTAAAGATGTATGAGAGACCTTAATTAGACGAGTTTTAAAACCGTGAGTTCAGGTGTGGTCGGAAGCGAGCAAATTGAGGTGAGTCTGGCCTTGGTTTTATCCGGTATTTAAGCGAGATTAGTGTTCGAAGAGGGTACAAGTAATTAGTGCAAGATGACACGATTTAGCAAGTAGTGACTCGTCGAGGGCGGTTTCAAAGTATGGAGTGCGGTTATGTTTCCCATCAGAACGGTTTGGGGTGACCGAATAGAACTGAGCTGGTTGAATTGAAAACATAAGACTTTTGAGCCTGGAAGTTTGAGAGAAAGGATAAGGTGGACTAAGTCTGTGGATCCGTCGAAGTTATAAAAGTTGAATAGATAGTGCGCGATCTTGAAGTACACGATGGGATTTTGGAGAAGGAATTCATAGTGTGATGCACGTCTCTTTTGTGGAGAGCCGATATGGGAAATGAGGTGATGGCGACCTTGCAAGAAATACAGACGATAAGAAGTGTTTGTCAGATGCCGAGGTGGCTGTTCCTTTGGGGGACACCAGTATAGATGAGAGGTTGACTTAGGTAGGAGAATCGATTGAAGTCGTGAGCAGTAAGGTTTGCATAATGAGGAACAAGGAGGTTCGGCTAGTAAAAGTCCAGTGGAGGTATCATAAGGGGCGGGAGGCAGCGTGGGAAGTGGAAGCGGAGATGAGGTCCAGGTACCCCACCTCTTTGTTGATGGAATTCCGGGGACAGAATTCTTTTGAGGGGGAAGTATTGTAATAACCAAGATCATTTTGGAAGGTTTTATAGTCTTGTGTTAAGTTTTATTAAAAATGGAAGTTGAGGGGGAGCTAGTTGGTAAATAAGGGATAGAGTATAAATGGGCACAAAACCCTATGTGGCCTTCTATTCCTGATTGTTTGGCGGCTGAATAGAGGAAGAAGAGAGAAAGATCAAGAAGGAGAAAGGGAGAAAGAAAGAAAGAGGAAAAAGGAGAGTTAAAGCTAGTGAGAAGAAAGAAATTTCAGATTATGGGAGAGGAAAGGAAGGTGTTCTTCATTCTCAATCAAACTGGTAATCTCCTCTTCATCTCTAATCTGTGGATTGTTATAAGATGTTTATCATTTGGGGTTTTGTTAAAAGTTGAGTTTCAAACTAAATGGGAGAGATTAGGCATCAAATCGTGTTTTTTGCAGCTAAGGTTTCAGTATTAGTTAAGCTTAGTGATCTTAATATTGTTGCTAATCTTTAATCCGTGAGATTTCTATCGTATCTGTGATTTTCGGTCCAAATAGGAGTCAGGTCGGCGTCCGGAAAGTCCTCTGGACGTCCGAACACGATGAACCGGTTGAGTGTTTCCGGATGCGGAACTATCCGGATGAGAAGGGTACCCGGTAAGTGTTTGTCCGGTAAGTAGGAAGTACCCGGGATTTGGTGATGTCCGGAATGTTGTGTCGTCCGGAAAGGGTAGTGTTATCCGGGATGTTGTGTCGTCCGGAAAGTGGGGTTGTCCGAAAAGGGTTGTGTCCGGAAAGATGGATGATTAGCTTATGTTTTGTCTAACCATTCAGGGAAATCGATTGGGAGTCGGGAACTGACTAGAAAAGAGAAGTAAGAGCATCGGGTGAGTTTTCTAACTAAAATACGTGACTTTTAACGTGTTTTCTAAAGCGAATACATGATGAGTAATGCCATGTTTATTTTTATGTTTTTTATTGCATGAAAGATGTTTAAAGTTGTATATGGGATGTATGCATACATTGATTGAGATGTAAATTGGCTAAGTCGGGGGGTGTGGCCCGCCAGCTCGTGTCGGGGGGTGTGTCCCGTTTATGCCAGGGAGGTGTGACCCTATACGGCAGCATGAGACTGACTCGTTGTCACCCTAGGGTGACTTCAGGGTGCCAATTTACGAGGGGCGAACCTTATTCCGTGAATGATTTTATATGAACAGATTTATGGATGATTTAAATTGAAAATTATAAACTTTTTTTTAATGCTTTGATAACTGTTAAGAGGGACTCACTAGACCTCATGGTCTAACCCTCGCATTTTCAAATTAAAACCTTTTCAGGAAAACAGGTAATGAAAGGCTCTGGCAGGTGAGCAGGGCGGTGAGCAAGGAAGCTCGATAGTGTAGCGACACTATAGTTCAGTTTAGTTTCATTCTCAGTTGTGTAGGTTGTTCCGCCAACCAAATTTTGGACGTTATGTAAGAAATTTTGGGTCACGATTTTGGGATATTCTATTTTATATGATTGGCATGTTTAAATTTGTTTGGGTCGTTACAATTTTTTATTATTTTTTTGTATTAAATTAATTATGATATTAACATAATTTGCATCGTTACAGTTGTTTTCAAATGAAACCACCTATATATATATATATAGGGTCATTCAAGGGAGAACTCGGTTGTTTGTGATAATCGTGAGATCCAATCTCAACCACATATTAGTTTTAATCAATGGTTATTATTAAAAATATTATTTTTTGTAATTATCCTTTAATTTACAAAAAAAATTAAATTTATGGATAATATTTAGGGGTAAATTAGTCATGTTTGTAAATCTCTCTCTCTCCTCCTTCCTCTATCCGACGAACCTTATTCCGGTTAAACTTATTCCGGCGTACAACACTATGATACTCAAGAATTTCTAAATGATAACACAAACCGACCATGATACACGATGTGATATCGCTATGATACCCAACCTTACTCCGACCAAACTTATCCAGAGTATAACACTGTGATACCCAACCTTACTCAGAGCCAAACTTATTCCGGCGTGCAACATTGTGATACCCAATCTTATTCTAGCCAATACGTACAACACTGTGATACCCAACTTTACTCCGGCCAAACTTTTTCGGGCGTGCAATAGTGTGATACCCAAAAAATCTATATGGTAAGACACAAACCAACTATGATACTAAACTCAAGTTTTTTTGGATGAATAACGCTAAATTTTTAAACCTTGAATATATTTTCAATCAAGAACGTGAAGTTGTTGTATTAAGCTAAAGAGATTAGCTTCTTAAAAAGGGCGGCAAACTGTTGAGGTGGGGTGAGAGCTGCAAAGAGAAAGTGAAATACCTGCAGCTTATTCACAAGAATGGCTTCATTGGAAAACATGCAGCTCATTCACAAGAATGGTTAGGGAAAAAAACATTGACTTTTATATTGTAGAATGGATAAGATTTTAGGGAGATGAGTCAACCAAGATTATAGGGATGAGTTATCAATATGATTTCAGTTTTCACCCAATTGGTCCCACCCGTTGTGTATTCTATTATTTATACATTTTATTAAGTGATTAGGTAAACGGTCCCTTAGTTGATATGAATTGTGTGAACTTTTGTGATGCTTGGTGGTTGAGAGAGAAAGTTTACCTTAGGGTTTTATTTTGTTTTTATTTGACTATATTTATGAAACTGAAATTAAATTTATTAAATATTAAATAGATAAAAATGAGAAATCGACAAATTGGATGGCCGGGAACCAAATCCAAAACAATTTGATACTACTATCTGATAATCTGGTATCAAGTGAAAACATAAATCATTCAATAGAAACTTGAGTCCGAATTTCAAATCAATTGCATAATAAATTAGAAAACTTAATTAGGTATAACTTGTTATAAGTTAAGGCTAGTTTCCCCTAGCAAGCATTAACTCATATATTAATCCCATCTTGGTAAGTGGGGTTTATATATAGTAGCAGAGCATTATACTAGAGGCCAAATCACCCAAACCATATATTAACCCCTACTAGCCACTAGGTATTGGTAACCCCTTGTCGTGTTTGGTTAAGAGTGATGAGATAGTTAGTTACCATGAAAATTGAAAAGTGTGTTCCTTTATGTTAAATAACACAATTTTTGGATGGAATGTGATTGTGGAGAAACAATAAAAACCCAAATAAAAATATTTTGACCTAGCATTTGTATTATATGAATGAGATTTATCATTAGCTATGAAAAAGTAATTAAACCCTAATGTTGGGTTCTGGTGAGAAGTTGAGTTAACTTGAGAAGTGGTTATCAATGCATATTTGTTTTTTGGAACAACGGAACCGTTGGATGCATATATGCACCGGATCAATCCTCGTATCACGATTCATAGGTAGACTTGAGATTAAGGGTTCTTATCTACTTCTCACGTTTCTCACCTTAACTCAACTTCTCACATAATCATTCGCCTTAAACACTAACCCTATATATGATAAATGGGTATATGAGATTTTTGTGCTATATAACTTTCTTCACTAACTTGTTCTCTGTTTTCTTCACTAACTTGTTCCTTTCAATATTAGTTGGATGATAAGTTTCTTTAGAAAGTTTTATCTACATACCATAAATTTCAAACCTATAAGCCCTTCACATCCTACAAACTCAAAGAATTGGTTGATTTTTAGTTTGTATCAATGCCAACCTATACTAACACAAATTATATGTAGCTAATTAATTTGGTATATGTAACCCCCTTAAAATTGGAATGCGCAACTAACTTTAATTTCAATAAATTAAACTAAAAGATGATAAAATTTCTTCTACATATCATCCTTGAAAATACCTCAACTTTAAACATCACAAATTAAACAGCTAACAACTCTAGGCGGGTGTTACTAAACCCAAATAAAAGTTGCTAATCCCAAAAGTGCGGAAAACTTCGCTAAGCATCTCACTTCCCGTGCACTCTACTAGCACTCATCACTTCGCAGTGTAGCTAAAGTTATTCCCAACCTGAACCTGTTGCACATGCCGACAAATAAAAAGGTTAGGCTAACGCCTAGTGAGTTCAAGAGTTTACATCATGAGCAAATCATTTGATAAATCGACATCTTCAACTTAATAAATTATTTTCTAAAAGGGTTTGTATAAAAGACATCGACAACCCATTTTCCAAACGCACACAATTTCTAAGAGGAAAGCTTCCAATGAAAATCGTTTCTCTGCAAATGACTCAAATCCAAAACTCACATCGAGAGTTAATTAATAATAATTTCTCAAATAATCGCCACTGCGAATAAAACTCCAATAGTTAAAACTTAAAGGTTTTGAGCAAACCTACAACCACATGATATAGGCAACGGAAGCATATTTAAAATATCATCTATGGCAATACAAACTATGAACTTATAAGGATACATATGTTCTAGATAATTAACTACAAAAGAATGAACCAAGAATACTTACTTGTTTATTGTGATTGTCGAAAACCACAATGATGAATCAAACCTTTGATCTCGCTTCTTGGATGTCAAGGACCAATAGTATGAATCCCTCTAGTGGCTCACACTTAAGAACACCAAATGCCAACAATCAAGAAGAGGCTTAAACCCTAAACCCTTATTAGGGTTTACGATTTGGGAGAGAGAGAGGGGAGGTCGACGGCCACAAGCGAGAGATGAAAAACCCTTCTAGGGTTTGACCCTTGGCAGTTTATTTATAACCCCTCTTCTGCTTCTCGACTAAGTTATCTCTATTTTACAACTAGCCCCCTTGAACCGATAAGCTTGTTAAAACTATTTTAACCAATTATCATTTAGTCCCTGTACTTTATATAATTAATCTAATTAATTATATTGTAGCTTATAATTAATTTATCATCAAATGACAAATTAATAAACTAATTGCTTTAACTCCCTTTTATTCTTCTGATTGTTTATTTGGGTCTTAAGGGCAACCCAAAAGGACCCTGCTATTATTAGAAATATTACCAATAGTTAATGACTCTGGACACTATATCCAACAGTCTCCCACTTGGACAAGTTATTAACTCTATTTGGTTCAACACTTTCAAATAATCAGCAGAGAGCAAGCCATCTAATGCAGCTGCCGAACTCTGATAAAGATTCGGTTCTAAAATAAGTGATTTAATGTTCCTTTGTTCTACAAGATATCATATGAACCTGAGACATGGATAAATGTCTATCTCATGGATCAAGATTATATTTCCCGATTTCCGATATGTGTTGAATTGATCAGACTACTCAATTGAACACATCAATTCTAGTCAGGGTTTGGCCAAACACTTAATGTCAACACCAAATCATCGAGGGGCCCATGGATATCGCTTCTCCTGTTTAGGTAGAAGGAACAAATAAACTTTGACTACACAGTTCATTTCTACTCATCATATTATACATGGACATACACTGTATAGCTGCCAGTTACGGTCAGCGTTGGAGCACACCAAAGCATAACAGAATCCTAGAGCAAAACTCTATGTATCTTCGTTTGAAGAACATAAAATATTATCATCTCAAAATTACTCTGACTTAATCCATGAAGTAAACTTTTGAGTGCGGGTTGTTCCAATACCCAAATCACCATTAAGTACTCATGAGTGTTAGTTGCATTCTCTATGCTTCTAACACTCCATGACAGTCTTGAATCACTACTTACTTCCAGGAGTATGACTGACTGTGGAGGTTTAAGTAAATTAACACTCAGGAAGTTGGTTCTAAACATGCAAAATGAAACACGATAATAAATTAAATGTAAATAGACGCAATCCAGCATATATTATAATCTCCATATAATAATCTCCAAATCAAATACAATTTATTACGTTTTTAATACATCAAACTAACAACTAAAACATTCAAGGTATATTGATAATTCTAACACCTATGGCTTCAGTATGATACTCATGTTTGGGTCGAGTTAATGCTTTCGTGAAAGGATCCGCCGGATTCTCTTCAGTCGGCACTCTACTCACCACGATCTGGTTTTCCGCAACCTTGTGTCGCACAAAGTGATACTTCATCTCTATGTGCTTTGACTTCCCATGGTCTTTAGGTTCTTTAGTCAATGCGACTGCACCTTCGTTATCACAGAAGATTTCAATGGGTTCACTGATGCTTGGTACAACGCCCAGATCACCTATGAAATTCTTCAACCATGCGGCCTCTTTCGCTGTTTCACTGGCTGCGATATATTCTAATTCACACGTGGAGTCAGCCGCCGTGTCCTGTTTGGAACTTTTCCAAGTCACGGCCCCACCATTAAACAAGAACACCCATCCTGACTGCGAGCGGGAATCATCCCGATCTGTCTGGAAACTCGCATCAGTATAACCTGTTACTCGTAATTCATCTTTTCCACCATAGACTAAGAACACATCTTTAGTCCTCCGAAGATACTTAAGAATGTTCTTTACCGCCGTCCAATGACTTTCGCCTGGGTTCCCTTGATATCTACTCACCATGCTTAAAGCAAATGAGACATCAGGTCTAGTACATGTCATGGCATACATGATCGATCCTATAGCAGATGCATATGGAATTCGACTCATTCTGTCCAGTTCTTTACTAGTGCTGGGACATTGATCTTTACTCAATCTTATGCCATGTTGCATGGGCAAATACCCTTTCTTGGATTCACTCATATTGAATTTCTTCAATATCTTATCCAAGTATGTACTTTGGCTAAGTCCAATTAAATGCTTGGTTCTATCTCGATAAATTCTTATTCCAAGTATGTATGCTGCATTTCCCAAATCTTTCATAGCGAAACATTTCCCGAGCCAGACCTTTACATCTTGCAACATCGGAATATCGTTTCCTATGAGTAGTATGTCAACAACATACAAGACTAGAAATACAACATTACTCCCACTAGCCTTAACATATACGCAGGACTCATCTTCGCTTCGAGAAAATCCAAATTCATTGACCTTTTCATGAAAACAAAGATTCCAGCTACGAGACGCTTGTTTAAATCCATAAATGGATCTTTCAAGCTTACACACCTTATCTGGATACTTGGTATGTACAAAACCTTCAGGTTGTGCCATATACACATCCTCATCAAGTTTCCCATTGAGGAAAGCGGTTTTTACATCCATTTGCCATACTTCATAGTCATGAAATGCAGCTATGGCAAGCAATATCCTGATAGACTTAATCTTTGCCACTGGTGAGAAGGTTTCATCATAATTAATCCCTTGAGTTTGAGTGTAACCTTTCGCAACCAGTCTAGCCATGAATGTGTGCACATTCCCATCCATGTCGGTCTTCTTTTTGAAGATCCACTTACACCCAAATGTCCTGCGACCTGGTGTATGATCAACCAATTTCCAAACTTGGTTATCGTACATAGATTGAATCTCACTCTCCATGGCCTCTTTCCACTTGGCAGCCTCAGGGCCTGCCATCGCTTCCTTGTAGTTGGATGGCTCATCCGCACTATCAAATGTTTTATCATTGACTAGTGTATCTCCTTCCTTTGTAATATGAAAACCATAATAAAACTCAGGAGGTCGATTAACTCTACTAGTTCTGCGAAGAGGTGGTGGAGGTATGTTAGTTTCCTCAACAGGTGGTTCAACCTCATGTTGAGGGCTAGTGTCAACTATAGGTTCATCATTGGTTGTTTCTTGAATTTCTTCAAGATCAATACTGCTCCCACTATCCTCTTTGGAAATGAGCTCCCTTTCTTGGAAGACACCCCTTCTAGCTACAAACACTTTGTTCTCGGAAGGTTTGTAAAATATATATCCAAAGGATTTGTAGGGATAACCAATGAACCGACACTTCTCTGCTCTAGGTTCTAGCTTGTCGTTAGTTTCGTGCCGAACGAAGACTTCACAACCCCAGACCTTTATATGTGCTAACGAGGGACGAGTCCCAGTCCACATTTCAGAGGGTGTCTTTGCAACCTTCTTAGTTGGAACGAGGTTTAAGATATGAGCTGCAGTTTCTAAGGCATAGCCCCAGAACGATATTGGAAGTGTAGCACGACTCATCATGGACCAAACCATATCAAGTAGCGTTCGATTTCTTCTCTCAGCAACACCATTGAGTTGTGGTGTTTTGGGATGAGATAATTGCAAAACTATTCCACAATCCCTTAGATAGTCGTAGAATTCATGACTCAAGTATTCTCCACCCCTGTCGGACTGGAGCATCTTGATCTTCTTGCCCAGTTGGTTTTCTACTTCGTTTTTGAATCCTTTGAACATTTCAAAGGTGTCTAATTTGTTTTTCATCAAAGAGATAAATCCATATCTACTGAAATCGTCAGTAAAGGTAACAACGTATCTCTCACCGTTTCTCGTGGCAGATCTGAACGGTCCACATACATCTGTGTGGATTAAGTCCAACAGATCCTTACCCCTTTCCATTTTTCCTTTGAAAGGTGCTTTTGTCATCTTGCCAAGTAAGCAAGACTCGCATTCTTCATCCGACTTTAAGCCAAATGGTTCCAAGATCCCGTCCGATTGGAGCTTGGCGATGTGTTTCTTGTTTATGTGGCCAAGACGATGATGCCATAACGACGATTTATCCAATTCACTATTGGAGGAACCAACATTTAGAGTTAAGTTATTATTATTTCTACCAACACAAATCACGCTTTCATACACGCCATTACAAGGAGAGGCTTTAAAATAAAAACAACCATGTTTATAAACCAAAATGCAACCATTATTATTATTAAAATTGAAATTCAAAACCATCCTTGTACAATGCATGAAAAGAAATAATGTTTCGAGCCATTTCCGGCGAGTAGCAACAATCTAATAACTTTATTGAAAAACCACTACTAAGCACGAGCTCAAAATCTCCAATCTTGGTAACAGCGGCAGTCATCCTGTTTCCCATGATCAGATTCAGCTCCCCATGCTTCATCGTCCTACTTCCCTTTAGTCCCTGGAAATTAGAGCAAATGTGAGTACCATATCCCGTATCAAGGACCCAAGAGTTAGAAATCGAAGTACTATGGAGTTCAATTGTAAAAATACCTGAGGTGCCACACCCTTTGACCTTGTTCATTTTCATGTCCTCCAGATATTTTGGGCAGCTTCTCTTCCAATGCCCCCCTTTCTTGACAGTAAAAGCATATGGCCTCTTTAGGGTCACTTATGGGTGGTATGTTAGAAGAATCAGCTTTTCTCTTAAGGCCTTGGTTGCGAGGAACAACTTTAGCATTTCCCTTCCCTTTGGGATGAGAAACTTTCTTCTTCTTACAGCCACCTTCCCTAATGGCCAGGACGGGAGCAGTTGAGTGAGCACTTTGGGTCTTACCCATACCTGCTTCAGCAGATCTCAACATGCCATGGAGCTCCATCAAGGTCTTATCCATATTGTTCATATTGAAGTTCACTATGAACTGTTTATATGCCCCACTAAGAGAGTTTAGCACCATGTCAATGGCAAGCTCTCTTGGGAAATCGACACCTAGATTGCCTAACCTGTCAATGTACGCTTTCATCTTTTGCACATGCGCACATACAGGGGCACCGTCTTGTTGCTTACATTCCACAAGCAATTTTACGACTTGGAACCTTTCTTGCCTCGCTTGCTCCTGAAACATTTCACGAAGCTGCTCATTTAGTTCAAACGCCCCCATGTTCTCGAAACTCTTTTGAAGTTCCGGGGATATGGATGCCAACATGAGACACGCGACTTTTGTGGATTCCGCGAATTGCTTGTTATATTCAGTTACTGCTTCAGGGCTTGCATCATCATTAAGTATAGGAAGATCCTCGTCGAGCAAATATTATTTGTCTTCGTACCTCAAGGCAATTCTCAAGGCACGAATCCAATCCAAGTAGTTTGGCCCAGTCAGCTTATCTTTACTTAGGATAGAGAGTAACGTAAGGTTGGATGTTGAGTGAGTAGGAGGAGGAGGAGGAGGAGGAATACTTTCAGCCATCTGTAGATATAGTTTTTTTTAGTTAGTTTGATATTTAACCCTTAAAAATAATTATCCAAAATATTTAATAAGGTTAGGATCCATATTTTACTCTATGATGCGAAAAGGGATGCCGTAATCACATCACAAGGTTATTTAGGTAAACAAATGCTATTTGTTAATTTCATTCACTATGAAACTCCTAGGTCTTTTGAGATTCACTGACTTATGTCAATGGCATGTTAATCTCGATTATGCTTATCTTCTATTTGTGACTGGGATGCCGAGGATCACAAACTAGATGGTGAATCGACCATGCAAAAACACATGGACCCCTCGGCTCAAGTACGCTTGAGAATCACGAGCGCCACATCATTTTCGACTATAGTTTCACATTAACGTGCCGGCAAACCGCACACGCTCCGTTAACAAACTATAAGAATATGTGTGTTCTTCTCATGGGTAGCATAAGACTTTCACATTTCTTAGTATATCTAAAACAGGTTTTTGGTTTTATACTTCATAGTTAATACTTTTAACTTGTCACATTGACCTATCAGACCTTTTCGGTAATTCCACTAGTCCACACAAGAGGCGGTGAGTATGGTAACGCAGAGCGTTTTAAAAACCATTGACTCATTCGGCAACCATATTATAGGTAATCTCCTTAAACCCCCTTAGAGTGCTTATAGTGAGTACGCCTAGTCTCGGTTTGACTATCAATGTATAATTTAATTTTATATATATAATTAAGGTCTAATATATATATAAATTGAATGGAATTTTAAACAATTTAAAATTATGATTATCTAATTAATTCTAATTAACCATGTGAGGACACATTTAATAATTAATATATTCGTTTCCATAATTAATTCCAATTAAACAAGTAAGGACACATGCTAATAATCAATGTAAATATTTGACATACAATTTATATTTACTATATAAATAATGTTAATATTTATCTTACAATATTATTCAAACTTAAATATATCTATATAAGGTAAGAGAATATGTAAGATTATCTATTCAATATTTGCCAAAACTCAATATTTTTGTGTTTTTTTAGGCAAGTAAGGAAACTAGCCAAAAACAATTAGGGTATAACATTGCATAAAAAAACGACTACCCTATACCCTTTAGGGATTTCGATAAAACTTAATCGCTAATAATACAAACCTTTTATGCAAGTAAAAATTTTAGTTTCCAAAAAAAATTAGGTTTTAAGGTTATGACCATGAAACCCTAACTTAGGGATTAAGCAATCCAATGGCCACAAAAAAAAAATTGAAATCGATTTTTGTAACCTCAAACCCTAAATTTTGAAAACCCTAAACCAACACAAACAGTTTTGCAAATCAAATTGAAACTACTTTTGAGCTAATATCTAAGAACTATGGCTCTGATACCACTGAAAGGTTTTGAGCAAACCTACAACCACATGATATAGGCGACGGAAGCTTATTTAAAATATCACCTATGGCAATACAAACTATGAACTTATAAGGATACATATGTTCTAGATAATTAACTACAAAAGAATGAACCAAGAATACTTACTTGTTTATTGTGATTGTCGAAAACCACAATGATGAATCAAACCTTTGATCTCGCTTCTTGGATGTCAAGGACCAATAGTATGAATCCCTCTAGTGGCTCACACTTAAGAACACCAAATGCCAACAATCAAGAAGAGGCTTAAACCCTAAACCCTTATTAGGGTTTACGATTTGGGAGAGAGAGAGAGAGGGGAGGTCGACGGCCACAAGAGAGAGATGAAAAAACCTTCTAGAGTTTGACCCTTGGCAGTTTATTTATAACCCCTCTTCTGCTTCTCGACTAAGTTATCTCTATTTTACAACTAGCCCCCTTGAACCGATAAGCTTGTTAAAACTATTTTAACCAATTATCATTTAGTCCCTGTACTTTATATAATTAATCTAATTAATTATATTGTAGCTTATAATTAATTTATCATCAAATGACAAATTAATAAACTAATTGCTTTAACTCCCTTTTATTCTTCTGATTGTTTATTTGGGTCTTAAGGGCAACCCAAAAGGACCCTGCTATTATTAGAAATATTATCAATAGTTAATGACTCTGGATACTATATCCAACAAAAACATCCTATAAGGATGTAACATAAATCCGTCCATCAATCATGGAAAACAATCCATATGCATATAATATAACCTCAACAATACGAATAAATAAAATACCCGAAATCAACACCCTTCGGTGACGGGGGAGACCCGATCTCATCGAATGTGGCAAACACATAAATTAAACCACGATTAAATAAATGCAAGTAAGCTTCTTGGATGTGGAAAACGGATGACATCAACCATACTAGGTCTTTAGTCAATCCTCGACATCAATCATACTAGATCTTTAGCCCATCTTAGACATCAACCATACTAGGTCTTTAGTCCATCTTAGACATCAACCATACTAGGTCTTTAGTCCATCTTAGGCATCAACCATACTAGGTCTTTACCCCCTCTTAGACATCAACCATACTAGGTCTTTAGTCCAAACCACCAAGTTCAATCCTGCTGGATCTTTACCTTGGAAACAAGCTTACTCGACTTAAATATATATATATATATATATATATATATATATATATATATATATATATATATATATATATATATATATATATATACATGACCCCAAAAGAATAACCAATGCATTCAAATCATGTAAACATCAAATATAATGCAATTCATGCAATTCAAACCCCAAGCCCACGTCGAGCTTATTAAAACCGGGCGAATGCCCTCGAGACTCAATAGAGTCCAAAACCGAGCCCTCTGCTCAAAAGATCTAATGATCGTCTATCAACATCAATTCATGCAAATTAAATGCATCTAACTCACATCATGCAACACACGCTCCGAGGCATGATAATCTCACAACCCCTTCATTGCCACCTTCCCAATGAAGTCAAATCATATATGCATCTACATGTATACGTATATGTAACTCTTTCATAACTCAACAATGCATATAACTCACCAAGGTTCATTAGTCCCAAAAGTATTAAGAATACAAAATCATCAAACGGTCTTCACACACAAGACCAACACTTAAACCGGCACGTATTCAAATAAAATGCAATTAAGCATATAACACACCCAAGACTCTACCTCGAGTCACCAAAACCGGCAAACACTCAAAAGACTCATTTGAGTATAAATCAAGCCTTTAAAGGCCAGAATAATCATTAAGTTAAATATGTGTCACTCACACGGTTACGTAAACCAAAATACATCGTTACTCAAACTCTTTACTCTTTTAATTCCTCAATTGGCCATCGGCCCTAAAATGAAAGGTTTATAACTCTCAAAACATTCATATGGTCGGATTGACCAAAATCCCAAAATGTGGGTGTTTTACAAGATTTGTAAAGCTCAACACTTTAATTAATCAAAACCCACTAATTACTCAACAAGTGACAATCTTATATAAAGCACACAAATACCTTAAAATAAACATTTTGGCATGTACAAATTTTTCACAAAGCAACTTGACCTCACCTTGCTAGATTAGGCTAAATATAGATTTTTCCCAAACGTATGTTTCTTTGAAGAAGTCCGAACCTTCAAGTCCAAATCTTCCCAAAAACCTAAATCCACAATTTCCAACCATAAACATTTATCCCCAAACACTTAGAATCATTTCCCCCAACATTTTATCTCAAAATCTCCACTTTAACCAAAAACCCTAATTTTGCCCTAATTTCCCAAAATCATCCAAACCGAATTTAAGACATTAAAACACTAGGAAGTCATTAATAGATCATTTATAACTCATAATAAAGTTAAGAAACTAGGAAGATGAACTCACCACTTAGGTTTTGGTGGAAAAACCTAGAAATCTCAAGGAATGGAGATGAACACTTGAATCTTGCACCAATAGATGAAACCACTTGCATAGATGATGAAAGAACACTTTGATTTACAAGAACTTATCCCCAAAATGAGTTAGGGTTCATATGAGAGGGTGGTAGGTCGACTTGGGAGAGAAAGGAAGAGATTAGAAATGAGAAATGAGAAATGAGAGAAATGGCTGAAAATCATATTTTTAAGGCTCTGGTACGTTCA
The DNA here is from genome assembly GCA_033807775.1 of Saussurea involucrata. NCBI lineage: Eukaryota > Viridiplantae > Streptophyta > Magnoliopsida > Asterales > Asteraceae > Saussurea > Saussurea involucrata. Next base: position 78,816,690 of record CM066318.1, on the reverse strand, counting down.
TGCTATTGTGACATGCTATAGTGACAATGTCACAATCGCATGGCACAATGGCACAAGTTGTACCGAGAGTTTTTGGCATCTGGCTATTGTGACATGCTATAGTGACAGTGTCACAATCGCATGGCACAATCGCACAAGCTGTACCGAGAGTTTTTGGCATCTGGCTATTGTGACATGCTATAGTGACAGTGTCACAATCGCATGGCACTATAGCACAGAATATACCGAACACTGTTTTGACCATAACTTCTTCGTTTTAGCTCCGTTTTTGCTCCGGAAAGAACCGTTGGACTCGTATTTGAATTCTTCATCCAACAAGACTATAAAATCTAGGATTTAAGATCAAAATCCTATTTCCTCTATCTCTCTTAAAAGATCGATTTCTACACTAACTTGAAATTGTGCGTACCTAAAAATTATGGGTGCTACCCCATTGTCATAATTACATGGCACATTCGTTGGGACGACCAACCACTCGGCAATGCCATTGTTATTGTGACATATGTCACAATCACATGGCACTATAGCCGAGACTACCATACCTTCAATACCACTGGTGCTTTTGTGACAGATGTCACAACTACATGGCACTATAGCCATACTCCATAATTGGTTCTTCCTTTACTCATTCCCCTAGTTCAACATTTCTTCAATTGGGATAAAAATCAGGGTGTTACAGTATACATGACAGGTTTTAGTAGTTGGTATTTTTTTAAGAAAAGTAGTTGGTATTTTTTTTAAGAAAAGTAGTTGGTATTAATAACTGATTTTGTCTATTATCCATAATCAATAAGGTACTTGATAGAAAAAGACTTAACTCTTCCCAAACTCTCCTTGCTCAGTTATAAGTTCAAATATTTATGAAATAATCAAGTAGAGTAACTTCAAATTTGGTCCTTGAGGTTTAGTGAAAATTATTAAAGTAGGACCTTAACTCAGTCTAGAAATTATACTTGTGGTTTTTTACTCTAAAAGTGATCCCTGGTCACTATGTCTGTTTTTTTTTTCCGTTAGAGCAAGGCCCATTTCAGTTTTTCATCAAATCTTTAATTTCTCTTTAAGAATTAACATAATTTTTGTTTTATACGTTTTTAAAAAATTAACAAATTTTTTTTTTGAAAGAGAAACTTTATAATAAAATAAAATTATATGTTATATTCTTAAAGAAAATTATAGAATTTGATGAAAAGGCCGAAATGTCCTCGCTCTAATGAAGAAAACAAACATAGTAACCGATCAGGGACCACTTTCAAAGTAAATGAAAACCACAAGTATGATCTAAACTTATCAAAGTTCGGGTCTCACTTTCAAACTTTTCATTAAACCTTATGTTGGTCCCGAAGGGCTATACAAGTTTGTAGAAGGGGGGGGGGGGGGTTGAATACAAACACTAAGATTTTACTTTTCTAAATTGTTTATTGATAAATCATTAACAATTTACAGCTTGTTGCAGAAACAAGATTAAGGATAAACCTAAATCTAAACAAGTTGGAACACTAAGTTTCTTGCACTAAGAAAGAGAAGGAAATTACTAATAATAACCTATCTCGAGATAAGAAGGATGAACTTGTCCAGAGTTAGCAAGCTACTTCAAAATGAAGTGAGTTCTTCTTCTTATATACTGCATGCATTTAATGCATGGCAGTTTACACTTTACACGTGGCAGCAGCTCATTGGTTGTACGTCATTGACCTTTGTTGACAACCTTAGTAGCCGCGTGTTTGAACAGTGTAGTATCAGAGTGGTTGTACGATTTCAGACAATAAGGAGGTTCTTTTTCTGACATATCGTACAGAGTCGTGCAAGGGTGGTTAAGACAAAAGTACTTTGTACGGAAGACTTCATGATCAGCTTTTCGTTGATTCAGCGATCTATCATTCTATATCAGCGAATGATAGAGTTCAGCGATAGCTAAAGTCTTGTACTTGATACTTCACGTTGAGTGGACAAATCTGAGTCTTCGCTGATCCACATCAGTTCATTAGGAGACTTGTCGCTGGTTCTTGAGCTTGATCTTCGACTTCAGCGTAGAACCTATGTTGACGTGAAACTTGTCTTCAGGGATCATAAGTAAACAACTAACTTATCAGCGATCACCATAAGTACTGAACAGACTCAGAGTATTATGGTGAACGGTGTTCGCTGAATGTTTAATCTAAAGAGCGAGAGTTCCTATCAGCGGTACTGTAAGATCTTAGTACTTATCAGCGATAGTGAAACTCTGATACATATTGTTTACTTACAATTTTCACTAAGTATATTAGAGAGGGTCATTATCAAATCACTGAGGGTTTGGATCAACAATCTCCCCCTATTTGATTATGACATAGCAACAGAGAAAATTGCTATTTAATGAAAACATAAGGATAAAAAGAACTCATAAAATATTTGTCCCTTTTACTGTTTTCTGGGATCTTTTCTGTACTGATGGAGTAAAGTACATTCGCTGAAATTTTTCTTTAAACTTCGTAAAGATTACATAGGGAAGTGGAAAAATTACAAGTACAGCAAATAAAATTACAAGTACAAAAGATGTAGACAGATAAGGATAGAAAGAATTACAAGGCGATCCTATCCGTCAAAAGGTTCTTCCTTAATGAGAAGTTCATCGAGGGTCTTTGATGTGGGAATCATCCAGTCAGGGACATCTACTCCTTGATTCTTTTTGTTCAGAGCTTCTTCAAAAATCAAGGGCTTCAGGTGTCTAGCTTTAATGTCGCGTCTGACTTCACACCAGAATATGAGATCTCTGAGTTGTTCGATGGGAGTGATTGGAAGCTCAGAGATGCGTTGAAAGTGATGGTTTCCTTCGTAGTCTAGAAAGAATATACCATAAGGATCACTTACAACTGTTCCAGGAATGAAAGTTTCTCCAGGTGGTAGGGAGGTGTCAAGCGCTGAGAGATCAGCATCAGGGCCAAGAACTTCAGCACGAGAGAAACCAATACCTGTTTCATTCCGTATAGGAGGACCTGAGTCTGAGACTTTCTTTTCCTTTGCAGAGACTCTTCTTTGTTGAGGAGGAAGAAGAGTAGAAGGAGGAATATCCACAGCAGAAGAAACCAGGTCGATCTGAGTGTTTAAGATCTTCTCGACATGGCTCTTGAACTTTGAGCGCGATCCCTGAATGGCTAATTTCACTTCCAACCATTCAGAGAGACCAAACTTCTCTAAGGAAGCAGCATAGAAGGTTTTCTTGGTTTTGTCTTCTCTGTAGACATCAACTTCAACAACAGGAACGTCTGCGTATAGTCTTCCTCTGATGTTTACTTTGATGATTTTGGATGGTCGAGATCGATAGTTCAGCATTTCTTTACACCATTCCAAAGTCGTATCAGAGACCTTAGTCTTTTCTTTAACGATCCTTTGAGCATCATCCCATAGATGACGTTGGACGTCAATGGGAGCTCTTTTCAGCTTGGGGTCTTTTACTGATCGTTGAGTAAGCTGGATGGCGTATTCTCTGTCTTTTTCTTCAGCTTCCCTTCTTTCAGCGATTAGGCGTTCAGCTCTGAGGTGATCCTTGTATTCCCTTTTTGAAAGTTTGAACTTTGGAGGAATAGAAGGAAGTTGATCACGCTTCAGAATGATTCGCTGATCCTCGAACTTCTTTATCATCTCATCTCTTCTTTTCTGATCCTCTTCACTTAGCTTTTGAGGAGCCAAGGAAGGTCTGCTTTTGTGAGAGAGCATCAGGGGCTACATAATTTTTCTTGTCCAACAGTAATTTTTCTTAGCTGAAGGTCATAGTCGAGTAGTTGATTTCTCGTCCACAAGACCTGAGAACAACAGCTTCCAGCGGCTACATACTCAGCTTCAGCTGTGGAAGTGGACACTGAGTTTTGCTTTTTACTTGTCCAACTTACCAGCTTTCCACCCAGGAGCTGACATCCTCCTGTGGTGCTTTTCATATCCAATTTGCAACCTGCAAAATCACTATCTGAATAGGAGATTAGATCAAACCCTGAGTCTTTGGGATACCAAAGACCTAGATTCGCAGTACCCTTAAGGTATCGAAAAATTCGCTTTACAGCGGTCATATGAGATATCTTGGGTTCAGCTTGATATCGTGCACACAAACAGGTTGCGTACATAATATCGGGTTGGCTAGCTGTAAGATACAAGAGAGAGCCGGTCATCCCACGGTACAGCGTGACATTAACAGGAATACCCTTAGTATCCTTATCAAGTGTCAGCGGTGGTGCCATAGGGGTTTTCATAGCTGAACTTTGAGTTAAGTCGAATTTCTTCAGCATATCTTTAACATAGTTTTCCTGATTAATGAAAGTTCCTTTTTCATTTTGTTTTATCTGAAGACCAAGGAAATATGTTAGTTCACCCACCATGCTCATTTTATACTCATCTTTCATTCTATCAGCGAAACGAGTACAAAGATCAGGGTTAGTAGAGCCAAATATAATGTCATCAACATATATCTGAACAAGAATGATATGACCTTTTACTTTCCTGAAAAATAGAGTTTTGTCGATTTTACGTCGCTCAAATTGTTCAATATGGAGATAAGTAGATAGAGTGTCATACCATGCACGTGGAGCTTGCTTCAAGCCATAAAGTGCCTTATCTAGTTTATAAACATAACCTGGACGCTTAGGATCTAAGAATCCTGGAGGTTGTTCCACATAGACTTCTTCATTCAGCTTTCCATTTAGAAACGCTGACTTAACATCCATTTGATGTACAGTGAAGTCTTTGTGTACAGCGTATGCTAAGAATAGACGAATAGATTCTAATCTTGCTACTGGAGCAAATGTTTCGTCATAATCTATGCCTTCCTCTTGTCTGTATCCCTGAGCAACAAGACGAGCCTTGTTGAGGGTTACAGTTCCATGTTCGTCAAACTTGTTTCGATAGACCCATTTAGTGCCTAACACTGTTTTGTCAGTTGGTCTTCGAACAAGTTTCCAAACTTTGTTTCTTTCGAATTCAGTCAGCTCTTCTTGCATGGCGCTGACCCAGTTTGGATCTTTGAGGGCATCATCTACTTTCTTTGGTTCAGTCAGAGAAATAAAGTTAACAAATAAACAAATATTACCTGCACTTCGTCGAGTCTGAATACCAGCATTTGGATCACCAAGAATTTGATCGATTGGGTGATTTACAGTCCATCGCTGAGTCGGAGCGTGAGACGTTGACTCAACCTGAACTGGAGTAGCTGAAGATAAAGCTTCAGCGACTTCTGGAGTATCAGCCAAGAGAGGAATGGGTGCAATTGTCATTATATTCACTGATTGCTGAGAAGTAGATGGAATGTCTGAGACATTAGGTTCAGAAGCAGGTATAGTGTTTAAAGGAACAGCTGAGACCCATGATGTTTCAGCTTCACTATTCTGCATATTTGGGATGATAGTAGGACTATCATCTTCAACTGTATGAGTATGAGTGGGAATATCTTCTGAATCACCAAGATGAGAGAACATCCATTGATTCAGTTCTTCAGTATCAGCGGACGATTTAGAGTTCGCTGAACGGGATTCGTCAAACGTAACGTGAATAGTTTCTTCAACAGATTGTCTTCTTCGATTGAAGACTCTGAAGGCTTTGGAGACTGAGGAGTATCCAAGAAAGATTCCATCATCAGCCTTAGGATCAAACTTTCCAAGGGCATCTCTGTTGTTCAGTATGAAACACTGACATCCAAAGATGTGAAGAAAGCTGATTGAAGGCTTTCTCCCATGAAAAAGTTCATAGGCTGTTTTATTGAATCTTTTGACTATCAGCGACCTGTTTTGCGTAAAACAAGCAGTGTTGACAGCTTCTGCCCAAAACTGAGTAGGCAGGTGAGAATCGCTGAGCATTGAACGTGCAGCTTCAATAATTGTTCTATTTCTTCTTTCAGCGACTCCATTTTGTTACGGTGTTCTCACTGATGAAAAGTTGTGAGAAATACCCTTACTCTCAAAGAAGGAATCAAGAGAAGTGTTTTTGAATTCAGTCCCATGATCACTCCTTATTGAGCGAACGGTCAAATTGTTCAGGGTTTCCATCTTCCGAACAAAGGTGATGAGTTCTTCAGGGGTGTCACTCTTGGTACGGAGAAACATAACCCATGTATAACGAGAGAATTCATCAACTATGACCAGTGTATATTTCTTTCCAGCGATGGATTGTTTGTTAATAGGGCCAAACAAATCCATATGGAGAAGTTGCAGAGGAGATGACACTGAGGAGACTTGCTTTGACTTAAAGCTTGCTTTGGTCTGCTTCCCTTTCTCACACGCTGAACATAAAGACTCTTTGGCGTATGAGTGCTGAGGTAGACCAGTGACTAACTCTTTTGAAGAAAGAGTGTTCAGTGTCTTGAAATTCAGATGAGAGAGCCTCTTATGCCATAGCCAGTTGACATCAGATGAGGCTTTTGAGAAGAAACAGGAGTTCTCAGTGGTTGTTGAGTCCATGTTTATTAAATAAACATTTTCCAAACGATAACCGCTGAGAGCTATCTTCTCCTTTTTGTCAGTGACAAAGCAAGATTCCTTGGTAAAGATTACCTTGTTATCCTTGTCGCAAAGCTGACTGATGCTTAAAAGATTATGCTTCAACCCTTCAAAATATGTGACTCTTCTGAAGGTTGTTGTACCATTAGAGAGTACACCAAACCCTCGGGTATGTCCTTTTCCATTTCCTCCAAAAGTCACAGAGGGACCCTTCTCTTCCTTGTATTCAGCGAGCAGGCTTTTCTTTCCAGTCATGTGTCTAGAGCATCCGCTATCGAGATACCAGATACCCTTCTTAACCTGCATCACAAAGGAAGATTATTTTTCTTGGGTACCCACTTAACCATGTGTACACGTTTGTCAGTGGAAGTAGTTGGAATGGAAGGTTCAGCAATCTTCGCAGCATTTGAAGATTCAGCTTTGTCAGTCTTCACTTTGGTTAATTTCTTGACCTCAGTGGTCTTTTTTGCCTTGGGGGCAATCTTCACCTTAGCTATCTTTTCAGCTTTGGTGGCTGTGGGGCACTTACTAGCAATATGATCAGTGAGTCCACAGTGATAACATTTCCTATAACTAAAAGTAGTTCTCGGACCATTTGAATGTTGGGCTTTAGATTTTGAATTAGAAGTACCAACACCAAGTAAGCTGATGGCTTTTGAAATGGGAGGAACATTCAGTTCTTCGGATTTCTTACCAGAGACATCCACTCTGATTCTAGGAGTAGATCGTTGAATAGATCCACGCTGAGTAGATCCAGAGATCTGATTCCTTGATCCAGAGGAATGAATCACTAAAGCTTTAGAAGCATTCAGGTTAGGTACTAAGGTACCCTTCTGAGGATTTTGGTAAATAACAATTCCTTTATCTTTATCTTTAAAGACAGAGGTAGGTTTTGGATAAACCATTTTCTCTTTACCTTTTGAAGATGTAGAAATTTCCTCAGGGATAGGCGGTCTGGACGAGGAACACTGAGAGGATGAAGTATCAGCGACTGAGGATACGAAAGTTCCAAATAAGAGCATGGAACGATCAGTGGTTGGTTCTAGATTATCAGCTTTGTAACCAAGACCACGTTTATCACTCAGGGGAATCTGAGACTTAATTATCTCAGTGATCTTTGTTGAAGAATTACACCATCCTTCAACAGTAGCTTTTTCAGCTTTTAAAGCAGAGATAGCTTCTTCTCGCTCGATTTTGACTAGCTGATTTAAATGTACTTGATCTTTAAAATCTTCTTCAATTTTAGAAAGCTTTTCTATTTGAAGGTGACAGTTTTTGAGTTATTCAGCGAGATCAAGGTTTTGATTTTCAACTACAGTTTTGCCATTCATGGCTTCATATAAACTTCTAGTCAAGAGATCGATTTTACGAAGACTATCAGCTTCATCAATATTTACAATATTTGTAAAGAAGGAAGGTGATACCTGAATAGCTGAGGTTGAAGTAGAGGGAATGTCTGAGCTTTCTTCCTCATCTTCAATCTTGGCCATAAGACATAGATTGGCTTCATCATCTTCAGAGTCAGATGATGATTCTTCTTCATCAGAGGCAGCCCAATCATAAGCCATCAGGCCTTTGCCTTTCTTCTTAAAGCTTTTCAGCTTCGCATACTTTTCTTTCAGCTTAGCGTATTTGTCATCTTTATTCCTGGGAATAAAGGATTTCTTGGGAAACGCTGAGTTTCTCGAAACTTTCTTAGACCTGCACTCGTTAGCAAAATGTCCAATCTTTTCGCAGTTAAAACAAGTAGCAGTAGCCTTATCAACAATAGCTGATGATCTTGGCTTATCAGTAATAGAAAGGGGTTTGTTCTTTCTGAACATTTTCTTTTTGGCTAATCTCCTGAACTTTTTAGTTAGGAGAGCCAAAGATTCATCATCATCTGAAGAGTCAGATTCTGATGACCTTTCAGAGTTACTTTCTAACTCAGTGATAGTGACCACGGGTCGCTGAGTAGAAGGTTCCTCTGAGATTAAAGCAACAGGGGTGCTTTGGAATCTTTTACAAGATTCTTCTTAAGATGGCTCGATTGCTCATGATTCAGCATCATGCCATATAAGGTAGCAAGGGTCATTAATCTTAGATCCTTTGACAGCTCGAGACACATAGAATAACTGTCCCAGCTTTCAGGTAAACATTCTAGAAACTTTGTCAGCACTTCAAAGTTAGAATATTACTTACCAACAGTTTTTAGATCTATTATTAAGCAATTAAAACGTTGGTGAACTTCAGAGAGAGTTTCATTCTTACCACAAATGAAACTTTCGTATTGTCTTACCAGGTTGATCTTTCGAGAGTCCTGGACTTCAGACGTACCTTCATACTGAACACATATTGTGTCCCATATGGCTTTTGAGGTTTTCAGGTTCATGACGGAATGGTAAACTTCGTCAGGAAGAGCCATGGATAGTATGGATCTGGCTTTAGTGTCGATCGCCACTTTCTTCTTATCTTCGTCAGTCCACATATGAACTTCCTTGGGTATCAGCCTTTCTGGAATAGCAGGTCTATTCTCAGCGGCTGGTACTGCAACATCAATTCTTACAGGAATATATGGGTCGTTTTCAAGATAGTAAGGCATAGTAGGGTCTACACCTTCTAAGAAGAGAATCATCCTATTTTTCCATAGATTAAAATTATCTCTGGAGAATCTAGGGGGTTTAGCAAGAGAACCATTGTCAATATAGTTAGTGTTTGTGTTGGCAGCCATTTTTAGAAATAGCAAGGAAGAGAGATCTTAGTATAGATTAGATCTTGTTTATGAGATTAAACAATCTGCTCTGATACCACTTGTTGGTCCCGAAGGGCTATACAAGTTTGTAGAAGGGGGGGGGGGGGGGGTTGAATACAAACACTAAGATTTTACTTTTCTAAATTTTTTATTGATAAATCATTAACAGTTTACAGCTTGTTGCGGAAACAAGATTAAGGATAAACCTAAATCTAAACAAGTTGGAACACTAAGTTTCTTGCACTAAGAAAGAGAAGGAAATTACTAATAATAACCTATCTCAAGATAAGAAGGATGAACTTGTCCAGAGTTAGCAAGCTACTTCAAAATGAAGTGAGTTCTTCTTCTTATATACTGCATGCATTTAATGCATGGCAGTTTACACTTTACACGTGGCAGCAGCTCATTGGTTGTACGTCATTGACCATTGTTGACAACCTTAGTAGCCGCATGTTTGAACAATGTAGTATCAGAGTGGTTGTACGATTTCAGACAATAAGGAGGTTCTTTTCTGACATATCGCACGGAGTCGTGCAAGGGTGGTTAAGACAAAAATACTTTGTACGAAGGACTTCATGATCAGCTTTTCGTTGATTCAGCGATCTATCATTCTATATCAGCGAATGATAGAGTTCAGCGATAGCTAAAGTCTTGTACTTGATACTTCACGTTGAGTGGACAAATCTGAGTCTTCGTTGATCCGCATCAGTTCATTAGAAGACTTGTCGCTGGTTCTTGAGCTTGATCTTCGACTTCAGCGTAGAACCTATGTTGACGTGAAACTTGTCTTCAGAGATCATAAGTAAACAACTAACTTATCAGCGATCACCATAAGTACTGAACAGACTCAGAGTATTATGGTGAACAGTGTTCGCTGAATGTTTAATCTAAAGAGCGAGAGTTCCTATCAGCGGTACTGTAAGATCTTAGTACTTATCAGCGATAGTGAAACTCTGATACATATTGTTTACTTACAATTTTCACTAAGTATATTAGAGAGGGTCATTATCAAATCACTGAGGGTTTGGATCAACACCTTAGGTTGCGTTTGTTGCACAGACAAGAAGGGAGGGGACAAAAAAATAGTCTCATGCATTATTGGCATAACATGGGACAAAGACAAGGTGGGACTAAAACTCATTTTATGGGATAAAATCAGACTTCTTTTTGTTCCACCAAAAAGGTGGAACAACCTTGGATTAAACTTAAGGTTACTTAGTTACCCTCCACACAATACAAAATCTTAAACAAAACTCTTCCAAATCTGAAACCTAAAACTCTCCCAACTCTGAAATCTGAAACCCAAAAACTTTCGTATTTGAAGCTGAAACCTAAAACTCCCCCCAAATTCCAAAATCTGAAACCTAAAATTCTCCTAAATCGAACCATCAGGTCAAATTTCTCCTAAAATTCTCCTAAATCGAACAGGCGGTTCCTAGAAAGAAAGAACCGAAACCATGGACTAAGCATGGACAACTACAAGGCCTTGGAGGTGCTATAAATATAGAAAACTCAAGAGAGAATTTCTCTTAAGCCTTCGATGTGGGATGAACTTTCAACAAATCACTCCATGGGTTGCCCTCACTCCTCAGTGCTCACTTCTCAAAATGTCCCACATCGAAATATATTGTAATAAAAAAAGAGAAGAGCCATTATATAAACAAGGTTGTGGGATAAATGAAGGAATCTATTTTTATTATTTATTTTTGAAAATTGTTAACTCTATTATTATTAATTAGTTATGATTATGATTATAATTAAATTATATAATTATTATTCAATTGTTAATTTAATAAATATTTAATTATTTCTTTATAATCATAAATAAACGAAAGTGGCTGTGGCCGGTGGCTAAAAAGTATATTTTGTTACTTTATTAATTTTTTTACTTAAATTAAATATTTATATGTAATAAATATTAAATATATAGATATTTTATATTAAAATATATCGGGTACCCAGCGGTTCCGGTTCTGGGTACCCAGCGGGACCGGGTATCCGGTCCCGGAACCGGTCCCGGCGGGTACCCAGCGGGTAGCGGTTCTAAAAAATGAGAACCGGAACCGGACCCAGTCTTAATCGGTTCCGTATTTTAAGAACCGGAACCAGTCACATCGGTTCCGGTTCCGGAACCGGCAGTTCCGGAGCGGTTCCGGTTCCAAAGGCGGGTACCCAGTTCCGTTGCTCACCCCTAGCTGCAAGGAAAAGCTACAAAAAAATGTGTTGATAGTGTTAAAACCTGGAAATGCACAACGACTGATTGAAAACGGTGAAGAAGATATGAACTGGGCTTTTTTTCTAAATGGTCGTGTAAAGGTTAGGGACTTGTGGGGTTTAATTAATTATTAGTTATAGTTTGTAAAAAAGTTAAATAATTTTATGTTAATAAAACTATAAATATGATTTATGTAATTTATTCTAATTTTGATGAATAAAATTATGTAAAGATTTAGCTAAAAACATTATATTTAGGTAATTTAGTTATTTTAATAGTTTAGTTTTGTCTTGTGCAGCTTACCAAATACAAAACAAACAATTAGTCCACTCTCCTTTTAGTCATACCAAATGCAGACTAGTTCTTGAAAACAAACTCATCTTATTTCTTTAAAACATATTTCAATATTACAAAATATAAACCCTAAATGAATTGATACAAAACTAAGTAGAAGAAAATGAGAAGAGAAGAAATTCTGATTAGCCTTTCAAACGTGAAAGACCACTCCTATAAATACTAGAAGTCTTTTCCATCCAGTCCCTGAAGTTCAACTAAACAGCCAAGCAACTCTCCTTCTTTGAACAGATGTGAGAAGCCATCCACATATTACAGCTTTATACACTTTTAGTCCTTGAATTTCAATTCCATCCTTTTATTTTATCTACTCCTGACATATTACAAACATAACCCAAAGTCAAGATTGTATGATTATCTTATATTTTCAATATTCGCCCTCAATCTTGACCTTTGAACAAATCAAGCAATCTCATTTTAGAACAAAGAAAATTGTGTTGATTTATACCAAGAGATTTTGTAAAAATATCAGCAGTATTTTCAGCAGAAGGAATTTTAGAAACTTTTAGCACACCCACACTAATTAAACGCCGAACTTGATGAACATCAATTTCGATGTGTTTAGTGCGTTCATGAAAAACAGGATTATAGGCGATTTGAATTGCTGATTTATTATCGCAAAACAGATTTACAGGCAGTAAATCTTTTATATGTAAATCACCTAAAATTTTCAAGACCCAAGTAATTTCACGACCTGTAGCAGCCATAGCACGATATTCAGATTCGGCAGAGGAACAAGAAACAGTATTTTGTTTCTTGCTTCTCCACGAAACCATACAATTTCCAAGAAACAAACAATAACCCGTAACAGACCTTCGAGTTGAAAGACACTTACCCCAATCAGCATCTACAAAGCCTTGTAAGCAAAAATTATCTGACCTGGTAAAGCTAACACCTTTCCCAGGAGAAAGCTTCAAGTATCTAAGAACTCTAAGTGCAAGTTTCAAGTGTGATTGTCTTGGAGCATGCATAAATTGGCTAAGACAATGTACTGCAAAGGCAATGTCAGGCCGAGTAGCTAATAAATAAATTAACCTACCAATTAAACGTTGATAACCAGAAAAATCAGACAAAGGAGGATCGTTAGAACTGCTAGAATCGGTAACCACTAGATTCATATCCATAGGTGTACTACATGGTTTACACCCAAGATAACCAAAATCATTAAGCAATTCTAAACAATACTTTCTTTGAGACATACAAAGACCATCAATACACTCCAGAATTTCAATTCCCAAAAAAAAAAAAATTCCCAAGTCTTTTATGAGAAATTGACTTTTCAACTGTTCTTTAACTTTATTTATTTCATCTACACTATTACCAGTCAATACAATATCATCAACATAGACTAGTAAAGCAAGAAAAACAGAACCAGACAATTTTGTAAAAAGAGAGTAATCACTTTCACTTTGAACAAAGCCATAGTCAATAAGACAAGAAGACAGCTTAGCGTACCATTGGCGAGGAGCTTGTTTCAGCCCATATAGGGATTTAACAAGTTTACAAACTTTATGATCATTTGAATTATAATAACCTTCAGGTAACACCATATAAACATCTTCAGACAAATCCCCATACAAGAAGGCATTATTAACATCTAATTGATAAAGATTCCATTTGAATTGTACAGCTAACGCAATCATACATCTTACTGTTACCATTTTGACCACAGGAGAAAAAGTCTCATCATAATCAATACCCTCTCTTTGACTATAACCCTTAGCGACTAGTCTAGCCTTGTATCGCTCGATCTCACCCGTAGACTTGTATTTAATTTTATAGATCCATTTACAACCTATAGGCTTCCTATTAGGAGGTAAATCACAAACTACCCATGTACCATTTCTATGAAGAACTTCCATTTCCTCATTCATAGCACTAATCCAATTAGCATCATTACAAGCTTCTTTAAAAGTTTTGGGTTCAACAGATTTATTTAGGCTAGATACAAAACAAAAATTCTCATTGTTAAGACAGGAATAATTCACAACCTTTTCTATCCCATATTTAACCTTTCCTTCTACCACAAAGTCATCAAACTTCCTTGGAAGATTTGATACCCTTGCAGATTTTCTAGAAGATTGAGAAGAAGAAGAGGGAAGTTGGGACAGATTACCCTCAGAATCGGAACCCAAATTTTGATCATTAGCAAGTTCAACATTAGCATCACATGGTCGACTGGCAGCCACACCGGTGCCATGCAGTGGCTGTCATCCTATATCATGATCAAGGACATTTCCTGATGACTTGGAAGTGCCTTGATTAATGCAGTCATTTGACCTGCAAGGAGGCTGCCTACTGTCTGCTCTACTGGGGCTACCAAGCTGACTATGGTCACTAAAGGTTTCATCGATTAACGGGTTCCCATTATCATCATTGGGAGGTGAATCATTAAAAACATCAGTAGATTCAGAAGGAAAGTCAAAAAAATTCAAGGTATTTAACTGTCCATTGTTTTGATTAAACAACTTATCCGAGCTCATCTTATATGGAAAAACGTTTTCATAAAACTTCACATCGCGAGAAATTATAATCTTCTTAGAGTCCAAACTGAAAAGTCTATATCCCTTTTGAGAATTTGCATATCCCAAAAGGATACACTTTTCAGATCTAGATGAAAACTTATCAATCAGATTTGGTATAACAGCAAAACATAAACACCCAAAGTTCCTAAGATGAGTAAGGACAGGTTTAAATCCATGGATAAGTTCATAAGGGCACTTACCATTTAAAATAGATGCAGGAGTCCTATTTATCAAATAAGTAGCCGTAAGAACACACTCGCTCCACATGTTAAGAGGAACACCCCCCTGAAACATAAGAGCCCTAGCTACATTGAGTAAATGACGATGCTTGCGTTCCACCACCCCATTTTGCTGTGGGGTGTAAACACAAGAGGTTTGATGAATGATGCCTTTAGTTTTAAAATACACGTTGAGTTTAGAGTTTGTAAATTCAGTCCCATTGTCACTTCTAAAAATTTTGACAGATTTTTCAAACTGAGTAGCAATGAGGTTCACAAACTCAACTATGTAATCACCAACTTCATGTTTTCCTTTTAACAAATAAACCCACACAGCACGGGTAAAATCATCAACGATAGTCAAAAAATATTTATATCCTTCCCTACTTTGAACATGATAGGGTCCCCAAACATCCAAATGTACTAATTCTCCGAGACATTTAGTTTTACGCTCACTTAGGTTAAACTTATCTCGAGTTTGTTTTGCCTTATGGCAAATCTCACAAGGAACACTCAAGTCATTTCCCAGATTAAGTTGGTCCTTAAGAACTTTCAACACTGGATCAGCTGGGTGACCCAGGCGACCGTGCCATAAGTGAGTGGACACAGAACAAGAGACAGCCATGTTACTGCTGGGGAGGGATTTGGTATTAGCATTTTGATCAAAGAAGTATAGCCCACCTGCCTCACTACCAGTCCCCACAACACTCTCTTGAAGAGAAGCCTGGAGATTGAGAACATAACAACGAGATTCATCAAAACATATGAAAAATTTACTGTCTCTGGCTAATTTGTGAACAGAAAGGAGGTTTACGTGAAAATCAGGTATAACCAGCACATCAAACAGGGTTATGTTATTTGACAGTTTGAAATTTCCAATTTTATTTATTTTGGCTTCTGCCCCATTGGGCTGATTTACCATAAGATTTAAATCAGAAACATCAACGACATTTTCAAGTTGAGAAATGTTGGATGTCATATGTTGGTTTGCACCAGAGTCAATAATCCAACTAGAACGAGGCATAGAAGTTATACCTGCCATATTGGCGGTTACCCCATCTTGAGTGTGCTGCTGTCCAATTAGGTTTAAAAAATTTTCAACCTGTGCCTCAGAGAAGGGAAAGGATGAGATAGCCACGGCTTGTTTAGGAGAGATAGAGTCAGAAACACAGGCATTTCCGGCAATTGATTTAACATTTTGAATTTGAGGTTTCTGTCGAAACTGAAAATCTTTTGGAAAACCTACGAGTCTATAACATCGTTCAATAGTGTGTCCGGAAATACCACAGTGTTTGCACATGAGATTAGAAGATTTTGCACCAGTTTTCCTTTTATTATCAGTTGTTTTACTTAAAAAGGCAGAGTGTTGAGACTTGGTGTGAGAAATAGGTGTGTTGCCTCCCAGATGAGATTCCTCTCTAGATACAAGAGAGAAAGCAGTTTTGACAGAAGGAAGGGGGTCACGGGTAAGAATATTACTTCTAATGGGTTGATAAATATCATCAAGACCCATTAAAAATTGCATCAATTTGATAAGTTGACTATGCTCATGAAAATCATGGGAAGCATTACAAGTACATGAAGGAAGTTTAACAAGCGCATCAAATTGTTTCCACAAGGAATTAAGTTTGTGGTAATACTCAGATACCGAGGTTCCATTTTGAGTTAATGAATTTATTTTCTGATGAAGGTTAAAAGAGACAGATCCTTCCACCTTATCATAGGTTTCTTTTAATTCCTCCCAAACTTTAGAGGAATCTTTGGAAAACACTTGCCCTAGAAAGAGGTCCTCAGTCATAGAGCCTAAAATCCAAGAGAGGACAACAGAGTTACACCTGTCCCATTGTTTTCCCAGGACGGGGTCAGTATCAGGACGAGAACATGTTCCATCAATAAAGCCCAATTTGGACTTAGTTTCCAAAGCTAAGGTCATTGCGCAGGCCCAAACGCGATAGTTGTCAGTCCCACTCAATTTAAAGTTCAATAGCGGTGCTCCACTGGTGTCACTGGGGTGCAGGTACAAGGGATCTCCAAAGTCTAATTTAGCTACTTTGGATTCCTTTGCACCTGTACCCTCAGGGTCATCAGTAGAAACTGCCATTCCTAAAAAGACAAGAAACCAAGAGCACACAAGGAACAGATGGGAAAACAGGAAACAAACAAGAGAGCAGACAATGCAGATACGAACAACACCAAAAAGTAAAGAAAGAAAGAACTTACAGAGCGCTCCTTGTTAGCACAATAGAGCTAAAAATAGAGAGAGCACAGCGGAAAATTAAAGCAAAGGTAAAAAGAAGACGTACAGTGCTTCTAGCAAGTCAAGGTCCCCAAACCGTCTTGGACATAAGCACAAGAAGTGTTTAGCCAAGATACCTGAACAAAATAAAGGAAATGTTCTCCAAAAGAGTACAGGTAAAATAGAGCAGGTATGTTAAACAATAAGATCTGAGAGAGCTCGGACCAGATCTGTAATACAGAAGTAAGAAGAAAAAAAAAAGAGGACCAGGCCTGAGATAATGGACTAGGTCTGGACAATACTAGCGAAGAAAGACAAAAAAAGGAACCGGACCAGATCTGAGAAACGGACTAGGTCTGGAGAGCATAACATAAGGGGACCAGATCTGAGATTAAGGACTAGATCTGGAGAAACAATCAAAGTAAACCAATAAGAAAAAAAAACTTGCCAAGAAGTCCCACTAATGAAAACAGGTCTGGATTATCAGATCGAATATCAAGTCTCTCATTTTCTCTCAATGTTAGATAGGAACACAGATAGTATAAAACGAAGAAAAACAACTTGTCCAACAAAAACAAGAACTGGAGAAAAGTTTAACAAAGCACGCAGGCCATTCGTTCAGATCTATAATTCAGATAAGAACAGTCAAGGTCACACGAGAAAGCCTTGTCCAGATCTATAAGAAAGAAAGGAACAAGTGAATATGTGAATGTGAGAAAATCGATAAAGAAACACACAGATCTTAGTCTCGATTGTAACAAAAAAAAACGCAGATCTGAGGTGTGTATATCGATTCTAAACAACAAACACACAGATCTGAGGGTGAATTTAAAACAGATGTGCAGGTTGTCTCGATAGCAAAAAACACGCAGATCTGTGAACTTGTGTATATAGCGATTTAAAGAAAAGAAAAACAGGTTTGTGTATGAGAAAAGAAACACAGATCTGCGATCAGTGACGAGAAGCAAGAAAACGAGATCTGCACAAGTCGATTTTATTAAAAAGGAGGATGAACAAACCTTCAACAAATGAGGACTAGAATCGAGATAGATAACAGAATCTGGATGATTTCGACAGATTCAAACTCGTTTCATAATTGTCTTTGTGTTGAAGGCGGATAAACCAACAGTCAGATTTAGGGTTTACGAAACAAGAAAACAGAAGAGAGAAGAGTTACCTAATCGATGAAGATGAGAAGCATTTTTTGCTCTGATACCATCTTGAAAACAAACTCATCTTATTTCTTTAAAACATATTTCAATATTACAAAATATAAACCCTAAATGAATTGATACAAAACTAAGTAGAAGAAAATGAGAAAAGAAGAAATTCTGATTAGCCTTTCAAACGTGAAAGACCACTCCTATAAATACTATAAGTCTTTTCCATCCAGTCCCTGAAGTTCAACTAAACAGCCAAGCAACTCTCATTCTTTGAACAGATGTGAGAAGCCATCCACATATTACAGCTTTATACACTTTTAGTCCTTGAACTTCAATTCCATCCTTTTATTTTATCTACTCCTGACATATTACAAACATAACCCAAAGTCAAGATTGTATGATTATCTTATATTTTCAATACTAGTCAATTAGTTTTGTCCGGTCATGTTCAATCTCATCATATACCATCCAGTTTACGTACCAAATGCTATCATTAATGACCAAAGTTAAAGTTTACACCAATCAATATAATTAATCTATTTTAGATTTAGTTTGGTTCAAATAATTGGCATTAAAAACCATTCTTCCACTTAACTACATGCTTTTCATATATACATATGGCGTGAGTGAGGCAACGTGGGAAATTGTGGTTACTTTACTTATTTCTCCCCATATTAATTCAATTCCGCATGATCGTTTAAAAAAATTACAATGTCAAACAAAAATTTCTATTAAATCTTTCAAAGGAGACTTAGGGGTTGTTTGTTTACCTCTTAATGGTTCCATTAAGAGGCAATATCTGAATCGCTAAGAGTTGAATCTTGTTTGGCAAAAAAAAATAGTTTGCCTCTTAATGGTTCTAAAACCCTCTGAATGATTTTGTATCTTGGACCTCCCTTAACCATTAAACGTCGTGATTTCATTCTGAACAATTACAAAACAACCATATTTCACTTTGAACTATATCATAAGAGCCTCTTAATCATTCTGACTACTTAATCATTCTGCTACAAACCATTCAGCAACTACCAAACAACCCCTTAAGTAATTATAGAAAAAGTTATTTTTTTAAATTGTACTCGAGATAAGGTTTAACATATCTCATGTTCGATCCTATTTATGCTATTATTTTGAGACAGAAATTCAATATCTATTTCAAGAAATATGGAAAAGAAAAGTAAATTAATTGGAAAAACAACCATGCACCATGATATTTGAAAAATGATAAAATGCATGAAATTGAGATAATCAAAGTTAAGCATTTAGGTAGCGTTTGGTACGCAAACTGGATGGGACGGGACGGAACTGGACGGGAGTGGACTGGACTGGACTGGACTGGAGAAGATAATTTTGATCTAGGTTACGTTGGAGAAAAAGGGATATTTTAGTAATCTTGTGTTTTAGTCCCATGTTATTCCACCTATTTTGGTGGAACAAAAAATCTTAAGTTTTGTCCCATAAAAACTTGTTTTTGTCCTATGTTGTCTCATCTGATTTTTGTCCCATTACATACCAAACATGGGACTATTTTTATGTCTCGTCCCGTCCCATCCAGTCTGCGTATCAAACGCATTAAGGTTGAGTTTAAGAGTAAATATTCGAAAAACTAAACGTTTTATTAAAATAACAACTTTTTAAATAAAAACTGATAGTATATATAATATTTATATAATCTATCCTTAAAAGTGACCGGACTAGGGGACTAGTGTTTTGATTATTCCAAAAAGATGGTTAAAATAATTATGTAGCTTACGATTCCAATATGCTTGGCATTTATATGTTTGATTGTTTGTCCCTTGTCTTAGTTGAACCGGCAAAAGAGACAAGATGTTGACCATTGACTTTTAAAGCATTAGAAATTACTACTAGCTTTTCCCCATATATCTAGTTAAGGGGGGTGTTTGGGATTATTTATTTAAAGTGTTTATCAACTTATTTTGATGTGGTAGTGGTAATAAGCATTTTTTATTGCTTGGATGGTTAAAAAGGAAAATTGTTTATAGCGGTTTGGCATCGGTGATAAGAAGTTTTTGATAAGTCATTTTATTCTAACTTATTGACTTATTTGAAACAACTTATCTAACTTTTTAGTTATTTTACATGTATAAGCAATCTCAAACACCCTCTAAATAACAACTTCTTAACTATTACGTTTTGGACTTTTGGTACCACCATAAGCTAATTCAAACACTTTTTATAAAACTTCGATTTAACACCACATAAATTAATAAGCACTTTTACATAATAGCATAAGTTGTTTTAAATAAGCATTCTCAAACACCCCCTTAGAAGCATTTTAAATATTTAATCATTACTAAAATATTGTATTGAATCATATATTATGTTAGTGGTGCATATGCAGCCAGATGTCGAAGCTAGATGGACGACCGGTAATGGATCTAATTCACGTCTTTACGTCCCATATGTTTATGACTAACGCCTAGCGGACTGTTTGCTAGGTTTTTCATTAAGTTTTATATAAACAAAGTTGATTGTATAGACAAAGCTGTCTGTATTAATTCAATTAAATTGTTGTTTGGATATTGTATTGAATAAACCGTTTAAATAATAACAATGCTTATTTTTCCTTTAGTTTAAAACGACATTAAAGATCAACCCAACAAGTCAAAAACCCATGCAAAGAAGCCTAAAACCCAAAACCTATGAACAATGAAGCCTAAAAATTTCAGCAGGGAGGAGGAAACAATAGAAACATCAGAAAGAAAGAAAAGACATAGATTTGTAGTTTTTCTCCATCGATATGTACAGTAGAAATATCAGTATGTAGTTTTTCTCCATTTCTGGCAAGGAGGCGAGGCACCACGGAGAACGCCAAAGGGACGAAGAAAGAGCGTTAGAGGAGACGTCAGAGGAGGCGTTAGAGGAGACGTCGGAGGAAAGTTGGATCTTCAAACTTAAACGAGGGTTTTAATTGGTCGAGAAATCTAGCTATAAAATGGATACATACCTAGGGTTTGAGAAATCTAGCAACAACAAACCAATATCGAGGGAGGGAGAGAGAGATCGATAACTTTTCTGATCCATTGTTGAGGAGAGCAGGCGTCAGAGGAGCATCGATCCATTGTTGAGGAGAGTAGGTGTGTTAATTTTTTTGGGTTTTATCACAAGGGTAGGAAGGGAAAAAGGAGGGTTAAGTGGAGATGTGTAATGATAGGCGGGTATCACCCCCCTAAATCTAACCGCAAGTGTACGGTGTCGAAATCAAGTAATACGTACGGAAGTACGAGTATCGAATCCACAGGAACTAGGAACTAAGTATCACAATTACTACAATTGCTATTAACTGGACGTCGCAACTTTGTGTTGGTCCCGAAAGGCCTATACAAGTTTGTAGAAGGGGGGGTTGAATACAAACACACTATTTTACTTTTCTAAATTGTTTATTGATAAATCATTAACAATTTACAGCTTGTTGCGGAAACAAGATTAAGGATAAACCTAAATCTAAACAAGTTGGAACACTAAGGTTTTCTTGCACTAAGAAAGATAAGGAGATTACTAATAAAATCTTATCTTGAGAGAGATTTGAACTTGTCCAGAGTTAGCAAGTTACTTCAAATGAAGTGAGTTCATCTCTTTATATACTGCATGCATTTAATGCAATTCAGTATACACTTTACACGTGTCATCAGCGGATTGGTTGCATGTCATTGACCTTTGTTGACAACCTTAGTAGCCGCATGAATGAACAGTGTAGTATCAGAGTGGTTGTACGATCTCAGATTTTCGGAGGTTCTTTTCTGACATTTCGTACGGTGGCGTGCAAGGGAGGTTAAGACAAAAGTACTTTTTACGGAGGACTTCATGATCAGCTTTCGTTGATTCAGCGATTATCATTTACTATTCAGCGAATGATAAAGTTCAGCGATAGCTGAAGTCTTGTACTTGATACTTCACGTTGAGTGGACAAATCTGAGTCTTCGCTGATCCGCATCAGTTCATTAGTAGACTTGTCGCTGGTTCTTGAGCTTGATCTTCGACTTCAGCGTAGAACCTTTGTTGACGTGAATCTTGTCTTCAGGGATCATAAGTAAACAACTAACTTATCAGCGATCACCATAAGGACTGAACAGACTCAGCGATATGGTGAACAGTGTTCGCTGAATGTTTAATCTAAAAGAGCGAGAGTTCCTATCAGCAGTACTGTAAGATCTTAGTACTTATCAGCGATAGTGAAACTCTGATACATATTGTTTACTTACAATTTTCACTAAGTATTTAAGATAGGGTCATTATCAAATCACTGAGGGTTTGGATCAACAATCTCCCCCTATTTGATTATGACATAGCAACAAAGAAAATTGCTATTTAATGAAAACATAAGGATAAAAAGAACTCATAAAATATTTGTCCCTTTTACTGTTTTCTGGGATCTTTTCAGTACTGATGGAGTAAAGTACATTCGCTGAAATCTTTCTTTAAATCTTTGAATCAGGTTACAATTTGAATAAGAAAGATTACAAGTACAAGCGAAATAAATTACAAGTACTGAAGGATGACTGATACAATAGAGAATAAGGTGATTGTTGTCAGCCTTCAAAGGGTTCTTCCTTAATGAGAAGTTCATCAAGGGTTGTCTTTTCAGTTGGAATCATCCAGTCAGGAACCTTTTCTCCTTTATTCTTTAGCTTCAGAGCAACTTCAAAAATCAAGGGTTTTAGGTGTCGTGCCTGAATGTCTTTTCTGAAGTCGCACCAGTAGATGAGATCTCTGAGTTGTTCGATTGGAGTGATTGGAAGCTCAGCGATCCGTTGAAAGCATTTACGTCCGTCGTAGTCAAGAAAGAATATTCCATAAGGATTACTGATGACTTTACCAGGGACGAAAAGTTCACATGGTGGCAAAGAGATGTCAAGGGCAGATAGATCAGGATCAGGACCAAGTACTTCAGCGCGAGAGAAACCAATTCCAGTTTCATTTCGTATGACAGGACCTGAGTTTGAATCTTGACGTTTCTTCTTTGGTGAGCCCCTTTTTCTTTTCGGCTTTAGATCATGAACAGGAGGAATATCCACACAAGAAGATATCAAATCGATCTGTCTGTTTATCAGCTTTTCGAAATGATCCTTGTACTTAGATTGTGATGGTTGGATAGCTAACCTCATCTCCAGCCATTCAGAGAGACCATACCTTTTTACAGTGTCAGCGCGAAAGGTTTCAGATGTGCCATCTTCTCTGAACAGTTTGATGTCAACAATAGGTACTCCGATGGAGGTTCTTCCAGAGATGAATACCTTGTTGATCTTCGCTGGACGATATCTGAAGTGGATTTTCTCTTTACACCAGATCAGGGTGGTCTGAGAAACTTCAGCTTTCTTTTCCACGATCTTCTGGGCTTGTTCCCACAGCTTTCGTTGGATTTGAATGGGAACACGCTTCAGCTTGGGGTCTTTGACAGATTCTTGAGTGAGCTTGATGGCGTATTCTCTGTCTTTATCTTCAGCTTCCTTCCTTTCAGCGATGAGGCGTTCAGCTCTGAGATGGTCCTGATATTCAGCTTTTGAAATTCTGAACTTAGGGGGAACTGAAGGCAGTTGATCACGCCTTAGAATGATTCGCTGATCCTCGAATCGCTTTATTATTTCTTCTCTTCTCTTTTGATCTTCTTCACTCAGCCTTTGAGGAACTGAGGAAGGTCTCTTATTGTGCAAGAGAGGTTGTTCTTCTGGTTATTCAGTCTCAGAGATTAAATCCAAGACTGGGATTATTTCATCAGCAGCAGCTGGCTTTATTTGTGAAGTCGCAACAGTAGAACCTTCAGCCACATCCTCAAACAGGGGAGAGGACTAGCTGAAAAGCAGCGATCTTACAGATAAGAACTGGGTAGAAGAACTTGGGTAGAAAAGATAGAAAAAATAATGTGGATGTGTATGGTGTTTGTGGAATGGATAACTGATTGTTCAGAGATGATCAGGGAAGGAAAAGTAAGTTTAGTGTACCTGACAAATCGGCTTTGCAAGCAAGATCGCCAGATTATCATCTTCAGCGATGCCTTTGTCTTTGCTTTTCTCAGCGCCAGAGGCTGAGTGCTTTGTCTTTGTTTTTGTCTTCTCCCCTGTGGATTCGGTTATCACGATCCCTTTAAGAGCTTTTCGAGGAGCAGGTTTGACGACAAAGAATTCGTCATCTTCATCATCATCATCATCATCATCGTTCCTTGGAGAGGAGGATGGTTCAGCTTCAGGGATGTCGATGTCTTCGTCTTCTTCTGCTTCGGATTCCTCAGCATCTTCTTCGAGTTGCTCCCCCTCAGATACAGAGGCGAGCTTCTCGGTTCCCTCAGGGTTTTCATCTCCCTGAGGTCCAGTAACCAGATCTTCATTACCCTCTCCCCTGATAGATTCATCATGGGAAAGGTCTTCAGCGCTCTTATTTTGATCTTCAGCGCTCTTCTCTTGTTCAGCGCTCTTCTCCCCCTCTTTCTCATGATGGGCGGGGGAGGAATGGGTAGACTCAGCATTGGTGTTATCTCTGTCTTCTGGGCCAGAGATTTTCACACAACCTTCAAGATTAGCTATTCTGTCTTCTAGGCCAGAAATAGCAGGCGTGATCTTCTTCAGCTCTTGGCGATCCTCTGCGGTGAATGAGTCCAAAATAGGTACAGGGGCCGGAGCAGGAGCTGGATTGTTTGCCTTGATCACCAGCGTCTCGATCATTGTCTTGACAGAACCAAGGTCGGTCTTCACTGAGCCCAAGTCGGTCTTGACCACTGACATATCACCTTCGAGTGTACCAACCGATTTCTTCAGCGTTGTAACCTCGCTGGAAACGGTGGAAACTGACGATTTGAGGTTGGTGTAGTCAGTGTAGATGTCGGAGAGCACTTTGGCAAAGTCGGCGAGAGTTTTATCAAGGCCTTTGATGTCATCAGAGGAGGCCTTCTTTTCCACCACAGTAGTCAGCTTCGTCAGATTCTCTCCAGCGTTTGTTACAGCTGTAGAGTTATTTGATAGACCGGTGGTGAGATCTGTAAGTTTCATCTCCATGGACTTCAGAGACTGGTTTATGTCTCCCAAATAAGGACATGTAACATATAAGTACTTGTGAACAAAGGAAAGCTCAGAAGTTTCAGGTTTAGTTACAGTGTTTAAGGTGGGATCTGTACCTGCAGGAGCGTTGACGAAATCATCAAAGTTTCGAGTCCCTCCATAGTGTTCCATATCTCCCTCAAAAGTTCCGTGAGGGATGGAGATCTCCGCAGGTCCTTTCTTCGTCAGTCGCTGAGAAGCTTCAACGGCTTCTTGAATGATGGCATCTCCAGTTTTAGCTGGAGGAGTGTCCAAAGAAATAGAGGGAGGATCGAAGGATAAGAATTGGGGTTGGGTTTCAAGTTCAGCGTTGGATTCGCTGAGAAGTACTTCATCAGTCTTTTGAGAGACTGAAGAAGGTTGGGTAGATTCCAAAGTTCTAACCTCAGCGTTTAAAGACGCTGAAGTAGGTTTAGAAGGGATGGCTTGAATTGGTGTGGCAGAGCGTACCACGGAACTTTCCTTCAGCTCTTCAGAATGAGCTGAGGAGTCTTCAGCATTGGAGTGCTGGGGTTGCTCCTTGGTTTTCTTGATCCTTTTGGAATCAAGAGGGGTAAGAGATTGTTTCCTTTTCTTAGAAGGAATGGATTTTGTGGCCTGGGAATCAGCGAGGGGTATTGTCGCTGAAGGAGTTACAGAAAGCGGAGAATTAAGTAGAGTGAGAAGGGTAGAGAGACGTACCTCGTTGGCGATAGGCTTGAAGTCGAGAACCTTAGGGCCAATCTGAGAAAGTTTCAGATCACCCTCTTCAGGATAGCTGTCCTTCAGGCCATATTGAAAGATGGCGCTGATGAATCGTGGGTAAGGAACCCATGCTGGTCGGTTAGCGGCAGAATCAACACATTGAATGAGGTCTTCATAGATGATGGAGGCCCAGTCAATGTTGAGACCTTTCAGTAGTGCGTAACCCATGGCCTGCTGAGGTTGAGCGGCTTGATCAGAAGATCCGGATTTCGCTGTCATGCAGCTGATCAGGTGAGCGAAGATGAAGTTCATCTCGCTGGGCATCTTGGATTTCTTTATCAGCGTCAGCTTCTTCTCAGGTAGCTTGTCTCTTCCAGTCTCCCAGATGTAACCCATTGCATCAAGGAAAGCAATGATTTCTTCCCTGTCAGCGTGCTTCTTGTGGTCAGGTAATGGAACGAAAGGATTTTCTGAGGTAGCGTTGGGGAATTTCAGGGCTTTGCGGATTATTGCGGGGGTTATCTTGATGGTGCCATACTCAGTATCGCTGAGTATGCAGTCGATGGTTTTAGATGGATCTTTGGCGGAGGGTAGGTCGGTGTGTCTGGCAGAGTACCAGAATTGGGATAAGAGACGCTGACTGGCAGGAGGTGTGATTGTCAGTGCTGTGTAGATGGGGCTATTCTTCAAAAGATTTACAGCGTCGTCTAGATGGGATACCTGCTTCCGAGGAGGAAACTCGAGAAGCGCTGAGAGGTTGTTTGCCTTTGTCCAGTCTAGTTGATCCAGCTCGAACTTAACCTGAGGAGCTTTAGTGATTTCCAGTTCCTCAGAATCAGCGGAGATGGACTCAGCGGTAACATTCAACTTTGAAGTTGCCATTTCACTGTATTATCAGTTCAACCAAAGATGTTAACAAATAAGAATTATCTTAATGTGGAAAGAAAATTTCCATTAAGATTTTTCGAATTTTGTCCATTTCATTCAGACAAAAAAGTCTTAATGAAGATTAGGGTTTTTCTTGTTTTTGAAAAAAAAAACGAATATAACACCCATAAGCCTTGTATTCCAGTTTCTTAAAAAATGGATACGAAAGAAGAACAAGTTTAAGATTTTAGATTTAAAACTTGAAGAACAACCATGAAATGGTTGTGTTTATAAAACCATGAAAGAAAATGATTTTATTTTTGAGTTCTTTTGTTTGATCTTGTGTAAAACAATGATAAGATCGAAAACAATTTATTCGCATTTGATAATAGATAAGAACATATTAACCTTGAGTTTGATGAAGAAGATGATGAACAGTTCTTGAAGATTGAGAGCACAAAATGCAACAGTGTTCTTTTCTTGCGGAGAAAGATTGATTCGCGTAAAAGACAAATATAAACTTTGAGAGTGTTTATATAGGAAGAGAGTAGAGAGAGAAAAACTTGAGCGGGAAAGTTTTTCATCATGACACGGACACGTGTTTGCATTTGATTGGATAGACAACGAAACGTGCAAACGTGTGTCAGAAAAAGAGCGTGCCTGGTGTTATCCGTTGCAATGACGTCACAACTGTCCTTTCACATTCTTTCGTTGTCTCTGAGGTTTTGAAAAAACTCAAGGACTCTTTGGAAAATATGAAGCACTGAATAGAAATATCAGTGAGGGTTTTAAGAAATTTCAAAATATCGCTGTTAAGGAAGAGATATTCAGCGATGTAAGAATTTGAAATCTTGCATTTTCAAGCGTTTTGTCAGAGAGAGAAAACATACCTTGATATCAGTTTAACCAAATTTATTCAGAGAGAAGATGATGAAATGGATTGTACAAGTTTATTTTATCCGAGAGCCTATACAAGTTTGTATAATCTTATCGCTGATCAAATGTGAACCTCTGAAGATTTTATCCTTCAAAGTTCAGCATTCCAAGCTCGCTGATGAGAAAGTTGAATCTTGTCTCATCAAGAGGTTTGGTAAAAAGATCAGCTAATTGATAATCAGTTGGGATAAAATGAAGTTCTAGTTCACCATTCATCACATGATCTCTGATAAAATGATATCTGATTTCGATGTGTTTTGTCTTTGAGTGTAGCACTGGATTGTTTGCTATAGCGATGGCACTTGTGCTGTCGCAGTAGATTGGAATTTTGGAGAGCTGAAGATCATAGTCTAGTAGCTGATTTCTCATCCACAAGACCTGAGAACAACAGCTTCCAGCGGCTACATATTCAGCTTCAGCTGTGGAAGTGGACACTGAATTTTGCTTTTTACTTGTCCAACTTACCAGCTTTCCACCTAGGAGCTGACATCCTCCTGTGGTGCTTTTCCTATCCATTTTGCAACCTGCAAAATCACTGTCTGAATAGGCGGTTAGGTCGAATCCTGAATCTTTGGGATACCAAAGACCTAGATTCGTTGTAACCTTTAGATATCGAAAAATTCGCTTTACAGCTTTCATATGAGATATCTTTGGTTCAGCTTGATATCGTGCGCACAGACATGTTGCAAACATAATATCGGGTCGGCTAGCTGTTAGGTACAACAAAGAGCCGATCATCCCACGGTACAACGTGACATTGACAGGAACACCCTTAGTGTCCTTATCAAGTATCAGCGGAGGTGCCATTGGGGTTTTCATAGCTGAACTATCAGTTAAGTCGAATTTCTTCAGCATATCTCTAACATATTTTCCCTGATTTATGAAAGTTCCTTTTTCAGTTTGCTTAATCTGAAGACCAAGGAAATATGTTAGTTCACCCATCATACTCATTTTATACTCATCTTTCATCCTATCAGCGAAACGAGTACAAAGCTCAGGGTTAGTAGAACCAAATATAATGTCATCAACATATATTTGAACTAAAATGATATGACCTTTTACTTTTCTAAAGAAAAGAGTTTTGTCAATCTTACCTCTCTCAAATTTTTCAAGGTGGAGATAAGTAGAAAGAGTGTCATACCATGCACGAGGAGCTTGCTTCAAGCCATAAAGTGCCTTATCCAGCTTATAAACATAACCTGGACGCTTAGGATCTGAGAATCCTGGAGGTTGTTCCACATAAACTTCTTCATTCAGCTTTCCATTTAGAAACGCTGACTTAACATCCATTTGATGTACAGTGAAGTTTTTGTGTACAGCATATGCTAAGAAAAGACGAATAGATTCAAGTCTTGCTACTGGAGCAAAAGTTTCGTCATAATCTATGCCTTCCTCTTGTCTGTATCCCTGAGCAACAAGACGAGCTTTGTTGCGAGTTACAGTACCATGTTCGTCCAACTTGTTTCGATAGACCCACTTAGTGCCTATCACTGTTTTGTCAGTTGGTCTCCGAACAAGTTTCCAAACTTTGTTTCTTTCGAATTCAGTCAGCTCTTCTTGCATAGCGCTGACCCAGTTTGGATCTCTGAGGGCATCATCTATTTTCTTTGGTTCAGTTAGAGAAATAAAGTTAACAAATAAACAAATATTACCTGCACTTCTACGAGTCTGAATACCAGCGTTGGGATCACCAAGAATTTGATCGATTGGGTGATTTACAGTCCATCGCTGAGCCGGAGCATGCGTCGCTGACTCAGTCTGAACTGGAGAAACTGAAGATGAGGCTTCAGCTACTTCTGGATTATCAGCTAAGAGAGGAATGTTTGCATTTGCCACTTCATTCACTGATTGCTGAGAAATAGATTGAATTTCTGAGACATTTGGATCAACTGCAGGTATAGTGTTTATAGGAACAGTTGAGACCCAAGATGTTTCAGCTTCACTATTTTGCATATTTGGAATGATAGAAGGACCATCATTTTCTACTATGTGAGCATGAGGAGTGGGAACATCTTCTGAATCACCAAGATGAGAAAACATCCATTGATTCAGTTCTTCTGTATCAGCGTTCGGTTTAGAGTTCGCTGAACGGGATTCGTCAAACGTGACGTGAATAGTTTCTTCTACAGTTTGTCTTCTTCGGTTGAAGACTCTGAAGGCTTTGGAAACTGAGGAGTATCCAAGAAAGATTCCATCATCAGCCTTAGGATCAAACTTTCCAAGGGCATCTCTGTTGTTCAGTATGAAACACTGACATCCAAAGATGTGAAGAAAGCTGATTGAAGGCTTTCTCCCATGAAAAAGTTCATAGGCTGTCTTTTTGAATCTTTTGACTATCAGCGACCTGTTTTGCGTAAAACAAGCAGTGTTGACAGCTTCTACCCAAAACTGAGTAGGCAGGTGAGAATCGCTGAGCATTGAACGTGTAGCTTCAATAATTGTTCTATTTCTTCTTTCAGCGACTCCGTTTTTAGTTAGGAGAGCCAAGGATTCATCATCATCTGAAGAATCAGAATCTGATGACCTTTCAGAGTTACTTTCTAACTCAGTGATAGTGACCACGGGTCGCTGAGTAGAAGGTTCCTCTGAGATTAAAGCAACAGGGGTGCTTTTGGAATCTTTTACAAGATTCTTCTTAAGATGGCTAGATTGCTCATGATTCAGCAATGTGCCATATAAGGTAGCAAGTGTCATTGATCTTAGATCTTTTGACAGCTTGAGACACATGGAATAATTGTCCCAGCTTTCAGGTAAACATTCTAAAAACTTTGTCAGCACTTCAAAGTTAGAATATTCCTTACCAACCGTTTTTAGATCTATAATTAAGCAATTAAAACGTTGATGAACTTCAGAGAGAGTTTCATTCTTACCAGAAATGAAGCTTTCGTATTGTCTTACCAGGTTGATCTTTCTTGAATCCTGGACTTCAGACGTTCCTTCATACTGAACACATATTGTGTCCCACATGGCTTTTGAGGATTTCAGGTTCATGACGGAATGGTAGACTTCGTCAGGAAGGGCCATGGATAGTATGGATCTGGCTTTTGTATCTATAGCCACTTTCTTCTTATCTTCATCGGTCCAATGATGGATTTCCTTTGGAATCAGCCTTTTTGGAATAGCAGCTCTAGTTGCAGTGGCTGGAACTGCAAGATCAATTGTTACAGGGATGTGTGGGCCGTTTTCAAGATAGTAAGGCAAGGAGGCGAGGCACCACGGATAACGCCAAAGGGACGAAGAAAGAGCGTTAGAGGAGACGTCAGAGGAGGCGTTAGAGGAGACGTCGGAGGAAAGTTGGATCTTCAAACTTAAACGAGGGTTTTAATTGGTCGAGAAATCTAGCTATAAAATGGATACATACCTAGGGTTTGAGAAATCTAGCAACAACAAACCAATATCGAGGGAGGGAGAGAGAGATCGATAACTTTTCTGATCCATTGTTGAGGAGAGCAGGCGTCAGAGGAGCATCGATCCATTGTTGAGGAGAGTAGGTGTGTTAATTTTTTTGGGTTTTATCACAAGGGTAGGAAGGGAAAAAGGAGGGTTAAGTGGAGATGTGTAATGATAGGCGGGTATCACCCCCCTAAATCTAACCGCAAGTGTACGGTGTCGAAATCAAGTAATACGTACAGAAGTACGAGTATCGAATCCACAGGAACTAGGAACTAAGTATCACAATTACTACAATTGCTATTAACTGAACGTCGCAACTTTGTGTTGGTCCCGAAAGGCCTATACAAGTTTGTAGAAGGGGGGGTTGAATACAAACACACTATTTTACTTTTCTAAATTGTTTATTGATAAATCATTAACAATTTACAGCTTGTTGCGGAAACAAGATTAAGGATAAACCTAAATCTAAACAAGTTGGAACACTAAGGTTTTCTTGCACTAAGAAAGATAAGGAGATTACTAATAAAATCTTATCTTGAGAGAGATTTGAACTTGTCCAGAGTTAGCAAGTTACTTCAAATGAAGTGAGTTCATCTCTTTATATACTGCATGCATTTAATGCAATTCAGTATACACTTTACACGTGTCATCAGCGGATTGGTTGCATGTCATTGACCTTTGTTGACAACCTTAGTAGCCGCATGAATGAACAGTGTAGTATCAGAGTGGTTGTACGATCTCAGATTTTCGGAGGTTCTTTTCTGACATTTCGTACGGTGGCGTGCAAGGGAGGTTAAGACAAAAGTACTTTTTACGGAGGACTTCATGATCAGCTTTCGTTGATTCAGCGATTATCATTTACTATTCAGCGAATGATAAAGTTCAGCGATAGCTGAAGTCTTGTACTTGATACTTCACGTTGAGTGGACAAATCTGAGTCTTCGCTGATCCGCATCAGTTCATTAGTAGACTTGTCGCTGGTTCTTGAGCTTGATCTTCGACTTCAGCGTAGAACCTTTGTTGACGTGAATCTTGTCTTCAGGGATCATAAGTAAACAACTAACTTATCAGCGATCACCATAAGGACTGAACAGACTCAGCGATATGGTGAACAGTGTTCGCTGAATGTTTAATCTAAAAGAGCGAGAGTTCCTATCAGCAGTACTGTAAGATCTTAGTACTTATCAGCGATAGTGAAACTCTGATACATATTGTTTACTTACAATTTTCACTAAGTATTTAAGATAGGGTCATTATCAAATCACTGAGGGTTTGGATCAACAATCTCCCCCTATTTGATTATGACATAGCAACAAAGAAAATTGCTATTTAATGAAAACATAAGGATAAAAAGAACTCATAAAATATTTGTCCCTTTTACTGTTTTCTGGGATCTTTTCAGTACTGATGGAGTAAAGTACATTCGCTGAAATCTTTCTTTAAATCTTTGAATCAGGTTACAATTTGAATAAGAAAGATTACAAGTACAAGCGAAATAAATTACAAGTACTGAAGGATGACTGATACAATAGAGAATAAGGTGATTGTTGTCAGCCTTCAAAGGGTTCTTCCTTAATGAGAAGTTCATCAAGGGTTGTCTTTTCAGTTGGAATCATCCAGTCAGGAACCTTTTCTCCTTTATTCTTTAGCTTCAGAGCAACTTCAAAAATCAAGGGTTTTAGGTGTCGTGCCTGAATGTATTTTCTGAAGTCGCACCAGTAGATGAGATCTCTGAGTTGTTCGATTGGAGTGATTGGAAGCTCAGCGATCCGTTGAAAGCATTTACGTCCGTCGTAGTCAAGAAAGAATATTCCATAAGGATTACTGATGACTTTACCAGGGACGAAAAGTTCACATGGTGGCAAAGAGATGTCAAGGGCAGATAGATCAGGATCAGGACCAAGTACTTCAGCGCGAGAGAAACCAATTCCAGTTTCATCTCTCGTTTTCAGCTCTGGAACTCAACTTTGCTGCTCTTTTGGACAAAAATGCTTGTACCTGTACTTTCTCAACAAAAACCCGTTAAAAACTCGTATTTCACTTGAAGACATGCGTAAACCACCTAGTTTGAGATTAAAAATAATGTCGAAAATCGACATTATCATGTAACACCTTTAAAATTTAAACCTCGTATGTGCCTCTTTAGGCTCGTTATAACTCTACACACCTTTCTAGTTTTGATAATTCTTTTATATCTCTTATATGAATGTGAATGCATGCATGCGGCCCAAAACGACTCGTTTTGCATTGGAAATTTGGACTTAAGGGGGAGTGTAGCGACATTGACAGGCGAGAGTGCCCTCGGGCACAATCGCGCGTCATAGTCGCCGAGTGGGATAGGGCCGCGGTACATTTGCCACAACATTGCCAGCGAGAATGCCATTGTGGCACAATCGCGTGGCATAGTCGCCCGTGTCCATCTGCCAGTATAAAATCGGGATTTTTGGCCCATTTGACTCCACTTCTCATTCCAACTTTGTTCCAGACAATTTTTACAAGAACCATGTGCGATTTTGGTCCCTTTCCTCCCTTTTTCTTCATTGACTCACTTCTAGGGTTAGTAACCTCATTTATTGAAGATCCTTACCTACTTTGAAACATTTATTGAGGGTTCCACTCAAGAATCCAATATCCTACAACCTCAAGTCATCATCCCCATTTCTCCATTTTCTAGGGTTTCTACCATTTTCTAGATTTTGGTTTTAAAAACCTAGATTGTGCATTTTCTAACCCTTCTCAAACTAGGTACATGTCTTTAACTTGTTATTTAGCTCTTTTACTTATTTTCATGAAAACCCTTATTTTGGTAAGTGAACATTTCACTTAATGGAGAGTGTTTATGGTTTTGATGGTGGAAAATACTACTCTTATCAAGTCTAGAGTTGTTATTGTGATGTGTTAACATGAAATGGTATTTGATGGTTTGTCTTCATAAAATGCTAAGTTCGGGTTTTGACCCAAAATCTATGTATTTGCTCAAATGATAAATAAGTGTCTTAATGATTAAGTTTGGCTTAATTTATTTGACTTAATGTGTATATTGACTATATTTGGATTTGTGAGTATTAACATGTGTTAAATATGTGCGCAAGTGGCCAATGAGAGATGTGAACTAGTAGGTTCAAGTCCTTGTGTTAATATGGAATTTTAGCCATGAGTTGCCTATGATGGCATTGATAATGGAAAAATACGTGCTTATGTGCCTTATGGCCAAATTAAGCTTTTGAATGAATCAAGTTAAGTGTTCACTAGAAGGACATAGTCTTGGGCGCCACCGTGCGGGTATGTGTCTAGACCTCCGCCATTTGGGGCAATGCCTTTGTTGTATCCTCGAATGTGTCGGGCCTTTGGTGTCGCTCTTAGCGGTTGACCCTAAGGTATCTCGACTCTTTAGGTGGAGTTTCTTAATGTTATGGGTCTCCCCCATTGACTTCAAATATAACGGTGGAAATTGGACAAGATATATATGTATTTCTTGCATGTTATTATTTGTTCAAGCTCACTAGGGTTTTTGGTCTAACACTTGTTTGGTGTCGACTTGCATCTCAGGTTCTAGCAAAGCCGTCATTAAGAAGGCTTAGGTGGGAGCGTGTGAGCTTGGGGAATCACCTTTTTGGGACGCCATTGTTAGAAGACTTTATTGGTCTAGAGATGACACCCTTTTGTAATCTTATTTCTATTTTAGAAACTAGATTAGTTGGTTGTCATTTGCTTTCCGTTAAATTACAATTGTAATTATACAGGCGTTTGTATATTCCCATTTTTGGGAGGCTCATGCTATGGCATTTATATAATGTTCTTCCGTTTTATGGAAATTTTTGTTTACCTCTATTTTAGAATGTTATAATATGACTCTACAAATTGGGTTGAGCAAGCAAGCCCATATTTGACCCAATAGTCCACTTCCGAACAACAATGCATGGCTGAGCGAATAAGTTATATGCGCTATACAACCCACTAACCCACTACCGAACAACCCCTAAATCATCTACAACAACTATAAGAGTTATGAAACAAATAATTATATAATTAATGCAGTTAGTATTTTAATAATTTACACAAGCTTCTAAATTGCGTGAAACGTGGAGTGACGGTGAATTCAAGTCTTAAGCCTTAAGAGCCGTGACATTTTTAAAGGCGCAACTTAAGAAGGCAAGTCTCTAGACCACATATATATAATATTATTCATAAAAACATATGTTTTATACTATTACTCAATGAGTCAATAATAATAAACAAGTTAAATTAAGTTATATATATATTGAAAACCAGTAAATAAAACAATAAAAACGTAAAGAAAAATAAAATGTCGCGTTACAAAAACCATGCATTAGGCAATGGCATGCTACGTGTTTATCGTGGCGTGAGACACAAGTCTTGAGCCACGACGCACCATGACTGATGTTGCCGCGAGCCTTTTAGAACACTGAATTTACGTAATATTATTTAATTGAAAGATTTTAGATGTTAAAGTAAACTATGATTCCCATGATGATAACGCCACCACAAAATTCTGGTGTCCCTCAAATACATATATAGCGGCAGTGTGGACTTTCCCTTAATGTGTCCATCTATGATTTCCATAACTTTGAAGTCTCTCGTAACTTACCAATGGAAATCGTCAATGATGTTGTTTGTTTCTTGGTAGTGAAGATTGTAGGTTCATAAACATTCACTATTGATGGTGTACTAATGATTAGCTTTGTAGCACCATGTTCCATGTGGATAGAATAGTAGGTTTGTGAGCTCCTTATAAGCTCGAAGTTATGGGTTACCAATAACTTTCTCAATTGTTTTAAGTTGAATATGCAGTTATTGGACGAGTATGTTGCTTTGGGTCATTACAAAAGGTATCATGAACTTATTATCGTTTGCTAACAATAGTATGTATCTCAGATGTACTATATTTCAGTGTTAGATGTTTCGAGTTAGTTTGTTTAAGTATAGATTTTCTTTTTGAAAGGCAGATTGTTTAAGGCTGTGTTTGGCAAACTAGTTGATAAGCTAGCTGGTAGCTGATAAGCTAGTTGTTGACTGATAAGCTAGCTGGTAGCTGATAAGCTAGCTGATGAAAAAGTCACGTTTGGCAAAAGTAGCTTATAAACATGTAAAATGACCAAAAATGACATCTTCAAATAATTATCAATTACAAATTTAATTATGTAATTAAAACAAATGTATAACAATATAATATGTTAATTAATACAACCAATGTAATAAAGAAAAATTAAATAATATAATATGTTAATTTAAAGAAATTTAAAATTTATTATTACATATATATATATACTATAAATTTTGAATTTGTTAAAACAAGTTATAGAAAAAAAATATTAACTTATGATTTTAAATAACTGTTAGATACAATATGAAAATAATCAAATAATAATTAAAAAATAATACTAATTGATAATTAAAATATATTCATTAATATTAAAAAATAAATAAAAATAATTTATATGATTAACAATAATTCTAAATAATTAAAATTTAATATCGATGTATAATTAAAATTTATTTTAATAATCTTCAGTTAATATTTATTAATTAATTATAATTAAATTTAAAAATTTAATATTTATTAATAATAATAGTTAGTAAATAATAATAAGAGGCAATATTGGAATATTCACAAAAAACTATTGAAACGCTACTCCAAGTAGCGGAGAAACGTTTCAAAAAGCTAGCTTACGGTCATCCAAACATGTATACAAAAAAAAGCTAGCTTAGAGCATCTCCAACAGCTTCCCCAAAATGGGGAAAATGGAGAAAATGAGGATTTTGGGCTAAAAATGTGCTCCAACAACTTCCCCAAAACTATCCCCAAAATGGAGAAAGTTGGAGAGAGAAGGTTTTTTTTCTCCAAATATGGAGATTACTCCAAAAATGATTACCAAGTGAGAGGACCAATAGGAAACTTTGAAAATAAATATGTAGAGAGAGAAATAATATTTTAATAGATAAATGGAATAATTTAATATTTTAATTAATGTTGGATTCTCTAAAATGGGGAAGTTGTTGGAGATTAATGTATATTTTTTTGAGGATTTTGGCTTTTGGTTCCCCATTTTGGAGAAATTATGGGGAAGCTGTTGGAGATGCTCTTATAAGCTAGCTTTTTTTTTGCCAAACAATGCCTAAGGGGCCGTTTACAAAACGCTTACCCGGGTAAGTGCTTACCAAGTGACGTTAGCTTACCGGATGAATATGGCAAGGACTAAGAATCTTACCCGGTAAGAGCGGAAGCAAGGACCGAGAGTCGAAAGCAAGGACCGAGAGTCTTACCCGGTAAGTGAGTGCGACAGCTCTTACCACGGTTAGCGCTTACCGGCTAAATTGTTGCATACGATGCCATTTTGGTGGACTAAAATCTTACCCGAAAAGTAAATGATAGTGTTGAATGTTATCGGTAAGCACTTACCCGGGTAAGTGATTAGGTAAACTGCCCCTAAGTATAGATTGCTTAGTATGTATTCAGTTGATTAAGTTTTTTTTGTTACGTGTAGTTGCATGATGTTTAAAAATTTTAATTTATATTATCTTAATGATAAGTAATCGCTATAACGTAGAGAAATTGAATGTGAAAAAAAAAACTATACATGTAAGTTATATATGCAATGCATGTTCACACTCACACATGGGATAAACCTATATATGGAATTATGGATGTATACAATTAAACTTAGATTTAAATAATAAATTATTTTCCTAAAATATTAATATATTACTTTACTTTCTGAGTATTATATTAGATTTGAGTATAAAGAGTCCAAGTAAAGATGCATATTTTATAGACATATCCAACACATTTAGGGTGTGTTTGGTATACTGGACATGACATGACAGACTAGAACAGAGATCAATGTCCTACGTTTGACAGGACTTTTATGTGGAACAAACAGCAATAGAGTGGAACAAAGTGGAACAAGCCTGTTCCACACCCACCCCATGGAACAAGGTGGAACAGATTTATGTTTTACCAATATAACCTCAAAATAAAATCTAATTTTTTTTTCTAAAATATCAAACATGCCTTTTATTTTATATTTTATACATTCTTTAAATTTTATTTATTGTATTTTATGTTATTTAAACTTTCACTTTATTTTCCTCAAAGTATTGTTTGTATATTGTTTATATGTTTTGATTAATTTATGTAAATTATTAAATACTAATAGTAAAAAAAAGTGTTAGAAAATAAAAATAGGAAACTATATATTTTTCTTTTTATTTTGGTGTCACTTTAATCGTCTTGAAGAAAATTTTCTAATAATTTATTTTGTTATAAAAATATTTATTTCATTATTCTTTAATAAATTGCATAATTAATCGAAATATATAAACAACTTATTGAGGTAAATTGGTCAATGTTACTTGTTCAGTTCTGTCCAGTTATGTCTTACGAAACGCTGAACAACTGTTCTGTTCTGTCATGTTTTGTCATGTCCTGTCTCGTCATGTCCTGTCCTGTCCTGTTAGTCTGCATACCAAACGCAACTTCACTCCGTAGGGGTCTCGTGCAACCGCTCACTTGTTTACCGTAAGGGATAAAAAATGTAGACCGTTTGATTGTGCACCCGCTTAATTTTAAGAGTGCTCTTTCAAACTGAACACTTAAACAAAATGAGCTTCCATCGTGATGGTTTGTGTAGACCTAATTAGTGCTTCTAGTTTCAAGAGGTTTGGGGTTCAATTCCACTCTTAGCACTTATGTATTTAATTTTTGTTAAAACTAGAAAGCCCATAACTCTTCTTCATAAATACACATTAAATACTCTATTAATATAATGTAATTTGATCATCAATTCTCTCCAAAATTATAAAATTTTCATCTTTATATTTCTAATTTGTTTTTAGTTATTGATTTAATTATTATTACATGAAAATTTATATGCATAGTTAATTTTGATTTGCAAAACATCCAAAAATTTATTCTCGAAATCAACCAAAAAATCAAAAAATTCTCTTGAAATCAATAAAAAAAGACCTTAAACATTTTCTCGAATCGACACAAAAAAACCAAAAAAATAAAAAATTTAAAAAATCCCTCGAAATCAACCAAAAGATTGGAAAAAATATCTCGAAATCAACTAAAAGCTTAAAAAGTCCCTAAAGTCAGAATTCGGCTAAAAACAAATCGACAACAATTTCTTAGACTTTTCGTTTGTGCACCCGCTCACCTAAAATCCTGGGTCCGCCATTGTTAATATACCATTCTCGGCACCATCCTAAAAGTTATTTATTAATGCCTAAATTTAAAATATTACTTCATTATTTTGAAGTACAGACCATATAATAACAACACTTTCGTTTCGATAGAATGATATTGAGGCCCAAAATTCTAAATAACATGACCGAGCTATAAAAGTTTTTAAATGTTTATTTTATTTTCTGTGACATAATTTATAGAGTAAATTATATATTTGGTCCAAGTGGTTTATATGTTTTAACAGTCTAAGTCCCTATTTTAAAATATCTATGCATTGTATTCTCGTGGTTTGCATTTTCTAACGCCTTGGGTCCTTAAAACTAAACCCGTTATTTTTTTTCCTGTTAAATAGATTAAGTAGAAGGATATTTTAGTCATTCCATTTCTTTTTTATTTTTATTAAAATAACAGGGACCAATAATGTAATTTATAATTTCATGTCATCTCCCCCACCCCGGCTTCATCTTCCCCCAATCCCCAAGTCACAATCTTCTTCATCTAGTTCCTCCAACGACCAGTCCCAGCCTGTGTTCTATAGAGAACAAATAATTATGATCAAATGAGGTTGATTGTATTCAAAGATTTACATGCCTTATATAGGTAAATTACAGAACTAATAATAGCGATTCTACAAGAGCTGTTCTAACTAATAAGAACTATTCTACAGGAGCTATTTTAGGATCTGCTTGACTATACATCAGAATATACAAGAGTAAATAAACTAATTGTAAACGTGTTGTATAGGAACCTTGGGCTACTTGTTTATGGACTCATTGGGCTGTTGTTGATTGCTATTGGACTGTATATCCTTAATACGCCCCCGCAAGATGAAGGATCCATCGGAGACTCCAATCTTGGATCGATTTCGCAGAAATGGTGCTCTAGTGAGGGGTTTTGTTAACATATCAGCCAGCTGATCGTGAGAGTTAACATGAAGTACTTTGAGATGACCAGATGTAATTTGTTCCCTGACAAAATGATAATCCAGGGCCACATGCTTCATTCTCGAATGATAGATAGGATTTGCACATAGATATATAGCCCCAGTGTTGTCACAAAACAGAGTAGGAGTAGTAGGTGATGAAATTCCAAGTTCATGTAGTAGGTTCTTGAGCCAGAGGAGTTCAGCAGATGCATTGGCTAATGCCTTGTACTCAGCTTCCGTAGACGAGCGAGAGACAGACTTTTGACGTGTGGATTTCCATGAGACTATGTTGGTACCAAGGTAAAGTAAATAGGCTGTAGTTGATCTACCTGCGCTGTGGACACCTCCCCAATCAGAATCTGAAAAGACCGATAGTGTTAGAGATGAATTGCGATTGAGTACAAGACCATGATGAATGGTGCCTTTAAGGTAACGGAGGACACGTTTGAGAGCTTGCCAATGAGTTTGGCGAGGATTATGCATAAACTGGGAGAGTTTGTTTATGGCAAACGAGATATCTGGTCGAGTAAATGATAAGTATTGGAGAGTGCCTACGAGTTTACGGTATGGTGTAGCATCAACAGTAGGTGATTGATCAGTAATGGATAGAGGTTCAGTGGCGCTGAGAGGAGTGGTAACAGCTTTGGCACCTTCCATGCCAAATTGAGTTAGAACATCTTGAATATGACGATGTTGTGAAAGAAACAGACCTGTAGGAGTAGGAATTACTTCAACTCCTAGAAAATGGTGGAGCATACCGAGATCTTTGATCGAGAATTTGGTGCCTAAGGCTCGAATAAAATGATCAAGAAACTGGAGATTATTGCCTGTGAGGACAATATCATCAACATAAACCATGAAGTAAGAAATGACATTCTGAGTTTTATAGATGAACAATGAGGCATCAGCAAGTGATTTCTTGAAACCAAACTGAAGTAGAAACGCGGTAAGCTCAATATACCAAGCTCGTGGAGCTTGTTTTAAACCGTAAATAGATTTTTTGAGTTTACAGATGTGATTAGGATATTGGGGATGAACATAGCCAGGTGGCTGAGTCATGAAGACTTCTTCACGGAGTGTGCCATGAAGAAAGGCATTGTTGACATCTAGCTGACGTAAAGGCCAGTTGTTGGAGAGAGCTATGGAAAGTATGGTGCGAATGGTAACAGGTTTGGTAACAGGGCTGAAGGTGTCAAAGTAGTCTTTGCCATATTGTTGGAGAAAGCCTTTAGCAACAAGACGGGCCTTGTATTTAGATATGGAACCATCAGGGTTTCTTTTAATGCGAAAAACCCATTTGCAGCCAATTGGTGTATGAGAAGACGAAGGAACAAGATCCCACGTTTGGTTTTGAAGGAGGGCATTGAATTCAGAGTCCATGGCACTTCTCCACTTTGGATCTTTGAGAGCTTGATTATGTGTGGTAGGTTCAAGAGTAGCAGGTATGGGGTGAAGGGTGGTATTATTGATGAAGTTCGCATTGAAGTATTTGGGATTACGTTTTCTGTTTCGATGTGGGTAGGAAGAGGTGGGTTATGCGATTGGAGATGATGGCTGAGATGAGTGCCTAGGTGAGGGTGGAGGAGGGGGAGGTGATGGTTGTGTTGATGTGGCAGGAGTGGCAGGAGTGGTTAGTGGTGGAGTCGCTTGTGGAGCTTCGTCTGAGAGAAGATGAGTACGGGTTGGTATAGGGTAATCGGTAGAAGGTGGTGTGCTAGATGTTGGATCAGTGTTGGGTAAAGCAGGACACAAGGAAGCTGATGTAGGTAGAGGTGTAGAGGATTCGGTATGATAAGGGTAAATATGCTCAATGAATTCAACATGGCGAGAGTGGTATAGCTTTTGAGTGGTGGGGTCATAGCATTTATATGCTGATTTTGATGGGGAGTAACCAAGAAAAATACATTTGGCAGATCTAGAATGGAGCTTGGATGAGGAATAGGGTCGTAACCATGGGTAACAGAGGCAGCCAAAAGGTTTGAGTTTGTGATAAGAGGGTGATGTGTTGTGCAGTTTTTCATATGGAGATTGATATTGTAATATGGGGGTGGGAAGTCGATTGATAAGGTGGACAGCGGTTTGGAAAGCATGGCTCCAAAAAGTGAGAGGTAAATTAGCATGATGAAGAAGAGATAGTCCGGTTTCCACTATATGGCGGTGGCGTCTTTCGGCTATACCGTTTTGCTCAGGAGTATGTGGTGGTGTGGTAAAATGAGATATGCCATGTTGATGAAGATAGGAGGCTAATTTAATGAATTCACCTCCATTGCCTGTGAATAGAGAGACGAGAGGGGTATTATAGTATTTTTCAGCTAGAGTTCGGAACTGAGGAAACAGAGTGGAAACATCAGACTTTCGTTTCATTGGGTACAGCCAGATGTATCGTGAATAAAAATCGACAAATGTCACATAATAAGCATAATCATCATTAGAAAGTTGGACATGTCCCCACACATCTGAGTAGACAAGTTGTAATGGTTTAGACGCTGTAAAGGAGTTGGGTCCAAAAGGCAATTTGTGACTTTTATTAATAGAGCATGAAGTGCAATGAAATGAAACAGTTGAAATTTTATTACAAGATGACCCTAAACGACCTAGAAGAAACTTGAAAACTTTGAGAGACGGATGACCAAGCTTGTGGTGCCAGGAACTGATAGACTGTTGGGAAGTGACTGTTGAATTTATTCTTGGAAGTTGTCTGAGAGAACAAATGGCTGCATAGTAGATATCATTGATGTTCACTCCCCGCATGAGAATTGTGCCCGTGCGTAGATCCTTGACCAGAAAGAAATATGGAAAAAATTCAACAGAAACTTGGTTAGATTTGCATAATTTAGCCACAGAGATGAGATTGTTTCGTAATTGAGGAACAAATAAGATATTATGTAAGTTTAGAGGACGAGAGGTAGTAGGAAGAGTAGAGTGACCGGTATGAGAGATAGAAAGATTTGTACCATTTCCTAACACAATTTCATCGGGCCCTCCATATTCTGATAGAGTGTGAAAGGACGCAGGGGTAGATGCAACATGGTGGGAAGCACCACTGTCGAACATCCATGGTGGGTTGGAGGAGGTCGGACCTGCTGAGGTAGTATTCACCATTGGATTTGCTGAAGTAGGCATAGAGATAGTGATGTTGTTGTCTTTGAGAAATCGTGCAAGTTTCCTGCAGTCTTTAGTTGCATGTCCAGGAATGTTGCAATATTGACAATAGTTGTAGTTGCGATTACCTTTTTGAAAATTGTTACCTCCATTGTACTGCCC
This sequence comes from Saussurea involucrata, assembly GCA_033807775.1. Taxonomy (NCBI): domain Eukaryota; kingdom Viridiplantae; phylum Streptophyta; class Magnoliopsida; order Asterales; family Asteraceae; genus Saussurea; species Saussurea involucrata. The sequence continues at coordinate 78,773,466 of CM066318.1, read as the reverse complement.
AGAAGACCGAACAGATCTGGTACCTTAACTGTTGTTGTGATTGAACCTTTGAGAATTTCGGTTGTCATAGTTGGACTTTTGGGAATACCGATTTGTGTATTTCTGGGTGTTGTTGACAGTGGCAATGACTGATGCTGGTTGAGTCTCTTTTAAGGTATGTTCATGATCAAGTAACTTGTCAAGAAGATCTGGGAATGTGATTGGAGTGTCTCGAATTTTTAGTGCAGAAGAGATGTGGGAATACTCTTCTCCTAGTTGCCCTAGTATATGAACCACGAGATCTTCTTCATCAACAGGACTTTGGGCTAAGGCAAGATCATCTGCGATGTTCTTCATGTCATGGAGAAATTCAGTGATGGATCGTGTACCTTTGGGGTTGTTAGCAAGCCGTGACTTTAGTGAGATTATGCGTGACCGGGAGACACTGGCATAACTTTCAGTGAGACGTTTGAAGGCTTGCATTGATGTATCTGCAGAGGAGACAACCGGCTGAATAGTGTCGGAGCAGCTTCCAAGTAGAGCACCAAGGATGATTTGATCCTGACGAAACCAGGGACGATATGCTGGATTTGATTTTGTTGGATCGGTAGGTAGACATTCTGATGGGGCTTCAATTGAGCCTGTAACGTATCCGTCAAGGCCTAAGCCAGTTAGGGTTGCGACAACTTGTTTTCTCCAGACTGGGAAATTGTTTGCTGTAAGTTTAATTGGAAAGTGGGTATGTGTGTTGATATCGATGATAGTCATGTGCTTTGAGGTAGGGTAGGATCGAAGAAAGAAAAAAAACTCAGAGGAGCTATTGAGGCTCTGATACCATATAGAGAACAAATAATTATGATCAAATGAGGTTGATTGTATTCAAAGATTTACATGCCTTATATAGGTAAATTACAGAACTAATAATAGCGATTCTACAGGAGCTATTCTAACTAATAAGAACTATTCTACAGGAGCTATTTTAGGATCTGCTTGACTATACATCAGAATATACAAGAGTAAATAAACTAATTGTAAACGTGTTGTATAGGAACCTTGGGCTACTTGTTTATGGACTCATTGGGCTGTTGTTGATTGCTATTGGACTGTATATCCTTAATATGTTCTTCGTCTCTGCAACACCACCGTCGACCAGATCCAACGGTGTTCTTCGTCTCTGCAACGATGACCATCGTAGACCAGATCCAGACTGTGTTCTTCGTCTTTGTAACGATGACCATCGTCGACCAGATCCAGACTGCGTTCATCATCTCTGCAACGATGACCACCTTCGTTCTCTGCCCTCGTCAGGCGACGATAAACACAGGGGCCCTCTTCTCGTCCATCGCTTCTTCTCCCTCTTCTCGTCCATTTTTCTTGGGTTTTGATGTTTCTGGGGCTTCCGAAAGAAAGGGTCTGCTCGATTTTTTTGGGGTTTGATTCTAGAGTTCTTGTGGGTTAGTCGATCTGAATCGCTTTTTCTCTGATGGAGAGGGTTCTTCACTAATGGAAAGGGTTATTCACAGCTTGTTCAGAAGATGATGAACAACAAAAAGGTTTTTTTTCCAGAATTTAGGGTTTAATTTGGAGTTTAATGGGGTTTGATTTAAAGTTCTATAAGTTTTGATTTTAGGTATCCAACTTGATTTAGAATTCTAATTTTATGGATAGGGTTTTGATTTTACATATTTTTGTTTTATAAGTTTGTTGGAATGAATTTGTATAGGACGTGTTCTTGATGTTCATACCTTCATGTTTTTGATGTTCATATCTTGATGTTCTTGATTTTTCTAATAAAAAAAAAATGACTAAAATGCCCCTCTCAGTTAACTTTTTTAACAGAGATTTTCGAACGGAGTTAGCTTTAGGGACCCAAAGTGTTATAAAACGCAAACCACAAGAATGCAATCCATAGATATTTCAAAATAGGGACTTAGGTGGCGTTTGTTTTTTAAGAGGTGCTGAAGTCTGAAATCTGATTTCACCACTGATTTTTTAGAGTTGGTGCTGAAGTCTGAAATCTGAATAAAAAAGACTGTTTGTTTTTTTAAGCTGACAAAACTTCTGAATATATATAAATTTTCTATTTTATCCCAATAACTTCTATCATCCTGAATTCTTAAACCACACAGATCATAGTTGGCAAACTAGGTGAAATTCTTTCCAATTTTATCATTGTTTCAACCAATTACAATACGCCATAAACAAACATCACTCAAAATGAGAACAAAATAGGTTGTTGAATCCATAGGTTGCTACTGTCTCCAAACCATATCCATTCCCATCCTAATCCAACTGAACCGATGAAGAACAAAATAGCTACTACCCAAGAGACCAAGATAGAACAAAATTTGATAAAACAAAATTTGATGAATAACAAAATACCTACTTGTTCATTACCCAGCAAAAGCAATCGTTTCATCCCATTCATAAAAAATAATCACTTAAAACAAACCAAACAACAGAAAAAAGGATTTGCCTGTGAAGATCCAAGCACCCAACAAAATCACACAAGTTGAATCACCTTTAGATCGAAGTCGGGAAATCGATTTTGGAGATCAACGACTTGCAGCATGGTTTTGGAAATCGATTTTAGAGAAAACTACTTGTAGATCGATTTTGGAGATCAACGACTTGCAGATCGATTTTGGAGTTCGATTTTGGAAATCGATTTTGGAGACGACTGCTTGCATATAGATTTTGGAGACGACTACTTGCAGATAGATTTTGGAGATCGATTTTGAAGATGACGACATGGAAATCAATTTTGGAGATGACGACTTGGAGATCAAGTTTGAAGTTGATCTGGATTAAGTTCCATATGGGTTTGAAGATCGATTTGGGTTGAGATCGATTTGGGTTGGAACATGATTTTGGAGTGGATTTGCCTTGCGTGTGGCTGATGAAGAAGACTGTTGTGAAAAGAAAAAAAGTGGAAAAAAGTGACAAGTTTTCCACTTTTTGTTTCAGACAACTTTAAGTGATAAGCAGCTCTGAATCTAAAGAAAAAACAAACAATCTTATTTCTGAGAAGTCTGACCGAAAAAGTGATAATTGTTAATTAAGTGCTGATATGTGAAAAACAAACAGCCCCTTAGACCGTTAAAACACATAAACTACAAGAACCAAATATGTAATTTACTCTAATTTATATAAATCTGATCAAAAAGATTAGAAATAAATAAGACAAAATATAGGTATAAGAAGTACCTGTTTTTTGTTTTTGAATTTTGTTTTAGTTAAAGTACAACAACATTTACTTTAGTTCATATTTAATATAACCTAAATTTTTTTCGATCAATCCAACAAAAATGCAATTATTTTTATTCAACCATATTACTATTTCTTGTTACTTAGGAAAAAGTTTTATCAAAATCAACAGATTTTAAGCATAGAGCTTATTTATCAGATAAAACTAATATGAATTTGAGAGTGACAATTTTGTACTAAATCAAACCAAACAATATATATATATATATATATATATATATATATCATACCAATTAAATTGGTACCAATTTAATCGGGATCATTTATAATTGGTTTGTAGTACCATACCAGGTAAGCAGACTTGGTTGATACATAATATTGAAAGTTGTGTACCATGATAGTATTATGGTACCAACTTTATTTAGTATTTATTAGATTTATTTTTTTAACTTTTATGTATTAAGTATTAAAAATTGTAGCTTTAACTATTTTCTTTGAATGTTTGCAAGTTTTGTTTCTTGTAATTAAAAGAGTAAACTACAAATTTGGTCTTTGTGGTTTGTGATTATAACCCTTTTGGTCCCTCGTTTTTGAAATTTCAAATCGGTCATTGTGGTTTGCAAAAATGCGGGAAGTTAGTCCCTCCCTCTAACGACCGTTAAAAAAAGCCCGTTAGATGAGGGGTATTTTGGTCTTTTACACTTTTATCACAATTTTCTTTAATGAATAAATAGATATGTAAACTACAGGGACCAAAAATGAAACATATATTTAAATCTCAAATCAAAATAAATACTAGATGAGCATAATGAAGATGTAACTGTCGCGTATGTCCTCCATCTCCAACCTACCTCTTTGGTCATTGATCTCCTCCGTCCTTGAAGCTTTCCTCTCGTTGATCAACATCATCCCATCACCATCTCTACGTCACATATACCCTTCCATATCTGGCTTCCCTCTCCAAACTCCAATAAGGACACAAAATCAGAGTTCTTCGGTTTGTCGATCTCCAGTATCCTTAAAGCCCTACCCACTGTCGATCTCCAACATCCCACCACCAACCTCATCATCGCTACCCTTTCGTCTCTAGACCTCTTTTCCCTTATTCACATCCTTTCATCTATGACCTAAAAGCACCCCGATTTTGTGTCCCCCATGAACTGACTCCTTTCTTCCAACTCTGGTGACCTAAGAGAGGAACAACAGGTCCGATGAAAACCCAAAGTCACTATGATGAAGCTTGGAATTCACTATTAGGGCATGGGATTAGTCCACAAGTTGTGAGATTTTTTGTTTTAGGTTTTCTTCACTATATTTCTTGATTGCCTCATTGAATCAAAACATTTTGTATCTTGGTTTAAGGTTCTTAATCTTCTTGCATTTTGTACATTGCATCAGAAAAAGTTTTAACTCGATTTAAATTTTTAGCTTTAGATTTTAGGTATCGAGTTTTATCTCGATTTGGAAAATAAACCATTGTTGTGTTATTGCAATTACTGAAAAATAAATTGTGTTGATTTGCTTGAATTTATGTAGACAATGGTGGTGCTTCTGGTTTTACGGTGGATGATTGTTGAAAAATTGGGGGGCGGGGGGGGGGGGCAACCAAAGGAGGTTCCCGAGGTGGCCGTCAGAAGAAACAGTCGGTTGAAGTTTGGATTTTAATTTTGATTTTGGATTTGAAGTTTAGTCAGAAAAGATGACCGGAGAAGTTACTGAGGGTGTTGGTTCTGTAATTTACATAATTATTAAAAACTAAAAATGAGATAAAAGTGTAAAAAGACGAAATACCCCTTATCTAACGGGGATTTTTAATGGCCATTAGAAGGACTGAAGAAGAGATACCAAGATGAAGTTGAAGTTGGTACAAGATCAATACCAAGATGACCAAAAAAATTTGATACTAATTAAGCACAATTAATTGATATATGATAGAAGATTTTTTATACCTATTACAATTAATTGATTTATGATATTAAGGAAAAAACTTAGGTGCTGTTTGACAGTTGCTGAAGGGTTTGGTGGAAAATGATTAAGTGGTCAGAATCATTAAGAGGCTCTTATGATATAGTTCAAAATGAACTATGGTTGTTTGGTAATTGTTTAGAATGAAATCAGGGCGCACGACTGGTTAAGGGAAGCCCAAGATACAAAATCATTCAAAAGATTTTAGAACCATTAAAGAACATACTTTTTTTCGCCAAACAAGGTTTACCTTTTAACGATTCAGAGGTTTTCTTAATGGAACTATTAAGAGGTAAACAAAGAGCCATCAGTAACCTACTTACGTACCAATTACCACTTAAATCATCGAAATCAAAACATACCAACTAACTAACAAGATACGTAGTTTCTCTCTCTACCCGATTCTCGCTGCCTTATACCAACTCCGGCAAGGAGACCTCCTTCTCCGGGAAGAAACCCCTTTGTGGATTGAACGTGGTTCCTATAAGAAGACTTACCTTCTTCTTCTCCGTCATCACCCCTCCCAGCTCCTCTGTCGTCCGACGCAACTAACCTACTCTGTCACCGCTCTTTACCGCTCCTTCTTCAAGAAGCCTTTCGTCAACTTCTTGGATGCCGGTGAAGCGGTTTTTTCGACAGAAACTTTCTACTCCTCCGACGTGGTCGATGACCCTTCTGCCATATTCAACCTCCAACCTCCCATGGCGATAAGTCAAGACACAGTTAACAAACTAACGGATCTAGCCACCAACCTCAATGCCTCTAGCAACAACTCGAACAACGAAGTCGAAGACGCCACATATTCTCTCCTAGCCCAGGAGGTGGAAGAGTTAAAACTCGAAGTATTTGCAAAGAAAGGTTGCACCACCTCATTTCTAAAGACTATCTTCGGTAGGATGTGGATGTTTAGAGGTAACTGGCAGGTCCGATTCTTGGGCAACGATTCTTCTAGCTACTTCTTTGGTTTCACCTTCTCTTCTTCCTCAGACCAAGATTGGGTGCTGCATCGTGTCCCATGGATCTTTACAGGAGGTTTTCTCATTGGTACCCCTTGGCCTACTTCCGGAAACTGGAGAGAAGCTCTTCTTGACCCAATCCCTCTAATGTTGTCCATCAACAACATTCCGCTAAGGTTGTTTACTAAAAACAATATGAACTCTTGGATTAAAATGGCGGATCCAAATGCCGAAGTTAAGTGGCGAGGTTCCAATCTCGATATGATTAGAGCTAACACAAACTCTAGAGTAAATCTACCGGTTAACAAACGTCCGTGTGTGGGCCTCTTCATCGACTTCGAAGGTAGGAAACAATTGTTACAATTCAAATTCGAAAGGTTATTGTAACGACCCGTCCCAAATATACACCATATAATAGCATTTACCAGCCAAAGATATATAACGAAAGATACATATTATATCACATAAAGTCTGAAAGTCTTAAAACTGTACATTACATATTCAATACAAACTTTTTTTTTCTAATACTACAATACTATTCCTACGATACGATTCAGGAAAACTTCGGAATTAAGACAGCCTTCAAAGCATCTTACACTTTATCCTTGCCTTTATACCTTCCTTGACCTGGAATAAATATTTTTGAAAACAAAATGAGGGTTAGACAAAACGGTCTAGTGAGATAATCCCTGTTAGTTTAGTAATCCTTTTGTAAAACACAAATATACAACAAGTAGATTTAAATACCAAGCAAGACTCGTGCACTGTGTACAACTCCTCATTCACATGGCCATATTAGTTGGTTGCGAACCAACTAATCAATTTACTCCGCTGCACTTACATACAACCAACTCCGCTGTCCCTCCGTACAGCCAAACTCCACCGGTTCTAAGTCCGGCCATCGTGCTCTCGTGTAGTGTAATGCTCATATAAATACAATATACATCTCAATATATTATATTTCAAACATAAACACATAATCACATTATCTATCACATTCCCAATCAGTATATGTATTCCAGTCTGAAAATGGTTAAAGTAAAACTCACCTGTTTGTTTATCAAAACGCTTCCAAGCTTTTCTCAAAACGATTCGATCTTTCACCCAGAATTCACAGAATCTGAAACAATTTAAATACAATTATCTATTTACCAATCGAACACATAAGACTTACTAGTAGGGTAAGAACTCTAGATAAATCTATCTAACTCTTATCCTCAAATGTTTCCCCCAAACCCGAACTTAAGTCAAGTACACAGTATTTCCATTCCTCATTCATACTCTATCCAATAGTCGACAAAACCCAAAGTTACCGGATACTCAAAAGTATCTGGAATCTCAAAAGTGATGGGACAACCAAAGTTTCCGGACATCATGAACTATCCGGACAACATACTTTCCGGACAACATATTCAATCCGGATGACATCCGGAAACCAAAGCAATCCGGACACCATCCGGTATCTAAATTCAATCGGAAACTATAGAAAAGAGAAACTTACCGGATATTTGACTCGTCCGGATACCTTAGCGCAAGGGTTTCCAGATACTCCAACTACCGGATACTATCAAAGAGGAACTACCGGACACTATCAAATTCGTCCGGAAACCTCGATCTGTTTACTAAAATTCCTACCCAGAAATTTATAATTTTAAGCCATGAACGTTTCTGCAATTTTGCAAATATGTTTAAGACTACTTTTAGAACACCATTCTAAACCCAGATTGCTCACCTTCTTTTAAAATTATCAAGACCCATTTTTAAACTCATAGGAAACTTGATACACATATAGAGAACAATTTAAAAGAAACATACCTTTAATTCTCACAAGTTGTTTCCTAAAATCTTCAGCTGAACTCACTTGCTTTTCTTCTTCTTCTTCTTCTTTTCTCTTAAGGTTCTATCTCTTTTTCTCTCCTCTCTCTCTCTTGCCGAAAAAAAACACACACACACACACACTTAAGAGAACAAATATCTTCTCTTCTACTTTTGTTCTAAAAGTGGCGGTGGTGGTGGTGGACTTCCATCACTTTACCCAAACAAACCCTAAACTTTCATTAAATGGCAAAATCTACCCTCCAACTTCCAATTTAAAGTTAAAGTTTACTCCTTAACTTATAATTTATAAAACTAACCCAAACCTACCTTAAACTAAAATTAATAAAATTAAATAAACCAATAACGTACCTGGTTATTACAACATCTCCCCCTTAAAAGAATTCCGTCCCGGAATTCGATCAAGCGAAAAGGTACGGTTACTTAGTTCTCACTACTACATCGAATTCCAACAAGACCATATAAAAATAACTTAATAGGCACTCCACACCCATCTATGTTTATAACACAACTATCAAATACCTTTCTAATGCAGATAAACAGCAAATAAGGAGACACAATTAATCGATTGCACCGGAGTCAAGTAGCACTTTAGCACGTGTAGAGTTTATTAGAATTATACATGTAACAACATCAGGACTTTCTTCTACCTCTTGTTTTGTCATTTGAAAAACACGACCTTGGGATCTTGGTAGTTCAGGCCTTTGTACTCCTCCCGGCCTAATACTCTGTGGTCTTATTGACATATTACCCTGTTCAGCTCTCCACTGTGGGCAATCAAACTGAACATGATCTGGGGAATTACAATGAAAACAAAATCGAGTCACCCGACAATCCTTAGCGATATGACCCGACTTTCCACACTTGTAGCAAATTCGGGAATCAACATAGCAGTTTCCTTGATGAACGCGGTTACATTTAAGACATGGCCTTCCATTTGGTCTGAAAGGTGGATGACTATCAAACCTCGGGGATTCGTATTCCTTCGAATCGTACGTTATTTCCTCCAATTTTCTTTTCCCAAAACTTTTCTCATTAACGTCTCTTCCTTTATCTCTTTCAACATTTTCTGCACCTGAGAATGTATCAGGTCTTTTTGCAATTACCAAACCTCTGATCTCTGATTTTAATCCGAAGATGAATCTTTCCATCTTGAGGGCCTCCGTGGCGACATAATATTCAGCAAAGCGAGACTTCTCCAGAAAGCGAGCAGTATAATCACGGACTGATAAACTTCCTTGTTGCAAATTCATGAACTCTTCTTCCAGTTGTCTAACGGCAGCTTGAGGACAAAACTGCCTTTTGAAAGCTATGGCGAATTCTTCCCAAGAAAAAGTAGAATACACTTCTGGTCCTTTAGAGGTGATAAGAGCTTCCCACCAATATAGAGTATCGGCTTTCAGCATCGCAGTTCCATATAACACTCGATCTTCATTGGCACATTTGCTGGTTTTAAAGATGGCTTCTACCTTTAACCACCGCATAGCTTTTACTGGATCTCTTTCACCCGAATAAATCGGTGGTTTGCAGCTCAGAAACATCTTGTAGTCACATTTCTTTGGTACAGGTATAACAACAGGTGTAACAGGCATCTCGTCTTCCAAAGTAGGATCAGGTACTTCAGTTTCATTATGATGACGATGGTCAAACATAACTTGTATGTTTGCTTGTAGTCTTCCCATTTCAGCGGCCAAATCGTTTCTTGTGACAAATTCAGTGCCTTGGATTTGAACCCTTCCTCCAAGTCTGCCCCTACCTCGTTCTCCACCTCTTCCCCTTGTCCTGGTTGTCCTTTCCTATATATTTATGATTGTTGGGTTTGTCCTATCAGGATTTCCTTCTTCTCCTCTATTCGTACGTCGAGTACCACTTGCCATTCTGTTTATTTCCACAAGGTTAATATACACATAAGCACATACCCTATATAATAAGGTATTCCAGTTCAAACATGTACCTGTAAGTTCATAATTACACTGGCCATATGTAATTTGAAATTACCTTACATGATGTTCCTTCTACCTTTTTATATTTAGCATCCCAAGGGTTCTAAAATTATTAGGGACATCATACTTCACATGCAATTTAAGTCTAGGTATGGATGCGAATACCTAAATCCCTTAAACTAGGGCTCTGATACCATTTGTAACGACCCGTCCCAAATATACACCATATAATAGCATTTACCAGCCAAAGATATATAACGAAAGATACATATTATATCACATAAAGTCTGAAAGTCTTAAAACTGTACATTACATATTCAATACAAACTTTTTTTTTGCTAATACTACAATACTATTCCTACGATACGATTCAGGAAAACTTCGGAATTAAGACAACCTTCAAAGCATCTTACACTTTATCCTTGCCTTTATACCTTCCTTGACCTGGAATAAATATTTTTGAAAACAAAATGAGGGTTAGACAAAACGGTCTAGTGAGATAATCCCTGTTAGTTTAGTAATCCTTTTGTAAAACACAAATATACAACAAGTATTTAAATACCAAGCAAGACTCGTGCACTGTGTACAACTCCTCATTCACATGGCCATATTAGTTGGTTGCGAACCAACTAATCAATTTACTCTGATGCACTTACATACAGCCAACTCCGTTGTCCCTCTGTACAACCAAACTCCACCGGTTCTAAGTCCGGCCAACGTGCTCTCGTGTAGTGTAATGCTCATATAAATACAATATACATCTCAATATATTATATTTCAAACATAATCACATTATCTATCACATTCCCAATCAGTATATGTATTCAAGTTTGAAAATGGTTAAAGTAAAACTCACCTGTTTGTTTATCAAAACGCTTCCAAGCTTTTCTCAAAACGATTCGATCTTTCACCCAGAATTCACAGAATCTGAAACAATTTAAATACAATTATCTCTTTACCAATCGAACACATAAGACTTTTACTAGTAGGGTAAGAACTCTAGATAAATCTATCTAACTCTTATACTCAAATGTTTCCCCCAAACCCGAACATAAGTCAAGTACACAGTATTTCCATTCCTCATTCATACTCTATCCAATAGTCGACAAAACCCAAAGTTACCGGATACTCAAAAGTATCTGGAATCTCAAAAGTGACTGGACAACCAAAGTTTCCGGACATCATGAACTATCCGGACAACATATTCAATCCGGATGACATCCGGAAACCAAAGCAATCCGGACACCATCCGGTATCTAATTTCAATCGGAAACTATAGAAAAGAGAAACTTACCGGATATTTGACTCGTCCGGATACCTTAGCGCAAGGGTTTCCGAATACTCCAACTACCGGATACTATCAAAAAGGAACTACCGAACACTATCAAATTCGTCCGAAAACCTCGATATGTTCACTAAAATTCCTACCCAAAAATTTATAATTTTAAGCCATGAACGTTTCTGTAATTTTGCAGATATGTTTAAGACTACTTTTAGAACACCATTCTAAACCCAGATTTCTCACCTTCTTCTAAAATTATCAAGACCCATTTTTAAACTCATAGGAAACTTGATACACATATAGAGAACAATTTAAAAGAAATATACCTTTAATTCTCATAAGTTGTTTCCTAAAATCTTCAGCTGAACTCACTTGCTTTTCTTCTTCTTCTTCTTCTTCTTTTCTCTTAAGGTTCTATCTCTTTTTCTCTCCTCTCTCTCTTGCCGAAAAACACACACACACACACACTTAAGAGAACAAATATCTTCTCTTCTACATTTGTTCTAAAAGTGGCGGTGGTGGTGATGGACTTCCATCACTTTAGCCAAACAAACCCTAAACTTTCATTAAATGGCAAAATCTACCCTCCAACTTCCAATTTAAAGTTAAAGTTTACTCCTTAACTTATAATTTATAAAACTAACCCAAACCTACCTTAAACTAAAATTAATAAAATTAAATAAACCAATAACGTACCTGGTTATTACAGTTACCGCTGATTGCTACAAATGCGGGATTTTGGGCCACGATAAACATTACTGTGTTAACAAACCTGTGGCGATCTGAGACCCGGAAGACCCGGAGCAGAATCTTATGCAATTATATGGTCCTTGGCTCTCCGGTAACGTTGTGGGTGACTGTTTTACCCCTTTCTTTGCGAAGAAGGAATGGGAAGTGGAAGAGCTCAAAATAGACTCCAAAGATGCAACTAACGGCTTGACCCATACAGATTCCGAAGTCGACGAAATTTCCGGCAACAAAACCCGGTCACCGGATTATTCTCAGGCGAAGGTAATTTCTTCCCAAGATACAATATCATTCAAAAGATTTTAGAACCATTAAAGAACATACTTTTTTTTCGTCAAACAATGTTTACCTTTTAAAGATTCAGAGGTTTTCTTAATGGAACTATTAAGAGGTAAACAAAGAGCCATCGGTAACCTACTTACGTACCAATTACCACTTAAATCATCGAAATCAAAACATACCAACTAACTAACAAGATACGTAGTTTCTCTCTCTACCCGATTCTCGCTGCCTTATACCAACTCCGGCAAGGAGACCTCCTTCTCCGGGAAGAAACCCCTTTGTGGCTTGAACGCGGTTCCTATAAGAAGACTTGCCTTCTTCTTCTCCGTCATCACCCCTCCCCGCTCCTCTGTCGTCCGACACAACTAACCTACTCTGTCACCGCTCTTTACCGCTCCTTCTTCAAGAAGCCTTTCGTCAACTTCTTTGCTGCCGGTGAAGCGGTTTTTTCGACAGAAACTTTCTGCTCCTCCGACGTGGTCGATGACCCTTCTGCCATATTCAACCTCCAACCTCCCATGGCGATAAGTCAAGACACAGTTGACAAACTAACGGATCTAGCCACCAACCTCAATGCCTCTAGCAACAACTCGAACAACGAAGTCGAAGACGCCACAGATTCTATCCTAGCCCAGGCGGTGGAAGAGTTAAAACTCGAAGTATTTGCAAAGAAAGGTTGCACCACCTCCTTTCTAAAGACTCTCTTCGGTAGGATGTGGATGTTTAGAGGTAACTGGCAGGTCCGATCTTGGGCAACGATTCTTCTAGCTACTTCTTTGGTTTCACCTTCTCTTCTTCCTCAGACCAAGATTGGGTGCTGCATCATGTCCCATGGATCTTTACATGAGGTTTTCTCATTGGTACCCCTTGGCCTACTTCCGGAAACCGGAGAGAAGCTCTTCTTGACTCAATCCCTCTAATGTTGTCCATCAACAACATTCCGCTAAGGTTGTTTACTAAAAACAATATGAACTCTTGGATTAAAATGGCGGATCCAAATGCCGAAGTTAAGTGGCGAGGTTCCAATCTCGATATGATTAGAGCTAGCACAAACTCTAGAGTAAATCTACCGGTTAACAAACGTCCATGTGTGGGCCTCTTCATCGACTTCGAAGGTAGGAAACAAGGTTACAATTCAAATTCGAAAGGTTACCGATGATTGCTACAAATGCGGGATTTTGGTCCACGATAAACATGATTGTGTTAACAAACCTGTGGCGATCCGAGACCCGGAAGACCCAGAGCAGAATCTTATGCAATTATATGGTCCTTGGCTCTCTGGTAACGTTGTGGGTGACTGTTTTACCCCTTTCTTTGCCAAGAAGGAATGGGAAGTGGAAGAGCTCAAGATAGACTCCAAAGATGCAACTAACGGCTTGACCCATACAGATTCCGAGGTCGACGAAATTTCCGGCAACAAAACCCGGTCACCGGATTATTCTCAGGCAAAGGTAATTTCTTCCCAAGACACGAGTAAAATAACTTTTTATTTTGAAAGTCAAACCCACCCTAGAAAAAGTACTCCTTACCCTTTTTGTAGCCTACCTAAGCCTACTCCTCAAAAAGATACTTTGGAAACTTCTCATTCCAATCTCTACATCCCAAAAGTGACGACTCCATGTTTAGAAAACAAAATAAACAATGTATGGCCTTCCTCTTCCTTTTCACGTGAAGACCTTCCTGACACTACCACCAAGACTCTTGGTACCATCTCTCCTTCCTTGTCTCCTAGTGGGGAGACAATATTTGACCCATCCTTACTATCCTACCCCACTTCCCTTACACCTCATCAGGTTTTACAATCAAAAAAGGATAATTTATCCTTGCACATGACCGAAAAGAGCACCCCCCCTTGCGTACCTCTCTCTCGCAGTTCCCCACCCCATGTGCACCCCACCCCAATGCTTACACCTTTAGAGGTATCTCCTATCATTACACCTAAACCTAGCCGTACTAACCCCTCACCACCCCCACCTTTGATAGTACTAACCCCACAAATCCACAACCAAACAAATCGGTTTCTAACCCTTTCCATAATAACCTTTTGACCAATATATCCCCTCTCCTACACACCGTATCCCCCCACCTAACTCACCAAAAAATTACTTTAGCCTCCCATGCAAACTACGACTCTCCTACCTAACCCATGCAATCTGTCACTTATAAGCCCATGCAAACCGTCACTAAAGCCACCTCTCCCATGCAAGTTGTCATTAATAATCCCATGCAACCCGACACTTTAAACCCCTACCCCACGCAATCTGTCACTAATGATCCCCCCCCCATGCAAATCGTCTCCATTTGTACCACCCCCATGCAACCCGTCGCTATTGATGTTTCGGAAACCATTGTTTTCTCTAACTCTTACCCTTTCGATTCCGAAAGATCGGATAACACCTCCACTCCTCCTTCAAGAAAATGGATCTCCATCAAAGACAAAGCTCGAAAGTTACGGAAAGAAATTGAAGGCGGATATGCTCGTTGATAATGTACCAGAGGCGGGACTTGCTTCGCAAGCCCGCCTAGACAAATGATCATCATCAGTTGGAACTGTCGGGGCCTCGCCAACCCCCGGGCAGTTTCGGTTCTTAGAGAGCTCATCCGTAGTTCTCGGCCCTACGTAGTTTTCCTTTATGAAACACTTGTTCCCCAAGCGAGAGTCTCTAGTTTAAAATATCGTTTGGGTTTTAATTATTGCTTTGCGGTTGATTGTAATGGCCACAGTGGTGGCATTTGTGTCTTTTGGAATGAAAATTATCGTCTTTCTCTTTTGTCTTATTCGCAAAATCATATCGATATGGATCTCATGGATCCCACTAATGGGTCTTGGAGGGTTACCGGGTTCTATGGTTTCCCCGAACGGCACCTTCGAAGAGATTCGTAAAACCTCTTAAGAACCTTAGCGGACGCCCTCGACCGTCCTTGGGTGGTCTTGGGCGACTTCAACGACCTCCTTTTCCAAAGCGAAAAAGAGGTATTAACGATCACCTGGATTGGTGTATTCGTGGCTTTCGAGACGCTTTGGCGGATTGTAATTTGATCGATCTTGGGATGTATGGCTATCCATTCACTTGGAGCCGACACAAAGGTAAACCAAATGAGGTTTCCGAATGGCTTGACCGGGCGGTCGGAAACCATCTTTGGGTTAACCTTTTCCCCGATTATAGGGTCAACAATCTCATCGCTCCTATATCGGACCATTCCTCGATTGTTCTTCACACGCAAGTTAGGATACCTTTCCCTCCCCTTAAATCTTTCCGATTTGAAAATAAATGGTTGCATGAAGAGTCGTTTGAGAGGACGCTTAATGATGCTTGGAAATCCCCCGGAAACCCCAATTTCCTTGCTAAACTCTCCAATCTTGCAACTATTCTTGACAAGTGGGGACGAAAACTCAATGCCTCCTTCAAAAAAAGATATAAAGGAAGCCTATTTTATATTGAATTCCTTTCGGAATTCAAGAGATCATAGTGCCTCGACGGCGTTTGAAGAGGAAAGACGTCGGATTATTAACACCCTCGTTAAGAAGGAAGCTCATTGGCATCAAAGAGCGAAAGCTCATTGGCTCAAAGAGCGAAAGCTCATTGGCTCAAAGACGGGGACCGGAACACTAAATTCTTCCATGCCTTTGCGAACGGGCGTCGCAAAAGAAATCGAATCCACAAGTTGAAAAATGATAACGGCATTTGGATCGAGGACACTAACGAAATTCATAACCTCGTTACCGACCACTTCAATCGTACTTTCTCGGAAGGCTTCGGATGCCCGGATCGCATCACCAAATATGTCAAAAACCGTTTGACAGCTCGGGATCATTCTGGGCTCGAGGCCCCCTTTGAAAAAGAAGAGTTCAAAACGGCGCTTTTCCAAATGCATCCGGATAAATCACCGGGTCCGGACGGCTTCAATCCCCGCTTCTTCCAAAAGAAATGGGACCTTATGAGTGATGAATTTTTTAACGTCGGAAAGCTTTGGCTCGACAATGGGTCCTACCCATGGGTATTAACGACACTTTTATCACGCTCATTCCTAAAGTTAATGACCATTCGTCGCTTAAAGACTTTAGACCTATCGCACTTTGCAACGTCATTTTGAAAGTGGTCACCAAAGTTTTGGCTAACCGAATCAAGCCTCTTCTCTCTTCTTTAATTTCGGCAAACCAAAAAATCATTTGATGACGGATAACATCATTATTGCCTTCGAAATGCTCCATTCCATGCATCGCAATAAACGGAAAAAGATGGGGATGTGGCTCTAAAAATTGGTATTAGCAAAGCCTACGACCGCTTGAATTGGGACGTTTTGCGACACATGTTAACGGCTTTGGGTTTTTCTCCCCGTTGGATCAATGTGATAATGACGACCGTCGAATCCGTCAAGTATTTTATCAAAGTCAACAACGAGATGGTGGGGCATATTTTTCCGAAAAGAGGTATTCGTCAAGGGAACCCTTTATCCCCTTTCCTCTTTATTATTTGCATGGAAGGCCTTACGGCTTTGTTAAACCATGAAGAATCGGTTGGTCGAATCCATGGGAGTAAAGCAGCCAAAGGTGCCCCGACAATTTCTCACCTTTTTTCGCAGATGATGCCGTCTTTTTTTGCAGGGCCTCGATTGATGAAATTAGGCACCTAAAAGATTTACTCACGATTTATGAGGAAGCGTCGGGTCAAGCCATCAATTATGCAAAATCGGGCATCATGGGAAGTAGCAACTTGGCTCCCGAGCTTATGCATGCTATCTCCCATATTCTTGGGATCTTTAACCCAATTAATACGGGGCGATATTTGGGTCTCCCCTCTCTAGTTGGTCGTTAATTTTATTTTTATTTTCCGGCATATCCGAGTTAGACTTTGGTTGAAACTTTAATCTTGGAGTAAAAACCCCATATCCTTCGCCGGAAAATCCACGCTTATTAAAGAAGTTGCCCAAGCCATTCCGGTCTATTATATGAACGTTTTCCTTCTACCGAGCTCGGTCATCCAAAACCTTGAAAAAATGATCAACTCCTTTTGGTGGGGCCATAAGCCCGAAGGTAACCGCTCCATCAATTGGTTTTCTTAGGATAAACTTTGCATCCCAAAAAAGTTTGGTGGCCTTGGTTTTCGTGATTTCACCGCTTTCAATGCCATGCTCGGTAAACAAGGTTGGAGACTCATCGAAAACCCGTCCTCTCTTGTAGGCCGCCTCCTTAAAGCTAAATATTACCCGCGTGGTAATTTCATGGCCCACTTGGGAAACGCTTCTAGTTTTATTTGGAGAAGTATTTGACACTCGCAACTTGTTCTTAAATCGGGTCTCCGTTGGAAGATTGGCAATGGTCGCTTCATCAACGTTTGGAAAGATCCATGGCTCAAAGACGACATGGGTTTCACATTAAATTCGCCGATGGACAATAGTCGCCCCCCACTTAACCGTGCATGACCTCGTGGACCCGCTTTCTCATGGTTGGAACATCACGCTTATCAATGAATTATTTTCTCATGAGGATCGCTTAAAAATCTACAAACTTCCTCCTCCTTCCACCAATCGAGATGACACTCTCATTTGGCATTGGTCGCATGACGGAATTTATTTCGTCAAGTCTAGCTACCGCATCATCACGGAACATATTGCCCCGACTTCACACTTTTTCTTGAACGACGATTGTAATTTCCTTTGGAATGCCAACATTCCTAATAAAATCAAAATTTTCACTTGGAAAGCAATTAGAAATGTTTTACCCACTAGACTCGCCCTCCAATCAAAAGAGTCAGGTGCGGGACTTTTTGTCCCATGTGTTCCCGTGATGTGGAAAATGTTTGGCACGCTTTGGTCGAGTGCCCTTTGACTACTCAAATTTGGTACGAGGCGGGTCTTGGGAGTACCATCGAGAACTTACTCCTAGCGTCCAATTCCTTCCATGAGTTGGTCTTCAATTTTTTTCGCGACAACAATGGTCAAACCCGTGAGCTTTTTCTCATGATTTTATGGAGCATTTGGTTTCGAAGAAATGACGTTCTTTGGAATGACGGTCCACGCGACACTTCCTCGGTTCTTAATCGCGACAACGTTATGCTTATGGATTGAAGGTTTTCGTCTAATTCCTTTAGGCTCCCTTTAAATACCCCCGAACTCCCCTTCACTCCTTGTTGGCAACCGCCGCGTGTAGGATTCCTTAAATGTAACGTGGATGCGGCGATTTTTACCTCGATTCATAAAGCGGGTTATGGAGTCGTGCTCCGGGACAACTCAGGGGCCTTTGTTTTGGCCTACGCCTCGCCTTGTCACTTCGTTCCGCTAACGAGAGAATGCGAAGCCCTCCAATGGATTTTACGACGAAACGATAATCAAGTTATTTTCGAATCGGATGCCAAGACCGTTGTGGAAGCGATCTATGACGATTATGTGGATAACTCGGAGTTCGGAGACATCATCAAGAAAATTAGACACATTCTCAACTCCAAAGATCACATTTCTGTTCATTGGATCAATCGTCTTGCAAATGGGTCAGCTCCTTTATTAGCTAGGCACGCTTGCACTCTTGACCGTGTAGTTTATTTCGATAGCATGCCCGCTTTCCTTAATTCTTGTAATGACAACAATTGTAACGTTCCTTTTAATCATATGAACGAGGCTCATCCGAGTGATGACAATGCCAAAGCCCGGTAATGGTCTCTTCCCCTTTATCTTCAAAAAAAACCCATACTTACGTACCAAGTCGGCCCAAAATGAAATCAATATATATTTAAAAACAAAAACCAGGTCAGCTGACGTGGCCTCCTCTAAAGACCCCAAAACACAATTTTCTTTTTTCTCCTTCGCTCGGATTTTACCGCTTTGTATTGATTTTTTAGCCGCTCCAAGCTCCCGCTTCGTTTCTCTTCTTCGCTAGGGTTATCTTTTCCTATTCCACTCGCCCAAAACTTGGTGAAGTACGCAGAGAAGACGATTGGAGTGTCATTGGCCTAGGGTTTTCGAGTTTTACTCACCTTCATCTCCACCAGGTTCGCTTTCCTCTCTTTCTCCATCTCTCAGTCTATGAATCTACACCAAAATGTTGTATCGCTTTTTTTTGCAGACTGTCAGATCCTTCATCTCTTCTCTTTTAGGGTTTGTAGAACTTCAATGGATCAATGGAGCCGCCCAAACCATTACCTCCAACACCGTGTGCCAACATTTCTCACTGGATGCTATGGTATGTCACCCTTATCGATAGCCATATATTCTTATCATTATTCTTTCACAGTTTTGGTTGCATTATGTTTTCAATAACTTTAACATATGTTGTTTTGCCTTTGACTAACTGGACGTCTGATTTGAGCAGGGGTATTCCATCTGGAACGAACCAGGAAGAAAAGTTTAGTTGGATCATGAACTGGTATTGTGAGTTTAGATAAAAGACGTGTTGGATGTTTTTTGTTTGTGCCAATGAAATTAACATCTCTTTCGTTTACTTCTAAACTTAATATCTCCTAATCATTTATGAATTCTGTTCTGCCAATTTTTATTATTCAGCTGTGATCGACACAAGATGAGTAGACAACATAAATTAAAACCTATGCTTAGTGTTGGTCTTCAAGCTTCTGCTATAAAGGTCTTTTCTATTCTTGATTTCGTGTAACTTTTTAGATTTTATAAATTGGGTATAAATTGGAGTGTTTACTTAATGAATGTGTGTTCGTATTGCTTAAGACGAGGATGAACGAAGGGTAGTTAAGATCAAGGGTCGCATTTGCACAACTAATCTCCGACCTTTTTGAAATGATTCGGATTTGTTTTTGTGTGTAGTTCATTGCACAAAGATAGTTGATGTAATCTTGAGGTTGGATATCGTAAATCAGGCCATGGTCCATGGCTTTGTTTGGGTTAACATGGCCTGCACCATAATCTAGAGGGGTACCTGTTTGAAATAATGATATATAAGTTGTGAACAAGGTCACTTTCTTCTTTGAATTTTGTTGAAAGCTATTCATTCTTGATGAGCTTGCACACTCTAATCATCACCTCTCTTATATAATATTTCGAATCTCTCTGCTCAAGAAAACTCTGAAAAAATATCGAATAGTTTTGTATATTTGTTCTCTACAAATGCCCAAGTGGGATTCAATGCACTTGCTCTTTTGGCGAGGGTTTTCCACTTTTCAACAAGTCTCCCTCAGGTTCTGTTTCTCTCTTCCTCCATTGGAAAAAAAAGATTCCTCATCTATTTCTGCCATTTTTACAGAAGTTGTAAGTATTAGTTCAGCCGTGAAGGATAACATTGAGACTTTGGGTCTTACCCCAACAACATATAAGAGCCAGATGTGTGTTTTGTCTTGATTTTGTTGACCAATTACTTAATCCTTTTTTGTAAAACTATTAAGCGATTCCTTGAAACCATAAAGCAAATTTGAACCAAACCGTACCAAGTTCCCAGTCGAAATTACTCCCCTTTATGGGAACATTTCATTTACCTAATATATTCTCTCTTTAAATGATTTTGCAGGATAGCATATTATGGTGATTTAGGATTCTTAACATATAAGATAAGTCATATGGATTTTCTCTTTCAACATTTAACAAAAATGCGGATTTTGATTAAATCGAGTTGATAGGGGAATATGAGAACAAAGGCTTTCGACAGTATGGGCGTTCAACACCATCATTTAAGAACAAAGGTATAGTCATTTCTTGAGTTCCTGTATTTTTTAGATTTATAAATTGGAGTGTTTATTTAATGAATCGTGATTTGTACAATATTTTGATATACAAATGATGTTTTGGGTCTTGGTGAAATACACACAAGGTTGACAACTACAATCCAATTTGCATCATTTAACTTGATTGTTATCTTTATCATTTGGCTACATGATTCCTTATCAGTTATCACTAGCAATATAAAAAAATAGAGTACATTATATGGTAATATTAATAAACAAAAGGTTGTTTGTTGTCTCAATAACAGAGTTATAGTACCATGGAAGTTGACTCTTCACTAACATCAAATCCAAAAGACAGAGAGGAACAAAAAAGACCAAACTAATTACTTGGAATTTTCATTTCCAAGTCACACTAATACTAACATAACACATACATGACCTGCTAAATATGCTTCCAATACATGTTCTTTCTACAAGTAGTAGTAGGTACATCATACAATGGTATTCTTTTACACTATAAAATACCACAGGGAGGGATAAACTTTGAATGCAAATTTATTTATACAATGTTTTCTATTTGATATTTCTTTCTATGGAATATTCAGCTATGTGTTAAATTTATTGAAATTGTAGTAGCTCTTTCTAAACTTTTACTCTTTTTCCGTTTCTTGCAAACCGAGGACCTAAGTTGTTTCCTTCAGATCGAGTGAACAAAAAAGAAGCACCACCAATATATGAATAGAATGAAGATAGATTTGGATTTAAAGGATTTTGAAAAGAATGAAGCTGTGTGAACTTATAATCTTTATGATCCGGCTACTTCAAGTTAGCATTTCAATAAGCTCCATGGGATTTTTTCAAAAAGATATTTCATTTATGTTCTTTAATTTTTTCCATTCATGCCCTTTTCCCGATTGATTTTTTAACACGTCTTTTGATAGGGTTATTTTATTAACATGTTTTCCCATAATTTTGAGCTAATTCCCATTTTTATCGCTTTATTTACATTTACTTTTAGTTAGTTGCAATAAAAATAAATATTAGATACTCTATGTATTTAATCGCAAAAATAAATCACAAAATCACAAAAATAAGTAAGTTTTATATATGTTTTGTAGGTACAAAGATGCAACCATTTTTTAAGTCTATTTTCGGATCTTGAAGAAATACGGATCACAAAGCATAAAGAGAAGACTTCAACTTTTGGGTCTTTTAAGCGCATCGTTTTTGAACATTACGGTTTTAAAAGCCTAATGTGGGCTTTAGATTAAGCTACTGAACACTCAGCTGTTTGGGGATGGCTGTATTACTCGGCTGTTTGGTTTGCTACTTGCAAACTGATCTACCCTTAGCCTTTGTGTGTGTTTGGTATTGTTAAGTGTCCTTCGCGGCCTCTTATCGTTCTGTTCGGTTTCTGTTTACGGTCGTATCCCATGTATAAACCGTGTATTGTTTTGTTTTGATGGTTAATAAAATTGTTGCCGTTTCAGAAAAAAAAATTGATCGAACATCGTCCCATGAATTGTGACTTAGAAGGGAATTGATTCATTCTCCTTAAGACATGGAAACTTTAACAAAATGGTTGATCTACAAGACATGGATAGCAAGAGAGTTGTACAATTGACAATAGGTTCAACTCCATTCCTTCATGATATCGATCATGTCATTTTAGTCAAATTGGCTTAGAAACTACCTTTATGTCATTTTAGCCAAATTGGCTTGGACACTACCTTTTCCTTTATGCGAGTTGATTTTAATTTAGTATTTCTTTACACTTGCGGGTGTTTAATCGTTTTCTTATTGGTTTGAGAAAAGTTTAAAAATGTTTAGAGATTTAATCATTTCAAATGAGAGAATTCAATGATTTATTCATTAATTCTTGAAAATGAAAAAAGTTCATTGAGAATTTTTGAACTTTTCCCTATTTAGTTTTCTCCTTGGAAGAGATTCTCTACAAGTCGGCCCAAAGTATGTCCTTCCGAGAGGTAAATAATAATTACTAATCGTGACGTAGCTATTAAGAATGATAACAAGGTCAACTTGGTAGTTTTGTTAATTACATATTTTCTAACAAAATAAATTGTCACCGCGCAGCGCGCATATTCACATGGTGAAACAAATCCATGTGAAACTATCATATTATGAAACATATATATTTGAAGTAAAATATAATAAATCCTAGCATTTGATGAACAAATATCATGTAAAAAATATTTTTATATCGGTTCTCACGGTTTATAACATATTTGTGGTTCTCATTTGATTTAACCCCTATCAAAGTAAACCCACAAAGAATGAAATAATATCCTAATGAATGAATCTTTCATCATTTCTTGAATTGTGGTTGAGTTTTGTGTATCCTACATTGATGAAATGATGAAATATTGACAATAAATGGTGGTATATGAAGGGAGTTTGAGATGTTTTTGTGGTAACTCATGGGGATGACTCTTATTGGCCGATCCTCTAAACTCATGTTGTTGACTCTTGGCTGATCCTCAAAAGTTACGGTTGGTTCATTTTGACCAACGCTCTTTTAGCAAACAAGTTAACTATACAAAATAAAAAAAATCTTTTTAAGATTGAAATATTTTAAAATTTTGAAGTATGTGTGATTTCGCTTATTCCTGATTGATGAGAAGTATTGAGCTTGAAGAATGAATGTGAGTATGATGTGTCATTACGAGAGCTAACTCTTTTAAAAATTTGATATAAAGTGTGATTTTAGTTATCCCATATTAAGAAGACATCTTTAGTTTGAAGAATAGACGTAAGTATATGATAAGATAATGGTTTTTTTTAAAATGATAAGGTTAAAAACCACATTCGTTTTGCAAAATAAAGGTATTTATATAACATCTTTATGAATATAAAAGAAATATGAAAGACATAAGATTGCATTATTAGAGTTAACTATTTTACATCTTTATATATTTATTTAAATGGACAATCTATATATTACTATCAAAATTACTCATGCTACCGTGCAACGCGCGGTTTCCTCGCTAGTAAAAGAATAAAAATTGAATGTTCAGGTAATTCAGTTTTGAGAAGGGTGTATTCGTAATTAATATGGCAAAGTCGGGTATAATCGTGATTGACAGCCATAACCAGATCTGGAAAGTGGGAAAATAGTTGAAATCGACACAAGTGATCTTCCACTTCGAAAAATCGTTGATTGAACAGAAAACCAAACCCCCAAAATCAGAATTCAATCAATGATGATCATCACCAGAATCAATTTCTTGCTTCTATTTCTAACACAAGCAATCGCTTCCCCGCGGTTTAATCTTTCTCACTTCATCTACCCCAAAATCAGCGACGATTTTCGCCCTCAACCTTCTCTCTTCTTAAAGGTAAAACAAAGGATTCAGATTTGATTCAAATGTGAAGTTAATTGTGCAGTTTCGATCAATCAGCAAATTTGTGTTATCATTTGTGTCGATCAATATAAGGCGGTTTACAATTGGAAATTGGAAGTTTGTTTCAGGGAAATTTTTGTGTTGGATTTGTTAATTGAACATAATGTTTGCGAATACTTTGCTTAACTTTGTTGTTCCTGGTTACAGGATGTTCTACGAGCCATATCTGATACTGAACACTGGAAGTTGGAAGAAGTTAGGGTTTCGAAATTGGAAATAGAGAATATTAAGTATCGGAATTTGCAGAGATACGAGATTGAGTTTCTGTTGCCGAACAAGAAGGATTTTATGTTCAATTTGTGGGATGAAGTTTCGCTGTGGAAGAGATTTAAGGACAGAGGAGTAGGGGATTTTGAGGTTTTGGCTAATCGAGTGAGTTCAAAAGCAGTTCTTGATTCAATTCGAATAGAAGGGCCTTTTGAGTTATTCGTTTCCGGAGATGACCTGATGTCCTTGGTACTGCCGGTATGCTCCTTTTCTCCAAATGGCTAATGTTACTAAACTTGCTTGCATTTAATTTTGTGCAGAGTGTTTGTGTCCGTGTTTGTAGATTATTGTCGCTCTGTTCAGTTGCTAATAGGCTGTCAAGATAATTGCACTATCAGTTCGTTAGTAACCTATATTCTGGTTCATTGTGATTGGGATAATTCTTAGGCCTTGTTTGTTTTTTAGAAAAAAACTCTTATTAGCCTCTTATGTCTGATTCGTTAAGAGGTAGTGTCATTCACACTGTTTGTTTTTTCCAAAATTTCAGTGCCACTTATGTCTTATTGTCCTCTTATCTGGTAAGAGGTAAACCAACCTCTTATTTGCCTCTTATTGTTCTCAACGAATTAACCTTAATAGATCATTTCTCTTAATCGATTCACTTGGATTATAATAAAACTCAATTTACTATAATTAGGTGACTTTCAAATTTAAATTTATATAATTAAATATGTTATTATCGATCAAACGTATTCGTGTAAATGAATGCTAATTTCATGATTTAGATGTAAATTTCATAATGATGACGATTGTATAAATTTATATGTATATATATATATATATATATATATATATATATAAATGTAACACTAAATATTCTAATGGGTCAAATACATAATTTAAACAAATTAAGTTTACAAAAACAAACCGTCTTATTGATTCAGATTTCAGATTTCAGCACCACCTCTTATCAATCAGAAGTGAAATAAGACTTCAGACTTCAGCACCTCTTAAAAAACAAACGCCACCTTAGTTTCATGATGATTCATCTTCGAGTATGTCACACTTTATTTGATATTATGGACTTATGGTTTAGTTTTTACTTCTCACCTTCCTTGTGTAGGTATTCTTGTTTAATGGATACGATTCGTTTCACATGAATTTCCATATTCCTGTTTCAGCTAAACTCATGTACATTTGGACCATGTGTTTCAGTGGAACACATCACATGCGGGTCTGAAGCGGATACTTGTTGGTGAAGACATCACTGTAGAAGTGAAGAATGCACACACAGTCTCTCTTTTTCAAACATCCAATCTTGGACAACAAGCAGAACAGAATCTTATTGCTCATGTGGAGCAACGTAACCAATGGTTCTTACCATGTTTGTCATGTATGCCATTACTTCCAGTAAGGATTTCTGGCTCTGCATCTGTAGTTGCCTTCAGAACTCGAAATCCTGGTGCATACATCACATCAGATCTTCTATCCCATGATATTATTGAATTGCTGCCAGAGAAGTGTTACTCCAGACATACCCATGAGACCCAACAATGTCCTATTGAATCTTTAAGGTCGAGGATAAGACTGGTGGAAAAGTTAATGAAGAGCTTATTAGGTGACAAAATCAATCACAATCAAAAACTTAAAGCAAAGATTGAAGCATCAACTGCATTTCGATTTCAGTTGGAACTAGAAAGGAACATTAGAGTCAACGATACTAGGTGGACTACTATGGAAGAATGGCGTACAAGGCCTAGTGTTGAGCATGTATGGTTTGAGGTGGTGGCAAGAATTGAAAGGAAGAGGTTAAAGCCGTTGGTTGTTAAAAAGATTAAGCCTTTTGTTGGAGTAGATTCATCTGCATGGAGTAATTTGATGGCTAATATGTCCTTCACTAAATTGTCATCCGTTCTTGTATCTCCACTCTTACACTGGATGTGAATTGGTAGGAAACTTGTATGCATATCTCTGGGGCAGCTCTTGTACCATGAAATTACTTTCGTCCTCAGATTATGTATCAGATTACATGTAAAAAAGTTTCATAATCAGAAGTTTGTAAATCAAGTTCGAACAAATTAATAGAGAGAGAAAAAAGAAAATGATGAACCAAGAGGGTACATTTTTTCATTGCAGATGCATTGCCATAAAAGGTGTTGGATATGATCTGGCTCTTAAAATCTTGATCAGCACAAGTATGTGTAATGCTTTGATTTTGATATTTAACTAATGACTGGTTGTCTGCTGTAAGATGGAAGAATGAGCATATTATATGTTCATGGTACTGGTGACACGTCCGGTACAAGTTCACAAGAAAACGTCTTCACAGATGTTGACATGTAAGAATCTACATAAAAGTTCTTTCCTTTTCTCTCCCTCCTTCCCTGTTTATGTTCTTAATATCAAGTGCAAATCTGATATTGGAAATAGGACCTTCACATTGATCCAACACATTCAAAAAAGTCTGTTGCATAATAGTCATGAAGGAACCAATTATGGTACTTTTCTTGCAACAATTTTGTGCTTAAGTTAGATTTTGACCCTTTTGTTATGTTGAGGCAAATCGTTGGAACTGATGACTTATGAGTAGCATTGTGCTTAAGTTAGGTTTTCACCAAATTTGTGCTAGATAATTGCATTTCCCTATAACTCACTTCGTAGATACTCCTGTTACTACATTAAAAGTGGTAACAAGACAAATGTCCACAATATTACAAAAAAAAATCAATTCATATCTGCGCACCAATATTCCATCCCCTTCATAATTTACTTGTTATTTGCTTTGTGATGCACATAATAATACAGAATTATAGGTATTATGAGATGAGTAGATTATGAGTTTCCATACACTTGTAAATACATCTATAGCATGTGAATTTACCTATTCATTAGAAATCTGAATCTTTCCTTCACTTGTGCCATCACCTTTGCCGCCTGCATCAATCTGCTTCATACCCACCTTTTTGTATTTATACCAAGAGGCACACTTCAAATAAACCCCTAAATTCACTATACTTAATCCTGCTAATAACCAATAAAAGTAATTTAACTTGTCTCTATTCAAATTGTTACTAGCTAACCACCCGTCACTCACTTTATTGACGACCTCCACCACTATAGTGCTCAAGTAAAATCCAAAAGCCATTGAACACCATGAGATAGCTGTGCCAAGCGACTTCATGCCTGATGAACTCTCTTCATAGAAAAACTCTAGCAACCCTACCAATGTAAACATATCAGCCACTCCAAAAATGGCGTATTGGTAACCTAACCAAAAAACCGTTATAGGCAGAGGGCCTGGGGAATCAACCATGTTATTGTCAGTAGCCACAGATTTACGGTGGGTTTCTACGATTCCAGCCACGGCCATTGAGATGGCTGAGAGAACTAATCCTATTCCAATCCTTTGAAGGTGTCGGATTCCTGTTGGAATCCCGGTGAAGCTTCTCACAAGTGGCACCAAAATACGATCATAGACTGGGATTAGAAGAAACATGAACGCTAGTGGGATTACTGGAATGGAAGGACCAGGAACTTGAAACCCTAGGAGGTTTCTGTCCATGGTTGTACTTTGCTGAATGGTGAAAGTTTGCAGTTGAGCCAAACATGTGTTCATGAACACAGTGCTTAAAATAATAGGAAGCATGCGGATTAATATTTTTGTTTCTTCAACCTGTGTTACTGTACAAAGTTTCCATGGTCGCAATTCAGATGCATCAAATGCAGTACTGATAATCGCTGCCCTGTCCAGACATCTGACATGAAAATAAATGCAAGTATTAGCAACCACAAGATAAAACATAAATAGGAATGTTTTAACCTCTAAATATTACAAAACAACACCTGAATTGATTTGTTCTGAGAAGAATATCAGTTACTCCAGCTTCTTTGTCATGAATTTCATGCAACTCCTCAGTTATCTCTGGTATTGGTATATTTCGGTTTCTAATAGCCACCACAAATACCTGAACCATTGGTTAAGTATCTTTAATCCATGTTATGATCTGGATTAGTCATTTAATGCAAAATGTGTTAGTATACTGTTTAGGTTATGTTATTATACCTGTAGAATTCGAAGAATTGGGCTTCCTTCAGGTACATAATTCCGATACATGGATTTCCCCATGAGTAGGAAAAGAGCTGCTACTAGAACAGCTATGGAGCACACACTGAACCCCCAATCCCATCCTTGGTTGGAGCTGATCCAGACTACAAAAGTGACACCAAATATAGCCCCAAATGTGACACTGAACAGATACCAGTTGAAGAAACTTGCAAGTGATTTCGCCTCTTTAGGGTCCCTTTCATCAAATTGGTCAGCTCCCAATGAAGGCAGAGCCGCTTTAACTCCACTCGCCCCAAATGCAACTAAATACAGACCTGTAAACAGTATCGCCTCTTGACCACTTTCTGCTGGCTGACATTGATTTACTAGGCTAGGGTTACAGGGGATGGGCCTTAACTGTTGGAAGTGAGCTTGAACTGCTAGGAGTGCATAACCCTGAGACATCAATTAGATGGACTTATATAAGTTAATAAAAACTTAGCTTATGAAACTAAGTTTTTGTAGAGTTGTTATATTTATTTAGATGAGTCTAGCTTATTTAACGTACCACTACTTCAAAAGATGCGAATAGGATGGAAGTCTTGAATCTTGACAAGTAGGTGTCAGAAATAAAGCCTCCAAAGAGTGATACTAGAAATGCAGTGCCCATGAAGTTTGTGAGTGTTGTGGCTGACTTGGTCAAACTGAAGTTCATATAACCATAGAAATAAGTTACCAAGCTGACAGCCATTGATATGAATGCCATGTTCTCAAGCCCTACCATAGCTGCATAGATACAAAATAGTCAACAACAAATGCAACTTCAACTCCATTTATTCGAAAGAAAATCAAAAAAAGTCTTAAATGCCAATTAGTGCCATCATTGTACTAGTTTAAAATAAATACCATATACAAACATGGCAGCTCTCGTCCCACCCTGCCTTGTTTGATTTTTAGGATGTATTTTGACATCTCCACTGATCCCCTGCAAATCAAATATTCGCACATTTTCTTAGTATAAACTGGGTTGTTGATGAAAGAGAGGCCCAAATATAGTATTATGTGAAACATACCATTTTTATCAAGTTTGGTGCGACTATGTACTATGACATGGTACAAGGTTGTTTTTATAGTAGCAAAAGGGCGTTTGTCTTATCATTCTCAGGAATCAAACGGCATCTTTAAGGTTTGACAAAAATCAAAATCCTTGAATAAAACAATATGCTGGTGAAGATATATGCTTTCTTGTCATTAGTTAGTATAATTATATTATATGCAAGCTGAACTTAAAGCATGAAGTAGGAATATGTCTACATCTATTTAACAGAAAGTGTTCCTTCATTAGTTTGTTAATGTCGTTATCTACCTTTTAGCGATACCATAATCAACTATACATTAGCTGTAGCACTCTTTGGGCTGTGAGCTTCACTGTTATGCAGGTTGGAATATTTTTAATATCTGCTTATTTTTATAGTCTGTATATTTGTCTTGTGTTTGATTCGTTAAAAATTGGACATAAATTAATCATTGTTGGTACTTGTTTGAATGATGTCAGCTTCATATTAATTAAACAAATCTTGGTTTGACCAATAGTATTGTGTATATAGTTGTCTAATTTTGGTGTTATGATCAATCACCAGGCGTGCCACCATGACTTCAAAAAGTTCAACATCATATGCAGGTCAGATCTTTTCCTTTTACCTTTCCTTAATATAATAAGCCAAATTTGCAGTTTTGACCATTTTAAAGTCCAAATCCAACGAGCAGATAACACCTGTTACCGGATAATTCGTGATAAAATAGTGCAAGTGGTTTAGTCATTTGAATTTGGAGTTTCTGTTTGTCAAAGGTATAAAACGTTGTTAGTCAGAGGCATTGGAGGTAAATGAAAACCCTTTTACTAATTCAATAAATTGTTACACCATCTCCAATAAGAGTCTATCCAAATTTCTTTAAATGCAGGAAAAAGAAAATCAATATCTTAAAAATAGTTGTATCTAATTCCAACAATTTTTTTTGTATCGAAATTTTAAGAATAATTATATTTACTATAATATTTAATATAAAACTCTGACTAAACACTAAATTTGATGTAAATGACACTATTCACATCTCCAATGGAGTCTCTATTTTTCAAACTAAATTTAGTGTAATGAATAGTATTACATTGTATTTGGTATAACACTATTCATTTACACTACTTTTTACATCAATCTAAAAAATAGTGTTACCCATTTACGATTAACACTAAAATTTACACTATTTTTTAAATTTTGTGTGAAATATAGTGTGACCCATTACAATGACTCCCATGGCTTGGTGCTTACTTCACAGCCACGTCACTTCTCATATTAGAACTCTTGTATGTTTGGATATGGTTCCTAAAAAATAAGGCTTGAGAAGAACATAAAGCTAAAATGAAAAATGGCAATGAAAATCTTTTGCATATTAAAAATTGTAAGTACAATAATGAATGGCTATATGATGATATCGGTTATTTTGTTTTTGGTTTTGAAAATTCAAACCTATTTTTTGAGATTCCTTTTTACCTTTCTTTCTATATCTTTTATTTAACAATTTTTAATTGTATAATAATGATCATCGTTTGAACAAACAAAATTTTTATGTCGTTTTGCAATATGTTCTTTTTCCTTTTTTAATTTAATATTAGATATTTTTAATTTAATTATTCTTACATGAAAATGTAATGTATTTTATTCGGATTCTTATTTAGTCATGTATTTTTAAAAGCTTAATTTTGATTTCCAAAATTTGATATCTCAAAAAGTTAAACAATTCTTTTATCCAATCACTTAAAACCAGGATCGATCCTGAACATGTGTCAAAACCTAAATATGACCTTATACTTTCTACTAATATTACTTATTGAGTCTTTTTTATTAGTAAATTCAAAAATAAGTGATTTTAGTTTAGAATATACATGGAAGTATAAAATAATTATAAACAAGATTTAAACATAAATCAATATACATAAGACGGCAGTGATGGGCAGCCCATCTGTGACTATACAAGAAGGTACCAACCCCACTCTTGGGCCTGAATCGAAAGCTTGTCCCTTAACCCATCAGAACATATACGCACAACACCTCTTTAATTTGCAATCAAAGAAGGAGGGACAAAGAACAGATAAGACGATGCCCGAACAGAAATTAAGTGAGAAGCGTCTCACGGGAGAAAAAAGGAAGGGGAAAAAAGCTGAGACATCGAGACTGTGAAGTGGAAAAGTGAGTTTTCATATCATGAAACAAAGCTGAAAATCGATCCGGGAACGAGCTCACAGAAAAAGGCAATTCGGAAAAAGAATGGAAAAGGGGAAACATCCGGGTGTTCGAGTCAAACATCGATTTCGAATGAACTTGGCAGTAAAGAATCGCAAGAAGGATTGAGGGTGTTTGGTGAAGCAATTGGTGTCAACTAGAAATCGATCAAGGAAAAAGGCAGTAAGGGTAACTCCCTCAATTAAAGATCAAGGGTACAAGGTCAGTTTTGTAAAATTCATTATGAAGATTATCTCAATGAATATTAGGGGGATGGGATCGTTAAATAAGAAAGGGTGGGTGAAAGGAATTTGCTTAAAGGAGAAACCTAGTATCGAGGAAACAAAAACTAAATCATGGATGGTCAATCAAATAGGGAGTCTTTGGGGAGGAGACGACTATGATTTCTCCCACGTAGAGGCAATTGGCAATTCGGGTGGTCATTTAACGATTTGGGATAAGAATTTATTCAAATGCGGGTATGTGATAGCCGAGACGTCGTTTTTGGCAGTAATTGGCGAGTGGTCTGGGAAAGAAGGATTAATGGGTTTCGTCAACGTCTATGGCCCAAGAGACACTAACGGTAGAAAAGAAACATGGCGTAAGTTGGAAAAGCTTCTGCTCAAACAAGAAGTTAAGTGGTGTATTTTCGGCAACTTTAACGAGGTTAGGGGAGAGGCCGAAAGATTGAACTCGATAACGAATGCAAGAGGGGTGGGAGACTTCAACGAATTCATTAGAGGGTGTAATTTGATGGAAATTCCGATGGGTGGGGGTAAATTCACAAGAGTGAGTGACGACGGAATGAAATGGAGTAAGTTGGATCAATTCTTAGCAACAAACGAATTTTGTTTATCTTGGAGAAATTTGGGAGCTAGGTTGTTGTAACACCCGTAATTTTCGGATAAGCATAATTTCGAATCAGTGAGAAACCGGTCTTTTAAGAAAAATATGAAAAGTAAGATTTTGGGTTAAATCTTAGATTTTATGGTCTTGTTGGATGAGGAATTCGAATACGAGTTCATCGGTTCTTTTCGGAGCGAAAACGAAGCTATAACGAAGAAGTTATGGCCAAAACAGTTTTGGTACCGCGGAGCTACTATGACCAGCGACTATGACCATGTCATTGTCGCGTGTCATTGTCGCGCCAAAGGTACAGCCTACGGTACACCTTGTGCGACTATGACCAGCGACTATGACCGTGTCATTGTCGCGTGTCATTGTCGCGGACGGGTACCTGGTTGCTGTCAAATAGGAAATTCACACCTCAAACTTCATTTCTTCATATCTCTCTCATTTCAACTCCGATTTTGGTCATTCAAGTTGCTATGGTTCCGATTTTGAGAGCTCTTCAAGGATCTAGAAAGAGTTTTGAAGTTCATAGGAAGATTCAAGGGTGTTTGGTGGTGGTAAGTCTCTCAAATCTCTTCCCTTTCTCTCCCAAATCGTTTTCCCTTTCTTCCTCACAAACCCTAACCGATTTTGGGGCTTTTCTTGGAGATTAATGTGTTTCTTATCCACTTTATGCTAGTGATTTCATTCATTGATGCAAGAGCAAATTTCATCCACAACACTAGAGATTTTTGGGGTTTTCTAGGTTTTCATCAAAACCTAACTGGTTTTGAAGTTTTGGTTTGAGGATTCATGTGCATCAAAGGAGCATACGTTTGGGGAAAAATCTAGATTTAGCTAAATCTAGCAAAGGTGAGTTCAAGTTACTTTGCGAAAACCTTGTACATGCCAAAATGAGTATTTTACAAATATTTGTGTGTTTTACTTGAAAATGTATATGGTTGTGTTATTTGGATAAGTTTAACTCTCTTGAAGTGTTTATCTTCATAAATGTGTAAAACACCATATTTGGGGCTTTTGAATATTTGGATGGTTAGAAACCATAAATTGTCTTTAAAAGATTAATTGCTCAAAATGAGGTTTGTTTGATGGTTTAATCATGTTAGTGTAAATGATTTTAATAAACCATTTGGGAAAATGCACTTTTAGTGTTATGAGTCATTTTGAGAATATTAAGGGTGTGAGTCCTTTGGGAAAACCCTTTTGTTTAACCCGTGTTGAGTTTTGGGGTTAATGATGATTTCGGGATACGTGTTTTCTTAAACAATGATTAAACGCGTTTTATACGATGATGACCGACATTATGGGTCTAGCAAGCTTGGAGCACTTTGCTCGGTTTTGACTTTGAGATAGTCTTGGGACATTTGTCCGGTTTAAATGGCTCGGTGTGGAGTCTTATTTACGGGTTGCTTTTATTGCACCGTGTTGCATATTATTGCACGTTGTTGATATTTACATGCTCAGGGTGGAGTCTAGAATGTGTTATATGCTTAATTGCATCTCATTTGCATGATTTGACGTTGATAAATGATCATTAGATCTTTGAGCAGAGGGCTCAATTTTGGACTCAATTGAGTCTTGAGGGCATTCGCCCGGTTTTAATAAGCTCGACGTGGGCTTGGGGTTTGCATTGCATGAGTTGCATCATATTTGAGGTTTACATGATTTGAATGCATTGGTTATTCTTTTGAGGTCATGTATAAATTTTTAAGTTAAGTAAGCTTGTTTTGGATGGTGGGTTTGCCAAGGTAAAGACCTAGTATGGTTGAACTTGGTGGTTTTAAATGGACTAAAGACCTAGTATGGTTGATGTCTAAGAGGGGCTAAAGACCTAGTATGGTTGATGCCGAAGACGGACTAAAGACCTAGTATGGTTGATGTCTGAGATGGACTAAAGACCTAGTATGGTTGATTTCTAAGATGGGCTAACGATCTAGTATGATTGATGCCGAGGATTGACTAAAGACCTAGTATGGTTGATGTCATCCGTTTTCCACATCCAAGAAGCTTAATTGCATTTATTTAACCGTGGTTTAATTTATGTGTTTGCCACATTCGATGAGATCGGGTCTCCCCCGTCACCGAAGGGTGTTGATTTCGGGTATTTTATCTATTCACATAGTTGAGGTTATAATACATGCATATGGATTGTTTTCCATGATTGATGGACGGATTTATGTTACATTCTTATTGGATGTTTTAAACTGCTGGAGTTTTATTTTATGGTATTTGGATTTTAATACATTTTACGTTTGCGTGAGTTTGCTTCGTATTATGTTTCCAATGAAAGATTATATTTAAATGGATGGTTTCCATGCTTTACGGGTTGAGTATGTATTGTCAACCGTATTTGAAGGTTTTGCCTAAAACTATATTTATTCACGTATTTGAGTGGGTTGGGATTCGTATCTCATTTTGGAAAACGCTTTACACTTTTTCGGGAATGGTTTACATGGAATTTGAGTGCGTTAGAAAATGAGTCATTTATGCCCGTTTGGGAAACCCTTTTGGAAATGATAATCTTGTTGCAACTTTCATCTAAAGATTTATTTGAATCATGACTAAAACTACTAATTTCCGATTTATGATTTTATTTAGTCATGATAAAATGCTTGAACTCACTAGGCGTAAGCCTAACCCTTTTTATTTGTCGGCATGTGCAACAGGCTCAGGTTGGGGTAGCTCTAGCTACATTGTGAAGTGGCGAGTGATAGTAGAGTGCACGAGAGGTGACTTAATTAGTGAAGCCTTCCGCAATTGTTTGGACTAGCAACTTGTGTTGTGTTATGTAGCACCCGATTAAGTTATTTTATCGTGGACTTATAATGTTTTAAATTCTGAGGTATTTTAAGGAATGAATTGTAGAAGTGATTATATCTAATTTGGTTATTTTATTGAATTTTAAAGTTAGTTGCTCGTTCCAAATTTGAGGGTGTTACAGTTGTTGGAACGTAGGTGGTCGGATCATTATCTGATAGCTTTAAGTGAAGAAACATCCGATTACGGGCCAAAACCTTTTAGGTTCTTCGACTCGTGGCTTAAAGAGGACGACTTAGAGGTGAAGGTTAGAGAAGCTTGGAACGGGGTTATCGAATCTACCCAACCGGACTGCAAATTCAAAGAAAAACTAAAATGAGTCAAAGAGCAATTAAAAAGTTGGAGTAAAGAGAGATTTGGAAAGTTGGATAAAGATTTGTTGCGTGCCAACGAAGAGCTTGTTAAGCTGGAAATATAAGCGGAGGAGAAAGCATGGGAGATGGAAACAAGAGTCAAGTGGCTTAAAGCACGGGAAAATTGGCTTGCCTTAGAAGAGAAAAAAATGGGCATGGTAAAACAAAAATCGAAACTCAAGTGGATAGTGGACGAAGACGAGAACTCCAAAAATTTCCACGCGGCGGTAAAATATAGAGAAAGAAAGAACTCGGTAAGGGGAATGAAGATATTGGAGGAATGGGTGGAGGAACCGGCAAGAATTAAAGATCATGTTTTTAATTACTTCAAAGAGAAGTTCTCGTCGTCTAAAAGAGATGGACCATCATTAAATAGCCAAAAGTTCAAGAAATTTTCAAGCATTGATGCGGAATGGTTGGAAAGACCGTTTGGGGAGGAGGAAGTTTGGAGGGCCGTACAAGGTTGTGCAAACAACAAGTCACCGGGTCCGGACGGGTTCTCATTCGGATTCATCAAAAAAAATTGGGGGATCATTAAAGACGACTTGACCGATGCCGTTAGGTGGTTTGGGGAAAGAGATAGGATTAGCGGCGGTTGCAACGCATCTTTCCTTACTTTAATCCCTAAAGTCACCAACCCGGAGAGTCTTGGTGAATTCCGGCCGATTAGCCTTATCGGGGTCTATTATAAAATAATTCGAAGATTTTGGCGGAAAGAATGAAGGTTGTGGTGGCAAAGGTGATAAGTAACGTCCAAAGTGGATTTATTAAAGGTCGACACATATTGGATGGGGTGCTAATTGCCAACGAGATTGTCGACTTCATTAAGAAAAAGAAAAAAAGTGGGCTAATTTTCAAAGTGAACTTCGAGAAAGCTTTTGATAGCGTCGAATGGGACTTCCTTTTGAAAACCTTGGAAAACATGGGATTTGGGAAAAAAAATGGGTAAGGTGGATCAAAGCTTGCCTTCACTCCACTACAATGTCGATTCTCATAAACGGCTCTCCCACAAAAGAGTTCAAAATGGGGAAAGGTTTGAGGCAAGGGGATCCGCTTGCCCCATTTCTTTTCTTAGTGGCAGCGGAAAACCTAAACATTTTGATGGAAGAAGCGAAGGAGAAAGGGCTTTACGAAGGCATCAAGGTGGGTAAAGACGAAGTGAAAATCTCCCACTTACAATTCGCGGATGACGTGATCTTTTTTAGAAAATGGAATCTTGCAAACCTTAAAAATCTAATGAAAATTCTTGGATGCTTCCAAGAAATTTCCGGGCTGAAAGTGAACGTGTCGAAGAGTACAATTTTCGGTTTGGGAATTCAAGACGAGGAGGTTCGAGGATGGGCTCAAGGGCTCTGGTGCGGTGGAGGATCTCTCCCCTTCACGTACCTTGGCCTTCCGGTTGGAGCATCATTACGTAGGTTGGCCGCATGGAAACCGGTATTGGAAAAGGTAAAGAAAAGATTGGCTTCTTGGAAAACAAAACTGATTTCTTTTGGAGGAAGACTGACTTTGGTCAAAACTGTCTTAGGTAGCTTGCCATTGTATTATTTTTCTTTGTTTCGAGTCCCGAGTGGTGTGATAAGAGAGTTGGAGAGGATTAGAAACAGGTTCTTTTTTTTGGGGGGGGGGGGGGGGGGGGGAAGGGAGGTGAGGAGAGATCTGAAAAGAAAATTACTTGGGTCGGTTAGGAAAAAACTTTGGGTAACCTTAAAAATGGGGGGCTAAACGTTGGGAGCTTACTAGCGCTAAATTGGGGGTTACTTGGAAAATGGTGGTGGCGGTTCTTAAACGAAAAGACGCAATTTGGACAAGTGTCGTAAGGAGCATCTACGGGGAAGAGGCAGCCTTGGAGACAACATCACGGACAGCGGGAGCACGGGATCATTATGGAAGAACATAGCAAGGATTGGTAAGGTTTTGGACAAAGAAGGGCTGTGTTTTCGGGGTCTTTTCGAAAAAGGGTCGGGGACGGTATGGATACTAAATTTTGGATGGACAAATGGACGGTGATAGAAGACTTCAAGATGATTTCAAACGGCTATTTAGATTGGAATCCGACAAGAATGCAAGTGTAGCAAAAAGAGGAGAATGGGTCGGGGGGTATGAACGTGGAATTGGTCGTGGAGGAGAGAACCGAGAGGTAGAGAGATAGGGGAGTTGGAGGAATTAGCAAGTTGTCTTCAAGATTGGCAGCCGAATGTTAGCAAAAGGGACCTTATCGAATGGGATCTAAACCAAACAAAGGAGTTCAACGTAAAAGACCTTAGAGCGTTAATCGACGAAAAGCGGACAGCACGGATCGGGAGCTTGGGGGAAACAGTTTGGTCCTCGATAGTCCCAAGGAAGGTGTGGATCTTCTTATGGCGAGTAGCAAAAGGAAGGATACCATGTAGGTCGATTTTAACCAAGATGGGAGTTGATTTGGACTCGGTGCTTTGCCCGAGATGAGGTGAAGAGATCGAAGACATAGACCATGCTCTACTAAAATGCGAAGAGGTTAAGAAACTTTGGACCCTTGTTGGAAAATGGTGGAAGAAGAATCTTGACAATATCACATCCATTCAGGAGCTACTACAAGAGGACACGACATTAGCAAATTCTTCAAATGGTAAGTCTAAATGGCTAGCCGTTAAGTGGATAATAATTTACCTCATTTGGTCCCATCGAAATAAGATTGTGTTAAAAAAAGACAAGGGTCATATTATCGACCTTTTCTTCGAATTTCATAGGAAATGCTTTGAATGGGTGTCTAATAGAATCAAGAAACCGGAGATGGGTTGGGTCGAATGGCTAACAAACCCGCTGGGATAGACGTTATTGTGACTAAGGCGGCCACGACAGGGATGCTCGAAAATTCAGTGTCCATTTCTTGTCTGTGCTTCGAAGATAGTTCAAGAGATCTGTTGGGTTTCAAAGATGTTAAGCTGCTGTATCGAAGGCTGTTTCGAAGATGCACAGCTGCTGTATCGAAGCTGTTTCTGAT
The DNA here is from genome assembly GCA_033807775.1 of Saussurea involucrata. Taxonomy (NCBI): domain Eukaryota; kingdom Viridiplantae; phylum Streptophyta; class Magnoliopsida; order Asterales; family Asteraceae; genus Saussurea; species Saussurea involucrata. Next base: position 78,734,691 of record CM066318.1, on the reverse strand, counting down.
GTGATGGTTGTATAAGTTAGCTGAATGGTTTGCAACACCGGCTGAATGGGCGCAGCTTTGAATATGTCTCACATTCATCTGTGCACAACAGTTGGGATAAATCGGGTCGTGGTACAACGAGGGTTTATTTCTGGCAAGCCGACGTTGTGGTTTACTTGTTGTTTTAATATCTGGTGTTGTTCGTCCTTTTGTTAGTGAGCTTGTAATTCTGTTCGTATCAAACCATGGTTGGTAATAAAATGCGTTTTACCGTTCAAAAAAAATATACATCGTTAAATTAATCCTCATAAATCTTCTGCAATAAACCGGGTGATAAGAGTAAAAAGTTAACTAGTAACAAATTTAAAATTAATGGTATAATAAGTAAAACTTACAATATACATTTTTATATAGAAAAGACAAACAAATATGCATTATTATTTTTTGAACATAGATTGTAATTTGTATCTCAAAGATGAAAAAGCCTAAAAAATCATTGCAATTTTAAGATGACAAGAACTAAAGAAAACCAAAAGAAAAAATTGGAAATTTTTGGTTTTTTAAAAGATAACTTAAATAAGAAAATCATGAAAGATGAATAAAAAATAAAAAGCTAAATAAGTTTTTTAAAGATTTGCGAAATTTATATATAATTAATTTATCTTTTCTTTTAATTTGTACTTAAGTTATCTTAAAAAAAATTGTAAAAATATAAGATGTTAATAAGAATAACAAATAATTTACTTGACATAAAAAAAATAGCTAAAAATAAAAATAAAGAAAAATATAACAGCGGCCCACATGCAAAAATAAAATAAAAATAGCTGATATTAATAAAATACTTAAAAGCAGACCACAAGCACATTTGAACATTAAACCTTTTCCTTAGAGCATCTCCAATCGCACGGCAAATCATGGGATTTACCGTGCGGAGCCCTCCAATCGCACTTCAAACGCCAAATTTTTTTGCCGGCCATTGATTTCAAACGGCAAATTTGCCGTTGTAAATGTTGAACGGCAAAAGGTGGGTCCCCCCACTATATAGGTTTTAATAATATTTAATTAATATATATATACAATTAAATTTAATTATAATATAAATTAAATATAGTATAAATAATATATATAGAATAAATTATAAAAAATTATAGAATATCATGTTATATTAATATTAAGAATAAATTACAAATTTAAGATTAATATAAAAGTCATAAAATACAAATTTATAACATAATTAAACATACATAACACTGGATAAGCATAATCTCATAGCAGAAAATTTAAAAACTAAGACATAAATAAACATACATAACATAAATAAAAATACATAATTACTGATTATTTATTATTATATTTACAAATTATAATTATTGTTATTAAAAATAGTTAATAGTAAATAACATATGTTATTTTAATGTGGGGTCCATAAATTTGGTGTTTTTTTTAGTATGGTTGGAGTTGAGGGTTTTTTTTGGTGTTGGGCCTACTATAATTGGTGTTTTTGGTGTTTTTTTTTGTGTCAAGGTTGGAGATGCTCTTAGGTGACAACGCGTTAACCAACATAACCGAGACCAGTTTGTGTCATGTTACTGATTTTTTCTCTTATATCTATTTTTATTACTATAATAACTTCTAAAAAAATCGGAGGCCCTGTGCGGCGGAACCTAACCGCACACCCCAAGGAAAGGCCTTTCTTAAAACCTAGCTGGTGAGTAATCTCAGCTTATGACGAGTATACTTTTTTTTTATCTTCTTCTCCACTAGACATTTTTTTTTATTTTTTTTGTGGAAAGATAGACGATACATTTTGTAATGCTATTAAACACAAATAAAAAGTAATACACCTAGCTATAAGGTGCGGTATTACCTCCCGAATGTAAGTCGACTGGGATACAGGGGCGGACACACTAAGGACTTATAGGGGTCCCGTGCACCCGCTCACTTACTTACCGTAAAGAGAAAAATGTACATGTTGACTAGGTGCATCTGCTTGATTTTAAGGGTGAACTTATGACATAAAGTTGTACTTGGCCGGATGGTTTATAAGGATTTGGCTCCTTTTAGTTTTAGTTGAGGTGTGGGTTTCAAATCCCATCATGGAAGTTTCATTTTTTTTAAATTAAATTTTTTTTGGTTAACCATCCAACTTTAGTTCTAGAATCTAGAGCATAGGTTTCACTTTTTTTTTTAAATTAAAACAAACAGAAGCTCAAGTTTAAGTTTTAGCCCCTGTTAAGTTTTTAGATTAGTATTTACCATAAAAATGAAATTTTATCTCGAAATCAACCTAAACACCAAAAAACTCTCAAAATCAACCGAATAACTCTCTCGAAATCAACCAAAAATCGTAAAATAAATCACCAAGGACAGAATTCTGCTAAAAACACATCGAGCGGCTTTACCAACATTTGATACAATTTAAAGGGACACCCACTCAACCAAAATCCTAGATCCGTCGTTGTTGAGATGGAATCAACTACCCAAGTATCCAAACAAAAATAATCAAAAGCCAAAAAACATAGCAATACTAATACAATAAAAAAAACTGATCAAACCAAGAACAAAATGCTTTGTTGTAATCCCTTCACCGACCTTATTCAAGCCTACATCAAATCTCGTTTTGTATGATTCATGTTTCCGAAAAGTCGATTATTCCTTTCCTACCATGCAAGGTAAATCGTGATTTCAAGTGCGGGACATTGATGATACGATTCCCCGCATGACTCGATCCATCGTTCCCTCCTAAAGGGTGGGTAGGTGAAACGATCTCCTTTATTTTATCGAGTAATTTCATGTAATATGAGTGTCTTAGTTACGTTGGCTAGAAAGTAAAGGGACAATTCAAAAATAAACCGTGCTTTTCGAAATACTAGGTATGAGGCACGGAAGTAAGGATAATCATAGGCCGGTGGCTACCTAGTAAAAATGCATGTTAATTTATTCTAAATAATTGTAATTTTTATTAGTGAGTTGCTTATATTATTTCAAAATTTACAATCATGACAAATATTTTTTCCGCTTACTTGACATTTAGAAAACAAATATATCTCTATCATGTCAGCAAAACAGAAACATAATAAGTATTTACAAGCCATCAGGTAAAATATACATTTAACATTTGAAATATCACATCTTATTAAGCACAAACAAGGGTCTTAAAACTCGGGAACAAAGTAGGTTATATTTATTTGTAAGTTATTGTACTAAAACCATTACAAGTTGAAATTGAATGGAGTAAGGTTTATTTTAAAATCTTTATGTAAAAAGGAAAGGAAAGGAAAGAAAACAGAGAGAATATAGAGATGTAGCTACTATTGTTATCTCTTGATGAATGAATAGTACAACACTGCTACAAAAACTTTATATGACACTAGCGAAACATCCAACGACTTTTCCTCAACTAAACACCAGGACAATTATATACTAACATTTAATGGAATGTACACAACTATCGAACTTGATTGATGCTTCAATCATTCATGATGGATTTGAATTTGAGGGTATGTATATTGATCAACAAACTGAAATAGTTATATTTTCAACAAGGAAAATGCTTGAGATGAATGAAAACAAGTTCGATAATGTTGTTTTGATGATTTATTCCAATCTCAGTGTTTCGATGTGTATTACGTTGTGTTCTCGAATTTCGGAAGGGAATAATAGAAAAGAAAGGAAAATTGGTTGTGGCTGTAAGATGGTGGTGGTGAATAAATTTTCCATCACAAATTACGAATATCGGCTTCAATAATGTTTTTTTTAGAAAACCTTTAATACTTCGTAATCAATCTAATATATAAGAAATAAGAAAATTAGAAAGGAAAAAAAAGTTAAAAAGATTATATTACCCCCTAAAGAAATATATTTGTCTAAGAGCATCCACACTAGTGTAACCTTTAAGAATCTCAATTGCGACCTTTTTTTTCGGTCATCTCATTATCAACTCGACAAAGTAAGAATCTCTATAAAAATCCACAATAAAGGTTCTTACAAAAACCTCACTTTCCTTTTTTCTATTTATAGTATATAATTTTAATTGTTGGTTATCATATAAATTCAATACATATATATTATAAAATAATATAAAATCAAATATAATTTATTAATCTTCACTTTATATTAGTTTTATTTTGTCAATTTATACGTTTTGTTAACATATTTGAAAAACAATTGAAACATAAATATAATTTTATACTACGATTAAAAGGTGGAACATTAGATAAATGTTAATCTTAAAAAAATACGAGTAAATAATATATAGTAATATAGATCACTCGTAATCTCGATTCAACCAAATATGTTCAACCGATTTAGAGCGGAGTTGATGATGAACTTCATTTGAGCGCATCTCATAGTTTCTTTGCAATATTCGTGGAATTCATGGGTGGAACCTTGTGTAACACCTCGAATTTCCATGATCAAAGTATGTTATAATTTGAGGTTGAATGGTCAAAAGTGTAATTGGCCAAAGTTTTAAGGTAATTGTGAAATTGTGAAACTTTGGGTTAGTTTTGTCAATTGTTGATAGTTTAATGTATAAAAGTGGAGAGTCGGTTGAGGTTGAGATTGAGATTATCTAAATTTCAACTTCAGGGAAGTCGGTTCTGCAAGAAAGAAGAGAGTCCGAATTCTAGGTTTCATACGGTAAGAATTCGATTATCTCTTCCAATTTCAATTGCTTAAAATTGATAGTTATAAGTCAAATTTAGTTTATGATTAGGTTATTGAATCATTGGAAAATCAAGTTTGAAGTTGGAGTTTTTGGGTTGAATCGATTGCACAGACTTGAAATTGAATTTTGTTCCAGGTGAGTTCATCTATTCTGTTTCTGCTTCAATAAAACTGTTAAGTTGAATTGAAATGGTTTACAAACTTGTTGGTATCTCTATGAAATGGATACTAAATGATTATTTGAATTCTGGGTAGAAATAGTAGGAATCAGGTGGGTTATCGATCGAATCCGAAAGATGTATTTCCCGGATGGTTTTCCGAATGATTCCCGGAATTGGGTTCCTGGATGATTTTCCCGGAAATGGGTTTCCCGGATTGCATCCCGGACTATACTCCCGGATTGCGTTCCGGACTGGACTCCCGGACTAGACTCCCGGACTGAGTTTACCGAATACTTTACCGGATCATTCCGGACTTGGTTCCGGATTGATTTACCGAATAGTTTTTCCCGATGTTACCGGATTTCTTTAGATTCCGGATGTTATCGGATATGTTTTTCGGATTTGATTTCCGGATACTTTTCCGGATTATATTCCGGACTTGATTCCGAATTAGTTTGCTGGACAAGTTTGTTCTGGATAATTTACTGTACGAGGTTTTTCTGATTAAGTGTCTTTCCGAATATGAAACATATCTTAATTATTTTAACTGTACAAAAATAATTATAATTTGACTGCGAGTATGCTACGAGTTGATATGTGTTTTGATTTGGTACGCACGCATGCTAGGAAGTGTAATGGATCCATAGGCACTAACATTATTTGATAAACGTGGAATAGGCATGGTGCTTAATTGTAATTCCCGTTGATTTGAAATGAGGATTAGGCATGGCTCTTAACTGTAATTCCCATTTCGTATTGTGACGTGAAAACGTGGAATAGGCATGGCTCTTAATTTGTTGGTCCCGAAGGGCTATACAAGTTTGTAGAAGGGGGGGGGATGAATACAAACACTAAGATTTTACTTTTCTAAATTGTTTATTGATAAATTATTAACAATTTACAGCTTGTTGCGGAAACAAGATTAAGGATAAACCTAAATCTAAACAAGTTGGAACACTAAGTTTCTTGCACTAAGAAAGAGAATGAAATTACTAATAATAACCTATCTCAAGATAAGAAGGATGAACTTGTCCAGAGTTAGCAAGTTACTTCAAAATGAAATGAGTTCTTCTTCTTATATACTGCATGCATTTAATGCATGGCAGTTTACACTTTACACGTGGCAGCAGCTCATTGGTTGTACGTCATTGACCTTTGTTGACAACCTTAGTAGCCGCATGTTTGAACAGTGTAGTATCAGAGTGGTTGTACGATTTCAGACAATAAGGAGGTTCTTTTTCTGACATATCGTACGGAGACGTGCAAGGGTGGTTAAGACAAAAGTACTTTGTACGGAGGACTTTATGATCAGCTTTTCGTTGATTCAGCGATCTATCATTCTATATCAGCGAATGATAGAGTTCAGCGATACCTAAAGTCTTGTACTTGATACTTCACGTTGAGTGGACAAATCTGAGTCTTCGCTGATCCGCATCAGTTCATTAGGAGACTTGTCGCTGGTTCTTGAGCTTGATCTTCGACTTCAGCGTAGAACCTATGTTGATGTGAAACTTGTCTTCAGGGATCATATGTAAACAACTAACTTATCAGCGATCACCATAAGTACTGAACAGACTCAGAGCATTATGGTGAACAGTGTTCGCTGAATGTTTAATCCAAAGAGCGAGAGTTCCTATCAGCGGTACTGTAAGATCTTAGTACTTATCAGCGATAGTGAAACTCTGATACATATTGTTTACTTACAATTTTCACTAAGTATATAAGAGAGGGTCATTATCAAATCACTGAGGGTTTGGATCAACAATCTCCCCCTATTTGATTATGACATAGCAACAAAGAAAATTGTTATTTAATGAAAACATAAGGATAAAAAGAACTCATAAAATATTTGTCCCTTTTTTCTGTTTTCTGGGATCTTTTCTGTACTGATGGAGTAAAGTACATTCGCTGAAATTTTTCTTTAAACTTCGTAAAGATTACATAGGGAAGTGGAAAAATTACAAGTACGGCAAATAAAATTACAAGTACAAAAGATGTAGACAGATAAGGATAGAAAGAATTACAAGGCAATCCTATCCGTCAAAAGGTTCTTCCTTAATGAGAAGTTCATCAAGGGTCTTTGATGTGGGAATCATCGAGTCAGGGACATCTACTCCTTGATTCTTTTTGTTCAGAGCTTCTTCAAAAATCAAGGGCTTCAGGTGTCTAGCTTTAATGTCACGTCTGACTTCACACCAGTATATGAGATCTCTGAGTTGTTCGATGGGAGTGATTGGAAGCTCAGAGATGCGTTGAAAGTGATGGTTTCCTTCGTAGTCTAGAAAAAATATACCATAAGGATCACTTACAATTGTGCCAGGAATGAAAGTTTCTCCAGGTGGTAGGGAGGTGTCAAGCGCTGAGAGATCAGCATCAGGGCCAAGAACTTCAGCACGAGAGAAACCAATACCTGTTTCATTCCGTATAGGAGGACCTGAGTCTGAGACTTTCTTTTCCTTTGCAGAGACTCTTCTTTGTTGAGGAGGAAGAAGAGTAGAAGGAGGAATATCCACAACAGAAGAAACCAGGTCGATCTGAGTGTTTAAGATCTTCTCGACATTGCTCTTGAACTTTGAGCGTGATCCCTGAATGGCTAATTTCACTTCCAACCATTCAGAGAGACCAAACTTGTCTAAGGAAGCAGCATAGAAGGTTTGCTTGGTTTTGTCTTCTCTGTAGACATCAACTTTAACAACAGGAACGTCTGCGTACAGTCTTCCTCTGATGTTTACTTTGATGATTTTGGATGGTCGAGATCGATAGTTCAGCATTTCTTTACACCATTCCAAAGTCGTATCAGAGACCTTAGTCTTTTCTTCAACGATCCTTTGAGCATCATCCCATAGCTGACGTTGGACGTCAATGGGAGCTCTTTTCAGCTTGGGGTCTTTCACTGATTTTTGGACAAGCTGGATGGCGAGTTCTCTGTCTTTTTCTTCAGTTTCCATTCTTTCAGCGATTAGGCGTTCAGCTCTGAGGTGATCCTTGTATTCCCTTTTTGAAAGTTTGAACTTTGTAGGAATGGAAGGAAGTTGATCACGCCTCAGAATGATTCACTGATCTTCTAACTTCTTTATCATCTCATCTTTTCTTCTCTGATCCTCTTCACTTAGCTTTTGAGGAGCCAAGGAAGGTTTGTTTTTGTGAGATAGCATCTGTTCTTCAGGTTCATCAGTCTCAGAGATCAAATCTAAGACGGGGATTATTTCTTCAGCGTTGGGAGCTGGGATTATTGTTGGTGAAGTCGCAGCTGTAGGAACTTCAGCGATATCCTCAAACAGGGGAGAGGACTAGCTAAAACACAGCGATCTTACAAGTAAGAACATTGGGTAGAACATAGATAGATAAAGAATGGGATAAAGTGTATGGAGGTTTGTGGAGAGTATAACTGATAGTGTATAGAGAGGAGGGATGTAGTGTAAGGAAGATTAGTGTACCTGACAAACCGGATTTTTAAGAAAGATCGTCATATTTTCATCGTCTTCAGCGACACTTTTTCCTTTGCCCTTGTCAGCTTCAGACGCTGATGGCTTTGTCTTTGTCCGCTCCCCTGTAGGTTCATTTATCAGAATCCCTTTAAGAGCTTTAGTTCTCTGAGCAAGCTTGACGATAAAAGAGTCATCATCATCATCATCTCCATCATCATCATTCTTTGGAGAAGAGGATGGTTCATCATCAGACAAGTCGATGGATTCTTCATCTTCAGCTTCAGACTCAGATTCTTCAGCTTCTTCTTCGAGTTGCTCCCCCTCAGATGCAGATGTAAGCTTCTCTGTTCCCTCAGGGTGTTCATCTCCCTGAGGTCCAGCGGCTGCTTCTTCAATTGTCTTCTCACCTTCTTCAGTAAAGGTGAGGTCTTCAGTCTTCTCTCCCTTGATAGATTCATCATGGGAAAGGTCTTCAGCGCTCTTATCCCCCCCTTTTTCATGATGAGTGGGGGAGGAATGCGATGACTCAGCAGCTGTTGATGGTTCCCTGTCTTCTTGGCCAGGGATCCCCACACAAATTTCAATCGCTGATAATCTGTTTTCTAGACCAGAAATACCAGGATTGATCTTCACGAGTTCAGCACGATCCGCCGGAGTAAAAGATGAAGGGGCAGGGGCGATCGTGTTGGTCAGGATCTGCTGCAACAATGTCTTCATAGAAGTGACGTCATTCTTTATCGTATTGACGTCGGTCTTCACAGAACTCATGTCAGTCTTTACTGAACTGACATCAGTCTTTACAGCAGACATCTCTCCTTCGAGTTTTCCAACCGATGTCTTCAGCGTTGTGACCTCGCCGGACATGGTGTGAACTGTAGTTTTGATGGCGAGGTAGTCTGTGTAGATGTCAGCGAGAACTTTGGCAAAGTTGCTGAGAGATTTATCAACCTTCTCCAAGTCAGCTTTGGAGGCATTCTTTTCGACCACGGTTGTCAGCTTTGTAAGATTCTCTCCAGCGTTTGTTACAGCTGAAGAGTTGTTGGAAAGAGTAGTTGTGAGACCAGTCAGCTTCGTCTCTATAGTCTTCAGAGAGGCGTTGATGTCTCCAAAATTAGGACCTCTAACATATAAGAACTTGTGAACAGAGGAAAGCTCAGAAGTTTGGGGTTCAGTTACAGTGTATAGGGGTTGGTGTATACATGCAGGCGGATTGGTGAATTCATCAAAATCTCGATGTCCTGAGAAAAGATCCATGTCGTCAGCTAAAGTGCGTGGACGCATGGTCATCTCTGCAGGTCCTACGCCCATCATTCCTTGAGTGTCAGCTTTAGCTTCTGGAGGAATGACAGGTGCTTCAGTGACAACTGGAGTAGAGTCCAATTGAATAGAGGGAGAAGCGAAGGTTAAGAATGGAGGTTGGGTGCGGAGTTCAGCGTTGGATTCGCTGAGAATCGCTTCGTCAGTCTTTTGAGAGACTGAAGGAGGTTGGGTAGATTCCAAGTTTGTAACCTCAACGTTTAGAGACGCTGAGGTTAGGATAGAATGGGTGGCTTGTTCAGCTGTGGCAGAGCGTACCACTGAACGTTCCTTCAGCCCTTCAAGAGGAGCTGAGGAGTCTTCAGCAATAGATTGCTGGGGTTGCTCCTTGGTTTTCTTAGTTCTTTTGGAACTAAGTTGGGTATGAGAGTGTTTCCTTTTAAGAGAAGGAATGGTGGTTGCAGTCTGGGTATCAGCGGTGGGTTTGTCCGCTGAAGGAGCTGCAGAAGTAGAAGAAGTAGGGTTGAGAAGAGTTAATAGTGTAGAAAGACGTACCTCATTTGCCACTGGCTTGAAGTCGAGAATCTTAGGGCCAACCTGAGAGAGTTTAAGGTCATCCTCTTTTGGGTAGCTGTCCTTCAGGCCTGTTTGGAATACAGCGCTGATGAATCGAGGATAAGGAACCCATGGAGATCTGTCAGCGGCGGAGTCTACTCTGAGTACCAGATCATCGTAGATTATCGATGCCCAGTCTATATGTAGACCTTTCAGCAAGGCATATCCCATTGCTTGCTGAGGCTGAGCGGCTTGATCAGAGGAGCCGGACTTTGCAGTCATGCAGCTGATTAAATGAGCGAAGATGAAATTCATCTCGCTGGGCATTTTAGACTTCTTGATAAGGGTCAGCTTCTTCTCGGGCTTCATGTCCCTCCCAGTTTCCCATACATAGCCCATTGCATCGAAGAATGCAGTGATGGCTTCCCTGTCTGAGTGTTTCTTGTGGTCAGGGAGGGGAACAAAGGGTTTTTCTTTGGTGGTCAAGGGAAGGTTCAGGGCTTTGCGAATAATGGCAGGTGTAATCTTCATAGTGCCATATTCAATATCGCAGAGGATGCAGTCAATTGTTTTTTAGGGGTCTTTGGCTGAAGGTAGCTGAGAGTGTCTGGCAGAGTACCAGAATTGGGATAGCAGTAGCTGATGTGCAGGAGGTGTTATGGTCAGGGCTGTGGATAGACAACAATTCTTCAGGAAGTTCACAGCATCATCTAGATGTGTGACTTGCTTTCGAGGAGGAAACTCGAGAAGCGCATAGAGGTTATTTGCCTTGGTCCAACCAGTTTGTCAAGAGAGAACTTGACCTGAGGAGCCTTGAGGATTTCCAATTCCTCAGCAGTATTATCAGCAGCAGTGTTCTCAGCGATGGTGTTCTTGGAAATGTCAGAAGATGCCATTTTCTGTATATAAGTTCAACCAAAGATTAACAAATAAGAATAATCTTAATGTGGAAAGATTTTCCAATAAGATGGTTCGAATTTTGTCCATTTCATCCAGACAAAAATGTCTTAATGAAGATTAGGGTTTTTCTTGTTTTAAAAATGAAATGCAAACCCAAAGAAAATCTTGTTTTCCAGTTTCTTTTGAGAATTGGGATTCTGGAAAAACGTATGAAGAACAAGTTTAAGATTTTGCGTTTTAAACTTGAAGAACAACCATGAAAGGTTGTGTTCATAAAACAATGAAAGAAATGATTTCATTTTAAAAAGGTTCTTTTGTTTGATCTTGTGAAAACAAAGAGAAGATCATTAACAAGTTTGAAGAAACAGGTAAAATAAAAGAATTATTAACCTGGTTCGTTGAAGAAGATGAAGTTCTTAAGTTCTTGAAAAACTTGAGAGCACAAATGCAACAGTAAATTCTTTTTCTTGCTTGGAGGAGAAGTTCGCGTAAAAGAAAAATATAAACCCACAAAGTGTTTATATAGTAAGATTAGAGAGAGAGAAAATCTTGAGCGGGAAAAGATTTTCATCATGACACGGACACGTGTTTGCATTTGATTGGAAAGTAAACGAAACGTGCAAACGTGTGTCAGAAAAGAAGAACGTGTCGGGGCTTATCTGTTGCAATGATGTCACAACTATCCTTTCATATTCTTGGATGTCTCTGAGGTTTTGAAATCTCAGGGACACTTTTGAAAACATGAAGCACTGAATAGAAATATCAGTGTTGGTTTTAGAAATTTCAAAGTATCGCTGATTAAGGAAGAGATATTTAGCGATGCAATTTATTTTGAAATCTTGCATTTACATGCGATTGTCAGGGAGAGAAAAACATACCTTGATATCATCTAATCAAGTTTATTCAGAGAAGATGATAGAATGGGTTATACAAGTTGATTTTATCCTATTGCTGATCAAATGTGAATTACTGAAGATTTTACTCTTCAAAGTTCAGCATTCCAAGCTCGCTGATGAGGAAGTTGAATCTTGTCTCATCAAGAGGTTTGGTGAACAGATCAGCTAACTGATAATCAGTTGGGATAAAGTGAAGTTCTATATCACCATTCATCACATGATCTCTGATAAAGTGATACCTGATTTCGATGTGTTTTGTCTTTGAATGTAGTACTGGATTATTTGCTATAGCGATGGCACTTGTGCTATCGCAATAGATTGGAATATTTGAGAGCTGAAGGTCATAGTCCAGTAGTTGATTTCTCATCCACAAGACCTGAGAACAACAGCTTCCAGCGGCTATATACTCAGCTTCAGTTGTGGAGGTGGACACTGAGTTTTGCTTTTTGCTTGTCCAACTCACCAGCTTTCCACCCAGGAGCTGACATCCTCCTGTGGTGCTTTTCCTATCCAATTTGCAACCTGCAAAATCACTATCTGAATAGGCGATTAAATCGAATCCTGAGTCTTTGGGATACCAAAGACCTAGATTCGCAGTACCCTTAAGGTATCGAAAAATTCGCTTTACAGCGGTCATATGAGATCTCTTGGGTTCAGCTTGATATCGTGCACACAAACAGGTTGCGTACATAATATCGGGTCGGCTAGCTGTAAGATACAAGAGAGAGCCGATCATCCCACGGTACAGCGTGACATTAACAGGAATACCCTTAGTATCCTTATCTAGTGTCAGCGGTGGTGCCATAGGGGTTTTCATAGCTGAACTTTGAGTTAAGTCGAATTTCTTCAGCATATCTTTAACATACTTTCCCTGATTAATGAAAGTTCCTTTTTCATTTTGCTTTATCTAAAGACCAAGAAAATATGTTAGTTCACCCATCATGCTCATTTTATACTCATCTTTCATTCTATCAGCGAAACGAGTACAAAGATCAGGGTTAGTAGAGCCAAATATAATGTCATCAACATATATCTGAACAAGAATGATATGACCTTTTACTTTCCTGAAAAATAGAGTTTTTTCGATTTTACCTCGCTCAAATTGTTCAATATGGGGATAAGTAGATAGAGTGTCATACGATGCACGTGGAGCTTGCTTCAAGCCATAAAGTGCCTTATCCAGTTTATAAACATAACCTGGACGCTTAGGATATGAGAATCCTGGAGGTTGTTCCACATAGACTTCTTCATTCAGCTTTCCATTTAGAAACACTGACTTAACATCCATCTGATATACTTTGAAGTCTTTGTGTACAGCGTATGCTAAGAATAGACGAATAGATTCTAGTCTTGCTACTGGAGCAAATGTTTCGTCGTAATCTATGCCTTCCTCTTGTCTGTATCCCTGAGCAACAAGACGAGCCTTGTTGCGGGTTACAGTTCCATGTCCGTCCAACTTTTTTCGATAGACCCATTTAGTGCCTATCACTGTTTTGTCAGTTGGTCTTCGAACAAGTTTCCAAACTTTGTTTCTTTCGAATTCAGTCAGCTCTTCTTGCATGGCGCTGACCCAATTTGGATCCTTGAGGGCATCATCTACTTTCTTTGGTTCAGTCAGAGAAATAAAGTTAACAAATAAACAAATATTACCTGCACTTCGTCGAGTCTGAATACCAGCGTTTGGATCACCAAGAATTTGATCAATTGGGTGATTTACAGTCCATCGCTGAGCCGGAGCGTGAGACGTTGACTCAACATGAACTGGAGTAGCTGAAGATGAAGCTTCAGTGACGTCTGGAGTATCAGCTAAGAGAGGAATGGGTGCAGTTGTCATTATATTCACTGATTGCTGAGAAATAGATGGAATGTCTGAGACATTGGGTTCAGAAGCAGGTATAGTGTTTAAAGGAACAGTTGAGACCCATGATGTTTCAGCTTCACTATTCTGCATATTTGGAATGATAGTAGGACTATCATCTTCAACTGTATGAGTATGAGTGGGAATATCTTCTGAATCACCAAGATGAGAAAACATCCATTGATTCAGTTCTTCAGTATCAGCGGACGGTTTAGAGTTCGCTGAACGGGATTCGTCAAACGTGACGTGAATAGTTTCTTCTACAGTTTGTCTTCTTCGATTGAAGACTCTGAAGGCTTTGGAGATTGAAGAATATCCAAGAAAGATTCCATCATCAGCCTTATAATCAAACTTTCCAAGGGCATCTCTGTTGTTTAGTATGAAACACTGACATCCAAAGATGTGAAGAAAGCTGACTGAAGGCTTTCATAGGCTGTTTTATTGAATCTTTTGACTATCAGCGACCTGTTTTGTGTAAAACAAGCAGTGTTGACAGCTTCTGCCCAAAACTGAGTAGGCAGGTGAGAATCGTTGAGCATTGAACGTGCAGCTTCAATAATTGTTCTATTTCTTCTTTCAACGACTCCATTTTGTTGCGGTGTTCTCACTGATGAAAAGTTGTGAGAAATACCCTTACTCTCAAAGAAGGAATCAAGAGAACTGTTTTTGAATTCAGTCCCATGATCACTCCTTATTGAGTGAACGGTCAAATTGTTCAGGGTTTCCACCTTCCGAACAAAGGTGATGAGTTCTTCAGGGGTGTCACTCTTGGAACGGAGAAACATAACCCATGTATAACGAGAGAATTCATCAACTATGACCAGTGTATATTTCTTTCCAGCGATGGATTGTTTGTTAACAGGGCCAAACAAATCCATATGGAGAAGTTGTAGAGGAGATGACACTGAGGAGACTTGCTTTGACTTAAAGCTTGCTTTGGTCTGCTTCCCTTTCTCACACGCTGAACATAAAGACTCTTTGGCGTATGAGTGCTGAGGTAGACCAGTAACTAACTCTTTTGAAGAAAGAGTGTTCAGTGTCTTGAAATTCAGATGAGAGAGCCTCTTATGCCATAGCCAGTTGACATCAGATGAGGCTTTTGAGAAGAAACATGAGTTCTCAGTGGTTGTTGAGTCCATGTTTATTACATAAACATTTTCCAAACGATAACCGCTGAGAGCTATCTTCTCCTTTTTGTCAGTGACAAAGCAGGATTCCTTGGTAAAGATTACCTTGTTATCCTTATCGCAAAGCTGACTGATGCTTAACAGATTATGCTTCAGCCCTTCAACATATGCGACTCTTCTGAAGGTTGTTGTACCATTAGAGAGTACACCAAACCCTCGGGTATGTCCTTTTCCATTTCTTCCAAAAGTCACAGAGGGACCCTTCTCTTCCTTGTATTCAGCGAGCAGGCTTTTCTTTCCAGTCATGTGTCTAGAGCATCCGTTATCGAGATACCAGATACCCTTCTTAACCTGCATCACAAAGGAAGATTAGTTTTTCTTGGGTATCCATTTAACCATGTGTACACGTTTGTCAGTGGAAGTAGTTGGAATGGAAGGTTCAGCAATCTTCGCAGCATTTGAAGATTCAGCTTTGTCAGTCTTCACTTTGGTTAATTTCTTAACCTCAGTGGTCTTCTTTGCCTTGGGGGCAATCTTCACCTTAGCTATCTTTCAGCTTTGGTGGCTGTGGGGCACTTACTAGCAATATGATCAGTAAGTCCACAGTGATAACATTTCCTATAACTAAAAGTTCTAGGACCATTTGAATGTTGAGCTACAGATTTTGAATTAGAAGTACCAGCACCAAGTAAGCTGATGGCTTTTGAAATGGGAGGAACATTCAGTTCTTCGGATTTCTTACCAGAGACATCCACTCTGATTCTAGGAGTAGATCGCTGAATAGATCCACGCTGAGTAGATCCAGAGATCTGATTCCTTGATCCAAAGGGATGAATCACTAAAGCTTTAGAAGCATTCAGCTTAAGTCCTAAGGTACCCTTCTAAGGATTTTAGTAAATAGCAATTCCTTTACCTTTATCTTTAAAGACAGAGGTAGGTTTTGGATAAAACATTTTCTCTTTACCTTTTGAAGAGGTAGAAGTTTCCTCAGGGATAGGCGGTCTGGACGAGGAACACTGAGAGGATGAAGTATCAGCGACTGAGGATACGAAAGTTCCAAATAAGAGTATGGAACGATCAGTGGTTGGTTCTAGATTATCAGCTTTGTAACCAAGACCACGTTTATCACTCAGGGGAATCTGAGACTTAATTATCTCAGTGATCTTTGTTGATGAATTATACCATCCATCAACAATAGCTTTCTCAGCTCTTAATGCAGCGATAGCTTCTTCGCGCTCGATTTTGACTAGCTGATTAAAGTGCACTTGATCTTTAAAGTCTTCTTCAATTTTAGAAAGATTTTCTATTTGAAGGTGACAGTTTTTGAGCTGTTCAACGAGATCAAGGTTTTGGTTTTCAACTACAGTTTTGCCATTCATGGCTTCATATAAACTTCTAGTCAAAAGATCGATTTTACGAAGGCTATCAGCTTCATCAATATTTGCAATATTTGTAAAGAAGGAAGGTGATACCTGAATAGCAGAGGTTGAAGTAGAGGGAATGTCTGAACTTTCTTCCTCATCTTCAATCTTTGCCATAAGACAGAGATTGGCTTCATCATCTTCAGAGTCTGATGATGATTCTTCTTCATCAGAGGCAGCCCAATCATAAGCCATCATGCCTTTGCCTTTCTTCTTAAAGCTTTTCGGCTTCGCATACTTTTCTTTCAGCTTAGTGTATTTGTCATCTTTATTCCTGGGAATAAAGGATTTCTTGGGAAACGCTGAGTTTCTCGAAACTTTCCTAGACCTGCACTCGTTAGCGAAATGTCCAATCTTTTCGCAGTTAAAACAAGTAGCAGTAGCCTTATCAACAGGAGCTGATGATCTTGGCTTATCAGTAATAGAAAGGGGTTTGTTC
This sequence comes from Saussurea involucrata, assembly GCA_033807775.1. Lineage (NCBI taxonomy): Eukaryota > Viridiplantae > Streptophyta > Magnoliopsida > Asterales > Asteraceae > Saussurea > Saussurea involucrata. Next base: position 78,718,002 of record CM066318.1, on the reverse strand, counting down.
TTTCTGAACATTTTCTTTTTGGCGAATCTCCTGAACTTTTTAGTTAGGAGAGCCAAAGATTCATCATCATCTGAAGAGTCAGAATCTGATGACCTTTCAGAGTTACTTTCCAACTCATTAATAGTGACTGAGGGTCGCTGAGTGGAAGGTTCCTCTGAGATTAAAGCAACAGGGGTGCTTTTGGAATCTTTTACAATATTCTTCTTAAGATGACTCGATTGCTCATGATTCAGCATCGTGCCATATAAGGTAGCAAGGGTCATTGATCTTAGATCCTTTAACAGCTTGAGACACATAGAATAACTGTCCCAGCTTTCAGGTAAACATTCTAGAAACTTTGTCAGCACTTCAAAGTTAGAATATTCCTTACCAACAGTTTTCAGATCTATTATTAAGCAATTAAAACGTTGGTGAACTTCAGAGAGAGTTTCATTCTTACCACAAATGAAACTTTCATATTGTCTTACCAGGTTGATCTTTCGAGAGTCCTGGACTTCAGACGTACCTTCATACTGAACACATATTGTGTCCCACATGGCTTTTGAGGATTTCAGGTTCATGACGGAATGGTAGACTTCGTCAGGAAGAGCCATGGATAGTATGGATCTGGCTTTAGTGTCGATAGCCACTTTCTTCTTATCTTCGTCAGTCCACATATGAACTTCCTTAGGGACCAGCCTTTCTGGAATAGCAGGTCTATTCTCAGCGGCTGGAACTGCAACATCAATTCTTACAGGAATATATGGGCCGTTTTCAAGATAATAAGGCATAGTAGGGTCTACACCTTCTAAGAAGAGAGTCATCCTATTTTTCCATAGATTAAAATTATCTCTGGAGAATCTAGGGGGTTTAGCAAGAGAACCATTGTCAATATAATTTGTGTTTGTGTTGGTAGCCATTTTAGGAAATAGCAAGGAAGAGAAATCTTAGTATAGATTAGATCTTGTTTATGAGATTAAACAAATCTGCTCTGATACCACTTGTTGGTCCCGAAGGGCTATACAAGTTTGTAGAAGGGGGGGGGATGAATACAAACACTAAGATTTTACTTTTCTAAATTGTTTATTGATAAATCATTAACAATTTACAGCTTGTTGCGGAAACAAGATTAAGGATAAACCTAAATCTAAACAAGTTGGAACACTAAGTTTCTTGCACTAAGAAAGAGAATGAAATTACTAATAATAACCTATCTCAAGATAAGAAGGATGAACTTGTCCAGAGTTAGCAAGTTACTTCAAAATGAAGTGAGTTCTTCTTCTTATATACCGCATGCATTTAATGCATGGCAGTTTACACTTTACACATAGCAGCAGCTCATTGGTTGTACGTCATTGACCTTTGTTGACAACCTTAGTAGCCCCATGTTTGAACAGTGTAGTATCAGAGTGGTTGTACGATTTCAGACAATAAGGAGGTTCTTTTTCTGACATATCGTACGGAGACGTGCAAGGGTGGTTAAGACAAAAGTACTTTGTACGGAGGACTTTATGATCAGCTTTTCGTTGATTCAGTGATCTATCATTCTATATCAGCGAATGATAGAGTTCAGCGATAGCTAAAGTCTTGTACTTGATACTTCACGTTGAGTGGACAAATCTGAGTCTTCGCTGATCCGCATCAGTTCATTAGGAGACTTGTCGCTGGTTCTTGAGCTTGATCTTCGACTTCAGTGTAGAACCTATGTTGACGTGAAACTTGTCTTCAGGGATCATAAGTAAACAACTAACTTATCAGTGATCACCATAAGTACTGAACAGACTCAGAGCATTATGGTGAACAGTGTTCGCTGAATGTTTAATCCAAAGATCGAGAGTTCCTATCAGCGGTACTGTAAGATCTTAGTACTTATCAGCGATAGTGAAACTCTGATACATATTGTTTACTTACAATTTTCACTAAGTATATAAGAGAGGGTCATTATCAAATCACTGAGGGTTTGGATCAACATAATTGTAATTCCCGTTGATTTGAAATGAGGAATAGGCATGACTCTTAATTGTAATTCCCATTTCGTATTGTGACGTGAAAACGTGGAATAGGCATGGCTCTTAATTGTAATTCCCATTTCGTATTGTGACGTGAAATCGTGGAATAGGCATGGCGCTTAATTGTAATTCCCGCTTTCTATTAGAAGATAAGGGATAGGCATGGTTTAATTGTAATCCCTACTTCCGCACCAATAAATAGGCATGGCGCTTAATTCTAATTTCTTGGACATGAGCTAAAATCTAGAATCTTCCTTGATTCTTAGTGACTTTCTTAAACATGATACTATGACTTACTTAGTGTTCGTCATACTCATGGAATCGGGTATGATTCCTGTCATCGAAAGATGTTATGTGTACGATATGAAGGTTTGCGAACAGGTTATTTATATGTTTTGTTTACAATTTTGGTTTTCAAAGCTTATAAAGGTTTTGATTTTAAACTGGATGTTCTCACTAGGCGCAAGCCTAATATTTCCAAAACTAATTTTCTTACTAGGTACTAGCTCGGGCAGGGAATTGAAGGGATGAGTAAAGAGGGTACCTGAATCATAATTTTGGAGACGTAATGGGGAATTAGTGGAATCGAAGATATTTTGGAAGATATTATAGACAACCCTTATAATATGATCATGTACGTTATGGATTAGATTAGTAGGTTGTTTGTGATAGTTCATTTATATTTATGAACCTTGTCACTAATCCTCCATTTGTAAATGAAAGTTTTGGAAGTTGTAGTTATAAATCTCGTTTATTTAAGGTTTAAATTTATTGTGATTTTTAGGGTGTTCCAGTTTGGTTTCAGAGCTGTAGTTTAAGTGAACTAGGTATGATCATAAGATACCTAGACTTAAGCTGAGATGAATAAGTTATGATTTGTGAGATTGGGTAGAAATACTAAGACGGGATAGTGTAACACCCTAAAAACAGGGCTAATTTATACCTTAAAATTTCACAAGTTATGATCAAATAACGTCAAACTTATATAACAAGAGGATCAACAGTAAGGTTTTTATATACAATAGACATCTACTCAAATAACCTATTAATCTAATCATTACATCATAATCAGATTAACTAGGTTATCTAATCATCTGTCCCAAAATAACAAAAGAATAACTAGATCCTCTGTCATCTCCAAGTTTGAGTCTTTCCAAAAATTCTCATCTCACATCCCAGCTTACTTCCCGGAGCTTGTACCTGGTAAGAAAATTCAACTTGAAACATTAGGCTTTCGCCTAGTGAGAATATTCAAATCAAATTAAAATTTAACAATTAAAATCTCAACAGATAAATCTAACATGTTCTCGCCCATCTTACCGTATAACAACTCCTTTCAACACTGGGAATCTACCCCACTCCCATACTTATGACTAATTCATCTAGCCATACTAATACTACTAAGAGTTTACCATAAATCATCCCAGATTTAGAGTCAATACTCTTATCCAAGAAATTACAAGTCAAAACCTGCATATTTCTTAATCCGGAAGTAGAGATTACAAATTACTTTATGCCTATCTCAAATCTTCCTTTCACCGCTGGGAAATCCCCGATCTTCCCTAAGAATGGAAATCTCCGATCTTCCATTCGAAATGGGAATTACAAATCAAAATCTGCCTATTCCACATTTCACATCCTTCCCACCTCAGAATCAATGGTCCCAATGGGATTAATATTTCGCGATACACAACTGGGACCCCCGATGATTCAAGGTACACTCAATCTGTTGGGTCATCAAGATTTGAAGATGACCTCATGATCTCCTTTTATACTTTGAAAAACATTTTATACTTAGAGAAATTTTGGATGCATGGTTCTTTGTAATGGCTTGTACAAGATAGCAAATGTTTGGTGAAGTCAAAGATCAACCAAAAGTCAAGATTGAAGATCCTCTCATTGTGGAAGTGAAAGATCTTTTCTCATCACATACAAGTCATTGTCCACCGATGGTGTTCACACACATCGGTGGACACATCTCCACCGAAATTACTCTCTGTTTCGGCCAAAGAATCCCACCGATGGAAGTCCAATTTCGGTGGGATCTCAAAGAAGTCTCAAAGATGTTTTTCCTCCAAAGATGATGTCACATATCCCAAAGATGATGTCACATATCTCAAAGATGTGTCACATATCACAAGGCTATCATCGGTGGGATCTCAAAGAAGTTTCAAAGATGCTTTCTCCAAAGATGTGTCACATATCCCAAGCTTCCTTCGGTGGTGCAATCTTTAGAAGACAAATTGAGAAGATATTTTCTAACATGGATAAAGTGACATTTTGTCTTATTATCCATTTCCATGCAAAGCTATTTTCTCATGCATGGGCTCTTCTGACTGTACCTTGTAAAAGGTGACAAGGACTTCACAACTCTCCAGTAGTCAACATCCTCAGCAAGTGTGAAGATGACAAGTGTCCCAAGCATTCAATGCTTGCACACTCCTTGTCACTATAAAAGGAAGACATCTCCATGCAGAAAAGACAGACATCTTGAGAGACCTTGAAGATTACTGTGTGCTCTTGATATTCTACGCAAACTGGAAGATTTCTCTAAGTGCAAGAATTTCCAGTTTGCTTGAAAAACTTTATAGCTTTGTTCTAAGTGTTCTTAGTTATTTTGTTAGCATACTTTGTGTAAGATTGTTAGAATAGTTTATCTGTTCTTTTCCGCAACAGTCTTAAGTTTTCTATGTGTAATTCTTGTTGAAAGATTTTCAATATAAAGAATTAAAATTGTGAAAATTTTGAGTATTGTATTCAACCCCCCCCCCCCCCCTTCTACAATACTTGGTTAGCCATCTGGGACTAACAAGTGGTATCAGAGCAGGAAGATTAATTCATAAACTTGATCTGCAATAGCTGCTTCTTCTTCCAAAAATGAAGCTTTTTCTCAAAACACTTTTTCTGAAAACGGCTCTATAGCCAAACCTCCCAAGAATCACCTACCCATCTGACTCTGATCATGATAGTCAAGAAGATCCCAATGATCATTCGGAGGCATATCTTAGTGATGCTGAGGATGAATGTGAGGAAACTGAGGGGGAGAAACACAAAGACCGGTTGATCCAACTGAGGGGGAGCAAAACAAAGACACATGATAATGATGCCAAAGATGCCAAGAAAAAGATAGAAAATGCTACAGATTGGCAGAAGCATCCTGAGGCTTATTCACTTAATCTCAAACCTCCCTCAAAGATTCTCACCATAATGGGTTTGTCTCTTTCCAGAAACCACAGACTCATTTGGCTGAAATCTTTTGGAGAAAGTGAATGGCTTGAAGATTTGAAACGTCTGAAGAAAAGCAAAAGTGCCTGAAACATAAAGTTCTCCAACAAATCAACAGGCTGCTGATCAAAATGAAGAATCCTCAAGTCAGACATAAGTTTCAACTCTCCTCTCCAATGATACAAGTAACATCTGCTTTGTTCATATTGTTTATACTTCTTTCCATTTTTTCATTCATTTGTACAGCTATACCTTTTTATTTTATCTTATATGTAAATATCATATATACATACACACAAAAAAAATGGACTGTGTGAAAAAGAACCCAAAAGAGCAAAGAAGAGTCAACATGCATTATTCACTGTCTTACTCATGTTTTTCTAAGTATGGATGTCATCATCAAATAGGGGGAGATTGTTGGGTCATCAAGATTTGAAGATGACCTCATGATCTCCTTTTATACTTTGAAAAACATTTTATACTTAGAGAAAATTTGGATGCATGGTTCTTTGTAATGGCTTGTACAAGATAGCAAATGTTTGGTGAAGTCAAAGATCAACCAAAAGTCAAGATTGAAGATTCTCTCATTGTGGAAGTGAAAGATCTTTTCTCATCACATACAAGTCATTGTCCACCGATGGTGTTCACACACATCGGTGGACACATCTCCACCGAAATTACTCTCTGTTTCGGCCAAAGAATCCCACCGATGGAAGTCCAATTTCGGTGGGATCTCAAAGAAGTCTCAAAGATGTTTTTCCTCCAAAGATGATGTCACATATCCCAAAGATGATGTCACATATCTCAAAGATGTGTCACATATCACAAGGCTATCATCGGTGGGATCTCAAAGAAGTTTCAAAGATGCTTTCTCCAAAGATGTGTCACATATCCCAAGCTTCCTTCGGTGGTGCAATCTTTAGAAGACAAATTGAGAAGATATTTTCTAACATGGATAAAGTGACATTTTGTCTTATTATCCATTTCCATGCAAAGCTATTTTCTCATGCATGGGCTCTTCTGACTGTACCTTGTAAAAGGTGACAAGGACTTCACAACTCTCCAGTAGTCAACATCCTCAGCAAGTGTGAAGATGACAAGTGTCCCAAGCATTCAATGCTTGCACACTCCTTGTCACTATAAAAGGAAGACATCTCCATGCAGAAAAGACAGACATCTTGAGAGACCTTGAAGATTACTGTGTGCTCTTGATATTCTACGCAAACTGGAAGATTTCTCTAAGTGCAAGAATTTCCAGTTTGCTTGAAAAACTTTATAGCTTTGTTCTAAGTGTTCTTAGTTATTTTGTTAGCATACTTTGTGTAAGATTGTTAGAATAGTTTATCTGTTCTTTTCCGCAACAGTCTTAAGTTTTCTATGTGTAATTCTTGTTGAAAGATTTTCAATATAAAGAATTAAAATTGTGAAAATTTTGAGTATTGTATTCAACCCCCCCCCCCCCCCCTTCTACAATACTTGGTTAGCCATCTGGGACTAACAAGTGGTATCAGAGCAATGCTTGGGACACTCCTTGTCACTATAAAAGGAAGACCTCTCCATGCAGAAAAGACAGACATCTTGAGAGACCTTGAAGATTACTGTGTGCTCTTGATATTCTACGCAAACTGGAAGATTTCTCTAAGTGCAAGAATTTCCAGTTTGCTTGAAAAACTTTATAGCTTTGTTCTAAGTGTTCTTAGTTATTTTGTTAGCATACTTTGTGTAAGATTGTTAGAATAGTTTATCTGTTCTTTTCCGCAACAGTCTTAAGTTTTCTATGTGTAATTCTTGTTGAAAGATTTTCAATATAAAGAATTAAAATTGTGAAAATTTTGAGTATTGTATTCAACCCCCCCCCCCCCCCCCTTCTACAATACTTGGTTAGCCATCTGGGACTAACAAGTGGTATCAGAGCAGGAAGTTTAATTCATAAACTTGATCTGCAATGGCTGCTTCTTCTTCCAAAAATGAAGCTTTTTCTCAAAACACTTTTTCTGAAAACGGCTCTATAGCCAAACCTCCCAAGAATCACCTACCCATCTGACTCTGATCATGATAGTCAAGAAGATCCCAATGATCATTCGGAGGCATATCTTAGTGATGCTGAGGATGAATGTGAGGAAACTTCAATTGGTAAATTATCTGATGAAATGGCCATGTTGGATGGGTATTCTAAATCCAAATCCTACCACCCTTCTAGAAAATCTAAGCCTCTCTCCAAACACTCTTCTTTGGACAAATCTAATGAGGAATGTTTTAACTGTGGTAAAAAGGGTCATTTTGCTTCTGAGTGTAAAAGTAAACATTTTGAAAGACCCAGAACTGCTTCCTCAGGCCGATTCTCCTCAAAATCGGGAAGATCCAAATATGATTCCCAAAAGTTCAACCAATCTTTCTCTTCTGCAGATTCTGACAGGGCTGAAAGATACAAGGAGAAATACAAGAGAGAAAAGGAAAGAAATGAAAGACTTATTAGGAGAGGAAAGGGTCTGCCTGCTAAATCTTATGATTTGGCAGATGAACCCACATCTGAAAGCGAATGACTCCTCAACTGCTCTTGTATCAGCTAAGTGATTCTCCTCCTCTCCACAGGTTCATCCATTTCTATCTCTTTCTGATGCTGAAAAGATTGAAGCATTTAATTCTTTATCTATTGTCTTTAGATGATGCATCCTTCTCTTCCAACTCATGCAAAATATTTTCTAACTCTGTAAAAAGGAAAATTTTTTGGTCCTCCCAAAATTTGAAAAATGTATTTTAGGTGCTGCACCCCAAATCTTTGATTCCTCGTCAAATTCTTGAGGACATTTTTTAAAAGCAAAAATAAAGAAAAATATCACAATTCTAAAAAGATCCTTCTTTATAGAAAATGTTATTTCTGTGGTGATACTTCTCTTGTTGCCAAAGACTGCCCAACCCTTTTCTTCTAACCCAAAAGGACCCACCTTCAAAATGGGTACCTGGAAATTAAATTCTTTGTGATTGCAGATTTTGAGCTGGGCAGATGGATCTATGTGAACAAGTGAGAAAGTTGACAAAACCTTAGAATTCTTTACTCTCATGACATCATAAACATGATGATGTCATCCTCATGACATCACCATCTCCAATCTCTTAAAATTCCATTTCTTTTCTAAACCTCACCACCGAAATTTTCCTTAACCACCGAACCAAAAATTCATCATCTTCCACCAAATATTCTTTTTCACCACCTTTTCTCTCTCCTCCATCAATCACTCCAAGACAATAACAATCCATCTTTTTGTGATGACACCCATCTCCACTGAAATCCCAAACCATGCAATCACCACCTCCTCTTTTCTATATTTTTCTTCCACAATTTCTCTATCTTGCTGCCGACACAAACCAAAACCATATCCCACCATACTTTACTTCCCATCATATGTTTTGCCTCCTCGATCGGTGGTACCCCTCAAATTCGGTGGAACCCTTCAAATTCGGTGGTGAAACCCTTCTAAATTCGGTACAATCCTTCAAACTCCTCGGTGGAATCCTCACACCGATCCACCACCGAGTCTACACCGACCCACACCGATTCCACACCGAATCTCCACCGATCCACCACCTCAAATCCCACCACCGATCCACCACCTCAAATCCCACCACCGAATCCCCACCGATCTCTCCTCCTCAATAAGAATCTTTTTGACTCATGCTACCTACAGAAATTTCAGTCTTTCAAATGAATGTCAAAAGTGCCTTCCTCAATGAGGAACTTGCAGAGGAAGTCTATGTGAAACAACCTCCTGGCTTTGAAGACCCAACTCATCCAGAATATGTGTACCGACTAGACAAAGCTCTCTATGGTCTCAAGCAAGCTCTACGTGCTTGGTATGACACTCTTGCCAATTTTCTCTTAAAGAATGGATATTCCAGAGGAAGCTGCCAACTTCTTGGTGGCAAATTGGTAAGTTGGTCCAGCAAGAAACAAAACTTTGTGTCAACCTCTACTGCTGAGGATGAATATGTAGCTGTGCTGAGATCCTGTGGATGAGAAATCAACTAAGGGACTCTGCTCAAATCTATTCCAAAGTCCCAATTCTGTGTGATAACTCAAGTGCAATAGCTATTGCAAATAATCCAGATCTTCATTCCAGATCAAAGCACATAGATATCAGATATCATTATCAAATATCATTTCATCAGGGACCACATCTCCAAAGGTAACATTAAGCTTCACTTCATTCCTATAGATCTTCAGCTTGCCGACTTGTTCACCAAACCTCTAGATGAAACCAGGTTTAATTTCCTCATAAATGAACTTGGCATGTGTAATCTTCAATAACTATGTGTCCTAAGTTTCCACCGAATTCTCATCGGTGGACACTATTCTTCTCTCACAAATCTCCTCTCCTATCTAGAAACATAGGAAAGAACCCCTCCAAATGATGTCATCCCAAGCATGGTAGACACCTTTTTCTTTTAATGATGTCATCACCATGATCTCATCTCACCAAAGTTGTAGACCTCTACCATTTCCTCTACCGATTCTCTCCCCACCAATTTTATCTAGCTTCTCATATACTCTTCCTCTCACCTAACCCAACTTCATATGTGTCATCTCCTCATCCCATCCCTTTTTCCATCTTTTTCACTCTTGGTTTGCAACCCATCTCTCCTTTCATAAAATCCACCCACTACAAACTCTTCTGCAGATGTCACCCCAAATCCTCAAACTCAATCTTTTTGGGTCATCAAAATTGGAAGATGAAATTCCAATCTTTTCTTCACTTTGAAGATTTTCTCCATAATGCCTTAGAAGACTTTCTCCACACTCTGCTGAAGATGTCTTAGAAGTTTTCCGTCAACCTCTTCAAGAAATTACACCGAATTTTTGTCTAACTCTTGCAAATTTTCGGTGGGAATATTAAAAAAAAAATTCTTCTGATTTTCCACCGAAAATCCTACCGAAAATTGCCAATTTTCGGTGGGATCTCCTTAATTTTCGGTGGGAAAGCAAAAAAAAAAAAAAAAAAAAAATTCTCACCGATTTTCTACCGAAAATAACCAATTTTCGGTGGAATTTCCTTCTTTTTCGGTGGGAAAGCAAAAAAAAAAAATCGTCTTGGTTCTGGCCGATCTTTTCATTTTCTCTTGGTGTTTTTCCTACGTCGGCCGCTGAGGGGGAGAATTCATCTGAGGGGGAGCAACATAAACCCTCAGTACTCATATACAGCGACCAACTTAAAAAAAATAAAAAAAAAATGAGGAAATCGGGCGGACCGGTCAAGGGGGAGCATATCAGTCCAGACGGATCAAACTGAGGGGGAGAAACACAAAGACCGGTTGATCCAACTGAGGGGGAGCAAATCAAAGACACATGATAATGATGCCAAAGATGCCAAGAAAAAGATAGAAAATGCTACAGATTGGCAGAAGCATCCTGAGGCTTATTCACTTAATCTCAAACCTCCCTCAAAGATTCTCACCATAATGGGTTTGTCTCTTTCCAGAAACCACAGACTCATTTGGCTGAAATCTTTTGGAGCAAGTGAATGGCTTGAAGATTTGAAACATCTGAAGAAAAGCAAAAGTGCCTGAAAGATAAAGTTCTCCAACAAATCAACAGGCTGCTGATCAAAATGAAGAATCCTCAAGTCAGACATAAGTTTCAACTCTCCTCTCCAATGATACAAGTAACATCTGCTTTGTTCATATTGTTTATACTTCTTTCCATTTTTTCATTCATTTGTACAGCTATACCTTTTTATTTTATCTTATATGTAAATATCATATATACATACACACACAAAAAATGGGCTGTGTGAAAAAGAACCCAAAAGAGCAAAGAAGGGTCAACATGCATTATTCACTGTCTTACTCATGTTTTTCTAAGTATGGATGTCATTATCAAATAGGGGGAGATTGTTGGGTCATCAAGATTTGAAGATGACCTCATGATCTCCTTTTATACTTTGAAAAACATTTTATACTTAGAGAAATTTTGGATGCATGGTTCTTTGTAATGGCTTGTACAAGATAGCAAATGTTTGGTGAAGTCAAAGATCAACCAAAAGTCAAGATTGAAGATTCTCTCATTGTGGAAGTGAAAGATCTTTTCTCATCACATACAAGTCATTGTCCAACGATGGTGTTCACACACATCGGTGGACACATCTCCACCGAAATTACTCTCTGTTTCGGCCAAAGAATCCCACCGATGGAAGTCCAATTTCGGTGGGATCTCAAAGAAGTCTCAAAGATGTTTTTCCTCCAAAGATGATGTCACATATCCCAAAGATGATGTCACATATCTCAAAGATGTGTCACATATCACAAGGCTATCATCGGTGGGATCTCAAAGAAGTTTCAAAGATGCTTTCTCCAAAGATGTGTCACATATCCCAAGCTTCCTTCGGTGGTGCAATCTTTAGAAGACAAATTGAGAAGATGTTTTCTACATGGATAAAGTGACATTTTGTCTTATTATCCATTTCCATGCAAAGCTATTTTCTCATGCATGGGCTCTTCTGACTGTACCTTGTAAAAGGTGACAAGGACTTCACAACTCTCCAGTAGTCAACATCCTCAGCAAGTGTGAAGATGACAAGTGTCCCAAGCATTCAATGCTTGCACACTCCTTGTCACTATAAAAGGAAGACCTCTCCATGCAGAAAAGACAGACATCTTGAGAGACCTTGAAGATTACTGTGTGCTCTTGATATTCTACGCAAACTGGAAGATTTCTCTAAGTGCAAGAATTTCCAGTTTGCTTGAAAAACTTTATAGCTTTGTTCTAAGTGTTCTTAGTTATTTTGTTAGCATACTTTGTGTAAGATTGTTAGAATAGTTTATCTGTTCTTTTCCGCAACAGTCTTAAGTTTTCTATGTGTAATTCTTGTTGAAAGATTTTCAATATAAAGAATTAAAATTGTGAAAATTTTGAGTATTGTATTCAACCCCCCCCCCCCCCCCCTTCTACAATACTTGGTTAGCCATCTGGGACTAACACAATCACTAAAAATTACATCCCTTTGGTCAATGGCTAGTAATCGGTTCCCATTATACCGTACTAAGGTGCCCCCGATGACCGGATGCCTATTTTTTTAGCAATCACAACATAATACATAGGTATTATACTCTTACTATCGTATGTGCATGACATACCATATATTTATCTCAAAACATATTATATATATACATCTATAAAGAATATTACTCTCTCGACACCGCGACTTCTCAACTATCCCCTCTTTGCTATTTAGCACAGGGATCAACATAGCATAACTCATAGTCATCTATTTGGACTCATTACTGATTAAGATAAGTCCTTACAACTATCGACAACTCAAGGTAAAATCAGTTTTGTCACAGAGGGAGAATTGCGCAACCCACTGTTGCGATTTTCTCAAAACTCGCAAGCCACGATTGCGAATTCCTCAAAACTTGCAAGCAACTACTGCGAGATTCTCCAAAACTCGCAACCCATAGTTGCGAGTTTCTCACTTCACCCCCACAGAGGCTAGCGAGATACTCAAAAATCGCAACCAACTATTGCGAGATTCTCAAAACTCGCAATAACTGTTCATCGTCTTCTTCATTAAGCCAGTTTATAAAATCAGTGTATTAAGCTTACTACTTCTCAATTAATTCATATAAAAGCATTCTGACATAGTTTAACACCTATCTATATCGAATTCAATGGCTAATTTTAAGAAGAAGTGAATAAAACTCACCTGTCAATCTTCTGGACACTTTACGGTTCTTCACAGCTTCAAATAAACTTTCCAGAACTGTTCTAATCATAAAAATATGTAATTAGCTGTCTTCCTTACAAGAAATCAGTAACAAATACTCAATTTCTTACCAAGAACTCTGATTTCTTTCTTCTGTTCTTTCTTCTTCACGTCTCTCTCTCGTTCTCTATTTCTCTGTCTAATTTGGAAAAAGTGACCGACTCAATACCATCTAATCAGTATTAAGAGAATCAACTTTTCCAACAATAGCCATTTAACCCCTCAAGTTAATTTTCACAATTAACTTTACACTTTAGCCAAATTACAAACTTAACCCCAAAGTTTATAATTATAATATACAAAAATACAACGGAAATTCGAGATGTTACAATACTCCCCAACATGAAAATGATTTCGTCCCCGAAATCAAAGCTAATCAAACAATTGGGGATATCTAGTCCTCATGTCTTCCTCTGTTTCTAACGTCACGTTAGCACCTCGATGGTGTTTCCATTGTACTTTTAACATAGCTATCTCTTTACCACTTCGCAGCTTCTTAACTGACTTTTCCAAGATTGCCTCCGGTTCTTCAACACATCGGCTCCCTTCATCCACCCTAACATCAGTAAGTGGAATCACATCTTGTTCTTCGGCTAAGCATTTCCGAAGATAACACACGTGAAAAGTATTATGGATCCCTTCCAACTCAGGTGGAAGATCCAATTGATACGCTTGTAGACCAACTCTTTTGGTGATAGTAAAAGGTCCTAGAAAACGAGGACTTAACTTCCCACGCTTTCCAAACCGTATCACACCTTTCCATGGGGATACTTTAAGCGTTACACGCTCCCCAACTTGAAATTCTTTTGGTCTTATTTTCGGATCAGCATAGCTTTTCTGTCTATCTTGAGCCGCTTTCATATGCTGCCGAATTTCCTTCACTTTATCCGCAGTTTGTTGCACAAGTTCCGGACCAGCAAACTGTTTCTCTCCGGCTTCTAACCAGCACACGGGAGTTCTGCATTTCCTACCATATAATGCCTCGAAAGGTGCTCTTCCAATACTGGAATGGTAACTGTTGTTATAAGCAAACTCTACCAATGGCAAATGTGAATCCCAGTTACCTCCAAAATCTAACACACACGATCTAAGCATATCTTCCAAAGTCTGTATTGTTCTTTCACTTTGGCCATCAGTTTGTGGGTGATAAGCAGTACTTAGATTAACCCTCGTACCCAATTCTTCTTAAAGCGACTGCCAAAACCTTGAAGTAAACCGACTGTCACGATCAGACACAATAGACACCGGTATACCGTGCCGTGACACTACTTCATCAATGTAAAGCTTCGCCAATTTATCTATTGGTGACGCTTCTTTCATAGCTAAGAAATGAGCACTCTTCGTCAAACGATCGACGATTACCCAAATGGTATCGTTACCTCTTTGCGTCTTTGGCAACTTTGTCACAAAATCCATAGTAATCTTATCCCATTTCCACTCCGGAATTTCCAAAGATTGAAAACTTCCGTAGTGTCTTTGGTGTTCTGCTTTTACTAACGAACAAGTTCCGCATTTCTCTACTATTCGTGCCACATCTACTTTCATAGCCGGCCACCAATAATGCAGTTTCAAATCTCTATACATCTTGGTACTCCCCGGATGTATAGAATACTTAGATCTATGTGCATCTTCCAAAATTAACTCCCGATTTCCACCTATCTTTAGTACCCAAACACGGCCTTGGAACAACTTAATCCCTCGGCTATCTTCAGTCAACTGAAGGTGTTGCTTGCTCATTACTTCTTCTTTCAAGTTGTTTTCTAACAACGCTTCCACTTGAGCGACTTTTATTCTTTCTATCAAACTTGACATTACGTCAATTCTGGCGTTGGTCGTTTTCAAACACCCACTATACTCTTTCCTACTCAAGGCATCGGCTACAATATTTGCTTTACCCGGGTGGTAATGCAATTCACAATCGTAATCTTTCAGTAACTCGAACCATCTCCTTTGCCTCATATTCAGCTCCTTCTGATCAAAAACATGCTGCAAACTTTTATGATCAGTGAAGAGTGTACACTTCGTTCCATAGAGATAATGACGCCACAGTTTTAAAGCAAACACTACGGCTGCTAATTCCAAATCGTGGGTAGGATAGTTCTTTTCATGTTCTTTCAGCTGTCTTGACGCATAGGCAATCACCTTGCCTCGTTACATCAATACACATCCTAAACCCATCTTCGATGCGTCACTATAGACTACCAAATCTTCAGTTCCTTTTGACAGTGCAAGAATAGGAGCTTCACACAACTTCTGCCGTAAGGTTCTGAAAGTTGTCTCCTGCTTTTCGGTCCAAACAAACTTCACATTCTTACGAGTCAACATCATCAGAGTAGAAGCGATCTTTGAGAAGTCTTTAATAAACCTTCTGTAATAACCTGCTAAACCCAAGAAACTTCTTATTTCAGACGCGCTTTTCGGAGTCTCCCAATTCATCATTGCTTCTATCTTTGCTGGATCTACTTTCACCCCTTCCGATGAAATCACGTGCCCCAGAAATTGTACTTCCTTCAGCCAAAATTCACATTTAGAGAATTTTGCATACAATTTCTCTTTTCGTAACACTTCTAAAACTTCTCGAAGATGGCGTTCATGTTCGTTCTCATTCTTCGAATAAACAAGTATGTCATCAATGAAAACGATAACAGGCTTTTCTAGAAACGGTCGACATACTCTATTCATCAGATCCATGAATATAGTTGGAGCATTAGTCAACCCAAATGGCATCACGAGAAATTCATAATGCCCGTATCTAGTTCTAAACGCCGTCTTTGGAACATCCTCCTCTCTTACCCGTACTTGGTGATACCCCGACCTTAGATCAATTTTGGAAAAGCATCCCGCTCCATGGAGTTGATCAAACAAATCATCTATCCTTCGAAGCGGATACTTATTCTTTATCGTCACCTTATTTAGCTCCCGATAATCTATGCACATTCTCATAATGCCATCTTTCTTCTTGACAAACAATACCGGAGCTCCCCAAGGCGAAGAACTCGGTCTAACAAAACCCTTATCTAAAAGCTCTTGCAGTTGAGACATCATTTCTGTCATTTCAGCTGGCGCAGGACGATAAGGTGCACGAGCTATCGGTGCTGCTCCAGGAATAAGATCGATGCGAAATTCTACTTGTCTTTCAGCTGGTAGACCTGGAAGATCATCCGGGAATACATCCGGAAATTCACGCACCACTTTGATATCTTGAACTTGTTTCTTTTCTAACTTCATATCTATAACATAAGCTAGATAGGACCAACATCCCTTCACTAAACATTTACGCGCCTTTGCCACTGAAATCAACGGAATATCTCCTTTCTGCTTTTCTCCAAAAATAAACACATCATCTTTATCAACCATCGGAATTCGAATCAGCTTCTTTGCACACATTATTTCTGCCTGGTTATTGCTCAACCAGTCCATTCCAACAATAATATCGAATCCCCCAATTTCCATTAACAACAAGTCAATCGGAAATTCTGTTCCCTCTATCAAAATTTTACAATCAACGAGTCTTTCACTAACCAAAGACTGAACTCCATTAGCTATCTCAACTACTAAGGCATCTCCTAAAGTAGTGATAGGCATAGCTAACTTATGATAGAACGACTTGGATATAAATGAATAGTTCGCACCACTATCAAATAACACATGTGCAAGAATGGAGTTTATAAGGAATGTACCCGAGACAACATCTTTTGATCCTTTCGCTTCTTCGGCAGTCATTTGAAATGCACGGCCAGTTGGTTTAGGAATAACCAACTTCTTTCCCTGGTCCCCTTCTTTCTTCAACTTCGGACAGTCTCTCCGAAAATGACCCGGTTGCCTACATTCAAAACATACTGATCCCGGCATTGGGCAGTTCACAGCTATATGCCCCGCCTTTCCGCACTTGAAACATTCATTTCCAACCACCCGACACTGACCAAAATGTTTGCTTTTACATTTCGAACACCAGCTTGGTTCCCGGCGAGATTCGTAACGAATATTCTTGCCAAACAATTTGGTTTTCTGAGAAGATTCCGAACGACCTTCCCACTTTCTCTTTTCTCCCACATGCGCTTTCTCTTCTTTATCTTTGGCGTACATCTCTTCTATTACTTTCGCTTCTTCGACTGTTTCCCTTAAAGTAGTAGCTTTCGAACTTCGGACCCTCGTCATCATATCCGCCGGCAAACCCTTCAAATAGGCTTTAATTTTGTCTTTCTCAGCTGGAGCCACATGCCCCACCAAATTCAGTTTCTCCATGAAGGATTCGGTATACTTTCTCACAGTCATATTGCCTTTCTTGAGGTTTCTGAACTCTTCCTCGATTCGGTCCATTTCGGTTTCATTGCAATATTCTTCCAGAATCTTTGCTTTAAACATTTCCCAAGTCATGGCATTCAGAACTGTAGCTGACACAGAAGTTGACAGCACATTCCACCAAGACAATGCGTTACCGCGTAACATTTGTGACCCAAATCTAACTTTCGACTTTTCATCATTACACTCACAAGCTCGAAAGGCTTGTTCTATTTCTCTTAGCCAGTTCATACAGGTTACAGGACTATCTTCTCCTTTGAATTCAGGCGGCTTACAGCTCAAAAACGTTTTGTAGGAGCAATTCCTATCAACCCTTCTTTCAGTTTCTAGACCTGGGTTACCAGTTGGATTTATCACACTGAAATCAATCCCTGTTCTCCTCGGTTCCGCACTCCGATCATTAAACATTTTCATAAACATTTCCGCTTGTCTTCCCATATTGGTGTTCATCATTTCAGCTTGCCTTTCCATTGATGCATTCATCAATCTGGTCACATTATCCATTATCCGCCCTTACATGCCTGAATCTGGTGGTGTGTGATCGGCAGTACTGGTACCCCCTCTATGTACCCGATTCCGCATTCCTCCAAGAGAAAGAAAATCTGGTGGCGTCTCATGAATTCCGCCTACTCCAGTTTGTCTTTCTCCCGTATCGTCTAACCAATTCCTATTCATAGAAGAATTAGGAGACCTCGGAGGTGTATTCACCATTGTTCTGGATGAGCACAAAAGAATACTCATCAGTAATGATTTATACACAACTAAACATACAATACTTACTTTACCGCTAATCAGTCACTGTAACAATTTGAAACAAGTATGCTTGTGTAATAATATATTCATAATAACAGTAGCTAATTGGAATTGCGAACATATCATACAAGAGAATCCTTATTACCATCGTTACAGTACTAACTTCGCGTATTTCCGTCGACTCTAAGACTACCCAGTCTTAGTACTTCTACCCATATCTCACAGATCATAACTTAATTCATCACAGCTTAAGTCTAGGTATCTCAAAATCATACCTAGTTCGCTTAAACTACTGCTCTGATACCATATTGTAACACCCTAAAAACAGGGCTAATTTAAACCTTAAAATTTCACAAGTTATGATCAAATAACGTCAAACTTATATAACAAGAGGATCAACGGTAAGGTTTTTATATACAATAGACATCTACTCAAATAACCTATTAATCTAATCATTACATCATAATCAGATTAACTAGGTTATCTAATCATCTGTCCCAAAATAACAAAAGAATAACTAGATCCTCTGTCATCTCCAAGTTTGAGTCTTTCCAAAAATTCTCATCTCACATCCCAGCTTACTTCCCGGAGCTTGTACCTGGTAAGAAAATTCAACTTGAAACATTAGGCTTTCGCCTAGTGAGAATATTCAAATCAAATTAAAATTTAACAATTAAAATCTCAACAGATAAATCAAACCTGTTCTCGCTCATCTTACCGTATAACAACTCCTTTCAACACTGGGAATCTACCCCACTCCCATACTTATGACTAATTCATCTAGCCATACTAATAATACTAAGAGTTTACCATAAATCATCCCAGATTTAGAGTCAATACTCTTATCCAAGAAATTACAAGTCAAAACCTGCCTATTTCTTAATCCGGAAGTAGAGATTACAAATTACTTTATGCCTATCTCAAATCTTCCTTTCACCGCTGGGAAATCTCCGATCTTCCCTAAGAATGGAAATCTCCGATCTTCCATTCGAAATGGGAATTACAAATCAAAATCTGCCTATTCCACATTTCACATCCTTTCCACCTCAGAATCAATGGTCCCAATGGGATTAATATTTCGCGATACACAACTAGGACCCCCGATGATTCAAGGTACACTCAATCACTAAAAATTACATCCATTTGGTCAATGGCTAGTAATCGGTTCCCATTATACCGTACTAAGGTGCCCCCGATGACCGGATGCCTATTTTTTTAGCAATCACAACATAATACATAGGTATTATACTCTTACTACCGTATGTGCATGACATACCATATATTTATCTCAAAACATATTATATATATACATCTATAAAGAATATTACTCTCTCGACACCGCGACTTCTCAACTATCCCCTCTTTGCTATTTAGCACGGGGATCAACATAGCATAACTCATAGCCATCTATTTGGACTCATTACTGATTAATATAAGTCCTTACAACTATCGACAACTCAAGGTAAAATCAGTTTTGTCACAGAGGGAAAATTGCGCAACCCACTGTTGCGATTTTCTCAAAACTCACAAGCCACTATTGCGAATTCCTCAAAACTCGCAAGCAACTACTGCGAGATTCTCCAAAACTCGCAACCCATAGTTGCGAGTTTCTCACTTCACCCCCACAGAGGCTAGCGAGATACTCAAAAATCGCAACCAACTATTGCGAGATTCTCAAAACTCGCAATCACTGTTCATCGTCTTCTTCATTAAGCCAGTTTATAAAATCAGTGTATTAAGCTTACTACTTCTCAATTAATTCATATAAAAGCATTCTGACATAGTTTAACACCTATCTATATCGAATTCAATGGCTAATTTTAAGAAGAAGTGAATAAAACTCACCTGTCAATCTTCTGGACACTTTACGGTTCTTCACAGCTTCAAATAAACTTTCCAGCACAGTTCTAATCATAAAAATATGTAATTAGCTATCTTCCTTACAAGAAATCAGTAACAAATACTCAATTTCTTACCAAGAACTCTGATTTCTTTCTTCTGTTCTTTCTTCTTCACGTCTCTCTCTCGTTCTCTATTTCTCTGTCTAATTTGGAAAAAGTGACCGACTCAATACCATCTAATCAGTATTAAGAGAATCAACTTTTCCAACAATAGCCATTTAACCCCTCAAGTTAATTTTCACAATTAACTTTACACTTTAGCCAAATTACAAACTTAACCCCAAAGTTTATAATTATAATATACAAAAATACAACGGAAATTCGAGATGTTACAGATAGTCTTAGAGTCTACGGAAATACGTGAATTAAGAACTGTGATGATGGTAACGAGAATTCTTATGTGTAGTATGTTAATAATATCAATTAGCTACTGTTATTATGAATATATTGTTACGTAAGTATACTTGTTTCTAATTGTTATGGTGATTAACGGACGTTAAAGTACGTTTCCTTGTATTTGGGTTGTGTATAGCCATTTCTTATGGTTATCTTTATGTGCCTAACAGAATACGATGGTTAATACACCAAATAGATCTACTACTTCTTCAGAGGACCGTGTGGCAAATGAATATGTGGTGAATCAACCTGAAAGGGGTGGAGTTAAAATAAGTCCACCAAGGCCACCTATCCTGGGGTAAGGAGAAAGTCAAACTCATCGACCTGATGTCGGTACTTCTAATCCGGCGATGACAGGATCTACTCTGGAGTCACGCCTGATGGAAAACATGATGAGAGTTATGAATGTTGGACTGACTCAACAGCAAGAAATGTTTATAAAATTATTAGATGATAGGAATGTTGAATTTCAGGGACGAACTATGGGTGCTGAAAATGTAATTCCACCTACGAATCCGGAAATGAATGCTAATAGGAGAATGGAGGAAGTTTATGCTAGAGATAAAGCTGAGAAAGCTCAAGTGGGAGAGAAAAGGAAGTGGGAGGATCGATCAGAATATTCCCAGAAATTGAAACCTTTTGCTAAGAATCCTTGTTTTGAATCCCGTCGAGAATCTAATTGGTATCAGAAATGCAGAAGTAAACATTGTAGCCTGTGTCGAGCATATTTCAAGTGCGGAAAGAGTGGTCATCAAATTGGAAATTGTCCCATTCAAGAACCAACCTGCTTTGAATGTAAGAAGCCCGGTCATTACCGAAGGGATTGCCCAAAGCTAAAGAATAGTGGAAATCAAGAGAAGAAACCCAATACCCCAAGACCAGCGGGCTGAGCATTTCACATGACGGCGGAAGAAGCTAAGGAATCGGCGGATGTAGTTTCTTATGCATTCCTTGTTAATTCTATACATGCGTGTATATTATTTAATAGTGATGTCAACTTGTCTTTTGTATTACAATCTTTTATTAAAAGTTAGCTATGCCAGTCACTATTTTGGAAGATGCCTTGATAGTTGAAATAGCTAATGGGGGTCAAGTCTTTTCGGGAAAGACTTGAGGGTTGTACAGTTATGCTAGAAGGGAAGGAATTTCCAATTGATTTGATTTTGATGGATATAGGTGGGTTCGATATAGTTGTTGGTATGGATTGGTTGGTGAGTAATCAGGTAGAAATTCTTTGTGCTAAGAAATGAATCCGGATCCATATGCCCGAAAATGATGGTGTTTCATTTATGGAGAAAAGAGAAAAGGGGATGTCCCGTTGATTTCGATGGCTAAAGCTCACAGGTGTTTAGTGATAGGATGTTCATCATATTTGGCATATGTGGTGGATGCTAAAATTGAAAAGAAGCGAATGAAGGATATAAGGGTGGTATGTGAATTTACAGATGTGTTTTCTGATGATCTTCCAGGCTTACCACCAGAACGACAAGTAGAATTCAAGATTGATCTTGTTCCAGGAGCAGCACCGATAGCACGTGCACCGTACCGTTTAGCACCGGTGGAAATGAAATAGATGATGTCTTCGCTCCAAGAACTACTTGAAAAGGGTTTTGTCATGCCAAGTTCATCACCCTGGGGAGCTCCAGTGTTATTCGTCAAGAAGAAGGATGGCACTATGAGAATGGGTATTGACTACATAGAATTGAACAAAGTGACCATTAAAAATAAGTATCCACTCCCAAGGATTGATGACTTATTCGATCAAATCCAAGGTGCGGGATTTTTCTAAGATTGCCTCTTCCCTGACGATTCTAACATGGAAGAATGTAAAGTTCGTATGGATTGAAAAGCAAGAGTCAGCTTTTAGGACTTCACAAAAGAAATTATGTGAAACTCCTGTCCTTGCACCACTGGAAGGAACAGAAGATTTGGTTGTATATAGTGATGCATCAAAGATGGGTTTGGGGTGTGTATTGATGCAACGCGGCAAAGTGATTGCTTATGCATCAAGATAACTCAAAGAACATGAAAAGAATTACCCTACCCATGATCTAGAACTGGCAGCAGTAGTGTTTGCTTTGAAGTTATGGCGGCATTACTTGTATGGAACGAAGAGCACTCTTTTACTGATCATAAGAGTTTGAAACACGTTTTTTATCAGAAAGAGCTGAATATGAGGCAACGACGTTGGTTAGAACTACTTAAGGATTATGATTGTGAATTGCATTACCATCCTGGTAAAGCAAATGTAGTAGCTGATGCCTTGAGTAAGAAAGAATATAGTGGATGCTTAAAAGCGACCAACACCAGAATTGATGTGATGTCTAGTATGAATGAAAGGATCAAAGTGGCACAAACAGAAGCTTTATTAGAAGAAAATCTTAAAGATGAAGTAATGGCTAAGGTGGCGTTTGTTTTTTAAGAGGTGCTGAAGTCTGAAATCTGATTTCACTTCTGATTTTTAAGTGGTGGTGCTGAAGTATGAAATCTGAATCAACAAGACTATTTGTTTTTTATACACTAACAAACGTTTGAATATGTATAATTGTCTATTTTGTCCTTCAAAATGTTATCATTTCAAACTTCGAAGGTATTATCATTCCAAAATCTCAAATTAATACTCCTAAAAGTAAAACAAAAACCTTCCCAAAATAAATGAGAAATAAGTGGTTAGGCTACCACTTTTTCTTAAAGATGGTTTTAAGTGGTAAGTAGGCCTGAAAAAGTTGAAAAAATAAACAGTCTTAATTGAGAAATGTCTGACCAAATAAGTGATAAGTGGTCATTCAGAGCTGAAATTCCAAAAACAAACAAGACCTAAGCAACGTCTTCAATTGACTGAAGATAGTCACAAAATCAAATTGTTTCAAGGCCATATTTGGGTGCCAAAGATTGGGGGAAACCGAGAGTTACTTCTTGAAGACGCCCACAAGTCCAAATATTCTATACATCCTGGGAGTACTAAGATGTATAGAGATTTGAAACTACACTATTGGTGGCCGGCTATGAAGCTAGATGTGGCACAATGTGTAGAGAAATGTGTGACGTGCTCGTTGGTAAAGGCCGAACATCAACGAACTTATGGGATTCTACAATCTCTGGAAATCCCTAAATGGAAGTGGGATAAGATTATGATGGACTTTGTGACTAAGTTACCAAGGACGTTAAAGGGTAACGATACTATTTGGGTAATCGTGGATCGCTTAACTAAAAGTGCTCACTTATTACCAATGAAAGAATCTTCTCCAATAGATAAGCTAGCCAAGTTATATTGATGAAGTGGTGTCAAGACATGCTATACTTGTGTCTATAGTTTCTGACCGTGACAGTCGATTCAGTTCAAGATTTTGGCAGTCACTGTAAGAAGAGTTGGGTACGAGAGTAAATTTGAGCACAACATATCACCCACAAACTGACGGGCAAAGTGAAAGAACCATTCAGACTTTGGAAGACATGTTCAGGTCTTGTGTAATTGATTTTGGAGGTAACTGGGATACACATTTACCCTTAGTGGAGTTTGCGTATAATAATAGTTATCGTTCCAATATTGGAAGGGCACCTTTCGAAGCCTTATATGGATGGAAATGTAGAACTCCAGTATGTTGGTTGGAAGCTGGAGAAAAGCAATTTGTTGGTCCCGAAATTGTGCAACAAACGACTGATAAGTTTAAGGAATTTTGGAAACACATGAAGGCGGCTCAAGATCGACAAAAGAGTTACGCCGATCAGAAAGGGAGACCTAACGAATTTCAAGTTGGGGAGCGGGTGATGTTAAAGGTATCCCCGTGGAAAGGTATTATAAGATTTGAGAAGCGTGGAAAACTTAGTCCCCGTTTTCTTGGGTCTTTCACTATAACCAAAAGAGTGGGACTTCAAGCATATCACTTAGATCTTCCACCCGAGTTGGAAGGGACCCATAATACTTTTCATGTGTGTTATCTTCGAAAATGTCTAGCTGAAGAAGAAAATGTTATACCACTTTCTAAAATAAAAGTGGATGAGAAGAGTCGTTGTGTTGAGGAACCTGAAGCAATTTTGGAAAGAACGACTAAGAAGTTACGCCATAGAGAAGTTATCATGGTTAAAGTGCAGTGGAAACATCACAGAGGTGTCAACGTGACTTGGGAATCTGAAGAGGATATGAAGAATAGATATCCTCATTTATTTACCTAACTTTGATTTCAGGGACGAAATCATTTTCAAGTTGGGGAGATTTGTAACACCTCGAATTCCCATGATCAAAGTATGTTATAATTGGAGTTGAAGGGTCAAAAGTGTAATTGGCCAAAGTTTTAAGGTAATTGTGAAATTGTGAAACTTTGGGTTAGTTTTGTCAATTATTGATAGTTTAATGTATAAAAGTGGAGAGTCAGATGAGATTGAGATTATCTCAATTTCAACTTCAGGGAAGTCGGTTCTGCAAAGAAAGAAGAGAGTCTGAATTCTAGGTTTCATACGATAAGAATTCGATTATCTCTTCCAATTTCAATTGCTTAAAATTGATAGTTATAAGTCAAACTTGGTTTATGATTAGGTTATTGAATCATTGGAAAATCAAGTTTGAAGTTGGAGTTTTTGGGTTGAATCGATTGCACATACTTGAAATTGAATTTTGTTCCAGGTGAGTTCATCTATTCTTTTTCTGCTTCAATAAAATTGTTAAGTTGAATTGAAATGGTTTACAAACTTACTTGTATCTCTATGAAATGGATACTAAAGGATTATTTGAATTCTGGGTAGATATAGTAGGAATCAGGTGGGTTATCGATCGAATTCGGAAGATGTATTTCCCGGATGGTTTTCCGAATGATTCCCAGAATTGGGTTCCCGGATGGTTTTCCCGAAAGTGGGTTTCCCGGATTGCGTCCCGGACTATACTCCCGGATTCCGGACTAGACTCCCGTATTGGACTCTCAGACTGAGTTTACCGAATACTTTACCGGATCATTCCGGACTTGGTTCCGGATTGATTTCCCGGATAGCTTTTTCGGATGTTACCGGATTTCTTTGGATTCCGGATGTTATCGGATATGTTTTTCGGATTTGATTTCCGGATTATATTCCGGATTTGATTCCGAATTAGTTTGTCGGACAAGTTTGTTGTGGATAATTTACTGTACGAGGTTTTCCTGATCAAGTGTTTTTCCGAATATGAGGCATATCTTAATTATTTTAACTGTACGAAAATAATTATAACTTGACTGCGAGTATGATACGAGTTGATATGTGTTTTGATTTGGTACGCACGCATGCTAGGAAGTGTAATGGATCCATAGGCACTAGCATTATTTGATAAACGTGGAATAAGCATGGCGCTTAATTGTAATTCCCGAGGAATAAGCATGGCTCTTAATTGTAATTCTCATTTCGTATTGTGACGTGAAAACGTGGAATAGGCATGACTCTTAATTGTAATTCCCGTTGATTTGAAATGAGGAATATGCATGGCTCTTAATTGTAATTCCCGTTGATTTGAAATGAGGAATAGGCATGGCTCTTAATTGTAATTCTCATTTCGTATTGTGACGTGAAATCGTGGAATAGGTATGGCGCTTAATTGTAATTCACGTTTTCTATTGGAAGATAAGGGATAGGCATGGTTTAATTATAATCCCTACTTCCGCACCAAGAAATAGGCATGGCGCTTAATTGTAATTTCTTGGACATGAGCTGAAATCTAGAATCCTCCGTGATTCGTAGTGACGCTCTTAAACATGATACTATGACTTACTTAGTGTTCGTCATACTCGTGGAATCGAGTATGATTCCCGTCATCGAAATATGTTATGTGTACGATATGAAGGTTTGCGAACAGGTTATTTTATATGCTTTATTTACAATTTTGGTTTTCAAAGCTTATAAAGGTTATGATTTAACTGGATGTTCTCACTAGACGCAAGCCTAATATTTCCAAAACTAATTTTCTTACCAGGTACTAGCTCGGGCAGGGAATTGAAGGGATGAGTGAAGAGGGCACCAGAATCATAATTTTGGAGACGTAATGGAGAATTAGTGGAATCGAAGATATTTTGGAAGATATTATAGACAACCCTTATAATCTGATCATGTACGTTATGGATTAGATTAGTAGGTTGTTTATGATAGTTCATTTATATTTATGAACCTTGTCACTAATCCTCCATTTGTAAATGAATGTTTTGGAAGTTGTAGTTATAAATCTCGTTTATTTAAGGTTTAAATTTATTGTGATTTTTAGGGTGTTCCACCTTGAAATATTAGTGTCGAGTTATCTATTTCGTCATCGATCCAATTGATCATCATGTCATTCATTTGAGAGTTTTTCTTTTCATTCTCAATGTTATTTTCCATTTTCTTAGAAGAGGTGTGGACAATGGATCATACGGTGTCACCTATATATATATATATATAACAATTTGATATATATTTTTAAAATTAGAGAATATATTTTATATATGATTAATAAATTAATTTTAATTTACATATATAAAAATATTTTTAAAATAATCTAAACATAATGATTTAATGAGAGAAAAAAATTAAACTTATTAAAACAACATAAAAAATTGTATAAGAAAAAAATAAAAAGAAATTATAATAATTTATATTTTTGCATCGATTATAACATGTATATTTTTTAGATTTATATAAAGAAACTAAAATGTTCAAGTACCTGAGTTCTGATAAGAACATGTGACTAGACAAAAACCTTTGTCTAAACCTTTGTCCCACAGTTGAGGTTCTTGTAAAAAAATCCACAAAAATCTCTACAAAAACCAGTAACTAACAAAACAAATTTAAGAAACTATAGAAGAAAATAATTGTAAATAACAAAGATAGACTATCATAGTTTACTGACTCTAATAGTCTAATATGAATGGGTTTGATGGACCTTTCATGGTAGAGAAATTGCCCAAACCCATTTACTATAAACAACCCAAGCCCACGTACTAAAAGTTTTACATTTTTGTTTGTGATATGTAACGTAGGGCTGTAAACGAATCGAACGAACACGAATGGAGGGTTGTTCATGTTCGTTTGTTTAGCTTAACCGAACGAACACGAATAGTAAACGAATAATTTTTTTTTGTTCGTGTTCATTCGTTTAGGAATTAGACGTGTTCGTGTTTGTTTATGTTCGTTTCTTAGACCATCTCCAATGGGTCACTAAATGTTACACTAAACATTAAATTTGATGTAAATGACACTATTCACATCTCCAAGGTCTCTATTTTCTACACTAAATTTAGTGTAATGAATAGTATTGCGCTATATTTGGTGTAACACTATTCATTTACAATACTTTTTATATTATTTTTTCAATTACATTTTTGGTCCCTTAATTTTGAGATTTATTATTTTTGTTATTTAAAGAGTTAAAGTTTTAATAAGTTTTATTTGTTCAAAACATCCATTTTAGGGCTTGGAATCAAACTTCCTAAACAATTTAGGGTCTTTGTGACCTATTTAGTAGGTAAACCGCTAACCCACAAGTAATTTGACAACTTTTTTACGTAATTAATATATACAATGAAAATAAAATTTCATGTCATTTTTAATTTTTTTTAAAAATAAGTAGAAATTACAAAATTTATTCGTTTATCTATGATCCAACGATGGTTGCTACAACTCTACTGATAAAACATTCTCCTTTGATGGTCCCACTCGAACGCCATCTAGATCTATGAACATTCAACCTATTATATAAGTATATATTGCTTGGCTACTGTAGTAATTTTGGTGCGGACTGCATCCCAGTAACCCTTGATGTGTTGTAAACATCTTCTTCTGAAAACTCTTTGATGAGTTCCATGTACTTTGTTTTTGCACCACCCGATATCAAGAAGATATCGCCATCCAAAGGTTTTGGGAGATCCCAATCAACTTACTAACGAGAATCTCACCGATGATTAACCACTTTGAAGATCATGATTTTTGTTTCGAACTACTGCTTTTAGTTTGCTACGTCATTTCATGCAAGTTTTTGCATATCTGGTTTCCATTAGTAATAACTGTAATTTGAGTGCGTAGAGGGTGGTGCTGAAGGACACGATACCATTGTTGCATCTACCAATTCATGCGATCGATGGATAAGTTCAAGGTTAGAGGTAGTTAGGTAAGGACGATGAATGCAAGTTTTGTTGCAGTCAAGTGGTGTAACGGATGGAATGCATTTCAGAAACGACAAAAGAGGGTGTTAGGAAGGGCTTAGGTGGCGTTTGGTTCGCAGAATCTGATGGAATCTGATGGAATTGGAATGTTGAATTCCATTGACCAGATTTCATTCCCTTGTTTGGTTCAATCTTTTTTATGGATGGAATCTTTGAATTCTATCAAATTCCATAGATAAAACAATTTAACATTCCTTCCCAATACCTTAGGATTTTGATGGAATGAAATCTTGTATTTTCAAAATCTCAAATATACTCTTTAACACAAATATAATTTAATTTAATTTAACTTATTTAATTTAATTTAACACTTTATTTAATTTAATTTAATTTTTTATTTTGTTTTATTCAATATTTTTTTATTATGTTGAGGTATAATTTATTTATTTTATTCTTTTGAGGTATAATTTATGTATTTATTATTTTTTTAAATATTTAATATTTTTTTTTATTTATGTATTTTAATTGTTTTATTTTTTCAAAGTATTTTTAGTGTTATAGAAATTAAAATTTTCAAAAAAGGGCATTTTGGTCATTTATTTATATTTCATTTCAATTTCAAATAGGGGTGAGCAATACCGGGTACCCGTCCTATTTTCATGGAACTGGAACCGAAATCGGCGGTTCCTAGAAAGAAAGAACCGGAACCGTTCCCGTCGGTTCTCTTTTTTTTTGGAACCGGTTCCGGTTCCGGGTACCCGCTAACAACTTTTTTTTTATTTTGTAACATTTTTTTACAATAAAACATAATTTTAAAACACTTGCAAAGTAGAAAAAAACAACTTAAAATTAAAGTACCAACGTATTTTTCATACAACAAACGATGAAAACTAAAAACTAATCCGATAAAAATAATTATTACATAACCAAATTAGAAATTCTTAAGTCTTGACATGACATCAACAAAACGAATAAAACACTTCATGCCTTCATGGCACTTCACGTCAACACCTAACAAATAAAACACTTGAATCAAAGTCAAAACGAATAAAATACCTAACTAAACCAATATCATGCCATTTTATAAATTGTCACTACAATAAATAAAAATTAGAAAATTACCTCAAAAAGAAATTAGTTGATGCTAACAAATGTCTCATCAAGATCAATACGACCAATTTCTGAAATTAACAAATAAAAAACGCAAATTAGAATGTTAAATATGAAATGAACAAATAAAAATATATATGAAAAAAGACAATAAATAAGTAAATTATCTTCCTCGTATTTTTGCACATCCTCCAAATATTGTTCCATGTCCAAACATATTGTTGATGCTCTCAACCAATCTTGAGCACATATCAAAGCTTCCACCGTCTTCGGACCCAAACTACTTCGAAACTCATCTACCACCCAACCGGATGTACTAAAAGCATACTCACTAACAACTGTAGAAACCAGAATGGCTAGAATATCCTTTGCCACGTCATTAGAACTTGCATTATCTACAGTAAGACAAGAAAACCTATCTTCTATACCCCATTGAAGAACACATGATTCCACAACAGTTAATAGTTGGTAGTTTTTGTTACAAAATCTAATGTAGTTATCAATTTCTTTGAGAAAGTTTGATAAACATAACCAAATTGAAAGTTTGAAAAGTACCTTATTTCATTTTAGAAAACTAAAAATTGATGCTGGAATCCAACAAAAACTAATTTAAACGGCAAAAACAGCAAATCAGTTCAGATAATTTAAACAACAAAAACAACAAGTCAACAACTAATTTAAACAGCAAAAACAGCAACTAAAAAATAGCAACTAAAAAACAGCAACCAATCGAACAACAAAACAGCAAAAACAGCAACTAATTGAACCAATCGAACATCAAAACAACAAAAAACAGCAACTAATTTAAACAGCAAAATGAGTTCACAAATAGCAAATCAATTCAAAAAATCGAGAACAACAAAATGAGTTCAGATAATGAGTTCAAAAGCCAAAATGAGTTCAAATAATCAGTCCAGATAATCGAGTACAACAAAATCAGTTCAGTTCACAAAATCGTTCAGTTCGGTTCAAATCGAATAACAGAAAATCAGTTCAGATTACCTTAGATATCGTTCGATCGAGTGGAGGGATGGAGCAGAGGCACGGTGCAACGGCTGTGTGCGCAGAGACACGGTGCGACGGCCGGCGGCTGAGCAGATACCTTCGTGAGGTCGGTGGCTGTGTGCGTTGTGAGTGTGTGCGGCGACTGTGGTGTGAATGAATATGGAATGCATTGGGAGAGTAAAGTCAGTAAACCCTCAAAAGTAATTTTTGTTAGTTTATTAGTTTTTTTACTTAGATTAAATATTTATATGTAATAAATATTAAATATGTAGATATTTTCTATTAAAATATACCGAGTACCCAACGGTTCCGGTTCTGGGTACCCAGCGGGACCGGGTACCCGGTCTCGGAACCGGTCACGGCGGGTACCCAGCGGGTAGCGGTTCTAAAAAAAATGAGAACCGGAACCAGTCTTAATCGGTTCCGTATTTTAGGAACCGGAACCAGTCACATCGGTTTCGGTTTCAAAACCGGCAGTTCCGGTTCCAAAGGCGGGTACCCAGTTCCGCTGCTCACCCTTAATTCCAAAGGTACATTCTGTGAACCAAACAGACATATAACAATTCCTTAATAGAATCCATTCCAATGTCTGTCAACCAAACAAGTGGCCAAACTTGAAAACATTCCATTCCAATTCCTTCAGAGTCAAATTCCTTTGACATATTCCATTTCATCCAAAAACATTATGCGAATCAAACGCCACCTTAGGGTTTAAAGTTTGAAGGAAATGTAGCGGATGAATGTTTTGGATGAGGAGGTTGAAGATGAATTGCAACCTAGTTTTTAGTGTTAATTTAATTAAACAAATGTTAGTTTAGGTGGTAATTTAAAAAATAATTATATTTTTACAACGGGGAGAAAACTTGTCAAATCAACCTTTTCAGGTAAAGAAGTGATTGAGCCCCTAAATTGTTTAGAAAGTTTGATTCCAAGATCTAAAATGGATGTTTTGAAAGTTGGTTCTCTAAAATAGAAATAGGTTGAAAGTTGATTTGATGCAATTTTCCCAATTTTATGTATAAAAAAACATTAATTTTTTTTAAACTATTGACAATGAGACCAAGTACAAAAGATTCTATTGAGATCAACACTTTTGACCAATGATAATTATGCATCTATCAACAAAAAATCATTTTGTATCTTGTTCATACATCAAATCTGTCTGCCAATTTCTTTTTTCCTTTTTATCAAATAATCATTGTTTCTATTATTTTATTAAAAGTAAAGGTTGCCATTTGATTCCAGCACATCCATTTGGGTGTTCATCCTCCACAGAAGTAGCCAAGGTAAATTCATGTTGAATGCAATTTAACTAGTAGATCAAACAAATATTAATGGGTTGGGTGTTTGGTTACAGAGATTACGTTCGTTTTCGTTTTCGTTTTCGTTTTCGTTTTCGTTTCTTTGCATGAACCAAACAACACTTTAGCTTTTGTCAAATAAGTATTTGATATCAATGTAAACCTAAACAAATACACATAATCTTAAAAGTTAAATATAATATTAGCAAAAACAACCACCAAACACTAATTTTTTTATAACTAACAATGACATATAACCTTATCTATCTGCATACATTTACAAACATCTGATATGAGAATCACATACATCAATAATGTAAAGTAATTATTTAATCCATAATAATTAACAATCATATTTTATTCAACACTAAATCATACAAGAAATTAAAAAGACAATTTTCTATCATTCAATCCATTTAGCAAACAACAAAAAAATATTTTTACACCAAATTATACAACACATCTTAATCATTTTAACCAATTAATTATTTTTACCACATCTTTCACTTTGTTATCCAAGATTTTTACCGAATGATGGTACCTTTAAGGCATATCAACGGTTTACAAAGTTGTTCGATGTGTTTTTAACCGAATTTCATCATTTTAAGGGATTATTTTAAGTTTTTTGGTTAATAACGAAGGACTTTTTTATTTGATGTTCTTTGTATTTCATAATATTCTCTTAAAATTTAACGGGTGCATTTTTTATACCTAAAAATATCTATTTATGAAGAAAAGTTAAACGGTTACATGAAAGGATTTAATAGGTCGGCTGTAACACCCTCAAAATTGGAAAGAGCAACTAAATAAAATATTCAATAAAATAACCACTTAAGGATAAAATTCCTTCTACAAACCATTCTTGGAATTACCTCAATATAAACATTATATTTTCAACAATCAAAACCTAAATCATTCGCTAGGACAACAAAAGGTCGGGTGTTACTCAACCCCAAAGTCAAGTTGCTATTCCCCAAATGCGGAAGGCTTCACCAAGCTATTTATTTCTTGAGCACAATACTAGCTCTCCACTCTTCACAGTGTCACTAGAACTACATCCCAACCGGAACATGTTGCACATGCCGACAAATAAAAAGGTTAGGCTAACGCCTAGTGAGTTCAAGAGTTTTATCATGGTTATATAATTCGTAAAACGAGTGAGGTGCAATTTAAGTCATGTGTTCAAAAAAGAGTTACTTTAGATGCAAACCACTCATTTTTCAACGCACACAAATCCAGTGATGAAAGCTCTAATATAAAACGATTCTCAAAATGGACTCATCCCAAAACCCACTTGAAAAGTGAAATAGTATTTGATTTCCAAAATGATTGAAATCATGAATAAATCGCCATTATTCAAAACGTCCCAAACGCAGATGAGGCATATATCACAGCCCATAAAATATGGATAGCAAACCATATAAATAAAATACGTCACCGAAAACATGGATAAAATAAATACCCAAACAACACCTTTCGGAGACGGTGGAGACCCGATTCCATTGCACGTGACGGAACACAAAAGTAGGTCACATATGACATACCTATGTAATAAAACAAACGCATGGACTATACTCATAAGACATATCGAGCTCAACCCCTCTAGATCTGTTGCTCGTGGAGACTCAAATTCAACCCCTCTAGGTCTATACTTTGAGATGTCCAAGTCCACACAAACATACAAGCACATTAGAATTACATCTTACTGTTCATGGGACAATGTCCGACCATATAGGCCCACATCTTACTTACCATGAAACCCGATGTCTATTATGCGCCAAGCACATTGGAATTACACCTTACTACTCATGGGACAATGCCCGACCATGTAGGCCCACATCTTACTTACCATGAAACCCGATGCCTATTCCGTGCTACAATGAGGGAAACTAGCATCCCATCATTGAACGTAAAAACTTAAGTGCTTATGGATCCATAGCATTACGGTCTAAAACATTACATGACTCAAACGAATGAACTAACACATTCAAAACATGTAATTCCTGAATAAGATGCAATACATGCAAATCATAATCAAAGCTCTACATTGAGCTATCAAAATCAGACAAATGTCCTCAATACCCAACAAAGTCCAAAAACCGAGCCATAAGCTCAAAAGATCAAATGACCAGTTGTTAGATATCAACATATGCAAATGAAATGTCTTTAACCCATATTATGCAAATACGTGCTCCAAAGGCATGACTAACTCAAAACCCCTTCATTGACATTTTCCAAATGAAGTCAAACCATTTGTATACCAAAATACTTTATAACTCGATAATATATATCTTTCACAATGGGTTATAACACCAAAAACATCAAGAGTGCATAAATGTCAACTGATATCCATTTATAAGATAAAGTACTCAAAAAGGCATATTCTCAAATAAAACGTAATTGAGTGCATAACACCTCTAAAGCTCCATCTCGAGCTACTAAAACCGGGAAAAATACCCCAAAGACTTATTTGAGTATAAATCAAGCCCAAAAAGGAAAAATAAGTGTTTGGCTAAATACGTGAGTCAATATGGTTACATAAACCAAAATACATCTTTACCCAAAATCTTTGTCTCTTAAATCACCATTGGCCTTCGGCCCAAAACCAAAAAGGTTTGCAATCTTCTAAAATGTTCACAAGGTCGGGATTGACCAAAATTCAATGAGTCACGCATTCGTATTTTCAAAACTACACAAACTGTGCATATTTCCAATAAATACTAAAAGTGCATTTTTGACCAAATGACATCCATTTATGTAATAAATAAATAAAACACTTTCAATCATGATTTATTTATCAAAATATCCAAAAGTCCCAAATGTGGGTGTTTTATAAGATTTTATAAAGTTAAACACCTTAATAATCAAAACCCACCAAATAGCTCAACAAAGAATAAATGTCATGTAAACACATAATCACTTTAAAAATGCCATTTTTGGCATATACAACGTTTTCACAAATCAACTTGAACTCACCTTGCTAGATCAGGCTAAATCTATATTTTTTTCCCAATTTGAGCTCATTTGAAGAAACTTGAATCTTCAAGCCAAATCTTCCAAAGAAACTATATCCACAAGTTTCCAACCATAAATAATCATCCCCAAACACTAAGAATCGTTCCCCAAACATTTTACATCAAGATCTCAACTTATACCAAAACCCAAATTTTCATAGATGAAGAAAAGAAAAGATTCCCTTAACCATAACTTGAATCCACCAATCAAAATACCTCTAGAATCACCAAAATGAACCACAAACTCCAAATCTTCGAAATGGAGAAAAAGGGTTGGATGAAACCCTAGAAACTTGATGAAGAAGATGAAGTTAAAGGGTTCTAGAAAGGTTAAGGTTCATAAAAATGGTGTGGGGTTTGATTTGAGAGAGAAAGATGAAAAGGAGATGAAGGATTTAGGGTTTCTTGGGGAGGAAGAACGGTTTTGAGTGAGAGGGAGAGTTTATTTCGAGTTTTGAAATTAAGTATGAGAGAGGGGAGGGTTTTCTTCAAGAAAAGGGGGAAAATCACGTCAGACACAATGCGGACGTCCGCTTGGAGCCTCATGCGGACGTCCACTTGCATCAAGATGAACTTTCTGCTGCTTTCGCGGAAGCACAAGCGGACTTCCACTAATGCGGACGTCCACTTGACCCTGGTTTCCCAATTTATTGCCCGATCACTGTTTTGGTCATAACTTCTTCGTTTTAGCTCCGTTTTCGCTCCAGAAAGGCCCGTTGGATTCGTATTTGAATTCTCCATCCAACAAGACCATAAAATCTAGGATCCAATCCAAAAATCCTATTTCTCATATTTATCTTAAAAGACCGATACCTTCCAAAGAACGGAGTGTTACATGGGCCTTATGTGCAATGTTCTATAAAACTCGTCGCACAGCCGCCATGGCACGCCATGGCACCAAGGCTTGTGTGTCACGCCACGTTAAGCCCATGGCACGCCATGGCCTAATGCACAGTTATCGTAATGAGATATTTGATTTTTCTTTACATTTTTAATGTCTTATTTGCAAGTTTTTGAGATGTAACCTAATTTAACTTGCTTATTACTATTGACTCATTGAGTAACATTACAAAACATACATTTTTATATATAATATTATATATGAATTAGAAATTTGACGCCATAAGTCACGCCTTGAAAACGCATGGCTTCGTCGTGGCTTCTAAGACTTGAGGCTTGGCCTCGCCGCCACGCTGCGCCTCACGCCATTTAGAACCTTGTTTATGAGTGTGTTTGGTATACAGATAAGATAGAACAAGACATGACAGAACATGACATAACAAATCAAGACAGAACAGAACACACAACATGACCAATTTGTCCTCCATTAAGTTATTTATATATTTTATATATTTTGATTAATTATGTAATTTATTAAGTTATAATGAAATAAATATTTTTTATAACCAAAAATATTATTAGAAAGGTGTAACATCCCAAAAACATAGCATTCAGACAAACGATCAAAAGATAAATCAAAACTGCCAAAACTTGGCCATCACCACAATTTAACAAAATTTAATAATGGGTTTGCGGAAGACAACCCTAAATACAGCTGAGATTAAGTCTATACTATTAAAAATGGAAGGCTTCTAAACTCTAAGATGCAAACTCCAGCTCACATCTTTCCCTTCCCTTTGTCCGAGCTTCCTATCCCCTGCTTACCTGAAAAGGTTTTTAGTTTTGAAAGCGAGGGTTAGACCATGAGGTCTAGTGTGTTCCCTCAAAAGTCACACCAACATATTTCAGTTTATAAATCAGTTATGAAAGCATTTATACCAATCATAACATGCACACTAAGATGATATGCACACATTGACACATGCTACTGGCATACGCTATAGTCACACACACACCGTTACAGCGCTATAAGGCACACACACGCTATAGTCACACACACCGTGACAGCGCAATAGGGCACACACCGCCCATATATGAAATGAATTCATATATTTATATATAATTATTATGGGACACACCCCCATTTCACACCAAAGCCAGAGCATGGTCACACACGTATAAATCACACATATAAATCACACATTGAATCTTTGTTTTGAAATAGAAGCAGTTGAAAAACACACTGTTAGATAATAACCATGCTACACACTTACTCTTTGCTTTGAAATAAAAGCAATTTGTAACCACACAATTAAATCATACTTTTCATGCATAGTTTAAAGAAAACGTACGAGCATTTGTCAATAAGAACATGCATAAAGTTTCACACTTAAAAAGGGTTTTAAGATCAGAAAAACTCACCTTTGATTAGTGTCGAACGCACTCTTGATATATCTCCAAGCTAACCCAAACGGACACCTAAGGATAACAGAACTGCATCAGATAGACTGTCCGATTCTACTGTCCGTTTACTGCACTTTCCGGACACTCACAACTTTCCGGACACAACTATCCGGACAAAGGTTCGGACACTTCCTACGGATATCACACTTTCCAGATACTCATCCGGAACTAGAACTTACCCGGAAACCCCTTATACCCGGAAACTATGAACAACACCCGGAAACCCCCACTGTCCGGACACTACTGTCCGGACGGGGCGACGTCCGGAAACTACGGGCTGGACGAAAACAATTTCCTAAAAGTGATTAAAAACCTGTTTTCTACTAAAGGCTCGATTAGGGAATCATAAGCGTTCATCCTTCAATCATAAACGCTCACTTAATCCACTTTTAACCCCTTAAATCGGTTTATAAGAGCAAAACTCTCAAAATACACTTTTAAGGATATTTGGGTGAAGAACTCATTGAATCAAGGTTTTCTCACTCAAATGCTCATACCATACAGAAAGGAAACACCAAAATATCAAGGGGGAAGAATTTAGAGAAGATTACCTTACTGATTTCTCCTCCTCTTTGATTTCTTTCCCAAAACCTCTTATCTTCTTCCCTTTCTTTCTCTAAGCCGCCAAACACCCCTAACAAGAGAATAATACTGATTTTTTGGTTGATGCCCTAGGGATTTTGTAACACCCCGCTTACCACGACACAATATTGTCCGTTTTGCCCCACTGGCTCACGGCTTTGTTCTTGGCGACCTGACAAGGACTTCGCAAGGACTTCCTAGGAGGTCACCCATCCTGGTACTACTCCCACCCAAGCACGCTTAACCACAGAGTTCCCAAGGAACCCGCATGCTTGTGGCCCCAAAACGCGTTGTGTCTGGTAAGGCCAAGGTTTACTAATATACCCAGCATCTCTCCTGTCCACGGCCGATGTGGGATATGCCTAAGGTGTTATACACACCCCCCTTAGGGACTCATCGTCCTCGATGAGGTTTGCCCCACATCTCGAACGGCACAGGAGTGGCTCTGATACCATTTGTAACACCCCGCTTACCACGACACAATATTGTCCGCTTTGCCCCACTGGCTCACGGCTTTGTTCTTGGCGACCTGGCAAGGACTTCGCAAGGACTTCCCAGGAGGTCACCCATCCTGGTACTACTCCCACCCAAGCACGCTTAACCACAGAGTTCCCAAGGAACCCGCATGCTTGTGGCCCCAAAACGCGTTGTGTCTGGTAAGACCAAGGTTTACTAATATACCCAACATCTCTCCTGTCCACGGCCGATGTGGGATATGCCTAAGGTGTTACACACACCCCCCCTTAGGGACTCATCGTCCTCGATGAGGTTTGCCCCACCATCCCGAACGGCACAGGAGTGGCTCTGATACCATTTGTAACACCCCGCTAACGGAAACCATGATAAATAAAACTTTTAAAAAAGAATTAAAACAAAGAAATTACATACCGAGATACCCAACCGACCAAAGCCAGTGGGATGTTACATTTAGATCATACCATTTAGATCGTACGCGCTCTAATGGTATCAGGGGCAAAGCGGACAATTTTGTGCACACTTTTGTCGCACTCGGTGTAAGGTCGAGCGGTTACTTTGAGTACATGTCATGAGTCAATCCATACTAGAACCGTGACGGTCCATTTTTTTTAAAGAAATTATTCATTACGCTTTGTGTTTTGTAAGTAAACTGAACAGAAATGGAATGATTTTCAACATGATTTTTCTGTGTGAGATGAGCGTGTCCATTTTTGCGTAACTACCGACTTGGTAATAGTAGTTTTATTGCATACGGTCTTTTTGAAATGAAAAATCTTGACGTTGAAAATATTTTGTAAACGATTTTGTAAACCATTTGGGAAATGCGCTTTTAAGTGTTATGTGCCATTTTGAGAATTTTAAGCGTGTGAGTCCTTTTGGAAAAACTCTTTTGTTTAACCCGTGTTGAGTTTGGGACTAATGTTGATTTTAGAGTATTGTTTGCTTAAACTTTATTTAAACGCGTTTTTGACCGACTTATGGGTCTAGCAAGCGTGGAGCATTTTGCTCGGTTTTGACTTTGAGATAGTCATGGGTAAATTGCACAGTTTTAATGACTCGATGTGGAGTCTTGTTGATGGGTTGTTTTGTTGCACAGTTTTGCATTTATTGCACGTTGAATATTTTCATGTTTGGGTGAGTAAGTCATTCCGAGATAGGCATGTTGTTGGTAGACTGTTTTGCATTAGATCCTTAGACACGTTAGTCAGTCGTTAGTAATGGCCGGTTGGGTATCTCGGGGTAGGACCCCGGTATTCATGTGTTATGACCTTGACTTTCCAGTAGACACTAGGAGGATATAGTCTTGAGCACTTACCTGGGAGGTAGTTACGATGTGCTGGGCCTTGAGGCGTTACCTAGGAGGTAGACGTCAAGGTGTATCCTCGATACGGTGTAACCTGGCTTCGTAGAACGAGTGTGGAAAATACGTCGACGGTGGAAGGTTGGGTATTTCACGCGTGTTGGTACTGTAGGTCGAATAGTATCGGTTAAGGGAATGATGCCCTTTGTAATTAAGAGAATAAATGCGCAGTAACCTTTTTGAGGTAAGTGGTATATTTAGGTGTCGACTTTTGGGCTTGAGGCCAAACACCTTTAGTGTAATCGGAGAATTGTAGCCGATTTTGTTAGATCTGAAGTTTTGTCAATAAACCAAGTGTTGAAGATCTGATAAGAAGACTCAGATGTTCTGAGTAGAGAAGTCAGAGGTCTGACTGTGAAAGCTCAGAAGTATTGATCAGAGGAATCAGAGTTCTGGAAAGAGAAGTCAGATGTCTGAGTTATGGAGTCAGAAGATCTGAGAAGCTTTATCAGAAGAATGTTCAGAAGTTCTGAACTACCTGTTCAGAACTTATGACGAGATACTTTACTTAGTATTTTATAAACTAATTAGGACACGTGTTATGTTCTTATTAGTCTTTCTTATTTGTACTGTAGCTTTAAGATGTCCGTTGCAGTATAAATAGTAGTTAGCTCTATGATGCTAACTGATTGATTTTTCCCGTATAACTTTGTATTCATTCCTTGTAATCTTTGAGATTCTCTCTCTCTTAGATCTGTAATTCTGTTCATCATTGAATACAATTGGGCTTGATCATACAACTTCTCAATTACTGCTTTCTATATTGATTGTAAGATTAGATCATGTTCTTACAATTGGTATCAGAGCCAATCAACAAACAAATTCGTTCAAGATTGTTATCGCGAAGGTCAATTGATCAATTTCTTGAAGATTTCTTGATTCATTCAAAATTCGATTCCGCTGCTCGGGCTAGTTCTTGAATTCTTGGCAATTCTTGAATTTCCTGTTACATTTCGATCAAGAAACTCGAATTTGTCTTTCTGTTGAATTTTCTTACAATCATGTCTTCTAAAGAATATCTAGCCATGGGATCTGAAACCAAACCGCCGGTTCTTATACCAGAAGAGTATCAGCAATGGAAAATTCGTATGATCCAATTCCTAGACAATATTGATGAAAATCTAATGGTCTCTATTCGAGAAGGTCCAATTGAAGTGTACATCGATGTTGCTGCAACCCCTGCTACAGAGACAACTCCAGAAATTCCAGCGACCAGGGTGAAAAAGAGTTATTCCCAATACACAGCTGAACAGAAGAATAGGCATGCTATTGACAAAAGAGCAATTACTTTGATGACTTTGGCTGTCCCAAATGAGGTTCTTAACAGGATTGACAGTGGATCATCAGCTAAAGAAATGTGGGACGAATTGGAAAGGCAAATGTTAGGAACTGTGAGATCTATTCAGGAAAAGTTAAATCAAAGCATAAATGCTTATGAAAGATTCAAAGCAAAAGAGTCAGAAAGTTTGACACAGACATATAGTAAATTTTGTACTATTCTAAATGACTTGAGAAGAAATGGACTGAAGAAAACGAAGTCAGAAATAAATTACAAATTTCTGAACAGTCTAAATTCAGAATGGTCATCATTTGCCATAAGTCTGCAAATGAACAAGGATATGTGTGAAGAAGACTTAAATGATTTGTTCTGTGTTCTTAATCAACATGAAGACTCTGTCAAGTTAGTTGTGGAAGAGAAGAAAAATGTTGCTGATCAGTTAGCATTCTTATCAAAGTCCAAAGCAATCAAAACACCCAAAAAGACTGCATATCTATCAGAGATACCTAATCTGGAAGAATCTGACAAGGAAGAAGGATCAGAAGATGATGAAGATATCAAGATAATGGCTGAGAAACTAGCTTTGTTGACAAACACTTTCAATAAAAGGTATGGGAAGGGTAGATTTCAAGGAAATTATAAGAAAGTTGGGAGTTCAGATTATAAGAAGAAAGAAGACAGAGAAGAAAATAAGTTTGAAAAGAGAGTAGAGAGAAGTGAAGAAAACAATGAAGAGAAGGATGAAAGAAAAGAAAAGAATCTGTGTTTCAAGTGTGGAAAATCTGGCCACTATGCTAAGGATTGCAGAGTTAAAATTGTGAAAGACTATGAGTACTACACCAAGAAGGCTCAGCTTGCAAAGAAGAGAGATGATAAAATTGCTTTATTGGCTGAACAGGAGAATTGGTTGTACTATACTTCTGATGAAGATGATCATATCAACTTTCCACAGATGCAGAGCTATATGGCAAAAATGAGGAATGAGGATGATTCTGATTTTGAAGATGCTGATTCTGAGTCATCTGCTGAGGTACATTCTTCACTTGAATTAGAGTTAATGACACAGATTGGTGAAATGAAAAATGAATTTGCTAATCTAAGAAAACAGATAAAAGGAGAAAGAAATTTGGTTAACAAATTCAGAATTGAAAAAGAAGTAATAAAAGAACAATATGAAGAATCTGAGGCTGAGAAACAGAAAGTTAAAGATGAAAATTCTGAATTGATGAAAAGGCTTTCTGAACTAAAAGTTGAGTTTTCAAAAATAAAAGATGAAAAAGGTGATTTACAAATAAAATTTGATATGTTATTTGAAGAAAGAAAGAATTTATACACCAAAATTAAAGAATTAGAAGATCTGAATTTGAAAAGGGGTCAGACTCGGCAAACACTAAATCTTTTATTAAGCAATGTTAAAGATACAAGATTTTACAACCCAAAGAAGGGATTGGGATTGGAAGAAAATGTCACTTTAAAAAGAGCTCCAATCAACTTGTATGAAAAACTTCAAGTTTCTAAGCCAAAAATCCCAGAAATTGTTGAAGTTTTCATAAGACCTGCTAGTTCTATAACAAGTTCTGACAATTTGCAAAGACCAAACTCTAAAAAGTCAGATGAGAAAATTTCTGAGTCTAAAACAGAAAAGACAGTTGGTTCAGAAGAAAAGGTTAAGAAAGAAGTTTCTAAACCAACAGATGAGAAGCCAAGATACAATGATACTAAATTCAAGTATGATTTTTTAAATGTCAGCTACAAAAATAAACAACCAAGTTTTTCATATCATGACATTGAGAGCATATTTGACACAAGTAAAAATTCTGAAACAGTCAATCAGAAGTCTGAAACTTCTAGTCAGGATTCTGAACTTTGTAGTCAAAACTCTGAGCCTAAAGATCATACATCTGAGTCTGTAAATCAGAACTCTGACTCAAGTAGTCAGAAGTCTGATTCAACTGATTTTTCTGAAACAAAATCAGATGAATTTTTGCAACTTGAAAAGAGATTTAATCTTGTGAGTCAAGAACTTGAGTACTTAAGGAAAACTTATGATGAACTTGAAAATGATTTCTGTGAGGTGGATACTAAACTTGAAGAAGCTTTGAAAGAAAAGAATATTTTTATTCAGAAAATAACAGAGCTTGAAAAACTGAAGACTGAGTATGATCTTTTTAAAATTAATGCTTCAAGAGAAAATGATAAATTCTTTAATGAATCAAGTACATATGAAAAAGGTGAATCATCTAATTCTTCTAACAAAAAGAACTTCAATTTTTAAGAAAAAGAAGAAAGCAAAAGGAAAGATGATCTTGCAAAGTTGAATGATCTGAAAAGGGATCTTGAGAAGCTTAGAATGAAATCTACTTCTGAACTCAAAGCTAGAAATTCTTGTAATAAGGGCAATTGTACCCTGAACAATATCAATAAAAATGAAATGATCTATGTTTCAGATTTATTGTCACTTGCAAAGAAAAATCTTGTTTGTGTTAGATGTAAAAATGATTCATTCCAATATTCTCATAAATGTCAAGTCAAAATAACTTCTGTTTCATACATAAGAAAAGATATTCAGAAAGTTTCTGTTCCTCAAAATACAGAAAAGAAGAAAATTTCTGTTCCTCAGACTCAGAAGAAAGAAAAGATAAAAGAAAAGAAAGTTGAAAATATAGCAAAACCAAAAGTTACAACTCTCAAAAAGAATTTGAACAAGCTTGTAAGCAGAAAATGTTCTGACTTCATAAAAGTTCAAGGAAAGTGGTGTTTGAAGAAAGATTTTGAGTGGAGAGTAAAAGGTACTAATGTTAAATCCAATGACAAAGCTAACAAAGATGGACCCATTCCAAAATGGGTACCTAAACCTAACTGGTCCTTTTGCAGGGCTGTCATGTGTGGTTTTTAGATTCAGGAGCTTCAAGACACATGACAGGTCAGAAGTCTTTTCTATCAAACTTCACAGAAAAGGCTGGAGGAGCAGTAAACTTTGGAAATAACAGCAAAGGACAAGTCAAAGGTTATGGGGATTTAACTAAAGGGGATCTGACTATCCAAAAGGTTTTCTATGTTGAAGGATTACAGCATAATCTTTTCAGCATAAGTCAATTTTTAGACAGTCTTTGTCAAATTAAGTTTCAAATAACAGGTTGCATGATTTTAACTGAAAATGATGTTAAAGTCTTCTGGGCCAAAAGACATATGGACTTATTTGTAGTTAATTTTTCAAAATTGAAAACATTAAATACAGTTTGTCTTTTATCAAAATCAACTGCAAATGAATGATGGCTTTGGCACAGAAGATGTTCTCATCTGAATTTCAAAGATC
The DNA here is from genome assembly GCA_033807775.1 of Saussurea involucrata. Lineage (NCBI taxonomy): Eukaryota > Viridiplantae > Streptophyta > Magnoliopsida > Asterales > Asteraceae > Saussurea > Saussurea involucrata. Next base: position 78,673,842 of record CM066318.1, on the reverse strand, counting down.
TTAATAATCTTGTTGCAAAACATCTGGTTAAAGGCTTACCAAAGCTTAAATTTGAAAAAGAATCATTATGCTCAGCTTGTGAAATGGGCAAGTTGAAAAAGAGTTCTCACAAATTAAAATGGACTCATCTTGCAAAGCACCATTAGAAATGATTCATACTGATCTTTGTGGTCCAATTTCAGTTCAATCTATGGGAGGAAAGAAATATATGCTTGTGATTGTTGATGAATTCTCCAGATACACATGGGTTGAGTTCCTAAGAGCTAAGTCAGAAGCTGCTACAACATTGATAAATTTTATCAAAAGGATTCAAGTTCTCTTACAACTTCCAGTTCAGAAAATCAGAAGTGATAATGGAACAGAGTTCAGAAATGAGACTCTTCAGAATTTTTTAGAAAGTTCTGGGATTTCTCACAATTTTTCTGCTGTCAGAACTCCTCAACAAAATGGTGTTGTTGAAAGGAAGAATAGAACTTTAGTTGAAGCTGCGAGAACAATGCTGGCTTATGCAAATCTTCCTACTTTCCTATGGGCTGAAGCAATTGCAACTGCTTGTTTTACACAGAATAGAACTTTAATCAATAAGAGATTAAATAAGACTGCTTATTAACTGATAAATAAAAGAAAACCATTAATCAAATTCTTTCATGTTTTTGGTTGCAGGTGCTATGTTCTTAGAGACAGAGAAAATCTTGCCAAATTCGATAAAAAGGCAGATGAAGGATACTTTGTGGGTTATTCTTTAACTTCCAAAGCATTCAGAATCTACAATAGAAGAACCAAGAGGATGATGGAGAGCATAAATGTAACTTTTGATGAAGCCAGAATGCGGACTTCTGAACAAGACAGTTCAGAACTCATGCTGAACAAGACAAAAATGACTTCTGATACAGATTCTAATCCTATTTGTTCAGAACTCAATTTACTGTTTAAGGATGCTTTTAGTGAACTAATTTCTGATTCTTATGCAGAATATGAAAACCCAAAGATGGTCAAAGAGATGAAAAATAAGACTCCAGAAATAGTTCAATCAACTGTAATTTCTGACAAATGTCCATCAGAGGAATGTCCAAATCTAATACATACAAGTGGTGAAAATTCTGAACCTTGTAATCAGAATTCTGATTCTTGTACTCAGAACTCTGAACAAGTCACTCAGAATTCTGACTTCATTAATCAGAACCCAAACTTGAATATGACTCCTATTCATACATCAGAACAAGGGGACAGTTCAGAATTACAAGCAATCATTGATGAGAATGATGCAAACAACAATTATTCAGAGATTGATGTACTTCCTAGTGCAAATAAATGGACTAAAAATCATCCTATTCATCAAGTAATAGGTGATCCTTCAGCAGGAGTAAAAACCAGATCAGCTACAGCAAATGAAGCAATGTTTGTTGGTTTCTTGAGTGTGATTGAACCAAAGAAAGCTAATGAAGCCTTAGAGGATCCAGACTGGATTTCAGCAATGCAAGAGGAATTGCTTCAATTTGAAAGAAATAAAGTCTGGAGACTCATTCCAAAGCCTGAAGGTAAATCTATTATTGGAACTAAATGGGTGTTCAGAAACAAAAAGGATGAATCAGGTGTTGTCATCAGAAACAAGGCAAGATTGGTTGCTAAGGGATACTGTCAACAAGAGGGAATTGATTATGATGAGACATTTGCACCAGTGGCAAGAATAGAGGCAATCAGAATATTTTTAGCCTATGCTGCACATAAAAACTTCAAGGTGTATCAAATGGATGTCAAATCAGCCTTTCTAAATGGCAAACTTAATGAAGAGGTGTATGTCCATCAACCTGAAGGTTTTGTTGATCCAGAATTCCCTGATCATGTTTATATTTTAGACAAAGCTTTATATGGTCTAAAACAAGCACCACGAGCCTGGTATGACACTCTTACTAAACACTTGTTAGGTTCAGGATTCAAGAAAGGTAAGATTGACACAACTTTGTTTTTAAAGAAACTGGGTGATGATTTGATTCTGATTCTGATTTATGTTGATGACATAATATTTGGTTCTACCAGTCCAGAATTATGTGATAATTTTTCAAAAATCATGTCATCTGAATTTGAAATGAGCATGATGGGTGAACTGAATTTTTTCCTTGGTCTTCAAGTCAAACAATTACCAAAAGGTATTTTTATAAATCAAGGAAAATATGTCAGAGATATTCTGAAAAAGTTCAAAATGTCTGATTATGCTTCTATGAGAACACCTATGGCAACTAACATAAAGTTAGATGCTGATCTCAAAGGTGTTTCAGCAGATATCAAACTTTATAGAGGCATGATTGGATCATTACCTTATTTGACTGCAAGTAGACCAGATATCATGTTTTCTACCTGTTTCTGTGCTAGATTTCAATCTAACCCGAAAGAATCACATATGTTGGCTGTCAAACGGATTTTAAGATATCTCAAAGGAACACCTGATCTAGGTTTATGGTATCCAAAAGAAACTGACTTCAAATTGACTGCTTTCACTGATGCTGATCATGCAGGAAGTAGGTTGGACAGAAAGAGTACATCTGGTGCTTGTCACTTTTTGGGAGATAAAATAGTGAGTTGGGCATCAAAGAAGCAGAATTGTGTATCCACTTCAACTGCTGAAGCAGAGTATGTTGCTGCTGCTGCTTCATGCTCTCAAACATTGTGGATGAGAACACAACTCATGGACTATGGATATCAGCTTAACAAGATTCCCATCTATTGTGACTCAGAAAGTGCAATTGCCATTACTCAGAACCCTGTTCAACATTCAAAGACTAAACATATAGATGTGAGGTATCATTTTATAAAGGACTATGTGGAAAAAGGAACTATAGAGATGCACTTTGTGCATACAAAGTATCAATTGGCTGACTTGTTCACAAAGCCTCTTGATCACAAAAGGTTTTCTTTTCTCATATGTAAAATAGGAATGCTTAATCTGCCTAATTGAAAATATTTTTTTCTTAAAAAAAAAAGCTAAATTTTTCTAAGTAAAATTGTCTGAGTAGTGTACTCAGAACTCTGAGTCTTAAGAATAAGCATTTCGGAATACTAAGATCAGAACTTCTGAGTCTTAAGATCAGAAATCTGAGTCTTGAGTTCAGAACTTCTGAGTCTTGAGTTCAGAACTTCTGAGTCTTAAGATCAGAAATCTGAGTCTTGAGTTCAGAACTTCTGAGTCTTGAGTTCAGAACTTCTGAGTCTTGAGATCAGAACCTCTAAATCTTAAGGTCAGAGATTCTGAGTCAATACTTCAGCAATCTAACTTTCAAAAATTTATTTTTGAGAAATACAAATAACTTCAACTATATGGATTATGCTTCTTCTATTATCTTTTTATCTCATCTTTATGTATCATTAATAGTCAAATGCATGCTCAAGTCAAGGGGGAGCATCAAAATTCTTTTGGAAATCATTTTGTGATGCTTAAAAGATTTGTTTTCATTTCTTATCGCTGATCATTCTAAGAACAAGCTTTTAATGATAAATTTTTTATTCAAACTATATCTGAATTAAAAACTTTTCATATTCAGATATAAGATTTTAAATGACCCTTTTTAAATAATCATAATATGAACAGAGTTTTGATGATAAAAAGTGCTTCTATCTGTTCAAACCTCTTCTGAATAATCAAAATGTTTTATATTGGTCAGAAGTTGATTTTAAATGACATTTTGGTTACAAGGCAAAATTCTTCTGAGTCATGGAATCAGAACATCTGTGCGTGTTATTCAGATCTTTGACTTGAGTCAAAATTCTATCCACTAACACGTGTCAGCTTCATATTTGTTTGACAATGCCACGCATTTCATTTAAATCCTTTGTGGTATTTCACATGTGTTGACTCCGTTATAACATTGATTTCGCTTTTCCGTTAAACCTTTCAACTTCGCGGATTTTAAATAGGTCTTAAAATTCCTATTTCAAATTTCTTTCAAATTCCAGAGCGAAACGTGAGATACGAATCAAATCCAGAGTTCTTTGAGTTTGTTTTCTTCTTAAATCATGTCTGAAATACGAAGAAGTGGTCCAATTTCTCTACATTCTACAAAATCGATAATGGATTCATCCGATTCGGAAAATGATGAAGTACAAAATAGAGTTGCAGAGGAAGGGGCAATAAGAAATGATGAAGAAGATGAACAAATGGATGAATCTGAAGGAAATGCGGATGAGGTAAATGTTAATATTGAACATGAACAGAGTGCTGCAGGTTCTATTATGTCAGATAGATCTATTTTAGTGGAAAAAGTTGTTCCTGAGAGTGAATGGTTGAAATTATCTGAAAATAACTGTGTTATATTGTTTGAGGAAAGTCGTTTTAAGCCTGAACACAGAATTATCATGGAGTTATTCAAACATCATCCGTACAGAAAATGGTTTACAAGAAGTAAAAATGTGCCTGTTCAGTACATACAACAATGGTGGAAACATCTTAGGTTAGAAGATAATAAGTTTGTGTCTGAAATTGGAGGAGTGACATTTGTCTTATCTATTTCTGCACTAAGAGAAATGCTGAATCTACCAGAGAAAGATGATGTACAAAGAAGAACAGATTTTGAGGATTCACCCTTAACAGAGGAATTAATAGCAGAGTTTATGAAGTTGGGATACAATGAAGGATTGAGGACTCTTAGTTTGTTCAGAAGAAACAAATTACCACCTATTTGGGCTTGCTTCTTTCATGTGGTAAATAAATGTGTGTCAGGGAAGAATAGTTCTGCTGATCAAGGTTCTAAACAAATTCTTCAGATATTTCAAGGTTTAGTGAAGAATAGGCATTATGACTATACTTTAATACTTTGGGAAGATATGAAGAATACATTTGAGAAGAATCAGAAAGCAATTCAGAAGAAAACAAAGGATGCTCCACTGACATACATTCCTTACATAAGGTACTGGCAAATTGTTATTTGGTATGCCATGCAGAAAAACAGAACAATCTCAAGAAGAACAAATGAAGAGCATGGTCCTACATTTTATTTGGGTAAGATGACCTCAGTAACAAGACTTGAAAACTACCCCAATCATAAACTATTGCCAAAATCACTTAGGAGCTATATTCCAAGGGAGAGTGAGATTTTAAAAGCTTATTGCACCTCTATGGGAATTGAATTACCTCAAATCCCTACCCAAGAGGACCAACCTGAGAAGAGAGGTGAGGGGTCTAGTCGAATTAGAGAGGGGGAGGATGTTCAGATGGGTGAACATTCTGAGAGACCTGAGAGGGAAAATTCTGAGAGCTTGGTTAGATTTGGTGAGGAAAAACAGAATGAGAGTGATGAGGATGAGAGATTGTCAACAGAGGTTCAAACAGAAAGAGATGCCTCTGAACCAGCTAATCTTGACCAGGTAACCACAAATGCTATTGGTTCACATCTCTTGGTGTCCAATATTGAAACAAACACCATGGACCTAGTGGTGGATCTTGAACAACCCATCCATATCCACTCAGAAGCATTTCAACATGCTACTGTTTCACACAAATTCGGGGAACCATCCCAAACTCATTTGGAGGGAGGTGATAAATCCCAATTTATTTTTCAACACATTGAGTCTGAATATCACAGTCCTATTCATATTGAGCCTGAAATTCCTTTTGACACTTGCACAAATCAGGAATTTCGTATTCCTGAAACAACATTCATAGACATACCTAATGTTGGGTGTCGAGGATTGGATGGAAGTCCTGGTGAGGTGAACATTACAAAAGCCTCATTCAAACGTGCATCTGTTGTACAAGATGACTGTGTGTTATCTACAGGCCATGAGCCCTCTGGGCACATGAAAACTGGACCATCTGTTGGTTCAGGTTCACTGTTAGAAACTTCTGAATTTGAAAAGATTCAGAAACAAAACAAGGAGATGGGGGAAAAAGTAGAAAATTTGGAGAAGAGGGTGGAGGATTTGAATGATGAGATGTCAGAGTTGAAAGTTGTGTTGGAGAAAAAGTTGATTTCTGTTGAAACCAAAGTAGATGATGTAAAGAAATCCTTGGATTCTCACAAAAAGGAGATCGTGGATATGATGTCTGGTTTTCAAAAAGATATGTTAAAACAGATGCAAGGTATGCAGGAATCTATACTGAAAGCACTGAGTGTATCTTTGGCTTCTACTTCAAAGCCTCTTGATCCTGTTCCTATTGCAGAAGCTGAACCTGAAGTTATTTTTAATCAGAACTTGAAAAGAAAGTTTGATGATAATGAGCCTCATGATCATCAAAAGGGGGAGAAAAGACAAAGGTTAAGTTCTGATGATGATATTTGCATAGAAGATTTTGAGATGGCAGATATGCAATTAGCTAGTACAAAAAGTTCAGAAGATCAGATACAGGAAAATTTAAAAGCAATAACTCAGATAGTTCAGATTGATAGCTCAGATACAGAGGAAATGGAGTTGGAAAGTACAGATGGTGGTGATTCAGATAGAACAGAGGAATTGAACTTAGACATAGAAATGGAAAGAAACTCAGATGAAACTGAAGCTATTGAGGAATCTGTATTGAGATCAGAAAAGACAGTGGAAAGTGAAGTGGTCAACATGTGTACAGATATTGTGGTGTATAACAAAGAAAATATGACGGATTCTGAATTAAAAGAAAGGAGGTTAAGTGAAGAGTTGATCAGAAGGATGCATAACAGTTTAGTCAGAGCTTTGAATGTTCAATAAGTTCAGCAAGGAATAAAAATGATAAGACCTATTGATCTAATGGGAGAAGAAGACAGAACTGTGAATTATACTCAGGATTTTGAAGATGATTTTAGATTTAAGTTTTGTGATGAGTTAAATACAGAAGAAGGGTATGTGAAAGTGAAAGACTTCTTTATGCCTTCTGAGTATGTATTCAGAAAACCAATTGAGATCCCAAAGATTAAATTGCAAAGACCAGAAGAACCTGTGTGTGACTTCATTCTAGAGCTAAGTGATGTGCCATTAGCCAGACAATTTCATGATGATATTTTTCCTGAGGAAATATATGATAATCTCTACTACACAGAAGGAGAGTATGAACCTTTGGAAAGTAACATTGATGGTTTTATGGATGACAGAGCTCAGATGGTCTACTCAGAAGCTTCTAACAGGTTCAGAGTTCCTGATTCAAAACTGCATATTCAAAAAAGAATTGAGAAAGTTCTGATGTTTCAACAAGATGAATTCAATGGTTTAATGTTTGTTAGAATGGAAGTACTGAAAGAAAGAAATACAAAGGTTTCCATGTCTACCTTTGATTTTCACAGATTGACTCTTGATGATCAGATCTTTCTAGTCAAGTTCTTTGCTAGCACTGAAGAAGCCTTGATAGAAATTGAATGCAGAAGACTTCTGGGTATTTATGTCAGAAATATATACTTGTATGACTTCCAATTGGCTATTGAAGAAAGAAAAGAAAAGTGTAATCTGAGTTCTCCCACAAAGAAAACAGAAGTTGATTTGCATGTGAAGGGATTTGTGAATGAAGGAATGGAGACAGAAGGGTTCACATATATAGTTCACGAAAGGCTTGAATTGTTCAGATTAAAAGAGTTGGTAAAGTACAGTGATGCAACTCTGAATTGGTTGTTGATTAAAATGGAAGTAAGTATGGAAGCTGAAAAGGAGAGTTTAAAGAAGAGATGTATAAACTGTGTGAAGAGGAGGTTGGATCTTAGAAGAAAAATCAGAAACAGCAGTGAATGGTTGCTATCTGAGGTGAATCCCAAAAAGATTCTACATAATGATTTTGTGTTTCCTGCTGAGTATGAAGTGAATGGAATTTTGTCAGATGAAGTTGAAGAAGTGCATAATACAATATCTCAGAATGTGCAGATAACTAGTTTTGATCAAGCTGAACAGTCTGAACCAAAAGAAGATGAAATATCCATTGATCTAAATGGATACTTTCTTGAATTTGATTTACCTGAGTTCTTCAAACCAAAAGAGGTACAATTCTTGGATGTGTATTATGATAGACCTAAGGAGACTCAGATCTGGTTGGCTGAAAAATTAAGATGTCTTGGCAAAACAAAGCAAGCTGTTTACTCAGATTTTTTAATCACTGGAATCAGAGAATTGAGGGTTAAGAAATTCAGAAAGATGGAGTACTTATCTTTTGAAGTTCTGAGAGAAGATGGCAAGGTTTATTACTTTACTGATGCAGATTTTGAGAAACTATCAGTAGTTGAGTTCTACAGATTACACAGCTTTCTATGCTTCAAAGAGTCGAGCAAAGACAGAAATGAAAGGAAGGCAAGAAGTGTGGTAATTGAGGCCATGTTCTACATCTTAAGGTGGCACTGCTATACAGATTTTCAAATAGCTTTGTACCTACAAAAGTCATGTGTTTATCTGGCAAATCCCAACACAGATCATGAACAGAAAAAGAAGTTAAAGACTGGAAGTGTTCACAAATATCCAGATTTGGGAGTATTTTTGAAAAACAAAAGTGGAAAGATTTTCTTCAGAGCAAAGGAAACCGCAAAATACTGTTCTGGAACTTTAAGAATCATAAAGCATAATTTGGAGAAAAAGATGTTGAAAGTGAAGGAAGCAAACATGACTCAAGAAGCAATCAATCAGCAAGTTGAGATTATTCAAGAAATCATTGACAAAATTGATAAAAGGCTTAATCTGAGAAATGTGCTACTTCAGAAGATTGTTCCTGCTCTGAAAGAACTGGATGATGCAAAGTTTAAGTTTATTTGACAAAAAGAGGGAGATTGTTAGATCTGAAGTTTTGTCAATAAACCAAGTGTTGAAGATCTGATAAGAAGACTCAGATGTTCTGAGTAGAGAAGTCAGAGGTCTGACTGTGAAAGCTCAGAAGTATTGATCAGAGGAATCAGAAGTCTGGAAAGAGAAGTCAGATGTCTGAGTTAAGGAGTCAGAAGATCTGAGAAGCTTTATCAGAAGAATGTTCAGAAGTTCTGAACTACCTGTTCAGAACTTATGACGAGATACTTTACTTAGTATTTTATAAACTAATTAGGACACGTGTTATGTTCTTATTAGTCTTTCTTATTTGTACTGTAGCTTTAAGATGTCCGTTGCAGTATAAATAGTAGTTAGCTCTATGATGCTAACTGATTGATTTTTCCCGTATAACTTTGTATTCATTCCTTGTAATCTTTGAGATTCTCTCTCTCTTAGATCTGTAATTCTGTTCATCATTGAATACAATTGGGCTTGATCATACAACTTCTCAATTACTGCTTTCTATATTGATTGTAAGATTAGATCCTGTTCTTACAGATTTTAAGGTAATTATGGTGATAGTAGTAGTAACCCTGAAATGCTCACTTGTGATGAATGGTTATGGTGGAATGACTTTCGTGTGTGTTTATAAATTTACTGGTTTGATGATTCGTGTGAAATAAATTTTGGGAGCCTATAGAACTCGTGGAAGTAATCGGCAGTAATGGTAGGAATGATCGGATTCGAGTATCCTGTAGGGTATGTAGGGTATATTGGTGAGTACCTTTAGAATGGTTAGAGCTTGAAAGTTGAATCGGGATGTATGGAACATCTAAGGTTGGGAGGCAACTGAAGTCGTTTGGCTAGGAATGAATCCAGTTGTTGGAGTGTTCTTTCGGTCATAATTTCAGTGTCCTTGAAGGAGTTTTGGTAGTAAGAAAAGTATTCGAGAAATTCTAGACGGGGTGAGAAATTTAGATTCTAGTTGAGGAAAGTCCAGTGGCAGCACCAAAGGGGTTCGAGTGGACGTGGGAACCCGGAGCGAAGATGCACAAGAACTATTCTGAGTTATTCGCTAGCCTAGACTTCGAGGACGAAGTCTAATCCAAGTGGGGGAGAGTTGTAAAGCCCGTATCCCAATATGTATTTTCTTTTTATTAATTCTTTTCTCTTAAGTTTTATTTAATGTGGTTTCCGTTAACGGGGTTAGACGAATTGGACCTAATAGTTAATTATGTCAAATCGTTGGTTAGAGTGCGAGATGGAATTAGTTGAGGGATCAAATTGTTAAAGGGCCAAAACAATGTACATTTCGGCCCATGCACAACCCAAAACCGATTTCATGTTTCATTTTGAGGGTGTTGGTTTCGTGGCTTGGCAAGGAAGAAAAGAGGAAAGAAAGGGAGAAGGAAAAACCCTACGGCCCCTCCCTCCCCTTCTCTGGTGAGTTCGGCCGAGAGAGAGTAGCAACAAAAGAGAGAGTAGAGAGAAACAAGAAAAAGTGAGAGAGCTCCATTTTTCGTATTTGTAAACCTAGCTGCAGAAAACTTCTGTTTCCCGGAGATTGAACGGTCGGATCGTCTTGGTTTTTGGTGAGCAGCTTCACGACATCTTCTTCAACATTCTGAACGGTGGGATCGGGGTTTTGAGGTCCAGAGGTCATGGTTTCGTGGGGTTCTGCACAGCAATAACCTTGTGGTGATTTCTCTCCATTCTTGCTCTATTTTGGTTCCATACATCTTGATGTGCTTATTTTCAAGTGTATGATGGTTTTGTATGCCTTTAGTATAATCTAGAGAAGACTTTGTATTGCGCTAATATTGGTGGTAGTGGATTTGAAGCGGCTCTAGTAGTCCCGTGGTTTTTACTCTCGATTTTGAGGGGTTTTCCACGCTAAAATTTTGGGGTCTCATTGTGGTTGTTGATTGTATGTTTTGGGGTTGTTTTTACTTGCATTTAGAATACCCTATTTGTTTGCATCCTCAAAGGTTCATTCGGGTCTGTTTGGGTTAAGCTATGACTTAATGGATTTATAATCAATATTTGTCATTTCATGTGAATTACACAGTTTCTGCCACTGTTTTTGGGAAAGCCATAACTTTTTATAGGAACGTCTTATTGGGGTGAAATCAGTGCCAAAAGCTCCCATTCTGAGTCTAGTAAGTTTCATATGTTTTACGAAAAAACCAGTTCGGATCATAGCTAGTGTCAAATTGTTGTTTTGTACTGAAAGGTCCTGTTGTTTCACTGTTCTGCAAGTCGGTTTTGTAAAATCCATAGTAAATTGTAGAAAAATCGTTAGAGCACGTGCGATATGTCCCTGGAACCCTAAGACATGGGACTTTGTGATTATGGAATAATATTTCTGGGTTTATCAGTTTATAAGGGGTTAAACAGGTCCCGAACAGACCTGTGTTTTTAGAGTAAAAGCTGGAATTTGTATCTTGTAATCTAATAGTTGTGAATTTGGGCTAGGACTTCGTGGTGGCGTTTGATATCACTTATTTAGGTGGAAAAAGGTGAGCTGGTGTTGGCCGGTTCGTGTTGCTGATGAGGACATAAGCTTTGCTTTTGAGGTGAGTTCTCTCACTAAATAGGATGGGAATTATATTTGTGTTACTATAGCTCGAGTGTGATAGTTATGATTGTTAGCTGATAATTATTGTGTTATGGGGTATATATAATTGTGTATATATATTGAACTGTGATTGATGTACTTCTTGATGGTTGTTCCAAGAAGTATATGTGTAGTATAATGTGTTGCGATTATATCTTCTTGATGGTCGTTCTAAGAAGTATAAGGTTTATTGTTAATGGTGATATATTTTCTTGATGGTTGTTCCAAGAAGTATATGTGTTTGTATAATGAGTTGCGATTATATCTTCTTGATGGTCGTTCCAAGAAGTATAAGGTTTATTGTTAATGGTGATATATTTTCTTGATGGTTGTTCCAAGAAGTATATGTGTTTGTATAATGAGTTGTGATTATATCTTCTTGATGGTCGTTCCAAGAAGTATAAGGTTTATTGTTAATGGTGATATATTTTCTTGATGGTTGTTCCAAGAAGTATACGTGTTTGTATAATGAGTTGTGATTATATCTTCTTGATGGTCGTTCCAAGAAGTATAGGGCTTATTATTAATTATGATATATTTTCTAGATGGATGTTCCAAGAAATATATGTGCTGGTTTATTTGGTATATATATATAAATTTGGGTGCAATACGTGATTGCATGGCATGAGTTGGTTGCGATAACTAGCTGTTTAAGGGTGATGCTGATATAATTGCGATCCTATTTATGGTTTGAATTCACTAAGCCTTGTGCTTACCCTTTCCTATTTTAATGTGGTTTCAGGTGCTTGTGGCTCCAAGGCGTGACAGGTACACACTGGCGCGCGTGAAGAGTTTTCATAATCATGAGATTAGAGTTATTATTAAATAATTTATTTTCCGCTGTTTATTATTACTGAGATTATTTATTATTGAATTGCAAACGAAACGGTGTTGGATATTTAATAAGGTTTTATTTATTAAAATGCCTATTTTTAAAGTCAAAATTTATTGAAATTTTTGGGACGTTACAACTTGGTATCAGAGCCGGGAACCGGACTGGTGTGCCAGCGAGGACGCTGGGCTCCCAAGGGGGGTGGATTGTAAGATCCCACATTGGTTGGGGAGGGGAACAAAGGTTGCCTTATAAGGGACTTGATACCTCCTCTATCAGACGCGTTTTAAAACCGTGAGTCCAGGTGTGCGGACAAAGCGGTCAATATCTGGTACGGTTGGTCTGGGATGTTACAGATGGTATCAGAGCCACTCATGTGCCGTTCGGGATGGTGGGGCAAACCTCATCGAGGACGATGAGTCCCTAAGGGGGGGTGTGTGTAACACCTTAGGCATATCCCACATCGGCCGTGGACAGGAGAGATGCTGGGTATATTAGTAAACCTTGGTCTTACCAGACACAACGCGTTTTGGGGCCACAAGCATGCGGGTTCCTTGGGAACTTTGTGGTTAAGCGTGCTTGGGTGGGAGTAGTACCAGGATGGGTGACCTCCTGGGAAGTCCTTGCGAAGTCCTTGCCAGGTCGCCAAGAACAAAGCCGTGAGTCAGTGGGGCAAAGCGGACAATATTGTGTCGTGGTAAGGGGGTGTTACAAATGGTATCAGAGCCACTCCTGTGCCGTTCGGGATGGTGGGGCAAACCTCATCGAGGACGATGAGTCCCTAAGGGGGGGTGTGTGTGTAACACCTTAGGCATATCCCACATCGGCCGTGGACAGGAGAGATGCTGGATATATTAGTAAACCTTGGCCTTACCAGACACAACGCGTTTTGGGGCCACAAGCATGCGGGTTCCTTGGGAACTCTGTGGTTAAGCGTGCTTGGGTGGGAGTAGTACCAGGATGGGTGACCTCCTGGGAAGTCCTTGCGAAGTCCTTGCCAGGTCGCCAAGAACAAAGCCGTGAGCCAGTGGGGCAAAGCGGACAATATTGTGTCGTGGTAAGGGGGGTGTTACAAAGTTGTAAAGCCCGTATTCCGGTATGTAATTTCTTTTATTAATTCTTTTCTTTTTGAGTTTGATTTATTGTGGATTCCGTTAACGGGGTTAGTCGAGTTGGGTCGAATTGTTAAAAATGTCAAAAATGTTGGTTAGTTTGCTTGAAGGTTGTAGTTGAGGGGCTAAAGTTGTAAAAGAGCCAAACTTGTGTGTGTGGATTCGGCCCATGCAAGGAAAGGGCCGACACCCTTTTTTTCCTATTCCCGTTTTCCTTTTCCTTGTGAAGCAAACCAAACAAATCCCAAAAACCCTTCAAACCCTTCTCGTTTTCTTGATGTTGTGCGGCCGGAAGAGAGAAACGAAGAGAGAGAGAGAGAGAGAAGAACCGGGAGTAAGAAGAGAGAGGAAGCCGCCAGAGTTGCTGCTGCTGTTCGCCGGAGTGCCGCTGCTGTTCGCCGGAGTTTTCAAGAGGGGGAGTATCGAGTGCTGTCGCGTGGCATCGTCGCAAGGTAACTCTCCGCCCTTCTCCTTTACTTTTCGTTTGTCCGGCGAGACAACCACCGCCGCACGCCGCCGCTACGGTGGCTGTGGGTGGACGATGGTGGCAGTGGGTGACACTCGTGGCGGAACCCTAAACACACCTGGCCTAAACTCTAAATCATCGTAGCGTAAATCCCAAACCGTTTAGTATCGTAAATCGTTTATAGAATCGTCATTTCATGTGAAAACGTGTTCTGCCACTGTTTTGCGTCGGTCATAACTTTTCCGTCGTAACTCGGATTGAGCCGAAACTGGTGCCCACGGTTCACGTTCTGGGTCGGGTACGTTTTTCGTGTTTTAGCGAAAATCTGGTTCGGCCTCTAGCTAGGTGAAAAAGGGGTCGTTTTGACAGCAGTCGGTCAATTTTTATGTGATTTCCAGCGTGCTGTCCAGTTTTTCTTTCGTGCATAACTTTTTACTCGTAACTCGTTTTAATGTGAAATTGGTGCCCAAAATTCCCAAATCGAGTTGGGAAGGTTTTTCGTGTTCTGCCAAAAGTCCGATTAAGCCCGTAGCTAGGCCGTATTGGACTGTTTGTGCAGGCTGGACCGAAAACTGTCAGCTTTGGTAGTCGTTCGTATTTAATTCATAATAAATTGTAGAAAAATCGTTAGGAGGCGTATAATATGTCCTTGAAACCCTATCTCAGAGTACTTTCTAATCATGAAATAATATTGGGAATTTTCTGGGTTTAAAGGGGTCGAAACAGGTCCCGAACAGACCTGTTTGGCGAGAGCGGAAAATGGTTTTAGTGACGGTTTGAGCGTGTGTCGTGTCATAGGGTCCGGGTCTCGTATTGACACGTTTTAACATGCATTTAGGTGCTGGGAAGTGACCGTATTTGTGAAGCTTGAATTGTTTTATTAAGCTGGGCGCGCATTCGAGGTGAGTTCTCTCACTGTGTAGTTAGGGGTTGTATGCATGTCATAGTAGTTTGTATGTACTACTGTCTTTGTGGTGTGTAATATTTGATTGGTTTGAATGCTTAGTATAAATGTGTTACATTACAATTCGGTGGGACCGAGGATGTGGAAAGAAACGTTGTGGGAACTCGGTGTGACGAGTGTGTTACATTACAATTCGGTGGGACCGAGGGCTCGGTGGGACCGAGGTGTTGGATACATAATTACTTGTAGATGTTTACTCGTTTTATGTAACTGTGATGTTGTTGCTTATGTGCGGATAGGGGTGATGTGTATATAATTCCTATCTGCGCATGTGTTGGAATTCACTAAGCTTCGTGCTTACCCTTTCCCAATAAACTGTGGTTTCAGGTCCGAGCGGCTCCAAGGCATGACAAGTACACACGGGCGCGCGAGGTGAGCTGGTTGTTTTATGGTTTTAATAATTAAACGTTTATTCCGCTGGTTTTTATTATAAAGATATTAATTATGAGTTTGCAAACGAAACGTTGGGATCATTTAATGAGTTGTTATAAATGAATTGTTTATTTAAAAAATTTAAATTTGCTTGTAATTTTTGGGACGTTACATTTTAGTAAATTTAAGCAAATTTAAATTTTTAAATAAACATTTCATTTATAACAACTCATTAAATGATCCCAACGTTTCGTTTGCAAACTCATAATTAATATCTTTATAATAAAAAAAAAACCAGCGGAATAAACGTTTAATTATTAAAAACCATAAAGCAATCAGCTCTCCTCGCGCGCCAGTGTGTACTCGTCACGCCTTGGAGCCGTCCGTACCTGAAACCACAGTTTATTGGGAAAGGGTAAGCACGAAGCTTAGTGAATTCAAACACCATAAATAACACGGTTATTTCCACACCACCATAAACAGATAATTGCACATAAACAGCATACAAGTCTACGAACAAATCATAGACGTGCATACTCACACCAACCCACCTAATAGGCAAACGTCGGTCCCACCGACCACACGACAACCGTGCAAACGCAACCCGGCACCCCCGGGTTCATACGCCGCCCGCGTATACAACCTTTGGCCCCACCAAGTCACTACGCCACCCGCGTATAAAATCTCCGGCCCCGCCGGATCCTCGGTCCCACCGAGTTAACGTAACAACATAGTATCAACTAGACACCCCACTATCTGGTTCCACAACACAACCACATAAAGTTACCACACACGTACTATAGCAATGATAAAACAACCGTTATTACATCCGACTAGACACCCCACGATTTAACCCCACACCACAAGCAAATAGAACTACCACACATACACACAACGTAATGTAAAAATAACCGACATTAGTTATAGTGAGAGAACTCACCTCGAATGCGCGCCTAGCTCAACAATACAATTTCAAGCTTCCCAATTACGGTCACTTCCCAGCACCTAAACGCATGTTAAAACGTGTCAATACGAGACCCGGATCCTACGACACGACACACGCTTAAACCGTCACTAAAACTATTTTCCGCTCTCGCCAAACAGGTCTGTTCGGGACCTGTTTCGACCCCTTTAAACCCAGAAAATTCCCAATATTATTTCATGATTAAAAAGTACTCTGAGATAGGGTTTCAAGGACATATTATACGTCTCCTAACGATTTTTCTACAATTTATTAGGAATTAATTACGAACGACTACCAAAGCTGCCAGTTTTCGGTCCAGCCTGCACAAACAGCCCAATACAGCCTAGCTACGAGCTTAATCAGACTTCGGCAAAACACGAAAAACCTTCCCAACTCGATTTGGGAACTTTGGGCACCAATTTCACCTCAAAGCGAGTTACGAGCAGAAAGTTATGGTCTACACAAAACAGTGGCAGATTCCAGAATTTTACACATAAAATGACGAATCACCGAACTTGCGACCACTTTTTCGCCCAGCTAGAGACCGAACCAGTTTTCCGCAAAAACACAGAAAACGTGCCCGACCCCGAACTTGAACCGTGGGCGCCAGTTTCGGCTCAAACGGAGTTACGACGGAAAAGTTATGGTCAAACGAAAACTGGACAGCACACTTAGAATTTGCATAAAAATATAACTTTATAAAACGGTTCGCGTTTGGCTTAACGGTTTGGGATTTACGCTACGAGTGTCACCACTGCCACCGCCCTCCACCCACAGCCACCGCAGCGACGGCGTGCGGCGGTGGTGGTCTCGCCGGAAAACGAAAAGGAAAAAGGAAAAGAAACGAGACGAACGAGAGAGCTACTTACCTTACGACGACGTCTCACCACCACAACCAAACCTCTCTCTCTCGATTCCTCCGACGACAGCAGGTGGTGGCGATCTCCGGCGACAGCAGCAGCGGCGGCGAAGGGTGGCTGCCGCTGCGTTCTTTCTTCCTCTTCTCTCTTCTTTCTCGCGTTCCTCTCTCACTTCGATTCTCTCTCTCTCGGCCGCACAACACAAGGAAAAGAGAAAAGGCTCTTAGGGTTTAGGTGATTGGTTTGGTTTGCTTGATTCACAAGGAAAAAGGAAACGAGAGATAGGAAATCAGTCATGGGCCGAGACCCATGCAAAGAGTTCCAAGAATTGCACAAATAGCCCCTCAACTACACCTTATCTCACAATCTACATCCAAATGACACATGCGCTAACATTTTGGTCCTTTTCGACACCAAACCAATAACCAAAAACAAATAAAGGTGGACATTTTAAATAAATAAAATTAATTAATAAACGTACCGGAACACGGGCTTTACAACTCTCCCCCGCTTGAATTAGACTTCGTCCTCGAAGTCTATGCCCGTGAATAGCTCTAGATAATTCTCCCGCATCTCAGCCTCGGGTTCCCAAGTCCACTTGGAACCCCTTTGGTGTGTCGAGACGGTTTAGGATGGTAAACTATTCTCGTTTATTTTCTTCATTTCGTTTCGTTGTCGTCTCGCCGCCGCCGCCGCCGACCACTACTGCCGGAGGTGGCAGTGGGTGGTGCGAGGGTGAGTCCAGCCCCTAGCAACCTAAACCCCAGCCTAAGTGCCTGTTTAGCTAAACCGTAAACCCGAATCGCATAAACTTTTAAATCGTTGCAAAATCGTCATTTTATGTGAAAACGTCGTTTCTGCCACTGTTTTATTTCGTTCATAACTTTTCCGTCGTAGCTCGGATTGAGGCGAAACCGGTGTCCACGGTTCACATTCTGTGCCGGGCACACTTTTCGTGTTTTAGTGGAAGTCCGGTTCGGCCTCTAGCTAGGCTTAAAATGGCTGTTTTCACAGCAGGTCTGAACATGACAGTTTCGCGTCCCGTTTTTAGAAAATTCATATTAAATTGTAGGAAAATCGTTAGAGCGCGTACGATATGTCCCTGGAACCCTAAGACATAGAACTAACTTATTATGGAATAATAATTCTGGGTCGATGAGTTTAAGAGGGGCTAAACAGGTCCCGAACAGACCTGTAAATCTTAGAGTAAAAGCTGGATTTTTCGTGTGTAAGCTTATAGTTGTGACTTTGGGCTAGGACTTCGTTGTGACGTTTGATATCACTTATCTAGGTGGAAAAAGGTGAGTTGGTGTTGGCCGACTCGTTTTGCTGTTGAGGACATCTACTTTGCGTTGAGGTGAGTTCTCTCACTGTGTAGATAGGAATTGTATGCATGTTATGGTAGTTTGTATGTACTACTGTACTTGTGGTGTGAACTAGTTGTTTGTGGTGCGTAATATTTGCTTAGGTTAAATGCTTAGTATAAATGTGTGTTATATTACAACTCGGTGGGACCGAGGAAGTGGATAGAAACGTTGTGGGAACTCGGTGGGACGAGTGTGTTACATTACAACTCGGTGGGACCGAGGACTCGGTGGGACCGAGGAAGTGGATAGAAACATTGTGGGAACTCGGTGGGACGAGTGTGTTACATTACAACTCGGTGGGACCGAGGACTCGGTGGGACCGAGGAAGTGGATAGAAACGTTGTGGGAACTCGGTGGGACGAGTGTGTTACATTACAACTCGGTGGGACCGAGGACTCGGTGGGACCGAGGAAGTTGATAGAAACGTTGTGGGAACTCGGTGGGACGAGTGTTACATTACAACTCGGTGGGACCGAGGAAGTGGATGGAAATGTTGTGTGAACTCGGTGGGACCGGGAACTCGGTGGGACCGAGGAGTTGGGTGCATAATTACTTGTATGTGTTTACTTGCATTATGTAACTGTGGTGTTCTTGCTCATGTGCGGATAGGAGTGATGTGAATATAATTGCTATCTGCGCATGTGATGGAATTCACTAAGCTTTGTGCTTACCCTTTTCCTATAAATGTGGTTTCAGGTGCTAGCTGCTCCAAGGCGTGACGGGTACACACTGATGCGCGTGAAGAGTTTGATATTATGAGAATTAGACTGATCATTTAAACGATTTAATTCCGCTGTTTATTATTAACGAAAATATTTATTATTAAGTTTGCAAACGAAACGGTTTTGGATATTTAATGAGGTTTCATTTTATTAAAATGCTTATTTTAAAAGTTAAAATTTATTGTAATTTTTGGGACGTTACAACTTGG
This sequence comes from Saussurea involucrata, assembly GCA_033807775.1. Taxonomy (NCBI): domain Eukaryota; kingdom Viridiplantae; phylum Streptophyta; class Magnoliopsida; order Asterales; family Asteraceae; genus Saussurea; species Saussurea involucrata. The sequence continues at coordinate 78,654,684 of CM066318.1, read as the reverse complement.
TATCAGAGCACAGCTTGAGTGAATCAAACGCATCTCGGTGTGTTTGATCTCAAGTTGCGGCTATGAAATTCTTCTCTTAAAAATTTTTGGAAAAATAAAAGAAAGGAGAACCCGTTTGAGAAACGGTGATCGAGGGCGCAGTGTGTACAGTCAGCCGAAGCCAAAGGGAAAGGTACAGTACTTAGTGTATTTATCGCTTTCTAGATCATATGGTATGCATGCTAGATTGCCTATGTGGTTTACACTGTACTGTATGATGATTGCTTGCTAGTGGGAATTAATGCTATTTATAATAGGTTGTTAAGTGAAGGCCCTATAGGTTGTATGCAGTAAGAATCATATAGCCTTAGAATATTTGATTTAGTTCTATTGTGCAACTCTTGTTTGAGTCCAACCGTTCTAGGATAGAATCTTGTATTCGAATGTCTATTTGATTCACGCTGCATGCGACTGGGTATTCGCGAGGCAACTCGTTATGGCTAACAGGGATTCCGTTGTAGCAAGGGTAGTGGGATGAGATGAAATTCCTAGTGAGCTGGGAAGAGTGTTTACATGTGAGTATGTATGCTAGATTGCTTTCTAGAACCTAGGAGTATGTATGCTAGATTGCTTGGTGCTTATTACACTGTACTGCATGTTTGTTGCTTGCTAATAAGAGTTTATGCTAGCCTTGATAGGTTGTTAAGTGAATGCACTATAGGTTGTATGCGGTAGGAACCAAATAGCCTTAGAATGTCGGATTTAGTTCTATTGCGCAGCTCTTGTTTGAGTCCAACCGTTGTAGGATAGAATCTTATATTTGAATGTCTATCTGGTTTTACACTGTGTGCGACTATGCATTCGCGAGGCGACTCGTCATGACTAGTGGGGATTTCGTCATAGCAAGTGTAGTGGAGTTGGGTGGAATTCCTAGGGAGCTAGGAAGAGTGTGTACATATGCCGGTGCAGCATATGTGTATAGTTTTCGGCAAGGAACTACTTGGGCACTTCGAGACGGGACTCGAAACGAGTGAGGATAGGTGTGGAAGGTAGTAGTAGAGCTCCTACTATCTGAAGCACAGGATCCGTGCTCGAGTCGGGGAAAGTCACGAGGAATCCAAGGAGTTAAGCGTGAGCGTTGTTAGTGTGAGTTATTATGTGCTAATAACTCGTTGTAATATCTACCCAGAATAGCCATCACAAGGAGGAACAACAATAGTGAACCTACTAGTACAGGTGTGTACATGATTTGCTTGAGGAGATGATCGTTGGGGTAGTGATGAAGGTTCTAAACTAGTAGTCGTTGGAATAGAAGGACGATTCTAGTATTAATCCCTTGGAGTGACGATAAGGATGATGTTTGTTTTAAGTAGACCATTTCGGGCCAAGATGGATGATTGTGCTAGAATCATAGGCTTATAGAGCCGACCTTGAATTGAGGAAAAACCGTAAGGATTATCTGACGTAATTTCCCAACTTGCCTAAGAGGTTTAAATGTCCGGATGACGTTTGTGGATCGGAGAGTTTTGGAGGGGTATGAGTCGAGACGTGGAATGCCGACTGGGTCATGCACAAAGTTTGATTTTGAAATAAAATTGCATTATCTAATTCTTGTGTTTCCAATCCTTATGTGGATTGTGTTTTAGAATTTTGAGAAATGTTTAGAACACACACAAGATTTCGAATTATGGTCTTGAAAGTAGATGAAACCGTTTTATCACGGGAGTTGCAAACTTTGTTAGAATTTGTCTCATTTCGTTATTTTCCAACGGTTCTTTCGGGTAAGATGATATCCGTGTTTTGTGGTGTTTAAAATGTTGGGCAAGTGACTACGGCTTGTAACTTTAACATTGGAACTCCTCCACATATGTTAGAGTTGAGACGGAAGGTTACATTCCACGATGTCTGTATAAAACTATTTGAGTGATTTGGGTAAAATAAGTTTTGTTTTACGGCATGTTGAGTCGTGTGGGTTTAATTTCACGAGGTGCATATCTAATTGTTTATGTGACCATTTGGAGAAATCTTGGAAATCAATTAAAGAAACCTCACCTTTTGAGATTTTATGAGGTTTTAGTCGATATTTGCAAAGGATGGAAACGGATTGGTTTCTATCTTTAAGTTTGAAACTTACACGAGACAGTTGTGTTTTAACAAAAATATATTTGTAAACCGTTTCGTCGTTTGTATGACTAACTGACGCGCGTAAAAATTTGTTGGTGAACCCTGTGCCACGACATTTTATGGTTTAAAAAGAGAAATTTTGGGGTCAAACGTCGTGGAACTGATTTTGAAATTTTGTGCACACTTTTGTCGCACCCTGTGTAAGGTCGAGTGGTTATTTTAAGTACAGGTTATGAGCCAATCCATACTAGAACCGTGACGGTTCATTTTTTTTAAAGAAATTATTTACTTCGTTTTGCGTTTTGTGAGTAAACTGAGCTGCAATGGAGTGATTTTCAACGTGATTTTCATATGTGGGACTAGCGTGTCCATTTTTGCGTAACTACCGACCTGGTAATAGTGGTTTCATTGCATACGATCTTTTTGAGATGAAAAATCTTGACGTTGAAAATATTTTGTAAATGATTTTGTAAACCATTTGGGGAAATGCACTTTTAAGCGTTATGTGTCATTTTGAGAATTTTTAGGGTTTGAGTCCTTTTGGAAAACTCTTTTGTTTAACCCGTGTTGAGTTTGGGACTAATGTTGATTTTAGAGTATTGCTTGCTTAAACTTTATTTAAACGCGTTTTTGACCGACTTATGGGTCTAGCAAGCGTGGAGCATTTTGCTCGGTTTTGACTTTGAGATAGTCATGGGTCAATTGCACGGTTTTAATGGCTCGATGTGGAGTCTTGTTGATGGGTTGTTTTTGTTGCACAGTTTTGCATTTATTGCACGTTGAGTATTTCCATGTTTGGGTGAGTGAGTCATTCCGGGATAGGCATGTTGTGGGTAGACTCTTTTGCATTGGATCCTTGGACACGTTAGTCAGTCGTTGGTAATGGTCGGTTGGGTATCTCGGGGTGGGACCCCGTTATTCATGTTTTATGACTTTGACTTTCCAGTAGGCACTAGGGGGATATAGTCTTGGGCACTTACCTGGGAGGTTTGTGTAGCGATCCACGCCTTCGGGGTTATACCTGGGAGGTAGTTCCGATGTGTCGGGCCTTGAGGCATTACCTGGGAGGTAGACGTTAAGGTGTAACTAGGCTTCGTAGAGCGAGTGTGGATGATAAGTAGACGGTGGAAGGTTGGGTATTCCACGCGTGTTGGTACTGTAGGCCGAAAAGTATCGGTTAAGGGATTGATGCCCTTTGTAATTAAGAGCATAAATGCGCAGTAACCTTTTGAGGTAAGTAGTATATTTAGGTGTCGACTTTTGGGCTTGAGGCCAAACACCTTTAGTGTAATCGGAGATTTGTAGCCGATTTTAAGGTAATTATGGTGATGGTAGTAGTAACCCTGAGATGCTTAATTGTGATGAATGGTTAGGGTGGAATGACCTTCGTGGGTGATTGTAAATTTACTGGTTTGATAATTCGTGTGAAATAAATTTTGGGAGTCTAGTAGAACTCGGGGAAGTTAATCGACAGTTAATGATAGGAATGATCGAATTCGAGTATCCTGTAGGGTATATTGGGGAGCAACTTTAGAATGGCTAGAGCTTGAAATTTGAATCGAGATGTATGGAACATCTAAGGTTGGGAGGCAATCGAAGTCGTTTAACTAGGAATGATTCCAGTTGTTGGAGTGTTCTTCCGATCATAATTTCGGTGTTCTTGAAGGAGTTTTGTTGGTAAGAAAAGTATTCGAGAAATCTTTGGTCGGTGTGAGAAATTTAGATTTTAGTTGAGGAAAGTCCAGTGGCAGCACCGAAGGGGTTCGAGTGGACGTGGGAACCCGAAATGGAGATGCGCGAGAACTATCTCGAGTTATTTGTCGGTCGAGACTTCGAGGACGAAGTCTAATCCAAGTGGGGGAGAGTTGTAAAACTCGTGTTCCGGTGTGTTCTACTTTTATAAAAATTAATTTGTGTTTTCGTTTAACATTGTTGGTTAACGGGTTTAGCGAGGCTGACCGAAAATGTAAAAGTTTGGATGTTTGGGGTATAACGTAAAACTTGAAATTTCAGGGACCATGGTTGTAAATTTTTGGAAAATGGTTGCATGGGGTTCGGCCCATAAGGGGACCGACCCCTTCCCCCTTTTTGTCCCTCTCGTCACTTGAGTCCCAAGCCAAGCAAAACAAGAAGAAAAAAAATAAATAAGGAAAAAACCCTTCCCCCTTTTTTTGTCCCTCTCGTTTCCTTTCACGCCAGCAGCACAACCCAAAACCCTACACCCTCCCCCCTTGCTGCCGCAGTACCACCACCAGCAACCACCAGCCGGCGTGCCGCTGGTTTTGCTAGCGAGAGAGAGAGAACGGCGAGAGAGAAAGAAGAAAAGCCGGTGATCGGACCTTCGTACGGTTGCTGCCGGGTTCGTCGCAAGGTAACCCCCCTTTCTTTTGTTTCTTTTCGTTACCGCCGTAAGAACTACCATCACCGCCGCCACGCGCGGCCACGACGGCGGTCGGCTGTTGCCTCCGGAATACCACCAGCCGGTGGTTGTGTGGGTGTGTACGCGGCCGTGAGACCGTGGGCATGTATGGGTGTGTGGGTGTGTCGAGACGGTTTAGGATGGTAAACTATTCTCGTTTATTTTCTTCATTTCGTTTCGTTGTCGTCTCGCCGCCGCCGCCGCCGCCGCCGACCACTACTGCCGGAGGTGGCAGTGGGTGGTGCGAGGGTGAGTCCAGCCCCTAGCAACCTAAACCCCAGCCTAAGTGTCTGTTTAGCTAAACCGTAAACCCGAATCGCATAAACTTTTAAATCGTTGCAAAATCGTCATTTTATGTGAAAACGTCGTTTCTGCCACTGTTTTATTTCGTTCATAACTTTTCCGTCGTAGCTCGGATTGAGGCGAAACCGGTGCCCACGGTTCACATTCTGTGCCGGGCACACTTTTCGTGTTTTAGTGGAAGTCCGGTTCGGCCTCTAGCTAGGCTTAAAATGGCTGTTTTCACAGCAGGTCTGAACATGACAGTTTCGCGTCCCGTTTTTAGAAAATTCATATTAAATTGTAGGAAAATCGTTAGAGCGCGTACGATATGTCCCTAGAACCCTAAGACACAGAACTAACTGATTATGGAATAATAATTCTGGGTCGATGAGTTTAAGAGGGGCTAAACAGGTCCCGAACAGACCTGTAAATCTTAGAGTAAAAGCTGGATTTTTCGTGTGTAAGCTTATAGTTGTGACTTTGGGCTAGGACTTCGTTGTGACGTTTGATATCACTTATCTAGGTGGAAAAAGGTGAGTTGGTGTTGGCCGACTCGTTTTGCTGTTGAGGACATCTACTTTGCGTTGAGGTGAGTTCTCTCACTGTGTAGATAGGAATTGTATGCATGTTATGGTAGTTTGTATGTACTAATGTACTTGTGGTGTGAACTAGTTGTTTGTGGTGCGTAATATTTGCTTGGGTTAAATGCTTAGTATAAATGTGTGTTATATTACAACTCGGTGGGACCGAGGAAGTGGATAGAAACGTTGTGGGAACTCGGTGGGACGAGTGTGTTACATTACAACTCGGTGGGACCGAGGACTCGGTGGGACCGAGGAAGTGGATAGAAACGTTGTGGGAACTCGGTGGGACGAGTGTGTTACATTACAACTCGGTGGGACCGAGGACTCGGTGGGACCGAGGAAGTTGATAGAAACGTTGTGGGAACTCGGTGGGACGAGTGTTACATTACAACTCGGTGGGACCGAGGACTCGGTGGGACCGAGGAAGTGGATGGAAATGTTGTGTGAACTCTGTGGGACCGGGAACTCGGTGGGACCGAGGAGTTGGGTGCATAATTACTTGTATGTGTTTACTTGCATTATGTAACTGTGGTGTTCTTGCTTATGTGCGGATAGGAGTGATGTGAATATAATTGCTATCTGCGCATGTGATGGAATTCACTAAGCTTTGTGCTTACCCTTTTCCTATAAATGTGGTTTCAGGTGCTAGCTGCTCCAAGCCGTGACGGGTACACACTGAAATGCACGACACACGCTTAACTCGGAATGTGTATCCATATCTGGTACGGTTGGTCTGAAATGCACGACACCCCGCTTACCACGACACAATATTGTCCGCTTTGCCCCACTGGCTCACGGCTTTGTTCTTGGCGACCTGGCAAGGACTTCCCAGGAGGTCACCCATCCAGGTACTACTCCCATCCAAGCACGCTTAACCACAGAGTTCCCAAGGAACCCGCATGCTTGTGGCCCCAAAACGCGTTGTGTCTGGTAAGGCCAAGGTTTACTAATATACCCAGCATCTCTCCTGTCCACGACCGATGTGGGATATGCCTAAGGTGTTACACACACCCCCCCTCAGGGACTCATCGTCCTCGATGAGGTTTGCCCCACATCTCGAATGGCACAGGAGTGGCTCTGATACCATTTGTAACGTCCCAAAAATTACAAGGAATTTAAAATTTTTAAAAGTAATACATTTCATTATAATCAAACCAAAAGTTAACAAATCCCATTACAATAAGAATAAACGTCGTTATTTAAAACCGTCAACAAAGTTTAAGCAGCGGAAAGTTATATAATTAAATCCCCATTTACTAAAAATCAATTTAAACAATCTTCGCCTTGCGCCCGTGTGTACCGTCATGCCCGACTGCTACTCGCACCTGAAATCATAAGATATTGGGAAGGGGTAAGCACGAAGCTTAGTGAATTCCATCACATGCGCAGATAGGAATTATATACACATCACCCCTATCCGCACATAAGCAACAACACCACAGTTACATAAAACGAGTAAACATCTACAAGTAATTATGTATCCAACACCTCGGTCCCACCGAGTTGTAATGTAACACACTCGTCACACCGAGTTCCCACAACGTTTCTTTCCACTTCCTCGGTCCCACCGAGCTCTCGGTCCCACCGAGTTGTAATGTAACACACTCGTCACACCGAGTTCCCACAGCGTTTCTTTCCACTTCCTCGGTCCCACCGAGCCCTCGGTCCCACCGAGTTGTAATGTAACACATTTATACTAAGCATTTAAACCAATCAAATATTACACACCACAAACAACTAGTTCACACCACAAAGACAGTAGTACATACAAACTACTATGACATGCATACAACCCCTAACTACACAGTGAGAGAACTCACCTTAAAGCAACGCGAGTATCCGCAACCGCAATCACAAGCCGGCCAACTTCACTCACCTTCTCCCACCTAATTACGTGTTAACAAATGTCAAAGTGACGCCCCAACCCAAAACCACGACTACTAAATTATAACATACACATTCCAGCTTTTACTCTAAAAACACAGGTCTGTTCGGGACCTGTTTAACCCCTTGTAAACTGATAAATCCAGAAATATTAATCCATAATCACAAAGTCCCATGTCTTAGGGTTCCAGGGACATATCGCACGCGCTCTAACGATTTTTCTACAATTTTTTATGGATTTTACAAAACCGGTTAACTGCACAGCGAAAAACAGCACCTTTCATTACAAAACAGCGGTTTGACACTAGCTACGGTCCGAACTGGTTTTTCCGCAAAACATAAGAAACTTACTAGACTCATAAAGGGAACTTTTGGCACTGGTTTCATCTCAATCCGACATTCCTAGAAGAAGTTATACTCGATACAAAAACAGGGACAGAAACTGCAGTTTCACATAAAATGACAAATAATGCTTAGTAACCCATTAAGCCATAGCTTAACCCAAACAGACCCGAATGAACCTTTGAGTATGCAAAAAAATAGGGTATTCTAAGTGCAAGTAAAAACAACCCCCAAACATACAATCAACAACCACAATGAGACCCCAAAATTTTAGCGTGGAAAACCCCTCAAAATCGAGAGTAAAAACCACGGGACTACTAGAGCCGCTTCAAATCCACTACCACCAATATTAGAGCAATACAAAGTCTTCTCTAGATTATACTAGAGGCATACAAAACCATCATACACTTGGAAATAAGCACATCAAGATGTATGGAACCAAAATAGAGCAAGAATGGAGAAAAATCACCACAAAGTTACTGCTGTGCAGAACCCCACGAAACCATGACCTCCGGACCTCAAAACCACGATCCCACCGTCCAGAATGTTGATGAAGATGTCGTGAAGCTGCTCACCAAAAATCACGACGATCCAACCGTTCAATCTCCGGGAAACAGAAGTTTTCTGCAGCTAGGTTTTCAAAATACGAAAATATTGAGCTCCATCCCTTTTTTCTTGTTACTCACGAACACCACACCAAAAAAATGATACAAGGGTTTGGTTTGGGTTGCATGGGCCAAAACTCTCACTTTTTGGCCCCTTAACAATTTTGGTCCCTCACTACATCCTTCTCGCAAACTAACCACGTCTTGACATATTTAACTATTAGGTTCAATTCGTCTAACCCCGCTAACGGAAACCATGATAAATAAAACTTTTAAAAAAAGAATTAAAACAAAGAAATTACATACCGGGATACGGGCTTTACAACTCTCCCCCACTTGGATTAGACTTCGTCCTCGAAGTCTACGTCCGCAAACAGCTCTGGATAGCTTTACCACATCTCAACCTCGGGTTCCCAAGTCCACTCGGAGCCCTTTCTGTGTTGCCACTGGACTTTCCTCAACTAGAATCTAAATTTATCACCCCGTCTAGAATTTCTCGAATACTTTTCTTACTAACAAAACTCCTTCACGGACATTGGAAATATGATCGTAAGAACACTCCAACAACTGAATTCATTCCTAGTCAAACGACTTCGGTTGCCTCCCAACCTTAGATGTTCCATACATCCCGATTCAACTTGCAAGCTCTAACCATCCTAAAGGTGCTCACCAACATACCCTACAGGATACTCGAATCCGATAATTCCTACCATTACTGCCGATTAACTTCCACGAGTTCTAATAGACTCCCAAAATTATTTCACACAGATCATCAAACCAGTAAACTTATAATCACCCACGCGGGTCATTCCACCATAACCATTCATCACAAATAAACATCTCAGGGTTACTACTACCATCATCATAATTATTTTCAAATCGGCTACAAATCTCCGATTACACTAAAGGTGTTTGGCCTCAAGCCCAAAAGTCGACACCTAAATATACTACTTACTTCAAAACGGTTATTGCGCATTTATTCTCTTAATTACAAAGGGCATCCTTCCCTTAACCGACACTATTCGGCCTACCATATTAACACGTGTGGAATACCCAATCCTCCACCGTCTACTTATCCGACACGCTCGCTCTAGGAAGCCTAGTTACACTGTATCAAAATACTCCTTAACGCCTACCTCCCAGGTACGTCTCAAGGCCCGGCGCATCGGAACTACCTCCCAGGTAAGTGCTCAAGACTATATCTTCCTAGTGCCTACTAGAAAGTCAAGGTCATAACACAAGAATACCGGGGTCCCACCCCGAGATACCCAACCGACCATTACCAACGACTGACTGTCATGACCAAGGATCCAAAGCAAACAGTCTACCAACAACATGCCTATCCCGGAATGACTCACTCACCCAAACATGTAAATACTCAACGTGCAATAAATGCAAAACTGTGCAACAAAAACAATCCAACAACAAGACTCCCCATCGAGCCATTAGAACCGTGCAATTGACCCCTGACTATCTCAAAGTCAAAACCGAGCAAAATCCTTCACGCTTGCTAGACCCATAGTCGGTCAAAACGCGTTTAAATAAAGTTTAAGCAAGCAATACTCTAAAATCAACATTAGTCCCAAACTCAACACGGGTTAAACAAAAGAGTTTTCCAAAAGGACTCACACCCTTAAAATTCTCAAAATGACACATAACACTTAAAAGCGCATTGCCCAAATGGTTTACAATATATTTCCAACGTCAAGATTTTTTTTTATTTTTTTTTAATTTTTTATTTTTTATTTTCATTTCAAAAAGACCGTAAGCAATAAAACTACTATTACCAGGTCGGTAGTTACGCAAAAATGGACACGCTTGTCCCACATATGAAAATCATGTTGAAAACTATTTCATTGCAGCTTAGTTTACTCACAGAACGTAAAGCGAAATAAATAATTTCTTTGAAAATGAACCGTCACGGTTCTAGCATGAATTGACTCATGACATGTATTTAAAGTAACCGCTCGACCTTACACCGGGTGCGACAAAAGTGTGCACATAATTTCAAAATCAGTTCCACGACATTTGACCCCAAAATTTCTCTTTTTCAACATTCAATGTCGTGGCACAGGGTTCACCAACAAATCTTGCGCGCGCTGGCTAGTCATACAAAACGATGAAACGGTTTACAAATATATTTTTGTTAAAACACAACTGTCTCGTGTAAGTTTCAAACTTAAAGATAAAAACCAATCCGTTTCCATCATTTGAAAATATCGACTAAAACCTCATTAAATCTCAAAAGGTGGGGTTCTTTAAATTGATTTCCAAGATTTCTCCAAATGGTCACATAAACAAATAAGATATGCACCTCGTGAAATTAAACCCACACGACTCAACATGCCGTAAAACAAAACTTATTTAACGAAATCACTCAAATAGCTTTATACACACATCGTGGAATGTAACTCTCCGTCTCAACTCTAACATATGTGGAGGAGTTCCAATGTTAAAGTCACAAGCCGTAGTCACTTGCCCAACATTTTAAACACCACAAAACACGGATATCATCTTACCCGAAAGAACCGTTGGAAAAATAACGAAATGAGACAAATTCTAACAAAGTTTGCACTCCCGTGATAAAACGATTTCATACACTTTCCAAAACCATATTTCAAAATCTTGTGTGTGTGCTGAACATTTCCCAAAATTCCAAAACACCATCCATAAAATGATTTGAAACACGAGAATTTGTTAATGCAATCTATTTCAAAGTCAAACTTTGTGAATGACTTAGTCGGCATTCTACGCCTCGACTCCTACTCCTCCAAATCTCTCCGGTCCACTAACGTCATCCGGACATTTAAACCTCTTAGGCAAGTTAAGAAATTACGTCAAATAATCCCTACGATTTTTCCTCAAATCAAAGTCGGCTCTATAAGCCTATGATTCTAGCACAATCGTCCATCTTGGCCCGAAACAAACATCATCCTTATCGTCACTCCAAGTGATCAATACTAGAATCGTCCTTTTATTCCAACAACTACTAATTTTATAACCTTCGACACTACCCCAGCGATCATCCCATCAAAGCAAAACAAGTACACACCTGTACTAGTAGGTTTACTATAGTCGTTCCTCCTTGCGATGGCTATTCCGGGTAGATATTACAACGAGTTATTAGCGCATAATAACTCACACTAACAACGCTCACGCTCAACTCCTTGGATTCCTCGTGACTTTCCCCGACTCGAGCATTGATCCTGTGTTTCCAATAGTAGGAGCTCTACTACTACCTTCCACACCTATCATCACTCGTTCTGAGTTCCATCCGATGGGTCCAACTAGTTTCTCGCCGATAACTACACACATTTGCCCGCACTGGCATATGTACACACTCTTCCTAGCTCCCTAGGAATTCCACCCAACTCCACTACCCTTGCTATGACGAAATCCCCACTAGTCATGACAAGTCGCCTCGCGAATGCACAGTCGTACACAGTGTAAAACCAGATAGACATTCGAATATAAGATTCTATCCTACAACGGTTGGACTCAAACAAGAGCTGCACAATAGAACTAAATCCGACATTCTAAGGCTATTTGGTTCCTACCGCATACAACCTATAGTGCATTCACTTAACAACTTATCAAGGCTAGCATGAACTCCTATTAGCAAACAACAAACATGCAGTACAGTGTAATAAGCACCAAACAATCTAGCACACATACTCCTATGTTCTAGAAAGCAATCTAGCATACATACTCATATGTAAACACTCTTCCCAGCTCACTAGGAATTTCATCTCATCCCACTACCCTTGCTACAACGGAATCCCTGTTAGCCATAACGAGTTGCCTCGCAAATTCCCAGTCGCATGCAGCGTGAATCAAATAGACATTCGAATACAAAATTCTATCCTAGAACGGTTGGACTCAAACAAGAGCTGCGCAATAGAACTAAATCAAATATTCTAAGGCTATATGATTCTTACTGCATACAACCTATAGGGCCTTCACTTAACAACCTACTATAACTAGCATTGATTCCTACCAGCAAGCAGTCATCATACAGTACAGTGTAAACAACATAGGCAATCTAGCATGCATACCCTATGCCTAGAAAGCAATAAATACACTAAGTACCGTACCTTCCCAAATAGCGTCGGCTGACTGTACACACTGCGCCCTCGATCACCGTTTCCCAAACGGGTTTTCCTTTTCCCTTTATTCTAAAAGATTTTAGTAAAAGAAATTGAAATTTCATAGCCGCAACTTGAGACCAAACACACCGAGATGTGTCTGATTCACTCAAGCTGTGCTCTGATACCATTTGTAACCGTTTGTACAGTCAGCCGGAGCCAAAGGGGAAAGGTACAGTACTTAGTGTTTTATTGCTTTCTAGATCATATAGTATGCATGCTAGATTGCCTGTTGTGGACACTATGATGTATGTTGTACTGCTTGCTATTAGGAATTTATGCTAATTATGATAGGTTACTAAGTGGATGCCCTCTAGGTTGTATGCAGTAAGAGATTTATAGCCTTAGAATATTTGATTTAGTTCTATTGCGCAGCTCTTGTTTGAGTCCAACCGTTCTAGGATAGAATCTTGTATTCGAATGTCTATTTATTTCGCACTGCATATAATCGGGTATGCGCGAGGTCGCTCGTTATAATTAGTAGGGATTCGGTGGTAGCAAGGGTAGTGGGATAAGAGGAAGTTCCTAGAGAGCTGGGAAGGGTGTTTATGTATGAGTATGTGTGCTAGATTGCTTTCTAGAACATAGGAGTATGTATGCTAAATTGCTTGGTGCTTATTACACTGTATTGCATGTTTGTTGCTTGCTAATAGGAGGTTATGCTAGCCTTGATAGGTTGTTAGGTGAATGCACTATAGGTCGTATGCGGTAGGAACCGAATAGCCTTAGAATGTCGAATTTAGTTCTATTGCGCAGCTCTTGTTTGAGTCCAACCGTTGTAGGATAGAATCTTACATTCGAATGTCTATCTGGTTTGCACTGTGTGCGACTGTGCATTCGCGAGGCGACTCGTCATGACTAGTAGAAATTTCGTTGTAGCAAGGGTAGTGTTTGGGGGTGGAATTCCTAGGGAGCTAGGAAGAGTGTGTACATATGCTGATGCGGGCATATGGGTATAGTTATCGGCAAGGAGCTACTTGGACCCTTTGGGATGGAACTCGGAACGGGCGATGATAGGTGTGGATGGTAGTAGTAGAGCTCCTACTACCGGAGGCACAGGATCAATGCTCGAGTCGGGGAAGTCACGAGGAATCCAAGGAGTTGGGCGTGAGTGTTGTTAGTGTGCGTTGTTATGTGCTGATAACGCGTTGTATTATCTACCCAGAATAGCCGTCACGAGGAGAGACAACTATAGTAGATCCACTGGTACAGGTGTGTACTTGATGTGCTTTGATGGGATGATCGTTGGGGTAGTGACGAAGGTTGTAAATTAGTAGTCGTTGGAATAAAAGGACGATTCTAGTATTAATCACTTGGAGTGGCGATGAGGATGATTGTGCTAGAATCATAGGCTTATAGAGCCGACTTTGATTTGAGGAAAAATCGCAGGGATTATTTGGCGTAATTTCCCAACTTGCCTAAGAGGTTTAAATGTCCGGATGACGTTAGTGGATCGGAGAGATTTGGAGGAGTAGGAGTCGAGGCATAGAATGCCGACTGAGTCATGCACAAAGTTTGATTTTGAAATATATTGCATTAACAAATTCTTGTGTTTCAAATCATTTTTATGGATGGTGTTTTGAAATTTTGGGAAGTGTTTAGCACACGCACAAGATTTTGAAATATGGTATTGAAAATGTATGAAATCGTTTTATTACGGGGGTGCAAACCTTGTTAGAATTTGTCTCATTTCTTTATTTTTCCAACGGTTCTTACGGGTAAGATGATATCCGTGTTTTGTGGTGTTTAAAATGTTGGGCAAGTGACTACGGCTTGTGACTTTAACATTGGAACTCCTCCACATATGTTAGAGTTGAGACGGAAAGTTACATTCCATGATGTCTGTATAAAGCTATTTGAGTGAGTTGGTTAAGATAAGTTCTGTTTTACGGCATGTTGAGTCGTGTGGGTTTAATTTCACGTGGTGCATATCTTATTTGTTCATGTGACCATTTGGGGAAATCTTGGAAATCAATTTAAAGAACCCCACCTTTTGAGATTTTATGAGGTTTTAGTCGATATTTTCAAATGGTGGAAACGGATTGGTTTTTATCTTAAGTTTGAAACTTACACGAGACAGTGGTGTTTTAACAAAAATATATTTGTAAACCGTTTTATCGTTTTGTATGACTAGCCAACGTGCGTAAGATTTGTTAGTGAACCCTGTGCCACGACATTTTATGTTGAAAAGGAGGAATTTTGGGGTCAAACGTCGTGGGACTGATTTTGAAACTATGTGCACGCTTTTGTCGCACCCGGTGTAAGGTCGAGCGGTTACTTTAAATACATGTCATGGGTCAATTCATATTAGAACCGTGACGGTTCATTTTCAAAGAAATTATTTATTTCGCTTTACGTTTGTGAGTAAACTAAGCCGCAATGAAATGATTTTCAACATGATTTTCATATGTGGGACGAGCGTGTCCATTTTTGCGTAACTACCGACCTGGTAATAGTGGTTTTATTTCTTACGGTCTTTTCGAAATGAAAAAAAAATCTTGACGTTGAAAACATTTTGTAAATGATTTTGTAAACCATTTGGGAAATGAGTTTTTTTTAGTGTTATGTGTCATTTTGAGAATTTTAAGGGTGTGAGTCCTTTTGGAAAACTCTTTTGTTTAACCCGTGTTGAGTTTGGGACTAATGTTGATTTTAGAGTATTGTTTGCTTAGACTTTAGTTAAACGCGTTTTTGAACGACTTATGGGTCTAGCAAGCGTGGAGCATTTTGCTCGGTTTTGACTTGGAGTTAGTCATGGGCTAATTGCCCGGTTTTAATGACTCGAGGTGGAGTCTTGGTGATGAATTGTTTTGTCGCACCGTTTGGCATTCATTGCACGTCGAGTATTTACACGTTTGGGTGAGGGAGACAATCCGGGATAGGCACTCGTGGGTAGGCTGTTTTGCTTTGGATCCTTAGGCACGTTAGTCAGTCGCTGGTAGTGGTCGGTTGGGTATCTCGGGGTGAGGCCCCGACGTTCAGGTGTTATAGCCTAGGCTTTCTAGTAGGTGCTAGGAGGATATAGTTGTGGGCACTTACCTGGGAGGTAATTCCGATGTGAGGGGCCCTGAGGCGTTACCTGAGAGGTAGGCGTCAGGGTGTATCCTCAGTTCAGATAAATTAGCTTTGTAGAGCGAGTATGGGGGATACGTCGACGGTGGGAGGTTGGGTATTCCACGCGTGTTGGTAATGTAGGCCGGGTAGTATCGGTTAAGGGAATGACCTACGTATGTGTTAGTTGACTTGATTGTGGGGGATATCTATTTGTGTTAGTGTCTAGGATAATACCACGCTTATGTTTGTTATTGTAATCGGTTGGACCGATGTTCGGCAGGTGGCCGATGTTTGTTATTGTAATCGGTTGGACCGATGTTCGGCGGGTGGCCGATGTTTGTTATCGTAATCGGTTGGACCGATGTTCGGCGGGTGGCCGATGTTTGTTATCGTAATCGGTTGGACCGATGTTCGGCGGGTGGCCGATGTTTGTTATTGTAATCGGTTGGACCGATGTTCGGCGGGTGGCCGATGTTGTTATTGTAATCGGTTGGACCGATGTTCGGCGGGTGGCCGATGTTTGTTATTGTAATCGGTTGGACCGATGTTCGGCGGGTGGCCGATGTTTGTTATTGTAATCGGTTGGACCGATGTTCGGCGGGTGGCCGATGTTTGTTATTGTAATCGGTTGGACCGATGTTCGGCAGGGGGTCGATGTTTTGTTAATATAAGTTATTGAAAATCTTTGGAGTCTAGTAGAATTCGTAGAAGTTAATCGTCAATTAATGATAGGAGAGATCGTAATCGAGTATCCTGTAGGGTATACTGGTGAGCAGCTTTATAATGGTTAGAGCTTGAAAGTGGATTAAGATTGGGATATCATCAAATGCGAGGGAATTATTAGAAGCTGTTTGCGGGCATAGACTTCGAGGACGAAGTCTAATTCAAGCGGGGGAGAGTTGTAAAGCCCGTGTCCCGTTTTGGTTTTATTTTGGCTTATTCATTGTTTCAATAATTTCCCTTAGCGAATATCTTAACGAGGGTTAGCTTGGGGGACCATAAATGTTGCATTGGTAAATCGTTAAGCCATGTGGTAAAACTTTGGTTTTAGAGGGACTACTTATGGCATTGGGCAAGAGGTGGCATGGGTTTCGGCCCATGCAAATGCAAGGAACCGAGCCCTTGTTTTCCTTTTTGTTTTTGTTTGGTTTTCTTGGTTAGCAAGTAAGAAAAAGAGATAGTAAACAAAACCCTAATCCCCTCCCCCTTCTTTTGTGCCGTCGACCACCCCATCCCCCTCCTCTTTTGTGTATTCGGCCGAGCAAGAGAGACAGAAGTAGAGAGATCGAGAGAAGAATCGAGAGGAGGAGGTTCGCCGGAGCCGCCTGGTGTTCGCCGGAAGCCTGCTGTTCGTCGGGAAGTCGAGGAGGGCGGGGTGCGCCGTCGAGTGTGTCTCGTAAGGTATGTGATTTGCTTTCCCTTTTCGTTGTCTCGTTCTTCTTCCTTTTGTCGCCGGCGAGAAACGCCACCGCCGGCCGCCGCGCGCCGCCACTGTGGTGGCTGGGCGTCGGGTTGAGGTGGTGGTGTGCGCTAGGTATGGGTGCATACGGTCACCGATCGAGAGAATGGTGATTTCACGGGGTTGCGGTTCGTTTTATTTGTTTCGTCGAAAACCGCCGCCGGCCGCCACCGGCGACCACCACTGCCGGAGAGCAGTGGGTAGTGCGTGGCCATGTCTTATTAATAATCATTGTTGAACCCATTAAGCCGTGACTTAATCGCTTAAGCCAAATCGATCGAACCGTTGTTTTTAGAGTCGTCATTTCTTGTGAATAATTGTTCAGCCACTGTTTTTGTGACGGCCATAACGTTTCTGTCGTAACTCCGATTGAGCCGAAACTGGCGCCCACGGTTCAAGCTCGGGGTCGGGCACGTTTTCCGTGTTTTAGCGGAAAACTGGTTCGGCCTCTAGCTAGGTGGAAAAGTGGTCGTAAGTTCAGTAATTCGTCATTTCATGTGAAAATTCTGGAATCTGCCATTGTCTTGGGAAAACCATAACTTTTTGCTCGTAACCCGTATCTGGGTGAGGCCAGCGCCAAAAGTTCCCTTTTTGAGTCTATAAACTTTTCTGTGTTTTGTGCGAAGCCCAGTTCGGGACGTAGCATTGGTCAAAATGTCTTTTTATACTGATAGGTGCTGATTTTCGCTGTTCGGGGAACTGTTTTTGTAAAATCGATAGTAAAGTGTAGAAAAATCGTTAGGAGACGTATAATATGTCCTTGGAACCCTATCTCAGAGTACTTTCTAATCATGAAATAATATTAGGAATTTTCTGGGTTTAAAGGGGTCGAAACAGGTCCCGAACAGACCTGTTTGGCGAGAACGGAAAACAGTTTTAGTGACGGGTTTAAGCATGTGTCGTGCATTTGTAAATTTAAACATTTAGATCATACCATTTGTAACACCCCGCTTGTTAATGGTCAGTTGGTAATGGTCGGTTGGGTATCTCGGGGTGGGACCCCGGTATTCTTGTGTTATGACCTTGACTTTCTAGTAGGCACTAGGAAGATATAGTCTTGAGCACTTACCTGGGAGGTAGTTCCGATGCGCCGGGCCTTGAGACGTACCTGGGAGGTAGGCGTTAAGGAGTATTTTGATACAGTGTAACTAGGCTTCCTAGAGCGAGCGTGTGGGATAAGTAGACGGTGGAGGATTGGCTATTCCACACGTGTTAATATGGTAGGCCGAATAGTGTCGGTTAAGGGAAGGATGCCCTTTGTAATTAAGAGAATAAATGCGCAATAACCGTTTTGAAGTAAGTAGTATATTTAGGTGTCGACTTTTGGGCTTGAGGCCAAACACCTTTAGTGTAATCGGAGATTTGTAGCCGATTTGAAAATAATTATGATGATGGTAGTAGTAACCCTGAGATGCTTATTTGTGATGAATGGTTATGGTGGAATGACCTGCGTGGGTGATTATAAGTTTACTGGTTTGATGATCTGTGTGAAATAATTTTGAGAGTCTATTAGAACTCGTGGAAGTTAATCGGCAGTAATGGTAGGAATTATCGAATTCGAGTATCCTGTAGGGTATGTTGGTGAGCACCTTTAGGATGGTTAGAGCTTGCAAGTTGAATCGGGATGTATGGAACATCTAAGGTTGGGAGGCAACCGAAGTCGTTTGACTAGGAATGAATTCAGTTGTTGGAGTGTTCTTCCGATCATATTTCCAATGTCCGTGAAGGAGTTTTGTTAGTAAGAAAAGTATTCGAGAAATTCTAGACGGGGTGAGAAATTTAGATTCTAGTTGAGGAAAGTCCAGTGGCAACACAGAAAGGGCTCCGAGTGGACTTGGGAACCCGAGGTTGAGATGTGGTAAAGCTATCCAGAGCTGTTTGCGGACGTAGACTTCGAGGACGAAGTCTAATCCAAGTGGGGGAGAGTTGTAAAGCCCGTATCCCGGTATGTAATTTATTTGTTTTAATTCTTTTTTAAAAGTTTTATTTATCATGGTTTCCGTTAGCGGGGTGTTACAAATGGTATCAGAGCCACTCCTGTGCCGTTCGGGATGGTGGGGCAAACCTCATCGAGGACGATGAGTCCCTAAGGGGGGGGGGTGTGTAACACCTTAGGCATATCCCACATCGGCCGTGGACAGGAGAGATGCTGGGTATATTAGTAAACCTTGGTCTTACCAGACACAACGCGTTTTGGGGCCACAAGCATGCGGGTTCCTTGGGAACTCTGTGGTTAAGCGTGCTTGGGTGGGAGTAGTACCAGGATGGGTGACCTCCTGGGAAGTCCTTGCGAAGTCCTTGCCAGGTCGCCAAGAACAAAGCCGTGAGCCAGTGGGGCAAAGCGGACAATATTGTGTCGTGGTAAGCGGGGTGTTACAGATTTGGTCCATTTTATACTTCCCACAAATTGCACAAGGACCCCTTAACTAAACTTTTATTCCTTTCACTTTTACCACCAAACTTTCAAAACCTACTAGGATTTGGGTTATTACAAAAGTTTTCTTTAAGATGATTAAATTGACATCAAAATAAAAGTTTCTGCAATTTTCAAATTTTATTTTCTAACCTTTTCTGTATTTTTTTTACTATTAATAATTTACATAAATTAATCAAAAGATAGAAACCATATAAAAATAATATTTTGATAAGAGTAAAGCTAAGTTTAAAAGGCATGAAATACATAAATAAAATTTAAAGAATTAATAAAATATAAAAAAGAAGTGTATTTGATGTTTTAGAAAAGAATTACATTTTATTTTAAGATTATATTGGTAAAATATAAGTTCATTCCACCTTGTCCCGTGATGTGGGGTGGAATAGGTTTATTTCACTTTGTTCCACCCTATTTCTGTCTGTTTGATATAAAATATTGTCAAACATAATCCCTATTCTGTTCTATTCTATATCCTATCCAACATACCACACCTTATATGCAATAGTACTAGGGGTGTTCACGGTCCGGTTTGAGCGGTTTAACCCCTCATACCACAAACCAAACTGCAAGTGGCGGTTTATTAAATTTTCAAACCAAGCGGTTTGACATTAAGTGCCCAGACCGGTCAAACAGACCACGGTTTAGGTGGTTTGTTCCAACCGATTTAGGCGGTTTGGGCCTTTTATGGGCTTTAGAGCATCCACACACGTCTTGCACAAGGCTTTGCAAGATGACATGGCATGTTATGTGGCTTGCAAGGTCTTGCAAGTTTAACAAGGATTTTCACAAACAAATATATATAAAACAAATCCATTTTTGTTTAATTTAATTTATTTATCTGTTTTGTTTAAACATTAATTATTAATATGTTTATTAAATTTAATTAATTTATTAGTTTATTTGAACATTATTTTTTTATTACTTTTATTAAAATTTCTTACCCATGAATTAATTTTAAATAAATGATATTTTTATGCAAAGTTTTTATTTAAAGTACTAAGATAAAAGTACATTAATATAAAAATTACGAAAATACAAATATTAATAGATAAAAGAAAACAAAAGTAAAATTTTAGTTATATTAAATTTTATAAATAATTCATTAGTTATATTATAATTATCTATATTATAATTTATTACTTTAGAAAGGTGTTTGGTCCTGCATGGGTGTGGAAGGTGTTATTGCAAAGCTGATATGACACTTTAGAAAAGAGTTTGGTCTTGCAGGGTTGCGAATGGTCTTATAGTTTAAACTTTAAAAAACATATTTAATTTGGAATTTTAAAACTTGATTGGCTTGAGTCCACAAAAGAATTTCATTCGAGAATAAACACATATTTAGAACTTAGATGTTTGGTTATTTTATGGTAAACAATTAAACAAAAGAATTTCATTCGAGAATAAACACTGATTTACAACTCTCTTGCTTAGATGTTTGGTTCTTTTTTGTAAACAATTAAACAATCAATTGTCAACGACTCAACAGTCAACATAGATGTTATATTTGGGCTTACGATAAAACTTGGCTTGGGTTATATATATATATATATATATATATATATATATATATATAGGACGGTAATCAAATGAGAACCACAAAAAGGTTAAGAACCGTGAGGAGTGGTCTAAGCCTTAATTTGGTTTTGATCCTAATGTTTTAATTAAAAGTTGTTTTTAATTAAAAAAAGGGCATAATCGTCATTTTGGTAACAAGATTCATCAGATGAAACATACAACTTCAGATTCACCATATGAAACATAATGATTTTCCAGCCGAAACACAATCCAAATAAAAATCACATATTCACCATATGAAACACATAGATTCACCATATGAAATACACAATTCACCATATGAAATGCACCATGTGAAATACACAATTCATCGTATGAAATGCACAATTCACCGGGTGAAACAGTTTCATCAGGTGAAACACAAATTCTTCATCAGGTGAAACATAAATTCATCACGTGAAACACACTTCACCATATGAAACACAAACTCACATGTTATTTCATCAATATGTCGTTTCACCGGATGAAACCCATGTATTCACTAGATGAAACATACATATTCACCTGATGAAACACATCGATTCACTAGATGAAACATACATATTCACTAGATGAAACATGCATATTCACCAGATGAAACATACATATTCACCAGATGAAACAAATGAAACACATCGGTTCATTATATGAAACGTAGAGATTCACCAAATGAAACACATAGATTCACCTAAAGAAACACACAAATTCATCATATGAAACACACAAATTTACCAGATCTGAAAAATCAAACACAAAAACCCCAATCTGGAAACATACTTCCAATCTTGAAAAAAACCCCTAAAAACAAGAATTTGATATTAATCAACTAAAAAACTTTATTGTTATCGCTAACAATCTTCTTTGTAATATAGAGAAAATCAAAAATCGAGAAGAGATTGCTAGATTGACTTTTAATTCGATGAAGAACATATGTTATTCTCTCACCATATGAGGTTTAGAGAGAGAAATCAAAGTTTTTGTGATGAAATTGATGAATGATTTGGGGAGTTTTCAGTCAGAGACGGTGGATGTGATCTTTCGTGTTTCAAAAAAATTGAAACCCAGATCGAGAAAGCATTCATTCATCGATCCTTTGTGGTAGTCTGCAACTCTGCCATTACAGTTAGTTTACCTTTTCACCACTCACCGGAGTTCCATCTTTGGCGTCGTCTTGATCTTTTACTTGGAGATACAACCTTCGATTATTTCTCCGGCGATAAGCCCTTCTCCACATAAAAAGGTTCAATCTCCTGCTCTGAAATCCATATCGTCTTCCTCATCAAGCTCCTCCGTCGATTGTTGGTAACACCGGTAGATCAATGGCGGCGCCACCGACGTCAGACGATGGTTATGGAAAAGAAGATGTGTGGTCTGTCGTGAAACCTAGTGTGCCATAAGAAAAGTGGAAGGAGGCGATGTGAAAGAAAAAGTTGCAGGTGATGTAAAAGAGAAGTGCAATTTGTAATTATTAAATTAATGTCTATTATACCCTTGAATGCCCTTTTAAATTCTCAAAACTACCCTTGTTTTTTGCTTTAATTATAAAAAAGCTTTTTGTTTGATAACCCTTGATTTATTCTAATCAATGGATTAGATTAGTTCTTAAGTCCTTAACCTTTTGTTGGTCCTCACTAGATTTAACCCCTATATATATATATATATATATATATATATATATATATATATATATAACCCAAGCCAAGTTTTATCGTAAGCCCAAATATAGGGAGATGTTCATTTGAGAAGTGTTAAATATATGAGAAATAGAGAAGTAATTTTGGCCATTCATTCGGTCAACATTTGCGGCTTTGACCGATAAGCAGCAGATAATTCCTCGCGTGGTGTGCGTGTGGTCTGCACAAGATAGAGGGGTAGTTTCATAAAATACATGGGACGAGTTCATATATGAATCTGTGTGATTCACATATGAACTATACGTTCATATATGAACCTTTGTAGTTCACATGTGAATTCTTTTTAACTAATTCATATATGAACCTTTGTGATTCATATATGAATCAGTTAATTAGTTAATATGAGAATTAGTTAAAAAATAATTCATATATGGATCAGTTAATTGGTTCAACTGATTCATATATGAACCTACAGTTAATTAGTTTATATATGAAACACAAATGTTCATATATGAATTAGTTAAAAAGAGTTTATATATGAATTACATGGATTCACATATGAACAAATAGTTCATATGTGAATCACACAGGTTCATATATGAACTCGTCCCGTGTTTTTGTAAAAGTTACGAAACTGTCCTTCTATTTTTGGAACATCTGCAACTTTTGACCAGTCAAAGCCGAAACTTTTGACCAATTAAAGCCGATCTTGACCGAATAAATGGCCAAGATTACTTCTCCATTTCTCATATATTTAGCATTTCTCAAATGAACCTAAGGCTATATATATATATATATATATATATATATATATAACTCCAACTAATTAACTAATTAACTAATTCATATGCGTTGTCTCCGAGTTCATCGACGATAATATTAACTCTAGCCGTGAAAAAAACATATTTTGATTACATATTGTGATACCCACTATATACACCTTTGAAGCCGTTGTGAACACAAGATAACATATTGTGATCGATCGTAGAAGACAAAATGATATAGAAAAAAATGTGTTGTCTCCGAGTTCAACGACGATAATATTAACTCCAACCGTGAAAAGAACATATTTTGATTACATATTGTGATACCCACTATATACACCTTTGAAGCCGTTGTAAACACAAGATAACATATCGTGATCGATCGTAGAAGACAAAATGATATAGAAAAAAATGTGTTGTCTCCGAGTTCATCGGCGATAATATTAACTCCAACCGTGAAAATAACATATTTTGATTACATATTGTGATACCCACTATATACACCTTCTAAGTCGTTGTGAACACAAGATAACATATTGTGATCGATCGTAGATGACAAAATGATACAGAAAAAAATGTGTCGTCTCCGAGTTCATCGACGATAATATTAACTCCAACCGTGAAAAGAACATATTTTGATTATGGGAGGCGACTCTGAGGAATTACGGTGACAGTGAACACCAGGCGTTGTGGTTATCGGAGTTGTGTGTTCGTCGAAGTGGTGGGTTGAATATGGCAGAGATGACTCTAGGAAACGATGGTAAACGAATATACTGTTGTCGTCGAAGTGGTGTGTTGAGAATTAACAATAATGAGAGTAATTTATTTACTAATTAATAACTAATAATGATCTACACGCTACAAATGAGAACTAAAGGGAAGGCACACTTACGACTGTGTAGCAAAAGATGAAGAAGATGGAACACATTTGGCAGAATTACACCAATCATCATGATTGTTTGTCCAATCAAGTAATCATCTCACAAGACTTGGTTGTTCCACCTTCAATAAGAACCTCTTCATCTGCAACAAAGTCTATATGAATTTGGACGCAAAATATTCATGAGATTAGAAGTTATGGAAAGAGAGAAAAAAGGGGATTATCAAATTACTAAATTATCCTTTAATATTTAACTAATAATAAAAATGATTATCTTAAATGAGTGGTTCATGCTGGATCTCACAGTTATCACAAATTACGTAGTTCTCATTTGATTAGGCCTATATATATATAGGCTGGATATCAAATACAAACCAACTAGTTTGTACAAACTCGTACAAACTCGTACAAACCATACATAGCTTCATGATTTTGTAAATTTGGCTTCATGAATGTATATATATATATTTTGGCTTCATGAATATATAATTTGGCTTCATGAATATATCATTTGGCATTTTTAACTAATTTTTTTACAAAAATACCCTAAAATACCCTTATTTTTGTAAAAAAATTAGTTAAAAATGCCAAATGATATATTCATGAAGCCAAAATATATATATATATATATATATACATTCATGAAGCCAAATTTACAAAATAATGAAGCTAGGTATGGTTTGTACGAGTTTGTACAAACTAGTTGGTTTGTACCCGATACCACCCCTATATATATATGGAGAGGTTCATTTGAGAAGTGCTAAATATATGAGAAATAGAGAAGTAATCTTGGCCATTCATTCGGTCAACATTTGCGGCTTTGACCGAGAAGCAACGGATAATTTATCGCGTGGTCTGCGAGTGGTCTGCACAAGATAGAGGGGTTGTTTCGTAAAATACGCGGGACGAGTTCATATATGAATCTGTGTGATTCACATATGAACTATACGTTCATATATGAACATTTGTAATTCACATATGAACTCTTTTTAACTAATTCATATATGAATCTTTGTGATTCATATATGTATATGAATCACAAAGTTTCATATATGAATCAGTTAATTGGTTCAACTGATTCATAAATGAATCACATGGGTTCACATATAGTTCATATGTGAATCACACAAATTCATATATGAACTCGTTCTGTGTTTTTGTAAAAGCTACGGAACTTGCCATTCTATTTTTGGAACAACAACTTTTGACCAATTAAAACCGATCTTGACCGAATAAATGACCAAGATTACTTCTCTATTTCTCATATATTTAGCATTTCTCAAATGAACCTAAGACTATATATATATATATATATATATATATATATATATATATATATATATATATATATATATATATATATCAGCGCCCAAAAAAACTTTCAGACCGTAGATCGGACCGTCCAGTTTGACAATTTTTCAAATCAAACCGGACCGCCAGACCGCTCAAACCGTAAAAAACGACCCGATTTACCTTGGTTCGACCGGTTTAAACGATCTATCAGTTTTTTTGAACACCTCTATGCAATACTCAATTCTATCTATATAATAAACTATTTATTTAAAAATGGCATAATTTTTTTTTGTCACATGATTGCCATAACATCCGAAATTGAATCACACTTAAAAAGTCTTGATGGCCCATTAAAATCGAGACGAGGAAGTGGGACCATCGCAGTCAGTGTGTGTAGCCATGCGTTTACGTCTACAAAGACCTCCCCCAACCCAACACCTTTCTCATTTCATTTCTACCTATATATCAAATTATATATATATATATATATATATATATATATATATATCATACTGTCAGAACACATTATTTTAATCCTTTGAACATGCTAAGGATCTGGTTCTCCTCTCCGCCCTTTTCTCCCAAATTAATAATTTTCATTTTCTATTAATAAACTTCTACATTACTCCTTTCTTCTTTCCAAGATAACTTCAACCCCTTTTCAAGATTTCATTTACTTTACATTTCAATCGGAGTATACTTTTACTACTTGATAATGGTGGAGAACGGCCACCAACAGCCACCAGCTACGGCGCCTCCGCCGCCCACCGTCCAGCAACCGCTAGGCTCCGCCAGAGGCCCTTCTTATCCACCTGCCGAACAACTTCTTCAGCTTAACTACTGCATCCATTCCAATCCTTCATGGGGTTAATTTGTCTTACCCTCTTCCCCACACACACACACACACACTTTCTCTATCTGTACCTGTACCTGTATCTGAATCTTGAATCTTTACTTTTATTTTTTTTAACAAAAAAAATCATGGGAATGTTTTAGAAGATGATTTGAACCTTCAGAAAGTTGAATATTCCTTCAAAAGTTCCTTAAAGTTTTCATTTTTTCTCTATTCTTTTCCCCCTTTTTGCCATTTTTACTGTTGTCACCCTTTTTCCATTTTAATGAACTCTTTGTTCAATTGATGCCTCCTGTTGAATCTTTTAAGAAACCCTTTTAAAAAAAGTATAATTTTTGTTAAATTTTCAAGTGAATCTTGTATAAACAATCTATAAATTGCTACTTTTCCTTAGCCATGGTTTGCAATTGCAGAAGCTGTAATGAAATTGAGATTGTAAAGAAGAAATGGGGGGAATATATAGTTTGATGTTGACCTATTTGACTGTTAGGTCAAGCCAATCTATAATTTGATATGGATTGATAGGAACTTTTTCTTGTATCATTTTAATACTATTACTTTATATATACATATATAAATTGCAACTTATTTTATATATTGAAGATAATGGTGTATGAAATTTAACTAATTGGTTGATTGCAATTATGCAGCACAAACTGCTGTACTGGCCTTCCAACACTACATCGTAATGCTTGGCAGCATAGTCATGGTTGCATCCATACTTGTTCCTCGAATGGGTGGTGACCCCGTGAGTCTTTTGCATCGTATATATACATATAAATATAAATATAGGATCAGGTCGTTCAGGGGAAAATCTAAAAAAAATCGGAAAACCGAGGAACACCCTGGTTGCCCTTCAACGGGACAGTATGCATTTGCGCATACAAGTAATTTGTAACATGCACATGTGCATAATTCTTCACACGTGCATAAAAACCAAAATACAACTTAATTTACTTGTATTCATAATTGCATACCGTCCCAGATGAAAGGCTACCAAGATGTTTCTTAATTTTCCATGTTTTTTGAGGTTTTCTCTTGAACCTCCCTCTATATATATTATTTCAACACTTGCAAATATTTAAAAAATACACCAAAACAGCTACTCTACTTTTCGGGGCAGGTTTGCATACCCACACCTAGGGGTGGGATATACGGAGCTCTTGGTTTGGTTTCAATGATATCGAGAAAATGGTTATTTTTCATCATATTTTGACAAAAGTTGTGTTAAATATCCCCCATTACGGTTCACATATTCTAGAGGAAAGGGTCCACGTGGAGGAAAGGAGGGGGGGACCTCAAGAATTGAGAATGTGGCATCATCATACGGTTAGCCTTTCTGTTTGGGGGTAGTTTGGGAATTCTCCTTTATTCCTTTTGGGTGGGAGTTTAGCTAAATAAGAGGAGTAGTGGGAGTAATCACCTGGTTATTTGCTCATTCTTGTAATAGGAGAGTCTAGCCTCTCGAATTGCTAGGTGTATCTTTCTCTTTGAAGTTTATGAATTCCCAACCCTGATGATTTTGCCCATGTTTATCGAGTCTCACTTATAATCAAACCTGGTTCTTAACAAATTGGTATCAGAGCTTCGTTCCTGTCATGGCTCCCCCTCCCCCTGTAGCCCAACGAGTAGAAAGTGTGGAAGAAGATGTAGCAGCAGTAAAGTCTTCTCTGTTAGACTTACAGCAGACCTTGCAGAAGCAATTAAGTGAACAAATGGCGCTCATAACCCAACGTTTTTCTGAGATGGCAGCAGAGAACTCCCAACTTCATTCTTCTATTAGGGATGGGGTCAGGGAGACGTTATCTGAATCCAAACGACTCAATAGTGGCCCCACTCCTACTGGAAGCCCTAGTACTCCCGGTAGTGGACCAGGAACTCAAATAGGAGGGTCCAACTGGAGATTTCGGAAATTGGACATGCCCTTATTTGATGGCAGTAACCCCGATGGCTGGATTTTGCGAGCCGAACGGTATTTTACGTTTTACCGTTTGGGGGAATCAGAGAAGCTGGAGGCAGCGGTTGTTGCTCTCGAAGGAGATGCTCTTCTCTGGTACCAGTGGGAACATCGACGGCGGCCCATCAATCGATGGGAGGAGATGAAGCAAATACTTCTACGACAGTTCCGACCGACGAGCTCTGGATCGTTGTACGAGCAGTGGTTGGCGGTAGCCCAGGTTAGTTCTGTGGTAGATTATCAGAGACGTTTCATTGAACTAGCCGCCCCTTTAACTAATGTCCCTGATGAAATAGCCCTGGGCCAGTTTATTAATGGGCTTAAATCTGAATTGAGGGCTGAGGTCAGAGTCCTTGGGCCTCGCAATTTAGACCAGGCAATGGACTTGGCAATTAAGTTGGAGGATAAATTGATGTCCAATACAGGGAGACGAACTGAGTCACGAGTAATTCCACCCCCAATTGGATCGAACGGTATAAGTCCAAGAAATTTCCCTTTCCAATCGACTCCAATTCCAACAGGGTCTCGCTCAACGACCTCGACCAACCCTCGCACCATCCCTAGTTCACTGAGTGCCTCAGGGGCAAATAGTACAGGAAAACCTATGGGAGAGGTGCGACGATTATCGGACAAAGAGTTACAGGCCAAGAGAGAACGGGGTCTCTGTTTCCGTTGTGACGAAAAATGGAACGTAGGGCACCGCTGCAAACGTCGAGAATTGA
Organism: Saussurea involucrata; assembly: GCA_033807775.1. Taxonomy (NCBI): domain Eukaryota; kingdom Viridiplantae; phylum Streptophyta; class Magnoliopsida; order Asterales; family Asteraceae; genus Saussurea; species Saussurea involucrata. The sequence goes on along the minus strand of CM066318.1, from coordinate 78,625,716 downwards.
GTGTTCTATTGGCTCAGGAAGAGGACGAACAGATGGAAGAGGAAGGGCCGATGGGTGTTGTTTTAGTCGAGAACCCACAAACTGAGATATGCTTAAATTCAGTGTTAGGGATAACCAATCCAAAAACTCTGAAAATGAAAGGATTATTGGGGGAATCAGAGGTTATAGTCATGATCGATCCAGGGGCCACACATAATTTCATCTCCTTAACCACCATCCAGCGATTGGGTGTTCCGGTGAGCAATACAGGAGATTTCGGGGTCTCCTTAGGAACAGGGGAGGCGGTTAAAGGACAAGGGGAGTGTCAGGGGATTCGGTTATACATTCAAGGGTTGGAGGTTTATGAAGATTTCCTTCCTTTAACCCTAGGAAACTCTGATGTGATTTTGGGAATACAATGGTTAGAGAAGTTAGGGCCGGTAACGACTAACTGGAAGACGCAGATTATGAAATTTATGGTCAACGGGGTTCCAGTTACTCTCAAAGGAGATCCTTCCTTGGGCCGTTCGAAAGTCACGTTGAAAAATATGATACGTACCATCACTCGGGAAGGCGGGGGATATATGCTTCAATTGAATCAGGTGGAGCGGGAAAAACCCTTGACAATCCTGTCGGAATTTCCATCCTTCTTGGGTGAAGCCCTCATGACTCACCGGAACGTGTTTGAATGGCCAAATGAGTTGCCGCCAAAACGGGGCAGGGAACACGCTATTACCCTCAAGGAAGGGGCAGAGCCGGTTTCGGTACGACCTTATCGATATCCCCATGCCCAGAAAACGGAGATTGAAAAGTTGGTTCAAGATATGCTAAGAGCCGGCATAATACAACCTTCGAGTGGGCCTTTTTCTAGTCCGGTACTCCTCGTAAAAAAAAGATGGCTCGTGGAGATTTTGTGTCGATTACCGAGCATTGAACAAAGCCACTGTACCAGATAAATACCCCATTCCAGTTATTGATGAATTGTTAGATGAGCTCTACGGATCACGAGTATTTTCGAAACTCGATCTCCAGTCGGGATATCATCAGATTAGAGTAAAAGAGGAGGATGTGCCGAAAACTGCATTCCGGACCCATGAAGGACATTATGAGTTTTTGGTTATGCCTTTCGGGCTAACCAACGCTCCCGCAACCTTTCAATCGGTAATGAATGAAATCTTTCGCCCCTATCTTCGTAAATTCGTTCTTGTGTTTTTCGATGATATTTTAGTTTACAACCCGAATGAGCAGCAACATGTGGAACATTTGACAGCTGTACTTACGCAACTATCACGACACCAATTTTATGCCAATCCAAACAAGTGTGAGTTCGGTAAAACCCAGGTGGCCTATTTGGGTCATGTAATCTCAGAAATTGGGGTGGCGGTTGACCCCAAGAAGATTAAAGCTTTACAGAATGGCCGTTACCAAAGAATTTACGGGAGTTGCGCGGGTTTTTGGGCTTAGCCGGATATTACCGACGCTTCATCAAGGGTTTTGCTAAATTAGCCTCTCCTCTAACTGATCAGTTAAAGAATGAAGGCTTTGGATGGACAACCGAGGCAACATAAGCTTTTCAAGTTATCAAATCAGCGTTGACAACAGCCCCGATTTTGGCTATGTCGGATTTTACACAATTATTCATTGTGGAGGCCGATGCATCGGGATTCGGAATTGGAGCTGTTTTGTTACAAAATGTTCATCCTATAGCCTAATTCAGTCAGGTTCTAGGAGCAAGGAACAGGTTGAAGTCCATGTATGAAAAGGAGCTTATGGCGATAGTCCTCGCCGTGCTCCGATGGCGTCACTATTTGTTGGGTCGACATTTTGTAATCCGAACAGATCAACGAAGCCTCAAATATCTCATGGAGCAGCGGGTGGTAGGGACGGATTATCAAAGGTGGATGAGCAAGCTTCTTGGGTTTGATTTTGAAATTCAATTCAAACTAGGATCGACTAACAAGGTGGCTGATGCTTTATCTCGCGAATTTCCAACTGATCGGGAATTGGGGAGTTTAATATCTTCATGGTCGCTGAATACAACCGAATTAGTAAAGGAAATTGAAGCAGACTCTTTCATCAAAAGGGTCACTGGTGAAATTTTGAATGAGGGTAAAACCCATGTCGGGTACGCTGTGGACCAGGGGTTGCTGAAGTATAAAGGTAGATTGGTGATTCCTTACAATTCCTCTTTCATTCCTCAACTTTTACGTGAATACCACGATTCCGCGTCCGGGGGGCATTCAGGGGAACTAAAGACATACCACCGGTTGGCGTCTGAATGGTTTTGGGTCGGCATGAGGAAGGCTGTGCAACGTTATGTTAAAGCCTGTGTCGTGTGTCAACAACAAAAGAGCTCCACCACTCATCCGGCAGGACTACTACAGCCCCTTCCCATACCAGCTGAAGTATGGGAGGATGTATCTATGGATTTCATAGAAGCTCTGCCACGTTCCAACGGATTTGATTGCATCCTGGTGGTGGTTGACCGTCTAACCAAGTATGGTCACTTCTTAGCATTAAAACATCCCTTTAATGCAAATTCAGTTGCTGTGTTGTTCATCAAGGAAGTAGTTCGACTTCACGGGTTCCCATTGACCATTGTCTCGGACCGAGACAAAGTTTTTATGAGCATTTTTTGGCGGGAGTTATTTCGTCTACACGGAACTACCTTACTGCGAAGTACAACATATCATCCGCAAACCGATGGGCAATCGGAGATCGTGAATAAGACTGTCGAGACCTATCTCCGATGTTTCATTCAAGGAGTTCCGCACAAATGGATGCACTGGTTACCGTGGGCCGAGTTTTGCTACAACACAGCATATCATACCGCAATCAAATGCACGCCATTTAAGGCATTGTACGGTCGTGATCCACCCCGTTTAGTGAGGACTGAACAAGGCAGTACCGGAGTCTCTACCTTGGAAGACAGGTTGCTGGAAAGGGATGCGATATTAGATGAATTACGTGCCCGGCTATTACAAGCCCAACACCGGATGAAAGCCATGGCAGATAAGACGCGAAGGGCTATTAATTTTGACGAGGGTGATTTGGTGTATCTAAAGCTCCAGCCTTATCGACATAAATCATTGGCTAACAGGCCGTTTCAGAAGCTGTCGGCTCGGTATTATGGGCCGTTTAAAATTATACAACGTATCGGGGAGGTCGCATGCAAGTTACAGCTTCCGGCATCTGCACGTATTCATCCGGTGTTCCACATATCCCAGCTCAAGAAGGCTATTGGCGAACAACAGACTCTTCCATCCTTACCCCCACAATTGACTGAAGAATTGGAGTTGGTTGTAGAGCCTGAAAACTTGCTTGGGGTTCGCTCTAAAGAGGTGAACGGGGGGCAACAGATGGAGGTTCTTATCAAGTGGAAGGGACTTCATGATTTCGAAGCCACATGGGAAGATTTTGCAACCATCCAGCACGTGTTTCCTCGTTTCCACCTTGAGGACAAGGTGGATGTGTGGGAACGGGGTAATGTTAAATATCCCCCATTACGGTTCACATATTCTAGAGGAAAGGGTCCACGTGGAGGAAAGGAGGGGGGACCTCAAGAATTGAGAATGTGGCATCATCATACGGTTAGCCTTTCTGTTTGGGGGTAGTTTGGGAATTCTCCTTTATTCCTTTTGGGTGGGAGTTTAGCTAAATAAGAGGAGTAGTGGGAGTAATCACCTGGTTATTTGCTCATTCTTGTAATAGGAGAGTCTAGCCTCTCGAATTGCTAGGTGTATCTTTCTCTTTGAAGTTTATGAATTCCCAACCCTGATGATTTTGCCCATGTTTATTGAGTCTCACTTATAATCAAACCTGGTTCTTAACAAGTTGTTTGCTTTTTTGGGGTATATATAGGGCGATAAGGCGCGGGTAATTCAAGCGTTGCTTTTCATGTCCGGATTGAATACCCTTTTGCAAGCATTATTTGGTACCAGGCTTCCTACAGTGATGGGACCATCCTTCGCATATATCTTAGCCGTGTTGTCAATCATAAATGATTTTAGAGACGAAGATTTCTCTTCTGAGCATGAGGTATATATACATATATAAGTATATATAATAAACATATCTTAATGGGGTCCGTCTTTTGTTCTTAACTAGTGGTGATTTTTATGCTTTTAATGATAGAGATTTCTGCACACAATGAGGGCTATTCAAGGATCCCTGATAATTTCCTCATTCATCAATATGCTCCTTGGATTTAGCAGGGCATGGGGAGAATTCACAAAGTGATATAACTATCCCTAATCCAACTTTCTTTCTTGTTTTGCATACTTGTATTTTTTTTAGCCTCGATCTTTTACTATTTGTTTGTTTTTTTTCTTCTGTAGGATTTTCAGCCCGGTTATTGTTGTTCCTTATGTCTGTATGGTTGGTCTTGGATTATTTGGAAGGGGTTTTCCACAGGTACAAATAAAATATTTTCTTGAAATCTTGTCTACATGATCTTCGTTTTTTGAAACGGAAACTCATAGTATCCATTGTATTATGTACAGCTTGCAACCTGTGTCGAGATTGGCCTGCCTATGCTCGTATTTTTGGTTGTCTTTCAACAGGTATTGTATCTATATGTGGCCAAAGTGAGTCATTTGAATAAAAGTAAAATGATCGGTTTGACTTCCGAAAGTCAAAATGGTATCTACTTGTATAGGTAGGAACTAGGAAGGCTTACAGTATGCATTTTTGTAACGAAAAATTGTTGTTTTTATATTATAGTACATGAAACGGCTCCATCCGGCTGCACATCCAATTCTCGAGAGATTCGCTTTGCTGTTCTGCATTGGGCTTGTGTGGGCTTTTGCAGCCATACTCACTGTTGCCGGTGCATATAACAATGTCGGGGATGCCACCAAGCGCAGTTGCCGCACCGATCGTTCCTACCTTTTATCATCTGCTCCATGGTAAACAATTACATCTTTTGAGAACTATTTAGAGTCATTGTGTTTTTGACCAGTTAGGGTGAACTTGGTATGCGGGCGAAAGAATTTTGTAAGGTTTTAGGGTTTTAATTTGACATGGGTAGTTTAGTAATTTACCAATTTGTCACATCTCCTGGATTTTTGACCCAAATGTGGTACTAACAATTTTTTGTACTGTCACTCGTACCCGGTCCTATCTTGCATTCTAAACACCCTTTGACCATCTGCATCAATGAAATGAAAGGCCAAACTTTTTTCTAAAGTGTCAAATCGGCTTTGCAATAACATCTCACACATCAAGGAAAGCCCAAACTCCTTTTAAAAGTGGTCCCCATTGCCACATCACCAACTATGTTATAATTTATATTTACATATTTAGATAATTTATATTATCACAAAAAAATATTAATAATTAATGTTTAAACAAACTAATAAATGAATTAAAGTAAAATAAAAATGTTAATGTTTTATCTAGTTGGCATTGCATATGGTCTTGCTAATTCAGCAAGTGTAAGAGATCTTGCAGTCTACATGGACATGCCATGTCATCTTGCAAGGCCATTTTTAAGATTGATGTGGATGCTCTAAGGCTTTTCATTGCAAATCAACCATTGTTTATGTGAACATGCCAAAATTATGGAAAAATAGCCGAGTATGATGGTTCAAAAAATCAAATAATTGAACCTTCTGTTTGCTGATTGAACATATTTCTGGGCTTCCATTAACTTTAATTTACAATATATAGGATTAAGATCCCGTATCCGTTTCAATGGGGCACACCTATATTCAGAGCAAGCCATGTTTTTGGGATGATGGGAGCTGCTCTAGTAACTACAGTAGAGGTTCGTTAGATATTCTCTTTGTTTCGATTAAAGCTGTAAATGAATATATATGAAAATATGTCGGAATTCATATTGGTTTTCTGCAGTCTAGCGGAACGTTTATTGCTGCATCACGTTTTGCGGGTGCGACAGCTCCGCCAGCTCATGTTCTCAGCCGAAGCATTGGTCTTCAGGTTTGTCGATTATTCCTCCATCGGTTCTTGTCTTGTCTTTTAAACCACAAGGGTTGTGGCGTAGTGGTTAAGGCCCCGGGGGATGTGGTGGAATATCCCATCTGCCCGGGGTTCGGATCCAGGCGTACACAACAATTGTGGCCACTGAGTTTAATGAGGGCTGATGTCTTGCAGTCATAATTTGCCAAGAAATTAGCCTAGGACACCCTTCCAAAAAAAATATAATGCCCGTGCTTCTTTAATCTTGCAGGGTGTCGGCCAGCTGCTTGACGGGATATTTGGTTCGATTGTCGGCACGAATGCATCAGTGTAAGAAACACGCGTCTAATTCTCCACACCTCCAAGATGCTTATTTTGTGACGCTAAATGAGTGTGATTTTCCGATCGTAATACAGTGAAAACGTTGGACTTCTTGCGCTAACACATGTGGGGAGTCGAAGAGTGGTTCAAATATCGACTGCATTCATGTTCTTCTTCTCCATATTCGGTCTGCATTTTTTCCTTCAAATAACGTTTTTTTTCTTCCCGTTTTCATGTCTCACTTGAATTCTGTTTTCGTTCAGGAAAATTTGGAGCCTTCTTTGCATCGATTCCGCTCCCGATATTCGCAGCCATTTACTGTGTCCTGTATGGTCTCGTAGGTGCGTTTCTTTCTACCCTTTCTGTTTTGTGTTTTCTTACCGAGACCTTTGAAGAATTTGGTTTTGTTTTTCAACAGCTGCGGTTGGAGTTACGTTTATTCAATTCACAAATAATAATTCGATGAGAAACATCTATGTAATGGGATTATCGCTGTTTCTTGGGATATCAATATCCCAATATTTTGTGATGAACACGAATGGCGGAAGTGGCCATGGACCTGTGCACACCGGTGGTGGATGGGTAAGCAACCGCAAATCTCACTACAACAAAAATATCTCTTTTTGAACGCTAAATTGTTGGTACGAAGTTAGGGACCTAACAAATTTTATCGACGAAACATAATAAGGATATTTTTACGAGACACTTTTGAGAAGAGTCCCATTATCCTACATGACATATTCAAAAGTGTCGTATCGATTTACTTTTTGTGTCGAGTCATGTTGCCTAACTTTGTCGATAAAACTTGTTAAGTCAACTAACTTCATACTTTGGATATGACACACGGTTCTTGGTCCTATAAAGGCCCACTTTTTTTTGGAAGGGTGTCCTAGGCTATTCCTGGACTAATCCCTTGGCAAATTATGACAGTAAGACATCAACCCTTATTAAATCTCAGTGGCCACAATTGTTGTGTATGCAACCCTGGGCAAATGGGATATTCCACCACATCCCCCAGGGCCTTAACCAATACGCCACAATCCTTGTGGTTTATAAAGGCCCACTTTGTTGAAGGGTGTTAACGTCTTTTGTGCTTCTACTCTTGATGTTTGGCTAACTTGAAAGGGTGTTGTGGGCAGTTTAACGATATATTGAACACCATATTTGCTTCGGGTCCAATGGTGGCAATGATAGTGGGGACGATACTAGACAACACACTGGATGCGCACCATGCGCATGACGAAAGAGGGGTACCATGGTGGGCGCCTTTTCAGCACAAGAAAGGTGATAGTAGAAACGAAGAGTTCTACAGTTTTCCTCTTAGATTTAATGAGTACATTCCTACCAGGTTCCTTTAGTCATAACTGTTGGGGATTTGAAGTAGAGTTCTTTTTGCTCATGTATTAATAACTTTTAAGCTTTTGTTTTTCTTTTTCTAAAAGACAGAATGATATAAAAATCTCATGCACAATCCGAGTGAAGTGTTGTGGAGATGAACTTTGTAGATCATAAAACACATGATTCATGATCGCCATGAAAATGAAAGAAACCGATTAAACACTGACCTTCCATTGCCAAGAAATCTTGAAAGTCCTTCACCTGAAGGCAACTGGAATTCATGGGGCTGGTTGGATTGAAGCTCCAATAACATTCAGTGCCAATGGAACCTATACCTATTAAAAACCAGTGTCAATGATCGTATGAAATGGTAGATAAAGCGGGGAGATGGGGAAAATATTTGAACTTTCTTGCTAATTCATGATTCGCTTCTAAAACCCTTTAAATCATTCATCGCAACCGCTGCACGTTCGGGTTTGGAACTAAGTCATCGGCATTTTATCAGACATTTTGCATGCAAGACAAGTCGCTACTAAAGTCATGAATCCGAAATCAGCTGTATGCAGCAGAACCAATCATTTCCCAAACTGCATTCTGACCACTGAGTTTAAGTTATCCACCATCATCACCACCTGTCGCTGCTGATCAGGCAGAGGCTTAAAGTCGATTACATTTCTTATTTCTTAGCGAGTATAACGGTATCCGGGCCCTTTCTCTGCTAGGAGGTCAGGGGTTCAAACCTTACTAAAGATGAGGAGGGGGTGAGTTTATTTGTCGTATATAAATATTATATACTCCAAAAAAAAAGTATGTAAACCTTGATGAAAACGATAGTGAGGCTCTATAACATGGGAATGTGGCCTACTTTTTGTGTTCCGCCACTATCCATGGAAATCGGGCTTCCCCCGTTATCGTATATTGTATTTCATTCCCTTCCAAGCGTGAGAATGATATTAATGGGTTAATTGACTTGATGAAAGCTATGTTTTTGGTTTTATTGTTTTATAACTTTATTCTATAATTGTTTGAAGTCACTAGACGTAAGCCTAACACTTTTTACGCCTAACACTTTTTACGCCTAACACTTTTTATTTAAGGACATGTATATCAATATCTCAAGTGGCGGGGCCATTAATGTTTGAGCGAAGTGGTATTTGCCGGTAGAGACATCTTTGGGGGCATCATCTTTTGGAGAACATTTGAAGTTATCATATGATAAATTCTTTTACATGTTATAGAAGTGTGTATTTAGTGCATATATAATATTTTGATGTTTGAATATTATGATTCAGGTTATATTTGGACTTTACATCCTTGGGAGGATTTTGCCTGAAATGGTCATATTTTAGAGAAAGAAAAATACTGTTACTTTTGAGGAACATAATTGTTGGTGTTATGGACACTTGGAAAAATAAATGTTTTGCTATTGCTTTTGGGAAAGAAAGTTGTTCATTTCAAGTTATGAGACCTTTGATCTATTTGTTAATCTTGGACCTAAATGATTTAATGATGCCATATGAATGATGAAAACTATATGTTTGATTATAGTGGGTCACTTTAAAGTTGAGACAATTATTATACTGCAATGCAATGGATCTGTTAGGGTTGAAGTCAGTTTTTTGATATGGGATGATTTTCCCGTTTTGTAACTAGAAATAGGCACTGGGTCATTGAGAGCATTATTGTACGGACTCTTGGAGCCGTATACCCATCATTGACCATATGATGTAATTTCTAGTGATGAGTCTAACTAGGATCATCGGGGGTCTCGAGCTATAGATCACAATTGGTTGAACTCATTGGTCATTGTTCCGTAGTGAGACTCTATAACATTGGAATGTGGCCTACTTTTTGTGTTCCACCACTATCCATGGAAATCGGGTTTCATCCGTCATCGTAAATTGTATTCCATTCCCTTCCAAGGGTGAGTATGATATTAATGGTTAATTGACTTGATTAAAGCTATGTTTTGGTCTTAATGTTTTATAACTTTATTCTATAATTGTTTGAAGTCACCAGGTGACAGGGCCACTAATGTTTGAGCGAAGTGATATTTGCCGGTAGAGACATCTTTGGAGACATCATCTTTTGGAGGACATTTGAAGTTATCATATGATAAATTCTTTTGGAAATCATAGTAACACCCGTCTGTAATCTAGATTTAGAATCAGTTTTTTTTAACAACAAGAAAGGAGATATATTAGAACCAAAAACACAAAAGATTACAGAAACAGATGGAAACGTTCTGCAAGAGGCAGAATAAACCGCCCAAAAACTCTAACAAAGTTGGGAACGAAACGAGGGAGAAGAACAAACAAAACGCCAACACCCAGTGGGGAGGAAAAATCCGAACACAAAAACTACAACCCAACAACTAAAACATCGAAGAAATCAAGACCGAAGCTCATTTCTGACAACAATCATGAACCAACTCTACCCATCGAAACCTTGGCCTCGACACAACTTCGTCCACGAATTCTTGAAGCCCTTGGCTCTTTTAGAAATCCAATGAAACGTTAGAAGTTAGAGCTCAAATAAACGATCAATATGAGTGTTTCCCCGATTAGCAAAAACCTTATTATTACGATGAATCCAAATCAAATAAAGAGCCGTCCATATTACCATCTTCCAAATAAGTCGTCTTGAAATTGGGATGGTAAGTGAAGACGCACACGTGACCAAGTCTTCAATGGAAGTTGTTGACGAAAAATTCAAACCCCTCCAACAGAAAATCTTGCACCATAATTGATCGGATAACGAAAATTTGATGAAGCGGTGTCCGATAGTTTCACTTTCACTTCCACATCACGAACAAAGCAAAGAGTTAAGGTTCACCCCTTGTCATAAAGCAACGTCCTAACCAGAATCTTTCCCCAACGAAGCCTCCAAATAAAAATACAAACTTTTCTTGACGCAATAGGACACCATTGAGTAGAGTAGACATTCCTCGGACCTACAAATTTTTTCCTCAATCAATGCCCTAAGAGATTTCATCGAAAACAATTTATTCTCACTTAACCACTAAATCGAACTATCATTCTCCAAAAGATTCAAAGAAACACTATTAAGACAAGATTTTAAATCTTGTAACTCACTAAATCTTCTCCCCCTAGGCTCACTAAGCCATCCCCATGACCCACACCACGAACCGTCAATCCACACCACACGATTTTGCACCTAAATTTCTTTCTCTCTTTCTAGATGAAACAACATAGGAAATTTGTCGCATAACTTAAAATCCCCGAGCCATTTGTCCCGCCAAAAATAAGTGTCCCCGATCTCCATCCTTTTCCCCAAAATAATCTGAGAAAAGAATACCAAGCCTCTAGATCTCCTTAACCGTTCTAAGAATTCCGTTCCACGCTGCCGATATACCGGCCCTCCTACGATTAAACTCGAAATCCCTAAGCTACCCATCCTCCCGAAAGATACTTTTTATAACCCGAACCCATAAAGCATTCGAGGTAGACATAAACTGCCACCACCATTTGTCGATGAGTATCCAACTCGCAGCCCGAAGGCTACCCACCCCAAGCCCCTAAGCTGGAACAATTTAAGACTATCCCATTTTACAAAAGCTCATTTACGGTGAAAGTGCCCCCCCCCCCCCCCCCCCCACACAAAAAAAAAAGAAGTCCCTCCTCACACTCTCAAGAATATGTATGGCCCGAGCTGGAGCGCGAAAGAGAGAGAAAAAATATAGAGGTAGGCTTCCCCAAAATATATTTAATTAGAGTTAATCTTCCCCCCAGATGAAAAACAACGAAGCTTCCATGCAAAAAGTTTTGACTTGAACTTCTCAATAATTTGGATCAAACTGTCAACTTTGCTCATGTTTTTACAGACCAGAAGCCCGAGATAGCTAAACGGTCGATGACCACGACTACATCCCATCTCCTTAGCCATGTCTGAGACCTCATTTTCAGGCAACCCAACACCATACAACTTACTTTTCGCCACATTTATTTTTAACTGTAACACCCGGAAATTTATTAAAAGAAAGAATTTCCCTCGTGACCTTTGAAAGATTTGATTAATTATAAAGAATGGAAACACCCGACGTGAGAAGCTCAGCTAATCGGGATTTTCGGGCTTCGGCAAGCAGGGTGCGACTATGCCCGGCGATTGTGACACGGTCACTATCGCCGAGGGCATTGTCGTTGGAGGCCCACGACTCTCTGTACATCAGCGGCGACTATGCCCGCGATTGTGCCATGGGGCACTTTCGCAGGGCATCGTCGCGGGGTCGGGTTTGAGCCGCGGTACGAAGCCAGCGATAGTGCCAGGGATTATGCCAAAGGCAATATCGCCGGGCATAATCGCATGCGGGCCCAAGGGTGTTTAAAATCGGGTTTTTAGCCTCTTTTTCATTCCTCACTTCAACCAAACCTTCTTCTTTCTCTCAAAACCGAACTCTCTTGATATTTTAGGGTTTTTACACCCTTGAAGCCTCAATCCTTGGAAACCCTTGAGATCTTTTGCATCTTGGAGAAGATTGAAGATCCATGAAGTGGAACTTTTCATCTCATCACATCTTATCTTGAAGATTTCTTGATTTTAAGGTTTTATCCAACTCTCTTCAAAACCCTTTCGTCTTTTGGAGTTCAAGACTCATTTTGGAAACCCTAGAGGCGTTTGGTTGGTGGATTCATGTGGTAGTTGAGGTAATCTTCTCGTTTCTTCATTGATGGAAATTAGGGTTTTGGTATAAGTTGAGGTTATTGATGAAAATGTTTGGGGAACATTTTTAAATGGTTGATTATGATTATTGATGGCTGTAAACTCATGGATCTAGGTTTTTGGAAGATTTGGCTTAAAGATTCAAGTTTCTTCAAAGGAGCTCAAATTGGGGGAAATCTAGATTTAGCCTAAATCTAGCAAGGTGAGTTCAAGTTGATTTATGAAAACGTTGTATATGCCAAAAATGTTATTTTTCAAGTATTTATGTGTTTTACATAAAATTATCAATTGTTGAGTTATTTGGTGAGTTTTGATCATTTGAAGCTGTTGGGTTTTATTGCGATTTGGTAACCTTAACGCATCAGAAAAAAATATTTTGGTAACAAAATATTTAGAAAAAAAACATTTCTAAAATATAAAACCCAATCGGATCCATTGATGCATTTAATTAAATCATAACACACCATAGGGTGTTTAGAATTGTACCTTTTGAGATCTGTTGTGGTTGAATGATCGGGGCACTTAGAAACCAATAAAGGTTTCCTCTAACGGTATCCACACACGAACACGTGAATTCCACCGAGTGCTAGCCCAAAAGAATCCCTATTCTAATATGTGTATTTGTCAGATCCAGAGTATTCAATCAGTGCCTAAAACAACAGATCTGACACCCTATTTATAGTTAGCAAATAAGATTTATGTTTATCTGTAACTATTTGAATTCAAATCATTTGAATTCGAATAATTATCTGAATTTGAGTAATTATATTTATCTTAATCAAATAATAATTATCCATATTTACAGATAAAACCCTGTAATTATCATAATTACATTTTACACATATTATTTAATTATCCTTTCAAGAATAACTATTTAACTTTCAAACATGACTTTAACGGGTTTCTTTCTAATGGAAGCAAACGTGTTCTTTTGTGTGCGACCCTTTAGGTTTACATACTCATTGGCAGCATTTATGTGTGACACGTGTCGTGGGCATATAATAACCTACAATCTCCCACTTGCACACGATACACAGTAACACAGACGGTGGTAAGCGTCTAACAACACGTCACCGCCCCCAAGGCTATGTAAATGTGCTTTTATCTTCGAGCAATTTGATTGATCCAATCGATCATATAGTAGAATCATTCATTATCCTTTTGCTTCACGATATTTTGTTTTGAACTTAAGGCATAGATCTATCTCATATTTGATTATACAAGTGCCATTAGTCCAACTAATCCACTTGTTCATGCATGTAAATCAAACTATGTCATTGAGGGGCCCATAAATTTCTCTCTCATCTTGAGAGGAGCAAATCCCATGTTGTATGTGCACGACTAACTACACAATTCGTGTTATACCCAACATAGCCCTTATGGCCACTCGGTTAAAGGTAACGTTAGACTATATCAAAGCATAACACTCATTGTGCATTAGGTCCCAATGCACATCTCAGGTTGAGGATAAAAGAGTGTTTTACTATCTCAGGACTCACCTTATGACGTCGATCTATGAGGTGATCCTGACCGTGGGTCTTGTCCAACGCCTTGTGCACCGTCAAGCGCTTGTGACTCTGGTTGCACCCAATGCACTTCCAACTTGGACTATGACCAGACTTCACAATGCTCTTTAACATCATATTTATTTATGGATACTTAAACATGCTAACAAAGAACACAATAATGTTTGATGTATATACTCATACCCAGTATGCCATATCACATGTAAAAACATAACTGTTTAATGTTCCAAAATTTAAAGTTTACTAAAGTTCTTAATCAGAAAACCTTTAAGCCTATAGAACTATCATGAACATCATGATTGTTCCAACACATAGGATTTATAAGTAAATATGCATTTAAGCTCTCACAGCTTATATTACCTCCATTCTATATATATATATATATATATCTTACTACAATTTTAGTCATCATGGTTGGTTTGTAAACTAGCATATGTGTATCCTAAGACACACGGATCTCTTTCCTAACCATTGTACAGTAAGAACATATCTCTAATTCTTCTCAGATACTTCAGATTGTTCTTCACTGTTATATAGTGAGCATCACTTGGGTCTGACTAATATATGTTCGTCATGCTTACGGCATACGAGATATCCGGTCTTTTAGTACATAAACATGGCGTACATGTTTGAATCAATGGCCGAAGCATGAGAACACCCTTCATTAGGTTCATGTACTATTGACTAACTTCCTTTCTTAGAACCCTTCATCTTGAAGTGTTTTAAGATTTTGTCAATGTATGTACTTTTGTCTTAATCTAATTAAGCCCTTTGATCTATAACAGTAGATCTTTATACCAAGGAATTGTCTCTTCTAGATCCTTTATCATGAAATACTTCCTTAGTCAGTTTTTTTACACCTTCAAGCACTAGGATGTCATTTCTGATGATCTAGAGTACTATTATGCTCCCACTGACCTTCTTGTATATACAAGATTTTAATTACGAGATGATTGTCGTAATCCATAACTGGAATTTTGCAACTTGCAATTTTAGGGTTGATGTTTTAAAGCCTTGTATACGTCCTCGCTCAAAAATCCTTTTGAGGAATGTAGCTTTAACATCAATCATCAATGGCATCTTGCCATGTACCAGTAATCACAAGCGATCCGACCTTCAGATTGTTTTGCATCTCGTTCATTATTTTCAAAAAACTCTTTTAGGAAGATTCGTGAGACTCATCATAGAGTGAATCATGTTTAACATGATTCTATTTCTCCTTTTGACACACCAATAAGATGCGGTGTTCCGGGAGAAGTCATTTGGGATACAATCCCAATCTCTAGGATGATCTCTTGGCTTAGATATTATGATTGAAGCATCCTTATCTTTTCCAAGTATATTCACTACTTTTTTTTGAAACTCTTTGGAAATCAAAGTTTTCGCATTTCCTCTCTTTTGGTAAACATACCCATATCTACTAGATTTAGTAGAGTGTCCTGAAGTAGTGATGACCGTGTCTTGTGACTGAACTTTAAGGTTAACATACATCAGTATGGATGACTCCTATTAGTTCTTGTGACCCCTAAGGGATTTTCTTTAAAATATCCTTTTGTCATCTTGACCAACAAGATACACATTTATCATGTGAATCATCACATGATTCCAACCCTCCGTCCGTCTGGAGTTAGGTTATGTGTTTCTTATTTAAGTGTCACAAATAGGTCTGACTTAAGCTCCGCTTAATTCATTATTTTGATTTATAATTACAACTATCAATTTGATAAAACATTTATTGAGATAAAAGAAAATCTATTTCTTGAAAACATAAATATAAATTCGGTTTGATGTAATCGAGAAAATGAAACTAAAATCTCAGTAATACTAGGTACATCAATACACTTGCTAAGTGTTAATGTAAGACCATTTACAAGTTCATACCATATGTCCTTTTAAGCAACATTAGCTAACTTAGCTCCATCCGGTCTGGTTTCATCTTCTCTTCACTTCTTACTTTATGAAAAGTAGTATTGATATGAGTATCATACCCAATACTTAATACCTAGTCAGAAGTGAACAAATCAATGGTAAACATACCTGAAGTTCCGGCTTCATTAGCCTTCTTCTTCCTCATTTCTGCCAATATGGCAGGGCAGTTTCTCTTCCAGTGTCCCTTCTGGTTGCAATTGAAGCAAACTGCATCTTCAGGAATCTTTCCTTTGCCCATTATCTTGTTGGAGCTTCCAACATTTGTTTTACCCTTGGTAACTCCCATATTCTTCTTGATTATCCCACTTTTAGGCTTGATCATCAAGACCTGTTTTGGTTCAGATAAATCCAACTTGGATTTCATATTTCTCTCAGCAGTTTTAAGCATGAAGCTCTGTGAGAGTTTTCTCCAAACCATCCATATTATAGTTCAAAACGAACTGATCATATGATTTTGATACAGAATTGAGAACCATATCAATTCCTAATTCTTGACCTAGTGGATATCCAAGACGGATTAATCAGTCAATATACCCTTTCATTTTCAAAACATGGGTACTGACAGATGAACCCTCAGTCATCATACAGGCATGCAATGCCCTGACTGTATCAAACCTCTCTTGCCTTGCCTGTAATTGAAACATAGATTTCAAGGAGGATATCATATCCCATGCAGGCATGTCTTCATATTCCCTTAGAAGCTCAGGAGTCATGGAGGCAAACATCAAACAACTAACATCAATGAGTCATTGAGATGCTTATCATAAGCAGCTCTATCCTCAGCTGAAGTATTTATGGAGGGAGCGTTTGGAAGGGGTTTTTCTAGAATGTACAACTTCTTTTCGTGCTTAAGGACAACCCTCAAGAAACGAAACCAGCCGACGAAGTTCGTACCGTTCAGTTTATCCTTATAAATGATTGAGCGTAAACGAAACTCGAGATAAATCATTTGTGTTTGTAGTTTGGTAGGAGGTGTTAGCAGACATCTACAAAATGTTTAATTTTAGTAACTTTATGATCTCAAATAAATGAATTAACCTTTCAAAAATCATTTAATTTTAACTAAGATCTGTATTTCACCTACTTCCATAAATGGCCAAGCTCTATCTATGGAGTTAGGCTATTTAGGTAGGCATTATCCAATTATGTTCAACATAACTCTTAGATGTCGTGGGATTCTATTCAATACATCATATATTGAATTTGGCAAGTTTAATCCCACTTCAACACCTTGAAAATACTCATAGATGGCTAGGCACTGTCTATGATATTTCCATGTAAACTAACCATACTAAGGTATCATGATCCCACCTAAAATCTTAACTTAGGGTTTATTGGGATCAGTCGTCCAAAATACGACTATTTAAGTGAATGGCTAGGCGACAGTCCACTTAAATCCCGTTATCTTGGCACCTTGTCTCACATTACAATCATCCGATATGATTGGCTAGGCACTTACCACACCGAAATCCTGTAAGCTCGACAAGTACCTTAAATGTGTGGCGTTTAGTTTACATTTTGTAAAGGTTTAATTTTAGAAAACATTCTAATTCTTTTAAAACACTTTGATTTTAAAATCATGTTTTAAGAGTTCATCCAATTAAATCGGTATAATTTTGATAAACATATCAATTTTAAAATATCATATTTTATTTACCGATTTAAAATTTATTTTGTGTTTTAATTCATTTAAAAACCGTTTGCAAGTATTATAACAATAATAAAGCAATAAAATAAAATAAAATCAAACAAAATAAACAACCTCAAACAAACAGATACTCAAAAAATGCTCTCCCTCGAAAAGCTCCTAGGGTTTCAGAGCGATGGCTGTTTTTGCTAGGGTTACGGCGGTTCTTTGTGGTTTTCGAAGTGGATCTCGTCTCGATGTGCGTGCTTTTCGTGTTAGGGACATCTCTCGATCTTGGTAGTGTGCTCTTGGTGATTGCAGCGTCCCCGTGGGGGTCTGTGGCGGCGGCTAGGGTTCTTGTTCGCTTGCTTCGTGGATGCACTATTCCCTTTCAGTTCACTTGCGTACGAATGACTCAGAACTTTGTTGCTGACAGTAAATCTCCCGTCGAGTTTCAGTGCCCCGGCCTTGCCGGAGCCTTCGTTGCTCACTTAGGGAATTGGCGGTTGGCTTCAGCTTTTGGGCTAGACGTCTCGAAGGGCTCTTTGGGGAGTTTCTCTTTGTAGGGCGTGTGGAGATAGATGTGATGATGCATGAAGCTATGGTCTCCGGTGATGCGGCCATGCATGTATCGGAGACGGCTAGGATTAACGTTGATTTAAAGTAGGCCAAGGAAAATGTCGGTACGTCGAGAGTCTCAGTCTTTAATAGGCTTACTCAAGGTGATGATCGGCTGAAAATTGACGAAAGCGAGAGTTTAAAGAGTGGGATGAAATTTGCGGCGGTGGTTGGAGATTCGACGAACACTACCTTGCAATTCTTTCCCTTGGCGGATAAAACACAAACGACCATTCCAATACCGGTGGAACTTGCTAAGGAAGCCTTATGGGTACTTCCTGGGCCCTCGTATCCCATTCCCGTTTGTGCAGAAATACGTCAAATTTGCTTGGGGAAAGTTTGGGTTCCAGGATGCGATGATGAATGCTAATGGCATTTTTTTCTTCCGATTTAACGATGAAGGAGGTTGCTCTCAAGTGGTGGAGAGTGGTCCGTTGATGGTACGAGGCGTCCCGCTATTTGTGTTCCCATGGGACCCGTCGAAGGGCTTGCATAAACCGGTGCATACATCTTTCCCGTTATGGGTTAAGTTACACAACATTCCCCTCGTGGCGTTCAATAGGGAAGGAGTCAGTCCTATCGCTAGCGCGCTTGGGGTGCCAAAACAAATGGACGCTTGCACGGAGGCGATGTGCGAAAAGGCTTGGGGACATCCCAGCTTTGCAAAAGTTTTGGTGGAAGTTTGGGCGGTAGGCGACTTGAAGAAAGAACTCGAAGTGGTGGTACCAAACTTGAATGGAGGGGATGCTGACAAGGTGAAAATCCAAGTGGAATACATGTGGGAGCCCCTACAATGTGCTCACTGTTTGGTTTTGGACACAAAACCAATTCTTGCCCGAAAATTGATAAACCGAAGGTTCTGCAAGGAAAGTCGCCCGTTGTGGACACGGATGGTTTCACCCGTGTAGAGAGGAAGCAATGGAAACCTAAAAGGAAGGAAGTAATGGGCACCTCGGTGCCCCCATCACAACTCGTCGGCTCAAGCCATGCAAGCCATGCATGGCCGGACAGAAAAGCCAAGGATTGGCGATGGTGATGAGGAAAGTGTGGTTCATGGAAGTGGCTCGGCTCAAACCCCGCCCATAGAGGAGGGGATTCGGAGAGAGAAGGCCGGAACCGAGGGCGACGAAGGGGAGAGTGCTCGAGTGGAACTTAATGGGGTCCAAGACGAGGGGAGAAACAATGGTATTCCTGAAGAAAAGGATGCTTGGGGAACTCCGATCCACGTCAAAGCTCCTGTGTACTCCGCTATTGTCCAAAACTTTCGATTCATCAAAAAACCAATTCGGGGAACGTCTACAAACTCGAATGGGAGTCGGATTTCTGTGTTAGCGGATGGTGATGGCGAGGGGGAGGTGGCAGCGCACGAGAAGGTGGCGACTAGTGGGGATAAACCGAATCTGAAAGTAGGGATGGCGTAAGGGCCAATGGAGGGTGAGAGGGGGTCACTATCGGGTTCCCATGATTAATACGGCTGTTTGGAACATATGGGGCCTAAACGGCCGTTGAAGCAAAAGGAGGTACATAGTTTAATTCATAGTAATAATTTAAACTTTTGTGCAATTGTAGAGACTCATGTTCATGCGAACAACTTGGGAGACGTCTGTCAACGTACTTTTAGGAGGTGGTCTTGGTGCGCCAACCACAATGTTTCTGAATTTGGTACTCGTATTATTGCTGCTTGGGATGTCCGAATTCTTGACATCATGGTAGTTGAGATGCACGGTCAGTAAATGCACTTGGAGGTTCATATTCGGGGCATGCAAACTCCTATTTTTGTTACGGTGGTGTATGGTGCGAATGCTGGAGTGGCAAGACGGGAATTGTGGTCCGAGTTACGAAGATTTAAGGTGCTTATGGGAGACAAGCCTTGAGTGGTTTTGGGGGATTTCAACATCACACTCTTTCCTCATGATGGGTATGGTGGAACGTCCAGACGGTCTATGGACATGAATGACTTTTTTGCTTGTGTGGAAGACATCGAACTCTTTGACATCCGTTACACGGGTATCCAGTTCACTTGGTGCCAAAAACCAAACGAGGAAGGAGGGGTTAGGCTCAAATTGGATAGGGTGATGGCAAATGTGGAATTTACGGATAGGTTCCAGGATGCCTCGGTCCGGTTCTTGCCTCGTGGGATTTCTGATCACGCCCCGGCTCTCCTCACTTTTAGGGGAGGTGTTAGGCGGAAGGTTTGGGGCTTCAAGTTCGATAACTTTTTGGTCGAGCACTCTTCTTTTTTGTAGGTGGTTAAAGAGGGATAGGATGTAGAGGTGGAGGGCACCTTTATGTATCGCATCACGTCTCGGTTAAAAGGCTTAAAGCCTGCTTTGCGACACTTGAGGGCCTTGTATGGTAATCTTGCGGTCCGTGTGGATTTTTTGAAACAGGAGTTGGATGCGATCCAAATGGCTATTGATGTGGACCCTACGAATACCGATCTCCGGGATGATCTCGATCATATTTGGATAGCTTACCAACAAGCTTGTTGGGACGAGGA
Source organism: Saussurea involucrata (assembly GCA_033807775.1). Classification (NCBI taxonomy): domain Eukaryota; kingdom Viridiplantae; phylum Streptophyta; class Magnoliopsida; order Asterales; family Asteraceae; genus Saussurea; species Saussurea involucrata. Next base: position 78,605,279 of record CM066318.1, on the reverse strand, counting down.
GGGTGCGGCTAGGCAAAGGGCGAAAGTTCGATGACTTAATGACGGAGACATGAACACTAAAATTTTCCACCGTGTTGTTAAGGAACGACGCCATTCGAACCATATTCACTCGGTTTGTAATTCGCATGGGACCTATGTCTACGGGGAGGAGGTTCCGGTAGTGTTTGTGGAATTCTTCAAGTCGATATTTGGTACGAGGGATATGGAGATTGACCTAGCTAGGCCTTCTAGCATCTTTGTTAAAACTCTTACGACTGCGGAAGCGAATTACATGATACATCCGATTCAGGATGCGGAGATTAGGCAGGCCATGTTCCAAATTGGCAGTGATAAAGCGCCGGGTTTGGATGGGTTCTCCTCGAAATTCTTCAAACCGGTTTGGGATATTGTGGGAGGTGATGTTTCCATAACTATCCATAACTTTTTCTATCGGGGCCATCTTGCTAAGGAACTTAATCACACCCTTGTGTGTTGGATACCAAAGGTTGCTAATACGTCTAGAGTCACGGTCTTCCGACCCATTGCATGTTGCTCGACCTTATACAAGTGTATTAGTAAGATTATTGTAGAACGGATGAAAAATTATTTGGACGTGATTGTGGGGACTACTCAGTTTGCTTTTATCCCGGGCCGACGCATCACCGACAACATTCTTATGGCTCACGAATTAGTCTTGGGTTATCATCGAGATACGGGACCTCCCCAATGCGCTTTCAAAATAGATATTAGAAAGGCTTACGATACGGTTGATTGACAATACCTCCTTAATATGCTTATGGGGTTTGGGTTTCATCCAGTTTTGGTGAAGTGGATCAAGGAGCTTATCACGACTCCGTCCTTCTCGGTGGCGCTTAATGGGGATACCTATGGCAATTTTAAGGGTGAACGGGGTATCCGTCAATGAGATCCGCTCTCACCTTACCTCTTTACCATTGTCATTGAAGGCTTCTCTATGATCTTCAAGCAATGCATAGTTGAGGCCTATTCGTTTGGGTACCATAATGGTTGTCTTGACCTGGATCTCACGCATATTTGTTTTGCAGACGACCTGTTTGTCTTTACGAGAGGCGATGTGGCGTCCGTGGAAGTGTTAAAAAAGGCACTACATATCTTTAAGCTCCGATCCGGCCTTGCTCCAAGTTTGGAAAAAAGTGAAAAAAAATTCGGCAATGTGCCTGCAGATACGAGGGATGCTATCCTTACTTGCCTTCCTTTCCGGTCGGGTATGTTCCATATTCGTTATTTGGGAGTCCCGTTGTCACCTAAAAGATTAAAGGTTGCCGACTATGGACCGATTGTTTCTAGAGTTAAAGCTAGAATTCAAAATTGGAAGATGAAAGCCCTTTCGTTTGGGGGTAGGCAACAATTGATTAAATCGGTTCTTTAAGCTCTACAATTATATTGGATGGCAATTTTCCAATTCCCTTCTGGTGTGACTCACGACCTTGAGGGTATTTTTCGGGATTTTCTTTGGGCGCAAGGCGATACCTCGAGGGGTAAGTGTCGGATTGCATGGAGTAAGGTGTGTCGTCCCCATGAAAATGGTGGTCTTGGACTCAAGCGCCTATCCACTTGGAACCGAGCCTTACTTGCCAAGCATGTTTGGGATATTGTGCGGAAACGTGACTCATTATGGGTACGTTGGTTGTATCTCACGTACTTTCGGGCTACAAACTTTTGGGTGGCGAGGAAAACTTCGAGGTGGTCGTGGATTTTGGGGAAGCTAATGGATCTCCGTCAACACTTGCGACGGTTTTTAATCACTCGAATTGGGAACGGTAATGATACTAATGCATGGGAGGACTCATGGCTCCCATGCGGTCACCTTTCGAAGAAGATTCCGTACAAGTTTATTCACTCCCATGGCTTTTCCCCCTCCTCTACGGCTAGGCACATTATTGAGGATATGCAAGGTGCTTGGCCGCCATCTTGGACGCAAAGGTATGATTTTTTTGGCTAACAATGCTTTACCGGAGCTTGTGGATGAGAAGGACTCGGTTCTGTAGATCGATGTGCACAACAACCCGGTTGATTTCTCAGTCCATGAAGCATGGAGATCGATTGACGGACCACTTGCGGTGGTTCCTTGGCACTCGGCGGTTTGGTTTTCGGGCCATATCCTGAAACATGCGTTTTGCTTATGGATTGCTTGCTTTAAAAGGCACCCGACCCATGACCGGTTGGTAGTATGGAAGCACGAACCCCCCGACTATGTGTGTGTTATTTGTCAACATGGTATGGATTCGCACAACCATTTATTTTTGGAATGTCGTTACGCCAATGAGGTTTTGAAGAGGGTAATGCATGATACTGCATGGGTGGGGTTCCCGGATTATTGGGATGATATTCTTCTAGCAATGAATGATGTTAAGCGATCCCCAAAGACCTTGGTCCATAAACTTCTCCTTGCGACGTGTGTGTATTTTGTCTGGAAGGAACGTAATCGCCGCACCTTTCGGAACCAAAAGAGGTCGGTGGCCCATCTTTGTAAGGAGATCATGGAAGTTGTGATGCTTCGGGCTAAATGGAAGATGAGATTGAAGAAAGGCAACCATGCTGATGCGCAGTAACCTTGGTGGTTTGGTCGAGTTGTGTGAGTTTGGAAGGTTATTGAGGTCTTTTTGGCGTTGTATTTTATTTTCTAGCCTCGTTAGGACAGTTGGTCTGTGTTTGTTCTGGTTGCTTGTGGCTTGGTACGGTGTTGTCTCCAAGTTCCTGTGTTTCTTTGTGGCGCTTGCTTTCTTGTTTTTGGCTTGAGCCTTTTTGTGGCTTATAAAATTGCCTGGAGCTTTTCCTCTAAAAAAACACAGATAATATTCGGTTTTGCCCCTAATGTGGTGTTGTGAGCCAACACAACAACCACGGTCTGTCTAAGGACGTCTTCAAGCTCCCACTGACCTCGCCATCTTGGTGAACTCCAGGGACTCCGTCTTGACTTCTTGAAACTCCGTCTTCGGGTTGGATTTACAATTTAAAGTAGGAAGATAACATATCCTAATCTATTTTACAATTGTCCCTATCTAGTAAATTAAAAATTAAAAATTACATCCCATTCAATTAATACATTTTAATTTTCCAGCATAAAATAAACAATTCAAACCACAGGTCTTTCGGGAAAAACCATATATTATCTAGTATTATTTTAAACATAAAATAAATGAATTTGGCCAAAAACATTTAACATAAATAAAGAGGCCAAATTATTGGAACAAATTTTATACGACAATTAAATTTAAATTGACCGTATCCCTAATCCATTATTAACAAACCATGATAAGGATAAAAACTTTTAGCCTGAGTTCAAAATTAGACATGATCCCCATTTGGGATTAAGCCCAAAATAAATAGTTTTAGGGAAACATCCCAAAACGTGGCACTAACCGACGTACGACGATCGAACAAATAGGAACAAGTGGCTAAACATCAAAAGTGAAATTTTGACCCAAAAACATTTTAAAGAGATCAATACAATGCTCATACCCCATGGACCTAATACTAGACCAACCGCCAGTATGACTACCAGACTACCAGTTGCCATAGCCGGTTATATTAAATGGCCAAATTAATTAAACATGATTAAAAGACCGTATTTCGAAATCATTATGACGAAACCATCCCCGATTAATCAAAACTCGAGAGGGTCTAATCCAAAACTAAACCCATAAAAAATCAACATGATTGACTTAACAAAAAAAAATTGTACAGCCCAACAGAGCTGCCTCAAAACCACTAACCCTAACCACCACCTTGGTGATCGATCTGTGCACCAAATATATTACAACTGTATCTTTTAAGGAAGAGCACCTTGAAGGCATAAGACCAAACATTAAATCAATTAGGGTAACAACCCAAAACGAGATTCTATGCCAATTGGGACCATAATAACAGCAACTTGGGACCAAAGCCCTAGATGCACCCCGTACCACCAAAACAAAAACCCAAACGCCGACTGCCCGGAGCAGTGGCCTGGAATACTGGCAACAATATCAGCCATTTGATCCCATTCTACGGGCAAAGAAAAACAATCATGGTTTAAACCGTGGTCCATGGTGGAACTAGCAGAGAACTCGATAATTTCAAGGTTTGTAGGTTTCAAGGACGAGCCGATCACAGGGAAGCATCCCATCGGTATGGTCATCAGAAGGAACAAAAGAATCGACCAGGGTTTTGTAACCCTTTTCTCTTGGCCATCGACGATTATCCAAAACAACATCAGCCGACGACGGAGGACAATAACGACAGCATGTGGCAATAGCCACTGGTTTGGCCGACGATAGTCGTAGGTGACCTTAAAAAAACAACAACGGACCAAGGCATGTTCCAAAGACTGCCATGGTACCAAAAGAACCGAGAGAGATAATCTTCTTGCGGGGGCAACATTTAATCACCGGTAGCCATAGCCACTAATCGGCCACTAACCGTGAACAGAAAAGGAACTTTTGCGGCTCTGGATTTTAGAAGAGATTACATTTAGGGTTTACAAACCCTTTGAAACACTCCGATACAAAAGAACTTGAAACCCTTGGCCCATCGTGAAAACCCAACCGGATTTAAGTTTTAAATCAAATTTTGGAAAAATAGAATTCAATCTATTTTACACATTTTGGGTTTTCAAAACTTTCTTTAAAACGCATAACATATATAAACATATATATGCAAATCTTGGAATTAGTCGAATTTAAAATTAATTGCCACGTTAAATTTTGTTCCCTTTTAATAAAATGCAATCAAAGCGGCTCTGATACCACTGTTGGGTTTTATTGCGATTTTGTAACCTTAACGCAGCAAAAATAAAATATTTTGGTTACAAAATATTTAGAAAAAAACATTTCTAAAAGATAAAACCCAATCGGATCCATTGATACATTTAATTAAATCATAACACACCATAGGGTGTTTAGAATTGTACCTTTTGAGATCTGTTGTGGTTGAACGATTGGGGCACTTATAAACCAACAAAGGTTTCCTCTAACGGTATCCACACACGAACACACGAATTCCACCGAGTGCTAGACCAAAAGAATTCCTATTCTAATATGTGTATATGTCAGATCCAGAGGATTAAATCAATGTCTAAAACAACTGATCTGACGCCCTATTTATATAGTTAGCAAATAGGATTTATGTTTATCTGTAACTATTTGAATTCAAATCATTTGAATTCGAATAATTATCTGAATTTGAATAATTATATTTATCTTAATCAAATAATAATTATCCATATTTACAGATAAAACCTTGTAATTATCATAATTACATTTTACACATATTATTTAATTATCCTTTCAAGAATAACAATTTAACTGTCAAACATGACTTTAATGGGTTTCTTTCTAATGGAAGCAAATGTGTTCTTTTGTGTGCGACCCTTTAGGTTTACATACTCATTGGCAACATTTCTGTGTGACACGTGTCGTGGGCATATAATAACCTACAGAAGCGTTTAACTTTATAAATATTGTAAAATACCCATATTTGGGATTTTTGGGTAAATAGATAAATGAAAATGTTTTGGTGATTTATTGCATAAAGGGAGGTTATTTAGTAAAAATGCATTTTAGTATTTGTTGGAAATATGCATAGTTTGTGTTATGGGATGTTTCGAAAATACCAACGTGTGGGTCATTAGATTTTGGTCATTCCCGACCTTGCGAACATTTTGGAAATTGTAAACCTTTTGGTTTTGGGGAAAAGATGTATTTGAGTATTTCGATGAGTAAATCTCGGGTATTGATATATTTTAACGATTTATCTTACGAGTGTAAATCTTTTGGTATAAATGCACCTTGATAAGTGTTTTGAAAAATGATTTGTATTAACCTAGAGTTGTGTGGAGTTATTTATGTTTATGAAGCATGTTTCACATAAAAGTGGGGTATTTACGTTTTATTTCATTTTATGACTTTTAACAAGAGATCTTTTGATTTGTTGAGCTTGTGTCTCGGTAGTTGATTATGTTGGGTTTTGGGGACAATTGCCCAGTTTTGATAGCTCAACGCAGAGCTTTGGACATGACTTATATTTATTTGAGATTTACATGTTTTGAATTCGCTAGTTCATTCGTTTGGAGTCATGTAATGCTTTAGACCTTATTGCTATGAATCCATAGGCACTTGAGTTTTTATGTACAATGTCAGGACGCTAGTTTTCCACATTGTAGCACGGAATAGGCATCGGATTTCATGATAAGTAAGATGTGGGTCTATATGTCCGGGCATTGTCACATGAGCAGTAAGGTGTAATTCCAATGTGCTTTCTTGGATTTGGATAGCTCAATGTATAGACCTAGAGGGGTTGAAGTTGATACTCCACAAGTGTACGCTTTAAGTAGCTGAGCTTGATATGTCTTATGAATATAATCCAAGTGTTTGGTTTTATCACCATGGATATGTGGCCTACTTTTTCGTTCCGTCACATTCAATGGAATCGGGTCTCCTCCATCACTGAAAGGTGTTGTTTTGAGTATTTATTCTCGTTCATGTTTTTGGTGACATATTATATTTATATGGATTGTTTTCTATGATTTATGGGCAATGTATTATGCCTCATCCTTGTTTGAATGTTTTGAATAATGGAATTTTATTCACGTTTATATTATTTGGAAATCTAACCTTTATCCACGTTTTGAGTGAGTTTTGGATTTGAGTATATATTTCAAAAACGCTTTATATGAAAGTTTTCGTCACAAAAATTGTATGCGTTGGGAAATGAGTTGTGTGCATAATTATTACAAATCCTTTTGGAAAATATGTTTTCAAACTACATCCTTTTCGTTTAACGAATTATTCTATCAAGAGGAAAACTCTTGAACTCACTAGGCGTTAGCCTAACCTTTTTATTTTGTCGGCATGTGCAACAAGTTTCGGTTGAGGATTAGTTCTAGTGACACTATGAAGAGTGGGGAGCTAGATGTGTGAGCAAGAAGTAAGTGAATTTGCGAAGTCTTCCGCGTTTTGGGAATAACAACTTTGTTCTGGGTTGAGTAACACCCAATCTGTAACACCCTAAAAACAGGGCTAATTTAAACCTCAAATTTCCACAAGTTATGATAACATAAACTTCAACTTATAGATATATAGCAAGTGAATTAACCATTAGGAGTATATTTACAAAACAGAATCCTTCAAATAGCCTATTAATCTAATTATATCTCTATGATTAGATTAACTAAGCTATCTAAGCAATCCTTCAAAATCTCCTTTTGTTAATTGACTTCATTGCTATTCCAAAACGCTCGTCCCACAACCCTTTACTTTCCCGAACTGGTACCTGGTAAGAAAACATCATATGAAACGATTAGGCCAACGCCTAGTGAGAACATTCGTTTCAATAATAACATTTGCAAAATCAATATAAGCAAGTTATAACAAACCTGGTTACCCTTTCTCTTACCATACGTGTAACTCTATTCCGTTAGCACGATTTTACCCAATTCCATGAATATGCCTGACACACATTCCATCATCATATCATGTCTCAGAGCTACCCTACGAATTTGTACTGATTCTAGAGTAATGTTTTTATTCCGGAAATCTCAATATACACATGCCCAGTTCCGTACACATCTATTCCAGAAACCGCAATATACACATGCCCATTTCTGTACACATCTAAGAAATAACAATATACACATGCCTATTTCTTAGAGAAGGAAATAGTGATTACAATATACACATGCCAATCTCTTCTTTTCCTTAGAAATCAGGAATTACGTTTATTCCATGATTTCTCACACACATCAGAATAATGATTAATCTTCATCTATTCTACGTGTACATAACCACTAGTGCCTATGGATACATTACACATTACTAACGTATATGCATAACAACATATTACAGCTCATATCATATTCTCAAATCTAAGAATACTAGATAACCTATCGTATCTTCATCCTCAAATGCCCCCCTTCGGCGACTTAGCACGGGGGTTCCGCTATCAGAACCTAACATTCTCAGAAACTGCATCCAGCCATCAGAACCTAACATTCTCAATTTCTCCAAAGTGTCCGGACAACAGGGGTTTTTCGGGTAACTTGGGTTTTCCGGACAACTAAACTTTCCGGATACTTTCCTAATCCGGACGACATCCGGATACTAAAACCATCCGGATACCATCCGGTTACTATATTCATCCGGACTCTTACAATAAAAATATCTTACCCGGTTTCTATTGCGTCCAGAAACATTCATCATCAGAGGTATCCGGGTACGACGATTTATCCGGAAAACTCGGTTCTGCAGCCTAAAATTCGATCCATTTTCATGTCTGTTCGATTCAGCTCATTCCAAACCATCCCATACAGTTCATAACCAAATTATACAGCTATTTCAAGGTTTAATTTAACATGAAAACACTGATTTAAGCAAGGAACAAATGAACTAACCTTTTTGAAGAAAACCCACTTTGCACAATCTGATTTCAACCCAATCTGCTGCTAGAGATTCTGAAACTTAACCAATAAACAGGTTCGTTCACAATCATATATCTACAACCGATTATATCAAAACCATGCTTAATTTCTTACCAATTTGAAGGCAAACCCTTGTTTTCTTCTTTCTCTCTTTTCTCTCCAATTCTCTTTCTCTTGCTTTTCTCTAAACCGACCCCAACAAAAGGAAATCAGATATTTCCTCAAAGTTCAGCCTCTTATCCACATACTTTCAATAAAAGACCAAACACACCTCCAAGTTTCTAATTTTACATAAAAACATCAAACTTTGGTTACTTAACTTTTAACCCCAAAGACTCAAATACTTGCAAATATAACACAAAGATACAACTCAATTACAAAATAACTTCATTTATATTATAACATAATATAACGAAATTTCGGGATGTTACACAATCTTTGTAGTCTCGGTGTATGACTTAGGTTATGGAGAATGTTGAAGTTATTACGTTTTTAATTTTGAGGTGACTCCAAGAACGGTTTGTAGTAATAATTTTATCCTCTATTGTCTATTTAATCAAAGTATTTATTTAGTTTCTCTTTCCAATTTGGAGGTGTTACATTAACCCCGAAGCCGATTGGAGACACTTTAAAATTTTCATCAAGTTTCAAAGATTAGTGGTACTCCACTCACCAAAGAAAATTGTGTTGTCGACAAATTGAAGATGAGAAATTTATCTGGCTCCGTAGACTTGACCCGCTTTACCCACACCCTTTTGACCACCTCTTCAAAATTTGGATCCATCCAAACGTCGAACACGGGAAAAAGGCTTAGGACCAAAGTCCCTCATCGTATCCTTTAATAAGATGGGACAGTGGTCCGAGAATTCCTTTCAAGTGCCATCGTGGAAAGATTGGTCCAAATTGAGCTAAGTTTATCCGAGATAAGGAACCTGTCTAGCTTGCTAAACTTTAGACCGTCCTCGCTGACTCGAGTAAACTTTGTTCCACCAAGTAGGATGTCGAATAATTTTTCCTTATTTATGAAGCCATTGAAATCGGCTTAGATTAGTAAGTTGTTATCTATCATCCATTTCTTTTGATGTAAACTCTTATAGATTCCCCTCTTTGGGTGATTTTAATATTTAAGCGAAAATGATTTCGCCCTCGAAATCAAGATCAGGTAAACAGATGGGGATATCTATCCTTTATATTCTCTTCCGACTCTAAAGTCACATTAGCACTTCGATGGTGTTTCCACTGTACTTTCAACATAGCTACTTCCTTACCATTACGCAACCTTCTAACCGATCTTTCCAAAATTGCCTCCGGTTCTTCCACACATCGACTCTTTTCATCCACCCTGACATCAGTAAGTGGAATCACATCTTCCTCTTCGGCTAAACACTTCCGAAGATAACAAACATGGAAGGTATTGTGGATTCCTTCTAATTCAGGTGGAAGATCCAACTGATAAGCTTGTAATCCGACCCTCTTAGTGATAGTGAAAGGTCCTAGGAAACAAGGACTTAGCTTCCCACGTTTACCAAACCTTATCACTCCCTTCAAGGGGATACCTTAAGCATCACGCGCTCCCCAACTTGGAATTCTTTCGGTCTCCTTTTCGGATCAGCATAACTCTTTTGTCGATCCTGAGCTGCTTTCATATGCTGCCGAATTTTTTTCACCTTATAGGCTGTTTGTTGTACCAATTCTGGACCAGCAAACTGTTTCTCTCCGGCTTCTAACCAACATACCGGAGTTCTACATTTACGACCATACAGAGCTTCGAAAGGTGCTCTTCCAATACTGGAATGGTAACTATTATTATACGCGAATTCTACTAACGGTAGATGTGTATCCCAGTTACCCCCAAAGTCTAACACACAACACCTGAGCATATCTTCCAAAGTTTGAATGGTTCTTTCACTTTGTCCGTCAGTTTGCGGATGATAAGCATTGCTCATATTTACCTTTGTACCTAATTCTTCTTGAAGTGACTGCCAAAATCTCGAGGTAAACCGACTATCACGATCTGACACTATCGACACCGGTATACCATGCCTTGACACTACTTCGTCAATATACAGTTTTGCTAATTTCTCAATTGGTGACGCTTCTTTCATAGCTAGAAAATGAGCACTCTTAGTCAAACGATCCACAATCACCCAAATAGTGTCGTTACCCTTTTGTGTCTTTGGTAACTTCGTCACGAAATCCATAGTAATCTTCTCCCACTTCCATTCTGGAATCTCCAAAGATTGGAAACTTCCATAAGGCTTCTGATGTTCAGCTTTCACTAAGGAACATGTTGTACACTTTTCCACTATTCGTGCCACATCTACTTTCATAGCTGGCCACCAATAGTGTAACTTCAAATCTCTATACATCTTAGTACTTCCAGGATGTATAGAATACTTAGATCTATGAGCATATTCTAGAATCAACTCTCGCCTTCCTCCAATCTTTGGTACCCAAACACGGCCTTGAAACAACTTAACTCCACGGCCATCTTCAGTCAGTTGAAGATGTTGTTTGCTCATTACCTCATCTTTTAGATTCTCCTCCAGTAAGGCCTCCGCTTGTGCGTCTTTTATTCTTTCAATCAGACTGGACATTACCTCAATCCTAGCATTGGTCGTCTTCAACCACCCACTATACTCTTTTCTACTTAAAGCATCGGCTACTACATTTGCTTTACCAGGGTGGTAATGTAATTCACAATCATAATCCTTAAGTAACTCTAACCATCGACGTTGTCTCATATTTAACTCTTTCTGATCAAAGACATGCTTCAAACTATTGTGATCAGTATAAAAAGTACACTTCGTCCCATACAAATAGTGCCTCCACAGTTTTAAAGCAAAAACAACCGCTGCTAATTCTAAATCGTGCGTTGGATAGTTCTTCTCATGCTCTTTAAGTTGTCTTGACGCATAAGCAATTACCTTGCCTCGTTGCATCAATACACATCCCAGGCCCATCTTGGAAGCATCACTATAAACAACAAAATCCTCTGTTCCTTCTGGTAAGGCAAGAATAGGGGCTTCACACAACTTTTGACGTAAAGTTTTGAAAGCCGATTCTTGTTTCTCCGTCCAGACAAACTTCACATTCTTTCTAGTCAATAAAGTCAAAGTAGAAGCAATCTTCGAGAAGTCTTTAATAAATCTCTGATAATAACCCGCAAGACAAAATAAACTTCTTATTTCAGACGCACTTCTTGGTGTCTCCCAATTCGTCATAGCTTCTATCTTAGCTGGGTCTACTTTAACTCCTTCTGAAGTGATCACATGCCCTAGAAATTGTACCTCTTTTAACCAGAATTCACATTTTGAGAACTTAGCGTACAACTTCTCTCTTCTCAATACTTCTAAAACTTCACGCAAATGAACTTCGTGATCTTCTTCTGTCTTCGAATAGACAAGTATGTCATCAATGAATACAATGACAAACTTATCCAGGAATGGTCGACATACTCGGTTCATCAGATCCATGAACACTGCTGGAGCATTTGTCAAACCAAATGGCATCACAATAAATTCATAATGCCCATACCTTGTTCTAAAAGCTGTCTTAGAAATATCTTCATTTCTTACTTGAACTTGATGATACCCAGACCTTAAATCAATCTTAGAAAAACATCCCGCACCTTGGAGTTGATCGAACAGGTCATCAATCCTTGGAAGCGGATACTTGTTCTTAATCGTCACCTTATTCAATTCCCGGTAATCTATACACATTCTCATAGTACCATCTTTCTTCTTAACAAACAACACCGGAGCTCCCCACGGCGAAGAACTCGGTCTAACAAAACCTTTATCTAACAACTCTTGAAGTTGAGTCATCATCTCTTTCATTTCGGCCGTCGCTAGACGATACGGTGCTCGCGCAATAGGTGCCGATCCAGGAATGAGATCAATACGGAACTCTACCTGTCGCTCAGTCGGTAGGCCTGGAAGATCATCAGGAAATACGTCTGGAAAATCACGTACCACCTTGATATCTTCCACTCGTTTCTTTTCTGACTTTACATCTAAAACATAAGCTAGATAGGATGAACATCCTTTCATTAAACATTTACGCGCTTTCGCAACAGAAATTAACGGAACTTCCCCTTTTCGCTTTTCCCCAAAGATGAGTACATCATCCCTATCATCCATCGGAATCCGGATTAATTTCTTTGCACAAAATATTTCTGCCTGATTGGCTATCAGCCAATCCATACCCACAACCACATCAAATCCTCCAATTTCCATCAACAACAAGTCGATCGGAAATTTTGTCTCTTCTATCGAAATAAAACAACCATCAAGTCTTTCACGAACCAAGACCTGACCTCCATTAGCAACCTCAACTACTAAGGCATCTTCCAAAGTAGTAACAGGCATAGCTAACTTGTGAAAGAACGACTTGGACACAAATGACAGATTTGCACCACAGTCGAATAAAATGCGCGCAGGACAAGAATTAACAAGGAAAGTACCCGAGACGACATCTTTCGATTCCTTAGCTTCGTCAGCTGTCATATGGAAGGCCCGACCCGCTGGCTTTGGAACGTTTGGTTTCATACTTTGATCCCCGCCCTTTTTCAACTTTGGACAATCCCGACGGAAGTGACCAGGTTGTTTGCATTCATGACACGTAAATCCTTGAACTGGACAATTGCTCATACTATGCCCACTTTTCCCACACTTGAAACATTCCAACGCTGTCACCCGACACGGCCCAAAATGTTTACTCTTGCACTTTGAACACCAATTTGGTTCACGACGCGAATCGTAACGAACACCTTTACCGGCTGCCTTAGATCTCTGAAAAGACTCTGATCGGCCCTCCCATTTTCGTTTCTCCCCAACTTGGGTCTTTTCTTCTTTATCCTTGGCGTAGACCTCTTCCATCACCTTAGCTTCTTCAATAGTTTCCCTCAATGTTGAAGCTTTAGCGTTTCTTACCCTGGACATCATGTCCGCTGGCAAACCCTTCAAGTAAGCTTTAATCTTTTCTTTTTCATTAGGAGCCACATGCCCCACCAAGTTCAGCTTCTCCAAAAACGTTTCAGTATACTTTCTCACAGACATGTTACCCTTCTTGAGAGTCCTAAACTCTTCTTCGATTCTATCCATCTCATTCTCATTACAGTACTCCTCCAAAACCTTCTTCTTGAATGACTCCCAAGTCATAGCAGTCAATACTGAAGCCGATATTGAAGTTGTCATTATGTTCCACCAAGTCAGTGCATTACCTTTTAACATTTGAGAAGCAAATCTAACTTTTGACTTTTCATCACATTCACAAGCTCTGAAAGCTTGTTCCATCTCCCTAATCCAGTTCATACAGGTTACTGGATTATCTGTTCCTTTAAACTCGGGCGGCTTACAACTTAGGAACGTCTTGTACGAACAAACTCTTTCCACTCTCCTTTCTGTTTCTATTACTGGAGTAGGAAGTGGATTAATTACTCTAGTATAAGTTCCCGTTCTCCGCAACTCTGAACTTCGATCGTTCAATGCTTTCATAAACATTTCGGTTTGTTGAGCCATTGCATTCGTCATCATTCTTGTCATGTTTTCCATCATTCGGGCTTCCATACCTGCTTCTGGTGTTCTTGGGTTGGCAGTATTGGTACCCGTCCTATGTACTTGACTTGATGTCCCTCCAAGAGAAAGAAACCCCGACGGAGTCTCATGAATTTCGCCTACTCCAGTCTGCCTTTCTCCTGTCCCATCAATCATGGACCTATCCATCGCAGAAATAGGGGATAATGGCGGCGTATTCACCATCGTTCTGATATACACAAGAGGATAACCATAAGAAATGGTTATACACATACGAACATACGAAACATACTTTACCGATCATTAGTCACTATAACTATTTAGAAACAAGCATGCTTATGTAACAATATATTCATAATAACAGTAGCTAATTGGGATTGTGAACATATCATACAAGAGAATCCTCGTTACCATTGTTACAGTACTAATTTCACGTATTTCTGTTAACTCTAAGACTATCCCGTCTTAGTACTTCTACCCATATCTCACACATCATAACTTAATTCATCACAACTTAAGTCTAAGTACCTCCTCAGCATACTTAGTTCGCTTAAACTATCGCTCTGATACCATATTGTAACACCCTAAAAACAGGGCTAATTTAAACCTCAAATTTCCACAAGTTATGATAACATAAACTTCAACTTATAGATATATAGCAAGTGAATTAACCATTAGGAGTATATTTACAAAACAGAATCCTTCAAATAGCCTATTAATCTAATTATATCTCTATGATTAGATTAACTAAGCTATCTAAGCAATCCTTCAAAATCTCCTTTTGTTAATTGACTTCATTGCTATTCCAAAACGCTCGTCCCACAACCCTTTACTTTCCCGAACTGGTACCTGGTAAGAAAACATCATATGAAACGATTAGGCCAACGCCTAGTGAGAACATTCGTTTCAATAATAACATTTGCAAAATCAATATAAGCAAGTTATAACAAACCTGGTTACCCTTTCTCTTACCATACGTGTAACTCTATTCCGTTAGCACGATTTTACCCAATTCCATGAATATGCCTGACACACATTCCATCATCATATCATGTCTCAGAGCTACCCTACGAATCTGTACTGATTCTAGAGTAATGTTTCTATTCCGGAAATCGCAATATACACATGCCCAGTTCCGTACACATCTATTCCAGAAACCGCAATATACACATGCCCATTTATGTACACATTTAAGAAATAACAATATACACATGCCTATTTCTTAAAGAAGGAAATAGTGATTACAATATACACATGCCAATCTCTTCTTTTCCTTAGAAATCAGGAATTACGTTTATTCCATGATTTCTCACACACATCAGAATAATGATTAATCTTCATCTATTCTACGTGTACATAACCACTAGTGCCTATGGATCCATTACACATTACTAACGTATATGCATAACAACATATTACAGCTCATATCATATTGTAACGTCCCAAAAATTAAAAGGAATTTAAATTTTTTTAAAATAATGCATCTCATTATAATCAAACCATAAGTTAACAAATCCCATTACAATAAAAATAAACGTCGTTAATTTAAACCGTCAAATAAAATTTAAGCAGCGGAAAAGTTATATAATTAAATCCTCATTTAAAAAGTTAAACTTAAACAGCCTTCGCCTTACGCCCGTGTGTACCGTCATGCCCGACTGCTACTCGCACCTGAAATCATAAGATATTGGGAAGGGGTAAGCACGAAGCTTAGTGAATTCTACCACCTACGCAGGTAGCAATCACACATATATCGCCCCTACTCGCTAGTAGGCAAACAACACCGCAATCACAAGTATAGAAACAAATCAAGGTTTAAACATGTAATCACATACCTCGGTCCCACCGAGCCCTCGGTCTCCCCGAGTTCACACAACACTTTTACACAATTCCTCGGTCTCCCCGAGCCCTCGGTCTCCCCGAGTTCACACAATTCCTCGGTCTCCCCGAGTTCACACAATTCCTCGGTCTCCCCGAGCCCTCGGTCTCCCCGAGTTCACACAATTCCTCGGTCTCCCCGAGCCCTCGGTCTCCCCGAGGTGTACACCAAACACACGCCAATCACATATTATATAATTTTCCACTAGCTATCACATCACAACTAGTTCACGTAAGCATACAATAACACGCAAGAGCAAACGCAACATATATGTAACTCCTAGTCTACGCAGTGAGAGAACTCACCTTAATGCAACGCAAGTATCCGCAACCGCAACACAAGCCGGCCAACTTCACTCACCTTCTCCCACCTAATTACGTGTTAACAAATGTCAAAGTGACGCCCCAACCCAAAACCACGACTACTAAGTTATAAAATACATTTTCCAGTTTTTACTCTAATAAACACAGGTCTGTTCGGGAAGGAATTATTTTGGTTAGACTATATCCTCTTCGTGCCTACTGGAAAGTCAAGGTCATAACACATGAATACCGGGGTCTCACCCCGAGATACCTAACCGACCGTTACCAACGACTGACTGACATGACCAAGGATCCAATGCAAACAGTCTACCAAAAATATTCTCCCAAAATTCTACAACACAATCCATATAAGGATTGGAAACACAAGAATTAGGTAATACAATTTTATTTTCAAAATCAAACTTTGTGCATGACTTAGTCGGCCTTCTACGTCTCGACTCGTACTACTCCAAATCTCTCCGGTCCACTATCACCATCCGGACAACCCAAACAACCCGGACAACCTGACTTTTCCGGACAACCTCAGTAATCCGGACAGCAAGACTAATCCGGACAACACAAGGAATCTGGATGCCATCCGGACTCTAAATCATCCGGAAAGCATCAATCAAATCGTCCGGACACTATCAACAACTTACCCGGACACCACCAAAGAAGCTACCCGGACACATTCAACTTATCCGGACACCTCTGTCGGTTTACCCCATTTTCACCCAGAAATCGACAGAATCATTAACAGATGTGATTTTGACTATTCTACTCCGATAGGAACTATCTAAAAGTAATTACAAACATAAAATACAAAGAGACATACCTCAGATTCACTTCCAAGCATACCAATTGAAGCTTTACCCTACTTGACTTCTTTTCTCCTCCTTGCCTCCAAACACACACACACACTAAGCTGAAATATCTAAATTCTTGAGTTGTGACATATCTGAAGTCTAAAGAGATAATATCTAACCCTATTTACCTTTTAGCCCTTAAACTATTCAACAATGACCCAAACACCCTTAACTTATAAACTTATCCAAACTTTCCCTAAATAGAAACTTTAAAGTTAAATAAACTTAACGAAATTAGATTTTTAACTAACGGATTTACCCGGGGTATTACAACCGGACTGTCCACACTTAAAACATTTATCAGCCCTCTGCCCACTAGTATCCATGGGCTTAAACCCACTGCTCTTCGGACCCACGCGCGAATCTGTGAACTTCGACTTCGGTGGCACCGCAAAGATCGGCGTCACCGCCTGTGCCTTCTTCTTCTTCTTTGCTTGGGTCTCCAACTCAAGTTCCCTCCTCCGGGCCGCGTCCATCATCGCAGATAATGAAGCATACTGTGTCATGCTCACAAATTCCCTAATCTCGGTGCGCAACATGTCCTTGTATCGATACATCTTCATATCTTCCGAGGCGGCATACTGAGGGCAAAACAATGCCATCTTGGTGAACTTACTATTCATTTCCTTCACCGTCTCTGTAGTTTGCGTGAGCTCCAGTAACTCCTTGGCGATCCGCTCCATCTCTACCGGAGGTACATATTCTGCGCGAAAACGAGTGACAAACTCTTCCCAGGTCAAGGTAGTGCATTCGGCAGGCGTCAATGTCGTAGCGCACCAGTCCTTCGCGCCGTCACGAAGTAAGTTCACTGCAAAGCGAACCTTCAGGTTGTCCGGGCAACCACTGTTCAGAAAAGCACACTCCATATCAGATATCCACCGCATGCTGATGATCGGGTTCGGGTCTCCCTTGAACTCAGGCGGAGAACAGGCGGAGAGATCCCGATACTGGAACTCTCGGGCACGGGGCTGTCCCCCTGTAGGCGGTGGAATCGCTGCAATTCGCTCCTCCATCAGAACCACCACCTCATCTCGGATGGCAGTGATAATCTCGGGAATCGCCTCCCCGATCGCGTATGCTACCTCGGTAGCAATCATCTCTCTAATCTGCTCCTCGGTGATCCCGGCCTCCGCCCGCGGTTCAGCCGCGCTGTTTCTTCTAGTGATGGCCATTCTAGGAAAAAGAAATTACAACGAGTTATTAGCACATAATAACTCACCCTACCACGCTCACGCTCGACTCCTTGGATTCCTTGCGACTTTCCCCGACTCGAACATTGATCCTGTGCTTCCAGTAGTAGGAGCTCTACTACTACCATTTACACCTATCATTGTCCGCTCCTAGTCCCATCCCGGGTGCCCAAGTAGTTACTCGCCAAACAAAAATTATACACATATGCCTGCACTGACTCATGTACGCACTCTTCCTAGCTCCCTAGGAATAATCATAATACCCCACTACCCTTGCTAGGGCGGAACCCCCACTAACCCTGACGAGTCGCCTCGCAAACGCACAGTCGTATACAGTGGAAACCAGATAGACATTCGAATATAAGATTCTATCCTACAATGGTTGGACTCAAACAAGAGTTGCGCAATAGAACTAAATCCGACATTCTAAGGCTATTCGGTTCCTACCGCATACAACCTATAGTGCATTCACTTAACACCCTATCAAGGTTGGCATAAACTCCTATTAGCAAGCAACAAACATGCAGTACAGTGTAATAAGCACCAAGCAATCTAGCATACATACTCCTATGTTCTAGAAAGCAATCTAGCTTACATACTCATATGTAAACACTCTTCCCAGCTCACTAGGAATTTCATCTCATCCCACTACCCTTGCTACAACGGAATCCCTATTAGCCATAACGAGTTGCCTCGCGAATACCCAGTCGCATGCAGCGTGAATCAAATAGACATTCGAATACAAGATTCTATCCTAGAACGGTTGGACTCAAACAAGAGCTGCGCAATAGAACTAAATCAAATATTCTAAGGCTATATGATTCTTACAGCATACAACCTATAGGGCCTTCACTTAACAACCTACTATAACTAGCATTGATTCCTACTAGCAAGCAACATCATACAGTACAGTGTAAACCACATAAGCGGTCTAGCATGCATACCCTATGATCTAGAAAGCAATAAATACACTAAGTACTGTACCTTCCCACTTAGCGTCGGCTGACTGTACACATTGCGCCCTCGATCACCGTTTCCCAAACGGGTTTTCCCCTTTTTCCTTTACTTTAAAGGATTTTAGTATAAGGATTTAAAATTTCATAGCCGCAACTTGAGATCAAACACACCGAGATGTGTTTGATTCACTCAAGCTGTGCTATGATACCAAGTTGTAACGTCCCAAAAATTACAAGGAATTTAAATTTTTTAAAAATAATGCATCTCATTGTAATCAAACCATAAGTTAACAAATCCCATTACAATAAAAATAAACGTCGTTAATTTAAACCGTCAAATAAAATTTAAGCAGCGGAAAAGTTATATAATTAAATCCCCATTTAAAAAGTTAAACTTAAACAGCCTTCGCCTTACGCCCGTGTGTACCGTCATGCCCGACTGCTACTCGCACCTGAAATCATAAGATATTGGGAAGGGGTAAGCACGAAGCTTAGTGAATTCTACCACCTACGCAGGTAGCAATCACACATATATCGCCCCTACTCGCTAGTAGGCAAACAACACCGCAATCACAAGTATAGAAACAAATCAAGGTTTAAACATGTAATCACATACCTCGGTCCCACCGAGCCCTCGGTCTCCCCGAGTTCACACAACACTTTTACACAATTCCTCGGTCTCCTCGAGCCCTCGGTCTCCCCGAGTTCACACAATTCCTCGGTCTCCCCGAGCCCTCGGTCTCCCCGAGGTGTACACCAAACACACGCCAATCACATATTATATAATTTACCACTAGCTATCACATCACAACTAGTTCACGTAAGCATACAATAACACGCAAGAGCAAACGCAACATATATGTAACTCCTAGTCTACGCAGTGAGAGAACTCACCTTAATGCAACGCAAGTATCCGCAACCGCAACACAAGCCGGCCAACTTCACTCACCTTCTCCCACCTAATTACGTGTTAACAAATGTAAAAGTGACGCCCCAACCCAAAACCACGACTACTAAGTTATAAAATACATTTTCCAGTTTTTACTCTAAAAAACACAGGTCTGTTCGGGACCTGTTTAACCCCTTATAAACTGATAAATCCAGAAATATTTTTCCATAATCACAAAGTCCCATGTCTTAGGGTTCCAGGGACATATCGCATGCGCTCTAACGATTTTTCTACAATCTACTATGGATTTTACAAAACCGACTTGCAGAACAGTGAAAAACAGGACCTTTCAGTACAAAACAACAATTTGACACTCGCTATGGTCCGAACTGGTTTTTCCGTAAAACATATGAAACTTACTAGACTCAGAATGGGAGATTTTGGCACTGGTTTCACCCCAATACGATGTTCCTAGAAAACGTTATGGCTTTTACAAAACAGAGGCAGAAACTATGAATTTCACATGAAATGACAAATATTGATTATTAATCCATTAAGTCAAAGCTTAACCCAAACAGACCCGAACAGCCTATAAGCTTACTGGAGAAAGATCATACTAGGTTGGACAATCACCGACCACCACCCACATCCGCCTCCGGCAGCGGTGGTGGTTGGCGGCGGCGACGATGGTTACGGTAACCCTTCCGGCGAGACCTCCCAACGTCGCCCATCCCGACTCACCCGCAACCACACTCCCGCACACACACCCGCACACCTTCACACAACTGCACCACCCCTCTGCCGCCACCACGGCGGCGTGCAGCGGCGGCCCCACCGCCGGCAGCCGTGGCTGCGGCGGTGGTGGTGGCGGTTCACGGCAATAATAGCAAGCGTCAACACAACGAAAAGAGGAACGAACTTACCTCGACAACCCTTCTTCCTCCTCTTTTCCGGCAGCAAAACGATGGCGATACCCTCCTCTTTCCGGCGAACCTCTTTCTCTCTCGCTCTCTTTCTCTTTTCCGGCCGAACACCACAGGGAAGGGGGGAGGGAATGGTTCCGATCGATAGGAATGTGAGGGAGGGGGAGCCGTAGGGTTTCTCTTCCTCTTTCTCCTTTCCTTCCTTGCTTCTCACGAAAACACAACACAACCAAAATGAAAAAAATGGATTTTCGGTTTGGAGATTAGCATGGGCCGAGACCATGCCATGTTTTGGCCCTTGACACAAATGGTCCCTCAACTAATTCCTTCTCGCAACTAACCAAAATTTTGACATATTTAACAATTAGGCCCAAAACGTCTAACCCCGTTAACGGAAACCACGCTAAATAAAACTTAAAAGACAAGAATTAATAAAAAGAAAATACATACCGGGATACGGGCTTTACACATATTCTCAAATCTAAGAATACTAGATATCCTATCGTATCTTCATCCTCAAATGCCCCCCTTCGGCGACTTAGCACGGGGGTTCCGCTACCCGGTTAGCGGATGGGGTCAAGGGGCAACGCCCTTGCGGGGTCTGGGGACAGCGCCTCCAGAAAATTTTTAGAAACTTAACTAGACAAAACATTCAGAAACTGCATCCAGCCATCAGAACCTAACATTCTCAATTTCTCCAAAGTGTCCGGACAACTAAACTTTCCGGATACTTTCCTAATCCGGACGACATCCTGATACTAAAACCATCCGGATACCATCCGGTAACTATATTCATCCGGACTCTTACAATAAAAATATCTTACCCGGTTTCTATTGCGTCCGGAAACATTCATCATCAGAGGTATCCGGATACGACGATTTATCCGAAAAACTCGGTTCTGCAGCCTAAAATTCGATCCATTTTCATGGCTTTACAACTCTCCCCCACTTGGATTAGACTTCGTCCTCGAAGTCTAGACCGGCGAATAACTCGGAATAGTTCTCGCGCATCTCCGCTTCGGGTTCCCACGTCCACTCGAACCCCTTCGATGCGGCCACTGGACTTTCCTCAACTAGAATCTAAATTTCTCACCCCGTCTAGAAATTCTCAAATACTTTTCTTACTAACAAAACTCCTTCAAGGACACTGAAATTATGATCGGAAGAACACTCCAACAACTGGATTCATTCCTACCATTACTGCCGATTAACTTCCACGAGTTCTAATAGACTCCCAAAATTTATTTCACACGGATCATCAAACCAGTAAACTTATAATCACCCACGAAGGTCATTCCACTATAACCATTCATCACAATTAAGCATCTCCGGGTTACTACTACCATCACCATAATTATTTTAAAATCGGCTACAAATCTCCGATTACACTAAAGGTGTTTGGCCTCAAGTCCAAAAGTCGACACCTAAATATACTACTTACTTCAAAAAGGTTACTGCACATTTATTCTCTTAATTACAAAGGGCATCACTCCCTTAACCGACACTATTCGGTCTACACTAACAACACGTGTGGAATACCCAATCTTCCACCGTCTACTTATCCTCCACGCTCGCTCTAGGAAACCTACTTACACCGTATCAAGATACACCTTAACGCCTACCTCCCGGGTACGTCTCAAGGCCCGGCATATCGGAACTACCTCTCAGGTAAGTGCCCAAGACTATATCCTCTTCGTGCCTACTGGAAAGTCAAGGTCATAACACATGAATACCGGGGTCTCACCCCGAGATACCCAACCGACCGTTACCAACGACTGACTGACATGACCAAGGATCCAATGCAAACAGTCTACCAAAAATATTCTCCCAAAATTCTACAACACAATCCATATAAGGATTGGAAACACAAGAATTAGGTAATACAATTTTATTTTCAAAATCAAACTTTGTGCATGACTTAGTCGGCCTTCTACGTATCGACTCGTACTACTCCAAATCTCTCCGGTCCACTATCGCCATCCGGACATTAACCTATCGTATCTTCATCCTCAAATGCCCCCCTTCGGCGACTTAGCACGGGGGTTCCGCTACCCGGTTAGCGGATGGGGTCAAGGGGCAACGCCCTTGCGGGGTCTGGGGGCATCCGGATACTTTCCTAATCCGGACGACATCCGGATACTAAAACCATCCGGATACCATCCGGTTACTATATTCATCCGGACTCTTACAATAAAAATATCTTACCCGGTTTCTATTGCGTCCGGAAACATTCATCATCAGAGGTATCCGGATACGACGATTTATCCGGAAAACTCGGTTCTGCAGCCTAAAATTCGATCCATTTTCATGTCTGTTCGATTCAGCTCATTCCAAACCATCCCATACAGTTCATAACCAAATTATACAGCTATTTCAAGGTTTAATTTAACATGAAAACACTGATTTAAGCAAGGAACAAATGAACTAACCTTTTTGAAGAAAACCCACTTTGCACAATCTGATTTCAACCCAATCTGCTGCTAGAGATTCTGAAACTTAACCAATAAACAGGTTCGTTCACAATCATATATCAAAACCGATTATATCAAAACCATGCTTAATTTCTTACCAATTTGAAGGCAAACCCTTGTTTTCTTCTTTCTCTCTTTTCTCTCCAATTCTCTTTCTCTTGCTTTTCTCTAAACCGACCCCAACAAAAGGAAATCAGATATTTCCTCAAAGTTCAGCCTCTTATCCACATACTTTCAATAAAAGACCAAACACACCTCCAAGTTTCTAATTTTACATAAAAACATCAAACTTTGGTTACTTAACTTTTAGCCCCAAAGACTCAAATACTTGCAAATATAGCACAAAGATACAACTCAATTACAAAATAACTTCATTTATATTATAACATAATATAACGAAATTTCGGGATGTTACACAATCTTTGTAGTCTCGGTGTATGACTTAGGTTATGGAGAATGTTGAAGTTATTACGTTTTTAATTTTGAGGTGACTCCAAGAACGGTTTGTAGTAATAATTTTATCCTCTATTGTCTATTTAATCAAAGTATTTATTTAGTTTCTCTTTCCAATTTGGAGGTGTTACATTAACCCTGAAGCCGATTGGAGACACTTTAAAATTTTCATCAAGTTTCAAAGATTAGTGGTACTCCACTCACCAAAGAAAATTGTGTTGTCGACAAATTGAAGATGAGAAATTTATCTGGCTCCGTAGACTTGACCCGCTTTACCCACACCCTTTTGACCACCTCTTCAAAATTTGGATCCATCCAAACGTCGAACACGGGAAAAAGGCTTAGGACCAAAGTCCCTCATCGTATCCTTTAATAAGATGGGACAGTGGTCCGAGAATTCCTTTCAAGTGCCACCGTGGAAAGATTGGTCCAAATTGAGCTAAGTTTATCCGAGATAAGGAACCTGTCTAGCTTGCTAAACTTTAGACCGTCCTCGCTGACTCGAGTAAACTTTGTTCCACCAAGTAGGATGTCGAATAATTTTTCCTTATTTATGAAGCCATTGAAATCGGCTTAGATTAGTAAGTTGTTATCTATCATCCATTTCTTTTGATGTAAACTCTTATAGATTCCCCTCTTTGGGTGATTTTAATATTTAAGCGAATACTACGTCTTATTCTTTCATTTTAAAGTCCCTTGTATTTTAGGGGTTTATACACAGACACGTTATAACTCATGTCATTTAAAATCTTAGAAAATTATGTGATGAGAAGTTTGAAGGTGGGACCAAAATGAGATGTGTTTTTTTTAGATCAATATAAAGGAAATATGAGTATTACTTTTAAGTTGATATATATCTATAAAGATTTAATATTAGTTGAAAGAATATTCGTCGTTCATTAATTAATTGAATAAATTGGGAGGTGTTGATCTTTTTAAATGTCAAAATCCTTTTCTAGATGACACGAATTTAAGACAAAGTCCATGTAAAAGACCTATGAAAGGTTTGACGTTAACACTTTAAATACGTCATTGAGTGTGTGTGTATATGGTTCAAAATAAACATATTGAAAGCGATGTTTTCACACGTAAACCGTGTAAGGTAGGGGTGGACCTAAAACTTTTTTCAAACAGTGGCAGTGGCAGTGGCACCATTTGAGTATAAAATAGGTATAGAGATGTTTTTTATAAAATTAATATTGGTCTAGTGGTTAGTTTCTTAAATGTGAGGTCTCATTATCAAGTCCTGTTATTATAACTTTTTTTAAAAACATAATAAATCTGAAATGAAAAGCTAAAAATAAGAAAAACGAATCTTACGGGACTCGAACCCAGGGTTTAAACCATGAAGTAGAAGAAAAACCTTGCTAACCAACTCTACGAAGAAAAGCTTGCATTTTTATTATAGTTTCAAAACATATATGGTAGCACACAACAAATCGATACGGTTGCACCTTGCCACCTTTCATACCGTAGGCATTAGTGTAGGTCCGCCCATGGTGTAAGGGGCCTTGACCCTGAGTCGTAAGCTTTCATAACTAAACAAAATGATGATTATTTTATAAAAAAAAAATTGTAAAGAAAAAGTGGTATCTTTGTAATAATAATTAAAAGAGAGAGTATTAAATGAGATATATGGATTATAATTAAATGGATTAAGGAGAAAATTAGGTTTACACTTAAAATATGCAGTTTCCATTTTTATTTAAATTGGTTCACCTTCTCTTTTTTAATTTAAATTATTTTAAATACGATTGCTTTTATATATATATATATATATATATATATATATGGTAAGGATCAAGGGAGAACCTTGAAAAAAGAAGAACCGAAGAACCATGAAAAAACAGATGAAAAAATATATCAAAATGGATGTCAAATTAAAGATAATAAAATGATGAATTTTTTGGTGTAATTTGTTTCGCTTTAATTTCTGTCATACTTCGCCAATTTTGAATTTAAAAACAGAGGGTAAATACCTTTTTTTATTAAAAAATTTTGGTTATAACTAACTTTTAATTCATAACCATTGGATCATCTTAATCTAATGGCTTGGATGAGTTCTTCGGTTCTTTCATTTTTCCTTGTTCTCTCCCGATCTCATCCCTATATATATATATATATATATATATAGGGGTGGGTTCAAATGAAAACTCAAATTCAATTGTAAACGTGAGGACAAACCACAGTCGTTGATTAATAATCTGGTGAAGAGATCAATGACAAAAAAACACGGTGACAATTTTGTAAATAAGTTGAAAACTCTGTCCATGGCTTAATGAATATTTAGTGCGCAGGGGTAAAATTGGAAAGATTAGAATCAACGCTTATTTTTGTTGAATTTTTATTTTCTTTTTTAATTAAAAAACTTTTACCCCCTTAAATTTTAAAATAAATTATCTCAAAAATTACTAACATTTTAATCAAACAAATTACATCAAAAAAACGAGAATTTCGTGCTCTTCGATATGACATCCATCATGATATAGTTTTTTTCGATTTAACCGTTTTTTACGTGAAATCGTGTATATATGTTATATTCAGACTGAATATAACACATATTCAGACTGAATATAACACATATTCAGACTGAATATAACACATATTCAGTCTGAATATAACACATATTCAAACTGATGTATTTATATCAAAGAAAGGTAAGCATGAAAATGAGGTTTGAATAAACAAAAATGGTGTAATTATTCAAAAGGTCCTCCTAAACTACCCATCATCGAGGCTTCTGATCTATATACATTCTGCTGCTCATCATCCAGTATTCTCCTCCATTAAAAGGTGTACCCCATTGACAAACATCATACTTGCACAGTTAACATTTAATGGAACATAATAAACGAAATCAAATACGAGATCTTGGTTACTTGAATGATCATAATAGATCACTTGCAGAGGGGCATGCTAAAATGATTCCCGTTTGAGTTTTAATTTATTCCTAAGTTCATAATCTTTTATATATATATATAGTGGTTTGTATAGTTTGTTAGAATTGTTTGGTTTACAATTGAAACGCACAATATATATATATATATATAGAGAGAGGGAGGTTCAAAGAAAATCCTCAAAAAACGAAAAACTGAAGAACACATATAAATACATCAGTCTGAATATGTGTTATATTCAGTCTGAATATGTGTTATATTCAGACTGAATAAAGGTAAATATTCAAAACGAATAAATGTTTAAATTTTGTACATTTATTCAGTCTGAATAACTCTATATATTCAGACTGAATAAAGGTAAATATTCAAAACTGAATAAATGTACCTTTATTCACTCTGAATATAACACATATACACGATTTCACGTAAAAACGGTTAAAACGAAAAAAAAACTATATCATGATGGATGTCATATCGAAGAACACGAAATTCTCGTTTTTTGATGTAATTTGTTTGATTAAAATGTTAGTAATTTTTGAGATAATTTATTTTAAAATTTAAGGGGGTAAAAGTTTTTTAATTAAAAAAGAAAATAAAAAGTCAATAAAGGATGCGCTCATTCTAATTTGACGAAAATACCCCTAAAGCTGAATTTTAGGAATGACTTAAATATGGCTGCGATCAATGGACGAGATTTGTCCTCATGTTTACAATTGAATTTGAGTTTTCATGGATTAAGGGGAAAATTAGGTTTACACTTAAAATATGCAGTTTCCATTTTTATTTAAATTGGTTCACCTTCTCTTTTTTAATTTAAATTATTTTAAATACGATTGCTTTTATATATATATATATATAGAGAGAGAGAGAGAGAGCTTCAAATGTAAACTTTTTTTTCGTGTAAACTCTCGATTTCATAGGTTTTTTTGATGAATTTTTTATGGAATTGTTTATTTTGATGAAATTGTTTCATATCATTCATTTCTTGACGAATTGTATTTGCGAAATTTGTAGTTTCATAGGCGAAAACGAAAAATGTATGAAACAGTTCATAAAAATGAAAAAAACCTATGAAACTACAAATTTCATAAAAAAATCGTCAAAAAATAAATGATATAAAACAATTTCATTAAAATAAACAATTGCATAAAAGAAATTCATCAAAAAAACCTATGAAACTACAAAGTTTACATGGTTTACACGAAAAAAAAGTTTACATTTGAATTTGACTATATATATATATATAGGGGAGAGATCAAATGCAAACCACTCTAATTTTGAAAACCATGCAAAATATTGATTTCATTGGTTAAATTAATGAAATTGGTTCATGAAGTTGTTTAATTTGATGAAATTGTTTCTTATAATTCTTTTCTTGATGAAATTGTTTCATATATTTGTGTTTTTATGTAGTTTCATGCATATTTCTCATTTTGATGAAATTCTTTTATGCATTTTCGCAGTCTGATGAAACTTTTTCATTTCTACATGAAAAACACAAATATATGAAACAATTTCTCCAGGAAAAGAATTATATGAAACGATTTCATCAAATTAAACAATCTATTAACAAATTTCATTAACTTAACCAATGAAATTGACGGTTTGCACAGTTTACAAAATTAGAGTGGTTTGCAAATGAAACTATCTATATATATATATATATATATATATATATATAGAGAGAGAGAGAGAGAGAGAGGAAGGTTCAAACGAGGAGCGTACCAATTTAAGAGAACGTGAGGAGCACTCCCATGCTTCTGATCACATATGATTTACAACGCTAAAAAATCGGATTTAATCGAAAATTCGCGCAAAAGTGGCGCGATGTGGGTCGCGACGCGTGCAAGTCGCGGATCATTAATGATCCACAACAGCCAATCACATGTGATCCATAACTGTCAACTGCTCCTCCAGATCAGTTGTGAATCACATGTGATCCACAACTGCCAATCACATGTGATTCATAACTATCAATATCTCCTCACGTTCTCTTAAATTGGTACGCTCCTCGTTTGAACCCACCTCGAAGGTTCAAACGAGGAGCGCATCAATTTAAGAGAACGTGAGGAGCACTCCCATGCTTCTGATCACATATGATTTACAACCCTAAAAAATCGGATTTAACTCAAAAATTCGCGCAAAAGTGGCGCGAGGCGTGGCGCGAGGTGGCAAGTCGCGGATCATTAATGATTCACAACTGTTAATCATATGTTATTCATAACTGTCAATTGCTCCTCCAGATCAGTTGTGAATCACATGTGATCCACAACTGCCAATCACATGTGATTCATAACTGTCAATTGCTCCTCACGTTCTCTTAAATTGGTACGCTCCTCGTTTGAACCCGCCTCTATATATATATATATAGAGAGGAAGGTTCACGTGAGGAGCGTACCAAAACGTGAGAAGCGTGAGGAGCATTCTCAGCCACTAATTAAGCATTTCTTAAACACGCGCGACTTTTCCACCCATGTTCGACCATATTTGATTTCTAATTTGAAACTTACACTTTCAACCCCTATAATTAGTTACTAATTTTACTTTATACCTTTTACTTTTTTAATTTTAATTTTACACCTTCATCATATTAACACATATAATCGTTTATTAACTAAAATACGTTAAAAAAATACGTTTTAATTTTAACAAGTTACACCATTGTAATCGTCTCTTCGATACATTCGAAATGAACCTAATATTGAATATTTTTTGATTTAATTATTTTATTATATATCATATATACTACATAAAAATATTTGCATTATTTAATTTCTTCGCTCTAATCATCCATCCATATAATCAAATTTGGTGTTGATCGAAATTCTTTCGCATTTACGCAATTAACAACTTTAAAATAGTTTGCTAAAAATTATCCTTTTATTTACAATTTCTTAGATTTTTTAACTATTTAAAATCGTCGTTTTATATAAATTTTGATTGATATTTAGTTGACAAGAGGTGAGTTCATATGAGAACGCTAACTATTTAAGAAAACAAGAAAGCAACCGCTATGTATAAAATCATATATGATTCATGTACAAAATCATATATGATTACGCGACTTTTCCCTCCACTTTAAGTCGCAACCAAAGTCGCGACTTAAAACAAAATCATATATGATTAATAACTAAGTGATATCAGATTGTAAAATAATATCATATATGATCACATATGATTTACTAAAACAAAATCACATATGATTAATAACTAAGTTATATCATATTGTAAAACAAGATATGATCACACATGATTTACTAAAACAAAATCACATATGATTAATAACTAAGTGATATCAGATTGTAAAACAAGATCATCTATGATCACATATGATTTACTAAAACAAAATCACATATGATTAATAATTAAGTGATATCAGATTGTAAAACAAGATCATATATGATTAATAACTAGTGATATCAGATAACAGTCTTATAGATCACATATGATTTAACAACTAAAATAAAATCACATATGATTAATAACTAAGTGATATCAGAATGTAAAACAAGATCATATATGATTAATAACTTGTGATATCAGATAACAGTCTTATATATCACATATGATTTACTATTTTTTCCTAATCATATATGATTTGATAGGTGTTCCTAACAAAAATCTCATCAAAACTATAAGGGTATGAATTGTAAATATTAAAAATATTTTTATGTAGTATATATGATATATATTAAAATAAATAAATCAAAAAATATTCAATATTGAGCTCATTTCGAACGTATCGAAGAGACGAGTACAATGGTGTAACTTGTTAAAATTAAAACGTATTTTTTTAACGTATTTTAGTTAATAAACGATTATATGTGTTAAATGTAAAATTAAAATTAGGAAAGTAAAAAGTATAAAGTAAAGTTAGTAAATAAGTATAGGGGTTGAAAGTGTAAATTTCAAATTATAAATCAATATTGAACGGAAATGTGGCGCGTGAAATGTGGCGCAAGTGGTGGAAAACTATTAGTGGTTGAGAATGCTCATCGCGTTCTCTTAAATAGGCAAGCTCCTCGTTTCAACCCACCTCTCTCTATATCTATACTACATATATAAGCATGCTAGCAAAAAGTCTTAAGTACAAGTCCTTAAGCAAAAAATACAACCAATTTATGCAAGAAATTCAAAAAACTCTTACAGACAACTTGAAAAGCCTAATGTACAAGTATCTTTATGCAAGAACTTTAAAATCAAACCAACTGAGAGATTCCATGATAAGCCCATGCTTTTTGACCAAACCCTTCTACCTTTTCCTTCTGAGACAGCCCAGCCATACCAACAACTCTTTCACGCTTTCACTCTTGCGACTGTACCAGTTTGGGATGCTTCACACGCCAAAAACTGATTTCTTCCACCAGTCATACTTGTTCACCATACCTTCAGTACTTCTTCTCCATCTTTCACGCCATCTTGCATATAAATCAAGGGCATGGGTTCATAGAAAACTCACTTCTCCATCTCCTGTCCGGTTTTGATCGTGTCCGATTGCAAATTGAGGGTTTCGTTGCTATGCAGAAAGCTAACAACAGTCACTAATCAGGTACTCCTTTCCTGTAAATTATATATGTTTTAGGGTTTTTAATCTCAATCTTTGATACCCCAAGTCGATAAATGTTTCCAATACTGAGTTACGTTTAGTTTCTTGGCTGTTAGAGCAGCTATTTCTTTCTCTGGTACATTTTGGTTCTCAATTTTGGTCTCTTATGGTTTTTTGGTTTCAAAATTGGTTGGCAATGGCCACTTTGATTTTAGTCTTGGTTAGAGTGTAGTTGGATTAATTACGGATATGTGGAAAAAGGCATATCTTTGTTCGAAAGCATTATTCTAATTAGGAGGTGATCGTATTGGCGGCATGGTTTGTATCTACCTTTTATCCTTGTACTCAAATTTCTTTTCCATATAACCTTCATCTTTTCATACATTGTCCAATGTGCATGCAGGTGGCAGTGGCAACTATGATGCGATGATGTAAATCATCATTGTTTTCCATACAATCAACTTGTTTCTGCCTAAAAGTTAGCTGATACAAAACTTTGAGGTCTGACCCTTATCTTTATACTTATTGTTCTCTTGTAGTTAATCTGCATTTGAACACTGTTTTTTTTATCCTTTTACATGATACTTAGAAACACCTTCAGCCTTGAGGGCCAAGCCTGCTGTCCTATGCATTGATGCACTCATGATAAACCTATCTGGTTTTACACTAATGCTTTCGAACAAAGATATGTCTTTTTCCACATATCCGTAATTAATCCAACTACACTAACCATGGTTTGATAGATCTGTTGAATACGAAATAACATGATTTTACATTTAGAGAAATGTTTATAAATATGATTTTACATTGAAAGAAATGAACAAAAGATGTTATTTTCTGTAGAAAATTTCTAAGCTTGTGATACTACTGACTCGGGGATTATAATGTCCGAGGTAGTTGTCTTTAAATTACTGCATGAGTAAATTCAATATTTCCGGTTGTTGACAAGAATAACATAACCACCAACTTCCACTATACTCTATTTTCTAAATGTTTGTTCTACATAATTTTTGCTTCTACCGGCATTAGCTTGCACTTCCCAACCTCAAGGCTTTCTCTTTCGGGTTCGATCAATTGGGTCAAAGGCCACTTATTGAGCAGAGATGATTTATATGTTTGCTCCATCCATATTTGTGAATACTTGATTCTAATTTCCAATAGTCTAAATCTTGCGGATTGGGCGGAGTCATCCACAGACTAACCAACATTTTGTTAAAGCGTTTTGAGCCACGAACTCCATTGGAGTATTGTTCTGAATTCAGATGCTTTTTACTTAGTTTTGATTTTAGCTTATTTTACTTCTCTTTTTCTTTGACTAAAATTCCAATCGTTGCCTTGAATGGTGACGATTTAAGTGTGATGCCTACTTCGTTCAATATAGTCAACATCTATATATTTGTTTACAATCTTTTGTTAATTGACTTTGGTATTTCGTAATGTAAAAGATTTGTAAACAGATGTATACCAAAACAGATTGGTGAGCATGTATTCACAAAACAGATTTGTAAACATATGTATACCAAAACAGATTTGATGCACATATATATACCAAAGCATTATGTTGTTTTCGAGCAGAATACCAAAGCATTCTACTGTTTTTTGAGCATAAATCGATTAGAATACTTGTGTATTAAAGCATAAATCTAATCATTTGCAGAAATCGAGCAGAATACCAAAGCATTATGCTGTTTTTGAGCATAGATTGACTCCATCTGTTGTTTTCGAGCAGAATACCAAAGCATTACGTTGTTCTACTCTATCTGCTTTTTTAGCAGAAAACGAGCCCTTGTGTGATTTTCAAGCAGAAATCAAGTAGATAAATAGAGCAGAGCTTGGGATTTTACTTTCCAATGCAACTTGATAGCATTTTCAATGTCGCCAACATTCAAAATACCAACTTAATGAAGCTATTTTGGACTAAATATGTTGAGGTGCAAAAGCGGTTTCAAATGGAATTTTGGACTAGGATTGGTATGTTGTTATTCATTGTTGTTGATAGAAATGAATATACAATGGTATGCATTGTCAAAGTTGCCAGAGAGGCTGAATGGATTTGTTTTTCTAATACAAAAGCTTTATCCAAGTTGTGAAGGTTTCAAGGGTTACAACACCAAGTTTATTATGGTTCTTCTAACAAAATTCGATTAGGTTCTTTTTCCAAAAAAAACATTTGATTTGGTTGCATGAGTTTTTGGAATGAAGGTTTTTGGGTGTTTAATGATGTACCTTCATTATCTACAGTCTACTTATAAGTTAACTTACCATTATATTATGTTGTGAATTGTGATAAGATCATTCAACATTTATCATTCGGTTTTATCAAATATTCTTCTTGCTGAAAATGGTTTAGAGTTAAAATGGTAAGTTTCTAGCACCAACAACATTTATCAAATTGTCATTTTCCATTTGGCACTAAGCCACTAATTCAAGACATAGCCTCTAATTCATTCAGACAATTATCCATTCCACTTATCAGATAGATAGATGCTTAAGATTAATGGTGGGTTAAGGGGTCGTCTACTAAACATTTACCGTGGTAAGCTCTTACGAGTTCAATTAAATTACCTTACCGGGTAAATATAACAAGGACTGAGAATCTTACCCGATAAGAGGGATCAGAAGACAAGGATGAGAGTCTTACCTGACAAGCGCTTACTGAGTTATAAACTCTTACCATCAATCCATTTTTCATGGCCGAGAATTTTACCTCATGAGGTAAATGAAAGTAGTGACTATTGCCGGTGACTATTATAATCCAGAGGCCCCATGTGTTTTATTTGTTTGTTACAATCAGTTGGCTTCTCAATTTGGGAATCACACTTCAAGGCATGACTTTTGCATTTTTTGCTTGTGTGGTGGAGGTTTTTGGTGGGTGGATGGAGAGGGTTGAAAATAGAGGCAAAATTATAAGTAAATTTGGCTATTAACACTTAACACAAAATACAAGTACGTTTATTGTAAATAAGGATAGGTAAATTTGGGTTGTTCGATTAACTTTGATAGACCACATGTTGCAAATGGTATAAGTTGAATTTTACAAGATTCTCATTTATTTGTTCAATAGGTTTCAAATTTGCATCTACTTGGTGCTGAAAGAAAGTTCTCAGACGAAATAACCTTGCAAAATTAAGGTTCTCTGTTATTACTTTTTAACGTTAATCTATATAAGATATTACACAGTTGCTTGTATAACTTCTCATAATCTTTTCTTGTTTGTACTTTTGAGCTAATGGTTCGTATATAGTATAAATTTGTGCATTGTGGTAGTAGGGTTGGGTTCCGGTGAGAAGTCGAGGTTAAAGTGAGAAGCGTGAGAGGTGGTTATCAACCATTGGATGAGAAATTGACTCACATTAGAATGAGATGCACCGAGATGCATCAGATCAATTCTCTTCTAAGGCGCAATTCATGGGAGGGTATTTGATTGATTAAAAGTGATCAACGGTTCACATCTATTTTTCACGCATTTCACATTAACCTCAACTTTTCACACGATTCGCTTGTGGTAGTAATGGTAGCTTTTTTGCAGTCCTCACAACTAAGATGGGTGCAAACTTTCCGTTGTGATCTGCTACTTGTCATTTTTGTTCGTCCTCATGCGACTTCCGTTATTTTCTCTTTATTAAGAGAAGACTTTGTGGTGTGATTTACATGCTACACTTGTTATTTTGGTTTATTTTTAATTAGTTCACTTATTTTGGTTTATTTTTAATTAGTTCACTTCATATATGCCGCTAACCAAGTGTTTTGATGAGGGACTAATGGATTCTCTGTTTTACTTGTGCTGAAAACCAATCTTTTACTTGTGATGTCATGATATGTAGAGCAAAAAAGCAAGGGGGTCGAGGAACTTCAATCAGGATTAGATGATAAATCTGCATTCTTGCTACTTTCTTCCCATAACCTCCTTCATTGATTAGAATGACAATTCGGAATGCAAGTAGTTTTTTATTGTACATTGTAATCGGTATGTTTGCTTACATTTATACAAATTGTACACCCGTCGCATTGCGCGGGTACACCACTAGTATATATATATATATATATATATATATATATATATATATATATATATATATATATATATATATATATATATATATATATATGGACTTAATCAATATAGTGTCTTTTCAGTTATATTTTAATTGAATTTTTAATATTGTGTTCACATCACGATACTAAAGAGAGTTGAAACAAATTATATTTACATGCGATCTTGTAACTTCTAAGAACATTTTCAACGGCTTCTTTAAAATAGAGAAAATTGTATTTTTATTCTCTATATTATTCCAACAACTTCTCTATATTGTTCTCTAAAATAGAGAAAACTAGAGGAAGTTCCAATTTTAAAGAATTCTCTAAAACTTGCTAGATGGAGAGAGAAACTATTTTTTTATTAATTCTCACCAATAGAATTGAGTTATTATTATTTTATATAAGTTCTTTTTAGAAAATGTATTGAGATGACAAATTTAAATAATATTTTAATAATATAATGGATGTTGGGTTCTCTAAAATAGAGAATCTGTTGGAGCTAAATGTAACACATTTTAGAAATTTTGACTTTTAAGTCCTTATTTTAAAAAAATTATAGAGAATCTGTTGGAG
Source organism: Saussurea involucrata (assembly GCA_033807775.1). Classification (NCBI taxonomy): domain Eukaryota; kingdom Viridiplantae; phylum Streptophyta; class Magnoliopsida; order Asterales; family Asteraceae; genus Saussurea; species Saussurea involucrata. Next base: position 78,569,346 of record CM066318.1, on the reverse strand, counting down.
ATGTTCTAAGAATTACACAATTATTATAATCATCTTTGTTAACTATAAACTAACATGTTTTAAATTTATTAAAAAAAAATATTTAATTAGTCATGAGCTAACTTTTAGAAAAACTACTTTGAATACAATCTCAATAATACCCGGTGCCTTTTTTTCCAAAAAAATCAATTGTATCCCTTATTTCCTTTCAAGTAATTTTCAACATGTTTATTTAAGTCATTTTACATTTTTCATCTATCTTATCATTCAACACCTTGAGTATTAGTCACAAAATAGTTTTTAGCTAACAACTAGTCAGTGAACATAACCTGTATGTGATATAGTTCACAGTCACATCTGATTCTATTAAATTTTGTAAACCCAATTGAAAATAATTATGTTGAATCCTATTAAAACAACAATATTGACTTGGGTATCAGACTAAATATAATAAAGAGTGAATTACATGTTTCTTCCTTGTGGTTATGTATTTCAAACGGATCATATCCCTGTCTTTAAAAAAATTCAACGAACCATGCTCTTGTAGTTGCATATTATAATGACGACGGTCCCTATCACTGGTTTCTGTTAAGGTTGTTTAGATCAAGGTATTTTCGTCTTTTTAGGCATTTGCCACATTATCTATTAAAATTCAAAATAGAATTTATATTTTGAGTAAATTTCATTTTTGGTCCCTGTGGTTGCCACCTACTATCAAAAGTAGTCCCCCTTTCAAACTAATATGAAAAGTGGACATCATCGTTGTCATCCTATTTCAATGTTGGTCCTTCTTGTAGATTACTCCATTATCTCTCCGTTAAGAGTTAACTACATCAGGGGCAAAATTGTCAATAGCCTTTTGTCTTTAATAAAACATTCCTATAGCCCTTTTTACTTCGCCACTTCAAACCCAAAACCCCCTAAAATGTGACTTGCACCCTCTTCTTCTCCTCCTCCGATTTCTTCATTCCAAAGCCGTAAGTTTTAACCTACAACCCTCTTTCTTGTTTTCGATCACTAAGATTCTTGCATCTCATATCGTTTTGCTCAGAAATCTGAAGCCTCGTTCCCCTCTCATCATATCGGGATTTTCAGATTAAAAAGGCTCAAATGGTGATCTGCGATTGTGGTTCTATAGGCATCATACGAACATCTTGGACGTCTAATAATCCGGGGCAAAGGTTCTTCTCTTGTTCAAGGAATGTAAGTAAAAGATATCGTTTTTTGTTTTTTGCAATTTTTTTGAAATGTTGTTTACAGGGTTATGTCTTCTAATATTTTTACAGGGTTCAAGATGTAGGTTTCTTGGTTGGGTTGATGATTCCATGTGTCCACGAGCTGTTCAAATCATCCCAGGATTGTTGAGGTCGATGAACCAGTTAACCAACTGGAAGATGCGTTAGAAACAAGTCAAAAGACAACTCGTAAATGGAAGTTTTGGTTTTTCATAAGTTGGGTGGCATTTGCCTTTTTTTCTTTTTTTTTCTATTTAGTGGTTAGTGTAGTGATTGTAATGAAAAGTTTGAGTTCATCTGGTTGTAATGTGATGATTTTTGTTGTAATGAAAGATGATTAAGTTGATCCGAGAGTTTGTTATACAACAACTTTTACAGCAATTGAAATGATCTGGTTGAATTGGTTAAATGATTTGATTGAAATTGGTTAAATGATCTGATTGAAATGATCTGGTTGAATTGGTTAAATGATATGATTGAAATTGGTTAAATGATCTGATTGAAATGATCTGGTTGAATTGGTTAAATGATCTGATTGAAATGATTTGGTTAAATGGATATATAGACAATGGAAAATGCAACCTTGTAAGTAACATAAACACAAATCTTTTGCAAGCTAAAAATATGGTGTAAATGCCATTAATAGTCTATGATCTGATAAGGTCTTTAGGTTCAAGCAAACTTTCAACCAAACTGAGATGCACCTGGCACCACTGGACGAACATTGAGTTGGCCAATCATCAGAGCTTCATATGCCAATCATCAGAGAAAAAACAGATTCATGATCCAGCTTCATATGCCAATTATCAGATTTATGATCCATCAGCCAATCATCAGAGCTTCATATGCCATTTGTGATGTCATCATGGAAATGTCGTCTTACCCCTCTATCTACATTCTTTAAGTCCAATTGTTTTTGTACCTTCCTTATTCGTTTTTTTCTTGTTGATTCGAAATCAGAGTCTGATTTACTATCAAACTCTTCAAGGTTGGTCGTAAGTACCTCAACATCATCTATCATATTGATTTCATCAACCAAATCTCCCTCGATATAAAAGTTTTCATCTACCTCCATAGCCTCTTCTTCTATGTGTTCATCCTCCTCTATACCGTCTTCAATGTTTTCATCTTCTTCCACAAACAAGTCTTGATAAAAAAATGATCAAAATCTATAATCATTTGGGCTTCAATATCCTGCAACTGTTGATCCAATCCATTCCCTTTCTGCCATTCCAAAAGTAGTCCATGTGGAGGCTTTTGAATAGGTGTCCAAAGTGGTTTCTCGTTGTTCTGTGTACACATCAATTAACTTGAATAGAGGAATGTATTTCAGCAACATCAATATATCCTCATCATTCCTTAATGCTTGCAACCTAGAGTTCAAATCACTATCAGGTGTCATGAAGTGGTAACAAATTTGTTCATGATCTGGTAACCTATCGCTTGTGTCATAGAAACAAAATCATGAACTGATAGTTGGTCAACATTTACCCTATCAACATAAGTGATTTTACCATTCACATATTTCCTATCATCACCATTCGTAAAAACTCCCCCATGATGTATCTTCATAGACATTAACATGGGGTAGTGTTCTGTGAATGAAAATTCAAATGGAAGATGAGTATACAAATAGAATATGAATATACACATCGGTAAAAATTTCCACGTGAAAATCCTTACCATAAATGATGTTCAGATCAAACATGTCGCCATCTTCTCTAACGTGCCACATTATACGATTGTTGACCAATCAAACACGTCGTGGTGTTTCAGTGTTGTCCAATATTGACGAAGGTTCTTCTCTCTTCAGCTATCGATCATGGCAGCTTGATGGATTACATATGTGCGATCATGGCAGCTTGATAGGTTTTAGATGACCGTGGGTGGGTGGGTGAAATTTTAGGTTTTGGGTGAAGGTTAAAAGTAAATCAGATGGGGGAAGGGGTAATTAAAGTGAAAACGTCCAAGACCATTTTGCCCCTGATGTAGTTAACTTTTAACGGGTAGATAATGGAGTAATCTGCAAGAAGGACCAACATTGAAATAGGATGGAAACCATAATGACCACTTTTGATATTAGTTTGAAAGGGGGACTACTTTTGACAGTAGGTGGCAACCACAGGACCAAAAATGAAATTTACTCTTATATTTTATTATATATATAATATATACACACACACATACATATAGTCATCGTCGACGCACACCATTTTCTCCTTCCTTCCCCCGGTGATCGCCCCACACCAATCTCCATGTCTCCACTGTCCTCCCCCATCTCCGACAATCTACAACATTTATCGCCTTCCTCTCCCCTTCCCCATATTCTTCAGTAAACCCACCCAACCACGACCTCCATTCCTGATGCTGAGCTCCTTTCACTTCGAGCACCGCAAATTTCCACCATCTTGCAGCACAGTGATCAAACCCATCTCTTTCTTCCCCCGTTGGTCACCAACACCACCAATACATCCACCTAAGCTAGCAACCTTCTTCTTGTTGATGCCCCCTTCAATCTACCACTCTCGGTTCATCAAATCCTACTATTCTAGATAGATTCCTTTTCTATATTAATTTATTAAACTTTCAATAATATTCTTATATTTATTAACTTTACAATTTATACCCATATTTTTTTATTTAGATCATAACTTAATATTATTTTATTATATATGAATTAAATTATTTTAATACATAAAACAATATTTTTATTAAATAATAAAAATTAGATGAAAATACAAAAAGAGAATACATATGCATTTAATTAAAATATAAATAGAAAAATGATGTAAAAATAATTTATAATATATATAACAAATAAAACCTATTAAAACTTTAACACTTTAAAAATCAAAAATATAAATCTCAAAATTAAGAGACCAAAAGTGTAATTAAAAAAGCAATCTAAAAAGTAGTGTAAATGAATAATGTTACACCAAATATAGTGTAATACTATTCATTTTACTAAATTTAATTTGAAAAATAAAGACTCCATTAAAAATGTAAATAGTGTTATTTACACTAGTTTTAATGTTTAATATAAGATTTAGTAAACTCATCAGAGTTAAAAGAAAAACTAATTTTTTTGTTGTTGTAAAAATACAACTATAGGAGCATGATCCCTATTTTTCTCTTTTTTCTAAAAAAGACATGACACATTAAAAACACAAAATCACATGAATGAAACATTTAAAAATTGACAACCCGAAAACATTAACACGTTATGTTTGTGGTTTCATATTTGGAAAATGCAACACGTGGGATGGGACACCCAACCAACACCTCCAACTCCAATCCATCACATGTTCCCTCCATCCCCAGCACCACCACATTCTATTCTATGTGATCTCAATTCAGAACAACAAACAAACAAATATTTTATTAATCTATATAGCCTTTTAAATTTAATTTATAAAACAATCACTATAATATATGTACGCTATTGGCACCCCATTTGATGTCGAAATCAGGTCATTTCATATATTGGAAATGTAAAAAAAGAACCTTAATGTTGATGTGTGTGAAAATGAATTCACTATATAGGGGTGTCATTAGCAATGTACATGAATACCATTAGCCTCCCCCATAAACATCTCATCTTATAACTTCATAAAACTCACCTATCAGGCTATCATACTTTTTAATGTCTCTAAGCGAAATATTTATTCAATTAGAATTAATATTTATCTTTAAACACTTGACATTTTTCTGTTTAATTTTTGCTTTTGGTCACGTTAATGGAATTTTGAATTAAATAAATTATGTAAAATGAATAATAAAGTTGCAACCTTTAATATAACACACATAGTCACATACCAACATATATTTATTGGATTTTAAAATAAATAACGTTTAACTGTTATCTATAATTTTTATTGATAATATGTTATAATACATATGTCAATATTCGTAAAATTTGAATCTAAACCAACATGGAATGTAAGGATGGAAACGAAAGGGGTATTATACGGGTTATGTATTTCCCGACCCGACTTTGTTTGAGCCCCTCGTTCATGCTTCTGCCCCGACTAATTCCTGATAGGTTTGGAGAACCCGTTTAGTAAAAAACAATATATTTTTTACTAAATTATCATTAAATAAATTATCAATTAGAATATCAAATATAATTGTCATTTAATAATAAATATAGACATATATTTATGTATATAAATTAAATGAAATAAAAAATTAGTCCCTATCCTAGAAAATTTATTAAAATTATACGTATTTGCTCCTAAGAGATAAAATGTTTAAATAGAATGTCTCAAGATATGGGCAACATTTAATCCAACTTCTAAAAATGGGTTCTAGATGTGTATTTGGCAACAATCCAATCTAACCGTCACCATTTGCCAGGCGGTGACGGCAGTCGGCATTTATGCCAATCTCAACCACCTCATGATACATGTATGTATTACAGACAAAAAATATGTTTGAAGTTACTATTTGCACTTGAACTAACCCTCACACTATTTGTTTTTGGCACTTAACCCACACGTACTTTCTTCGATTGGCTTTTCTATCCAAATGATATAAAACCAAATTGACGTTGCCATAAAGACCTTTTTTGTGTTTGTTGATTTACATTTGAATAAGTAGGCGGGATCGTTTACCAAATATTATTGGATAAGCTATTAAAATATTACATATATTTTTTTGGGAAATTAATTAAAATGCTTCAAGTTCAAAAATCGGTTATCAAAATGCCTCAAATCTTTTTGGTTTTGCAAAAATGCCTCATTTTCCCGCAATTGGGCTCGCGATCGTGGACCCGACCAATTGGGAGTCCGCGATGGGAACTTTGTCCCGGGATGCACACGGTATGTTTTGATTTAAAGTTACATTTCATACCCCTATAATTATTTACTTTATATATTTTACTTTTCTAATTTTAATTTTACACATTCATCATATTAACACATATAATCGTATATTAACTAAAATACGTTAAAAAAATACGTTTTAATTTTAACAAGTTACACAATTATAATCGTCTCGTCGATACATTCGAAATGAGCCCAATATTGAATATTTTTTGATTTAATTATATTATACTTATTTAGTTAATTTACTTTATACCTTTTAGTTTTTTATTTTTCATTTAGTTAATATATGATTATTATGTTAATGTGATAAAAGTGTAAAACGAAAATTGAAAAAGTAAAAGATGTACCATAAATTAAATAACTAACTATAAGGGTATGAATTGTAAATATTAAAAGTATTTTTATGTAGTATATATATATGATATATAATAAAATAATAAAATATTTAATATTGGGCTCATTTCGAAGGTATCGAAGAGACGATTACAATGGTGTAACTTGTTAAAATTAAAACGTATTTTTAACGTATTTTAATTAATATACGATTATATGTGTTAATATAATAAAAGTGTAAAATGAAAAATAGAAAACTAAAAGGTAGAAAGTAAATTAACTAAATAAGTATAAGGGTATTAAATGTAATCGACTTATTTTGAGTTGGATCTTTTCTTCTTTGCTTTGAATAGATGGTCATCAGGATTGTTTCCTTGCATTATCACTAAGAAAACATGAAACTTTTTTTTTTGCTAGATTTACTCAACATTTTCAAATGGCTAGAGTAGCAAAGCTTCACACTTCACTGTTATTACCTCCTGCTTCAACACACATATACACGCACGCACGCACACACACGGGTTGCCTTCTGATTTCGAAGAATTAAGGCAAATGAATATTAATTTTCTCTCTCATTTCTCCATATGAAGCGTCGTAGGGAAGTTGAAATCTCCCATTTAGAGCATCTCCAACAGGTTCTCTAAAATAGAGAAAAACATCTTTTTGTTCTCTAAAATGCTCCAACAGGTTATCTATCCCATTCTCTAAAATAGAGAACAATGAGAAAAAATTTCAATATAGAGAATTCTCTATATGCCTAAAAAGAAGTGAAAAGAAGAGAGAGAAATATTATTTTAATGGGTTTGAGAGTTTATTTAAAAGTTAATTTGATTGTTAAAATATATTGAATATTTTAATAATATAAGTAATGATGGGTTCTCTAATTAAAATAGAGAAGCTGTTGGAGTTGGAATTTTTTTGTTTTAGAGATTTTGACTTTTCATTCTTTATTGAATAAACACAATTAAAAACAAGAGTTATGCATTAGAACTTACCTTGATTTGATTATGAATACTTGAAAATTCTTTCTACTTCTTATCTTTTAATTTTTATCCGAAATGGAGTATCAACTTCTTAGAAAGTTCATGAACAGACATTCCAATTTGAGCCCACGACTTTCCATTAATAACTAGATGATAATCTCCTCTCCGAACTTCATCTTTCATGGATTAACAGATCTAGCCCCTGATCAACTTTAATTAGTTCAAATTAGGGTCACCAAGGCGTCTTTTTAAGAAACCATTAAACGGTGGAATTGGGAGGTTTTTTCTAAAATTCTAGAGAGGGATCATTTGGTCATATATAACAAGTATCAGGGGGTAAAATGCAAATTTCCCTGTTTGTACGTGGCTGGTTGGCCCGCATTTGAAAATTCAATGGAAGATCTCTTCTTCCACCCGCACCTATACATACAAAAATGTAAATGTATAGGTACGACTGAGTATGCACACGAGCATTGACATTTGACTTTTTGTTCATATGTTTTACACACAGTGGAAGAAGAGGGATTGTGGAGGAGGTTGATGATGATGATGATGATTGATATAATCGTGTTTCTTACTTCATGATAAACATGGAGGAAACAAACGTCTCAATTGCCGATTCAAATGTTTACAAAAAGTTAGTAAACGCGACGACTCCTCAAACCTCAAAACCTTCAATTCCTACTGCTCCATTGATATCTATCATTGCTTTTTTGGTGATTTGTGTTGCGAATTTGCTCTATCATGAGTAAATTCTTCAGTAAAAGAAGGTTTCATCTCTCATCTCCTGCTAATCTCATGCCTTCGTTTACTTCTAGTTCCAATTACAACAATAATTCGTCCAAGAGCGCGAATTCTTCGTCGTCTCCATGTTCATCTTCTTCGTCGCCGTGCGGATCTTCAATGAACGAGGGGTTTTCATCTCCGCAGTCGCGGAAGAGGCTCACCAGGCAGCGTAATCTCCGTCACGTGACGGTGGAGAAATTTTGTATGCCGGAGGAAGATGACGGTGGTGATAGGTCAAAATCGTTGCCTGGTTCTCCGAATTCGGGGTCAAGGTCGCCTCACCGATTGCCGCAACACTGGTCCTTGTCCGCCGTTCCGCAACCATTACCACTTCCTAACGATGAATTCCGGTTTCCGGCTGAAGCATATAGCAGAGGAGATGGCCGGTAAGTTTCTGTCGTTTTTGAATCATAAAGGCTGGTTTCGAACTATTGATACAATAGATTTGATTATTATAGTAGAATCAAGGATACTTCCACATTCGATATACCTACTATTGCCTCCATAACCAAAACATAGCTGCAATTTGAGATTAGACTTTAAACCATTTCAATTTCAATTTTGAATTTTATGCATTTTAAACTATTTTGGGGAAAATTGCCATGTTGAATTTCTTCCATTCACCAAAGTTGGTGCAAATTGGTGGCAAAATCAATGTAAATTCTGCTTGTGGCAACTACTAGGTTAGGCAAAGTTTTCTAAAGTTCATCTATTTGGGGAAAATTTTTCCATAAATCAATGTAAATTCTGCATGTGGCAACTACTAGATTAGGCAAAGTTTTCTAAAGTTTATCTATTTGGGGAAAATTTTCCATATTTGGGGTAATTTAAATTCTAAAGGGGGATTAAGATAATAGTGCCTGCAGAAATCTTGGAGATTTGCTTCTCAATAAATCTTGAGTTTAGTTCAATTGAATCTCAAAACTGCAGCTGCAGATCACATCGATGTGGGATGAATAGTAAGGCTTGTGGTGACTTGATATCATCTAAACCTTCAACTTACCATCGGCGAAGAGGTTATCCTCAAGACATAAATGGTGAAAAAGTTGGTTGTGGCATCAGGTTGGATGTTCCTCCTAGGAGTGCTCCAGCTACTACCTTCACTAGTCCTGCATTTAGCCCCAAAAGATTTAATACACTCGATATTTTCGATTCTGCATTTGCTGTTCCTCAACAACTTCATAATTCACCACCTTCAAGACGTTCTCCACTGCACAGTCCAACGTCACAAACTCCTTATCTGAAACTTCATTTACTTAACAACAAATCTCCACCAGAAAGGACCGAAAGCAACAACACTAATAATGTTTACCCACTTCCCCTTCCACCTGGAGTTTCAAGACATGTTTCTAGTCGTCGAAGTTTGGATGGGCAATCAACAAAGGGTCAATGGCAAAAAGGGAAACTCTTGGGACGTGGTACCTATGGTAGTGTATACGAAGCAACCAATCGGTATGTCAAATGAAGGGTTGGGTTCCAGTACGAAGTTGAGCATAACGTGAGAACCATGAGAAGTGGTTATCAACCGTTGTATGAGAAATGGATGCACATTAGGATGAGATGCACTCAGATAAGATGCACCGGATCAATTCCCTTCTAAGGTGCAATGCATGGGAGGACGTTTGATTAAAAGTGATCAACGGTTCAGGTCCACTTCTCACGCTTCTCACGTTAACCTCAACTTCTCACACGATCCTTCGCCGTCAAATGAATTGACTACAACTTAAAATTCCTTTTGATGCAGTGTGTTTAATGTTTTTGTTTTATTTGTTGCAGAGAGACGGGGAGTTTGTGTGCTTTGAAAGAAGTTGATGTTATTCCTGATGACACCAAATCAGCAGAATGTATAAGGCAGTTGGAGCAGGTCGTTCTTCTTAACCACTTCATATATCCATGTTTATTGCTGAACATATTTGTGGATTAGTATCTGTTTTGTGTGTGCATGCATATATCGTTTTTCTTAATGTCAATGTGTATGTGAATAGAACCTCAGGTATTTGTAATTTGTTTGATCATGATAATCATTTATTTCTTTACTTTGATAGGGTCAGGTTCAGGGAAAACCGCAAATAAATGAAAAATTGAGGAACACCGTGTTAACCATTCATATGGACGGTATGCATATGTGAATACAAGTAATTTGTAGTAGGCACACGTGCATATGCACATGTGCATCGTGCTAAAAACCAAAAAATACAATTACTTGTATGCATATGTGCATACCGTCCGGATGAACAATAACTAGGGTGTTCCTCAGTTTTTCATTTATTTGGGGTTTTCCCCAGAACCTCCCTCTACTTTGATATTCACATGAAGGTCGGTGATTGAAGGTAGCATGGAAAGATATCTACATTTATTTATTTTTTCTCAAACAATTTATTTGTTTCAGGAAATAAAAGTTCTACGAAATTTAGAACATCCAAACATTGTACAGTATTTGGGTTCCGAAGTGGTGAGTTTCTTTAGGTTTCACTTATTTTGATCCCTTCCGGTATTGTTGAAGAAATTTTTTTCGACAGAAATTATGTCTTCTATGCAGGTCGAGGATAAATTTTGCATATATTTGGAGCATGTTCATCCTGGTTCCATTAGTAAATATGTGCGAGAACGCTGTGGTGCTGTAACAGAATCGGTAGTTCGAAACTTTACACGTCATATTCTCTCAGGATTGGCTTATTTGCACAGCAAGAAGACAGTTCACAGGTGATGATTATTCTTTGCAAGAATGGATAAAACCTCAACTACAATTGAAATATTGCATATAAAAATAGAGTAAAAGAAGGCTAGAAAAAGTAATACACCACAGTGGGATTACCATGTACTCCCTCAACATCAGATACTATTATGCAAACCCAATTTTGAAATAGATCTCGTTGGAATGAATTTACATGGTGGGTTGGGTTCCGGTGAGAAGTTGAGTTAACGTGAGAAGTGGTTATCAACCGTTGGATAACATTAGGATGAGATGCAACGAGATGCACCGGATCAATCCCCGTAGCAAGCACAATTCATGGGTGGACTTGAGAGTAAAAGTGATCAAGGGTTCAGATCAACTTCTCACATTAACTCAACTTCTCACACGATCCTTCGCCTTTACATGGTTCTCTTTCTTTTTTTTCTATCTCTCACTAGCGACAAAGATGAACAAGATTTGTGTGTATATATATATATATATATATATATATATATTCCTTGGTGATTGTACCTATAATGATACTTATATATATACCATAACAAGCTCTTAGCTATCAGATGTGTATGTGTTAAATAGGGATATTAAAGGAGCAAATTTGCTTGTTGATTCATCTGGTGTGGTGAAGCTCGCAGATTTTGGATTGGCAAAACATGTGAGCTGAAAAATAGCAAATCTTTATTTTTGTTTCTTTCATCTTAACCGCCTCTAGTATGAAGCCTTATTTTTGTTTGTTGGTTTCTTTGCATTTTGAATAACTTACTTTCCCTTCCCTCTTCCCTTTATTTGAAAAAGTTTCATCATGTCAGTTTTATTGGTCCTAATAGTTATCTCATTGTATTGTTACAGCTTTCTCCACATGTAATTGATCTTTCCTTAAAGGGTACTCCACATTGGATGGCTCCAGAGGTACCTCTTGTCATCACAAGTTTAGGCTTCCTGTTTAGATTCATAAAAATGGTCATCCTTAGATCTTTTGTGCAGGTTCTGCAAGCCACTATGCGAAAAGATGCCAATCCAGAACATACGTATACCATGGATATATGGAGTTTAGGATGTACAGTGATTGAGATGGTGACCGGGAAACCTCCTTGGAGTGAGTTTAGTGCGGTAGGTTTCTTTTCAAGTTTAAGACAATACAAGTGAAACATAGTGTTTCAAGTTTTACTTCATGGTGTTTTCGGTTTCATCATTTTCCAATATATGCATCATTAGGTGCAAGCGATGTTCAATGTATTGCACAGATCTCCACCTATACCAGAAACATTATCATCAGAAGGGAAGGATTTCCTTAGTCGATGCCTGCAGAGGAATCCTGAAAATCGTTCATCAGCTGCTTTGCTACTTGAACATCCTTTTGTGCGCAACTCATTTGATCACAAGCTTTCACTCTGCAAGCAAGAGATTTCTGGTGTGAGATTGAACGTAAGTTCCAGTATCTCACTTGTCGCTTTCATGATATTTTGTTTACTTTATTATATCAAAATATTTATCATTCTTAATTTTCTAAATGCTTAAATTAGACTACTTATTTTGTATTCCAGGAAATATCCCATAATCTAAGGGACTCGCCTGCACACCACAAAGACATACCAGGCACATGGGTTAGACATGGAAGACTGCAGTTTCATCGGTGAATATTTTCTAACTTTTAGAACAATCAATAAGATTGTACAAAAGCTGCTAGAGGAATTGAATCGTTCTTAGAATCATACAACCTTTTATGGAGCAGAGGGGAGGGAGTAAAAGGGACCAAAATTTATTATTTAATGTTTTCTTTTCAGTGAAACACCACCCAAACAGCAGCATCCAGAGACTACAACGGACCATTTGGCAGCCACACGTCACTCTCCAAGGTCTACCCTTGAAGTGATTCCAAGTGAAGTCAACTTGAGTCCGACCCATTGGGGCATTTCAAAAACTCCCAATCGTTTGCCAGCCGAGAGTGGCAGAACATACTCTCTTCCAACAACCCCCAACAGGGAAATCTATCTGCTGCTATAAAACTTGTGTTATTTTTCTTCCAATTAATTAACTGCTGATTGCATAAGGAAGTAGAATTGAATTTAGGGCACAACCAGAAAGAGGTTAGTGATGATTGATTATATATGATTATTTTCAAAGGAGTTCTGCTTCAACATTCATAAGGGGTATGTAGCTTCTTCATAAATGGTGTGTAACACAGTAGTTGTCTTGCACTAGTAGAGAAATTGTATATGCTTATATTTGAATAGCATTATTACAAAGTATGTTGTATATATATATATATATATATATATATATATATGATCTTAGACATTTCTTTCTTGGTAAAATCAATGGATGTTCCGAATAGGGATTTGCGAGCTGCTAAGCGTACACCTTGCTATTATGTAATATTGGGATAGCAATAAATACCGATTTAATCAATTTCGCTTTGGAGTTCGTATCAATTACCTCTTTTACTGCTATATCACTTGTTCAAAATATAACGCCATACAATACAACTTTTAGAAAGCTACTAGACCTGAAACAAAAACCACATATATGCACATATAACAGCTTTAACAGTCGTTAAGATGAGGGACTAAAACCAAGAAAAATGCAAGAGGTAGTGACAAACTTGTACTTTTTGAATTTTAGGGACCAAAACCGAGATTTTTGACAATTCACAAGTACCAAAAGTGAGGTTTAATCTATTTAAAAAGTTTTAAGGTTTTGCATTGTAGGTAATAAATAAAACTTCTAAAAGTACGTTACTCAAGATAGAAGTCAGACTAGAAAGTACACCTTCCAATGTTGGTATATTGTTTCCGATGATTAATATGTCATCAACATTTAGGATTAGAAAGACAACAATGTTCCCAGTGGCTTTCTTGTATACACAAGGCTTATCATCGTTCTTGATGAAATCAAGTTCTATGATTTTCTTATCGAATTGAAGATTCCAACTTCGAGATGTTTGGTTTAGTTCATAAATGGACCTGTGCAACTTGCATACTTTATTAGGATGCTTACGATGTTCAAAACCTTCTACTAGTACCATGTATACGTCCTTGCTCAAAGTTTCGTTATAGAACGCGGTTTTGACATCCATTTGCCGTATCTCATAATCGTGATGTATGGCAATAACATACAATATCCTAATGGATTTAATCATGGCTGCTAATAGGTTTCATCATAATCAACTCCGTGTATTTAAGTGAATCCCTTTGCTTCCAATTTAGCCTTAAATGTATGCACGATTTCATCCATTTCAGTTTTCTTCTTGAAAATCTACTTGCTCCCAATGACTTGTAGCTTTTGGGTGCATCTACGAGACCAACACCTGGTAATTTGACACTGATTGAATTTCGACTTTCATGGAATCATGCCATATGCTTGGCATAGCCTACCGGTAGGTCATTGGTTCATCATCAACCATATCGTCACAACTAACTAGATACCATTGGTTCATCGGGATCTTGATGAATCCTCCCTGACCTTTGAACCATTTGTCTCTCATTGTTTCCTCAATATCTTGTTGAGGTTCAACAACTTGTTGATGTCAGCTTGTACAACATTGGGTGTTTCTTGAATTTTCTTCAAGTTCCACCCTATCCCCTACCTTAGACTTTCTAAAAACTCGGCATGTCATGCAAAAAAGACCTTATTCTCGCCAGGGTTGTAGAAACAATACCTTTTAGATCTAGTGATAGAAGCATTTGGAGGTGGTTTATCGATAACATAAAACTTCTCCTCATGCCTGAGGACGACCCTCAAGAACCGGAACCATTCCAGGAAGTTTCATCGTTCAATTTCTCCTCATCAAGGATTAAATGGGGAGTGAACCGAGTGATGATCGCGTTCTTATTTGTGTTATTAGAATCTTGATTATCACACAGCTACCAAAAAAAAGTTCATTTTAGAGGTTGTTTGATTCTGAATGAAGTGGAACCTCTGAATTTGTTAAGAGGAGCATCTAATAGATAAGTGATTTTTCTTCCATGGACTTCCCAAATTATTTAGCGACCGATTTCTTCCTAAACAACCCTTAAAAAAATTCATGAGATTTTTGTTTTTTTATCTGTTCGATCTGTTCCTCTGCTAAAATCTCATCTGCTCGATTCCTCTGCTAAAGTAAAGTAAAACAAATTTGAGGTTATAGATGAGGATTGTTGGCCAAAAATCCCATCTGCTCGGTTTCTCTACTCATTGTTGCATTTCATCTTTTTCACATTTGCAGGTATCTCTTAGAATTCTCTTCTCATATCATGGATTCCCATCTACCCTAAGTTTTACAAGTAAAAATATGCAAATTAGGTGTTTGATGAAATGGCTCATTTAAATAAGTTTACCAAGAACCTCCAAAAGCATTTCAAATTTTTGTAACAAGTTTTACCATGGACTTCTAAAGGCTAACATAAGTTTACTATGAACTTGACTATTTCAGCATAAAGGATGTTTTAAGATGTTGGTGCAACACCAAATTTCTGATGGCCTTGTAGCTATGGTATAAGGATTAATTAAGTCTTAGATTTGGCTCACACCCACACCCCAAAGATGTGCTTATCTTATAATAAAATTAAAGAACATAGTAGAAGTAAAGGAATACTCAAGAAACATTCTTATTAATAATTAAAAGTGTACAAAATGTTCAATACAAGAATTTAAAGACTAGATGGTGTTCCAGTCCAGGTATGATCAAGTTGAAGCTACTCTCCAGTTGGTGTTTCAATCCAATATGTTCAAAGAGAATGGTATCCAATAATTTATGGGTTGCAACTCTTTCACCGAGTAGTCAACTAAAACATCACTACGAGTAACAACTCAGGAGACCTACCACTCAGACAATAATCAACTGAGATTTGGTACTGTCCACTAGTGCAAAACTTATTCGACTCCCACTAGCTTCGCCAACCAAGTCTTCGATTACATAAATTTCAAACGAATTATGTTATTCTAGGCTAAATCATCTAACCTATCTCTTTGAAAACACGTAAATCTCAACAAAACACAAACAATTATTACATTTTAAATCCAAAAACACGTAAACAACCGAAGCCGTGAGGGCATGTGGCCTTTCCATTTTGTCCCTTTTTTGCCACATTTTCAGCGTTTATTACGTAACAAAGGGGCTCTGATACCACTATAGAGAATCTTATCGTTATTTATAAATAACGCAGCATAAATCATAAAAACTTGAAATAATAAGAAACCAAAAAAAGCGATAAAATCAACCACACGGTGTTTAAGAAAACTACCTCAAAAGTTGAGGGTCGGTGTCCATACATGAGAGTGCTTGGTTGCAAGCTCTTTGAACAAAATACACTCTAGAACTTTCTTCATGCTTAAGGATGACCATTATGAAGTGGAACCATTCCAGGAAGTTGCGACTGTTCAATTTCTCCTTATCAAGGATTGAGCAGGTAGTGATGTTCGAGTTATAGTTTGTGTTATTATAATCTTGATTAGCATACGTCTATATATAATGTTCATTTTAGTAATAGTTTTCAAATTTTGAATCACCCCTACATTTCAAAATGATCTCACAATTGGTCAATACGCTAACGGCGAGAAATAGCTAAATGTGTTATTTTTTGACTCTTATCATTCTCTAAACTAAATCTCACAATTGATCCATTCCACCCGTTCCCGGTAACGGCCTGAGGCTTGAACTCTAACCACGACGTGTTTTGCCAATCCAAAATCTGTGAGCTTCACCACACCAGATGAATCAACAAGCAAATTTGCTCCTTTAATATCCCTATTTAACACATACATATCTGACGACTAACCGACTAAGAGCTTGTTATAGTAAATATAAGTATCATTATAGCTACAACCACAAAGAAATATATATATATATATATACAAATCTTTTTCATCTTTGTCGCTTAGTGAGAGATGGAAAAAAAGAAAGAAAATCATGTAAATTCGTCCCAACAACATATATTTCTAAATTGTGTTTGCATAATAGTATCTGATGTTGAGGGAGTACATGGTAATCCCACTTTGGTGTGTCCCTCTTCCTAGACTTCTTTCACTTTATTTTTATCTGCAATATTTCAATTGTAGTTGAGGTCTTATCCATTCTTGCAAAGAATAATCATCACCTGTGAACTGTCTTATTGCTGTGCAAATAAGCCAATCCTGAGAGAATATGACGTGTAAAGTTTCGAACTACCGATTCTGCTACAGCTCCGCCACGCTCTCGTATGTATTTACTGATGGATCCAGGGTGCACATGCTCCAAATATATGCAAAACTTATCCTCAACCTGCATAGAGGACAGAATTTCTGTTGGTAAACATATCTTTAACAATTTGGAAAGAATCAAAATAAATGAAACATAAAGAAACTCACCACTTCGGAACCCAAATACTGTACAATGTTTGGATGTTCTAAATTTCGTAGAATTTTTATTTCCTGAAACAAATAAATTGCTTGAGCAAAAAGAAATAAATTTAAATATCTTTTCATACTACCTTCAATCAGCCACCTTCATGTGAATATCAATGTAAGATCATAAAAGAGCAATAATCCTCTTTTGTGAGGCTAGTCAGTACTTTCTAGCTAGGGGAACTGTTCCTTAGAGAGAAGCACTTTCTTGCTCAAGGGATTTCACAATATACAAATTCTACATTCCTGAAAGAAGGTTCTGAATTTGTTGAATATATAATCCGCCATACATGCTGCATATATGGATAACAGCATCACAGATAATAGTATAATACTGTCAATGGAGTTACCATTCTGCACAAGTCATGGAAGATGAAAATATATGCCTCCAATGGCATAGATCATCGTTTTTTAACAAAAATAAATGCATGCACACACAAAACAGATACTAATCCACAAATATGTTCAACAATAAACATGGACATATGAACTGGTTAAGAAGAACGACCTGCTCCAACTGCCTTATACATTCTGATGATTTGGTGTCATCAGGAATAACATCAACTTCTTTCAAAGCGCACAAACTCCCTATCTCACTGCAACAAATAAGACAAAAACAAAAACATTAAACGCACTGCAGCAAAAGGAACTTTAAGTCGTGGTCAATTCATTTGACATACCGATTGTTTGCTTCATATACACTACCATAAGTACCACGTCCCAGGAGTTTCCCGTTTTGCCATTGACCCTTTGTTGACTGCCCATCTGATTTATCCAAACTTCGACCACTAGAAACAGGTCTTGAAACTCCAGGTGGAAGGGGAAGTAGGTGAACATTAGGGTTGCTGCTTTTGGTCCATTCCGGTGAAGATTTGTTGTTAAGTAAATGAAGTTTCAGATAAGGAGTTTGTGACGTTGGACTGTGCAGTGGAGAACATCTTGAAGGTGGTGCACATGAAGTTGTTGAGGAACAGCAAATGCAGAATCAAAAATATCAAGTGTACTAAATTTTTTGGGGCTAAGTGCAGAACTAGTGAAGGTAGTAGTTGGGGCACTCCTAGGAGGAACATCCAACCTGATGCCAGAAACAACTTTTTCACCATTTATGTCTTGAGGATAACCTCTCCGCCAATGGTAAGTTGAAGGTTTAGATGATATCAAGGCACCACACGCGTTACTATGCATCCCACATTGATGTGATCTGCAACTGCGGTTTTGAGATTCAATTGAACTAAACTCAAGATTTATTGAGAAGCATATCTCCAAGATTTCTGCAGGCACTATTATCTTATTCCCCCTTTAGAAATTGAATTACCCCAAACAGATAAACTTTTAACATGGAAAACTTCCCCATGCAGATTTTACATTGATTTTGCCACCAATTTGCACCAACTTTGGTGAGTGGGTGAACTTTTAACATGGCAATTTCCCCCAAATAGTTTAAAATCCGTAAACCGTAAGATTGTGAATGAAATGGTTTGAAGTCTGATGCCAAATTGCAACTATGTTTTGGTAATGGAAGCAGTAGTCGATATTTGGATGTGGAAGAATCCTTGATTCTACTATAATAATCAAGTCTATTGGATCAATAGTTGGAAATATGTGTGTGTTCCCAAGTGATAATCCCTAAGATAGTAAGATGTATACTATTACCAGCCTTTAACGATTCAAAAATGACAGAAACTTACCGATATGCTTCGGCCGGAAACCAGAATTCGTCGTTAGGAAGTGGCAATGGTTGCGGAACGGCATACAAGGACCGGTGTTGCGGCAATCGGTGGGACGACCTTGACTCCGGATTCGGAGAACCAGGCAACGGTTTTGACCTATCACCATCATGTTCCTCCGGCATACGAAAGTTGTCCACCATCACGTCACGGAGTTTACGCTGCCTGGTGAGCCTCTCTTGCGACTGCGGAGAAGAAAACCCCACATTCATCGAAGAACCGCAAGAAGATGATCACGGTAGTATCTTTATAATTAGAACTAGAAGTAATCGAACGAAGGCAAGAGATTATTAGCGTTTCTTGAAACAAGGTAGGTAAAATGATAGGGAAAAGAAACCAAGAACTAGAAACGAACTGAAACCAGGGTTTTATTTTAAAAGGAATAACGGTTACAGTATCGACCACAAGACTTTTGTATAGAATAAACAGGAATAAAGTGGAACGATCGATCGATCGATCATGTTTTCTTCCATTCACGATCCCCATCCTCATTCCATGAAGCAAGATGGAATAGGGTGTGAGACACCTATATTATATATATATATATATATCTTGATACTAATGTCAAAATAGAGTACACTACAAATTTAGTCCATGTGGCTTCTTGTTCGTAACACTTTTGGTTCCTACAGTTTCGAAATTACAGTTTCGTTATTGAGGTATGCAAAAACGACCGAATTTGGTCCATTTTCTAACGGATGTTAAAAAGACCCGTTAAGTCAAGGGTATTTCAAACTTTTCTAGTTATTTTATTATTTTTCTATAAAAAGAATACACCTAATGGCAACCATCTTCTCAGACACAAGCACCGGTCATCACCAAGTACACCCCAAAATCACAACTCCAAATCTCAAAGTCTATACCACAAATCCAAGATCAAAAACTAAACTAAAACGAAAGCGAAAACCAAAAACACGATGAAGAAATCGTTGAAACTTTGCTTCAAATGAAAACCAAAATCCAACCCTTTAGATCTGTCAGGATGATATGAAACTTTCCCCACACGAAAACCAAAATCCAAACCTTTAGTCAAGTATGAGAGGAAACTTCCCCTAAATGAAAAATTGGTGAAGAAATTGTCGCCTTAACCTACCAATCGACGTTTTAAGCAGTCGATTTTAAGCCTCTGATATGCATTAGTGCATCACCACAGATCGACACCTTAATTCACCCAATGAAGAACCGGTGAACTCTGTCTGTCGACCTCCACCACCATTCGCTGGCTATCTCCACCATCCATCTCTTCGCCCTTGCCCTCTCCTTCTGATGTGAGCACCGTTGACGTCCTTTTCCTTCTTCCCTCCAATTACACCATTACACCATGTGCAAGTCACGTTGTTCCAACCATCCCTCGTTCTTTCTCTGCAACCCTAAAATACCAAATCCAAAAGATGGTGACCGGTTTTGTTTAAAACCCAGACGAGAATGCGGTGGGGGAGGGGTTGTTTGCCAAAGCTAGTGACAGGCGGTGGGGGAGGCACTGCTTCTTCGAAGACGATGACTAGCAGTAGGGGAAGAGGTTGGTTCGTCGGAGATGCTTCAATTTGTATCTTGGGGAGGAGATGCTCTCTCCAATTTGTGTGTGTTGGCGTTTATGGGATATACACATTATATATGTATATATTGTAAGTTATTATATGGTCACTACACGTGTCACACATGGACACTGCTGAGAAGTATGTAAACGTATAGGGTCGCACACAAAGAGTACCTTTGTTTCCATCTTTAGAACCCGGATAAAATCAAGCTGATAAAATAAATAATTATTCTTAAAAGATAATTATGAAAATATGTGTTAAACTGTAATTATGATGATTTTGGGGTGTTATATATAATTATATTAAAGTTTAAGATAATTATATAGATAAATATTACAGATAATTACTAAATCTTATTTGAGTTATAGTCTATCTATTATTCTCCTTATATAAACAAGGTGTTAGGTACTTAGGTTAAATCAATTTCAGACAATTGAATCTATAGAATTAGTCTTTCAGAGAAATGCATAAAATAAACATTTTCTTTTCTGTAAAACACATGTAGAACTAGGGTTCTTGGGCTAGCACCCGGTGGAAGCAGGAAACGGGTTCGTGTATGGAATTTAGTAAAACACATGTAGTATTTTTTTTCTATATTTTGGTTAATTTAGTAAATATTAATAATAAAAAGGGTAAATTAAGGATTTGGTCCCGTGGTTTGGTGGTTGTTATGAAAGTAGTCCATGAACTTCATTTATTACAGATTAGGACTTGTCGTATGTCGTTTTGTAACGAGTTGGTCCCTCCCTCTAACAACCATTCAATTCTTATGTTATACTTAAGGGCATGTTTGTCTTTTTTTCTTTTTGTTTTTACCCTGGAACAATTTCGTAATAACCTCACAAACCACAGGGACCAAATCGTAATTAAGTCTCTAAAATAAAAATTTGTTAAAACCTTTTATATTTTAAGTTTATTAAATTAATAAATTATTATACTTTAATATATATTAATTATTATATTTTAAGTTTAATTTTAATTAATATTCTCTTTCTACACACGCATATAGTGAGATTCGGGAAAACACCATCTTCATCAACCATTAGGGGGCGTTTGGTTCGCAGAATGTTTTTGGATGGAATGGAATCTGTCAAAGGAATTTGACTTTGAAGGAATTGGAATGGAATGTTGTCAGGTTTGACCAGCTGTTTGGTTGACAGAATTGGAATGAAATCTGTTAAAGGAATTGGAATCTGTCTGTTTGGTTCACAGAATGTAGCTTTGGAATTGGAATGAAATTTTGGTAAATGACCAAAATACCCTTTTGATAATTTTAATTGTTTTTTTCAAAAAAACGTTTTAAGTTATTAAACATAATCACATATATTCATCCAAAAATCAAAATCAAAATCACATATATGTTTGCTGTTCTTGCTGTAAAAAAAATAAGCACAATAAGCAATGAGCAGAATGAGTAGAAAATCGAAATCGATTTCTTATTTTGAACCAGATTGCGATGGAGAAAATCGAACCAGAAAATCGAAATCGAAATGAGCACAATGAGCAGAAAATCGAAAATCGAAATGATGCACAAAATCGAACCAGATTGCGATGGAGAAAATCGAACCAGCAAATCGAAATCGATGCACAAAATCGAACCAGATTTCTTATGATGTACGATGCACAAAATCGATGGAGAAAAGCAAAGAACCAGATGGAGAAGAAAACGATTTGGGGTCGATGGAGAAGAAAACGATTTGGGGTCGATGGAGAAGAAAACGTCGGCGACAGGTATATCAATTTTAGTGCAAGGGTATTTTTGGAATAAAAATAGTGAGACATTCCATTCCTTTAAAATCCTTACAAAGTGTGATGGAATGTCAAGAATCTAAAATAAGGAATTCAATGAAAAATTTTGAGATTCCATGCCAAGAAAGATTGAACCAAACACTGGAATGGAATCTGGTCAATGGAATGTCACATTCCAATTCCACCAGATTCCATTACTTTCCAGTGAACCAAACGCCACCTTAGTGTTTTTCTGAACCTAAAATAAATAAAAAACCCGGAAATCACGAAAAAATATGAAAAAGATATCAATATGGATGTCAAGTTAAGGAGAAAACTTATGATTGTTTTTTTGGTATAATCTAATTATCTTGATTTTTGTTTGTATTGTGTCTTTTTAGAATAAAAAATAGGGGATAAGGTTTTTTTAATTTAAAAAGAAATTGTTTGAGAAAAATTATGATTGTTTTTTATGTAATTTATTTCGCTCGAGTTTTTATTGTATTTTATTTTTTCCAAATAAAAAATAGGGGCGAGAGTTTTTATGTTTTAAAAATATTGTTGTAAATGCCCATTTAATCAAATCCGTTGAATCAACTAATCTAATAGTTGATGAAAGTGTTTGTTACCCTGAACCTCACTATATGGATGTGTTTAGGGCTGTAAACGAACCGAACGTTCAGCGAACCGTTCGTGAACCGTTCGACGGGAAGTTCGTTTATGTTCGTTTATTTAATAAATGAACGAACATGAACATGTTTTTTTTGTTTGTATAGTTAAATGAACGAACATGAACAATGGTCTCGTTCGTTCATTTATGTTCGTTAATGTTCGTTCGTTTACGTTCGTTTATGTTCGTTTATGTTCGTTTATGCTTGTTTATATATATATATAAACATATTTATATAATATTAAATTAATGTGTAAAATCATCAAGTAAATTGATCTTTAGAATTTATTTTTTATACCTTCTAAGTTAACCCGATTTTTTATTTTGTTAAGGTATTTTTGACGAACGAAATGATGAGTACGGTGGTTGTTTTTTGTTCATTTGGGTTCGTTCGTTTATGTTCATTTAAGTTCGTTCGTTAATATTCATTTAAAGTCGTCCGTTTACGTTCGTTTATGTTCATTAAGTTCGTTCGTTTACGTTCATTTAAGTTCGTTCGTTTACGTTCGTTTAACTCTTAAAAACGAACACGAACAAACAAAAATTCTTAACGAACGAACATGAACACAAAAAATCTCGTTCGTTTACCGTTCGTGTTCGTTCGTTTGTTCGGTTAAGTTAAACGAACGAACATGAACAAGCCTCCGTTCGTGTTCGTTCGGTTCGTTTACAGCCCTAGATGTGTTTGGTATGCAGACATAACATGACAAGACATGACAGGACAAAATAACTATTCAGCGTTTGATAGACAGATTTGGACAAAACAAAACATATAACTTTAGATAAAATACAATAAATAAAATTTAAAGAATTAATAAAATATAAAATAGAACGTGTATTTGATGTTTTAGAAGAGAATTAAATTTTATTTTGAGGTTATATTGGTAAAACATAAGTCTGTTTCAACTTGTTCCATGGGGTGGGGTGGAACAAGCCTGTTCCAGCTTGTTCCACTCTGTTCCTGTACGTTCCACATAAAAGTCATGCCAAACATGGGACAATGATATCTGTTCTGTTCTGTTATGTTCTGTCCAGTGTACCAAACGCACTCTATATGGATATATAGGGCCAGGTTTAGAGGAAAACAACAAAATAACGGAAAATTGAGGAACAACCTGGTATTCCTTCATATAGACGTGCATAAAACAACTTAAATTTACTTGTATAGTGTCCATATGAAGGGCTACCAGTTTTTCCCTCAGTTTTCTAGCTTTTTTTGGGTTTCCCTAAACGATATATATATATATATATATATATATATATATATATATATATATATATATATATATATATATAGGGGTGGGTTCAAATGAAAACTCATTTTCAATTGTGAACGTGAGGACAAACCACAACCGTTGATTAAAAAAACGGTGAATAGACCAATGTCTCAAAAACGTGGTGACAATTTTGTAAATAACGTCAAAACTATGTCCATGGCTTAATGAATATTTAGCGCGTAGGGGTAAAATTGGAAAAAATCAAAGACGGTTCAAAAATCAGATATAGTCATAGTCATAATCATAATGGAGACATGCTACAATACTCTTTATTCATCATTTCTCGCCGATTTTTTCTCTCACTAAAACTTCCATTGTTGAATACTAAGACGAAGAAGAAGACGATCTTCGCAGAAAACTTAAAAACAACAACAAAAATGAGAGATTCAAGTGAAGATACTAGAGATAACATTAAGATAAGACAACTTATGAAAACAGGTAAGTTTAAATGTTTGAAAATCTGTAAAAACTGAATAGTTCGGGGTTTTATTAAACTTTTACAGATTAAGAAGCAAAAAATTAGGGTTTATATTCTACTTTTAATAGATAGAGTTGTAAAATAAGAAAAATCTGATTCGAAAAACCCTAAAACGGAAAAAATGAAGAACACAATAGATTTCATGAATAAATGCTACAAATGAAGAGTAAAAACACTGATATACTGTTAGATTTATTTCATATGTATTTATATTCGTTTTGAATATCTGTCTTTATTCAGAAACATTGTATTCAATCTTAATAGTTTCAAATAAAATGTGTTTGATTACTAAACCTGAAACATTGTTAACATGTTATTTATGTAGTTATATTCGTTTAGAATATATGCCTTTATTCGGTCTGAATAAAGGTAGATATTCAAAACGAATATAACTACATAAATAACATGTTAACAACGTTTTATTCAAACTGAATATACGCACATAAAAAATGTGGTTGATTACTAAACATAAAACGTTGTTACCATTTATGTGAGTAGTTATATTCATCTTGAATATATACTGTATTCAGACTGAATAAACCTTTTAGCTAAAAACTGTTAGTTATATTCAGACTGAATAATAAAAAATCGAAAGTGTAATTGATTATTATTGCTAAAACGTTGTTAAGATGTTTGTGAGGAGTGATATTCATACTGAATATGTACCTTTATTCAGTCTGAATAAAATGTAAATATTCTTTTTTTTGAAGTATATAATACTTATATACGGCAAATGCAACAAATAAACTCACACACCCTCCTCACATTTGGTGAGGTTTGAACCCCTGACCTCCTAAGAAGAAAGAGGCTCATTTACCGCTAGGCCAAAGACCCTTTGGTGTAAATATTCAGTATGGATATAACTTCAACTTCTTAATATATACCTATTATTCAGACTGAATAATATAAAATAAAAAGTGTAATTGATTATTATTGTTAAAACGTTGTTAAGACGTTTGTGAGAAGTGATATTCATACTGAATATATACCTTTATTCAGTCTGAATAAAGGTAAAATATTCAGACTGAATATAACTTCAACTTCTCAATATATACCTATTATTCAGACTAATTAAATTCTATTTTTGTTAATTGTTTGAATTTAAATATAAAAGAAGAGAAAGCATGAAGACGAAGTGTCTTCGTCAAAGAAAAAAACAAAACAAGAGAGAAAAGGTAATATTATGATTCATTTATCAGATATTGATAAAAACTAACTGAATACATATACTAATCATTTTTGTTTTGAATATAAAAAATGTTCATAGATAAGTAGAAGAAGGAAACCTTAAAAAAAGGATGACTCTTCAAGAAAGAAGAAAAGAGATGAAAGTTCGAGCAAAATGAAGAAAGAAGAAAGTAAAAAAAGGCACCGAAGAATGCCCAATACAGATCTCTGTCGATCATAACAACTCCAAAGAATTTAATGCTAGTTACGGGCAAGATGAGGCTGCCACAAATTAACTGCATTAAAGAAATGGGGTTTGAAAGTTTGTTTAATATGAAGATTGATTCAATACCTGCTAAACTTGCACACAACATAATATACAACTTTGACCCAAAGGACATGGTAATAAGAACAAGAAACGGTCCAATTAAAGTTACAGCAGATTCTGGGAATCATGTTCTTAGATTAAAGAATGAAGGTGTTGATATCAATGATCTTGACACAGACATCGAATGGGATGAGATTATAAGGAATTGGAGATCTCAGTTTGACAAACAATTGATAAGGCCAAAAGACATTGTGAAGAAGATAACTGAGTCACATAGTGCCGATTGGAATTTCAAGTTGAATTTCATTGTTTTGTTTGTGAATTCAATGTGTGTTTGTATGAAGATGGGGACATGCAATCTGTAACGTCCCAAAAATTACAAAGAATTTAAAATTTTTAAAGTAACATTTCATTAATAAAAACTCATTTAATAATTCAATCATCTCGTTTGCAAACTCATAGTTAATATTCTTACGAACAATAAACAGCGGAATAAATGTCTAAAATTAAAATCATAAAAGTAATCAACTCTTCCCACGCGCCAGTGTGTACTCGTCACGCCTTGGAGCCACTCGCACCTGAAACCACAATTTTATTGGGAAAGGGTAAGCACGAAGCTTAGTGAATTCAGACACCATAAATAACACAGTTACTTCCACACCACCTCTAAACAGATAATTGCACATAAACAGCATACAAGTCTACGAACAAATCATAAACATGCATACCTACACCATCCCACCCAAAGGCATAAGCTGGTCCACCCGACCACACAATAACCGTGCAAGCATTACCCGGCTCCCCCGGGTTCCTACGCCACCCGCGTATATAAACCTCGGCCCTGCCGAGTTACTACGCCACCCGCGTATATAAACCTCGGCCACACCGAACTCCTACGCCACCCGCGTAGTCATAACAATAAAGGTCCGACTAGACGCCCCACTATTTAGTCTCGCATCACAAACAATTAAAACTACCACACACGTACAAATCGTAATGTAAAAAGTAACCGACATTAGTTATAGTGAGAGAACTCACCTCGTAAGCGCGCCTAGCTCACAAACAATAATTCAAGCTCCACAAATCCAAGATCACTTCCCAACACCTAAACAATCGTTAAAATGTATTAACACGAGACCCGGACCCTAAAACACGACGCACCCTTAAATCGTCACTAAAACGACTTTTCGGTCTAACCAAACAGGTCTGTTCGGGACCTGATCCGACCTCCATAAACCCAGAAAATCCTCAATTAAATTACATAACCAGAAAGTGCTCAGAGTTAGGGTTCCAAGGACATATTATACACCTCCTAACGATTTTTCTACAATTTAATACAGATTTTACAAAATTGGCTAACTGCACAGCGAAAAACAGCACCTTTCGCTATAAAACAGCAGTTTGACACTAGCTACGATCCGAACTGGTTTTTCCGCAAAACATAAGAAACTTACTAAACTCATAAAGGGAACTTTTGGCACTGGTTTCATCCCAAACCGACATTCCTAGCAGAAGTTATGGCTTTCCCAAAACAGTGGCAGAAACTGTGACTTTTAAAACGGAACGCGATCTGCCACATCCAGACCTGCTGTATAAACAGCCAAATTACGCCTAGCTAGAGGCCGAACCGGACTTCCGCTAAAACACGAAAAGTGTGCCCGGCACAGATTGTGAACCGTGGGCACCAGATTCGCCTCAATCCGAGCTACGAAGGAAAAGTTACTGGCGAAATACGAACTGGACAGAAGCGATATTGATCACATAAAATGATAACTTGGCTTAACCTTCTATTAAGCCAAGACTTAATCCAAACAGACCTGCAATTCCTCACTTGGCTTGGGGGCTTTCGACTAAAGAACACACCACACCACCCATGGCCGCCCCAAGCAGTGGCGGTTAGTGGCGGTCAGCGGCGGCAGCCGCCGCCGCCGGTGGCGGTTTGACTGCACCCCGACGAAACCAACGAAAAGAAACCATAACGAAAGGGGGAAGAACCTTACCTCGATGACGACTCGCGGCAACCACGACCAAACTCCTCTCTCTCTCTTTGCCGCTCTCTCTCTCTCTTTACCGCTCTCTCTCTCTTCGCTGCCCTCTCTCTCTTCTCTTTTCCGGCCGGCGACGACGAAAGAAAGGGGAGGGGAAAACGAAGAAGAGGCCGAAGGGTTGTTTCTTGGCAGCCGACGTTCACGAAGGGGAGGGGGGAAGAAATAAGACTTAGGTTTTAGATTTTTTTTTCTTTCTATTCTTCTATCTTTTGATTGCTGCTCACGACACCAACACACACAGTAAGTCACAAAATGGGTTTTAGTTACACAATTGCATGGGCCAAATCCAACCTTTTTGGCCCTTTACACTTTTAGTCCCTCCACTTAAACCTTCTCGCAACTAACCCAAAATTCTGATATTTTTAACGATTAGGTCCAATTCGACTAACCCCGTTAACGGAAACCACATTAAATCAAACTTAAAGGAAAGAATTAATAAAATAAATTACGTACCGGGATACGGGCTTTACAACTCTCCCCCACTTGGATTAGACTTCGTCCTCGAAGTCTATGCCCGTGTATAGCTAAAGATAGTTCTCCCACATCTCAACCTCAGGTTCCCAAGTTCACTTGAGACCCCTTCTAAAACTTCTCGAATACTTTCCTTACTAACGTACTCCTTCTAGGACACTGAAATTATGATCGATAGAACACTTCACCAATTGGAATCATTCCTAGCCAAGCGACTTCGATTGTCTCCCAACCTTAGATATTCTATACCTCCCGATTCAAATCTCAAGCCCTAACATTCTAAAGTTGCTTACCAATATACCCACTGGATACTCGGATCCGATCATTTCTACTATTAACTGTCGATTAACTCCTATGAGTTCTACTAGACTCCCAAAATTTACCCTACACGAATCGTCAAACCAGTAAATTTATAATCACCCACGAAGGTCATTCCACCACAACCATTCATCACAAGTAGGTATCTCAGGGTTACTACTACCATTACCCGCCCTAGGAAAACTAGTTACACCGTAACAAGATACACCTTAACGCCTACCTCCCAGATACATCTCAAGTCTCGGCACATCGGAACTACCCCTCAGGTAAGTGCCCAAGACTAAATCCTCCTAGTGCCTACTGGAAAGTCAAGGTCATAAAACATGAATACCGAGGTCCCACCCCGAGATACCCAACCGACCATTACCAACGACTGACTAACGTGACCAAGGATCCAATGCAAAATAGTCTACCAACAACATGTCTATCCCGGAATGACTCACTCACCCAAACGTGGAAATACTCAACGTGCAATTGACCCATGACTATCTCAAAGTCAAAACCGAGCAAAATGCTCCACGCTTGCTAGACCCATAAGTCGGTCAAAAACGCGTTTAAATAAAGTCTAAGCAAGCAATACTCTAAAATCAAGATTAGTCCCAAACTCAACACGGGTTAAACAAAAGAGTTTTCCAAAAGGACTCACACCCTTAAAATTCTCAAAATGACACATAACACTTAAAAGCGCATTTCCCAAATGGTTTACAAAATCATTTACAAAAATGTTTTCAACGTCAAGATTTTTCATTTCAAAAAGACCGTAAGCAATAAAACTACTATTACCAGGTCGGTAGTTATGCAAAAATGGACACGCTCGTCCCACGTATGAAGATCATGTTGAAAATCATTTCATTGCAGCTTAGTTTACTCACAAAACGTAAGCGAAATAAATAATTCCTTTGAAAATGAACCGTCACGGTTCTAGTATGAATTGACTCATGACATGTATTTAAAGTAACCGCTCGACCTTACACCGGGTGCGACAAAAGTGTGCACATAATTTCAAAATCAGTTCCACGACATTCGACCCCAAAATTCCTCTTCTTCCAACATAAACTGTCGTGGCACAGGGTTCACCAACAAATCTTACGCGCGTCGGCTAGTCATACAAAACGATGAAACGGTTTACAAATATACTTTTGTTAAAACACAACTGTCTCGTGTAAGTTTCAAACTTGAAAATAAAAACCAATCTGTTTTCATCATTTGAAAATATCGACTAAAACCTCATAAAATTTCAAAAGGTGGGGTTCTTTAAATTGATTTCCAAGATTTCCCCAAATGGTCACATAAACAAATAAGATATGCACCTCGTGAAATTAAACCCACACGACTCAACACGCCGTAAAACAAAACTTATTCTAATCAAATCGCTCAAATAGCTTTATACAGACATCGTAGAATGTAACTTTCCGTCTCAACTCTAACATATGTGGAGGAGTTCCAATGTTAAAGTCACAAGCCGTAGTCACTTCCCTAACATTTTAAATACCACAAAATACGGATATCATCTTACCCGAAAGAACCGTTGGAAAAATAACGAAATGAGACAAATTCTAACAAAGTTTGCACTCCCGTGATAAAACGATTTCATACACTTTCAAAACCATATTTCAAAATCTTGTGTGTGTGCTGAACATTTCCCAAAATTCCAAAACACCATCCAATAAATGATTTGAAACACAAGAATTTGTTAATACAATCTATTTCAAAATCAAACCTTGTGCATGACTCAGTCGGCATTCTACGCCTCGACTCCTACTCCTCCAAATCTCTCCGATCCACTAACGTCATCCGGACATTTAAACCTCTTAGGCAAGTTGGGAAATTACGTCAAATAATCCCTACGATTTTTCCTCTAATCAAAGTCGGCTCTATAAGCCTATGATTCTAGCACAATCATCCATCTTGGCCCAAAACAAACATCATCCTCATCGTCACTCCAAGTGACTAATACCAGAATCGTCCTTTTATTCCGACGACTACTAATTTATAACCTTCGACATTACCCCAACGATCATCCCATCAAGCAAAACAAGTACACACCTGTACTAGTAGTTTTACTATAGTCGTTCCTCCTTGTGATGGCTACTCTGGGTAGATATTACAACGGGTTATTAGCACATAATAATTCACACTAACAACGCTCACGCTCAACTCCTTGGATTCCTCGAGACTTTTCCCGACTCGAGAATTGATCCTGTGTTTCCGATAGTAGGAGCTCTACTACTACCTTCCACACCTATCATCACTCGTTCCGAGTTCCATCCGATGGGTCCAAGTAGTTTCTCGCCGATAACTACACACATATGCCCGCACCGGCATATGTACACACTCTTCCTAGCTCCCTAGGAATTCCACCCAACTCCACTACCCTTGCTATAACGAAATCCCCACTAGTCATGACGAGTCGCCTCGCGAATGCACAATCGCACACAGTGTAAAACCAGATAGACATTCGAATATAAGATTCTATCCTACAACGGTTGGACTCAAACAAGAGCTGCGCAATAGAACTAAATCCGACATTCTAAGGCTATTTGGTTCCTACCGCATACAACCTATAGTGCATTCACTTAACAACTTATCAGGGCTAGCATGAACTCCTATTAGCAAACAACAAACATGCAGTACAATGTAATAAGCACCAAGCAATCCAGCACACATACTCCTATGTTCTAGAAAGCAATCTAGCATACATACTCATATATAAACACTCTTCCCAGCTCACTAGGAATTTCATCTCATCCCACTACCCTTGCTACCACGGAATCCCTATTAGCCATAACGAGTTGCCTCACGAATACCCAGTCGCATGCAGCGTGAATCAAATAGACATTCGAATACAAAATTCTATCCTAGAACGGTTGGACTCAAACAAGAGCTGCGCAATAGAACTAAATCAAATATTCTAAGGCTATATGATTCTTACTGCATACAACCTATAGGGCCTCCATTTAACAACCTACTATGACTAGCATTGATTCCTACTAGCAAGCAATCATCATACAACATAGTGTCAACAACAGGCAATCTAGCATGCATACCCTATGATCTAGAAAGCAATACAACACTAAGTAATGTACCTTTCCCCTCTTGGCTCCGGCTGACTGTACACACTGCGCCCTCGATCACCGTTCCTCAAACGGATTTTTCCTTCTTTTTATTTCCCAAAATTTTTAAAGAAAATTTCATAGCCGCAACTTGAGATCAAACACACCGAGATGCGTTTGATTCACTCAAGCTGTGCTCTGATACCAAGTTGTAACGTCCCAAAAATTACAAGGAATTTAAAATTTTTAAAGTAACATTTCATTAATAAAAACTCATTTAATAATTCAATCATCTCGTTTGCAAACTCATAGTTAATATTCTTACGAACAATAAACAGCGGAATAAATGTCTAAAATTAAAATCATAAAAGTAATCAACTCTTCCCACGCGCCAGTGTGTACTCGTCACGCCTTGGAGCCACTCGCACCTGAAACCACAATTTTATTGGGAAAGTGTAAACACGAAGCTTAGTGAATTCAGACACCATAAATAACACAGTTACTTCCACACCACCTCTAAACAGATAATTGCACATAAACAGCATACAAGTCTACGAACAAATCATAAACATGCATACCTACACCATCCCACCCAAAGGCATAAGCTGGTCCACCCGACCACACAATAACCGTGCAAGCATTACCCGGCTCCCCCGGGTTCCTACGCCACCCGCGTATATAAACCTCGGCCCCGCCGAGTCACTACGCCACCCGCGTATATAAACCTCGGCCCCGCCGAGTCACTACGCCACCCGCGTATATAAACCTCGGCCCCACCGAACTCCTACGCCACCCGCGTAGTCATAACAATAAAGGTCCGACTAGACGCCCCACTATTTAGTCTCGCATCACAAACAATTAAAACTACCACACACGTACAAATCGTAATGTAAAAAGTAACCGGCATTAGTTATAGTGAGAGAACTCACCTCGTAAGCGCGCCTAACTCACAAACAATAATTCAAGCTCCACAAATCCAAGATCACTTCCCAACACCTAAACAATCGTTAAAATGTATTAACACGAGACCCGGACCCTAAAATACGACGCACCCTTAAATCGTCACTAAAACGACTTTTCGGTCTAACCAAACAGGTCTGTTCGGGACCTGATCCGACCTCCATAAACCCAGAAAATCCTCAATTAAGTTACATAACCAGAAAGTGCTCAGAGTTAGGGTTCCAAGGACATATTATACACCTCCTAACGATTTTTCTACAATTTAATACAGATTTTACAAAATTGGCTAACTGCACAGCGAAAAACAGCACCTTTCGCTATAAAACAGCAGTTTGACACTTGCTACGGTCCGAACTGGTTTTTCCGCAAAACATAAGAAACTTACTAAACTCATAAAGGGAACTTTTGGCACTGGTTTCATCCCAAAACGACATTCCTAGCAGAAGTTATGGCTTTCCCAAAACAGTGGCAGAAACTGTGACTTTTAAAACGGAACGCGATCTGCCACATCCAGACCTGCTGTATAAACAGCCAAATTACGCCTAGCTAGAGGCCGAACCGGACTTCCGCTAAAACACGAAAAGTGTGCCCGGCACAGAATGTGAACCGTGGGCACCGGATTCGCCTCAATCCGAGCTACGAAGGAAAAGTTACTGGCGAAATACGAACTGGACAGAAGCGATATTGATCACATAAAATGATAACTTGGCTTAACCTTCTATTAAGCCAAGACTTAATCCAAACAGACCTGCAATTCCTCACTTGGCTTGGGGGCTTTCGACTAAAGAACACACCACACCACCCATGGCCGCCCCAAGCAGTGGCGATCAGCGGCGGCAGCCGCCGCCGGCGGTGGCGGTTTGACTGCACCCCGACGAAACCAACGAAAAGAAACCATAACGAAAGGGGGAAGAACCTTACCTCGATGACGACTCGCGGCAACCAAGACCAAACTCCTCTCTCTCTCTTCGCCGCTCTCTCTCTCTCTTCACCGCTCTCTCTCTCTCTTCGCTGCCCTCTCTCTCTTCTCTTTTCCGGCCGGCGACGACGAAAGAAAGGGGAGGGGAAAACGAAGAAGAGGCCGAAGGGTTGTTTCTTGGCAGCCGACGTTCACGAAGGGGAGGGGGGAAGAAATAAGACTTAGGTTTTAGATTTTTTTTTCTTTCTATTCTTCTATCTTTTGATTGCTGCTCACGACACCAACACACACAGTAAGTCACAAAATGGGTTTTAGTTACACAATTGCATGGGCCAAATCCAACCTTTTTGGCCCTTTACACTTTTAGTCCCTCCACTTAAACCTTCTCGCAACTAACCCAAAATTCTGACATTTTTAACGATTAGGTCCAATTCGACTAACCCCGTTAACGGAAACCACATTAAATCAAACTTAAAGGAAAGAATTAATAAAATAAATTACGTACCGGGATACGGGCTTTACACAATCTTGCCATTCTGTCACATCTAGGCAAAGATTTGGATTTTAAGAATATTAATTGGTGTAAATACATTATTGATTGTGCAGAAGAAAGCAAGATAGGCTGAAACCATGAATCAGATGCAAGCTTCTATACAAGACCAATAACATTTCTGACGGTATGTAATCAACCTTAATATCTGTTTTTATTCAAGATTAATATCCTATTTAGGATTAGGTTAAGCTTAAATAACTTCATTATTCATTATGTATAACTTTGATATGCATTGTAGTTGATAGTTTATGGATTGGGTTAACAAGCAATACATTCATTATTCAGTATGAATAAGTTTGAATATCAAAACATATTCAGACTGAATAATAAAAGTTATTCATTCTGAATATTTAACTTTATTCATACTGAATATTGTTAGATATTCAGAATGAATAACTTTTAATCTATACCTTATAAATTGCATAAATATGATATGCATGTTAATCTATTGAATGTATGATTAGTTTAAGCATGAATATACATTATTATTCAATTAGGAATTCATAAATTCATAATATAAGATTTTTGATATTTTGATATTTACATTTTACAAAATGAAGCTTCTGTATCTTGATTCAACAAAATGCACTGGATTGGTGCACAAGAGAGTAAGGCCTACAACTAAAGAATGGAATACAAAAAGAATGAAGGCAAGAGAGAAGATGGAGATAAGCAATGGAGGTTTTTGCAGAGGTGATTTGGCAGAAGAGTATGAGAAAAGGGAAGATAGGGATGAAAACTCAACCAGCAAAAAGACAGCCAAGGTACAAAGATATATATATATATATATATATATACATTTGAATTATAGTACTTAGTTGGATAACTAAAATCTCTGTCAAAAATAAACAGGAGTTTTTTAAGATGCTTGATGAAGGCTTAGAAAAACTTTTTGCAAACAAAGCAGAGATTTAATACAACTTAAAACAAGCCATGATTTTGTACCCAGATGACAACAATCTCATTGAATGGGAAATCAGTTATGAGAAATCATTTCCCTCAAAATCAGAAATGATTTTTCTGAAAAATAATGTGGATAATGCAGAAAAGAGAGAGGAGTTTGTAAAGATTAGTGGAGAAGAGGAGAAAGAGAACATGGAAGAAGATAAAGAAGAGAAGATAGAGAAGATGGAGGAAGATAAAGTAGAGGAGAGAGATGAGATAGAGGAAGATAAAAAAGAAGAGAGAGAAGATGCAGGAAGATAATGAACAATGTCACACTGTTTGTGAAGAAAGAAACAAAACAAATGATGAGGATACTGAGGAAACACCAAGAAAGCTGATATGGCCGGATGGTACACAATATTGGAATGAGCTGGAAACAACAACAAAGATTCATGATGCATTTAAGACTGCAGAAGAAGAAAACCAACAAGCAATTGAGGATAGGTTGGATATTTTGGCAACATAAGTCATTGAGGATATTGTTGCAAATATAGAGATGCAACATAAAACTAGTGAAGATCAGGATGAAAGTCAACAGAGGTTGGAGATCATTGTTACAAAAGGAATAGAGAATGATGTTGCAGATATCGAAATGCAACAAAAACTTGGTGAATATGAAAGCAGGAATGATGAGAAGAAAGAAGAGAAAAATGAAGATGAGATGGAGGGAGGAGATGAGAAGAAGGAAGAGATGAAGGAAGATGAGAAGAGGGAAGAGGAGACGAAGGAGGCAGGAGATGAGAAGAAGATAGAGGAGAAGAATGAAGAAGGCAAGAGTAAAGAGGAGAAGAATGAAAAAGAAAAGGAAGTAGAGAAAAAGAAGGAAGAGAAGAATAAAGAAGAAAAGAAGAAAAGAAGGTTGAGGAGGAGAAGAAAGAAATGAATGAGCCCCAAACTTCAAATCCAACTTTTGATCTGGGGATATCACAGGTAGATACCCCAAAAAAACAAAAAGAAAAAGTTGTTGGGGAGGAAGAGGTTGTCAGCAAAAAAGGGTCACTTGTAATTAGAATAAAACAAAAAGAAGTGAATGACCCTGAGAAGAAGTTAAAAAGAATAGAAAAAGTAGGTGAACAACTAAAATCACCTTATCTTCAAAGGAGAGTAGATCCAACAAAGAATACAACAACAACCGAGAACAATGTTGGTAGTTGGATATTTGCTTTACAGGGAGATAAACTGTAAGTTTTAAAACTAATACATATTGTGGATTATTAACTTTTATTCATTTAACATTATCACTTTATATTTATTTTGAATATAACTTTTATTCAGTCTGAATAAAACTAAATATTCAAAGTGAATAAATAGTAAATATTCAAATTGAAAATCACTTTATATTTCACTTTGAATATAACTTTATATTCACTTTGAATAAAAGTAAATATTCTACGTGAAATTCATATCATAATAAATATTGATATTTATTATGAAAATCATATGAATTCATGATCTTCTTATATCATATCATATTCAACAAAACATTTAAATATTTAATTAAATTTTAAACAGGGATGTTGTCTTTGCTACAAATGATGGACAGTCCAGTTTTAGAGTGATGTTTGAGAGTATGATTCCAGAATCAGAACCATTTGCCAACGTTATTGACAGCTGGTCGGTCATACTGAACCATGAGGAGAGATTAAGTAGCAAAGATTCTCCAAAGAGATTATTCTGCAGCACCGAATTTTTGTAAGTTTACTAGACTTTTAAACTAAATTACAAATAAATATTAATATTAAATTATCATATTCTTCATTTCAACAACCAGATGAAATGTTCGAGGTAAGATTTATTCTAGATTAGAATTTAAAGCTCTTCACAAAAAACTTTTGTGAGAACACGAAGGGGAATGCAGAATTACAAGTTCTGAAGAAAGTTGAACTAGTACAAAACAATTAGATTAAAAATATTATTTAAATTAATTTTATTTCATACATTATTTCATACATTTCCTAAAATATTCATGCAGGTATTTTTCTCGATTATCAAGCATTCACATTACTATGTGTTATGTTTTGATCTAAAAAATGGTGCATCCCACATTCTGGACAACAGTGCAACTGATGTTCCAGATTCAGCAAAATACGGGAACATACAAAAAATAGTTGTAAGTTGAATATTATATTATCTAATATACATTAATAATAATTATGTTATTTAGTATTATGAATAATAAGTATGCTATGTATATAATTGTAATAACCGGGTACGTTGTGGGTTTATTTAATTTTTTATTATTTTAGTTTTTAGGTACGTTTGAGGTTAGTTTTATAAGTTAAAAGTTAAGGGGTAAGTTTTAATTTTTATTTAGAAGTTTGGGGGTATGTTTTGTCATTTGAGGAAGGTTTGGGGTTTGGATGGTTAAGATTGTGAAACTTGTTTTGTTCCACCGCCTTATGTGGGTAAAGAAGGCAAAATGAGATATTTGTTCTCATTATTTGTCTAGTGTGTGTGTGTTTTAGGTGAACAAAGAAAAAGAGAGAAAAGAGAGAGAATCGAGAAAGGGAAGAAAGAAGAAAAGATAAGCAGATTTCTTCAGCAGGAAATTAAGAGCAAATCTGAAAGAAACAAAGGTAATCATATTATACAATCCTTGCTTTTAATGGTTATAAGTTGCTAGATAAGTTTATAAATGGGTTTTGATAATTTTAGAAGGATATGAGAAATCTGGGCGGGTAATAATGTTCCAATAGTAGTCTTAAACATATCTGTAAGTTTATAGAAACATGCATGGCTTAAAACTAGAGATTTCTGGGTTTTTACGTTTTTCAGTTAGTTGAGATATTCATGAACTCAGTTAGTTGCGACAGTTATCATTTTAGTTGGTTGCGATATGGTGCTATGTCTCAACAGTTGGTTGCGATATGGTGCTATGTCTCAACAGTTGGTTGCGACAAGAGGGAGTTATCGCAATAGTGGGTTGCGACAAGGGATTATCACAGCTAGTTGATTGCGATAAGAGTCGAGGATTTTGGATATTTAAAAATTATTGGAGCGTCTTATGTTTTTAGTTAGTAAAAGGATATGTGTATTTGAATTGTTTCAGATTCTGAGAATTCCGGGTGAAAGACTGAATCTTTTGGAAAAGGCTTGGAACTGTTTTTGGATAAGCGATCAAGGTGAGTTTTACTTTAAAACGTTTTCAAAACTGGAATACATGTATGTATGGATTGGGAATGTGATAGATGGTGTGATTATGTGTTTATCTTTGAATATAATATATTGAGATGTATATTGTATTTACATGAGCATTACACTACACGAGAGCACGTTGGCCGGGCTTAGGACCGGTGGAGTTGGCTGTACAGAGGGACAGCGGTGTTGGCTGTAATTTTCGTACAACGGAGTAAATTGATTAGTTGGCTTGCAACCAACTAATTTGGCCATGTGAAGGAAGAGTTGTACACAATGCACGAGTCTTGCTTTGTATTTAATTACTTGTTGTATATGTGTGTTTTTACAAAAAAAGATTACTAAACTGACAGGGATTATCTCACTAGACCGTTTGGTCTAACCCTCATTTTGTTTTAAAATATGTATTCCAGGTCGTGGAGCTAATAAGGGCAAGTGATAGGTTAATTTATGAAATACTTTTAAAGACGTATGTTATGAAGATCCGTGATGTATTTTGTATCTATCATGTTAGTAGTTATCATGTAAATTACTAGCAAAAAGTTTGTACTGAAATACTGTTATGGTTAGAAGACTAAGGGACCGTAAATGAAATATGTTATGTCTTTTGTTACGAGACTGTGTTATGTTAAAATATGTTATTTGTTGTGTGATTGGAAACCGGGTTGTTACAATAATGCACAAAAAGTGTTTATGAAGTTCCTTGAAAAGCTTGGGGATGCACGATCAAACAAGTTTACTCGAATAGTCCCAAAACGGGAAGTCATGAAATGGAGGGCAAAAGAAATGTGAAGAATTGGGATTGTGGTTTGCAGGATGAGTCACCAGGTCAAAAATCGCAGTTAAGAAAACTACGATACAAATATGTCACCAAAATGCTTTTGTCAGACATAAATGAGAAAAAGGAATGGGTGATGAAGGAGGTAAATGCATTTGAGGAGTTGACACAAGATAAGAGGAAGGAGATTGAAGACAATGCGGAGAAAATGTAGGAAGAACGCCTAAGCAACATAGTGTAGGCGTTAAGAAGATGAATGAACATTGGTAAGTTTCTCTTGAACATTTGGTTTTGGTTGTTTGGTGGTTTGTAACAATTATTCAGTCGGTTGGTATGATGTTTGGTGGATGAATGTCTGAACAATTATGTCAGTTTCTGTTGACTTTATTTTTATGTTGTATTCAAGATTACTTGCTTAAATTATAAAAGCCCAAATTGTATTTGTGGGCTTTAGTGGCTAATGAGCTTAGGCCTTAAAACCTAAGTATTTAATGTGTAATTTGTTAGAGTTTTAGGTTAAGCCTCAAAATCTCCTAACCTCCATTTAAAAGAGTCAGACGTTGAGAGAGAGAGCTTCAATAGTAAGAGAATGTTCATCAATCCTATCTTGTAAACTTTTCTTTATCAGTCAATACAAAGATTATTGCTATTATTATTGTTACTTGTTGTATCTGGGATCCTACAATTGGTATCAGAGCCAAACAGATTCGAATTTGTGTTTCAATCCATTGATTTTTATCAATTTTTGAGAGATTATTGTGTTTTTGTGCAAAGTTGAGAGTTCTTCAAGTTCTTCATATTTTTGGTTGGTTTTGGCCATTAGAGTTCTTCTACTGGTTTAGAATCGATCAAGGGTTGATAGTAGATAATACCTGAGTGTTTTATTCTGCAAAATCACTAGGTTTGTAGCTCAGTTTGTGCATTCACTCAATTTTCGGAGTTTTAAACTTTTATTTTTCTGCACTCTATTTTGCTTCGAAAACCCATTTTCTGTTGGTTTTTGGACAAAACTGGAAGAATTAAAGTTGTCCAGAATATCCTCGTGCACCTACCTACTAAATTTCAGCTCAATCCGATAAGATTTGAAAAATTGGCTCAAGTGCACAAATTCTACTTCTCACGAAGTATCTGTTAATGATCCGACATTTTTTAAAATTTTCAAGTAACAATATGTCAAGACTAAGATTTAGTGTTGATGTTGATGCTCATTATTATTCTAATATTAGTACTAATTTTCGCAAGATAATTCCTACTCTTGAGAAAGAACTAGAAGAAAGGAACACGAGCATTCTTATTGATTCAGATAAGATTGCTAAGCTTGAAGAATCAGGTAAACTCCTAAACTGTGAAAATCTTGAACTGAAAAGGAATTTATCTGAGTCTGAACAAGAGAAGAAAAGACTTGAACTTAAATGTTTAAATTTTTCTAATCTAATTTATAATTTTGAAAAGCTTGTAATTTGTGAAAAGGAGAACTTTGAAAATGAAAGAAAATCTTTTGAAACAAGGTTTGTTAAGCTTTCTAACAAATTATATGATTTAGAAGACTCTTGAAAAAGAGAGGAAAGAGTCTGATCTTGAAAGAAAAGAGTTTGAGAAGAAGAAGATTGAAGGATTTCAAACAAAATGTTTGAAAGATGATTTTGAGAGAGAAAGAAAAGTTTTTAAAGCTAAAATGTCCAAATTGACAAAAAGACTCTCTTTTTTGTCAACTAAGGTCATGTTGGGGAAGAGGTATAAATCTGATCTTCAAAAGATGTTTGATGAGAATTTAAAAGAAAAGGATGTTTTAGCTAAAAGGCTTAAGGAATTTGACTTAGCAAACTCTTGTGCTGATAATACAGATAATCTTGTTTTCAAAAGAGTGAAAATGGTTTGGAAAGTC
Source organism: Saussurea involucrata (assembly GCA_033807775.1). Lineage (NCBI taxonomy): Eukaryota > Viridiplantae > Streptophyta > Magnoliopsida > Asterales > Asteraceae > Saussurea > Saussurea involucrata. The sequence goes on along the minus strand of CM066318.1, from coordinate 78,528,174 downwards.
AAAAGCTCTACTCCTGTAAAAAATGCTCTAAAGCCTTTTGTTTCTGTTTCATCTCATCACTTATATAACTGTAAATGCTTTAATTTTCTGTTTCAATTGAAGAACCATTTCTCTAATTCAAACTGTGTTCATAATGGGTCATTTCAAAAGGAAAATTCAAAGACCCATAGTATGAGATTTCATAGGGAGGAACCTGGCAAACTAGCAAAGACTGGCAAACCAGAGGACCTGAAGACAACCCCAAATCCTAACAAAATAGGACCCATTTGGAAATGGGTACCAAAAGTTATTTGATCTGTCTTGTAGGTAAATGGACTCTTTAATACATCTGTTAAGGACTCACACTTCAGTGGATAATGGACTCTTAAACACTCAGTTTAAGACTCCTCCTTCAAAGGCAATTGATTTCTGTGCACAACAGTACAGAACTCAGTCTTAAATCAGATTTAATAACAGCATGCTGACAGATTTGCGATGCTGTAGTAAATTGATCATATCTCACTGATCAAGACACCAATTGATGCAATTCAAAAGACCCTGAATTTAAAACACATTGGTGAACAGCTTTCGTGTTTTGAGAATTCAGATATTCGAAATTTAGAAGGGTCATATGCATCGTTGAAGTAGACAACAGTGTGCTGATACAAAGCTGTTGGACAGATCTGCACGACTGTGGTAAATCAACCATATATTTTTCGTCCGAGCTCTAAAAGAGGTGATTCTAGATGCTCTGAAAAGATAATAAACTAATGCACACTCTTTATATTTTGAGTTTTTGCAAACTCCAGAGCTATCATGGTCTAAATCAGTGTCAAAGTTAGTGTAACATTTCTGTTAAGCTGCTGCCGAGCCGCGACCAAACCTCTGCCGAGCAGCGACCAACCTCTGCCGAGCAGCGACCAACCTCTGCCGAGCCGCGACCAGACCGCTGTCATGCCTTGCCAAGGCTTGCCAAACCTCTGTCGAGCCTTTGTCAAGCGTCTGTCAAGCCGTGATCATTCTTTGTCGACCACTCAGACCAACTTCTGGCGACAACACAAGCTTTGGCTCAGACTTTTGTGACCACCCTCTGTGGTACTGTTCACCACAGAGCCTCTGTGAAATCTGACAGAGCCTCTATGGACTGAACCTCTACGACTGAACCTCAGAGCCAGTAGCCCAACTATTTGCCTTTTGAATCTTTTCAATTGCCTTTTCTTTTCCAATCTTCAACCGCTTGCCCATACCACAACCTTTGTTTCTTATTGATTTAGGATTATGAATATCAACAACTTCTGCTTTTGACACGCCAAGCAACAACTCCATCACCTCTTCAGTACTGCGATGAGGAACACTACACCCATTGGCCTCCAAATTACTCTTCAACTCTTGTATTTTCAAAACAAAGTCTTCAAGCTTGTCCATATCATCAATTACTAGACCAATGCAATAATCAAAGGCAACTTGAGCATCATTTTCAAGTTTCTCACGACGCTCATTTCCTTATCCAAACCAATGACGTTTCTTCAACAATTAAGAGGAAATGAGATATTTTCTCCAACGCTTCACTATATATTGCAATGGCATCTCTTCAATGCACATATTCTTTAATACACAAAAAATATGACAACATAGCAAACCACAATGATGGTAAAACAAGCAGTTACAATCCAAAGAACCAGTGCTCTTATTATGCATAACCTGCAAAAAGATTGAAATAACTTCATTATTCACAATGAATAATAAGTTAAATTCAATAAAATTTAATAACATAAAATTAACTTCAACTTTATTCAGTCTAAATAAAGGTAGATATTCAGTATGAATATAAGTTCAACTTTTAATCTATACATATTATTCAGACTGAATAATACAAAATAAAAAGTGACTGATTATCATTCTGAATGTAACAACCCATAACCTTAACATGCATAACGTAGAATAAGCATTCCAAACATTGGTCCCAAATTACATCATAAACTTGTCATAAACATAACATAAGTTTGAACTAAACAAAATTTGACAGCGGAAACATCTTGTCCACAACCGAGAGCGTCTATCTATGAATATACTAGCAAAATTTTGGAGTCTCACTAAGCTCCATCTCGATCCTCAAGCCATCTCTTTATTCTTACTTGAAGAACCACTACTTCGCTTACCTGAAAATGGTTTAGTTTTTGAAAAGCGATGGTTAGACCAAAAGGTCTAGTGAATTCCCCTCGAGAACAGCTTTTAACAACAGTATAAAAATCAATTCATAAATTCATTAACAGTCTCCACATAAAGCATCAAACATGGTAACTGCACAGTGTTCAAGGATCGTACAAACTAACCACGATCGGGGCCCAAGCAGACTTCCCTCTCACCTCATAAAGGGGCCCAAGCAGACTCCCTTTTTTATCCAAGTAGGAAGGAAACGAATTCCATCATACTGGCTCATCACAAATGCCCAAGGGATCATCGGATCCTGAGGTACTCTGATCCCACTGTGCAGACCGACTCCACATAGCATACACATAGTTCACAATAAATCACGGAACGTGAACTCTTTATAAATCATTTCTTTCATGCTAAATAGTCTTTGAAACAAACATACTTTTCATGGAATAATTTGTAAAAACTTGTAAACAAATTATGCTCGTAAATACACCATAATCAGTAAAACATTTAACTTTCCTTCCACGTAAAAAGGATTAAGGGAACTCACCTGATTGTAGCGACTTTCCTAATCTCGCGTCTTAACCCGTACTGACCTTACACCTAAAGCATATCATATAATTGGTTAGTGGCAACGCAACTACTGACCCTAGGTCTTACTCCGAACTCGGAGTCTATGATCCGGTATTGTTCCCTTCCAAAATCCCCAAGTGGGATTCGGTAGTCCACTTCCGGAATCCCCTAATGGGATCCGGTATTCCCCGCTTTCGGAAATCCCCTATGGGATCCGGTATTTTCCGCTTCCGGAAATCCCTTATGGGATCCGGTATTCTTCGCTTCCGAAATCCCCACGTGGGATCCGGTAACCTACTTCCGGAATCCCTTAATGGGATCCGGTATTCTCCGCTTCCGGAATCCCCAAATGGGATCCGGTACTCCAAATTTCCGAAACTTGGCGATTTCCAGTTTGTCGCACCAGAATTCCATTTCCTCCCAATTAGCCTAAATCCAAAGATTTTGCTATGACGTTCTTTCCATAGATTGCTAGGTTTTACTCTCCAACCCCAAACACTCACACCTCCCACTGATTAGACTACTTAAACATTTTGAATTAGAATTAACCCCATTTTGTTCTTTCTTTGAACCCACAATTCCACCATTAATAAAAATCCAGAAATCAAGATTACCAATCTATCTACTAGACAGAAAATAAAGAAGGGATCAATTGCTTACCAAAATGGAGCTTCTCCTATTGAAATCAATGCCAATCGCTCTTCTTTTTTCCTTTCTGCTTCTCCTCTCAGTCGCCAACACCTAAAGAGTAGTGAAATGAATTGAGAAACCTAGGGATTTTTTCCCTTAAGTATCTATTATTAATTGTAAAAAGGCCCCTCTTCCCAACTCTTCATTAGTTAGACTTTGGCCACTAAACTTCCGATTCTTATAAGAAAACCCGGTTGTTACTATACTCCCCTTTAAAAGAATCCCGTCCCCGGAATTCCTTATTGGAAAAGAAGCGGGTACTTCGTCCTCATCTCCGATTCCAATTCTCAAGTCGCCTCTGGACCTTTATGATGTCACCTGTTAAGTCTAAAATATGTCTTCAAGATTTAATGATAAAGTCAAAGTCATAGTCAATGTATTATGTGTTTGTGAAAGTCAAACTTAGCTTAATGTCTTGTTTAGATCTTAGGTATAAATAGCTTTGTTTTGACTAATCATGCAACAATTCCATAACTCACTTAGAGCATAATTCACATCTTGTAAAATGGAGCTTATTGAATATCGAGATCTACTTTCTCTCTCTACTCTCTCTCTAGATCTTGTGTAAATTCATGGTTGTTTGATCATATTGGGACACACAATTGGTCTCAGAGCAAGTTATTGAAGATCTGCTGAAGAATTTGCACGAATAAAGATCAAATTTGTTAGGTTTTTGAGGAAAATCGATCGATTTTCTTGATTTTTTTCAAGAAAATCTATTTTTCTCAAATTCTTGCAATTTTGAGATTTATTCTACTGGAATTAGAGTTCGTTGGATTCGTTTTTGATAGAGGAACAATTCTTATTCAAGGATCAAAGGCTAATTTCACAAATTTGTTCATCAATTTGAAGATTTTTCAGGTTTTGTTCAGTTCGTCAAAACTGATCTGATCAATCATTCAGATTTTGATTCAGTGTTTGATTTGTCTGAAGTTTGAGTTCTTGGTGTTAGAAATCTCATTTGCAACACTTCTTCTTCTTGAATCGAAGGCTAATTTCAAGATTTTGAGGATCAATTTGAAGAAATTTGAGTTTTATGTTCGGTTCGATCATATCGTCTGGTTCAATATTCAGATTTCGATTCAGCAATTTTCTGCAAAATTGGTTTACATCATCGTGTTAGAAACTTGTTTTCTAACATATCTGCAAATTTTGGTTGATTAATTTGAAGAATTGATGGAGATTTAAAGAGATTTTGGAGGTTGTTCATCTTGTTCATCAGATTCAAACTTTGCGCCACTCTCTCTCTCTGGTGCAATTTAAACAAATGCGCCACCTGCTTGCCTGCATGCTTCAATAGTCAAATCTTGCGTCTGCAATTCATTTAAGCTACTAGCTTGCTTGCTTAATTAGTTTAAGCTACTTGCTTGCTTGCTTAATTAGTTTAAGCTACTTGCTTGTTTGCTTCTTACAGAATTTCCATCTGATTTGTTTTCATTTCATACTTTGCGATAGCATCCGTGAAGAGTTTTTGAGTTCGATTTTTTTTTCTAATTACAATTTGCGCCACCCTCATTGGCGCATTTCATACTTTGCGCGACAGTCTTTGGCGCATTTTGAGCTTTGCGCCAAGCCTGTGGAGAGTTTCAGACTTAGAAAATTTTTCGAGTTTTACTAATTGTTAATTGTTTGAATTTTTCAGATTAAATTTTCAATCATGAATCTACCTCCGGTGCTGATCAAAGACTCCGCTTTTGAACAATGGACTGTTGCTTTCATCGACTTTATTTCAAGTAGAGAAAATGGTGAAAATATGATAAAATCTTTCTCCGAAGGTCCAATGAGCAGAAACAAAATGGAGAATGATTTTACAGAAGAAGAGATTAAAAGAATGAAAACCGACAAGGAAGCTTCATCCAACTTGATCTTCGCAATTCACAAACTTTCGCAACACATCTACAACCGTGTTGAAAGTTTCAAAAACAACCCAATGCAGATGTGGAACGAATTAACAAAGCAAATGCTTGGATCTGAAGTTGCTTTTAAGAGAAAGGAAGAAGAAAAGAAAGCTGAAAAAGAGGATGCGGAACAGAAATCTTCAGATACTGAAAATGAAGAACTCAAGAAAAAGGTTATAGAGCTTACAAAGAGATTGTCTGACACAGAAAAGTTACTAAAAGAGGAAAGAGAGGATTTCAGAAAAGAAAGAGCTATTCAGTTAAATGACAAAAATTGCTATGAAAAGCAAATTCTTTCTCTCTCTCAGAAAGTTTCTGAACTTGAAAAGACTTCAATTTCTGAGAAGAAAGAAAATGAAGAAAAGAAAGCTCTTGAACTCAAATGCAGAAAACTTTCTAAACAAAACTCATATTTTGAGAAAGTTTTATTTCTTGAAAAAGAGAAATTGGAGAAGGAAAGGCTTGAATTTGAAAATAAAAGGAAAGTCTTTGAAGCGAACAATGAGAAATTATCAAAGCAAATTTCTGAGCTTCAAAAAGAATTAGATGAAGAAAGACAAGAGTTGGAAAAGAGAAAGAAAGCTGACTTTCAGGCCAGGAGCGTTAAAGATGAATTTTCTGTTGAAAGGAAGATATTTCAGCAAGAAATACGAAAGCTAACAAAGAATTTGGCAGTGTTATCAACTGATATTATGATAGAGAAGAGGGTTAAGTCTGACATTCAGAAAAAACTTGATTTGGTGACCAAGGAACTGAATGAATTATCTTACAAAGTCAAGTCACTTAACAAATCCAAAAACTATTCAGAATGTCCGATTCGTCCTTCTAATCTATTTTATGATCGTTCAGTGGATAATTCTTCCAAGTTTCAATCTGCTGATCTTCCTACATATAAGAAAGTCAACATGCAATGGAGAGTTAAAGGTACGTTTTCTGAAAAAGATGTACCAAAATCTTCTGTTCCCAACAAGAACACTAACATGAAAGGTAAATCTTTTGCTAAACCTGGTTCATTATATTCCGCAAATCAGTTAATCAGGTTAGCACAAAAGAAAATTTGTTGTTCTTATTGTGGAACTAATGATTTTGTTAAAAATGATTGTGTTCAATATTGGTACGGTACTTATCATTTTCCTTCTGATAGAGCTCCGCTTAACAAGCCAGGACCCAAGACACGTTGGGTACCAAAATCTACTTAATCTGTTTTTGCAGATTTAGAAGCAAAGCGTTGAACTCTCGGAAGAAGATTACTTGTGCCATTAAGGGGGAGTAAAGAGAATTGGTTTCTAAACACATCAGTTTAGAACCCGGATTTCACAGTTAATGGTTTCTGGACAAATCAGTTCAGGACCCGTGCTTCAACGAATATGGCTTCTGAACAATTCAGTTCAGGACCCGTACTTCAAAGACTAAGACTTCTAAACAAATCAGTTTAGAACTCATACTTATCGGGTGATATCCTTAACTGTCACATCTTTCAATTCAAGGAACAAGTGGTGAAAGGTAACATTGCATTATGTTTCATTTCTACTGCTTTGAAAATTTGAATCTCAACAAATTTAATTCAATGAGATGAAATTTTTCAATTTTCATTCAATGAATTAAATGTGTGCTAAAAGATGATTTTACAAGTATTGTTGTATTATCTGTGTTATATTTGTTTCAACTTTCACCTCTGAAATAAATCGAAAGGTCAGCAAAACATGAATGAAATTTTGATATATGCGCAAAATTGTGTAAATCTAGACTTATATAGAATACGATGCTCACAAAGCCTAATTGTCAGAATGAAGAATGGAAATGAAAATATGAGGGAAGCACAAAGTTTTATAACCAAGTGATTGAGATGTAATAAAAAAATAAAAAAAAATAAAAAAAATCATTAGGTTTGAAAGTTTGTGCCTGTGGCCTATCTGGTTTGGGAGATTAAGTCCCAAGGGGTACTCGATACCTAGCCCCTAAGATCAACTGGTATGGGATTGGCTGACCCAAATCCTGCTATAGAACCAGATAGAAAGCCATGTCCTACTGGTACAGATGGGATTAGGATATATCGATGTAGCCTTTCTAGTTTGGGAGAGTAAGTTTCAATGGGTGCTCGACACCTAGCCCCTAAGGCCAACTGGTCTGGGATTGGCTGACCCAAATCCTGCTATAGAACCAGATAGAAAGTTACGTTTATGGTGTATCTTAGTCTTAATAAACCTGTTGATAAAAAGATGCCAATGTGCACAAAATAAAAGATGCCATTGTGCACAAAATAAAAGATGCCAATGAGCACACATCTCTTATATCTTGGGGAAATAACAATGTCGCGATAAACTTATAATTTTGTGGAAATTCTGATTTCAATCATATAGTGTGAGTAAGAGCAAAGTATTCTTATAGGTTTCAGAAGTACATTTGATTGTTGCAAATCATATTTCGCATGCTAGCACACCAAATAGATTTAATAAAGGGGTTGAAACTGAACATTTTTAACTTGATATGCAATGATGTCTTGTATTTGAATCCAAACACATGCATTTGATTTCATTTGATTGAAAAATCTGTTAAAATTCATTAAGTTGGATTTCTTTTGTAAAGTTTTCAAATGATCAAATGGTAGTACTTATAAAATGTAGTTCAATGAATTTTATTTTCTTTGAATAAATTTTTCAACTACTGTGCCTAAATGAAATATATGCATATTTTCAGGGGGAGAAAACAAATTGCTCCAGAATTCTTATTTTGAGGGGGAGCAAAGTTATTCATTAAGGAGGAGATTGTTAATGATTCTCAAAGACGCGACTGAAATTGAAGAAGGTTTTCGATGATCATGATGCTCACTTTCATCGAAAAAGGGGGAGAAATGTTGAATTCAATTTCATGTCAAAGAGAAATGTTTAAAGAAGATTCCGTCTCAAGATAGAAAAAGGGGGAGAATTCTTCTTCAAGAGTTTAAGAAAAATCGATTGATCATCCTGTGATCTCTTTTTCTTAAACTTGTGCTATATTGTGAATATCATTACTGAAGCAAGAATTTCTCAAATCAAAGAAAGAAAAAAGGGGAGAATTCTTCAAGAGTTTAAGAAAAATCGATTGATCATCTTGTGATCTCTTTTTCTTAAATTTGTGTTTATCAGTACCAAAGTGCCTTGTGTGAAGAAACAAATTCTCCAAATCGAAGAAAGAAAATCTCCGCCAGATCCCCGACTGAAGATTTTGTGACAAGTTGACTTTGACAAGCCAAAGACTGCTATTCTCAAAATGATTAAATCTTGAATCCAAGGGGGAGATTGTTAAGTCTAAAATATGTCTTCAAGATTTAATGATAAAGTCAAAGTCAAAGTCAATGTATTATGTGTTTGTGAAAGTCAAACTTAGCTTAATGTCTTGTTTAGATCTTATGTATAAATAGCTTTGTTTTGACTAATCATGCAACAATTCCATAACTCACTTAGAGCATAATTCACATCTTGTAAAATGGAGCTTATTGAATATCGAGATCTACTTTCTCTCTCTACTCTCTCTCTCTATATATATCTTGTGTAAATTCATGGTTGTTTGATCATATTGGGACACACATCACCATTGTACCTTTACGAGACCGATCTCCTTGTTCCTCAATCTCCTCACTTTAAAGTCCGAGATGGCCTCGGGTTCCTCCACAAAATTTAGCTTCTCGTCTACCCTTACGTCTTCTAGTGGCACAACCTTACCCACGTCTGCTAGACATTTCCTCAGATTAGACACATGAAACGCATTGTGAATACCTTGCAATTCTTCAGATAGATCCAACCTATACGCTACTTCTCCAACTCGTTCCGTGATCTCAAACGGTCCGATGTAGCGCGGGCTTAGTTTTCCACGCTTCCCGAAATGTATAACTCCCTTCCAGAGGGATACCTTTAACAATACATTATCTCCGACTTGAAATTCTATGTCTTTCCGTCTCTTATCTGTATAACACTTCTGTCGGTCGCGAGCGATTTTCAGCCTTTCTCGCACTTGGACTATCTTGTCCGAGGTCAATTGCACAATCTCTGGCCCTACCAATTGTCTCTCCCGACTTCATTCCAACACAAGGGTGTTCGACATTTCCTACCATAAAGTGCCTCGTACGGCGCTGCCTTGATGCTCGAGTGATAGCTGTTGTTGTAAGTGAACTCGATTAGTGGTAGGTGCTTTTCCCAAGAGCCTTGAAAGTCCAGGGCGCAAGACCTTAACATATCTTCCAACGTTTGGATCGTCCGCTCGCTCTGACCATCAGTCTGAGGATGATAAGCTGTACTCATCTTGATTCACGACCCCATTTCTCTCTGAAAGTTCCTCCAAAAAGCGGAGGTAAACCTACTATCTCGGTCCGACACTATCGACGACGGAACACCATGACGGGTTACAACCTCGTCGATGTATAACCTTGCCAAACGTTCCAACGAGTAGGACTCTTTTATAGGCAAGAAATGGGCTGATTTCGTAAGTCGGTCTACGATCACCCATATGGCGTCATAGCCCTTTGGGGTTCTAGGCAGATGGGTTACGAAGTCCATCGTAATCTGATCCCACTTCCACATAGGTATCTCTAAAGACTGAAGCTTCCCGTATGGTCGTTGATGCTCAATCTTAACTCGTGAAGACGTCATACATGTCTCCACAAAACGAGCTACGTCCTTCTTCATTCCAGGCCACCAGTAATCCTGGCGTAGATCTCCGTACAATTTGTTAGTTCCTGGATGAATCGAATACTTCGACTTATGGGCTTCTTCTAAGATCACTTTCCTGAGCTCCCCATGTTTCGGGACCCAGATCCTCCTGCTAAAACATTTCATACCTCGACTATCTTCCACTAACGATGTTGTTTGCCCAACCATTCTTTCTTTCTTGAGATTCTCAGTGGCGAGCGCTTCGGTTTGACATTTCTTTATCTCGGCTAACAAATTAAACGTCACTTCTGCTCTCATGGCCACGATGCTGGGGGTCTCATTCCCTTCTTTTCGACTCAAAGCGTCATCCACCACGTTTGCCTTTCCTGGGTGATACTCAATCTTGCAGTCGTAATCTGTCAGCAACTCGATCCATCTTCTTTGGCGCATATTCAACTCTTTTTGATCGAAGAGGCGACATTGACTTTGATGATCCGTGAAGATCTGACACTTTGTTCCATAGAGGTAATGCCGCCAAATCTTCAGAGCGAAGACCACGGCCGCCAATTCTAAATCATTAGTGGGGTATCGAACCTCATGATCCTTCAACTGTCGGGAGGCATAAGCGATCACCTTCCCATGTTGCATTAGTACACATCCCAATCCCAACTTCGATGCATCACTAAATACCACGAAATCGTCAGAACCGTCCGATAAGGACAACACCGGCGCGCTACTTAACATATCCTTCAGCTTCTGAAAGGCTTCTTCTTGAGCCTCTAACCAGGCGAACTTGACATTCTTCTTGGTTAAAGAAGTCAATGGCGTGGAGATACGCGAAAAGTCCTTTATGAACTTTCGGTAGTATCCCGCCAATCTGAGGAAACTTCGAACCTCTGACGGATTCTTAGGTTGCTCCCAATCTCGGATGGCCTCAATCTTAGACGGGTCTACCATTATCCCCTTCCTAGACACCACATGTCAGAGGAACTGCACTTCCCTCAACCAGAATTCGCACTTAGAAAAGTTCGCATACAGTTTCTCTTGCTTCAATAGTTCTAGGATCGTCCAAAGGTGGCCTTCGTGCTCCTCCTCCGACCTTGAAAACACTAAAATATCGTCTATACACACTATCACGAACTTGTCTAAATAAGGTTGGCACACCCTACTCATCAGATCCATAAAAGCTGTCGGGGCATTGGTTAGCCCGAATGGCATCACCAAGAACTCATAGTGCCCATACCGGGTCCTAAAAGTGGTTTTCGGTACGTCCTCCTCCCTCACCTTGAGTTGGTGATAACCCGACCTCAAGTCTATCTTAGAGAAGTAACTGGCCCCTTGCAACTGATCGAACATGTCGTCGATTCTCGGTATAGGATACTTGTTCTTGATCGTAACCTTGTTGAGCTCGCGATAATCTATGCACATCCGCATGGTACCGTCCTTCCTTTTCACGAAGAGTACTGGTGCTCCCCACGGGGACGTACTCAGTCTAACGAATACCTTGTCTAGCAACTCCTGCAATTGAGTCATCATTTCTTTCATTTCGGACGGCGCCAATCTATAAGGTGCGCGGGCGATTGGTGCAGCTCCAGGCACCAAGTCAATTCTAAATTCAATCTGACGATCCGGGGGTAGACTTGTCAAGTCATCTGGAAATACCTCAGGGTATTCACTTACTACTCGCACGTCATCCACCCCACGCTTCTCTTTCTTGGCGTCCACCACGTACGCCAAGAATCCCTGACAACCCTTCCTCAAACACTTAGTAGCCTTAATCATTGAGATAAGACTAGTCTTCCTATCTCGACGATTCCCATAGATCACTACGGAACCCCTATCAGGTAACTGAACTCGGACTAGATTTTTATTGCAAACAATGTTAGCATCGTTCTTAGCTAACCAATCCATACCCAACACCACATGAAACTCTCCCATTGCCATGGGATACAATTGCATAGGCACCGGACTCCCTTCTATGTCTATGACACAATCCTCTACTACATCCCTAATGTACACATGATTATCATCAGCAGTTTCTACCTCTAACGCTCTCTCCAAACGTCTAGGCCTTACCCCCAAACATTTCATAAAAGCATGTGATACAAAAGAGCGATTCGCTCCCGAGTCAAACAACACCTTGGCACACAAAGAGTTCACCAGAAACGTACCTGCCACAACATCTGGAACTTCCTCCGCCTCCTTTGCTGTCATATGGAACGCACGTCCCTTCGGACGCACCGGTTCCGCTCCCTTGTCATTGCCTTTCCCTCCTCGACTTTCACCAAACTGAGCTGATCCTCCATTTCCCAACCGCGGACAATCATACCGCATGTAACCAGTAGCCCCACATTGAAAGCATGACTTCCCACTTGGACAATCCTTCGACACGTGACCGGGCAGCCCACACCGGTAACACGAATTAGAACCCGCCATACACTATCCCTAGTGCACCCGGTTACACTTCCTACACGGTTTGCTGACCGTTTCTCGATTCTCACGGTTTTCTGGCCAAAATACTGTTTGGGTAAAAATTCACCAGTCTCGACCACGACCAAGGTGAGGAAAACATTTATTACAATTTTTCATAGCAAGGTAAATTCATAGTACTTTATCCCCTGATCAAAGGTAAAATCGAAAGTTATTCACCTCACGACACTCGACCATGAAGTCTCCTAGTTTACACGACCGTCGCATGGAACCTTGCGACCTCGACCGACTAACGTATGACATTTCTGTTACTTTCTCAGTATTTAATACAGGAATCAATGCCATTAAATGACCAACGGCTATAACCGACAAAAGCCATTAACAGCATTCAACTCGACGTCCGTTACAACAGTTACCAGAAGCATTCAAGGAGACAATCAATACACCCGAAGACTATAAAAGCAAAGGCTCAATCAACATTTCGGGGCATCGCATTGCATCACACAATCATCTGAACTCTGAAGAATACTCGAAACAAGGAATTCCCTCTCGAAGAATCGCTCTCGACGCACGACATTCGCACATGACACACAGTTTTTATACACGATACACCAGTTTTTACATCCAAATATTTGTTACTTTACATTTAAAGTATTTCCTTTCATCTGTATTGTAATCTCTGTACGATCGACACCCAGAAACATAAGGATATCGCCCCTATTTGGCGACCATAGTGCAGCGACGACTTCCACAGTCGTCCGCGGGTTTTTTCCTCGTTGAGGTTTTTCCCGCGTCATCAAATTCTTTGTCTCATTTACGTTTTTTGCCTCTGTCGTACGCCTTGTCGAAAGATTTCTTTCTTTAGTTGTTAAATTCCACAATCAACCTTAAGTTATCCTTTTGGACGATTTTTGGCATTAACAAATACCTTCCCTTTCCTCGCATCGTTTGCCCATCCCACTTGCGTTTCTCACCGCTTATCTTAGACATCTGACGATTCTTTTCCTTTTCGGTCAATTCGGCCGCATTGATGGCCGCCTGAAAGGTAGTGGGATTCCTTGTCAATACTAGCTCCCTGATGCTACTCTTCAGCCCATAAATGTAACGTTCCACTCGACGTTCCTCTGTCGGCACATACAGATCAGCGAAACGAGATTTCTCGATAAACTTTGAGGTGTACTCCCTCACTGACAACACTCCTTATTCTAAACCCAGAAACTCTTCCTCCAATTTCTTTACTGCCGCAAGGGGGCAGAACTGGGCTTTAAACCTTTCCACAAAAGTTCCCCACTTCATTTCCTTAGTCGCTGCCGACCCTTTCCCTCCGGTCTCAACATCCCACCAGTACATTGCGTCGGACTTCAGCATGGATAGAGCAAACATCACCCTATCCCCATCCGCACACTTACACGTATCAAACACCAGCTCCATTTCTCTCACCCATTTCATTGACAACACATGGTCACATTCTCCCTTAAAAGTAGGAGGCTTACATGAGGCAAAAGCCTTGTAGTTGCATCCCTTAGCTGCAGACTCATTCACCACCAGAGGGGTCGATTGCGAGTGACTCCCAGTACCCGTCACCAGCGGACTTGACAATTCAGCACTTTCCTTGTTTTCACTTGCCTCTTTGCTTCCCGACGCCGACTGATCCTGCTTAGTAAGGAGAGCTTGCAGAGTCTCCTGAATCTTACCCAGCTCAGCAGCCAAATTCTCTCGAGTCACAAACGCAGATCTGCGGCCTCGCCCGCATCCCCTCGGCTGATTACCCCTCCTTACAGTAGCCGAACTTTCTTGCTGAGATTCTTCTTGGTGAACTGGAATCTCCACACTTCTCACCCTTTGGCTTACTCGCGTCGTTCTCCAGATTGGGTTTCCCCCATCACCGGCCACTTGAGTGGCGGCTCGGCGGGGCGCTCTTCCCTGACCCCTACCGCGACCCCTACCCCTTCCTCGGGTGGCAGTCGGCCTTGTGGGCTCCAACAGCCCGTTAACTAGGACTTCTTCATTTGGAACTCTTTGACTAGCAGGTACGGACCTGCTCCTCAGCGTTCTTCCAGCGATATCGAGAACTGAAAGAAACCAACGATTAACCTTTGCTAGACATGACGTAACAAGTTTGCTATATAAGGCAATTTAAGCACGTACATGTACCTGTAAATTTGCAATTACACTGGCCAGGTGTAATCCCAAATTTACCTTACATGTCTGTCCTTGGTACCTTATTCCTAAGCGCGTTTAGAGTGATTATTCCTAGGGGCAATCCTATGTCTCAGCTGCGTTCCTCATCCTACAGTTTAAGTTTAGGCCCGACCGGTCACCTAAATCCCTTAAACTAAGGCTCTGATACCATTTGTAACAACCCATAAGCTTAACATGCATAACGTAGAATAAGCATTCCAAACATTGGTCCCAAATTACATCATAAACTTGTCATAAACATAACATAAGTCTGAACTAAACAAAATTTGACAGCGGAAACATCTTGTCCACAGCCGAGAGCGTCTATCTATGAATATACTAGCAAAATTTTGGAGTCTCACTAAGCTCCATCTCGATCCTCAAGCCATCTCTTTATTCTTACTTGAAGAACCACTACTTCGCTTACCTGAAAATGGTTTAGTTTTTGAAAAGCGAGGGTTAGACCAAAAGGTCTAGTGAAATCCCCCCGAGAACAGCTTTTAACAACAGTATAAAAATCATTTCATAAATTCATTAACAGTCTCCACATAAAGCATCAAACATGGTAACTGCACAGTGTTCAAGGATCGTACAAACTAACCACGATCGGGGCCCAAGCAGACTCCCCTCTCGCCTCATAACGGGGCCCAAGCAGACTCCCCTTTTTATCCAAGTAGGAAGGAAACGAATTACATCATACTGGCTCATCACAAATACCCAAGGGGTCATCGGATCCCGAGGTACTCTGATCCCACTGTGCAGACCGACTCCACATAGCATACACATAGTTCATAATAAATCACAGAACGTGAACTCTTTATAAATCATTTCTTTCATGCTAAATAGTCTTTCAAACAAACATACTTTTCATGGAATAATTTGTAAAAACTTGTAAACAAATTATGCTCGTAAATACACCATAATCAGTAAAACATTTAACTTTCATTCCACATAAAAAGGATTAAGGGAACTCACCTGATTGTAGCGACTTTCCTAATCTCACGTCTCAACCCGTACTGACCTTACACCTAAAGCATATCATATAATTGGTTAGTGGCAACCCAACTACTGACCCTAGGTCTTACTCCGAACCCGTAGTCTATGATCCGGTATTTTCCCCTTCCGGAATCCCCAAGTGGGATCCGGTAGTCCACTTCCAGAATCCCCTAATGGGATTCGGTATTCCCCGCTTCCGGAAATCCCCTATGGGATCCGGTATTTTCCTCTTCCGGAAATCCCCTATGGGATCCGGTATTCTTCGCTTCCGGAATCCCCAAGTGGGATCCGGTAACCTACTTCCGGAATCCCTTAATGGGATCCGGTATTCTCCGCTTCCGGAATCCCCAAGTGGGATCCAATACTCCAAATTTCCAGAACTTGGTGATTTCCAGTTTGTCGCACCAAAATTCCATTTCCTCGCAATTAGCCTAAATCCAAAGATTTTGCTATGACGTTCTTTCCATAGATTGCTTGGTTTTACTCTCCAACCCCAAACACTCACACCTCCCACTGATTTAGAATACTTGAACAGTCTGAATTAGAATTAACCCCATTTTGTTCTTTCTTTGAACCCACAGTTCCACCATTAATAAAAATCCAGAAATCAAGATTACCAATCTATCTACTAGACAGAAAATAAAGAAGGGATCAATTGCTTACCAAAATGGAGCTTCTCCTATTGAAATCAATGCCAATCGCTCTTCTTTTTCCTTTTTTCTTCTCCTCTCAGCCGCCAACACCAAAAGAATAGTGAAATGAATTGAGAAACCTAGGGATTTGTTCCCTTAAGTATCTATTATTAATTGCAAAAAGGCCCCTCTTCCCAACCCTTCATTAGTTAGACTTTGCCCACTAAACTTCCGATTCTTATAAGAAAACCCGGTTGTTACACTGAATATCTAAACGAAACGAAACGAACCTTGTGATCAGACTCTTTTACATATGCTTCTAGATTTGAACCAGATTCACCATCTTTCCTTTTATGTTGAACCTTCTTCTTCTCAACCACAACAATAACATCAGAACCATCTACGAAACTCACAAATGATTGGAAACAGGACCAAACAGATTCATTTATCTCATTCTAAACATCTTTGAATACAGCACGAGTATATATCTTAGAAGCATGAACCTCAATTGGAAGTGGTGTACTAAACTTTGGTACCGTTGTTCTTGTCTGATGATTAAGCAACCTATGATTATTCTGTTGTTTGTCCATAGCAGAATTAAATGATTCAATAAACGCTTGCACCATGATGAAAAAATTGGGAAAATAATGAATTTTCACTCTCGGATCTTGATGTCGTTCTCATTAGCCGAGCCATAGGAATATCCCTATAAAATGATGGAATCCATCTATGCCTATTATCATACATATACGACAACCACTTGTGGCCAACAAGATCAAACTCAACAACTAAAGAGTTCCATCTCTCTTCAAATTGAACAACATCAATGTGTTCATCCCATATAATAGCATGAAACCGTTTCTTGAAATCAGTATTTGAAATAATATTGGAAGAAATTTGAAAACACTGAATAAAGAATGTTTGTTAATTTATAGAAGATACAATGCATTCAACATGAATGCTTTCACTATTCAGTATGAATAAAGATGATATGCTACTTTTTATTGAATAAGATGTATTATGCAGTATGAATACATTGGTTATTCAATATGAATAATACATGGTATTTGTTATTCGGTATGAATAATACTTTAATTATTCAGTATAAATGATAATATAAAATTTCAATAAAATAAATACCTTAAGTGGCAATTTTGTACTAATGTGCCACATACAAAACCGATGCCTTGACTCTGGAAAGACCTCAGAAACAACTTGCTTAATAGCAGGACATTGATCAGTAACAACCAACTTTGGTTGCTTCCCAAAAGGTTTCAAGAAAGAATGAAGCAACCATTTGTAGGCTTCAATATTTTCGCCATCAAGCAGATCAACACCAAGAGTTACACAATTCTTGTGATTATCAATTCCTGTGAATTGAACGAATAACATACAGTACCTAAAACACATATCATTAATACAAAAATACAAATAAAAACAAATACTAAAAGGAGATACAAAGGAAAAACAAAACAAATACTTACTTATTTGTTCGAAAGGTTGCATCAAACGAAACAATATCACCAAACTCCTCAAAGTTGCATTTAGCTGTCTGATAGGCCCAAAAAACATAATTCAATAAACCTTCATCTCACTTATATTCAAACGAACGAATAGTTTGGCACATACAACTTCCTATTATTCATTTTTCTAACAAATAAATTTGCATCGGTATCACCAATGAAACAATTACGATCCCGTTGAAAGTTTTTATACTGAACCTTAGTTCCACCTACCATTTCATACCGACCCTTCAACTGACACATAATGTTATGAGCATGTGTAGCACCAATATTTGCATTTGACATCTTAAGGATCCACCTTTGCCGAGAATAGTCTAATTTCCGACTACTTTTCAACAAGTGCTTCGAATCTTCATCAAATAAACAATGGTTATGTTTCTCTTCAAATGGATATAATCTAAAAGACCTCAAACCAGGAAGAACCTTGAACTTCACACACGCTTCACAACCAGTTCTATGAACGTTAGTACTTCTTATTTTCTTTTTCGATCCATCCAATGTATCTGCCTGCACAGAATCTGGAAAACCAGCCCTATTGCATACAACATACCTTAAAATAATCATTGGATATGCATTTCTTTTCACAGAAGATAGTCTAACATCAAATCCTGCTTTAGCGGCATACTTTTTATACATCTCAATACCTTTCTCCAAGGATTCAAAAAACTTTCCCCACAACAGGCTTCAAATCATCATCTACTACACGAATCCTAAACTTCAAACCATCACTACCATTGATTCCAATACTTGACGGACCGTCTTGACCTCCACTATAACTTTGATCTACAAAATATATTCAGAATAATATCCAGAATGTATAAAAAATTAACATTCAGTATGAATATAACTTTAACTTCTTAATAAATACCTATTATTTAGACTGAATAATACAAAACAAAAAGTGATTGATTATTATTGCTAAAACGTTGTTAAGATGTTTGTGAGGAGTTATATTCATACTGAATATCTACCTTTATTCAATCTGAATAAAGGTAAATATTCAATATGAATATAACTTCAACTTCTTACTATATACCGATTATTTAGACTGAATAATACAAAATAAAAAGTGATTGATTATTATTGTTAAAACGTTGTTATAATGTTTGTGAGGAGTGATATTAATACTGAATATCTACCTTTCAGTCTATATTACAGAAAAACATTCAATTTAACACAAATAAATAAGTCTATATTACAGAAAAAAGATGATTTAAACAACAACAAAAAAAACTTACAAATCGATGATTCTTCAACATTCGACAAACTGGAAAACATAGAAAAAGAATCAATTTCATCGTCTCTTATATAAACAGAATCATAATCATCAACAAAATTGATTCCTTGATCCACAAAAGAGTAGTATTCTCAACAAGAATAGAATTCATAGAAACAGAGTGAAAGAAGAACATATCGAATTTTATTGAGAATCAATCGATTGAATTGAAGAAATCGGATCAAACGATTGAATTGAAGAAATCGATAAAGCAAAAGTATCACGATAGTGAAAGAATCGACATATCAAAGATATTAAGAAGCAATCGATTTCAGAGAAATTAGGAAAGAATCGAGTAATTGAAAAGAATCGCGATAGATCAGGATTATATACGATATATACCTATTGATTTCAGAGAAGCGTTATTTTGACAAAATTTCCCCTGAAGCCGTATTTGACCATCGGCTTGAATTTGCCTGCGATCAAGGGCTCTGATCTGTCCTCACGTGCACAATGAATGATGAGTTTTCATTTGAACTTTCCTCTCTCTCTCTCTCTCTCTCTCTATATATATATATATATATATAGGGTCAGGTTGAGGGGAAAACCTCAAATAAACAGAAAACTAAGGAACACTCTGGTAGTCCTTCATCTGGACGATATGCACTTTTACATACATGTAATTTGTATCATGCACATGTACATATGCACAAATGCATAATGCACAAGTGCATAAAAACAAAAAACAAAAAACAACTTAAATTTACTTGTATGCACAAATGCATACCATCCAGATGAAAGGCAACCAGGTGTTCCTTAGTTTTTCATTTTTTTGAGGTTTTCCTTTGAACCTCTCTCTCTCTCTCCCTCCCTCTCTCTCTCTCTATATATATAGATGTGTGAGTATATAGGTAATATATATTTTTCTGAAAGAGAATATATTAATTAAAATTAAACTTAAAATATAATGATATATATATAGGGGTGGTTTATATTGCAAACCACCAACGTGGAAAACTGTGCAACCCACATCTTAGCCATACATGATTCAATCTATGGTTGACATAATTAAGAGAATTTTTAATTAATGAAACTAGTTATTATTAATTAAAAACATTAAGAACACTCTAAAAACACACGGTGCAGGGGCAAAATTGGAAAATCATCGTCAAACTACATCCCGCTAAACATGACAACAGCACACGATCCTATCAAATCCAAATATAAACCGGTTAATTAGTTCCTGAATAATCGATTTCATAAAAACCCAAATCATATCCCACATTCATCTTACCAGAACAAAGAAATTCATCTAGGGTTTCGAATCATCAATGGCAGAACGAAGCAATGGTAAAAAAATCACATAATGCATTCAGATTTTTTGATTTACACATCATCTTCTTCACCAACACTCGGTGTTTCTTCTTTGAAACAGGGCTAACACGAGGGGGAAGACTGAGGATTCTCAAACCTTTCTCCATGTTCATCAACACCGCAGATTGTCCGATTCTGCTTGATTTGGAGTGCGACGATACAGATAACAATGAAACGACTAGGGTCTCGCACACCACTCCATAAAAGAGGAAGACAGAAGCATGTTAGTTTGTAATTTTTCTTCAGGTTCTGGATTATAGGACGAAAACAGAAAGAAACCCTAAATATGAACCGACGCCATCAACATTTTACGGTTTAATGTTGATTTTATTTAAAAACCGACCAAAATTGTCAGTCGATGAAAATTTTCTTTTTGGTGCGTCACTGGAAGTTTACCATTGTAAATGGGCTACGAAATGAAGAGATCCTTTTACATTCAGTAGGTTGAAATTAGTCTTGTTGGTCTTGGTACAACAGTAAGAACGAAGATGAACAATATTTGTTGTAGATGAAGAAATTTTCAGTAGATGCTTTTGAAAAATAAATTAATCAGTATATGCTTTTCTGAAAATTTCAGTACATGTTTTTGTATAAAATCAGTAGATGCATTAATCAGTAAATTGTGCATATTCTGTTTTGTTAAACATTATTGTATTCACAAGCATAATGTGAATACATAAATATATGATAGAAAAACTTTCATCTATTAATTACTGTATCCATAGTGAAACATTGAATGATTACATACACATTTGAATAAGAATACATCTGTTTTTAAAAGGAAGTGTGATGCATTTTAAATTCCAGAAAACATGTGCTGCATAAACAATACAACTACAGCATCAATGTATATTGATAATAAACCTGATAGGCTGCCACACCTTATGATTTAACTTTAACATACATCAGGTGAATCTCTGGTTTCATTATGTGTATGAAACGCTATGTTTCTTGCATTCATCTTGTTTGATGATTCACACTTGACCACATCCGCCATTAAATTAATGGCCCAATCAAGAAGTGCAACCTTAGTTTGAGGAAGGCACTGAACAAGCCCGCTGCACTCATCTTCCATGTTGCAATGCATTACTGCTATGGAATCAAAGAATCAAGCACACCCCTAGGAAGTTCTCTAAACCGCGCCTGCACTTTCAAATCATAATTAGCAGCTTTAATTAATTAATTAATTAATTAATTAATGGTTAAGGTATAGGATTTGGTCTATGTGGTTATTACGAAATTGGTCCTTCATAAAAGACAAAAATGCCCTCAAGGTTAAGGCATTGAATGATTGTTAGAGTGAAGGACCAACTCGTTGCAAAATGACATATGATGAGTCATAATCTGTAATAAATGAAGCTTAGGGACTACTTTCGTAAAAACCACCAAATCACAGGACCGAATATGCGATTTACTCATTTTAAAATAATATAGATTAGTTATAACATATAAATCGGAAACTACATAAACTTTTTACTTTGGTGTCATTTTAATTGTCTTGAAGAAAACTTTACAATGATACATTTTCATAAAAATATTAATTTTATAATTATAAACAACTCATTAGGGGTAAATTGGTCATTTTAGATAAGCATGAGAGAGAAGAAGTTCAAAAGTATTTCTCTTTGATGAGTGGTCTTGTTTTGCAATTATCTCTGTAAATTAGCAGATTAGCGCCCTGTTTTCATCCCTATTAGTAAACGCTTATTACGTAAATTGTTTCATAAGACACCGTATGGACTACAATTTTACCCAGTAATGTCAGTTAGGGTGTGTTTGATATACTGAACATGACATAACATAATAGAACAAAACAAGGATCACTATTTTGTGTTTGGCATGACTTTTATATAGAACAGGCAATAACAAAGTGAAACAAACATGTTTCATCCCACCCCATGGAACAAGGTGAAATATGGTGGGACACACCTATATTTTTGCTAATATAACCTCAAAATAAAATTTAATTCTATTCTGAACATCAAATACGCCTCCCTCTTTACAGTTTATTCAATCTTCAAATTTTATTTATTTTCTTATATGCCATTTAAACTTACGCTTATTGTCCTCTAAATGTAATTGTAATATGGTGTAACACCCCTAAAAACAGAGGTAAACTTAAACCTGATTAATGACGTAACAATGACATTTATATAAATAAAACACCTAAAAGTAGGGGAAATAGTAGTAGCCTTTACACCACAAATAATGAAAATGATTTATAACAACCTACTAATATAAACTACACTTAAAACCGGGTGTGAACTATCATCTTCCAAAAACATCTATCAAAAGTATGCACACCGTATGTCCAAAAATGAATATCTCCAAAAAATGACGTCAAGGCCAACCACTCGCCTCTCAAGACTTGGAAACTCCGCCGCTAACGGAACCTGATATACATGTCATTAAAGAAAAAGTGTTAGACTTGACGCCTAATGAGAACAAACATTTATATATTTACAGAAACATAAAACGACAATAAATGTTTTCTACAAATATGAAATGAGTTTGTATCCATATAAACCACATAGGAACAATACAGTTAATATCATCTATTATATGAAGTGGGAGACCCGATTTCTAAGGATTGTAGTGGAACACAAAAGTAAGTTACTTTCCAAGTTAGTGAGCTCATACTAGGATCAATGGCCACGAGCTCGCCGACTCGTACATAGATGTGGGGGAGGGCACCGATGATCCTAGTCCTACTCATTCACAAATCACAAGGATTACATTTGGTCAATGGATAATATACGACTCCACATAATTGTACCAAGTTGCCTCCGATAACCCAATGTCTCCACTAGTTACAACGGGAATTATCCCAAATTAAACAAAACCAACTCCTATGTCTATGGATCCATTTGCATTAGTCTAAGACTCGCCACATTTACATCGTGATAAACTATAATCACACATATAGTCATCAAAATCAAGTCTTTCCCTAAAATGCTTTTCTTGCGTAAATATCACCATATAAAGCTAGGTCTACATGAATATCCAAACAAAATGATTTCCATCTCCAACATAATATGTTCCCAAAATAAATTTCCAAGAGTTTATGAGGCCTAGAATAACCTTAGTTTGTAAATGAAATAATTCATCCATCTCATCCTTAAAATCCCGCTTTTGATAAGTAGATAATCAACTTGTGAAGGTTGTGACTGTTCTCTAAAATTGTAACACCCTAAAATTTAAACAACAAAAAATTAGGGACTTTCGGGAAAATGGATACGATAAAACCTCCAAATGCGATAAACAACTATAACCCACTTATTTAAAAAAAAAACTATAACCCACTATTGGGGAAGTTTGTACAACCAATGTTATCAATGTAATGAGATATAACAATAACAACCTACTTAATCTAAACTTTAATAACTAGATTAACATGGGTGTCGATATATCTCCAAAAAAAATCCCAAAAGTCTGATTCCTTAGGTGCTCCTAGTCGCACTGATTGGCATATCAACCCATCCTAGATCCACCGCTAATGGGACATGTAGAACATATACACCACAATAAGTGTTAAGCTGGAAGCCTAGTGAGATCTTAACATGAAATCATTTATACGTAGAATGCATTAAATACGCAATTTAGATGTTACCCGGTCCGTATTGGAAGCACATTACCATAAGTCTCAATCTTTCAAATAATTGATATGCATTAATTATTTAATGCATATTAAGTCTTTTTCTTTCCATTTTGAGTCATTTTATCTTTAAGATCCCTAAATTTGAGTCATTTTATTTACTTATTTTCCTTTTTATTGTTTATTGGAGCTAGAGTAGTGAATGACTTGTTTTATGATTGGGAATGGCTGATTTGTGCTCATTTTGGCAGATTTCATAGTGCAGACCCATGCTGCAGCATCTCTGCAGCATGACTTGCTTGGGCAGATTACTCTTTTGGACGTAGAGCTGAACTTTTGAAGACAAAATGGCTGTTTGGTACTGAATCAAGAAGCTTCCAGAATCATTAAATAGGCTGGAGTTATTTAATACAAGTTGTTTTAGATCCCTTTTGTACTTTTCAAGACTTTTTAGGTTACTTTATGGCTTTTAATTACTTTGGGGCCAAGTTGTTGTGTAAGTTTACCTTTTTGCCCCTTCTCTTCCTTCCTATATAAGGAGAGTTTGGGTTAGTGTTTTTGATATCCTTGTTATCATCTTAGAGTTGATTCAAGTCTTTGAGAGATACTTGCTCTTTAAGTCTTGCAACTTTAAGCATTTTAATCCCAAGTACTTTTGTTTACAATTCTTGCACCTTTAATTTCCGTCTTTTAATTCTTGCAATTTACATTCCGTCATTTATTATTCTTGTCATTTACATTTCAGTTATTTACATTTATGCAATTTAATTTATGTCATTTATTGCTTTCTTTACTTTTCGTTATGAGTAGCTAATTTTATTAGTTCGGGTGTTAAACGGAAAGGTGGGATTTTAAACCAAAGAAAGGTGGACGTTGTTTTGCAATGACAATGTTCCATTATTTCATTCAAGTTTTAAAAAAACCAATGACACTTCTTGACGAACTGATCACTTGCTAAAGTGTTAAAGTGTCGTGGACTTAGAGATAAGCCACTGAATGCACGTCAATTTGAATGATATGGGAAGTAGACTTGAGAGAGTTACTGATAAAATGACAGTTATCATCCACGTTTTTCTAAACTGATTTATTCTCGACAAGTTGGTCACGAATCAGAAGTGTTAAAAGTGTTAAAAGTGTAGTGGACTTAGAGATAAGCCACTTGAAACACACCAACTTGAATGATATGGGAATCGGCTCAAGAGAGCGGTTTTTATACAAAGAGATTTGGTTGTCCATATATTTTGAGGACTTTATTGTACACTATAAATAGCTGGAGACTACACAGAGATGTGTCTAGTTGAATATAAACAGTAGTGGGAATACTGAGGTCCGAGAGGAATACCCTCAAAATAGATGGTGGATCTAGTTATGACAAAACTGCATGCTGCAGCATCCCTGCAGCATGGCCTGCTGGAATTTGTGTTTAAATCCCACCTTGAAGTTTTACACCCGTGCTTTATTTATTCTCTGTTAACAACATCAAAGTGATAATTAAAACAAATCAATCTCTTCAAATTCGCCATCTGAAATCATTTCCTTCTTCTACTTTTTATTGAACTTTTATTCCAATCTCTGTGGGACGATATTTGGTATTGTACCACTTTATTACTTGAAAGACGATATTAGATCTCATTGTATACTTGCTTTGAGGTTTAATTAGCACACGTCTGTAAGTGTATTCTAAGCACTGTCAATAATGTACCACATGTGGACATAAATACACGAGGTAACTCTTGAAATACGGGGAAGACCCATTTCCATCAATGTAAAAAGTACACGTGAGTGGAGTCACGTAATGACGTTATTGGAACTACACCTCAGGTTCCGGTTTTAGTGCACATACCATCTAGGCATCACAACCTCAAACCACTCCATACCTTTATTGCTTACTCCGTAGATTTACACCTCAAGGATTTATGGAACCTTATTGCATACCCAAGCTAGATGAGTTCCACCTCAAGGAAATCGGTATCCTTTATTGTATACTCGCTAGTGATCCACAAATTGGGTTACTCAAAATGAACATACAACTCTGTAACACCCTAAAAATTGGGACAAATTAAACCTAAATATTTCAAAACATATAACGTTCTAATCATACGAAATCACCCAAAATGGGGAAATGTAATAAGGAGTCTACATTTATACAGTTGACCATTAAACAACATACTACTAATCTAAACCGTTCACATCAAGTCTAGATTATAAACGGGTGTCGATAAGGTCACCAAAAATCTTCCTTCTATGCACTAGTATTTCCAAGTATGATCTTCAAAAGACAATGTGCCCTAAAAGTTTCCTCTACTGGCAATGGCACGCCACTCACAAGCTCGTCGCCCTGTTACCTTTAGAACTTGATATACATGCCACATTTAAGGAGAAGTGTTAGGCTAATGCCTAGTGATATCAAACAGCTTATATTCAATATATAAATATAGTTTTCCGGAAATATAAACTTGGAACATTTTGAATGTAAAAACTTTCTCATCAACAAACCTTTACAACACAAACACATCTTGTGATGACGGGGGAGACCCGATTTCCATGTTGGTAATGGAACACAAAAGTAGGTTACCCAATCATGTTCAAGAGCCCCACTACAAATCAATATTCATTTCATTTAATCTAGATTTCACTCATTCATGAGAAATTACAGTTAATGGTCATTGATCGTTGCCCAACTTTCAAGTCCACAACTATTACCCATCTTGAACCCATGCCTATTCTTGTACATCTCGGGAATTTAACATTCCAACGATATCACAATTTCAAGACTACCATGCCTATGGATCCATTACACTTAGTCTAACACGCCATTGTATCATTGACATATTAGAATATGTACAATTATTAAAGACTTGCACCAACAGTTCACCATTTCGGAAAAAATACCATAACATTGCCAAAATGGCTTTAAACTTGACCATCATATGTTTAGTTCTAAACTCACCCAATATATTAGGAACCACATTTGGTGCTTAAACACCCTCCATTGAGGTCATTCATCAAATATACCCAAAATGGCCAAACCCTAGTTTGACCTAGAATTTTCCCAAATTTCACAAGGTGAGCAAATAAAGAAGAAATCACTTTGAGGAACCATTATCATCCATTTAAACTCATTTGAACACATGTTTGAGAACATTTACCAAAGTATCCAAAGCCCTAGAATCTGCCAAACCCTTCAAAATGGGTTTAAAGTAACAATTAAGAGTTTTTTATAAGAGAAGTGTTTAGGAGATCAAAACCATCACAGTTTTAGCATGTATAAAGTTTAAAAGTGAGAATGAACTCACAAATGCTAGGTTGTTAGTCAAAACCTAGAAATCACCAAACCCTAGCAAAAACTTGATGAAGAAGGTGAAGAACTTGCAACTCTAGCTTTCCATTCCTAGTAGATGGAAACCAAACTTGAATAAATGAGGGAGATGAGGCCTTAAATGCTATCTAGATTTAAATTTAAGAGTGTTCTTGAGTTGAGAGAGTTTAAGTGGAAAAGGATGAGAAGTTATGAGCAAAACTACCCTAAAAATCAGACTTAAATGCATCCTAACACCGGCGGGCGACATTGATATGCGATAGTGAGAATGTCACTATCATTGGTCATAATCGCCGGGAATGTACCGCAGGTACTCCCTTTGCAACGACTATGATCTGCGATAGTGATCACTGTCACAATCACGGACATACTCGCGCCGAGTGTACCGCATGCCATTCCAAACACGCGACTATGCCTGGCGATTGTGCCCAGTGGCACTCTCGCCTGATGCCACCAGAGTCCGAAAATATTCATCTTAACCCGATTGATCCCTACTCGCATACGACTAAAATCAATCCCTCTTTAACTAAAGTGTGGAAAATAAAAAATCGTAATTCTAAACTACGAAAGAAATAATTTCTTACTGAAAATTTCGAGTGTTACAAATTCATACTCTAAATCCTCATGCATAAGGATTTAGACACAAGACTCCCATATATGGTCATGTACAAGGTTAGAAACTAACAACAAGATATATCATGTTATTTACTCCCCATTACACATACGCCTCACTCTAAAATCCCAAGTACTTGATAACTTAGGACTATATGTTCACCTTTCCCATTTTAGAGCTCCATCATGATTACATACAAAGATAAGTAAAAAATACTAGATATATGTTAAGGAAAATATTATATCCCTTTTATTCCCAAAACCGATAATTTATCTCTTTTAGGTCAAGTATTTCTCCATGGCTCAATATTGATCATTTAGGTCAAACTAACAAAGTATCCCCACAAATATAAATCAACAAGAAATTAACACCTTTATGTATACCAAAGTAAGATGAGCTCACAAAACCTCATTTTTAGGTCAAACTCACAAATCACCCTTATTATGGTTAAAACTCAAAATATCGCATATATATAGGCATAAGTGTGTAAAAACTCACCAAGTGGGTTTGTAAGTGAAAAACCTACATAATTAAAACCCTAGAAAGCAAGTGGTGGAATGTAGTGTTGTAACACCCCGACCTTTGGAAGGTATCGACATTTTAAGATAAATATAAAAAATATGATTTTGGATTAAATCCTAAATTTTATAGTCTTGTTGGATGGGGAATTCAAATACGAACCCATCGGGGCTTTCCGGAGAGAAAATGGAGCAAAAAAGAAGAAGTTATTGCCAAAACAACTTTCGGTACGACCTCGGCTAAAGTTACCATCGAAAGTGACACTTGTGTCACTCTCGCACGTCACTTTAGCCGTCGGGCACCTGGAGTATAAAAACACGATTTTCACCCTTTCAACCCCATTTTTCATTTCCCACTTCTCCCCCTTCATCCATTTCTCTCCCAAACCGAAAACCCTAAGACCTAAAGTCGATTTTGAGCCATTTAGACACAATATTCGAGATTTGCAAGTGATTTCTTGATCTACCATGTTTTGGGAAAACAAATTTTGAAACTCTTTCACTTCATCTTCTTCACCAAAAGCTTTCTAAGGTTTCATCCAACCTTTTGTCCATTTTGAAGAGTTGGAGCTTGTGGTGTTTTGTTGGTGATCTAGAGGTTCTTTGGTTGGTGGATTCAAGTAGTGGTTAAGGTAATCTTTTCTTATCTTCATCTATGGAAATTAGGGTTTTGGTATAAGTTGAGATCTTGATGTAAAAATGTTTTGGGAATGATTCTTTATGGTTGGATGTGAATATTTATGGTTGGAAACTTATGGATCTAGGTTTTTGAAAGATTTGACTTGAGGATTCAAGTTTCTTCAAAGAAGCTCAAGTTTGGGGAAAATCTAGATTTAGCCTAATTCTATCAAGGTGAGTTCAAGTTGATTTGTGAAAACGTTGTACATGCCAAAAATGTTCTTTTCCAAGTATTTATGTGTTTTACATGAAATATATCATTTGTTGAGTTATTTGGTGGGTTTTGACTACATGATGTGTTTAACTTTATAAACCTTGTAAAACACTCATATTTGGGATTTTCGGATATTTGATGTGTAGGAATCATAAATATGCCCTTAAATGATGTATTGCTCCAATGGAGCTTATCCAATGGTTTAAACACGTTGGTGTAATTGATTTTATAAACCATTGAGGAAAATGCACATTTTCGTGTCATGAGTCATTTTGAGAAATCATAAGAGTATGAGTCCATTTGGGAAACCATTGGTTCTAATCCTTGACGAGTTTCGGGTTAATAATTATTTTGTGGTATACGTTTATCTAAGTGATGTTTAAATGCATTTTATATTATGAGGACCGTTATTTATCGGCCTAAAGGGGTTTTGAGCATTTTGCTCGGTTTTGACTTTAAGTGAGCCTTGAGGACATCAGTTCAGATTTTAACATTTGAATATGGAGCTTTGGTCGTCAGTTGCATTTATTGCATTTTATTTGAAGAATACATGTTTTGAGTGTGTATGTCATTCAAGTGGAGTTGTGTACTATTATACCGTAATGCATTGGATCCATAGGCATATGAGTCGGTCATATTTGCATGGTGGAAAGTCTTGGCATTCTCACTTTGGGATGTACGCCATCTCGACATTTTGTGTCTTGGCGTTGTGGAGAGGAACCATATTGGGTTGTACTCCGAGATTTTGGTCTATTGTGATGTTCTAACACTTGTGCACGAGAGTTAGACATCTTGGATTATCAAGTAAGGAGCTGAGACTCCAAATCTTGAATGCTAGTAAGTAGGCAATAAAGGTTCCATAGAAATCTTGAGGTGTAACTTACTAGAGAATGAACGCGCAATAAGATTGTGTATCCTTGAGGTGTAGCTGGGCACAACAGGCAATAAAGGATTTGCGGATGCCACCCGTTGCTGGGTGTAGGACTTGAGGTGTTGCTTTTATAGCAGGCAATAAAGTCCGACTCGAGTTGGAGCTTATTAAAGCAGACAATAGAGTCACGATCTGAGGTGTAGTTCAATAACATAGTTATGCGGCTTAACTTTGTTTTCCGCCACATACAATGGAATTGGGTCTCCCTCGTCACGGAAAGGTGTTGTTTGGGTATTTATTTTATCCATGTTTTCGGTGACGTATTATATTTTTATGCATTGCTTTCCATAACTTATGGGTTGTGTATTATGCCTCATCCGTATTTGAGATTTTTTGAATAATAGAGATTTATTCATGTGTTTTTTTTTATGATTTTGGTAATCAAATAATGGTTCACTTTTCAAGTGAGTTGGGTTGAGTCCATTTTTGAGAATCGTCTTATTCCGGAGCTTTCGTCACGGGATTTGTGTGTGATGGAAAATGGGTGGTTTGCATTTAAAGAAATCATTTTTGGAACTCGTGATTTAAATTGCACCTTTCTCGTCTTGTGAATTATATAACCATGATAAAATCTCTTGAACTCACTAGGCGTTAGCCTAACCTTTTTATTTGTCGGCATGTGCAACAGGTTCCGGTTGGGAATATTTCTAGTGACACTGTGAAGATATGAGTGCAAGTAGTGTGCTCGAGGAGTAACGTGCTTAGTTAAGTCTTCCGCATTCATTTCAGGGATATCAGCTTGTATTTGTGTTAAGTAATACCCGCCTTTATTTGGTCTTAATGTATGACTTAGATTATGGTTAATGTTGGAGTTGTGACGTTTTAAATTTTGAGGTCATTTTCAAGGATGGTTCGCTGTAACGTCCCAAAAACATAACATGCATTCATCCAGAAATAGGCATTCAAATTGCATAATTAAACTTGTCCAAAAACATACATTCTTCTATACTAATCAAAATTTACAGCGGATGTCTATAATCCACAGCCGAGAGCTCTATCTATTGTCATCAGTCAAAATCTGGGAGTCGCTCTAATCTCCAAATCCTTCTTGCCATCTCACCTAGTTCTTACTAGAAGAACCCGTAGTACGCTTACCTGAAAATGGTTTAGTTTTTTGAAAAGCGAGGGTTAGACCAAAAGGTCTAGTGAATTCCCTCCGAACACAACATGTAACAGTATGAAAAACATTTATAAAAGATTCATTGTAAACCTTAACACATCATCAAGCATGGTACTGCACTGTGTATTGGATCACATAAACATTCCGCGATCGGGGCCCCAGCAGACTCCCCTTTCGCCTCTTCCGGAGCCTACGCAGACTCCCCTTCCCGGAGCCTACGTAGACTCCCCTTTACCCGGATAGGAGGAAACGAATTCCAACCTACCGGTCTGTCATACATATCCAAGGGATCATCAGATCCCGAGGATCTCTCTCTGATCCCACAGTGCAGACCGACTCCACATAGCACATCATTCATTTCATAAAACATGCAACTTTAAATCTTTCTAAATCATCATTCCCATTTCATCATGTCAGATAAGCTTCCTCAAGTAAACGTGTAGTTCATGGAAAAACATGCTTGCCAGTTACAACAGTTCATGCTCGTAAATGAAACCATAACCAGTTAAAACATTTAACACTTTACGTCGTAAAAAGGTTTAGGGAACTCACCTTTCGTTAGCGCTGCACGCCCTCCTTAAATATCTCCAAGTCAAACCAATCGAACACCTAAGGGCATTAGATTCGCATCAGTTAAACAGTTCAACCCTACTGTCCGGATAACTCTTTTCGGACACAGCTGCTTTCCGGATACCCGCTACTTTCCGGACGCTCAGCCTTTCCGGACGCTTAGCCTTACCGGACACAACTACCCGGACGCTAGTCCTTTCCGGACACAAAACCTATCCGGAAACTCCCTACATCCGGACACTACAAAACACCCGGACACCCCCACTGTCCGGAGACTACTGTCCGGATGGGGCGACGTCCGAAAACCTACGGACTGGATGAAGAACACTAATCCAAAAGTGATTAAAAACATATTTTCTGCTACTAGCTCGATCAGGCAAACCCAAGGGTTCATCTACTAGCCATAAACACTCATTAATTTCATTATAAACCATCCAAAACGACACCTAATCAACCAAAATCCAAAATATTCATAAGAACGGTTTTTAGGTGAAAATCAAAGCAAACCCAATAGATTTCATCCTCAAATCCTAGACGAAAGAGAATAAGAAACTTGCAATCAACTGAAGAAAAATGGATGGGATGATTACCTTCAAGATTCTTCTCCTTAATTGATAGTTCCCCCCTCTAGCTCTTCCTCCCTTTCTCTTCGTAGCCGCCAACCACAAGAACCAAATGCTGAATTCTAAAGTTCAGCCCTAGGAGTTTGTGCTTTTAAACACCTTCTCAAAAATTTACATTTTGACCCTCCAACTATGCTTTCACTCCTAATACAAGAGACACTAAACTTTTACTTTTTCTATGAAAAACCCGGTTGTTACAACACTCCCCCCTTAAAAGAATTCCGTCCCCGGAATTCCTTATTGGAAAAGACGCGGGTATCATGCCCACACCACAACTGACACTCCCCCAAGGTAATGCCACTCTGACTCAGTCAACTACCTCATTAAATTCGAAACATGGAACATTGGGTGCATTCCTTTTAGTTCTTACGGTACTCTAACTCGTAGGCTACAGTTCCTATCCGATCGGTCTTAACAACATGTTAAATAAGGCTTCTCATGCATCTTTACTTCGTTTAAGAAGGAACTTGGTGGAATCCCCCGCTACAACACGAGATTCATTTACTAAGAAACAATCACCCACTTGACAGCCTGGCACAAGGTCAACCCTGTACAACCCGACAACTCACAACCTTGCGCCACCCAACAATCGTCTATGCAGATAACATTTCCCTTTTCTCGGACCACCTAGACCACGGTTCGCCAAACATCTCTCACATCCTCACTACTTCACCACCCCATACTTATACGTAGCTAAGAGTAGGAACCTCCAAACCCACCGTTGAAGTGTTCACCTGCTTGAATTAAACTTATCCTGACACATATCGATTCCTCGATGATTGCCACGTTCGCTCATTCATAAAGAGCATAACTCCGGTTATCCTCACTCAACTGGGAGGAGTAACCATGGTCACACCACTGTTCTCATTAACTTAACTCATTCAGCTTTCTTACCCACTCCTTTTCTGCACAAGAAAAATCATACACAATTCCCTCCCTCAAACTCTTTCCAACGGTCCGCACACTTATCAATGACAATCTACACAACACTGCACCTTTCGACATTACTGTCAAGCTTACTACTTCCAATCTACTCACTTATTCCGACATACTATCTACACCTCCCCACGTTAGCGTGGAGCACCAACCACCCAAACATTACTTGCCCCTCTCTCCCGACCTTCCCACATGCTGATATCACTTTCTCATTACTTACACAACAAAAAAAGTTGCACCAAAATCCTAACTTAAGGCATTCAACCAAGTCGTCTTGAAACGACACCAGTGTTCGACGTCACTACACATTCTTTAATCTCCACCCTTTACTTTCTCAGACGTTTCTTTCACACATAAGCAACAACTCACATTCCTTAAGGATTTCACATCTATTCCACCACATTTTGACTATCACATCCATCATCTCCTTTAAACTTCCGATGATCCGAAAATATGCTTACTTAGCGACTCTTACAACTAAAAACACTTGGTTTCTCCTTTGGGTAACCACTCACCACCACTCCGTCATTCCATCCCGAACAAAATCATCCCACAACGTCCACTTACACCCTACGTACGCCAACAATCTGGTTAACAAATCGCACACCTCATCCGAAATTCCGAAAAAGGCTTCCCTCCAAAGCTTCATTTTCTAATAGCAAGTTACTACAACACTAACTAGCACCTTTATCTTTGCAATTATTGCTACTACATGACCATACACTCCTCCCCATAACATCACACTGCAGACCAAATCTCTCATGATCATTCACACAACTAGAACTTGCCTTCATATCCTCCCGAATACACAATTGAGTCTATCTCGCTACTTAGTCAATTCCCAACTTGCTGAACTATAACTCACTAGTTCTCAAATAGCTCAAACACAAACGTTCTAGCTAGCTCTTTACGATCCGAGCCCTTACAAAAACAGGGCACATCCCCTCACTGAACGATACGATCTACACACCCACTACACTCGTGCTACATACCTCATCCTTCTACGAACTCTCCATATCTCGTGAATAGGACGCCTATTCAAAACAATAACTTCTCATCCTCTTAACACCCCTACAAGGTGCTCTATCAACTTTCAACCTCTTGGTTCAAGTCTTCGACCTCGGCCACCTTACTCAACTGTCGACTTCTAACAACAGGCAACCTGTAACTACTTTCTTAACTTATTCTTTAACATGGGTTCCTTACGGAACCTATTCCTTCCAACACATCCTAATCAACTACATAATCCGTCGCCCTTATTTCAAAACTTACTCATGTAACATCAATATTACAAGCTCACCTCAAAACTCATATCCCACACCGTGGAATTTTCATTTCTGCCTCACAACACTACTCATAATGAGTTACTAAAATCAACACCTTGATGACTTCTAGTCCTTCCCCCGGACACCATCGTCCCTCGGCAACGGTATTCCTAGTCACCGAGCAAGGGCACAGACCCTCATGCACCCGACACTAATATCCATTTCCGACTCTTCCACTGTCCAACTCTCCTCTTGAACACATTTACCAAAACTACATACGTTCTCCCTTGACTTGTCCAACACCTCGACGCTCTCGGAGTTCCTCCATAGCTTAAAATGTAATACTCTACGACCTAGTGGGTTCATAGCCTTCATGCATGGCAATACAATAAATAAATCTTTTCGCACATTTCATCATTTTAAATAAACACCGTTTGGAAAACACTTGGGTACACATGACCCCATTACTCTTATAACTTCAACGCCTTGCACAACGATTTCAAGAATCGTTTGCATGCATCTTTCCGTGAACCTTAACCTTACTCAATTCCGAACGATGTTATTACGATAACAATACGTTGAACGAAAATCCTTTTATACGACAAAATTCCGAAAGAAATTACCGACACCAAGTAAACCAGTCGGTTCTCACATTCTTTTGTATGATATCAACAGGTCGGTACTCATTTGATTGTAAAAGTTTTGCTGGCAAACGTTTTCCTTGACCTCTTTGTAATAATTTAACTTATCATTAAAAGTGTGAACTACTTTGCAAATCGTTAAGCTCAAAATTTCAATGTGCAATGTGAATGAAATCACCTCTTCTTTAAACATACGCGTGCACATTCTGACTCATTTTCGATCAACATTTATATTTACACATTTAACTTAAATCGTGAAAATTTCATGCTACATAAAAGAACGCCATGCATGAGACTCTACTTGCCATTGAGGGCTACTCACTCTAACAAGGTCAACCGCTTTACTCACGCAACTTACCCTTGACCCTCTACCTTAGACAAAAGGTCGCCCTCCCGGTCATGCAATAACCTGTTGTACATGCATTCCACATCTCACTTACTCAACCACTTCATACTATTTTCGCTTTGGTCGACTATCTCACTTTCTATTTCTACATGCTTCAATTCACTATAGGTACCTTATTTCATTTATCATGTCATTGTAAAGCTCGACTAAGAAGTCAGGGCTCCATTGATACTTTCAAGGTTTCGACACGGTCTTTCCTTATCATCCGAACTGTTCTACTTCGCAATCTCTAGAACTGGGACTCTCCTGAAACAGGAGTCTTACTCAAACTCAACATTCATCCTCTTCGAATCCACGAAGAGCTACCTCTAGATGACTCATAACATTCTATACAACATTTCTTCTCTTCGATGTATACACACCTCACATCATATATGATCTTACACGACACTCCCCAACACTGGAGCTCGGTCTATCCCTCAGGGATTTTGCTGACCTATTCCTCAACGTTCTCCCAGCCATGGCACTAAACTGAAAGAAACCGATAATTAATCCTTGCTAGACATGACACAACAAATTTTCCATAAGTAAGGTATTGTAAGCACGAACACGTACCTGTCAGTTCGTAATTACACTGGCCAGGTGTAATCCCAAACTCACCTTACACGTTTGTCCTTGGCACCTTATTCCTAAGCGCATTTATAGTGATCGTTCCTAGAGGCAATCCTATGTCTCGGCTGTGTTCCTCATCTTACAGTTTAAGTTTAGGCCCGACTGGTCACCTAAATCCCTTAAACTAAGGCTCTGATACCATTTGTAACATCCCAAAAACATAACATGCATTCATCCAGAAATAGGCATTCAAATTACATAATTAAACTTGTCCAAAAACATACATTCTTCTATACTAATCAAAATTTACAGCGGAAGTCTATAATCCACAGCCGAGAGCTCTATCTATTGTCATCAGTCAAAATCTGGGAGTCGCTCTAATCTCCAAATCCTTCTTGCCATCTCACCTAGTTCTTACTAGAAGAACCCGTAGTACGCTTACCTGAAAATGGTTTAGTTTTTTGAAAAGCGAGGGTTAGATCAAAAGGTCTAGTGAATTCCCTCTGAACACAACATGTAACAGTATGAAAAACATTTATAAAAGATTCATTGTAAACCTTAACACATCATCAAGCATGGTACTACACTGTGTATTGGATCACATAAACATTCCGCGATCGGGGCCCCAGCAGACTCCCCTTTCGCCTCTTCCGGAGCCTACGCAGACTCCCCTTCCCGGAGCCTACGTAGACTCCCCTTTACCCGGATAGGAGGAAATTAATTCCAACCTACCGGTCTGTCATACATATCCAAGGGATCATCAGATCCCGAGGATCTCTCTCTGATCCCACAGTGCAGACCGACTCCACATAGCACATCATTCATTTCATAAAACATGCAACTTTAAATCTTTCTAAATCATCATTCCCATTTCATCATGTCAGATAAGCTTCCTCAAGTAAACGTGTAGTTCATGGAAAAACATGCATGCCAGTTACAACAGTTCATGCTCGTAAATGAAACCATAATCAGTTAAACCATTTAACACTTTACGTCGTAAAAAGGTTTAGGGAACTCACCTTTCGTTAGCGCTGCACGCCCTCCTTAAATATCTCCAAGTCAAACCAATAGAACACCTAAGGGCATTAGATTCTCATCAGTTAAACAGTTCAACCCTACTGTCCGGATAACTCTTTCCGGACACAACTGCTTTCCGGATACCCGCTACTTTCTGGACACTCAGCCTTTCCGGACGCTTAGCCTTACCGGACACAACTACTCGGACGCTAGTCCTCTCCGGACACAAAACCTATCCGGAAACTCCCTACATCCGGACACTACAAAACATCCGGACACCCCCACTGTCCGGACACTACTGTCCGGACGGGGCGACGTCCGAAAACCTACGGACTGGACGAAGAACACTAATCCAAAAGTGATTAAAAACGTATTTTCTGCTACTAACTCGATCAGGCAAACCCAAGGGTTCATCTACTAGCCATAAACACTCATTAATTTCATTATAAACCATCCAAAACGACACCTAATCAACCAAAATCCAAAATATTCATAAGAAGGGTTTTTAGGTGAAAATCAAAGCAAACCCAATAGATTTCATCCTCAAATCCTAGACGAAAGAGAATAAGAAACTTGCAATCAACTGAAGAAAAATGGATGGGATGATTACCTTCAAGATTCTTCTCCTTAATTGATAGTTCCCCCCCTCTAGCTCTTCCTCCCTTTCTCTTCGTAGCCGCCAACCACAAGAACCAAATGCTGAATTCTAAAGTTCAGCCCTAGGAGTTTGTGCTTTTAAATACCTTCTCAAAAATTTACATTTTGACCCTCCAACTATGCTTTCACTCCTAATACAAGAGACACTAAACGTTTACTTTTTCTATGAAAAACCCGGTTGTTACATTCGCGGTAAGAATTTCATCTCTTTTTGTCTATTTAATCGAAGTTTTTATTTAGCTGACCTTCCAATTTCAAGGGTGTTACAAGTGTAACTAAAAATATTCATTTAATAACCAAATAAGGAATAAAATCCCTACTACAAAACCATCCTTGAAAGATACCTCAACTTTAAACCATAAATAACTTCAACATTTATTAACTTAAGTCATACACCAAGACTAAATAAGGTAGGGTCTTACTTAATCCCCAAATATAAGGATGCTATTCCCAACATGCGACAGACTTCATCAAGCTAAATACTTCTTGAGCACCCAACTAGCTCTCCACTCTTCACAATGTCACTAGAACTATTTTCCAACCGAAACCTGTTGCACATGCCGACAAATAAAAAGGTTAGGCTAACGCCTAGTGAGTTCAAGAGTTTTCATCATGATAAAATTACTCGTTAAACGAAAAGAATGAAACTTAAATCATGATTTCCAAAAAGAATTTATATTAATGTGCAAACAACCATTTTCCAACGCATACAAATCCCGTGACGAAAACTCCAGTATAAAGCATTTCTCAATAATGGACTCAAATCCAAAAGTCGCTTAAAAGTGAAGAAATGTTAAATTTCCAAATAATATAAACGTGAGTAAAGCTCCATTATTCGAAACATCCAAACAAGGATGAAGCATAATACACCTGCCCATAAATCATGAAAAACAATCCATATAAATATATAAGTCACCGAAAACATGGATTATACTCAACACCCAAAAACAACTAATATAAACAAAAAATAACATAAAAGGTGTTAAAACGTAACTAATCTTTGTCTCCAAAGAATAAATCCAAAATCCACCATTTGGTGACGGGGAAGACCCGATTCCATTGAATGTGACCGAATACGAAAGTAGGTCACATATCTATGTTATAAAGTTCCGCTAGGGACCGCAGGGTCATCGGGTTCAACCACCCACGATCTATAGTCTGAGTCCCCCGTCGATCCTAGCCATATTCGTTCACTAGAAATAATATGTGAATCCCAGTTTGATCAGGTAACAACGATTCAATGAGAAATAACAAGAACAATTAATGATTTCAACTTGTCATCCCTCTCATATTCATAAATCAAGATAGTTACAAAGGTTTGAATGGAAAAACTATCTCTCTCTAACAATTAAGCTCTCAATTTGTCTAATGAATTGCTTAACCTAATTCAAGGTTAACACTAACCTTATATACCAACGCCTATTAGCACAAAGGCCCATGGCCCATTAACCTAATCTAAGCCCATTTATGATTAAAGGCTTATTACAAATAATTAAATAAACTAATTAAGCACTATATAATTATTTATATATCTTTCTAATATGTAGGACATTTATGGTCCTAACAATCTCCCCCTAAAGATATATAAATAAAAATTGGTCTTGAAACCTTCAGGTCTTGATCTTCTCTTTCTTTGAATCTTTGGAACTCTATGGTGTAGCATGTCTTCATGTCTTTCAACGCTCCCCTTGAATAAAGCTCTTGAATTTGATTTCATCTTTAGACGAACTAGTAGAACCAATATGCTCGATGGAGGAAATAATCTGAAGCGAACACCACTTGATAAAGAATGAGAAGAATGGATTACTTGTAAGCACTTTGAAATCTTTTCGCTGTGATAAAATCTTGGAACTGATCAAATAACAGTTACTCCCCCTCGGCTTTTGCATGGGGACTTCTTTACTCCCCCTCGGCTTTTGCTAACTCCCCCTCAACTTGATATCCGGTGTCTTTCAATCTGTGCCCTTTCTCCCCCTCATGATGAGTAGGAGCATCTGGAGCATCATGCACGTTCAAAGACAATAGTGACGAGTAGCAAAAAAATCAGATAAAACGTTTAGTAACTAGACTGGGGTAATCAACTAACACAGAAACACGTTAGTAAATGTTATCACAACAATTTAAAAAATTGTGTGGCCTATGTTCAGAGCTGGCAAGGGGTATCTCTGATAGGACTTCCAGTTATCACTAAAGAAAATTTTAAAAAATTAACTTTTCAAACTGTTCCGGCAATATCACGAAGATATGCAATGGGAATCAATAAGACTCGTGCATGTGTGAAAGAAATAAGTTCTATCAATTAGGCTCAAAAATTGATTTAACTCGGGACGCAAGTTAAAATCAATTGACACGGTGAATAGAATGTGAAGTTCGGAGACCGGAGCTGATGTCTTCCTTTTTCAATATCTAGGACCTCCGAGTGAGGAATAGATAGATTATGTTCTAAATCTCCGTGAATATCTGAAACAAGCACCTGTTGAGAGATACTTGAGTGGATGGGTGGGGTGACATGAGTTATCGACACTGGGTCCATGTCTGTTTCAATATTCATCTCCAAAGAACGAGAATGAATAGATTGTGTGGTTACCCGGATAACTGACTCGGTTTGGTAAGGACCAATATTTCTTTTAAGTCATGTCACAGCCTCACCATATTCTTTTCTCTCCAAACTCATCTATCAATCTAGACCCCTCACTGTAGTCTATAAGGGATGTGTTTCTTGGGTAGGTCCTTCCGGTTCTGGATAGACCATAGAAACAGTGTAATTCCTAACACTCACTTTCATGCATCGAGTAAATCAGTTAAGTAAAACAGTTGAAGTACGAGTTCTAAACTGAAATGTTTAGACGTCAAACTTTTATGAACGAGTCCTGATCTGAGGTGATCAGAAGTCATCGTTTGAAATAACAGAATTTCAATGAGACAAAATCAAGCGCAAAACAGAATGACTCAATAAGCACATTATTTGCAATAAATGAGAAAATGATCAGAAAGTTTAATTGTGAAGAACAAGTCACAATTATTATATCAGATATGAATGGAATCATTTGCAAGAAATAGCGAACTCGGAAAACAACTAGGAATTCAAACAACTAGGAATTCAGAAAGTTTTTTTTTGTGTGTGGGAACTCCTGTGAGATTCTCAAGTTACGTTCATCATTTGAGGGGGAGCGACACAATTTTTTCTTTAAATTACTAAAAGTTGTTTTTGGTGTCGGACTCCTCACTGCACTATACTGCACTATCCGAGGGAGAGCAATGAAATCCCCATGCTCAGCTTGAGGGGGAGCGAGAGAACGTCTTCTTACAGTTCCAATTACTGCAAAATTCCAAGGAACAGGACAACTGTTGAAGTATCCGGACAGTATCCGGATAACCCACGGAGTCCGGACAGTATCCAGACAGTACCCGGACCGGGTCTCTACCCGGGTTCGGTAAGACCCGGATACCCCATCCGGCTATATATACCATCGGGATCATCCTATTCACTACCCGGAAAACCCGTTCTAAAACCCTAAACCCCTCAACGCTCTCTCTCTCTCGCTCGGCTCATCTCGGAATCCCGATTTACTCTCATTTTCAGTCCCGTAATCAGGTATGAAGCTCTATTTTCACTCTTGATAGTTTTGAGTTACAGTTCTCGCACTCCAATGCATAACTTGTCCATCGATTCGGTCAATACAACAGTATCCAAACACCCCCTATGGGTTCCTTCGGTTCAGTGCTCAATAAGACATAGAATCGCATGCTTAGACGACCCAATGTGATTAGATACTCACATCAATGCTATGTATTTTTTTTTTTGCACCTGATAGGGACTCTAGATCAGTCTTAGAGTGGTTTTGAAATTCATCCGGACACATTCGTTGTGTCCGGGAACATTCATCCTGTTGAGTGTTTATCCGGAAACTTTCATGAACCTTGGTGTTTTGTCCGGACTCACTTAACACCCGGAAACCCTAGTTGTTCGGAAACCTAAGGGTTTCCGGTAAGTTCAACTACCGGGATGTTAGTTGTCCGGACTCCCTCGTTTTCCGGGCCGATTTTTTTTAAGGAAACTCTTGTCCGGACTACCATTTTTTATCCGGAAACCATCATCATCATCCGGACACATGTGTTGTCCGGATTCCTAAGTTATCCGGAAAGTTATGAATTTTCTTACCTTTGTCCGGACACCCCTGTTGCTAGTCATTTCAGTACCTGTTTTGACACTACCAGTCCTCAATCCATCTCAGTTTGAGCCTCATAATGCAAAGGTACGCGCCGACATTTGGTCATTCGCCTCAAATACTAACTATGCTCTGTTTTATAGCTTTAATGGCGGATCAACAGCAAAATCCTCCCCAGAATCAGGAAGAAGAGCAAATACCTCAAGAGGAGGATATCATTGACGAGGAAGCTAATAATGCCTTGGTCGCACTTGACCATGGCACTGAATTGGAGGCAAACAACCATTATCTGGACCCGGCATTATTCAGACCTAACCCACAACATCAGGTTATTCTGGATATTCTGATGCGTCACCCTCTCCGTGAGGCCCTCACCCGCACTACCGACGTCCCTTTGATCTACGTTCTCCAAGTTCGGTTCACTGCCCAAGTTCGGACGGCCGGTAATTCCCAAACAATCACTGCTCAAATTGATAATCAGCAGTTCACCCTTACACCGGATTCCTTCAGACGACTTCTATCGCTTCCCGAGGCCAACGCCAACAACCATGAACGGTACGATCCTGCCGTCAACGACAAAACGCTATGCGCTCAAATGCGCGCGCTGGGCTACAACTTCGCACTTCCCCGGCCCTCGGCGTTCAATCGAAAGTACCTGGCTCTGATATGGTACACTCTTTTCACCATCCTCAACCGTTGCCTTTCTTCGAGATGTAAAGGCATAGACCAATGCACCGACGACTTCCTACGCCTTATTCATGCCGTGTGCTACAATCGCCACGTCGACTTCGCCATGATCATCTGGCGTGAAATCGTGCAAGCGATTCGTCACATCGGAGGTACCAAGCAGAAGAAGTTCCTGCCATACCCGCGTTTCCTCTCGCTTGCAGTTCGTCAACACATGGACGCAAATTCGGCGATACCTCGACGTGCTGCACACCCGGTATGTCCCATTCGACACTTACAGTACATGGTTATCCGCAACCCATCCAATGCCATAGCCATGCCCATTCCCGAAGCCCTATTAGCCATCGCCGATCCCGCTGCACCGGGGGTAGTAACATATAGGGAAGAGATAGGGAATCCCATGGTCCAGCCAGCGCCAGAGGGACCTGCCCAGGGACCTAGACCCGAGAGACGTGAGGGTCCAAGAATGAGAGGTGGGAGGGCCCGACAAGCAGGTGCTGTCGGGCGGGGTGTGTTAGTTGTGAGAGGAAGGGGAACGAGTGTAAGTGGTGCAGCGGAACCAGGAACCAGCCCTACCCAAGCCCACGCCGGTACTTCATCTAGACCTATACTTCATCACTCAACCGAACCATACATTACCGAACCCCCTTCACCCGCTCCACATATTGAGAACGTGGAATCTGACTCCACGGACTCCGATACCGACCGTACCATACGCCTGAAACGCATACCTCATGGTATCGGACCCAACCCAGATTTCACTGTCGGAATCCCACTTGACTTGCCTCCACGGGCTGAACAGACTGCTCTAGCAGCATCTAAGATAACTGAGGGAGAATTAGTTGAAGAGTTAGAACAGGTGAGCCGGAGAGAACTGCGTTCGAAAGAGAACCAGGAAAGATTGAGCCGTAAAGATAACGAGGCTCCTGAACAAACCGAACCGAGCGATATCCGGGTAGCCACATCTACTATCCCGTCTCATTTGTTTGGACGGGGTATTGAAGAAGACTCCGTGGACCCAGCGGAGCAATTGCACGACCCCATCATCCACTCATCCGTCTCTCAAAAGACGGATGTTTCAATACATCACGGGGATATAGCACAACTTCCACCGGCCTCTCACTCGGAGAGTGCTGATGTTGAAACAAGCGACCAGCAGCCCCCGGTCGCGACTTCTTTTCGTGCACAATCGACT
Organism: Saussurea involucrata; assembly: GCA_033807775.1. NCBI lineage: Eukaryota > Viridiplantae > Streptophyta > Magnoliopsida > Asterales > Asteraceae > Saussurea > Saussurea involucrata. Next base: position 78,484,194 of record CM066318.1, on the reverse strand, counting down.
CTAGAGCCATTTGCTATTGAACACCCTTTGGCTAGGACACAAGAAGAGCAACACCAAGTCGAGAATCTTCGTGACTCGACCGGAACCACCGTAGTGTCTTCACCTCTAGGTGGAACACAAGGATCGGAGGGAAATCCTACCACAGCTACCGATATGCCAACTGTGAACGTAGGTGGATCTACCCCCACGGTAGATGCCTCAACGGGTAATCTAAGTGATCCCAGAGTTACTCACCCAGACTTTGTGTCGCAAGGGTCCCTGGACAGCACCCTCAAGGCTGTCCGTGAAGCAATGGAACTGCATGTCGCCGCCGAACTCGCCAAATTAATCAAAGGCAAAGCGAAGATCGTTGAAGCTGAAACCGCTCCTCCACCTACCTACTCGGTGGAAACTCTCAAGACGATGCTTCTAGCCCAATTGCTCCAGGATTCCAATGCCTCGCCCGAAGCAAACTTGATCACCGTTCTGAAAACACAGGTAACTGCTCCTTCCACATCAATTACCTCTCGACTGGATTGCATTGACTCGACTCTCAAGGACTACAACCGAGTGCTCACAACGCTGTCCGAGAGAGTCCGCTCACTCGAAGAAACCTGTAAAAGTCAAGCAGGCGGTCTGAAACGTAAGCACGATGACCAGGACGATCCTGATCACCGTGAGGGGGAGAAACGACAAAGACTAAACGAGACCGCCCAGATCCTCACTGTTGAAACTACAACTGTGGTTCAACCGGAACCTTCAACTACGGCTACTACAACTAGAACAGATCCTGAAGCCGAGTTACCTTTAGCTGAAATGGTGATTGATATGGATATATCAGATGAAGAAGACCCAACGGTTGAAAAGCCCGAGGGTTCAACACAGGGATTGGTCGACTTTGACTCATCAGACAGACCTCTACTGGATATGATAGATCCAGACTGTGAAGCCAACCCGGAGACCGAAGATGCATGGTATCAAAAATCCGCCAGTGCTGTAAATCTCCAGGTAAATTTAGTTTTCCCTACTGATGAAGACGGCAACATCGACTATGATCAGTTCCTGCTCCAGAATTTTTATGGTACTTCTCCCGTTCACTATGCTCAACCCACTGGAACTTCAACAAGACCTGAAACTACTACTGCCAATATTCCGACAACTCCTCTGCAAACGACAGCTTCTGATCTTCCTCCCCCTCCTCAGCAACAAATCCGTTGGGAGAAGATCATGGTACTTATCCCTCATCTGGAGGAATCTTTGAAGAAGTTGTTCGTCCACAAGCTTCGCCCGATCGAGCCGACCTTTTGCCTTGTTATTTACAACCTCAACCCCGAATACCAACGACGTTATATCAGCACAATGCAGCGGTGTCTTCCAGTCAGCCAAGTCAGAACCAAGCATCAGATCACAGAGGTACTTAACATCCATTCAAGACGCATCATAAAAATCGTTTACCCAGTATTCACTGTCCGACGTGAAGATGGGAATGAATGGAAATTCTCTGAAGCCGACTTCCAGCACCTCCGACCATTCAACTTCCTGGCTATTCTGAAAGACCTTCGTACAAGAACCATCCGACCGCTTGAAGTTACAAAGGCGCTCGAAGCTGTTCGTCGATACCTGGTCCGTACCATTATGATGTCATATCTAACGGACTTTCAAATGGTTGTCGAGAACAGGGCTAAGAAGGTAAATCTGATAAAGTCGAATCTGAAAGCCCCTGAATTGAATATGTATCCCGAGAACACTATGCTTCTTGAACCAAAATTTGGGATCGTCTTCATTAATGAACAGAAAGAGAAAAGATTTCTGCGGTTCAGTCAGGTAGAAAGATTCTGCGACGGCACACTCCTCAAAGTTCGAGATGCTCTTCGAAAGATCATTACACACGAGTCTGAAAATCCAAGGTACTCATATGTTCCGAATCCGAATGAAATAAATGCTCGGAATGCCTTGGAATTGGTTGAAGATCGCATCGACTACCGCCGTGCTATCAGATGGTTCGAGATTCACTTCGCGCTTCGCAAAAGATATGTCTTCAACTGGCGAGAGCTAGAGCGCGAACTCGAACTTCAAATCAAAGGGGGAGATTGTTAGGGTCAATTTAATGTTGATTTAAAGTTCAAGGGTCTGAATGTAATTCTTTATTTTGAGCCTTATTAGTGAACGGGCCGTGGGCTTGTTAACCACGGGCCCGCCATATAAATAGATTGCTTAGCCTTAGAAAATAGGCTAGTTGTCTCATTTTGCTTTTCTGAATTGTATTGTAAGCACTCTGATTAAAGCATAATACAGGGATGACCAGTTGAAATCATTACTCTTATTGCTTATTATTTCGATTTCATATTTGTTGCACGGATCTGGATTTAACAATTGGTATCAGAGCAGACGGACGGATTCGATTCAAACCACTCATATTGACTTCTGGTAAGATTTGACTTTTTCACGTCTGCCATATTCTTGATTTTTCAAATCTTTGATTCTGAGAAAATTGTTCAATTATGTTTATTGGGTTGTGTTAGCATTATACTTAATAGTGTTTATGCAAATTTTCACACCGTAATTCGATCGTTTGAGTGGTTAATTTAGCAAATTAAGTTCAAAGTTTTTTGGTAGTGTTCTTCATTCAAAATCGAATTTTTACCATCAAAGGGTGTTGTTTTTGCATTGAAACCGATTGAGTTAGTGTTATTTTTGTGTTTGGCATTGTTACTAATCTTCCAGGATCGATTTTGGACAACCCTAATCGAAAATTCGATCGAATTGAGCAAACAGCCGCAGAATCCGGACAACACAGCCGTGGTTTCCGGACACGCATAAACTGTCCGGACATTTGTGTTAAATTCATCCGGGTTCTTCCATATTCCGGGTAAGTCATCTGTCCGGGTAAGTATCTAAACTTAGTCTATCCGGGTGAATATTGTTTCCGGAAACTCAAAGTTCCCGGTCATAATTTTTCCCGGACATCCTTGCATCCGGACACCTTTGTTATCCGGAAACCTTGAGTCATCCGGTAAGTCTTACATTGCTTCAAACTATTCGGATACCTTAGTCGTCCGCTAACCTTAGTTATCCGGAAATTCAAGCTGTCCGGACTCTTTCGCTTATTCAGACTCTTTTGCATATTTGAACTGTTTCTGATCCGGACACTTCCAGATCAGATCTCTTACTTGGATTCCTATCCAGTAAGATCACTCTTAGTTCATATTAGTCGTAGAACCTGCGTTAGGATCACTCTTAGTGCCTTGCGTTAGGTTTACTCTTTGAATCAATCTACACGTCTGAAGATCACTCCGTTGCAACCTACGATGACTTCACGTGACGCACTTGCTATTGGGACCGACTCCAAACCACCTTGTCTCTATCAAGGTGAGTATAGCCAATGGCGAGATAGATTCATGATATTCATTGAATCTAAGGACAACTATATGTACATCAAGAAAGCTCTTGAAGAGGGTCCAATTCCTTGGCCGAAGAAGACCATTGCACCAACTGCAGCAAATCCTGTGACTAGTTATGAGGACAAGACTGAAGCCGATCTGACCAACGAGGAAAGCGGAAAAATAGAAGGCGAAAAGCATGCCAAGAGATATCTTATCCAAGCACTTCCCAACCAAATTTACCAAGCTATTGACAGCTACAAAGGTACGGCAAAAGGCATGTGGGATCAAGTGGCTAGAATGATGCGTGGGAGTGTTGTTGGCAATCAACTGAAAATCAACAACGCAATAACCAAGTTCGATGGTTTCAAGCAGAGCAACGGCGAGACTCTCACTCAAGCATATGAACGTTTCTGCTCACTTCTCAATGAACTGAACAAGAACCAGATTGTTCGTTCCAACATGGAGAACGCGCTCAAGTTCCTCAACAATATGCTACCCGAATGGAAGGTGTTTGCTTCTCATGTTAAGCACAACAACTTGATAGAGAACCTTAGCATCAATGAACTGTATGAGACGCTTCTTCAAGACGAGGATGAAGTGAATGAACTTTTGGGCGAGAAGAAAGATGCAACCAAGCTAGCTGTTGATCCTATAGCACTCATATCCTCAAAGAAAGGGAAATATTTGGGCCATCATTCTAAACGTGCTCAAAGGCAAAGCTCTTCCGAATCTGAAAAGGAAGACAGTGACTCGAATAATGAAGTAGCTGACTTCAAGAAAGCTGTTGCTCTACTCACTAAATCTTTTCAACAACAGTGATTTTATAAGAAGCCAACGTCTAATAATCAGCGCTACTCCACCGCCTCCAACAAGCTCCATGATTATCAAGACAAGCACGAGGGAAAGAAGAAAGTTGATGAGCAGGACACGTCTGAGAAGAAGGAGAAGAAGGAGAAAGATGATAGAAAGAAGAGAGATGAACCAGTGACCTGCTACAACTGTGGAAAGCTTGGTCATTTTGCTAAAGACTGCAAAAGGCCTGTAGTAAAGAATTCTCACTACTACAAGGCCAAACTGGCACTGGCTGAGCAGAAGGAAGCTGGAGAAGCTATGTTCGTGGAAAACGACTACTGGTTGGGTCGTTCTGATGATGAAAGCGATTCTGATGGTGCAAATGCTTTCGTGGGCTATCACTCTCCAGCTGATGAAGAGAAGACAAGTCAGGTATGTGAATTTTCTCAACAAGAGCTTATGAATGATATGCAATCCCTTATTGATCAGGCGAATTCCTTTAAGGCCACCACTAAAGAACAAAAGCTTGAGATTAGTTCACTAACCAAAAAGCTAGATGTTCAAACGCGATTAACTGAAAAACATAAGTCTGAAAATGCTATGTTAAAAGAAAGATGCAAAATCCTTTCAATAGCACCCAAAGACTTAAGGGCCAAATTATCTGATCTTCAATCTCAGTTTGATCAGTGCATGAATGAGAAAGAAGAACTTGTTTATCAATGTTCCTCTCTTCAAATTCAGCACAAGGAGTTTGTTACTAAAATTCTTGATCTTGAAACCAAACTCCACAAAAGGGGTCAAACTGATCAAACCATCTTTCTGAATAAACCCAAAGAGTTCACGTACTTTAACAAAGAATGGGGTATCGGATATGATAACCCACATTATTTGAAAAAGGGAAGATGGCATACACCCACTTTATATGATTTTGCTTGTTTTGGGTTAGATAAAAAGTATCCTGAATATGGAATTCAATGGACTGGTCCTCTTGAACCTGAAAAGGAAGAGGACACTGAGGAATATAAGCGCACACACAAACGAGGAATTCAGCTTCCATTTTGTTATGAACCGTTGAATAATTCCTATAAAAAGAAAAAAAGTATCTCTCAAATGACTACTTCGACCCTTACAAGATTGCTAAGCCCAAGGATTCCTCCAAAAAGGATGAGGACCAAGCACCAGCAACCAAGACTGAGACGGACGAGTTTAAACTCTATGTCCCCCCTCTCATCTTGGAAGCAAAGATTGTCGAGTTGGAGGAGTCGTTTGAGAAAGAAAGGTATATTTTTCAAAACGAAAAGAAAGCGCTAATCTCTGAGATTGAGAAACTCAATTCTGAGAAACATGAGAATCTACAACCGATCAAAACCGAAGCTGTGTCTGATGAAGGATAGGAAATCCTTCGAGGTGAAATTAATATGCTCACATCGAAACTGGCTGCTTTGGCAACAGAAAAGATGGAGGTGTATGCAAGAAATGGTCAGCTCCAAGAGCAAATTGACCAACTCAAATCTGAAAAACAGACTTCACCTGAATCTTCCTCAAATTCATCAGAAACGTCTTCGTGTAAAGCTTTTATTGGTAAAATTTCCACTTCACAAGATGGTAAAGATTCTCAAGACGAGAGTGTTTTAAGGAACTTAAACTCTGATTTTCTCTTAGCTTCCGCACCAAGTTTCCCAAAGCACACAAGCACAAAGTGTTCCTCGCCTTCCTCACCTGATCCAAGTCCTGAAATTCCGGAGATTGATTTTTCAAAATACATGAACTCTGAAGGCAATTCTGATGGAGAGTTTGAGTCGTTCCCTTTCGACAAACCTCTCCCGTGTCACACTGATTTTTTTTATCTCCAGTAGTCAATCATCCGGTCAATTTTCTAAAGGGTAGCAGTTCTCAAACAAAGGCCCCAGCTGTGATCAAGATTTCTCAATCAAAACCAACTTCTAAACCTGTTTCTAAAAAGCAATCACAGCCGAGGCAGGAGACCGGACCATTGCCTACCAAAAATACTGTTCCTTCTAAAGTCACTGATCATTCTGTCCCTGTTGTTTCAGATAATAATGGTCGAGCAAAACCAGAAAAACCAAAGTGGCTAAACAAGGAATCTGTCAAGGATGCAGCGTCAAAGTCGTTCCCTACTGCTTTCAATTCTAGAATAAACAAAGACAATTGTGTTTGGAATAATAGGAATCGTTTTGAAGTTTCTTTCCCGATTAAACTTAATTCAGTTCATCAATTGATTCAATTATCGCGTGATTGTTTAGTTTGTTCTAGATGTGGTTGGAATGATTTTGATCAAATTAGCTTAAATGATTGGTATGGGTCACATCACATGTTTAATCATACACCCAAACGAAACCCTCGTAAAAACAACAAGAAACACCATACTCAACGAGGGTACCAATCAGAGGTTAAACCACACACAAAAACAACACCCTTTGATGGTAAAAATTCTCGATATGCGTTTGATGTAGTCTTTGATTTGCTTGACACTCCACATTAAAGCAATACGACATTGTTACCTGAAAAATTGATCGTTAATCGGTGTTATTTTGAAGAATCAAAAAATGCGGAAGAAAATCAAAAATTAAATTTGAAAAACAAATCTAAATATAAATTCGTTTCCAGGATTTAAGATCTGATTATTATCGAATTCGAACGAACGAGATCACTCTTCGAGAGTGAAATCTGCAAGATAAACAAACCAAGTTAGATCAACCACGACGAAAAATAAGTCACAAAAATAATAATAGTCGCTAATAATTGCAAATCGTCGCAAATAATCTCAAGCGTCACAAAAAAAATTCAAGTCGATCGTTAAGAAAAATCGCAACTTTCGTTAAAAACTTTTAATCATGAGACGTGCGGTAACTCGGGAACCGACGAGAACACAACTTACCGGGTGGAAAATAGCTTAACGGACAATAAAGCACCAAAAATTAACCTTATCGGATAAGAAGAAACTTACCGGATGAAGGTTTCCGGATAAAAGTAACGAGGACTTACCGGGTGAAGGTGAGAAATCCGGATGAATGAGATACCGAATACACACAAGTGACCGGATGGCTGATAAGAGCTTACCGGATGAGATGTACTTTCCGGACACAATTGGTTCCCGAAAAAAATGAAATCAAGTGAACTTACCGGATAAAAGTTGCTCTTCCCGAATGAAAAAGATTTGCGATTTACCGGATGATGATGTTTTCGAAAAAATGATACTTACCAGATGGAATTGTTTGAGACTTACCCGGTGAAAAATGGCTTACCGGATGAAAGTTGGAAATATATAAAAAATTGATGTCCGGAAACCTCATATTCTACGGCTCCACATGATCAAATGAAATTCAAATAGCAAAGTAATATATATATATATATATATATATAGATGTATGCTGCGTTGTATATTTGTACAAGAAGAAAAAAAAACAAAAAGTGGCTGGAGGATTCTAGAAAACAAATAAATGTTAAGGTGGTCAACGATTGTGTGCGGCTTTTGGGAGTTCCCGGAAAAAAGATTGTCCGGAAAATTGGGTTTTGACCGGAGAAAAAAAAAATTGTCCGGAGACTTGATTTAAAATATGTCCGGAAAGTCGGTTTTATCCGGAAAGAAAAAATTGTCCGGAGACTTGATTCAAAAACTGTCCGGAAAGTTGGTTTTTATCCGGAAAGAAACAGGAAACTTACCCGGTAACAATAGGAACGGCCGGTAACCACGGCTGTGGTTGCAATTCGGATTTGGGATCGATAGGGTTGCTTGATTTCACTCCTGTAGGGTTAGATTTTGACCAAAAACACAAAAACAAACACACCCAAATCGATTTCTAAGCAAAATATATCATATTTTCCAAAAACCACCACAAAAATTTAAGAACACCAAAACAACTCAAGAATTGATTTTTAAGTTGAAAGATTAAAAAATTTAGAATCCTTGTAAACGCAGATAACGACTAGATTAAAGCAATTAAACAATCGAGATATAGCAGAAAATTATTTAAACGATGAAAGAACTTTGCAAATCCGATTGAAGAACGATTTAACCCAAGAAAAAACTGCACTATTTCGAAAATAATCTGGATGCCTTCTGGACCTCAAACGATTAATCCAACCGTTCATGATGTAAACCAAGATGTCCCGAAGCTACTGTCCAAAAATCGCGACGATCCGACGGTTCAATCTCCGGGAATAGGCGAAACGGCTCGCTGCATTTTCCAGAAAAATACACTACGAAAATTAAACTTTTTCTCGCTTTCGTTCGATTTTTTTCGTATCTTCAAATCACCGAATCTGCTCTGATACCAATTGTGAATCCCAGTTTGATCAGGTAACAACGATTCAATGAGAAATAACAAGAACAATTAATGATTTCAACTTGTCATCCCTCTCATATTCATAAATCAAGATAGTTACAAAGGTTTGAATGGAAAAACTATCTCTCTCTAACAATTAAGCTCTCAATTTGTCTAATGAATCGCTTAACCTAATTCAAGGTTAACACTAACCTTATATACCAAGCCCTATTAGCACAAAGGTCCATGGCCCATTAACCTAATCTAAGCCCATTTATGATTAAAGGCTTATTACAAATAATTAAATAAACTAATTAAGCACTATATAATTATTTATATATCTTTCTAATATGTAGGACATTTATGGTCCTAACTAGGGATGGAAACGGGGCGGGGAATTGGCGGGGAATGCACCCCCCGTCCCCGTCCCCGGCCCCCGTTTATTACCCCCGTCCCCGTCCCCGACCCCGCATAATACCCGACGGGTTCGGGAGAAGAAATCCCCGACGGGTACGGGGAACCCGTTGGGTACCCGTTTAGAGAAAAATAATAATTGCATAGTTAAAAATGAAAAGCAAAATCAAGTTTCAAAAACACTTAACCAACCACATGATTTCATAGTTCATGAGAAACATAAAAGTATAAACTATTAAGCAACAAAAATGAAACTATATAATTCACTTAATCATAGCTCAAGAATTCTTCATTCTACTTTACAAAAAAACTCCCCACTTTTAGAATCCACAATCATCAATTCATCACCAATTCATCTTCATGCATCAAAATCCACATGACTTGGACCCTACAACATTAAAGAAAAATATTAAGCGTAAAACATTGTTTACAAATAAGAAGAAAAAAAATAACAAACCTACCGCATCATCATCATCATCTTTTATGTCTTCTAACATTGCAAGATATTTTTCCCTATTTGAATGTGCACCTAACAATAAATAGAAATAAACATTATTAAGAATCATTTTGATGTGTAAAAGAAAATGAAACAAAAAAAGTTAGAAAAAATATACCTAAGTTCTCATCATCCCATAACCAATCTTGTGCACATACCAATGCTTCTAATGTATGAGGATGAAGCCTATTACGATGAGGAGTCACATGTCTTCCACCGGTACTAAAGGCCGACTCAGAAGCAACCGTAGACACCGGTATAGCCAAGATATCTTTAACAACTTTTTGCAATGTTGGATATCTCAAGCCATTTGCTTTCCACCATGCTAGAATATCAAATTCCCCATTCCTAGGCAAAACGGTCTCCTCTAAATAATAATCTAACTCGGACTTGTAAGCATCCACATTTGAAGTGCTACTAACGAATAAATCATAACCCGCCAAAGGATCTACACACTCATCAACATCCATACCAACTTCAAAACTTTGCAATGAATCCAAATGAGCATCTTTTCCATCACTTAGTGTGTATTCTTTCACCAAATTAAAAGTCATCTTTCTAATTCTTTCAATTTCAAGCGGGGACTCATCACCATAAATTTTGGGAAAGTAATATTCAATTAGTTTAATCTTAACCCTTGGATCCAAAATACTTGCTATGGCTAATATTCCATGTATGACCGACCAATATTGGTCAAACTTTTCAATCATATTTGTAGCCATCTCCTTAATCTCCACATATGATGATCCAAGACACTCCCTAAGCAACAATCGGATTTCACAAATCTTAGGAAAAAAAATATTTGCCGTGGGGTATTTGGTCCCATAAAACATCTCAGTAACATTGTAAAACAATTTTAATTTCTCACACATTACCTTTGGTAAAAGCCAATCTCGATCCGTAGGTGCTTGTTTGTAGTGTTTATCGGTGTGTACTAGGCGAGTAAAGACATCCTTGTACACAATGGCACTCATAAGCATCAAATAAGTAGAATTCCACCTAGTTCTACAATCAAGAACCAACTTCCTTTTACTTGAAAAAGTTAATCCATCTTTAGCTTCCTCAAATTTTTCCACTCTTTTTGGTGTTGCGGTCCAATAAACTACACTTTCACGAATAGTTTCTATCCCGCTTTTAATTGCACCCAATCCTTGTTGAACAATCAAATTTAATATATGTGCACAACATTTCATATGAAGCAATTCCCCATTCAATAGTAAATGCTCACTTCTCAATTTTTCTTTCATCTTATCAATCATGGAAATATTAACACTACAATTATCCAAAGTCAAAGTAGATAACTTACGATCAATAGACCATGCAACCAAGCACTCCATCAACTCTTTTGATAAGGTTTTAGCATTATGAGGGGATGGCACATACATAAACCTATAATAAAATATATAAAAGTTAATTAGTATACAAATGATCAATGTATATTAAATTAAAATATAACATAAAAAAGAAAACTAGTAACTTGCCTTATAATTTTATTGCGCAAAATCCACGAGTCATCAATATAATGTGCGGTTACAACCATGTAGCCTCTTTTTTGATTAGTGGATGTCCACATATCAGTTGTCACCGCAATTCTACCTTGATTGGTATTCAACACGTTTTTTGTTTTAGTCTTCCCACTCTCATATATCTTCATGATATCCTTTCTAATGGTAGGTCGAGAGACATGGTTGAATAAAGCGTTCAACGAGTTTGAGAACCTTCTAAAACCAAAATGTTCTACCATGTTAAGTGGATACTCATGCAAAATTATCATCCTAGCAAGTTCATCCCTTGAAACTTTTTGATCAAACATGTGGGTGCCAAGTGTAGAAGTTCCATCTTTTTTTTAATAGGATTCAAGATAGCTTGTTTTATGTCTCGATTCTTTCTAAGAGGACATGTCTTGAAATGCTCATGTAAGTGTTTAGTCCCATTTTTGCTTGATCCTCCAAGTTTCTTCTCACAATAATTGCAAATCGCCTTATCAACCCCGTCAACCTTTTGTTTCTTAAAGTGATTCCACACAACTGAAGTCAACTTTCTTTTTGTTGTCTCGACATTTTCGGCAACGTCGCAATCTATAACCGGAGGTGTACTTATAGGTCCATTATTTTCTCCACTGGTAAATGGAACATCATTTTGTGGAGATTCTTTTTCAATCCCACTCATTGTTGATTGCAATAATACAAAGATGGTAGTAAAATTATGATTTTTTTTCTAAAATTTACCTCTAAGAAAAAGATTTCACAAAATTCAGATCAGTTCAGAACAACTAAAACAACTAGAGACAACTTGGTTCGTCATTTACCCTTCCAAACGGAACCATTCTAGGTTCTAAAATCCTATATAAGCCTAGCTTGAACACATTATTTCAATTCTGGAATACTATCATAATTCATAAATCAGTATCAATACATACCTTATGTTCCTTTCTAGGACTTCAATTTTATCCCTGAGCTTTGAGGACTCAAGAGTCCAACTTCCCTGCACACAAAACCGACAACAGTACAAGATGACACTTTTTGGTGCACCAAGACTTCACAGTTTCATGATAGCCATAAAAATTAAGCCTTTACATGCAATAATTGTCTTTCATTTTATAGAGAATATGTTTCTTTGAGACAAACACCCGCAAACCATAAACCTGTGTGATCCTTACGTAACTAACGAATAAACTGAGCTAAAAATGCATGAAACTACATATATAGAATAACCGATTTCAGAATCATTACAGCCTAAACGAAAAATATTGATAGCATCATCTGTAAAAAATAATTAACCTGATGAATGTTGAAGAAGAATAAAAAGGCCAAATCGTGAGCTGTGTAACTGTGTTGACTGTTGAGTACTGTAGTTTAGGGTTCCTCCAAAATGTAACTAACGCTGAAGAAGAAGAAACCAAGAAGACGATTAGACGAAGAGGCAGACTCGGAGATTGATAGCTCCGGCAGACCGACCTCCGATCAGAGAGCTCCGGCGATTTCGGCTCCGGTCTGAAATTGATCTGAGAGTAAGCGACATAGAGAAAAGAGATGTTTTAGTTTAGTTGTTTACCTTTAGAGATGTTCTAGACTTCTAGTTTAGTTATTACCCTTGAGGCCTTGAGTTGTTGTGCAGTGTGCGGTGATGAGTGATGACTGATGATGTGAGAATTGAGAATTTGAGATGTCCAAGAATCCAATGGTCCAAGAAGTTTAAGAGGCAAGTAAGTACTAAGTAGGCATTAGGCTAAGGCAACTCAAGTACCTACTAGTACTAGGCTATTACCCACAAGCCACAATCCCAGTTATCTATGTAGCTAATTAGCTCTCTCTTATTAAATATAAATTTTTTATATAATATATAACATGTAATATGTATATATATATATATATATATATATATAATATAATCGGGTATTAATAGGGGCGGGTAGTAGTATCCCCGAACCCGCTTCGGGTACAAGAAACACTCCCCGTCCCCGTCCCCGACCCGTTACCCGATAAGTCGGGGAATCCCCGCCCCGTTAGGGGCGGGTACCCGTGGGTACCCGACCCGACGGGTCAAATTTCCATCCCTAGTCCTAACATAATAATAACTTTTGGCCTGACGGCCATCAAGCTCCAACACTTGTGGTTGATATCTCGAGTCCCCCGGTACGACTCAGGCGATCATCAAGTTCAACCACCCACGGTCTGTACCTTGAGTTCTTCGCTAAGGATTACACGGTCATCGAGTTCAACCACCCACGATCTATACCTCGAGTCCTCCGCTAACCCTAAATATTTCTAGTTCCAAACAAAGTTCCCATTTAAACCAACTGACTGATTCCTATGCCTATGGATCCATTGCATCACAGTCTAAAACATTACATGACTCCAACGAATGAACTAACGAATTCAAAAAATGTAGTTCTCAAATAAGATGCGATACATGCAAATCATAACCAAAGCTCTATATTGAGCTATCAAAATCGGACAAATGTCCGGTAACACCCCAAAACAGGGGTTAACAAAAACTTCCATAAAACGGAAGAGTGGTACACATTACTAAAGTAAGAGTATACCTAATTAACATTTCATAATAATTAATACAAAGATTTAGTTAATTATAACTACTATTGAACCACTAGCTTATCTGATCACTACTATGGAAATCAAATTACAAAAAGGATGTCGGAAAGTTCTATCATAAATCTTCCAATCTTTCACTCTCCAACAATGATCCCATGCTCACAACCCTGTTCTAGACCTTCTTGTGTTCGGAACCACTATTATCTGTAACACACAAAACACATAACAAGTGTTAGGCTTTTAAAGCCTAAGTGAGGTTTACACATAGCACATAGAGCATAATCATAGCATGTAGGAATAACGATTCGATACATTCACAAATTGGATTCCATGGAGAAGGTCCATATCGCTACCCAGTTACATCATAATTGAAGATATACCTTGATCGGTACCCCACGGTATTGTCACAAGGCATAACACAACGGAAAAACCCCACGGTATCCGAAGGTATGAATCAATTACACTTACCCCACGGTGTGTAAGAATATATCCTCCAATGTCTACTAGGCGCTCCTCCAATTATGTGAATACCAAATATGTTAATCCAAATAATATTCAAAGCATAATTAACACTTAACAATGGTCCAACCATTTAACAATATTAATACTACTTCCATGTAGTTCATATACATCCATATGTATCAAATCACATTCTATATAATATCAATAATAAACATCCATGTTTACAATTCAATAATAGGTCCATATTGACCATTAAGCCATCCTTACTTCATTAAGACATAAATTAAGCCATCAACATAATCACATACCAATGATGTATAATCAAACCCAAATCTTTAACACTAACATTTATCATGGTATTCCAAGTAATAGAACACAATTAATCTACCATAACTTACTTGGACTCTTCTTGTTTCCCTCTTCACCATTAAGAGCTTATTACTCAAGATTTCTCATTAACAATACCAAAATCAAGATAAAGAATGGTAGTAAAGTATAATACAATCAATTAGATACAAGTTACTCACCTTAATTCTTCAATTGGTAAAACCCTAACTTGAATACTTGAACCCAATCACTCCAACAGGATGAAAAGAAGATGAAATGCCCTAATTCAAGTTTAAATGGGTAAGATTCATCTACTAATTGTTTGAATTGGATTATGATTGAGAGATGTGAATTTACCTTAAGCTTTAGATGGAAAATCGTCTGAAATGTGTAGAGCAGAGGCAAAGTCCGGTTTTGAGAATTCTAAGAAGAGAAGAGAATGACTAAGGATAAAGAGGTGGGTTTAATCCCCTTTTAGCACGTCAGGTACTCGGCGCCGATCACCCGCGCCGATGCATCGGCGCCAAACCATCGGCGCCAACTTCTGTTTGCCAATCTTCTCAACTTCCACAAATTTAGCCGTAACTTCTTCGTTAGGACTCCGGTTTTACCCCGGAAGGTACCGTTGGACTCGTATTCAAATTACTCATCCAACTAATCCATAAAGTCTAATATTCCACTTTATGATCTATTTTTCACTAATTTCCTTAAGGAATTAATTTACTGATTTCTACCGGAAGTTATCAAATAACAAGTAAAAATTACGGAAATTACTTAGGATATCAATCATAATCTAAAAAGTCAAAATATTAAGAAATATTAGGACTATTATTACTTACAAGGATTTTCCGGGTGTTACAATTCTCCCCCACTTGAAATAGATTTCGTCCTCGAAATCTTAGATTTTGGAAAACAAATGTGGATATTTAATCTTCATATCTTCTTCCAACTCTAAAGTCACATTAACATTTTATTGATATAATACTATTGTACCTATAACCCCATTCCTCTATTGCAATTTCTCAATGATCTCTCTAAGATTGTTTCCCCATTCCTTCACCCAACGACTCATACTATTCGCTCTCACTTTAACAAGTGAAATCACATCATATCAATACGAAATATTTTGTATACATCTCTTCATTTCAAGTCTTATATACTTATTCACAATTAAAATCTAGAAGGAACAAGGATTCCTCTTTCATATTTCCTGAACCTTACTTCTTTACTCATTATCCGCTCCCCAACTTAGATTTGTAAGCCTCCTTAGAGTAACTGTTTATCATTAAACCTTTATCCGACTATTGCTTGGTCTTCAATACCGTCATCATCCACATCTCAATCTCCAGATCTCAAAATAACATTAACGTATACTGCTTGAAAATCCGTACTTACTTTAAATTGAGCATACTTACCAGTTTTGAATACTTCTATAATTACGGCAATCATCACTACATCTATGACCCACACGTTTCTTCAGTATAAGGTACTACCATTTCTTCACATCAATATCGCACTACGCGACCACATTGCAACCAAGCACTAAAATATTATATATCAAAGGTGATAATTCCATTGAACCTATAGTATAACTACATTCTTAGGTCCGACCTTTCTATCATTACTTCCTACGTTAGCATGGAGTACTACCCTCCAATCATTATTTGTCTCTTTCTCCCAACTTTTCCACATACCGATAACGCTTTCTCATCTTTATTAAACTTCCTATGATTCAAAATCATAAACTTATTTAACGACTCACACAACCAAAATCACTTTGGATAAACTCACACTACCGCTCGACATTCTATTCCAATTATAGCCAAATCACTACACCATCTTACAACCACATATTCCAACAGCTTTATTGACAACTAGTACTATTCATCTGGGATCCCCGAAAAGACTTTCATCTAATGTTCCCTCTTTATAACTTCTTATTACTGGTTGACACATTTATCTTGAGAATTAATGCCACTACTCGTTCGTACATTCTCCACCCATAACATCTCACAGCAGGACCAAATCCCTCATGGTCATTCGTACACAATTCAAATTTACCTTCATGCTCTCCCGCACAATTAACCGAATCTATTTCATTACTTTATTCCTCCCCAACTTTAGTTTGAACTACAACTCACGAGTTTCTAATTAACTTAAACTTACTCGCTTCTTACTAATTCTTTGTGATTCCAAACCATTATATATACAGTGCACGCTCCATCACAAATCGACATAGTCCATACCCTTACCATGTTCGTGCCTAATTCTTCATTCTATATAAACCATCTACATCATAAGTAGAATGTTCTTCTATAACAATAGTCTTTCACTATCCTAACACCCCCACAAGGTGATCCTTCAACTTTTAACCTTCCGATTCTAACTTAACATTCATACATGATCTCAAAAGAAAAATCAATGTATTCACATTATGTAAACTTTAATTATAATACAATTCATATAATTCCAACCCCCAAGCCTATGTCAAGTTAATTAAACCGCCGAATACCCTTAAGACTCAACCGAGTCCAAAACCAATTCATCTGCTCAAAGGGTCTATTGATCATTTATCAATATCAACTCATGAAATTTAAAATACATCTAATCCCACATCATGCAACATACGCTTCGAGACATGATAATCTCACGACCTCTTCATTACTACTTTCCCAATAAAGTCAATCCATATATGTATCTATATGTACATGTATATACAACTCTATATACTCCACAATATATATATATATATATATATATATATATATATATATATATATATTATTTTGCCAAAGTTCATTAATCCCAAAGGTACTAAGAATACAAGATCATCAAACGGTCCTCACATATAAGACCAATACTTAAGCCGGCACTTATTTAAATGGAATGTAATTAAGCACATATCACATCATAATTATTGCACAACCACAATAAATTCTAAAAGCGTCTTCTGACCACCTAGCTTTCACTTATCCAATGAATTAACCAAAACCTCTTCCACTCGTGATTTATTCGCCAATCACTCAAAATCCCCACATATGGTGTTTCACAAGATATGTATTGTCCGCATTCTATAACATTTTGTAATATCCCCAGTCCACTGTACACGATATTGTCCGCTTTGCGCATACCCTCTGCATAACAGCATGCCGGTACCGCTCACGGTTTTGTTTCTGCCCGCACAGGCATACGCGGAACGCACCCAGACCGCACCCTGTGACAGGCAAAAGGCCTCATACATCTTACACAACTGCCGACTTCAATGTCAATAGTCGACCTATCGATACTTCTTTAATCTATTCATTAACAAGGACCGAACCTAATCCTTTCAACATAACATAATACAATTTACATCTCATCGTCTTCATTTCAAACTTATTCGTGCAATACTAATATCACAAAATCACTATAAATTCTTATTTAACGTCGAGGGTATTTCCTTACTGTCTCACCACACTACTCATAGCAATTTGCTAATTCCATCACCTTGATGACTACTAATCCTTCCTCGGGACATAACCGTCCCTTGCCAACTGTATTTCTAGTTACCAAACAAGGGTATAGACCTTCTTACAACCGATGCTAAGTCCACTTTCAACTCTCCCATTGTTCACCTTCCTCTTGAACACAATTACCAAAATTACAAACATCCTCCCATGATCTATCCAACACCTCTCCATTCTCAGAGTTCTTTCTTAGCTTATAGTAATATTTTACGACTTAGTTCGTTCATAGCCTTCATACATAACAATGTATTAAATATATTATTTCGCACATTTCCTCATTTTAAAGAACAACACTTGGAGCAACTTGGGTACACATGACCCCAAAATTCTTATAACTTCAGTGTACTGCACAACGATCACGAGAATCGTTTGCATACTACTTTCCGAAAAACTTAATCTTTTTCAACCAAAACGATGTTGTTATGACCGTAATATATTTAATGAAAATCTTTTCATACGACAAAAGTTGAAAGAAATTACCGACACGAAGTAAGCTAGTCGGTTCTCACACTCATTTATTTTTAACTTTTCTTGTAAATATGAAGTATTTTGCAAATTGCTAAACTCAAAATTTCGCTGCGCGACATAAATGGTACTGCCTTTTTCTTTAAATACCCACGTGCACATACTGACTCATCATCGACTAAATTGCTATTTATGCATTTGTTTTGAAATCACTAAAACCCATGTAACACACACTCGAGGACACCATGCATAAAACTCTACTTGTAATTAAAGGCTATTCACTCAAACAAGGTCTATCGTTTAACTCACGCAACTTATCATTGACGATCTATTTCCAACCAGTGGTTACCCTCTCAGCCTTCTAACACTTGTATACATGCCTTCCAAGGCTCACTTACTCAACCATTTCATACTATTCCCATCTTGATCAAACATCTTACATTCTATTTCCACACATTTCAATCCACTTATTTAAGGTTGTCTCGGCGGACTTTCATGAGTCCCGCCAGTTCCAGGCTGTCCTTCCAACCTTCACTCATTTACCGCTCTATCCTCAAAAGAATTAGAGGATCTTAGTGGTGTATTCACCATTGTTCTTTTATAACACAAACGCATATCCACAAGAAATGGTTACATCTATTTAAACATACAAAACATATAATACCAAATGTTAGTCACTGTAACAATTTATAAGCAAGTATACTCATGTAGCAATATATTCATAATATCAGTAGCTAATTGCGATTGTGAATATATCACATAAGAATTCTCGTTATCATCGCTACAGTACTAAATTCACGTATTTCCGTCGACTCTAAGATTATCCTGTCTTAGTACTTCTACCCAGATCTCACAAGTCACAACTTAATTCATCTCAGCTTAAGTCTAAGTACCTCCTCAGCATACTTAGTTCACTTAAACTAGAGCTCTGATACCAACTTGTAACACCCCAAAACAGGGGTTAACAAAAACTTCCATAAAACGGAAGAGTGGTACACATTACTAAAGTAAGAGTATACCTAATTAACATTTTATAATCATTAATACAAAGATTTAGTTAATTATAACTACTATTGGACCACTAGCTTATCTGATCACTACTATGGAAATCAAATTACAAAAAGGATGTCGGAAAGTTCTATCATAAATCTTCCAATCTTTCACTCTCCAACAATGATCCCATGCTCACAACCCTGTTCTAGACCTTCTTGTGTTCGGAACCACTATTATCTGTAACACACAAAACACATAACAAGTGTTAGGCTTTTAAAGCCTAAGTGGGGTTTACACATAGCACATAGAGCATAATCATAGCATGTAGGAATAACGATTCGATACATTCACAAATTGGATTCCATGGAGAAGGTCCATATCGCTACTCAGTTACATCATAATTGAAGATATACCTTGATCGGTACCCCACGGTATTGTCACAAGGCATAACACAACGGAAAAACCCCACGGTATCCGAAGGTATGAATCAATTACACTTACCCCACGGTGTGTAAGAAAATATCCTCCAATGTCTACTAGGTGCTCCTCCAATTATGTGAATACCAAATATGTTAATCCAAATAATATTCAAAGCATAATTAACACTTAACAATGGTCCAACCATTTAACAATATTAATACTACTTCCATGTAGTTCATATACATCCATATGTATCAAATCACATTCTATATAATATCAATAATAAACATCCATGTTTACAATTCAATAATAGGTCCATATTGACCATTAAGCCATCCTTACTTCATTATGACATAAATTAAGCCATCAACATAATCACATACCAATGATGTATAATCAAACCCAAATCTTTAACACTAACATTTATCATGGTATTCCAAGTAATAGAACACAATTAATCTACCATAACTTACTTGGACTCTTCTTGTTTCCCTCTTAACCATTAAGAGCTTATTACTCAAGATTTCTCATTAACAATACCAAAATCAAGATAAAGAATGGTAGTAAAGTATAATACAATCAATTAGATACAAATTACTCACCTTAATTCTTCAATTGGTAAAACCCTAACTTGAATACTTGAACTCAATCACTCCAACAGGATGAAAAGAAGATGAAATGCCCTAATTCAAGTTTAAATGGGTAAGATTCATCTACTAATTGTTTGAATTGGATTATGATTGAGAGATGTGAATTTACCTTAAGCTTTAGATGGAAAATCGTCTGAAATGTGTAGAGCAGAGGCAAAGTCCGGTTTTGAGAATTCTAAGAAGAGAAGAGAATGACTAAGGATAAAGAGGTGGGTTTAATCCCTTTTAGCACGTCAGGTACTCGGCGCCGATCACCCGCGCCGATGCATCGGCGCCAAACCATCGGCGCCAGCTTCTGTTTGCCAATCTTCTCAACTTCCACAAATTTAGCCGTAACTTCTTCGTTAGGACTCCGTTTTTACCTCGGAAGGTACCGTTGGACTCGTATTCAAATTACTCATCCAACTAATCCATAAAGTCTAATATTCCACTTTATGATCTATTTTCATTAATTTCCTTAAGGAATTAATTTACTGATTTCTACCGGAAGTTATCAAATAACAAGTAAAAATTACGAAAATTACTTAGGATATCAATCATAATAAAAAAAGTCAAAATATTAAGAAATATTAGGACTATTATTACTTACAAGGATTTTCCGGGTGTTACATGTCCCCAAGACCCAACATAGTAAAAAATCGATCCATAAGCTCAACCGATCAAATGACCATTGTTTAAAAGTTGTAAAATGAAATAAAGTACATAATAAGTCCAAGGCTCCTTATCGAGCTACTAAAACTGGGCAAATACCGCAAAGACTCATTTGAGTATAAATCAAGTCAAAAAGGCAAAATAAACGTTTGGCTAAATACGTAAGCCAATGTGGTTACATGAACCAAAATACATCTTTACCAAAAGTCTTTGTCTCTCAAATCACAATTGGCATTCGGCCCAAAACCAAAAAGGTTTACAACTTTCCAAAATGTTCACAAGGTCAAGAATGACCAAAATCCAATGACTCATACGTTCATATTTTCAAAACGTATCATAACACAAACCATGCATACTTCTAACAAACACTAAAAGTGCATTTTTACCAAATAATCTCCATTTATGCAATAAATCATCAAAACACTTTCATTTATGATTCATTTATCAAATTACCCAAAAATCTCAAATGTGGATGTTTTACAAGTTTTATAAAGTGAAACACTTCAAATACTCAAAACCTACCAAATAACTCAACAATTGATAATCTCATGTAAAACACATAAATACTTTAACATAAACATTTTTGGCATGCACAACGTTTTCACAAATCAACTTGAACTCACCTTGATAGATTTAGGCTAAATCTAGATATTACCCCATTTTGCTTCCTTGAAGAACTTGAATCCATGAGCAACCTTCCAAAGAAACCTAGATCCACAAACTCCCAACACAAAACAACAAATCCAAGTGCTTAGAATCGTTCCCCAAACATTATACATCCATATCTCAAGTTATACCAAAACCCTAATTTCTATATATGAAGAAAAGAGAAGATTACCTTAACCATAACTTGAATCCATCAACCAAAATACCTCTAGAGTTACCCAAGTGAACCACAAACTCCCGATCTTCAAAATGGAGAAAAGGGTTGGATGAAACCCTAGAAACTTGATGAAGAAGATAAAGTGATGTAATACCCCGGGTAAGTTCGTTAGTTAAATTCCCTTTCCGTTAAATAAAGTTAACTTTAAAGTTGGATGTTTAGGGTAAGTTTGGGTTAATTTATAAGTATAGGGTGTTTTGGTCATTAATGATTACCTCAAAGACGAAATTAGTAAATTTGGTTTGATAATATCCCATTAAGAATTCAGATATTTTCATAATCAGAAAATATCCAGATTTAGAAGGGTATGTGTGTGTTTTGGGAAGAAAGGAAGAAAAAGAAGAAAAGTGTGGTTAAGGCTTCAAATCAGATTCATTGGAAGTGTTTAAGGTATGTTTCTGTACGTTTTATGTTTGTAATTGATAGTAGAAGGTTTCTATCGGTGTAGAATAGTCGATTTCATGTCTAGTAATGATTTCAGTCGAATCTGGGTGAAAAATGGGTAAACCGACAGAGGTTTCCGGACACGATATGAATGTATCCGGGTAGTTTTGTTGATGGTGTCCGGTAGTCATTCTTACAGGTGTCCGGACGATCTTGTACCCGGTAAGTACCCTTTTCTTTAAGTTTCCGGTTAAATTGAGATACTGGATAGTGTCCGGATTGCTTTGGTGTCCGGATGTTGTCCGGATTGTTTAGGTAGTCCGGAAAGGTTATGCTGTCCGGATTGGTCATACTGTCCGGAAAGATTTGCTGTCCGGATTGTTTTATGTTGTCCAGATACTTGAGCTGTTTGGTCATTTTTGAGAATTCAGATACTTTTGAGTATCCAGTAGCATGTGTTTTGTTGACTCTTGGATAGGGAAAGAATGAGGATTAAATATATTGTGGACTCGACTTAAGTTCGGGTTTGGGGGTAACATTTGAGGATATAGTTATCTAGAGCCTTAGCTTTAGTAAGCCTTATGTGTTCTATTTGGTAAAAAGATACTTGTATCTAATTGTTTCAGATACTGTGAATTTGGAGTGAAAGCTGAATCTTGTGGAAAAGACTGGAAAGAGTTTTTGATAAGCAAACAGGTGAGTTTTACTTTAAAACGTTTTTAAGATGGAATACATATATGTGTGGGGTGGGAATATGATAGATGGTGTGATTATATGTTTATGTTTGAAATATAATCTATTGAGATATTGTATTTACATGAGCATACTCTATATGAGAATACGTTGGCCGGGCTTAGGACCAGTGGTGTTGGCTGTAATACTCGTACAGCGGTGTTGGCTGTAATTGTCGTACAGCGGAGTTAATTTATTAGTTGGCTTGCAACCAACTAATATGGCCATGGAAATGAGACAGGGAAGTACACAATGCATGAGTCCTATTTGGTATTTATACTTGTGATATGTATATGGTGTTTGTGCAAATGGTTTCAAACTAACAGGGATTTTCTCACTTAGACCTTTAGGTCTAACCCTCATTTTGTTTTAAAAATATGTATTCCAGGTCGTGGATCGGGTAAGAGCAAATGAGAAGAGTACTATGTGTTTAGCTTTTGGAAGAAGGATGTTATGAAGACTAAGACGTGTTTTGCTGTTCTAATTTCATAACTAGATATCATGTATGTAATTAGCAAAAAGTTTGTAACGAAATACCTTATTCTGGATTAAAGACTAATGGACCTTACTTGTTATATTATGAATCTTTTGGTTATGTAACGATGTTATGCAATGTATGTTACTTGATGCTTGATTGGGAATCCGGGTTGTTACAGATGGTATCAGAGCCCTAGTTTAAGGGATTTAGGTATTTGTATCTGTACCTAGACTTAAACTGTATGTGAAGTAGGATGTCCCTATTATTGTAGAACCTTGGGATGTTAAATATGAAGAGGTAGAAGGAACATCATGTAAGGTAGTTTCATATTACACCTGGCCAGTGTAATTGTGATCTTACAGGTACACGTTTGAACTGGAATACCTTGTTATATGGGGTATGTGCTTATGTGTATATTAACCTTGTTTGAATCTACAGAATGGCAAGTGGTACTAGACAAACGAATCGGGAGGGAGGAGGAAATCCTAATAGGACGAATCCAACCGTTGGGACAAGGGGACGAGGGGGAGAAAGAGGTAGAGGCAGAACAGGCGGCAGAGTTCAACAGCGAGGTGCATAATTTGTTATAAGAGACGACTTGGCGGCTTAAATGGGAAGATTACAAGCGAATATCCAAGCTATGTTCAACCGAACTCGTGATACTGAAACAGAAATACCAGATCCTGGTCTGGAAGATGAAATGCCCATTACACGGACTGCGATACCGGTACCAAGAAAGTGTGATTATAAAATGTTCCTAAGTTGCAAACCTCCGACTTACTCAGGAGATAGAGACCCAGTGAAAGCTATGAGGTGGCTGAAGGAGATAGAAGCTATCTTCAAGACCAGTAAGTGTGCTGATGAAGATAGAGTGCTATACGGAACAACAATGTTGAAGGCAGATGCTCTATACTGGTGGGAAGCTTTTATTTCTTCTGGAGGATCTGACATATATTCTACTTTCTCTTGGGAAGAATTCGTTATAGCTTTCAGGAAACAGTTTTGTCCCCAAGCAGCAGTTAAACAATTGGAAGGGGAGTTTATGAACATACATCAAGGGAATTTATCAGTTCGGGACTACACCGCTCATTTTCTGGAAAAGTCTCATTTTGCGGAATACTACGTTGCCACGGAGGCAATGAAGATTGAAAGGTTTATCTTTGGGTTGAATTCAGAAGTCAGAAGTCTGGTGATTGCTAAAGGACCAGAAACTTTCTCAGCCGCAGTAGACGCCGCGGAAACTGTGGAACAGGATAAAGGGAGAAATGCTAGTGATAAAGGTATGGGAAAAAGAAAGTGGGAAGGACCACAGTATGATCCAAAGAAATCCAGATTTCAAAGGTTTGATAAACGTCCGCCTTTCCGACCAGCGGAAAGACCTTGTCAGAAATGCAATCGTATCCACCAAGGAAACTGTCAAGTTGATACTCGGGTTTGTTATAGGTGTAGGAAGACCGGACATGTTGCTAAAGACTGTCGGGTAACGCGGTTTTGTTTCTTATGTAATTCTCCGGATCACATCCAGTCTGATTGTCCGAGGGGAAGAGTACAACAAGGGGGTACGTCAGGGAAACCAGCGAGTGTTAGACCGGTAGTTCCAAGATTAGAACCACCAAGAACAAGGGGCCGTGCATTTCAGATGACAGCTCAAGAAGCGGAGGAAACTCCGGATGTGGTTACATGTACATTTTTAATAAACTCTACACGTGCTAAAGTGTTATTTGACTCCGGTGCAAACCGATCGTTCGTATCTCCTTCATTTGCTGCTTATATGCATTTAAAACCTAAAGTGTTAGATCATGCTTTAATGGTAGATACTGCAAATGATAATCAAGTATCGGTTAATGAGGTATTTGATAGTTGTGTGATAAATATAGAGGGGTGTGGAGTACCTATTCAACTATTTCCTATAGCCTTGATCGAGTTTGATGTAGTAGTGGGAATGGATTGGTTAGCCGAGAACCAGGCTAGCATAGTTTGTGATAAGAAGTTGATAAATATTGTCTTGCCTGAGAGGGGACCGGTAGTGATTTATGGTGACCGTAGAAATCATCAATCTTGCCCTATATCTATGTTAAAAGCTCGTAAGTGTGTCAGCAAAGGTTGCCCGAGTTACTTAGCTTATGTGATAGATATTAAGCTAGAAAAGAATAAGTTGGAAGATATTCCTGTTGTCCGTGAATTTCCAGAAGTTTTCCCCGAAGACTTGAATAGTCTTCCTCCCGTTAGACAAGTAGAGTTTGGTATAGATCTGATTCCTGGAGCTGCTCCGATAGCCCGTGCACCGTATCGTCTGGCACCTCCAGAGATGAAAGAAATGATGGCACAACTACAAGACCTATCCGATAAAGGCTTCATCAGACCCAGTTCTTCGCCGTGGGGTGCACCAGTCTTGTTTGTGAAAAAGAAGGATGGTTCGATGAGAATGTGTATCGATTATCGGGAACTGAATAAGCGCACGATCAAGAACAAGTATCCGCTTCCCAGAATTGATGACCTCTTCGACCAATTAGTTGGAGCTTGCTATTTCTCCAAGATTGATCTAAGATCTGGTTATCATCAGCTGAAGGTTAAAGAAGAAGACGTTCTGAAAACTGCTTTTCGCACAAGGTACGGTCACTATGAATTCTTAGTGATGCCGTTTGGACTGACGAACGCTCCAGCTGCTTTTATGGATTTAATGAATCGGGTATGTAAGCCGTATCTCGATAAATTTGTTATTGTATTTATCGATGATATACTTATCTATTCCCGATCCAAAGAAGAGCACGCACAACATCTTCGTTTAATTCTGGAATTGTTGAAGAAGGAACAGTTGTATGCTAAATTTTCTAAATGTGAATTCTGGCTACGAGAAGTTCAGTTTCTGGGGCACGTAGTTTCTGAGAAAGGCATTCAAGTCGATCCGATGAAAGTGGAAGCAATTGAAAAGTGGGAACCGCCGAGAACGCCAACCGAAGTACATAGTTTTATGGGTTTAGCCGGCTACTATCGAAAGTTTATAAAAGACTTCTCTCGTATCGCGACGCCTTTGACTAAGTTGACCCGAAAGAATCTAAAGTTTGAATGGAAAGCAGAACAGGATGAAGCATTCTGAATATTGAAAGAGAAACTTTGCAGCGCGCCGATTTTGTCACTACCTGAAGGTTCCGAAGACTTTGTTATTTACAGTGATGCTTCCAAACTGGGATTGGGTTGTGTACTAATGCAGCGTGGGAAGGTCATCGCTTATGCTTCTCGTCAACTAAAGGATTATGAACGGCAGTATCCTACACACGACATGGAACTTGCAGCAGTTGTGTTCGCGCTAAAGATTTGGAGACACTATCTTTATGGTTCTAAATGTCAAATTTTCACGGATCATAAGAGTCTTCAACATCTTTTCGATCAGCGAGAATTAAATATGAGGCAAAGAAGATGGCTAGAGCTGGTGAATGATTACGACTGTGAAATTCTTTATCATCCGGGAAAGGCGAATGTGGTAGCTGATGCACTGAGTCGTCAAGAAAGAAGTGGAACAATAAAAGCCATTGCATTACGAGCTGAACTTCTACCTAACATCTTTGACGAATTGAAGAAGTGTCAAGTAGAAGCATATCAGGAAGAACATTGGAAATCAGAACGGTTAATGGGAATATCAACATTGCTTGTAAAAGATGATCGTGGGTTATTGTGTTTGGGAAACAAAATTTGGGTGCCTCATTTGGGTGGTTTACGTGATCGGGTACTACAAAAGGCTCATCAATCCCGTTTCTCTATTCATCCCGGTACGAATAAGATGTATAAAGATTTAAAACAATTTTATTGGTGGCCGGGAATAAAAAAAAGCATTGCTCAGCATGTGGAAGGTTGTACTACTTGTAAGAAGGTAAAGATTGAACATCAAAAGCCGTTTGGTCAGTTGCAACGGTTAGAAATACATATGTGGAAATGGGATCATATTACTATGGATTTCATCACGAAGCTACCAAGGACTCCGAAGGGATTTGATGCCATTTGGGTAATTGTTGACAGATTGACGAAGTCCGCTCACTTCCTGCCGATAAAAGAAACTTATTCGTTGGAAAAGTTAGCTATGTTGTATATCGACGAAATAGTAACTCGACATGGAATTCCAATTTCGATTACTTCTGATCGGGATAGCCGTTTTACTTCAAGATTCTGGAGGAATTTTCAAAAGGAAATGAGAACGCAAATAAAACTAAGTACAGCATATCATCCTCAAACCGATGGTCAGAGTGAACGAACAATCCAGACTTTAGAAGATATGCTACGGGCCTGCATTGTTGATTTTGGGGGATCGTGGGATAAGCATTTGCCGTTGATCGAATTTTCCTACAACAACAGTTATCATTACAGCATACAAGCGGCACCGTTTGAAGTTCTGTATGGTAGAAAATGTCGAACGCCTATATGTTGGAGTGAAGTGGGAGAAAAACAGCTAGCGGTGCCAGATATAGCTCAGTTAACAGCAGATAAGATTACTCAGATTCGGGAACGCTTGAAAGTGACTCAAGATAGGCATAAAAGTTACGCGGACCGACGCCGGAAACCGTTAGAGTTTCAAGTTGGAGATTTTGTAATGTTAAAAGTCTCACCTTGGAAAGGAGTCATTCGGTTTGGGAAGCAAGGTAAACTGAGCCCAAGGTACATTGGACCGTTTGCAATTACAGAAAGAATCGGAGAAGTAGCCTACAGGTTAGATCTTCCGCCAGAGTTAAGCAGGATTCACAATGCGTTCCACGTTTCAAATTTTCGAAAGTGTTTGGTTACACCAGATCAGGCAGTTTCTCTACCAGATATACAGGTTGATGAAAAGCTGAATTATGTGGAGGAACCTGAAGCCATAGTTGACCACAAAGTTAAAGTGTTGCGGAACAAAGTAATCAGACAAGTAAAAGTACAGCGGAGACACCATAGGGGTCAGGATGCTACTTGGGAATCAGAATCCGAAATGAGAACTAAGTACCCGTACCTTTTTGCTTAACCAAATTCCGGGACGGAATTCTTTTGAGGGGGAGATGATGTAATACCCCGGGTAAGTTCGTTAGTTAAATTCCCTTACCGTTAAATAAAGTTAACTTTAAAGTTGGATGTTTAGGGTAAGTTTGGGTTAATTTATAAGTATAGGGTGTTTTGGTCATTAATGATTACCTCAAGGACTAAATTAGTAAATTTGGTTTGATAATATCCCATAAAGAATTCAGATATTTTCATAATCAGAAAATATCCAGATTTAGAAGGTTGTGTGTGTGTTTTGGGAAGAAAGGAAGAAAAAGAAGAAAAGTGTGGTTGGCTTCAAATCAGATTCATTGGAAGTGTTTTAAGGTATGTTTCTGTACGTTTTATGTTTGTAATTGATAGTAGAAGGTTTCTATCGGTGTAGAATAGTCGATTTCATGTCTAGTAATGATTTCAGTCGAATCTGGGTGAAAAATGGGTAAACCGACAGAGGTTTCCGGACACGATATGAATGTGTCCGGGTAGTTTTGTTGATGGTGTTCGGTAGTCATTCTTACAGGTGTCCGGACGATCTTGTACCCGGTAAGTACCCTTTTCTTTAAGTTTCCGGTTAAATTGAGATACTGGATAGTGTCCGGATTGCTTTGGTGTCCGGATGTTGTCCGGATTGTTTAGGTAGTCCGGAAAGGTTATGCTGTCCGGATTGGTCATACTGTCCGGAAAGATTTGCTGTCCGGATTGTTTTATGTTGTCCAGATACTTGAGTTGTTTGGTCATTTTTGAGAATTCAGATACTTTTGAGTATCCAGTAGCCTGTGTTTTGTTGACTCTTGGATAGGGAAAGAATGAGGATTAAATATACTGTGGACTCGACTTAAGTTCGGGTTTAGGGGTAACATTTGAGGATAGAGTTATCTAGAGCCTTAGCTTTAGTAAGCCTTATGTGTTCTATTTGGTAAAAAGATACTTGTATCTAATTGTTTCAGATACTGTGAATTTGGAGTGAAAGCTGAATCTTGTGGAAAAGACTGGAAAGAGTTTTTGATAAGCAAATAGGTGAGTTTTACTTTAAAACGTTTTTAAACTGGAATACATATATGTGTGGGGTGGGAATATGATAGATGGTGTGATTATATGTTTATGTTTGAAATATAATCTATTGAGATATTGTATTTACATGAGCATACTCTATATGAGAATACGTTGGCCGGGCTTAGGACCGGTGGTGTTGGCTGTAATACTCATACAGCGGTGTTGGCTGTAATTGTCGTACAACGGAGTTAATTTATTAGTTGGCTTGCAACCAACTAATATGGCCATGGAAATGAGACAGAGAAGTACACAATGCATGAGTCCTATTTGGTATTTATACTTGTGATATGTATATGGTGTTTGTGCAAATGGTTTCAAACTAACAGGGATTTTCTCACTTAGACCTTTAGGTCTAACCCTCATTTTGTTTTAAAAACATGTATTCCAGGTCGTGGATTGGGTAAGAGCAAATGAGAAGAGTACTATGTGTTTAGCTTTTGGAAGAAGGATGTTATGAAGACTAAGACGTGTTTTGCTGTTCTAATTTCATAACTAGATATCATGTATGTAATTAGCAAAAAGTTTGTAACGAAATACCTTATTCTGGATGTAAAGACTAAGGGACCTTACTTGTTATATTATGAATCTTTTGGTTATGTAACGATGTTATGCAATGTATGTTACTTGATGCTTGATTGTGAATCCGGGTTGTTACAAGTGAAAGGTGCTCTAGAAAGGTTAAGGTTCATAAAAATGGTATGGGTTTGATTTGGGAGAGAAAGATGAAGGGAGGAGAAATGATTTGGGGTTTTTGGAGGAGAAAGTCGAAATGAGGAAGAGGGAGATCAGATCCAGATATGGGGGTAAAAGTAGGAGAGAGGGGAGGGAAAAGTTGAAAGTGAAAAGGGGTGAAAAATTCGTCAAACTCAATGTAGACGTTAACTTGGAGCTCAATGCGGACGTCCACTTGCATCAGGACTGAAACTTCTGTTTCTTCCGCGGAACCACGCGGACTTCCGCTCTATGTGGACGTCCACTTGACATTGATCGCCCGTTTATTGCCCGATCACTGTTTTGGTCATAATTTCTTCGTTTTAGCTCCGTTTTTGCTCCGGAAAGGCCTGTTTGATTCGTATTTGAATTCTCCATCCAAAAAGACTGTAAAATCTAGGATTAAATCCAAAATACTATTTCTTATATTTCTCTTAAAATATCGATTTCTACACTGACTTGAAATTATACTTACCCGAAAATTACGCGTGTTACATGTAGCTTGAAACACTTGGAACTTGTGGATACAATTAGAGCTCACTTCTCTAGAGGTATAGCATATAAAAGGGGGGGGGGGGTAGTAAATGCTTGATTATTCCTTAGCATTCAATGTAAAGAGAGGAGTGGATAAAGAGGGGAAAATCACCAATTATAGTGAGAAAACGATTTTGGAGAAGAGTTGAGAAAAAGTGAGGATTCCTTCCAAATATTGGCTTAAGTATAAGAGTGATAAGGGTCACGGACGACAATGACCTTGCGAGTCACTGGGATAGTCGCCCCATATGTACCGTTCCCTACCCCGTGGTGCGACAATTCCTTATGCGACTATGACACGACATAGTTGTCGGTCATAGTCGCAATTCGTGTACTGTAAGTTGTCCAAACCACGCGACATTTCCCCAAGCAACTATGACTATGGCAATCTCGCCTGCATGAAACATGCATGAACACAAATTATTAACACTTGATTCAAAAAATAGGGGTCACCAACTAAACATCAACTCCCGATTAATTCTTAAGTGAGAAAGAGAGGGGAAGACGCTTACTTTAAAAATTCGGGGTGTTACAATCCTCCTCTCCTTAGAAAGGATTTTGTCCTCGAAATCTCACAATAACTACAAAGGTAAAGGTATTGTCTCTTCATATCCTCTTCCGATTCCCACGTCACGTTTGCACCTCGATGGTGTTTCCATTGGACTTTGACCATGACCACCTCT
This sequence comes from Saussurea involucrata, assembly GCA_033807775.1. Lineage (NCBI taxonomy): Eukaryota > Viridiplantae > Streptophyta > Magnoliopsida > Asterales > Asteraceae > Saussurea > Saussurea involucrata. Next base: position 78,452,859 of record CM066318.1, on the reverse strand, counting down.
TTGTTGCGAAACCTTTTCGACTTCCTCGCCAAAATAGCTTTGGGTTTCTCCACATACCGATTGTTGTCCACACGAATTTATGATAACGCAATGAAGTTTTCTTCAGCCGCTAAACACTTTCGTAGATATCATACATGGAAAGTGTTGTGAATTCCATTCATTTCTGGTGGTAACTCTAACTTGTAGCTTGGAATCCGACGTGCTCAATAATAATGAAAGGTCCGAAAACAAGGACTAACTTTCCCATGTTTTCCAAATCTAATGATCTCTTTCCAAGATGATACTTTCAACATCACATGATCATCTAGTTGAAATTCCACCGGTCTCATTTTCTTATCGGCAAAACTCTTTTGACGGTCTTGAGTTGCCTTCAAACGCTCTCTAATACTCTTCACCTTGTCGGCCATTTCTTACACAATCTCTAGGCCAACAAATTGCTTTTTTACCGCCTCTAACCAACACATAGGTGTCCTACACTTGGCCCATGTAGGGCCTCAAACGGTGCCATGCCAATGCTCGAATGATAGCTATTATTGTAGGCAAACTTCACCAATGGAAGATGAGAGTCTCAATTTCCACCAAAATCGATGACACACCAATGGAAGATGAGAGTCCCAATTTCTGCCGCTAACGGAACCTGATGCATGTACACTATCAAAAAGTACATATTTCGTGAAGCAAGAAGGCTGGCCAGTTAGCAAGTATTGAAATCAATTTTCCAGTTTCTGCACTGGAGATTTTGAATTTTTTAAAAGCCAAACATTTATTGGTTATTGATTTGTTTTTTCGGACATGCATCTCTCACCAAGTTCCAGGTGTATACTCATGAGTGAATGAGAACTTTAACAATTGTACTTTTGGTGGCCGATATTGCTTTATATTAGACAAGACATTTTTGAACTATATTTACAATTCTATATTATCTTCCCTCATTCTCATTTGTTGTTTTTAGTCTTGTAAATTGCCAATGAGGGGATACTGAGTTATCCTGTGATTGTATATGTTGATGAACTAATTGAATCTCTTGTGGGACTACACTTTCACAAATACATCTCATATGCCATATGTAGCTTTTACATGTCCACAAATAAAGAAAATCTTATTATTTTGTTTGGTTTCTTATCATTAACATTTCAACATCATATTCAAACATAGTTAGATGGGTACATGTTATAAACTCAAGTCAATGTGCATTAAAGTTTTAGCAGTTTGTGGTTTCAGAGTTGATTGGATTTTGGACATTCTTCAGCAACCCCTAAGATCTATGTTTATTGTCAAAAGTTTAAGGATATGGGACTGGAGAGATAAGGCTGAAACTATGTTGATCATGTGACTAAATTCTCAAAGGGTGGCTTTACTGATGTTACTGTTATATGATAACATTTGGTTTATTTCATCCCTGAGGTATTATTCTATTGTTGCCAGTATTTGTGCAAAGATGTATTGAATTGGGGTTTGGTTATGAGGGAACAGTTTTGGTTTGAACCTATAGCCATAGACTATTCCCCTGGACTATTATGATGTTTTTATTGTGGTTTGGGACCATCTTACAACAACTTCTTAGTTTTCTGTTTGCTGTAGTAATCGTTGGTTCTGTCTTATGGCCAATTTTTGACAACCTTCTGGCCATTTATTTGCTATCTAGACCTTTGGTCCTTGGTATTGCAGGTTTAAATATGATTTCATCATTTTGGCTATTTTTATGCTCTTGTTCCATCATTCATGGGCTCATGTTGGTTTTGGCTTCTTTCGGGACGATACCGCCTATGGTCTTCCATAAGATGTGTATCTTTTTTCGAGTCCCGATCGGTCTTTTTTGGCCCTGATGTCAATACCTTGGCAGCAGGTTTTTGGTTTTGAGGATCAAATGCAGTTTCTAAATGCAGCTTATAGTCCAACGTCATATTACATTCTCATGGGGGTTGATGTTTCTTCAGATTTATGCCACTGGAATTATTCAACCTATGGATTATTCATCAGATTACTTCCATTTGGGATCTGGTGTGTTTCAGATTTGGTTTTTTCTATGTTGTGTAATTTGGCCTATGGCCATTACACATTATATTTTTTTTGGCTTTTTCACACGATCCTTGGCCTACACACCCACACCCACACACACACACACACACACACACACACATATATATATATATATATATATAGGGGATGTTTCTTTTACAAACCAGTACATTTGTAGAAACTATGCAAACTACTTCTCAACCAATCATTTAATTTAATTTAATTAAAATTGATTATTAATTATTATATTCATGCAGGGGTATATAAGTAATTTTACAAATTCTGTTTTTTTAATTATTATTTACAAAATCCTTTATAGATGGAAGTTTCCATGATTCATGCGATTTCTTGATATCCACTTAAAATTAATCTTAATCCTTTAATATTCATGTTTTTTTAAATATATTTCGTCTTCTTCATCTATCTGCAGGTGTATATTTTTTTCTGAAATTCTTCATCTGCAAGTCATATATCTTTCCGAAATCATAAGAAAAAATGGATGTTTCACCATCGATTAACGAGATTTTCATAAGTGATGTTTTGTCTCAACCCGTTCAAACTAACCCAGAATCATGAATCCCATTCAATCAATCCAGAATCATGAATCCAAAAAATGGGATACAAAAATCATGAACCCATGAACCCAGGAACAAGAATCCTTAAAATCATCAACCAAGAATCATGAATCCATATAAATCTATGAAGCCAGAAACATGAAACCATATAAATTCATGATCCCAGAATCATGAATACAAAATCATGAAGATAAAACCCAGAAAAAAACGACTGTGGTGGTGACTGTGGTGGACGGTGGTGGTGGTGCGTTTGATATATGGTGGTGGCGGTGCTGAATCTAGCGGTGGTGGTGGTGCCTGTGGTGGACAACGACGGCGGTGGTGGTGCCTGTGGTGGACATCGGCGGTGGTCGTGGTGCCTGTTGACGGCGCCGGCAACCCCCACGACGGTGTTGTTCTCAACGGCAACCCCTACGACGGTGGTGGTGCCTGTTGCCGGCGCCGGCAACCCCTACGACGGTGTTGTTCTCATGAAATCTGTGGATGGTTTTTTGGTAGAGGAGAGAGAGATAAATCATGAAATCTGTGGATGGTTTTTTGGTAGAGGAGAGAGAGAGAGAGAAATGATAAATGGATCCGTGATTTATGGAGAGAGAGAGAGAAAGGGATTAAATGAATATAAGTTTTTTTTGACCAATATACCCTTGCACACGGGGTTTTGTTACGAAATTAATTCATTAATCATCACTAATTACTATAATTGCCACTAATTAATATAGACCCTTGATCAATTTAATGGATGGTGATTAAGGTGGTTCTAGAGTTTCTAACAATGCAATGGTTTGTAAAAAATACCACCCCTATATATATATATATGCCAAGGATCGTGTGAGAATTTGAGGTTAACGTGAGCGTGAGAAATGGATCTGAGCCGTTGATCACTTTTAATCTCATGCCCTTCCATGAATTCCGTTTTAGAAGGGAATTGATCAAGTGCATCTCTGTCCATCTTATCTCGATGCATCTCATCCTAATGTGCATCCATTTCTCATCCAACGATTGATAATCACTTCTCACGCTTCACGTTAACCTCAACTTCTCATCGAAACCCAACCATATATATATATATATATATCAAATAAGAACTATTTAGTTTGTGGTAACTGTAAGAACCAATATGAGCCACTCATTTAATATAATTAATTTTATTTTTAAAATAAAGTAAAAGGACAAATTGGTAAATTTGTTATTTTACAGCTAATAAATTTAATATATTTATTCAAAATTCTTTAATATGTCTATCCCCTTTCTCTCTCTCATATAAACCTAAATCTTAACCACAACCATTGCATTCATTCTATCTCTCCAGACCCCAACCGTCGCACAAGTGAAAAACATATCACTTTTCACTTATTTTCTGATAACAGCCTCCATCTCCAATCTCTCCATCTCTTGTGTGCGACTCAAGACCCATCTCCATCTCCAATCGATCTCCAACTCCATCTGCAAATCTGCTCGATTTTTAGTTCGGTTTAGTGCAAGAGATGGGTTGCCGGCGTCTGGTGGAAGAAGGCGGCGACGTTTGGTGGTTGTAAAAGAAAGGAAGAAAGCGCCGGTATCTGGGTCGTCGGCGGCAGCGGTTACGGAGTGTCTACGGCTGAAGAAGAGGACGACGGCGACGTTTTTAGCAGAAGGTTGATAGGGACTGGGTGGCGGATTTTTGACCGGCGATGAGCATATTACGAAGAGAGAGAGCGGCGGCTGATGGTTGCGTCGGAGAGTAGAGTAGATGGAAGGTTCAGACGAGAGAAGGGGACCGAATGGAGTACGCCGGCGAATGGTGGTTGACGGCTGTCGGATTCATCGCCGACAGAAGAGGCGGCTGGTAACCCTAATCCGAGAACGAGAGAAAATTTTCTTCTAGTTCATAATCTGGGTTTGATTTTGAGACCAATTTATGATTTTGGTATCGTTTGATTTTGATTTTAGGGTTTAGGTGTAACACACGGGTATCACAGTGGGTTTGATTTTGATTACTTTTTATATTTTTGACAAATTGTATAAAAGTGCTATGTATTTTGATCGGATTTTTATTTTGGGTACCACAGTGATATCACATTTGTTCTTGTATGTTTACTGGGGGTATCACAGTGATATCACATTTGTTTTTGTATGTATTATGGGTATCACATTGGGGTATCACAGTGATATCACATTTGTTCTTGTATGTATTCTGGGTATCACACTGGGGTATCACAGTGATATCACATTTGTTCTTGTGATATCATTATCATAATCAGGAGAGAGGAGAGATGAGAGAGGAGAGAGAGGAGAGAGAGGAGATTTTAAAATACCTAAAATGCCCTTTTATTAAAATTTCAAACAAAATTACCAAAATTAATAATTTCCTAATTTATAGTTTAATATGTGGCTCACATTGGTTCTTACAGTTACCACAAAATAACTAGTTCTCCTTTGAATGGCCCCCTATATATATATATATGCCAAGGATCGTGTGAGAATTTGAGGTTAACGTGAGCGTGAGAAATGGATCTGAGCCGTTGATCACTTTTAATCTCATGCCCTCCCATGAATTCCGTTTTAGAAGGGAATTGATCAAGTGCATCTCTGTCCATCTTATCTCGATGTATCTCATCCTAATGTGCATCCATTTCTCATCCAACGATTGATAATCACTTCTCACGCTTCACGTTAACCTCAACTTCTCATCGAAACCCAACCATATATATATATATATATCAAATAAGAACTATTTAGTTTGTGGTAACTGTAAGAACCAATATGAGCCACTCATTTAATATAATTAATTTTATTTTTAAAATAAAGTAAAAGGAAAAATTGGTAAATTTGTTATTTTACAGCTAATAAATTTAATATATTTATTCAAAATTCTTTAATATGTCTATCCCCTTTCTCTCTCTCATATAAACCTAAATCTTAACCACAACCATTGCATTCATTCTATCTCTCCAGACCCCAACCGTCGCACAAGTGAAAAACATATCACTTTTCACTTATTTTCTGATAACAACCTCCATCTCCAATCTCTCCATCTCTTGTGTGCGACTCAAGACCCATCTCCATCTCCAATCGATCTCCAACTCCATCTGCAAATCTGCTCGATTTTTAGTTCGGTTTAGTGCAAGAGATGGGTTGCCGGCGTCTGGTGGAAGAAGGCGGCGACGTTTGGTGGTTGTAAAAGAAAGGAAGAAAGCGCCGGTATCTGGGTCGTCGGCGGCAGCGGTTACGGAGTGTCTACGGCTGAAGAAGAGGACGACGGCGACGTTTTTAGCAGAAGGTTGATAGGGACTGGGTGGCGGATTTTTGACCGGCGATGAGCATATTACGAAGAGAGAGAGAGCGGCGGCTGATGGTTGCGCCGGAGAGTAGAGTAGAGTAGATGGAAGGTTCAGACGAGAGAAGGGGACCGAATGGAGTACGCCGGCGAATGGTGGTTGACGGCTGTCGGATTCATCGCCGACAGAAGAGGCGGCTGGTAACCCTAATCCGAGAACGAGAGAAAAATTTCTTCTAGTTCATAATCTGGGTTTGATTTTGAGACCAATTTATGATTTTGGTATCGTTTGATTTTGATTTTAGGGTTTAGGTGTAACACACGGGTATCACAGTGGGTTTGATTTTGATTACTTTTTATATTTTTGACAAATTGTATAAAAGTGCTATGTATTTTGATCGGATTTTTATTTTGGGTACCACAGTGATATCACATTTGTTCTTGTATGTTTACTGGGGGTATCACAGTGATATCACATTTGTTTTTGTATGTATTATGGGTATCACATTGGGGTATCACAGTGATATCACATTTGTTCTTGTATGTATTCTGGGTATCACACTGGGGTATCACAGTGATATCACATTTGTTCTTGTGATATCATTATCATAATCAGGAGAGAGGAGAGATGAGAGAGGAGAGAGAGGAGATTTTAAAATACCTAAAATGCCCTTTTATTAAAATTTCAAACAAAATTACCAAAATTAATAATTTCCTAATTTATAGTTTAATATGTGGCTCACATTGGTTTCTTACAGTTACCACAAAATAACTAGTTCTCCTTTGAATGGCCCCCTATATATATATATATATATATATGCCAAGGATCGTGTGAGAATTTGAGGTTAACGTGAGCGTGAGAAATGGATCTGAGCCGTTGATCACTTTTAATCTCATGCCCTCCCATGAATTCCGTTTTAGAAGGGAATTGATCAAGTGCATCTCTGTCCATCTTATCTCGATGCATCTCATCCTAATGTGCATCCATTTCTCATCCAACGATTGATAATCACTTCTCACGCTTCACGTTAACCTCAACTTTTCATTGAAACCCAACCATATATATATATATATATATATATATATATATATATATATATATATATATATATATATTAAAGAACATGGGAGCATGTGAGACCAATCTATTTTCGTGATACCCGTGAGACCATATTTTTACACTTGAAATATCACAACAAAATACTATGAAGGTAACGTTCATAGTGTTTTTGCAGTGAAGGTTCAGATTTTTTTTACCTTCACAATGTTTTGCTGTGAAGTTTCAAGTGTAAAAATATGGTCTTACGGGTCTCATGGAATCAAGCTGATCTCACGATGTGAAACCAACTCTATAGTAAAGTGTTATTCATTCTTGTATTCACTTCCCTAAGTTAGAGTTTTTTGTGAACAAATGTCAAAATGGAAGCTTTTGAAGTTGCAAAAGTTGTTTACAATAGAATTCTAGAAACAGAAACCATAACTCGAAAAATAATTGGGTACATATACTTGATAGACCGTGCTGATCATGAAATGATTCGATTAGCTTTCGACCCCAATAATCTAATCCAAACCTGATTCAAAAGGCCAAATTGAGCTCAATTTAGTCACGAAACCAGTTCCTTCGACTCTGATATCGCCATCGCTTCAATTTCGATCGATTTTGCATCCGAATCAACCTTTTTTCTCCTCACAAATCCAGTCCCCGATGCTGTTACCGTATTCGAATATATTTTTCGATGATTGTAGGTACCAAAATCAAGATTTCTTTGTAGGATAAAAGCTCAATTCAAACCTTTTAGTTGAGAAATCACATGTTTTTCTGAAGATTGTTACACCCCAGATGCGAATTTTGGATTAAGAGGAAGAAGAGATGGATTCCCATCAAAGATTTGCCATTATTTTAGTAAATGGCATTGTAAACATGGCAATAAACTGTAATTATTTCATGCACAATCAATATCGGATTTTAACTCGAACGAACTCGATGATCATGCTGCGTTTTCACCCGATTCGTTTGAAAAGCTCGAGTTTGAGATCATGAAAATCATGAAATCGAAAAAGGGGTAATCCGATTACGATCTCTTATTTGCCTATGATATATTATGAAAGATACGGAAGGACCATTCAAGCCGAAGGGTACCTAACCAAGAAGCATAGAAAGCCGGTTACAATTTGACTAAGCTTCTTGCTCGATTGAAAAACATCATTCGGCAATGATGAAAACGTACTCAATCAAATAACTAAATCTAAATTAGAGTCATGTTGTATACCCAACCAACGGACGGGTATAACACTAGTTAAAATAGGTTGTTCAAATGCCAAAACATACCCAACCCAACCCAACCTCTAGTTTGAATAGTTAGTAACATCAATTCGATCTCACTGGACGGTGTATCGAATTTCTGAACCTTTGAATAAAGAAGAGTTTTATTAAGACTTTAAAATGAAGATTTAAAAGTTGGTTGTTTAAAGTAGAAATCTAGTCCTTCAAAAAAAAATAGAAATCTAGTTAAAGTTGGTTATGTTTTAATCCATTTATCTCTTATTTAAAATGAATAAGTAAGTAAATAAAAAAAAAAAAAAAATATATATATATATATATATATATATATATTTTCTCAAAAAAGTGAGTTGAATGAAGCTTTGAGGGGAAGCCTTTTTCCCGCGTTACTGCAGATACCCCTTCCTCCTGAGTCCTGTCCATGGAAGAAGAGAGTTCAGTAAAGCTTATTTCAGTCTCCGACCTACTCCATCGTTTCCGGCCTATCACCGGCGCCTCGTCTCTCTCCCACGGCCGTCGTCCAGCTCATCGTCCCACACCAAACAAACACAGAACTCAGCCGTCCGATCCACAAAGCCCTAATAACTATAAAATCCTTAAACCTCTTGACTACCCAACATTACTCATCGGAACCCTAACCCTAACCTCACCTTCTCTCTCTTGTTCTAATTCAAGTTGCCTTAAGTTTTCCGACAATTCTGCCGCCGTTTGTTGCGACATTCTTGACCTTGATCTTCGAATTATTGGGCAAAAAATCAGAGTTGTTGCCTGGAATTTCCTTCCATTGAAACCTCACGGCGGATATCTCGAAATTATCAGGTGGACTCTCGATCATTCTGAAATAAACTCCATATCGAATTTTAATTCATTTTATCTCGACTCTCTATTTCCTGCATATGATGAAAGTATAATCCCTCGTCATTTAGTTTACGGCTTATTGGAATCAGTTAGCCCTGTTACAAATGTTCCCTGTACAGCGAATAAAATTGGTACCAAAAACCTTAATGGTTTTCTTGCTGAGATTACCATATGCGAGTGCAAATTATGTTGTTCAAGGGACAGAGTAATGTTATTGCAAGATATAACTGGGGAACAGAATCACAGCCATAGTTTTTCGAAATCTAAGATTCTTTATTTTTGTGGATCTGCTTCGATCTGGTATCCTGCCATTTCTAGGCTGGTTGGAGGCGTTCTGTTGATCTCTGGTTTGAAGAAGAAGATGGTTTTTCTTGGACAAGGGAAGTCTTTGATGATGTATGTGACCACAGAGAAAGCTATGATTCATCTTCCAATGAAAAGGGCCATGAATAGAAGAAATATTACTACCAAAGAGAAGGGGCTATGTGGTGTTCATACTGGAAGTATTACTGGGGTCTATATGCAGGGAATGGTTATTGAATTGGATCAAAGTATATTGTTGTTGCTCACAGATCATCAACTTTCAATGCCACATAGTCTAAGAGTTGGTGCAATTGTATGTAAAGTAGCTTCTTTTTCGCGTAGGGAGTTTACAGTTTTTCTAATATATGGATTTTGCTGCTGTTAGGTAACTGTGAGGAATTTTCACCTGGAGGATCCCAAATTTTTGTGGACAAAAGTTAAAATTTTTGGGTCATGCTATAAAACTAGCATCCGTGTTAATATGTTTTCTCCAATAGAGAGCGGGTTAGTGCTGCTGAAGTCCTTTTTTTCTCGTGGCAACTATTTAGAAATTATGTGTATTCTATAAAAGTATCATCCTTTTTGCTGCAGATGCTACCAAGCTTTACAATCTCGAAGTCTTCTTAGGAAGTTTATTGAATCACTTGCTTTTTCAGCTAGATTATGGTAAGAAGATGTGAATTTACTATTACTATTGCTGTTAGTGTTATCTTCCCTTATTGGTAATTTTTATTTTCTCATTTTTTGCTCAAACTCTTCTATCTCAGGGTGTTACTTGTAGTCTCATCTCTGAAGAAAAAGTTTGCTGGAGTTTTATCTGAGATGGAGATCTTAGGATCAAAGCATGTAATGTGCTTGTACTTTGGTTTCACATTATTCTTTTCAATATAACAAACTTTGTGCTAAGCTGAAGGAAGAATTGAAGGTGTTTTGCAGATGGAAGGATTAGTTCAGAAGTATTCCAGTTCATGTTTACCCTTATCAGTATTCCGATTTCGGGTATTTAATCATTTTGAATTTTGTCAAGAAGATACTAGTTGTATGGATCCTTAACAACTGATATGGTTTGGCAGCATGGAGTTCTCACAGAATATTGTGAGCATGAGTCATGTGGCTGTGGCAAAGAATTAGACTACAACCCTCCGAAACTGGTACATTTTGGTTTTCAATAAGGTTTGTTGTTTAGGGATTTTTTTTCAAGAGGTGTGTAGTAATGAAACGATTGCCATTGTTTCAGGTTGTGCCGATTTCCAATCTCATCAGTCAGTGTGAGAACACTTTCATAAAAAATTTAAATGCAAGTGTGACAGATTCTGACATGAACCATCAATATCGCAATTTTGTTTGTGGAGGGAAGTCTCATGATCAACCAATTAGGAAAATTTTGAAAAGCGAAGATATGAATGTCGTTTTGCTTGGAAGTTTAAAGGTTAGTGAGTCGACTATCTCTCATAATATGACTTCATTAATTTACTTAAAGATATTCTTGTATTTGATCCTATACATGGTTCTGCAAATGTGATTGTGGTAGTGTATTTTGAATGTAGATTTCTGAATACTCTGGAAAGTTGCAATTAATTGATGCAACTGGCAGCATCGACATCATTATACCTGATCTTCCATCTATTTGCAGCATGAAAGACATATATGAGGTAATTATTAGATTCTTATTATGTTTTATTTGCCAGATGGCTACTTCACTTTAGCTGAATTGTTCCTATTTATGTATGATTCTTTTTATCTTTCATTTCATCATCAGATAAACAACTTCAGTGTCGTGATGGAAGGATTTATTCGACAACTGGAGAATTTGGAATCAGTCAATGATGAACCGTTTTCGTGCAGAAACATTTTCAACCATTTTCAATTAGCAGGGAGAAAAAGATTTACCATTTATATTTATTGCTATATGAGAGATGCAAAATCAAGAAATCATATCCTATGTCCTAGCATGGATAGGGAGGAGGATTGTAAGGAGCTAGAGAGTGGAAGATTCCACCTTCTTTGGTTGATGCACAAATTTCCTCTACAGCAAAAGGTATGTTTTATAGTATAAAAACTACTACTTATACTTAGTTTCCTTGATTCAAAATATTCTCAGTTTTCAGGTGATGATGCTGTTTCAAACAGTTCAAGCATATATGCTGAGGCCATAGTTTTGCCCTGGAATTTAGTTATTCGTGAAAGAGAGACAGATTTGGTTGAATCTTATAATAAAAAATTGTGCGAATTAAGTTGTCTACAGGAATTCCCATGTACTATTGAGTGTCGAATTCCTAGTGATAAGTCTATGCTCGGCTTGGGTTTTTTGGTAAATTGCACAGTAGCCAATATGCAGGAAGGTTCTTTCTGCAAAAGAGCTGCAAGGAAGTTGCTATTGGAGTTCAAGTCTGATAGTTTTTTGAAATATGAGGTTGGCCATAATTATGCATCAACATTCTATTTAGAAATCAGATGGTGAAATTATTATGTCCAAATGACTTGCAATATGACTTTTGTTGCAGTTGTTAAGAATTGGTGGATACTACTTGATAAAGCATCATAACAAAGATCTGGTTTGTAATGCAAAGGACCCTGGCAAAGTATTTGTGGATTCTAAATCACATCTCTGGAATGTCTCTTTCTTTGCTGATGAGGCTGGTCCCACCACTGCACAATCATGCATTTGTTCATACCATAATGTAAATGCTGTTGACAAAGAGTTCCAATCTCCAAATTCTAGTCAAGTTGAAATTCCTGTACTAAGATCCATTAATGGATGCTCTGAGATATGCCCGGATATTTACTTACATTTGTCGGCTGACCATTTAAGTTTCTTAGAGATCAATCTCAGAAAACTGACAGAAGATCTTATCCAGCCAACTAACTCAATCAAAGGATTATTTAACAATTCTTGGAGTGCATCAATGCTATCGGGGGCATTTGGTGTAAATTTGCCTAAGGGGAATTTAGTATCTGTGCAAGGACATGTGCTGGCGGTTCATAGCTCTGACCAGGTTTCTCTTGATACCCGTTTAAGCCATAAAATTTTTCACGGGGCTTATCGTCGTATCATTCCTGGAGTAACAAGCAGTGTCTGTATTCATGTATTAGTCGCCCATGACATTGTAAATGCTACTTTCCTTCTTTATTGTTGTTTTCTCTTTTGGATGCGTACAGTTATATTTCTCATAGTTTTGATCATTCAGGTGAAGATTTACAGCGGCTTAAGTGAACAAAGTTACCCAATCGGATTTGGACCAGGCATTAAAGCAAACTTTCATCGTGTTCTTTTAACAGAGTATGTGTCATCTTGTTTTTTTGCACACACTTCTCTGCTATGAGGTATTCATAGTTTCTCATTAGTGCTTGCAAACTTTATGATCTTGTATCAGTGAAGGGGATGTGCTTAAGTTGACACCTGCATCTTTTATTGAAATAAACTCCATAGTCATTGACGATGACCAATATAGCAATGAGTTGGAGGATACATCTTCGGTTTTGGAGTCCACTTCCTCATTAGGGACTGGTGCTGCAACTTTAATTTTTGAAATGATGCAGTTTTCAGATCACAAGCAGATTCGGCTCCATTGCAAGGTATATTTCCCTCTCAGCAAACGAACTGTAAATCATAACATAGCCTTTTAGTTGGTATCAGCTCTAATTATGGAACTTATACTATAAATGGTGTGTAATTTTGTAGTTTTTGTGTTGGCAGGTTGTGGCGATTTATGTCCTGGTAGTGGAAAAGAGTAATGAGCTCCTACAGTCCTCCATGGTTAACTCAGAAATACGTTCAGTGAAATTTCCACTTGCTGGTTTCATAATGGGTATGCTAGATGATCTGATTAAATATTAGATAAGAATATTTGGCTATCTTTTTAGGGATGCTGAAATTTGTCATCATGTCCACATTACTTGGTAGTTCATGGATGTTCATTCATTTTGCTTATGTTATTTGTGTGCATAGATGATGGATCATCCTCATGCTGTTGCTGGACTGATAATGAGAATGTAGCGACTTTATTGGGTTTACACGAATGTAAACATTTCAGAGGAAGTTTACATAAATCAAACAAGAGCTACAGTATGTCTCGCATGAGCAAGATTTTGGATCAGCATGGCACAGTTGTAATGAAGAACTATGGATCTATGTCTGATTCTTCATGTCTAGATGTTTCACTTTTGGTCGATTTAGACAGTTTTGTTCGCGAATCAGATGAGGAGTTTCTCAAGTCACTAATACTCCAAGCTTGCTCTACCAATAATTGGGTCAGTACTTCATAATATAATACCTCACTAATTGAGTAGTAAATAAGTCATAAACCTTTATTTACCTTTGAATTTCGTTAAATCTCTGTTTATGTTATATGTGGACTATTATGGAACAACAATCTCTGTATTTCTATTGGCAGAATGTTGTCGGTACTGTGTTGGATACAAAAGCTGTGGATCAGTTAGAGGAGCGGTTACAAAGGTTGGACATGATGATGCCCCCACTGCAAAATATATGGGTTTCTGAAGTTTCTCATTTGGATACCCTGAATGAAGGAAGAAGCATTCTTCAAGAACTCCTAAACTCCATTTGATGTGCAAGGTTAACTATTTATTTTTATTCTTTCTTCCATTAGCAAAAGAGGGAGGAGAATGAGACTTAGAAAAGATAATAGAATGATAGTGGATAAGGGAGAGGTTTGTACCAATAGGTCATCTCCTTTCTGTTGTATATGAAGTTGGGAAAACAAAAAATGCTGATTCTTCATAGGGTAAGATCACCATATGTATATTGAATTCAAAATAGAATAAATTATAAAATTTCATTTTATTATTGGGCAAATTCCACCTTTCTGTGCATACTTCAACTTTGTTTTGCTTTGGATGGAAACTTAAGAAGCTAAGCAAATTACATATAGTGACCAATAAAAGATAATGATAACAAGCATGATGGTCTCTTTAGATTTCTCCATTCAACTCACAGAGATTGTGTTTGTTAAAATATCTTGTAATTCAAGTTCATACATTCGATATACAATAAATAATGTACAAGAGGAAGGCAAAAACTCAAATAGTTTTGTTACTATGAAGTTGAAAGCTACATAAATAACCGCACAGGGACTGGGAAATGAGGATGCTACCATTTATAGCTGCATTGTAATGATTTATCGTTGAGATGAGCGCTTTATTTTTAGAAGATGAGAAACACCTGCAACAACATGGAGGCGGCTGCTTGGAACACCCGTCTTGGCAAGAGCTCTTCCATGCTTATCCAACAATACGAAACATGGAACATACTTTATGTCATAATGGAGAAGCTGCTTAAAACCGAATAGTGAAAGAGAGATCAGGGTACACACCAAAAAAAAAAAAAATCATTTTCTTCCATGTCAACCAATGATTACTCACTCTAGTTAAATCCAAATTCAATTCCCTTCCTGTTAACTGCATTTAACTGTCTATATGCAACATCTTGGTTCACACTCCAAAATACCTTCATAAGAACCTTGTTCTTTATGATCTTGACCACTTGATACTGAAAAAGTATATTGTAATCTTGCAGATAAACCACTGTTTGCTGAGAACCAAAGCATTATCCAACTACCTATTTATAATTTGCTTAACCAGGGACATTTCATCAAACAGGTAGAATGCATTTCTATGGTTGGTATTGGCAGATAGAAGGAAATGCACTATTTTTAGAGAAAAAATGACAAGGAACTTAAGCAACAGATTTGATATAACACAATAATGTCAAACATGAATTACTGGAATCTTTAGAATTTTGAAATGCATTTTCATATCCCTTGGGATTCGATAAAGAGTACCTCAGGCAACCATTTATCATTCTCAGCATCTGCCATAACAATGTTGAGCCAATCAGCGTTGTTATTCTCCACATGCCCCACAAAATCAACCATTGAATTGCAAAGACTGCACTTTGGAGAGTAGAACTCAATCACCGTAGCTTCTTTCCCATTAGCCAACGCACACGCCAATGCTTTCTGTTCTAATTCCCCTTGTTCATCTCCACTCAAACCCTTGGTCCTTGTCGTCTTTGTCATTCCTGATGAGAACTGATTTGGGGTTCTGGTTTGGGGTTTTGAAATCGAATCAACGACTGTTGACGCGAGAGATGCAACACTTTGAAATGATTTGAATAACCAAGGAGGTCCCGAAGGGCAGGAATTGAGGGGTTTGGTGGGATTAGCGTTTGGATGAACATCCCATGGCCATTTTAAGCAAAATAGAGGTTGTTTAGGAGGAATACCACCACCCATTGACTTCCTTTTGATGTTTTCTGGTGAAAATCCTTCAGAAACCGTAATTGATGGCAGTAATCACTCCAACTTGTTGGAATTTCGATTGCAAATGGTGGCAGCGGATGAGCTGAGCAGAAATAGGGAGAAAGAAACAACTGCCGGGTCGGGTCGGGTCCTAACCGAACTGTAAATCTCCATCCAGGCTTGCTTAAAATATTTTCTTTTCTTTTCTTTTCTTTGATTAAATAAATAGATCCACTACATGGTTTACTCATAATTGTTACTATAGTTTCGAAATTACAGCAGATTCTTTAGGGCAAGTTTGGTACATGGGATCAAACAAACAAACAAAATAAAAATCGTTGTTTCATGTGTAGTATGATTTTTATATGAAACAGATAAAAGTATAGTGAAACAAAATTGAACAGACGTGTTCCATCTCTACACCATACATGGAATAATGTCGATTTTAAACCACACACAACATCATGGAACAACTACTAGAGCATATCAGGAAGAACTCAAGTATGTATTGTTGGTTCAAGACAAAGAAAGAGTTCATAATTTTTATACGCATATACAAAGAAGAGGGACAATTTTTTTTTTTTTGGTTTGAAATTTGAAAGTTTTTCCATGTACTCAATTGTGTGTTACTCTTTTACTTGAGGGCTGTTTACCAAATTTTTTCTTAGGGGCTGTTTACCAAAATTTTCTATTAGTGATTTCACCGGAGAAGATTTGATGGAGGAGCGATACCGTAGTAGGTGGGAGATTACGAGGGTTTTACATAAAAATGCATTACATACTTATATTAGCTTTACAAACTTGTATACCAAAAAATAATAATGAAATGATCAAAATACCCTTCACCCCTAACGGATGTACTTAATGCCCATTCAGGACATGGATGAATGGTGTAAGAAAATTGAAACAAGGATGATGTAATTTCAAAACTGCAATGACAATTGGTGGAGTATGAACAAACCACAGGGACTATTGGTGTTATTTATTCATTTAATTTTTTGGACAAAAGGTTGATAACCGGCAACCCTTTACCGGCCCCAACCCGACCCTGCCTACTCGGGCATCCGTATGAGGGGGCATTTTGAGGCCCACTCAGCGACTGAAGCTAGCGGGGGGGACCTAGGCTCGAACCCAGGACTTGTTAGATATTTGGACAAGTGAACATATTTGATTAAATAGATAAGCTTCATATACATAGTTATTCTTTTTAAAGTAAATTAGGAATTTCGTCCCTTTGGTTAATGAGAATTTTTTATTGAGTCCCCTAATAAAAACAATTACATGTATGGTCACCATAGTTTGGTTTTTGTTATGGATTGGGTCCCTTGCACTAACTCCACAAATGAATACTCCGTTAAGTAAGTGGTGAGATCGTCCTTTTACAATTTTCTTTTAATTTTTCTTTCAAAACTATACTTGTTCTATATTTAATATATATCTTCAAAACATATTCATGGTCCTATCGTCATATCCTTCCCCAGCCGACATCATTGTCACTTTCCCCCGACACCTCTAACTTTCCGACAACCCTCTCTAGCCACATCTTCCCGTTCATCATCCATCGAGCACCTCTAGTTTTCCGACCACCACAATTGTTATACCTTATGCCTCAAACTTCCATTAAAACAAAAAGAAACATATATATAAAGAAGAAGAACAAAGCACATAAACATAAAACGAAAAATCGAATAAATAGAAACGTTGACTCGAGATTTAGATCTCTCTCCTTAAGTCAAAATCATCCCGTATTTGCCGACAGAATTAGACGACGATATGTCTCCTAGGATACAACAACGTATGCGTACCTTTGTCAATCACGACACCGATATTTGAAGTCGAACCCAATAATGTGCAACTCTCCTTTTAGTGTTAGAACACTTATGAACAACAATAAAAACTCACGACTAGAAGATGTTGATCCAAACCATTCAGTGATTTGATAATGACTATCAGAATTACTTAGTGAAAATTGTAAGTAAACAATATGTATTAATGTTTTGCCATATATGAAAAATATACTAAGTCTGTTTAGTATCGCTGATGGAAAACATGTGCTTTAATTTATACTTCAGCGATACATGTACATCAGTGAGCCCTGAGCCTGTTCAGTCTCAGTCTCACTGATGATCGCTGATAGTTCCATTTGTAGTTGTTTACTTATGATCACTGAAGACAAGATTCGCGACAACTGAGTTCAAAGCTGAAATTGAAGGCCAAGCTAACGAACGGGTGACTAAGTATACTAGTGACCTGATGCGGATATCAGCGAAGCCAAGACTTGTCCATTTCACGTGAAGTTTCAAGTAGAAGACTTCAGAGAACGCTTAACTTTATCATTCCATGATAAAGATCTATTCAGCGATCGCTGATCATGAAGCCTGCTCTACAAGTTACTTTTGTCTTATCTCCTTGCACGCCCCGTACGATTTGTCAGACGGACATCCCTTTTGTCCAGAATCGTACAAACCACTCTGCAACTACACTGTTCATCATGCAGCCACTAGGATGTTTGCTAAAGTCAAATCCATGCGGCCACTAGATTGTTTGCTAAAGTCAAATCCATGCAACCAACCGGAGGCTGCCACGTGTAAAGTTGTACTGACTTGCATTTAATGCATGTAGTATAAATAGGAAACCCTACTTCATTTTTGAAGTGCCTTGCCTTTCCTCGTTGAACTACTTAGTGCAAGAAAATCTCTCCTTAGGTTTTCTTATTTTCTCTCCATCCTTTTCTAATGCAAGAATCTGTGTGTTTCTCATAGTTTGTTTAGATTAGGTTTTATACTTGATCTTATTCCGCAACAAACTGTAAATTGTTTGATATATATCAATAAACAATTTAGAAAGATAAAAACTTGTGTTTGTTTTTAACCCCCCCCCCCCCCCCCTTCTACAAACTTGTATAACCCTTCGGGACCAACAAGTGGTATCAGAGCAGATTGTTTAATCCTACAAACAAGATCTTGCTTATACTATCTCTTTATGCTATTTCTTCAATATGGCAAACAACACAAACACTAATTACATAGATAATGGCTCTCTTGCCAAACCTCCTCGATTTAGCAAAGATAACTTTAATCTTTGGAAAAATCGAATGATGCTCTTTTTGGAAGGTGTAGATCCCACTATACCTTACTACGTTGAAAATGGACCATATGTTCCTCATGTGATCCATGGTGCTGTTCCAGCCACTGCAAATACACCTGTTGTTCCTGAACGAACAATCATAAGAGAAGTCTCTCAGTGGACTGAAGAAGACAAGAAGAAAGTGGCCATCGACACCAAGGCCAAATCCATCATCTCCATGGCTCTTCCTGATGAAGTCTACCATTCCATCATGAATCTAAAGAGCTCAAAGGCCACGTGGGACACGATATGTGTTCAATATGAAGGTACTGCTGAAGTCCAGGACTCAAAAAGAATCAACCTGGTAAGGCAGTATGAAAGTTTCATCAGTGGTAAGAATGAAACTCTTTCTGAAGTACATCAACGGTTTAACTGTTTAATTATAGACTTAAAAATTGTTGGTAAGACCTATGCTAATTCTGAGATCCTGACAAAGTTCTTAGAATGTCTACCTGAAAGTTGGGACAACTATACCATGTGTCTCAAACTATCAAAGGATCTAAAATTCATTACCCTTTCTACCTTATTTGGCACTATGCTCAATCATGAGCAGTCGTGTCAACTTAAGAAGAATCTTGTAAAAGATTCCAAAAGCAAACCTGTTGCTTTACTCTCCTCAGAGTCTGTGCCCACTCAGCGATCCACTCTCACGATCACTGAACTGAAATCAAACTCTGACGACTCATCAGAATCTGACCCTTTAGATCTTGATGAATCTCTGGCTCTCCTGACAAATTATTTCAGGAGATTCACCAGAAAGAGTAACTTCAGAAGATCTAAACCTCTTTCCCTCACTGGCAAGCCTAAATATACTTCTGTTGATAAGGCTACTGCTACATGCTTTAACTGTCAAAAAGTAGGACACTTTGCTAGTGAATGCAGGTCCAAGAAAGCTCTCAAACATTCTTCTTCTTCCCACAAGAAATACTTTACTCCTAGGAGTAAAGATGACAAGTATCAAAGGCTCAAAGAAAGGTATGAAAAAGCTAAAGAGCTACAAAAAGAAAGGCAAAGGTCTGATCGCTGAAGATCATGACTGGGCTGAGTCTGATGAAGAATCAGATTCAGAGGAAGAAGATGAGGCCAACCTATGTCTAATGGCCAAAATCAAAGAAGAAGAGGAAGAACAATCTGAAATTCCCTCTTCTTCTGTCACTACCTCTCAGGTACATCTCTCTCCTACTATTTCTCCGACTCTCACTGAAGCTAATAGACTTAGAGCTATCGATATCTTGACTATTGATTTGTATGATGCCATGAATGGCAAGACCAAGGCTGAACAAATAAATTTAGACTTAACTGAACATCTTAAAAACTGTCATCTAAAAATTCAAGACCTTTCAAACATAGAAGAAAATTTGAAATCAGGTCTACGTAAATCAAGTCATTAGTATCGAGCATGAAAAGGCTACCGTTGAACTGAAAGATGAGAAAGACACTGTTGAAAGATGGTATAAATGCTCAACTAAGATCATTGAGATACTAAGTGCTTAGATCCCTGCGAAAGACAAAAGTGGTCTTGGTTACAAAGCTGAAGCTGAGGTACATCCACTGATCGTTCCATGCTCAAATTTGGAATGTTCGTGTCTTCGATCCCTGACACCTCTACCTCTCAGTGCTCTTTTTCTTCTAAAACTCCCATCCCTGAGGAAAAACCTACCTTGATTTCTAAAGATAAAGAAAAAATCGTTGTTCAAAAACCTCAGAAGGGTACCAATGTACCTAAGATGAAAGTTTCAAAACCTTCAGCTAGCCATCCCTCCACTTCTAGGAATAAGATCACTGAATTCGTTCAACGATCTACTCCTAAAATAAGAGTGGATGTCACTGGTAAGAAATCTGAAGAACTTATAGTTCCTCCGATATCCAATGCCAAAGGTATTCTCGGTGCTGGCCCTGCTCATTTAAAATTATCTAATAAGCATGCCTTTGGTCCTAAAGCCACTTTTAGCTATAGGAAATGTTATCACTATGGACTTACCGATCACATTGCTAGCAAATGCCCTACAACCATCAAAGCTGAGAAATTAGCTAAGATGAAGATCAATGCCCCAAGGCAAAGAAGACCATCCCTGGTGCAAATCAGGTTAAGGTGAAAACCACCACTGAGGTTAAGAAATTAACCAAAGTGAAGAACGTCACTGATGCTGAGTCTTCAAATGCTGCGAAGACCGCTGATCCTTCCTCATCCTCTGCCACTAACAAGTGTGGACCCATCGTAGTGTGGGTGCCTATTCAAAACTAATCTTCCTTTGTTTGCAGGTCTTAAAGGGCATCTGGTATCTCGATAGCGGATGTTCTCGACACATGACTGGTAGAAGAAACCTGCTCACTGACTACAAGGAAGAGAAAGGTCCCTCAGTGACCTTTGGTGGAAATGACAAAGGATATATCTGAGGGTTTGGTGTACTTTCTAATGGTACTACCACCTTCAGAAGAGTCGCATACGTAAGGACTGAAGCATAATCTTCTAAGAATTAGTCAGCAGTGTAACAAGGACTACAAAGTTTGCTTTACTAAGGAAGCATGCTTAGTCACTGATCAGAAGGAAAAAATCGCTCTCAGTGGATACCGTTTGGAAAATGTTTACGTCATAAACATGGACTCAACAACCACTGAGAATGCTTGTTTTCTTTCTAAGGCCTCATCTGATGTCAACTGGCTTTGGCATAAGAGGCTCTCTCATCTCAATTTCAAGACGCCGAATACTCTTTCTTCAAAAGAGTTGGTCATTGGTCTTCCTCAAACTCATACGCTAAGGAATCTCCATGTTTAGCGTGTGAGAAGAGAAAACAAACTAAAGCAAGCTTCAAGACCAAACAAGTATCTTCAGTGACCTCTCCTCTTCAACTTCTCCACATGGATTTGTTTGGCCCTATCAACATTCAATCCATCGCTGGAAAGAAATATACACTGGTCATTGTAGATGAATTCTCTCGCTACACCTGGGTGATGTTTCTCCATGCTAAGAGTGACACCTCAGAAGAACTCATATCTTTTGTCAGGAAAATGGAAGTCCTGAACAACCTCACTGTTCGCTCAATAAGGAGTGATCATGGGACTGAATTGAAAAATAGTTCCCCTGATAACTTCTTTGAGAGTAAGGGTATTTCTCATAACTTTTCCTCAGTGAGAACACCACAACAAAATGGCGTCGCTGAAAGAAGAAACCGAACGATCATCGAAGCTGCTCGTTCAATGCTCAACGATTCTCATCTTCCAACTCAATTCTGGGCAGAAGCTGTCAACACTGCATGTTTCACGCAGAATAGATCGCTGATTGTCAAGAGATTCAACAAGACTGCCTATGAACTTTTTTATGGAAGAAAACCATCCATCAGCTTTCTTCACAGCTTTGGTTGTCAGTGTTTCATCTTAAACAACAGAGATGCTCTTGGAAAGTTTGATCCTAAAGCTAACGACAAAATATTTCTTGGATATTCTTCAATATCCAAAGCCTTCAGAGTCTTCAACAAGCGAAGATAAACTGTAGAAGAAACTATTCACGTCACCTTTGACGAATCCCGTTCAGCGACCTCTAGACCCTCTGCTGATAACGAAGAACTTAATCAATGAATGTTTTCTCACTTTGGGGATTCAGAAGCTAATGTTAACCCTGACCCTCAGGTCAACAATCCTACCGCTGATGATGATCCTGTCATCATTCCCAGCATGCAGACAAGTGAAGCTGATTCCACATCTTGGGTTTCAGCTGTTCCCATCAACACTATGCCTGCTTCTGAACCATCAACCTCTGATATTCCATCTACTTCTCAACAATCAGTGAATGAATTTTCATCTGAACCTCTCATGCCTATCATGCCTGAATTACATGAGATCGCTGAAGCCTCTTCTTCAGCACATCTAGTAGTTACTCTGATTCAGCGGCTCATGCTCTTGCTCAACAATGGACTATAAATCACCCCATTGATCAAACTCTTGGTGATCCAAACGCAGGTGTTCAGACTCGACGTAGTGCAGGTAACATTTGTTTATATGTTAATTTTATTTCACTAATTGAACCAAAGAAGGTTGATGATGTCCTCAGAGATCTGAACTAGGTCAGCGCTATGCAAGAAGAGATGACTGAATTCGAAAGAAACAAAGTTTGGATCCTCGTTCCTAGACCATATAACAAGTCAGTGATAGGCACTAAGTGGGTCTAGCGAAACAAGTTAGATGAACATGGAACTGTAACCCGCAACAAGGCTCATCTAGTTGCTCAGGGATATATACAAGAGGAAGGTATAGACTATGACGAAACTTTTGCCCCAGTGGCAAGACTCAAAGCTATTCGTGTTTTTCTAGCATACGCTGTTCACAGAGTCTTCAAAGTTTATCAGATGGATGTTAAGTCAGCGTTCCTTAATGGAAGGCTGAATGAAGAAGTCTATGTTGAACAACCTCCAGGATTCTCGGATCCTAAGCATCCAGGTTATGTCTATAAGCTGGATAAGGCACTCTATGGTCTAAAACAAGCACCACGTGCATGGTATGGCACTCTACCCTCTTTTCTCCTTATTGAAAATTTTGAGCGTTGTAAAATCGACAACACTCTATTTTTCAGAAAAATAAAAGGTCATATTATTCTTGTTCAAATATATGTCGATGACATTATATTTGGTTCTACTAACCCTTCTCTATGTACTCATTTCGCTGAAAGAATGAAATCTGAATATAAAATGAGTATGATGGGTGAACTGACTTATTTCCTTGGACTCCAAATCAAGCAGAATGATAAGGGTACTTTTATCCACCAAGGTAAGTATATTAAAGATATGCTGAAAAAATTCGATTTAACTCAAAGCTCAGCTATGAAAACCCCTATGGCACCTCCACTGACACTTAATAAAGATCCTCCAGGGAAGCTTGTTAATGTCACTGCCTACAGAGGGATGATCGACTCTCTTCTTTATCTTACAGCTAGCCGTCCTGATATTATGTATGCAACTTGTTTATGTGCACGATATCAATATGAACCCAAAGAATCTCATCTGATCGCTGTAAAGCAAATTTTCATATATCTTAAGGGTACTCCCAACCTAGGTCTTTGGTATCCCAAAGACTCAGGGTTCGATCTAACTGCCTATTCAGATAGTGACTTTGCAGGTTGCAAGCTGGATAGAAAAAGCACCACAGGAGGCTGTCAACTCATGGGTGGAAAGCTGGTAAGTTGGACAAGTAAAAAGCAAAGTTCAATGTCCACCTCTACTGCTGAAGCTGAGTATGTAGCTGTTGGAAGCTGTTGTGCTAAGGTCTTATGGATGAGAAATCAGCTATTAGACTAGGACCTTCAGCTCTCCAAAATTCCAATCTATTGCGACAGCACTAGTGCCATCGCTATAGCCAATAATCCAGTACTACACTCAAAGACTAAACACATCGAGATCATGTATCATTTTATCAGAGATCATGTGATGAATGGTGATATAGAACTTTACTTTATCCCTACTGACTTTCAGTTAGTGGTCTTTTCACCAAACCTCTTGATGAGACAAGATTTAATTTTCTCATCAGCGAGCTTGGCATGCTGAACCTTGAAGATTAAATCTTCAGTGGTTACGCATTATGTCAGTGATAAATGAAATTATATCTCCCTATTTATCATCTAATCTCTAAACTAAATTGATTCGCTGATTATAAGGTAAGTTTTTCTATTCCCATTCGCTGAAGATCACTTCAGTATGCTGTGTTTCAAAACTAAATTGATCGCTGAATATTTTTTTCTTTCAGTGATTCCTTTGAAATAATAATGCTCACTGATACTTCTTATCAGTGACTCTTCTTTTTAAAAATCCTCTCTGATGTTTTCAAAACCTTCAGGGAAATGTTTTTGAAAGTGAAAAGACATTTCTGACTGTGACGTCATCAAAACGGATAACCTATGGCACGACTTTTTCTCTGACACGTTCGCCTGTTTGAGTTCTTGTCCAGTATACTTCGTGGGACGTGTCCGTGTCATGATGAGTAACTTTTTCCGCTCATCATTTTATTTCTCTACACTCACTATATAAACTCTTCATGTTTATATTTTTACCTTTTACGCGCATATACTCTCTCAAGCAAGAAATCTTCAAGCATTTTGTTCTTGGATTTGAAATATTAAAACATGTTACTCGAATCTTCAACCTTCACTCAAACAGGTTCATATCTTCTTCTCATCTTACATCTTTCTTTACTTATTTTGATCTTATTTCTTGATATTTTGGTTCAAAATAAACGTTTTTCCAACATAAAATCATCATTTTCATGATCTTATGGACAAAAGTTGAAATATAGTTTTTCCTTTAAGTTTAAAATAAAAATCTTAAACTTAAACATTCATACGTTTTTCCAGAATCCCTTTCCTTTAAAGGAAACTGGATAAACATGTTTTTCACTAGTTTTAAACTATTTGAAACTAGAAAACCCACATTTTATTGTTTCTTCCCTAAAAAGGAAACTGTAAAACCCTAAAATCTTCAAAACCTTTATTTTGGATAAAACCTTTCCATTTTAAGAAGTTCATATTTTTCTTCTCTACCTTTTGTTTCTAAATGTTGATCCAAACCCTCAGTGATTTGATAATGACTCTGAGAAACACTTAGTGAAAATTGTAAGTAGACAATATGTATTAGAGTTTCTCTATCGCTGATAAGTACTAAGTCTGTTCAGTACCGCTGATAGGAAACTCAAGCTCTTTAAATTACACATTCAGCGAACACTGTTCATCAGCAAGTCCTGAGCCTGTTCAGCCTTACTGATGATCGCTGATAGTTTAAGTTGTTTACTTATGATCCCTGAAGACAAGTTTCACGTCAATCATGTTCTACGATGAAGTCGAAGATCAAGCCGAAGAACCAGCGACAAGTCTACTAATGAACTGATGCGGATATCAGCGAAGCCAAGACCTGTCCACTCAACGTGAAGTTTCAAGTAGAAGACTTCAGCGAACGCTGAACTTTATCATTCACTGATAAAGAATCATTCAGCAAACGCTGATCATGAAGCCTCCTCTACAAGTAACTTTTGTCTTACCCCCTTGCACGCCTCCGTACGATAATGTTAGAATGGACATCCCTTTTGTACAGAATCGTACAACCAACTCTGATTCTACACTGTTCATCATGCGGCCACTAGGTTGTCTATTGAAGTCAAACCATCCAACGAACCAGAGGCTGCCACGTGTAAAGTTGTAGCGACATGCATTAAATGCATGCAGTATATAAAGGAACCCCTACTTCATTTTTGAAGTGCTCGGCCATTCCTTATCTTTGCTGAAAATGTGTGTTAGAATATTTTCCTTAGTATTCTTATTTTCTCTCTATCTTATTTCTAGTGCAAGAAATCTTAGTGATTCTCATAGTTTGTTTAGATTAGGTTTATTCTTTAATCTTGTTCCGCAACAAACTGTAAATTATTTGATACATATCAATAAACAATTTAGAAAAGTAAAAATCATGTGTTTGTTTTAAACCCCCTCCCTTCTACAAACTTGTATAACCCCTTTGGGACCAACACTAAATAGAAATGGCATCATCAAACATTGCTGCTACCAACACTGCTTCTCCTTCAATCTTGACAAGGGCTGATAATCTGAAATGTGAGCTGAACCAAATCGTCCTTGCCTCAAACAACTTTTATGCCCTACTGGATTTTCCAAAGAAAAACTCATCCCCACATCTCACTAACGCTGTCAACTTCATAAAGACATGCCCCTTATCCACTGCTATGACAATTACACCCCCTGCACACCGCAACCTCTTACAGCAATTCTGGTACATTGCTCATCGTACCACTGCTACCTCCAAAAAGACTGGAAAGGAATACTCAGTGATCGGATTTCAAACCGAACTGGGTCAAGGAGCCATATCCCCTGCAGCCATCCGCCAGGCACTGAATCTTCCTAGCAGTAGCAAAACTAACCTTTTCGTTCCTCTCATTGACCCCAACACCACTGAAGGTGAGGCTGAACTGATAGCCTTCCTTGACCTCATGAACTACTTATTGGACACAACCCGCGGTAGGGAGGCCGACAAAAAGCTTACCAAGGTGCTCAAGAATAAGATGCCTGCTGAATTAAACTTCATCTTCGCCCACATCATAACTGCATGACGGCCAAAACAGGCTCTACTGATCAAGCCTCAAAGACTCAGGTAGCCATGGTCTATGCACTACTGAAAGGGATGAATGTGGACTATGCCCGCATTATCTTTGAAGAGCTGATGGACCGGGTCGAGAAACCTGAACGCTCAACAACTGTTCCCTACCCGCGTTTCATCTCTGCCATCCTACAATTGGCTCTGGGCAACAACTACCCCAGACAGGGAGACTACAAGCTATCCCAAGTTGGCCTCAAGGTACTCGATTTCAAACCCATCCAGGGCGAGGTAAGTCTCTCTACTCTACTCTCTCTTCTACGCTCCACTTCTTCCCCTTCAGCGGCTCCTTCAGCGGCATAACCCTCCGCTTAAACCCAAGCTGCTACAACCACCTCTTCTAAAAATAGGAAACAATCTACTATCTCCCTTGGCATTCATAAGTCCAACAAGATCCACCAGGAGAAACCTCAGCCTTCCCAGGCTCAAGAATCAGCGATGGCCTCTTCACAAGCATCGTTTGATGATTTCGTGGTCAACTCCTCCACAACTGCAACAGCCATCCCATCAACACTCTAGAGAATCAAGTCTCTGAAGCTTCTATGGAACCTACCCCAACATCTTCAGCGCCTCCAAGCACTGAAGAGATCTCCCTCGGCATCTCTAACGCTGAATCTGTTACCCCACTCTTCTCAGCCATTGTTTCTTCTACCTTCTTTTGTCTACACCACCTTCAGCATTTCACCAACGCTACCATCATTTCCGCTGATGGATACAAACGCTGCCACTCTTCAGAACATGATCTGGCAAAATTTCACAGGACCTGTAGGATCTTTTACAACAATCGTTGCTCGTTCTTTTGAGGACGACTTGGAACACTGGGGAGGAACTCGTGACTTCAACACCTTCTCAAACCCAAATCCTACAGGTATCCAAAAACAATCCTTACCCCTCTCTAAAAACCTAACTTCTGAGCTTTCATTTGCTCACAAGTTCATTTCTTTTATAGGTCCAAACTTGGGCACTATCGGCACTTCCCTCAAGGAAATCACTGGTAAAGTGGATTCTCTATCCACCAACATCTCCAACAACACAACCGCCATCACTGATGCTGGCGCGTCTCTGAAGACTGTCACCTCCTCCCTTGCTGCCAAGGCAATCTCTGCGGGTATTTCGTCACTACAATAGGGAGTGACAAGCCTGGAAACCAGCGTCACCAACACCACCACCACCATCTCAAATCTTCAGGCCTCCATCAACGATCTCTCCAACAACTACTCCAATCTCTCCATCGAGGTTGGAACGCTGAAGACCGCCTTCTCTAGGCTTCAGAAAGAGGTGAGCAGTCTGTCCTCTAAAGTTTCAGACTCCAATACACCGCTCACCCGAATTCTCGAACGGCTGGAAGCTCCCACTGTCCCTCTATCTCACTTTTCTCAGGATGATCGGGAAAGTTAGGGATGGCAGTGGAATTCATCATGGAGACCACCCCTGCTATTTATGGCATTGAAGACAAAATGGCAGAGGTTGAAAAGAACCAACCATCTACTTCAGGTCACCCTGTCCTGAAAGACAGGGGTCCTGAGGTCGCTTCCGACAATGTTGTTACCTCCCCCTATTCGGTGGAAGAGGGGGAGAAGACAGCTGAGACTTCCCTCGAATTGTTGAGGGGGAGGAAGAGAATGCTGAAAAAGAAGACCCTCGGGAACTTGATCATCCTGAGGGAACCACTGAAGATCCCTATCCTATTAAGGGGGAGCTAGGCGAAGACCCTCCTCATTCTCCCGCTGACAAAATCCTCAATATCGATTCTAAGGATGAGGAAGAGGATGATGAAGAGCTAGAGATAGCTGATAAAGAACCCTCACCCCGTTCTTCTCCCAAGGATGATGATGATGAAGATGATGATCCCTTTTGGTTTCATTTTGAAGTCATCAAAGTCCCTGCTCTAAAGGGTGTCTCAATAAATGAACCAGGGGAGAAGACCGTTGCAAAGTCACCTGCCAAGAAGACGCAACAAGGCAAAAACAAGGGCCTTGCAGATGACAATTTGACCATTCTTCTGAAAAAGCCAACTTGTATAACCCCTTTGGGACCAACAAGTGGTATCAAAGCAGTTTGTTTAATCTCATAAACAAGATCTTTCTTATACTAATCTCTTTTCTCTTCCTTGCTATTTTTTAAAATGGCTAACACCACAAACACAAACTATATCGATAATGGTTCTCTTGCTAAACCCCCTAGATTTTCCAAAGATAACTTCAATCTATGGAAAAATAGGATGATGCTCTTCTTGGAAGGTGTAGATCTTACTATGCCTTACTACATCGAGAATGGTCCATATGTCCCTGTCATGATAGATCCTGAAGTTCCAGGCACTGCTACTAGAGCTGTCATTCCTGAAAGAATCATTCCCAGGACAGTTAACACTTGGACTGATGAAGACAAGAAGAAAGTGGCCATCAACACTAAGGCCATATCCATCCTCTCTATGGTTCTTCCTGATGAAGTCTACCACTCTGTCATGAACCTGAAAACTTCTAAAGCCATATGGGACACAATCTGTGTTCAATATGAAGGTACATCTGAAGTCCAGTACTCAAGAAAGATTAACCTGGTAAGACAGTACGAAAGCTTTATTTATGGTAAGAATGAAACTCTCTCTGAAGTTCACCAACGTTTTAACTGTTTAATCATTGACTTAAAAACTGTTGGTAAGGAATATTCTAACTTTGAGATCCTGACAAAGTTTCTAGAATGTCTTCCTGAAAGTTAGGACAGTTACTCTATGTGTCTTAAACTCTCAAAGGATATGAAATCTATGACCCTTTCTACCTTATATGGCACTATGCTCAATCATGAGCAGTCGTGTCATCTTAAGAAGAATCTTGTAAAAGATTCCAAAAGCACACCTGTTTCTTTACTCTCTTCAGAGTTGGTGCCTACTCAGCGATCTACTATCACTATCACTGAGTTGGAGTCTAACTCTGAGGAATCATCAGAAGCTGATCCTTTAGAAATTGATGAGTCACTGGCCCTCCTGACTAATTCTTTCAGGAGATTCGCCAGAAAGAGTAACTTCAGAAGAAATAAACCTCTTTCCCTCACTGACAAGCCAAAATCTTCAACCCCTGTAGATAAGGCCACTGCTACTTGCTATAACTGTGAAAAGATAGGTCACTTTGCTAATGAGTGCAGGTCAAAGAAAGTCTTTAAACCCTCATCTTCTTCCAAGAAATCCTCTAACCCCAGGGCTAGAGATGACAAATACAAGAAGCTGAAAGAAAAGTATGCAAAGCTGAAAAGCTTTAAGAAGAAAGGCAAAGGCATGATCGCTGAAAATCATGACTGGGCTCTTTCTGATGAAGAATCATCTGACTCTGAAGATGATGATGAGGCCAATCTCTGCCTCATGGCCAAAATAGAAGAAGAGGAAGAACAAACTGAAATTCACTCTACTTCTACATCCACCTCTCAGGTATCAAACTCTCTCACTGATACTAACTCTCCAGCCCTTAGTGACATCGAAAGACGTCGGACCGTCGATCTTTTGACTATTGATTTATATGATGCCATGAATGGCAAGACCAAAGCTGAAAAATTAAGTATTGATCTCGCTGAACAACTTAAGAATTGTCACTTGGAAATGCAAAAGCTTTCTAAAATAGAAGAAAATATAAAAGATCAGGTATGTATAAATCAAATCATTCGTATCGAACGAGAATATGTTGTCTCTGCATTAAAGGCTGAAAAGGCTACTGTTGAAGGATGGTGTAAATCCTCAGCAACGATCACTGAGATATTAGGTGCTCAGATTCCCCTGAGTGATAAAAGTGGTCTTGGTTATAAAGGTGATACTCTAGAACCAACCACTGATCGTTCCATGCTTAAGTTTGGAATGATCGTATCCTCTATCCCTGACACCTCATAATCTTAGTGTTCCACTTCAAAAACTCCCACTCCTGAGGAAAAATCTACCTTAAACTCTAAAGGTAAAGGTTAAGAAAAAGTTTTTAATCAAAAACCTCAGAAGGGTACCTTTGTACCTAAGCTGAATGCTTCTAAGGCTTTAGTGAATTATCCCTCTACTTCTAAGAACAAGATCCTTGGATTTATTCAGCGATCTACTCCTAGAATCAGAGTGGATATTATTGGTAAGAAATCTGAAGAGCTGATTGTTCCTCCAATTTCCAAAATGTATACTTGGTGCTGGCCCTGCTCATTTAAAAATATCGGCTAAGCATACAAATGGTCCTAAAGCTACTTTTAGCTATAGGAAATGTTATCACTGTGGACTTACCAATCATATTGCTAGTAAGTGCCCCACAGCCACCAAAGCTGAAAAGTTAGCTAAGGTGAAGATCAATGCCCCCAAGGCAAAGAAGACCAATCCTGGTGCAAACAGGTTAAGGTGAAACCAACCACCGAGGTTAAGAAGTTAACCAAAGTGAAGACTAGTCCTGAAGCTGAATCTTCAAATGCTACGAAGAATGCTGAACCTTCTACTTCCTCTACCACCACTGACAATTGTGGACCCATAGTAAAATGGGTGCCTAAGTCAAACTAATCTTCCTTTATGTGCAGGTCCTGAAGGGTATCTGGTATCTCGATAGTGGATGCTCTAGACATATGACTGGCAAAAAGAAACTGCTCACTGAATATAAGGAAGAGAAGGTGTTAGTTCCAGATCCGTGCAACGATTAGTGAAATCAAACAAATAAACAATGTAGTATACGATTTCAACTGGTCATCTCTATTATGCTTTCAATCAGAGAGAATTACAATAAAGAGTAATGAAAGCAAATGAGACAACTAGCCTATTTTCTAAGGCTAATGTACTTTATATATAACGGGCCCGTGGTTAACAAGCCCACGACCCGTTCACTAACTAAGCTCAAATTAAACAAATACAATACAGACCCTTGAACTTTAAATCAACATATATTGACCCTAACAATCTCCCCCTTTGATTTAAAGTTCGAGTTCGCGCTCTATCTCTTGCCAGTTATACACATATCTTTTACGAAGCGCAAAGTGAATCTCGAACCATCTGATAGCACGACAATAGTCGATGCGTTCTTCAACCATTTCCAAAGCATTCCGAGAAGTTGTTTCATTCGGATTCGGAACATACGAATACTTTGGGTTTTAAGACTCGTGCGTAATGATCTTTCGAAAAGCATCTTGAACTTTGAAAAGCGTGCCGTCGCAGAATATGTCTACCTGACTGAACCGCATAAATCTTTTCTCTTTCTGTTCGTTGATGTAGACTATCCCAAATTCAGGTTCTAGAAGCAGAGCGTTCTCGGGATACATCTTCAATTCAGGAGCTTTCAGATTCAGGTTGACCAGATTTACCTTCTTTGCCCTATTCTCGATTGCCATTTGGAAATCCGTGAGATATGACATCATAATAGTACGGACCAGGAATCGACGAACAGCTTCGAGCGCCTTTGTGACAGGTAGCGGTCGGATGGTTCTTGTACGAAGGTCTTTCAGAATTGCCAGGAAGTCGAACGGTCGGAGGTGCTGGAAGTCAGCTTCGGAAAATTTCCATTCATTCCCATCGTCACGTCGGACAGTGAATACAGGATAAACGATTTTCATAATGCGGCTTGACTGGATGTTGAGTACCTCTGTGATCTGATGCTTGGTTCTGACTTGGCTAACTGGTAGACACCGCTTCATTGCACTGATGTACCGGCATTGGTATTCCGGATTGGAGCTGTAAATACCAAGGCAGAAGGTCGGCTCGATTGGGCGAAGCTTGTGGACGAACAACTTCTTCAGAGATTCCTCCAGGTGAGGAATGAATATCGAGATCTTCTCCCAACGGATTTGTTGCTGTTGAGGAGGTGGGAGATCGGAAGTTGTCGGTTGCTGAGGAGATGTCGGAATGTTGGAAGTTGAGGTTACGGGTCTTGTTGAAGTTTCAGCGGGTTGAGCAGAGTGAACGGGGGTTCCGAACAAATTCTGTAGTAGAAACTGGTCTAGTCTATGTTGTCATATTCATCAGTAGGAAAGACCAAATTAACCTGGAGGTTTACGGTACTGGCGGCTTTTTCATACCATGCATCTTCGGTCTCCGGGTTGGTCTCGCAGTCTGGATCAATCATATCCAGTATCGGCATATCTGATGAGTCGAAATTAACCAGTTCCTGTGTTGAACCCTCAGGCTTTTCAACCGTCGGGTCTTCATTGTCTGAAATATCGATATCTATTACCATCTCGGCTAGAGGCAACTCGGCTTCAGGTTCGGCGTTGGTTGTTGCCGCAGTTGCTGGTTCCAGATGAACCACAGTTGTCGATTCGGTGAGGATAGGGGCTGTCTCAGTAGGTTTTAGTCTTTTCTCCCCCTCACGGTGATCAGGATCATCCTGGTCATCGTGTTTGCGCTTCAGACCGCCCGCTTGACTCTTGCAGGTGTCTTCGAGTGAACATACTTGATAGGCGGGTTAACACCCCCTAAATCTAACCGCAAGTGTTCGGGTCGAAGTCAAGTAATAGTACTGAAAGTACGAGTATCGAACATAGGGAACTAGGAACTAAGTATCACAATGACTACAATTGCTATTAACTGAACGATCGATATTTTGAGTTGTGGTTTATAACTTGATTTAAAAACTAAATAAGAACTAAATACTACTAGAATCGCTTGACAGAAGGTTTGAAAGAACTTTGGTAGAGAAGAGGTTAAGGGTTAGACTTCCTATGGAAATACTACTGATGAACGAATACCCGAACAATAATTATTACCGACTCTCTCTATGAACCCTAGTTTATAAAAGTTACTGTTATTCTTTTTCAAGCAATAACATATCTTATTTCAAGATTGTAGGTGCTATCTCTCGATCTACACCCAGGGTTTTAAAATACATTAAGTTAAACTAATCTGGGCAGAAAGTGATTTGTATATCTCTACCCGAATCTTCTTTCCGGCACTTGATTACTTGATCTAGCTTTTAATCAATTTTCTCAAACTTAATCAAAAACCATAAAAGTCAATTGGAGGTGATCAAACTACAATTGATAATGAAAAGCTGAATTCAAATGCTTCATAGATTAAATCAGTAAAAAAAACAATCATTCGGTTACACGTCATCCATCATAAAATCCATAGTTGTTCCAACCCCTAACATTTAAAGATTAGTTCATGTTGGGGTGGATAAAAACACTAGAAAAAAGGTATAAAGTGGTATGTGAAATCATGGTAATCGTGATAACTGTGAAGAATGTACGATGAATCCCTTCTCTCTCGGCTCTAATCCACTTCGCGTGGTGAACTGTCTTCAATCAATCCTCTCTCATGGCTCCAAAGTATGTGAAAATGCTCTGAAAATCGCCCCTCTGCAGCCTACCATCGCACGTGTCGTGATACTGACCTAAATCCGCAAAACGCCAAAGTATAGAAAATCGTTCAGAGGGTTACGCGGGTTTGCCCACGGTTTGTAAATCGCGTGGAAAGCCGCGCGTCTTCTTTTTGATTCTGGGCCAGGTTTGGTTCGCGGATCTGGGTACGGGTCTTGGGCTTGGATCTCGGACTTCCATTGGGCTTTGTTTTGGCTCTCTTTTAGCTCTTTTTCGCTTCTTTTCTCGATGCTTGTCTTATTTCGGATAACCTGCACGATTCACTAGATAAACCATAAAAACACGCCTTTTTGCTTAATTACAAGCCAATCTCATTGGTTTATGGACTGAAAATAACGCCAAAAAGTGGCGTTATCAACAACCCCAAACCGAGCGTTGCTTGTCCTCAAGCAAATTAGAGATAAAAATAGAAATTAAGCATATATCCATGAAATAATAACAACACAACTCTCAATCGGTACCACGTTCTGCACTGGTGATTTCCCATACTCGCGAATGCTTATCTCATCCTAGCCTCATTCTTATTATGTTTGATCTATGGCCTTCCATTATGAGTTGAACTCATGACTGCTCCGATTACATTAAGGTTGTACTAGGTTCAAACATACTAGGGAAAACATTTCGCCTCGACCCTACCTTACGGGATACTCTCATTTCACTCGAACTTAGGTTTTCGCACATGTTGTCATGTATAAGGAAGTTATGTGCAAGAATACTCGAAAATTTCATGACAACTCTAATGAAAGACGCACAAATGTCCAAAAAGTTGATCTCAGAAGGGAATCAAGTAGCAAGACATGGAATATTGGTAAAGATAGTCGTATACTCTAATCACATTTTCCAAAAGATCATCCAGGTCTTTACAAGGGTTGTAACGGGGCTAAGGTTATGGCTGAGAAACGAAGGGTAAAAGGTTCAACAATCCTCGGTGTGTCAATCATGAGCAGCTTTGAACTTTCTTGCTTCACATTCTATCATTTGGCCCTCTTTGTCACTACCGGAGTCGCTTTGACTCTCTTATTTAACTGTTGTACTACTATCTAGCTAACTGTAATATTTGTTTTTTTTTGTTTTTTTGGGACTTCATTGGTCCTCTTTAATTGACTGGGGCAGCATTGGCCCTCTTTTCTTTTTCTTGGGTTTCATTGACCCACTTTATTCTCATGACTAGCCTGTACTTTTCTTTTCTGCTCTATTTTCGGCTGTTCATTACTGCTTCTGATCGACACACTTTCGGATAAGGGTTGGCTATGGCTTTTGGTTCGGGTTCAAAGGTGGGTTTAGAAACGAACAAGGTGAGTGTTTGGCTACAAAATTGGGTTATGGATACACACATAATGGGTTAAAAGGCACGATAGCTAACGATGGTTTAAACATACACACAATGCCTGGAATCATCTCTCAAGGTCCACACGATATGGTCTACTATACCCATACCCAATATCCCGATGGCCGTCTTTGCTACTCAATGCAATAATATAGCGAGATCACTCTATATCCACGACAAGGAACTCGACAAAAAGTGTATATGAATTTTGTGTTTAAATCCCTCGAAATGAAAAACGTCTTTTTAGGCTCAAATATCGCTGTTGGGTGGTCTCCACTAATGTCCCTAGTCATGTCTTTTTCCGGTCCTTCCCTAACGGTCACGTTACTATCACAAGGTTCTCCCCACAATGGTCGGTCTCAATCATCCAAAACAAAAATATTGGTTACAATAATCTAACCATCCATAAGTGTGGGACATCAACGTGCATACACGGGGGTTCGATTGGCAACCCCAAACCTTACCCACACATTGTCCCCAATGTGCAAGTAAATAGTACAAAGTGCGAAAATATTGTTGTGTGTTATTATTACATTCATCCGACAGAAACAAATAAAAACAGTACAGAATCATCAAGAACATAACAAATCAAAATAGATCATGAAAACAAACCCATCTACCGGCGGGAGAATGATGATGCGCCCCCGTCTCGCTGGCCTCTAACTCTCCTCCGATCCTGTGGCTGCGTCGGCGGTGCTTGTGGGGCTGGAAATCCAGCTTGGGCGAGGCGGGAGTCAAAGCCAGCCAAACGGGTGTCGTAGCCGTCCATACGCAGGTTCAAGTTGTGGAACCCAAGATCCACATGCGCATTTATCCCGCTAACCTGTGTCGTCATGCGATCCATAAATCGGCACATATAAGGAGGCGTGACGCCGCCGTGCACCGCTTCCTCCACTGGTGGTGCCTCCGGGTCAAAATCGGGATCACTATCCGATGCGCTCTCGGACGACATATGGACCGGATCGGCAAGACGCCGCATCTGAAAATTTGGGTCTACTCGCCTCTTCTCTTCTAACTTCCTCGCCGCCGTAATTTGGTGCTGAGACTGTGTCTTCGTGAAGTCCTTCATCGATGCCTTGAGGTGCCCTATTGGGACACCGGCTTCCCTACAAAAATAAGTTATTAAGCAAGGGAATGGTAGAATACCATCGAGTGTCATACCAGTGTCCAAAATTTCCATCCAAATGATACGCCCGATATCTATCGGGAGGTTGTTGTGGAGGGAGTAGAGGACCTCCGCCACTTGGCTGTCAGCGGTGGTGTTGTGAGTAGACGGCTTTAAAGAGGCCTTGACGAACAGCATGAGGAAAGCAATGTCGTAGTGCATCTCGCTTTTTAGTATGTGCTAATCCTTGTTCCACCCCGTGTGTCCATTCCGCCTTAGAGAGGCGGCGATGATTGGACTCAATTCCACTCGGAATGCTTCGTTCGAATATAGTCCATAGGTGGCGTTCAATCCGGGCCGATGGGGAGCGTGGAAGTATGCATCGATGTCTGCCGGAGAGATCCGGACTTCCCTATCACCCATCTTTACCACGCATCGGTCGTGGTATACTGCCGGGATCATACAAGCATAAAAATCTTTCACTGTTTCAATGCAATACATGGGGGGGGGGTTCGAATGAATCCCTCCCATGATTGTTGCTGTATGATCTCCGACACTCGTGATCCGGCCGGTAGGTTCGCCAGTCTGATGCCTCGTTCCCCAAAGGGAGTGCATTCGTTCAACCTCATCTGCTCGTGGCGCACATTTTTATCAGGGTTCTCGTGATCGAACATCGCCCTCCGGTTGTTCGAATGAATTCGCTCATAGTCCGGAAATGATAAGTAGGTGCTCGGATGGGTCCTCATATCTGCACAAGTAAATGAACTCAAATGAGTTAACGCGCTCATAGCCACCCCAAACCTCAGTAAAACTGAGGTTTGCAAAGGGTTAAACGTGAGCGTGTGAAAGTGGAAAAAAAGGCACCCCAAACCTAAGTGAAACTTAGGTTTGTTGCATCTCCTTTCCTTTTCGTGTACGTACAGATAAAAACTCACAATTCCCATGCATGCAGATTATTAATAAAATACTGTTTAGCTCATGCATATGGACCACCGTCACCACAAAATTCCCTAGTGCATACATCTAAAATTCTTCACTGATTTGCACCAGTGAAAAATAACATGACGACCCCAAACCTAAGTGAAACTTAGGTTTGGCTATGCTTACACAAAGAAATATAGACCCACAAAATTAACGTAGGGACTTCATGTTGCCACGAGATCCCTCACGTAACATTTATGCACAAAAGTGAAAATAAACCACAAAACTACAGATTCCAACATACCAACACTTTCCCCATTTTACTTCCCACAAATACCCCATCACAGATTTTTAGCAAACCATCCTAACAAAATGGCATACTAGTTGCATAAAGGTTAAACATCTTCAAGTTAACTTCCTAGCACACAATAGGGATGTATTCACCATTTAAGCACAGAACATCACAAGCAAGATATATTTGTGAGGACTCTAAACAATGGGCACATAAACATCCGGGTACATGGAAACAAGAGATGAGAGAAAAGAACATACCTATACCACAAAATCGCATATGTGAAGACCAAAAATAAATATGAAAAAGTTTCATACCTTGGTCTTGCAGAAATGGAGAAGAACAACACTGACAATAGAGATGGAAGCCTTGAAAATCGATGGAGTGCTTGAGAGAATTCGTGAGAGAGAGAGTAGTTTCGAGAAGAGTGAGGGAGAGAGTTGCAGGAAAAAGAAGAATAAAGAAAAAGAAATGAAAAGAAAACAATTGAAATGACAAACAGGGAAAAAGACTGCACACCAAAGACAAAAAACTAACCCTAATCGCTCAGAGGGCACGCGCGGTTTTCCACGCGGTTTGGAAACCGCGCAGTATACCGCTTAACGATCTGTTCGAAAATTACCTCAGAGAGCCCCGCGGTTTGTTGAGCGGTTTGGAAGCCGCGTCTAATCCCGCGTAACCCTCTGTTCATAAAACCATCCAGACGACCCCGCGACTTTCCACGCGGTTTGGAAACCGCGGGACATACCGCGTAAGCCTCTGTTTCACTTTTTAACTTTTCCATTTTTTTTGTAAATAAAAACACACTAAACAAAATTTAAAACGGAACAAACCTCGGTGGGTTGCCTCCCACCCAACGCCTTGGTTTCGGTCGTGGCTCGACCTTCCTTCCGATTACTCCTTCGGTTCATCCAAGTACATAGTTTCAGATACCACCATCTCTCCTCCATAATACGGCTTCACCCGCTGGCCGTTCACTTTGAAAGTCGCCCCGTCTTTTCCTTGTAGCTCCACTGTTCCATACGGGTATTGTTAATGCCAAAAATTGCACCAAAGGGACAACTTAAGGTCTATGTGGACTTAAACAACTAAAGAAAGAATCTTTCGACGAAACGTGCGACGAGGATAAAAATAAAGAAACAAGGGATTTGATGACGCAGGAAAAACCTCAATCGAGGAAAAAACCTGCGGACGACAGGGGGTGTCGTCGCTGCACTATGGTCTCCAATCATGGGCGATGTCCTTGGTACTGGCGTCGGTCGTACGATGATTACAATACAAATGAAGGAAATGCTTCGAAATGTAAAGTACAAATGTTTAAAGTGTAAAACAGGTGTTTGTCGTGTGAATACAAAGTGTAAACAACTGTTGGTCGAAAGCTGTTGCGTGCGTCGAGAGCGATGACTTGAGCTTTTGTTTGAGTGTTCTTGAGTTCGCTGTAGGGTTATGGCTTTCAATACTTGATTTCCAGAGTTTGAGGGTTCTTAGCTATGAGCTTGAATGTTTTTCTCTGCTGTTCGGTGATGTTCGATGATGATTGCTGATGTGTATCGGATGTTAACTGATGATCCTTGATGTGAAGACTTAGCTTGGTATTTATAGTCTTCGCGTCATTAATTAGCTCCATTAATGCTTTGATCAACGGCTACAACGGCTGGAAACGGTTGCCGAAGTGATTATCCATAATGTTCTTCGTCCGTTACGGCTGCTTGCTGTTAATGGCTTTGACTTCTGCATTAAAC
This sequence comes from Saussurea involucrata, assembly GCA_033807775.1. Classification (NCBI taxonomy): domain Eukaryota; kingdom Viridiplantae; phylum Streptophyta; class Magnoliopsida; order Asterales; family Asteraceae; genus Saussurea; species Saussurea involucrata. The sequence continues at coordinate 78,413,348 of CM066318.1, read as the reverse complement.
ACTTAACAAACATAACAGTCACGGTTAACGTTAGTTTGGTCGAAGGTGCAGTGAGTTTACGCGATGGTCGTACGGGACGGGCGATGCTATGGTCGAGCGTCATGGGGGACGTATGACTTACCTTTTATGGGAGACGACGTTTGTTTTCTGGGTTCTTGTTGAGACCTTATCTTAATACAAGATATAGCTTAGGACATGCGTCTTACCTGTTTTGGTCGTGGTCGGGCGACATGATTTTTTGCCCAAACAGTTTGCCCCCAAAATTTGAAAATTGAATGTCAAGTTTAAGTTTTAAATTTTGCTTGTCGAATACTTGTGACCTGGGTTGAGGGACTTACCTGGTTGTCGTGGAACTAGACCGGTTCGCCTTTAACTGAACGAGAAGTTGAAAAGTTGTGACGTCATACTAACGTACGATTATGCTTACCAGCTGTCGAGGACAGGTGTCGAAGATCTGTGAGGGTATGCGAAAAGATTGGGGACGCATGGAAATCATCCAGGGATTCGATCCAACCCTGTTTTTCGGTCTAAATAGGGATTTTGACGGATCATTTCCTTATTTCGCCCTTGAAGAGTTTGTGCTGTGATTTCCTTTCCATTCTTTGTCTGATATCTTCCGAACTTGTGAAAATCTTTGACTTGGTTAGGTTTCTTCGAGGATTAACGCGCCTATAAGTAAGGTACGATTTCTCTGACTTCTGCAAATTTTGTTTAGAAATGTCGAGGGATCCTGAGAGTGTTATTCAAGAGTCATCGGACCTCTGGGACTTTAGAAAGTTAGCGAAAATTTCTGCGTGGGTCGAATTGATCCGTCCAGGTCAGATCCGTTCAAACGAGTGTCCCGAGGGGTACATCGTAATCTATGAATACCCTTTTAAGATAGGTTTCGAATGGCCTTTTTCTCCTCTGGCCAAGGCATTTATGTTAGAGTTTGACTTGGCACCGAGTCAGTTGATGCCCCAGTTCTGGCGAGTCGTACGAGTGATCGAGCGTGCTACTAAGAAATGGGATTCTCCCATGAATGTACATGATCTCCTCTCGGCTTATCAAGCCAAGATGGACGGATGTCATCGATGTAGTTTACATTCTAGGTTCAAGGGCGATCGCGTTTTGGTCTTAGGGACGGGTGTGAACGACCGTGGGTGGAAGTCTCGATATGTATTCGTGCGTAAGTTGTCTCTTGACTCCGAGAGTGAGTGGATTAGGACGGGCTGGAATATGTCGGGTGAGTCTTGTTATTTCATTTTTCGTATGCTATATACGGTATGATTATTAACTTGTTTTCTGTATATTGACAGCCATAAAATTTGAGGTCGTGAAGCCAGACGCTAACTCTCAAGCGAAGATCAATTCGTTTTTAGAATTTAGCGTCGCCAAAAGGTCTTTCGTCGTGCGACACTCGGCAGATGACGACGATTTAGAATCTTCAGGAGAGAACCAGGGGGAGAAGTGTGAAGAGAAAGGAAGAGAAGAGGAGGAAGATAAGTCGAGAGGAAGGAGAGGGATGACGGGTAAGTTTTACTTTCCTTTTCTTCCTATGTTACCTCGAGTCTTTTTCCTTTGCGTGCTTTATGACATTCCTTTTTTCCAGGAGAGTCTCAACCTAAAGTGTTGAATGTTTCTGCTAAGAGAGCAGCTGAGCTGGAGCGTGCTCGTCAGGGTAGAAAGAAGAGGCTAAAAGCCATGTCTGCTGGCCCTGAAATTCCGAAGAAGACGAGAATGACGACTCCGAGGGAGTCATCGGCAGGGGTTAATGACTCGTCGAGAGTCGTTACACCCGAAGAGGTAGGGGTCGCATCTCCCAAGAAGGTGATTGCAGCGACACCCATCAATTCTGCGCCTCCGGCGAAAACGGTGAAGTCCCCGTCTGCCGCGTCGAATCCTTTGTCAGCCGACAAGGGCAAGGAACACTCGACGGAAGGGGAGAAGGTCACGACGGTCAACTTTACGTTGCCATCGGACTTTATGACAGATAATGTCCTAGACGGGACGAACCTGTTCCCTCACCTGGATAAATTCCTGCTTCCATCTTTCAGGGAGCGTTTTGAGGGGTTTCCTATCGAGGAGACGAGTGCCCATGTAGCCGACTTGTTGTTCATGGTAAGTCTTTCTTTCAAGACTTAGTTTGTCTAGGCCCAGACTTCGTTGTCGTTGTCGTTGTCGTTGTCCACTGATGATGTCTGTCTTTTATGATTTCGCAGGCACTTCAAGCTTCCTTGGCCTTGCGAAGTGGAACGGCGAAGGTGAAAGATCTCTTGTCTGCTGCACGCGAAAGGGAGAATGCAACATTGGATCGAGGAAACGATGCTACTGGTCACACGGAGGATCTATCGAAGCGTCTTGCTGATGCTTTAAAATATATGGAGATCGTTAATCATGCGAAGGAGGATCTTAGCCATCGCTTGGCGCATTCCTTGTCCATGACTGCCGAGCAAAGGGAGGAGATGGAAAAGATTAAGGAATCCTTGGCCGCTGTTTCAAAAGAGGCCGAGGATTATAAATCCAAGGTAGAGAGTCTGGAGAAAGAAGTGCAAGCTGCAAAGGACGAGGGTAAGTCGGTTTTTGCCATAGCTCGTCTGACTGCTCGGGCAGCGATCATGCGACGACATTTGCTGGGGAAAGACCCTCTTGCTTCGGCGAAGGAGGAGCTGGACATCTCTCTGAATGGCGTCGGGACTGAGAGGGATCTTGACTCGGACGATGAGAAGGACGCTGAGGAGGAGGTGGCAGGCGAAAGCCTTCAGGACGAGACTTCGGGCATGAATGCGACGGATGCTCCTCCTTTAATTTAGGAATTTTTTTTGTTTGCTTTGCTGCTCGACTGTTGATGGTCGAGCGTGTACCTGACGATCTTTTCAGTAAATGCATTTTTTGTTTGAACTTGTGTTTTCATATACTTGGTAAGCAAATATCGCATCGATGGAATGTAAGATGCATAGGAAATCATGCGACTAAGGCCTTTATTGTAATACGATAAGAATAACGTAAAACACATATAAGAACACGTGATTAAAGCATCCATTCGGGGTATAAAAGCTAAGAAACTTAGAGATAAGCTATTCAGGCTTTGCGATTGTATGGCTGGATCGTACGATGAATTTGAATCGTATGCCCTTGTGGAGGGATGATCGGGGAAGAAAATCCTGATTGTTTATGTCGTGCGACCTTGCGAATTTAACGTTATACAGTAGACTTAATGATTACTGTCGTGCGATTCTGCAATAAGCTGTCGTGTGATTCTGCAATAAAACGATGTCGGGGGTTGGTCGTTGGCTAGCCAACGACCCTCCGATGCTTAAGTCAGTAGCTGTTTGTGAGAAAAATTTGTATGGAAAAGAGTTAGAAATCATACCTTTCTCCTTCATGGGGTATTGCCCCCTTGTCATTTATTATCCTATTCTTTTTGGAAAGACAGATAGGTTTTAAATGGTAGGACGACACGACGATCCGATGAGATCATGTCGTCGTACGACAGGGCACCATAGCGACGTTTCGACTCATTCTCGATCTTCAGGATTCCCAATGGCGTAGGGGATTTTAATTGACAACTTTTGCATTCTCGGGAGTCGACGGTCGATGGCTATTAGCTGGAATAGCGACATCATCGATGATATCCTTGAGATTTCCTTTCGGGAAATGATACGCTAATTCCTTCTTCAATGCGATACAATCGTCTGTCGCATAACCATGATCGACGTGGAAGTCGCACCACTTTGATTTGTCTTTTTTGCCGGGAGAATTGGTTGACCAATTCGGCGAACGACCCGATAGATTTGGGTTTGAGATTGATCAACCACTGGAGAGCTGGACCAGTGAGAGTCACCCCGAAACTCTTGCACATGCATACTTCCTAGTACATGTGTGGAATCGAGATTGTCCACATGAGCTGCTTATACTGCGCGACATGCTCGGTTGGATCGGTCACACCCGAATACTTGGGAGTGAAGGCAGGAATGTTACACTTCTTTGGGACCTCGACGGTGGCGATCTCGTCGATGAAGGGCGACGCCTGATACCCCGAGCGAGGCTCGACGTCAACAGGCACGGCTGCCCCAGGCAACTTGGCGAGCAAGGACAGGACGCGCTCATTTTGGTCTTCTAACATCTTCGAACGCTGGGCGACGAGATCGTTAAGATCAGGATTTGCCCCTGTCGAGGGATTGGTCCCTGGACTAGTCCGTTGAACGGGACAAAATATGGCTGCGACCCATAGTGGAATTGCTGCGGTCCATTTTGAAACGATTGTGGTCCCTGCTGAAATGGCTGCGATCTCTGCTGGAAAGATTGCGATCCTTGCTGGAAAGGTTGCGAACCACTTTGGAACGGCTGAGAAAACGGCTGGGATCCATTCTGAAATGGCTGGGCGCCACCTTGCAATGGTTGGGATCCGTTGTTCAAGGGTGGTGGTCGGATGTGCTGAGGGGGAATCTGCCCAGACTGGGGATTCAGAATGAACGGACCCGACTGCTGGTTCTGCATGAATGGACCTGGATGCTGATTCTGCGCGGACGGGCATGGTCCCGGACTTGGATTCTGGATGAATGGTCTAGGACCATTCTGGGGTCCAAAAGGATTCCTTAGCCGCGCGATCTCTTCAGCTGCTCTGCGATTCTACTCTGCCATTGCATTGAGTTGATTCCTGGCAACCTCGAGCTCCTGATACATCTGAGCGACGGCTTGCTGCGGATTTCCAGGGGTTGCCATTTTCCTGCAGCAGAAAATAGAAGAAACTACAAGAAACTATTAGTAGAATGCACGTTCGTCGAGGATTTTCTCTAGATGTAGTCCCACGGATGGCGCCAAACTGTTAATGCCAAAAATCGCACCAAAGGGACAACTTAAGGTCGATGTGGACTTAAACAACTAAAGAAAGAATCTTTCGACGAAACGTGCGACGAGGATAAAAATAAAGAAACAAGGGATTTGATGACGTAGGAAAAACCTCAATCGAGGAAAAAACCTGCGGACGACAGGGGGTGTCGTCGCTGCACTATGGTCGCCAATCAGGGGCGATGTCCTTGGTACTGGCGTCGGTTGTACGATGATTACAATTCAAATGAAGGAAATGCTTCGAAATGTAAAGTACAAATGTTTAAAGTGTAAAACAGGTGTTTGTCGTGTGAATACAAAGTGTAAACAACTGTTGGTCGAAAGCTGTTGGCGTGCGTCGAGAGCGATGACTTGAGCTTTTCTTTGAGTGTTCTTGAGTTCGCTGTAGGGTTATGGCTTTCAATACTTGATTTCCAGAGTTTGAGGGTTCTTAGCTATGAGCTTGAATGTTTTTCTCTGCTGTTCGGTGATGTTCGATGATGATTGCTGATGTGTATCGGATGTTAACTGATGATCCTTGATGTGAAGACTTAGCTCGGTATTTATAGTCTTCGCGTCATTAATTAGCTCCATTAATGCTTTGATCAACGGCTACAATGGCTGGAAACGGTTGCCGGAGTGATTATCCATAATGTTCTTCGTCCGTTACGGCTGCTTGCTGTTAATGGCTTTGACTCCTGCCTTAAACACTTAACAAACGTAACAGTCATGGTTAACGTTAGTTTGGTCGAAGGTGCAGTGATTTTACGCGATGGTCGTACGGGACGGGCGATGCTATGGTCGAGCGTCATGGGGGACGTACGACTTACCTTTTACGGGAGACGACGTTTGTTTTCTGGGTTCTTGTTGAGACCTTATCTTAATACAAGATATAGCTTAGGACATGCGTCTTACCTGTTTTGGTCGTGGTCGTGGTCGGGCGACGTGATTTTTTGCCCAAACAGGTATACCTCCTTGACGGTGAACGGTCCAGACCACTTAGACTTCAACTTTCCTGGAAATAAACGAAGACGTGAGTTAAATAATAAAACACTCATACCTGGAACAAGTACCTTTTCACGAATTCGCTGGTCATGGAATTTCTTGGTCCGCTCTTTGTAAATGGCCGCGTTCTCGAATGCATCCAGCCGGAGTTCCTCAAATTCACACAGTTGCAGTAGTCTCTTCTTCCCGGCTGCATCTAACTCCATGTTCAGTTTCTTGATCACCCAGAATGCTCTACACTCGAGTTCCACTGGTAGATGGCATGATTTCCCAAACACAAGTCGGTATGGTGTGGTGCCAATCGGGGTCTTGTATGCCGTCCGATATGCCCACAATGCGTTGTCTAACTTCAACGACCAATCCTTCCGTGATGAGTTCACCGTCTTTTCCAAAATCTGCTTCAACTCTCTATTGGAAACTTCTGCTAGGCCGTTGGCTTGTGGGTGGTATGGTGTAGTGACTTTATGATTTACCGAGTACTTCTTTAAATCTGCTTCCAGATATCGATTAGAGAAGTGACTCCCACCATCGCTGATCAGTACTCTCGGGACTCCAAATCTCGCAAAGATATTCTTCCATAGGAAATTAATCACTACTTTAGAATCATTTGTAGGAGTCGCGATCACTTCTACCCACTTTGACACGTAGTCCACCGCTACTAAGATATACTCATTTCGGTGTGAGTTTGGGAACGGTCCCATAAAATCTATGCCCCATACGTCGAAGAGTTCGACTTCGATGAAGATTTGTAGTGGCATCTAATCCCTCTTAGTTATATTTCCCGTTCTTTGACACCGATCACACTTGGATATGAACTCGCGAGTCTCTTTGAACATAGACGACCAGAAGAAACCTGATTGTAAAACCTTTGCAACTGTTCGATCGGTGCTGAAATGGCCTCCGCATTCTAAGGTATGACAGTGGTTTAGAATGTCGGCCTTCGCTTCCTCTGGGACACATCTCCGGATCATTCCATCGGCACATGCCTTGTAGAGATAAGGCTCGTCCCAGTAATACCTCTTGGCCTAAAAAAGAAATCTCTTCTTTTGGTGGGAGTTCATCTGATAAGGCACTACGCCTCCAACCAAGTAATTCACCATGTCCGCGAACCAGGGCTCAGAATGACTAACCTTGAAGAGTTGCTCATCCGGAAACGAATCGTTGATGATGGTCTTATCCTTAATTTGCTCCCCACCTCCCTCAAGTCTCGAGAGGTGATCCGCTATAGTGTTCTTCGACCCCTTCTTATCCAGAATTTCCAACTCGAACTCTTGGAGTAACAATACCCATCGGATGAGTCTCGGATTAGCATCCTTCTTGGCCATTAGATGTTTTAAAGCGGAGTGGTCGGTGTAGACAATTACCTTGGCCCCCACAAGATATGACCGGAACTTCTCGCAGGCATAGACAACCGCTAACAGTTCCTTCTCGGTAGTTGCGTAGTTGAGTTGAGCATCATCGAGCGTCTTGCTCGCATAGTATATCACGTGCATCCGTTTATCTTTCTTTTGGCCCAATACTGCTCCAACAGCGGTGTCACTCGCATCGCACATCAGAATGAATGGCAAACTCCAATCGGGAGCCGTGAGAATCGGTGCGGATATTAACTCTTTCTTTAACCTGTCAAAAGAAGATACACAATCATCAGTGAAATCGAATTTAGCATCTTTAAGCAATAAAGAACACAAAGGTTTAGTGATTTTAGAAAAATCCTTAATAAATCGCCGGTAAAACCCGACATGCCCCAAGAAGCTTCGGACTCCCTTGACGGAGTTCGGGTAAGGAAGATTCTCGATCACCGCTACTTTTGCCTTATCCACTTCAATTCCAGCTTTGGATACTTTATGACCAAGTACGATCCCTTCGGTCACCATGAAGTGACACTTTTCCCAATTCAAGACAAGACTTGTTTCCTTGCATCTTTGTAGGACAACTTCTAAGTGTTCCAAACGTGTATCAAATGAAGGTCCGAACACGGAGAAATCGTCCATAAAAATCTCAATCGTCCGCTCCACCATGTCTGAGAAGATCGCCATCATACACCTCTGAAAGGTTGCTGGAGCGTTACATAAACCGAATGGCATCCTCCGGTAAGCAAACGTACCATAAGGACATGTGAAGGTCGTCTTATCGTGATCTTCGGGTGCTATTGGAATCTGGTTGTACCCGGAATAACCGTCTAGGAAACAATAGTACTCGTGCCCGGATAATCGTTCCAGCATCTGATCAATGAATGGGAGAGGGAAGTGATCTTTCTTTGTAGGATCGTTCAACTTTCGGTAGTCAATACACACCCTCCACCCGATAACTGTTCGGGAAGGGATCAACTGGTTGTTGTTGTTCCGAAGGAGTTTCAGAACCTCCTTTTGGACCACTTCTTTCATATTCGGGTTGAGCCGACGTTGATGTTGAACTACCGGTCGATGCCCTTATTCTAAATTAATGCGGTGTGAACAAAAAGTTGGACTCAAGCCTTTGAGGTCGGCTATCGTCCATCCAATCGCAGCTTGGTGTTCTCTCAACACTCGAAGTAACTTCTCTTTATTCTCTGAACTCAGCTTAGACGAGATGATTACCGGAAGCGTTTCCTTATCTCCCAAGTAAGCGTACTCGAGATGGTCGGGTAATGGTTTGAGTTCAAGCTTTGGTGGTGTCTTCGATGAAGGTTCGGACTTGGGAATTGGTTCTCCCAAATCTTCAATGATCGGTCTTCTCGGGCCTTTGTATGATGATGATGCATTTAATTGCATCACACTTTCGCTTTCTGGATCAGTATCGGTACCCATCAAGACATAGTTCAATTGGTCATCGGAAACTTGTATGCCACACGTTTCTTTCATCAATGAATCCATCACATCTACCCGGTAGCACTCACTTGGTCCCATGCTTTGCTTGGCTGCCCAGAAAACATTGAAGACAGCTTCTTCGTTACCCACTCTCAAGGTGTGCTTCCCTTCTTTCACGTCGATAAGCGCTCCTCCCATGGCTAAGAATGGTCGACCCATAATCAAAGGTATCTCTTTATCCTCGTCCATGTCAAGGATCACAAAGTCGACTGGAAGATAAAACTTGTCCACCTTGACCAATACATCTTCATTTACACCATACGGGTACTTGATAGATCTGTCGGCAAGTTGCAAGGTCACATTAGTCGGTTGCACCTCTCCAAGTCCGAGTTTCCTGAAAATAGACAATGGCATTAAATTAATACTCGCTCCAAGATCACACAAAGCCTTACTTAATTCAGAATTGCCTATATGAACGGAGATAGTAAAACTCCCTGGATCCTTAAGCTTCGGGGGAAGCTTATGCTGAATGATTGCGCTGCACTCCTCAGTAAGTACAACTGTCGCATGCTCCTCGATCTTCCTTTTGTTAGAAAGGATATCCTTTTGTTAGAAAGGAATGTAAATATGCAACTTTTTAAATACTTCAAGAAATTTAGAAAAATTAACATCATCCTTATGCGATTTAAGTCTGCTCGGATAGGGCACTCTTGGTGCTACCGGCTTGACCGGTGGTTACTTTGGAATGGTAGGCCGTTCTTGCTTCTTTTCTTCACTCTTCGAGTTTTTCTCAATCACAACCTCTTCCTCAGCCTCCAACTCATCCATGTCTATGATCTCAACATTTGGTGAATCTCGGATCGGGTCTCTAATCAGCTCCTTGCCACTCCTTAGATGAATGGCCTTGCAATCTTCCTGGTTTGTCCTTTCGGTTTGACTCAGAAATTTCCTGGGAGCTCGGTTTTATAGGGCTTCAGAAATCTGCCCCATTTGCCTTTCAAGCATCTTTATAGATGCTGTATTCTGATCAGTGGCAGCCTTGACTGTGTTGACCGTACCGGCTAATCCCTCAACCGTGCTGTCCATTTTAGACATGAACTTCATCATCATGTCCTCTAGCCCCGACTTCCTCTCTCCGGATTGCCCTTCATTCTGTTGGTTGTAACCTGGAGGACGATAGACATTGTTAGTATTAGAAGAATTGGCAAAGTTAGAATGATTACCTTGTTGTTGACCGAGTTGCCCTTGTGGTTGACTCCTTGAAAAATTAGGGTGCTTTTTCCAACCCTCATTGTATGTGTTTGAAAACGGATCATTCTTTGGCCGGTTGTTCCGATTTTGCATAAATTGAACTTGCTCCGGCTCGCTCATGGGTGGTGCCATATCCGGCATACCCTCATCCATCATGAATGCGGATTGAAGAGAAGACCACTTCATCTGACTCGTGAGTGCGTTCAGTTGAGCCTTTATGGCTTTCAGCTCGTCGTTCTCTTGCACACTTGCAACCCTTCTAACTGTTGACCTCGGAGTAGAAAAGCTATGTTCGGCCAGATTATCGATCAGCTCACATGCCTCCTCGTAAGACATATCCATTAGGGCTCCACCCGCTGCAGCTGTGATGTCGTTTTTGAACCGCGGTTGAAGTCCACTGAAGAATGTTTGGATTATTACCCAACCTTGTAACCCATGATGAGGACATTTCTTGATCATCTCCTTGTACCTCTCCCAAGCTTCATACAACGTCTCTTGATCCCATTGAGCGAAATGTGTAATTTCAGCCATGAGTTGGGCAGTTCTGCTTGGTGGAAAGAATTTCTGGAGAAAAGCAGCTTTCAGTTGTGCCCAGGTGGTGATCGAGCCTGGTTGGATACTTTCAGTCCACGTTATGGCTCTGCCTTTGAGTGAAAAGCTGAAAAGTCTCAGCTTAACGGCATCCTCGTTCACACCGTTGATCTTGAATGTATTACAAATCCGCTCAAATGCACGAAGATGTGCATGAGGGTCTTCTGTTGGGCCTCCCCCATACTGGTTCTGCTGTACCATTACGATGGTACTCGGTTTGATCTCAAAATAGTTCGCCCCAGTAGTGGGCGCTTGAATGCCTATGCGTGCGGCTGCCACGTTCGGATCGGCAAACGACCGCATAGGGCGTCTCTCGGGAGGTGGTGGTGGGTCGTTACGAGGTCTCTCGCCGACAGGTCGTCGCCCATTTTGATCTTGATATGTTTTTTTGCTATTGCTTCTTTGCGTAATCGACGGGCGATTCTTTCAATCTCCGGATCGATCGGTTCGATTTTCTCCCCACGGGCGGTTCTTGGCATAAACCAATTAGTGCCTGAAACAGAGAATAAACAAAATTAGCAATCCAAAAATTAAAAGTGATGAAATAAAATAACAAAAAAAATGTTCAATGTAATAGCGCTTATAGCTGGTAGTGCTATCCGTTGCAACTAGTTCCCCGGCAACGGCGCCAAAAACTTGATAGGCGGGTTAACACCCCCTAAATCTAACCGCAAGTGTACGGATCGAAGTCAAGTAATAGTACTGAAAGTACGAGTATCGAACACAGGGAACTAGGAACTAAGTATCACAATGAGTACAATTTCTATTAACTGAACGATCGATATTTTGAGTTGGGGTTTATAACTTGATTTAAAAACTAAATAAGAACTAAATACTACTAGAATCGCTTGACAGAAGGTTTGAAAGAACTTTGGTAGAGAAGAGGTTAAGGGTTGGACTTACTAATGAACGAATACCCGAACAATAATTATTACCGACTCTCTCTATGAACCCTAGTTTATAAAAGTTACTGTTATTCTTTTTCAAGCAATAACAGATCTTATTTCAAGACTGTAGGTGCTATCTCTCGATCTACACCCAGGGTTTTAAAATACATTAAGTTAAACTAATCTGGGCAGAAAGTGATTCGTATATCTCTACCCGAATCTTCTTTCCGGCACTTGATTACTTGATCTAGCTTTTAATCAATTTTCTCAAACTTAATCAAAAACCATAAAAGTCAATTGGAGATGATCAAACTACAATTGACAATGAAAAGTTGAATTCAAATGCTTCATAGATTAAATCAGTAAAAAAAACAATCATTCGATTACACGTCATCCATCATAAAATCCATAGTTGTTCCAACCCCCAACATTTAAAGATTAGTTCATGTTGGGGTGGATAAAAACACTAGAAAAAGGTATAAAGTGGTATGTGAAATCATGGTAATCGTGATAACTGTGAAGAATGTACGATGAATCCCTTCTCTCTCGACTCTGATCCACTTCGCGTGGTGAAATGTCTTCAATCAATCCTCTCTCCTGGCTCCAAAGTATGTGAAAATGCTCTGAAAATCGCCCCTCTGCTGCCTACCGTCGCACGTGTCGTGATACTGACCTAAATCCGCAAAACGCCAAAGTATAGAAAATCGTCCAGAGGGTTACGCGGGTTTGCCCGCGGTTTATAAACCGCGTGGAAAGCCGCGCGTCTTCTTTTTGATTCTGGGTCAGGTTTGGTTTGCGGATCTGGGTACGGGTCTTGGGCTTGGATCTCAGACTTCCATTGGGCTTCATTTTGGCTCTCTTTTAGCTCTTTTTCGCTTCTTTTCTCGATGCTTGTCTTATTTCGGATAACCTGCACGATTCACTAGATAAACCATAAAAACACGCCTTTTTGCTTAATTACAAGCCAATCTCATTGGTTTATGGACTGAAAATAACACCAAAAAGTGGCGTTATCAGGACTCTCTCGGACAGCGTTGTCATCGCTTGTTGGAAGTCCTTGAGAGTCGAGTCAATGGTATCCAAGCGAGTGGTAATGGACGATGAAGGAGCAGGGACCTGAGATTTCAGAATGGATAGCAGGTCTGCTTCGGTTGAGGCGTCGGTTTCAGATTGTTGGAGCAGTTGGGCCAGAAGCATCGTCTTGAGGGTGTCCACCGAGTAGGTAGGCTGAGTAGGAGCCGGTGGAGGTGTAGGTGTGGTGTCAGCTTCGACGATCTTTTCTTTACCTTTGAGTAAGCTCTTAATTTTGGCGAGCTCGGCGGCGACGTGCTGCTCCATTGCCTCGCGGACAGCCTTAAGGGTGTTGTCCCGGGACCCTGGTGACACAAAGTCGGGTAAAGTAACACCGGGATCACTTAGATTATCCGTTGAGGGATCTACCTAAGAGGCAGAGCCACCTACGTTCACAGTTGGCAAAGTGGTAGTTGTGGTAGGATTTACCCGATCCTCGTGTTCCACCCGACGGAGACACTACAGACGTTCCGATCGAGTCATGAAGAGTCTCGATATGGTGTTCCTCATCATGTGTCCTAGGCGAAGAATGTTCAATGTCAAATGGCGCTAGACTCGATGGTGCACGAAATGAAGGCGAGACCGGGGGTTGCTGGTCTCTTATTTCAACACCAGAACTCTCCGAGTGAGAGACCGGTGGAAGTTGTGCTATATCCCCGTGAGAGACTGAAACATCCGTATTTTGAGAGACGGATGTGTGGATAAGGGGGTCGTGCAACTGCTTCGCTGGGTCCATGGAGTCTTCTTCAATACCCCGTCCCAACAAATGAGACGGGATAGTAGATGTGGCGACCCGGATATAACTCGGTTGGGTTCGCTCAAGAGCCTCGTTATCTTTACGGCTCGATCTTTCCTGGTTCACTTTCGAACGCAGTTCTCTCCTTCTCACTTATTCTAAATCATCACCTAAGACTCCCTCGGGTATCCTACTATCTACCATAGCAGGCTGTTCAATATGGGTAGGTGAGTCAAGTGGGATGCCTTCGGTAAAATCCGGGTTTGGTCCGATACCGTGAGGTATAAGGGTTGCCCGCATGGCACGGTCGGTATCGGAATCAGTAGAGTCAGATTCCACGTCTTCAACTTGGTGGCTAGAACTGGGACGCGGATCCAATGCACCTCCTGTTGCGGTTCCCCTCCCGATAATTCTCAACACACCCCGCCCGGGAGCCCCAACTGCCCGGGTCCTTCCACCTCTTACTCTCGGACCCTCACGTCTCTCGGATCTATGTCCCTGGGCAGGTCCCTCCGGCGCTGGCTGGACCATGGGATTCCCTAACTCTTCCCTATATGCTACTACACTCAGGGCAGTAGGATCCGCGTGTGCCAGAAGGGCGTCAGGTATGGGCATGGCAATGGCATTAGATGGGTTACGAATTACCATGTACTGTAGGTGGTGATGGGGACATACCGGATAGTTGAGGCGTCGCGATATGGCAGGATTGGCGTCCATGTGATGTCGGACATCGAGCGAAAGGAAACACGGGTAGGGGAGGAACTTCTTCTGTTTCGAACTTCCGATTTGGCGAATCGCCTGAACTAATTCTCGCCAGATGATCATAGAGGCGTCGACATGGCGGTCGTAGCACACGGCATGGAATAGGCGTAGAAAGTCGTCGGTGCACTGGTCGATGCCCTTCCATCTCGATGATAGGCATCTGTTCAGAATTGTGAACAGAGTATACCAGATGGGGGCCAGGTATTTCCGGTTGAACGCAGATGGTCGGTCTAGGGCGTGATTGTATCCGAGCGCGCGGACTTGTTCGCACAGCGTCTGGTCATTGACCGCGGGGTCGTATCGTTGATGTCCGCCAGCGGTGGCTTCCGGAAGTGAAAGTAGGCATCGGAAGGTGTCAGGCGTCAGCGTGAAAGGATGGTTATCGATCTGTGCTGTGATCGTCTGTGAATTGCCTGCTGTGATGACTCGGGCAGTGAACCAAACTTGAAGAATGTACAGTAAGGGAACGTCGGCTGTAATAGTGAGGGCCACATGGAGAGGGTGACGCATCAGGATATCTACAAGCACACGGTGTTGTGGTTGTGGACGGAACTGAGCCGGGTCCAGGTGATGGTTGTTTGCCTCCAATTCAGTACCATGGTTAGGGTCGACCATGGCGTTGTTGGCTGCCTCGTCGATAAATTCCTCTTGAGAAATTTGTTCATCCGGGTGTTGTGGTGGATTCTGCTCCTGATCCGCCATTGAATATCTGTAAAAGACACACAATTTAGTATTTGTGGCGGATGAACAAGTGTCAGCGCGTATCTTTGCAATTAATGGCTCAATCTGAGACAGATCGAGGACTGGAAGTAAGGAACTAGGTACTGAAGCGGCAAAACAGGGGAATCCGGATGACAGAACAATCCGGATAACACATGTATCCGAATAGAAAAGTGTCCGGACAAAAGAGCTTACCGGATATGAGGATAGTGTCCGGATAAAAGTGCACAAGCTGGATAAGTAGGTTTCCGGTCGATAGAGTTTTCCGGACAAGATGGGGTCCGGACACATCAACAATCCGGTAGTTGAACTTACCGGAAACCCTGGGGTTTCAGGACAACTAGGTCTCCGGATATGGACGGAGTCCGGACAAAATATCTATATTTATGAGCGAATCCGGATAAAACATCATAATAATGAGTGTGTCCGGACACGAAGAGTGTGTCCGGACGAACTCCAAATCCATCAACCGAATAAATGGCAGTCCCAAACATGTTGTAAAGCATTCAGGTAGTGTCTAGGGTCACAAATAAACACCCAAAGGCATCTAAGTCGACCTACACACTACCAAAACGACCCGAAATCGAAATGACCCATAAGGGGTGTTCAGATGCTGTGAATCGACCAAATCTGATGGTCGGTTGGTGATGTGTAGTGACATAGAATTGACTACTCATGATCGAGATGGATAGTAGAGTAGCATACCTGATTATCGGATCGAAACACGAAGATTGCAAGTGAAATCGAGTATGTCCGAGTGAGACCGAGTGCGAGAGAGAAAAACGAGAGGGTTTAGGGTTTTGCAAGGATTTTCCGGATAAATGAAAGGCAAGGAATCCGAAGGCTTTTATATGGGCTAAAGGTCCGGGTGAGGTATCCGGGATCCTATCTAACCCGGATAAAGACCCGGTCCGGAAACCTATCCGGACAGATAGGGTTTCCGGATACCTGTCCGGATTCTTTGTGTTTTCACAAAAAAATTGTTCTTTCCTTGAAAGGTTTGCAAAAATTTAGAACTGGAAGAGAATCTTCTCTCGCTCCCCCTCAAATGTTGCATGGGGAAAAACTTGCTCCCTCTCGGATAGTGCATTGGAGAGTCCGACACAAAAAACTTTTGAGCATGTTAAAGAAAAACACTGTGTCGCTCCCCCTCAAATGATGACCATGATATGAAATTCACACGGGAGTGCCCACACACACAAGAACTTTTTAACAATTTTAAGAAAAACTGTGTGTGACGCTCCCCCTCAACAAGTGAGTAAACTTACCTGATACCGCTGTGTGCTCCCCCTGAACACATGAACACATCGTGAAAGTACAGAGATAGACAAATAAAAATTCAGACGACAGTATGAAATTAAAAGAAACTCACGTAGAAAGAAATGAAACAAACAAAATCTACCTAATAAATACAGAGACGTAATCTAACTGTGTAACTGAGATAAGTAGAATACAAGTGCAAGAAAGTGTATGCTCAATCATCATGAGTGTAAACACCGGATGATGAGTAGACAGTTACTCGGAAATGTATGGAACTTGTAACGGGTGCACAATCGAATTAAGTCTTCAGATTTAGCATACCTAACTTGGACACAAGAGTATTAAAACGTTTTTCGTCCAAGGGTTTCGTAAAGAGGTCTGCTAACTGATGCTCAGTATTTACGAAGTAGAGTTCGATCGTACCTCTTTCAACGTGATCCTTAATGAAGTGATACCGAACGTCGATGTGCTTCGTCTTGGTGTGTTGGACCGGGTTGCTTGATATGGCAATCACGCTCTTTGAGTCGCAGTAAATGGGGACTTTGACATATGAAAGGCCGTAGTCCTTGAGTTGCGTCCGCATCCAGATTAGTTGAGAACAGCAACTTGCGGCAGCCACGTACTCCGCCTCGGCAGTCGATGTAGAGACGCATTGTTGCTTCTTGGACGCCCAACTCACCAGTCTATCTCCCAGAAACTGGATATGTCCTGAGGTGCTCTTCCGGTCCAACATGCTGCCCGCGTGGTCCGCATCAGAGTAAGCGGATAACTCAAAACCTGTCTCTTTCGGGTACCACAAGCCAAGATCAGCAGTACCACGTAAATAACGAAAAATTCGTTTTACAGCAGTGGAGGAGATGGGGGAGGATTCGCCGAGGGTTGAACAACTTCTGGTTCCTAGGAGTTCAGAAGTTGACCGTCAGTTGTAGCAGATGACGAATCATTAGGAGCAATCTTCGTGTTACTGATTGGTTCCTCCAGGGGGACAGTAGTATCAGATGAGGTTGATGATGACGGTTGAGCTGTCTCTACAGTGATGGACGGCGTGCTTGTAGAAGGCGGCGGATCAGATAGATTCGCCGAATCCTCATTACGAGCAGCTTCAAATCGAGGTTGTGCTGAGACAGGAGTAGAAACGTTAAATATGTCATCATAAAAATACTTAAACAATAAATCTAAATCAGAAGAATCGGCATTCGATGAAGATGCATGATTTGGATTTACTGTCGCTTGTGCAGATCCCGAACTTGGAGGTCCGGAAGCTAGCATGCCAGTTAAACCGGGTTCTGAACTGATTTGTTCCGAAGCCAAATCTGCGGCTTCGTTGAATGTCACGTTTACACTTTCGACAACGGTTTTATTCCGTTTGATGTAAATGAGATATGCTTGAGCCTGCATGGAATATCCTATAAATACTCCCTCATCCGCCTTTGGACTGAATTTTCCGAGATCGTCCTTGTCATTTAAGACGTAGCACGTGCATCCGAACGCATGAAAGTACTTGATGTTCGGAATGCGATTGTTGATGATCTCGTACGGCGTCTTGTTGAACTGCTTGTGAATGATGGAGCGGTTTTGCGTATAGCAAGCAGTAGACACCGCCTCGGCCCAGAGAAATAGCGGTAGATTGGATTGGGAAAGTATGGTGCGAGCTGCTTCGACAAGAGTACGGTTGCGTCGTTCCACCACCCCGTTTTGCTGAGGAGTGCGTGCAGCCAAGAAGGTGTGCGAAATGCCGACTGACATCAGATAGTCGTCCACCATTTGATTCTTGAACTCCATACCGTTGTCGGTCCTTATCGTCTGAACTTGTTGTTGCTTGTTCAGTTGGATTGTCTTCAGGTGGTTGATGATCAGCTCCGGAGTTTCGTCTTTCGAGCGAAGGAACTTGACCCATGTGTAGCGCGAGAAATCATCCACCATCACTAGAACGTATTTGCGCTTGTTAATACTCTGAACACGCATCGGTCCACACAAATCCATATGGATGAGTTCGAGGGACCGGGACGTGCTCGGAGCTGCCTTCGGCTGATGTGGCACGCGCTTCATCTTTCCCATTTCGCATGCCCCGCAGAGACGATCCTTCACGAATTGAAGATCGTGCATGCCCTTCACGTGTCCGCCCAACACCATTTTGTTGATACTTTTGAAGTTCAGGTGCGATAGCCTTCGATGCCAAATCCAAGCTTGTTCGAAATTAGACTTCGACATGAGGCAGACGGGGTTATCGGGTTTCAGGGCTGCGAGGTCGATTGTGTAGAGATTGGTCTTGCGTTTCCCAACCAGTAGCTCCTATCCGTCGCCATTGAGGATTCTACACCGTTTTGTTTTGAATCGAACCTCGAGATCTTTGTCGCAGAATTGACCGATGCTGAATAAATTGTGTCCCAATCCCGCGACGTGTGATACCTTCTTGATTGTGATCTTGTCTTGAACAATGTCGCCGTAGCCCACGATCGGCGCCTTGTCGTTGTTGCCAAATCTCACGTCTCCACCATATTCTTCTTTGTAGTTCGTGAGAAGCTCCCTCCTTCCGGTCATGTGCTTGGAGCATCCAGAATCTAAGTACTACACATGACCGTGCTGCAAAAACAGATTAACGGTTTTTAGGTACCCAAATTTGCTTGGGTCCTGGAGGGTTAGGTTTGGCACCTCTTTGAGGAACCTGCTTTGACACAGCTTTCCCCTTAGGTGCAGATTTTACACCGTTTGAAGGAACTGGTTTTGGCACATGTTGCCTCTTAGGTGTGGAATTTACACCTTCGGGAGGAACAGGTTTTGTAGCAGGTTGCCTCTTCGGTGCCGGTTTAACCTCAGTAGGAGCAACCCGTTTAGGAATGGGTTTGGTCTCCCGTTGTGGTTTAACCTCTGATTGGAAACCCCGTTGTTTATAGTATTTTCTGTTATTATTACGGGGTTTGCGTTTGGGTGTATGATTATACATGTAATATGACCCAAACCAATCATCAATATTAATTTCATCAAAATCATTCCAACCACATCTAGAACAACATAAACAATCACGCGATAACTGAATCAATTGATGAACTGAATTAAGTTTAATTGGATAAGAAACTTCAAAACGATTCCAATCATTCCAAACACAATTGTCATTGTTTATTCTAGAATTAAGAGCAGTATGGAAGGACTTTGATGCTGCATCCTTGACAGGTTCCTTGTTTAGCCACTTGGGTTTTTCTTGGTTTGTGCGACCATTTTTATCTGAAACAACAGGGACAGAACGGTCAGTGACTTTTGAAGAAACAGGATTGATAAACCAGTTTCTATTAGGTAATCATCAAATCATCCATTGATCTTGAACATAATAGAGATTTACATAGGAATTATGCACTTTCTCTCTCTAGAATGCTCTCACTTCTCTCTCTAGAATATTACAATTAAGATCACTAATGAATTGCTCTCTCTAACTCTTTTTATTTTTTATTTTTTTATTTATTTTTAACACTGATGAGTTGACACAAGTAGAATAAAAAAAAATTCACAAGATTTCAGATGTATAAGGATTCGAATTCAATGAATTCGGATGAAGAAGTATTCGAATTCAATGAATTCGGATGAAGAAGGATTCGAAATCAATGAATTCGAATGAAGTTGGATCCGAAATCAATGAATTCGGATGAAGAAGGATTCGAATTCAATGAATTCGGATGAAGAAGGATTCGAATTCAATGAATTTGGATGAAGAAGGGTTCGAATTCAAGGAATTCGAATGCAGAAGAGTTCGAATTCAACACTTGTAACAATCAAGAACACCCCGAATTGACTGAAATCAAGTAGAAAATCCCTTGAGTGGTCCGAATTCCGATGATTTCGACTCAGTAGGATTCGAATTCTGGACAAGAAGGGTTCGAATTCTGAAGGATTCAAGAATGGTCCGAATTGATGAATTCGTATGCTTTGTTTCTGTTCCGAATTGATGAATTCGTATGCTTGTTTTTCGATTCAAGTATGGTGTAAACCTTGGTTACAATGAACTTACAAATTCCTTGTCCAGATACAAAGATGTATCTTGTCTTGGTTTTGGTTCAAGGGACACACTAAGCACTCACTCACAAAACACACTCTCACACACTTTTCACACATGCAATACACACTCTTACACACTCCTAACACACGCTCAGCACACACTCTTCACACATGCAAGTGCCACATCAACATACACCTCATGAACCATGTCAGCATACACATCTGCATATAAACTCTCATATAAAGAAAATTTGACTTTAAAAGTCAATTCTTTTGAATTCTTCTTTCTTTCTTCTTTGCAACAATAACCTGCGATTTTCAATAAACTCACAAACAAAAAAAATTAGTATTAACATGTAAAGATCAAAACATATCACAAACACATTTTAAAACATCTCAATCAAAAATTCTGGATCAAAATTCAAGATCTAGAATTTTTTATCAAGAACACTTTGAAGATTCTCAAGAACACCTCAAGAACACATTCAATCAAAAAATTTCAAAAGTGAAATTTATGCATTAAGACTTGAAATTTATGATTGAAACATGTCTAAAAACACTTTTTAGAAAGGATTTTGCACAAAAACGAATCAAAACATCAATATTTTGTAAAATCACAATCTAAAAAACTTCACATCACACTTTTTCAAGAACACAAAAAAAAATTCAAAATCTTCAAATTGATCAATTCTTGATGTGTTTTTGTAAATCTTTTGATGCAAAACTGATTTATATCAATGGAGAAACACTTTGCAATCAAAATCAAAACAAAAAACAAGCAAGAAATGCATAACCCATTTGTGTTCTTCAAGTTCTTCAACAATGGAGATTTTCTTTAAAAATCTTCAAAAAAATCTTCAAATCTTCAAGAAATTGGACGAATTTGCACACAATTCAATCTCCCAAAGCTCTGATACCAATTGTGAAACCAGTTTCTTTTAGGTAATCATCAAATCATCCATTGATCTTGAACATAATAGAGATTTACATAGGAATTATGCACTTTCTCTCTCTAGAATGCTCTCACTTCTCTCTCTAGAATATTACAATTAAGATCACTAATGAATTGCTCTCTCTAGACTTTCTTTAGACTTACTTAACATCTAAGCTAACTAATCCTATTTATACCTAGGATTACAAAGCATTAAATCTAATCTACTTTGACTTTTCAATTAAAACTACTTTGACTTTGACTATCTTTGACTTTTACATTGTTTGACCATTACAAGACTTTAACAATAAATCTTGAATACAATAATGCTCTAACAAGGATTGTTGACAGGCAATCGCATGGTCTTTTGCCGCGGCTGTGATTGGTTTTGAGAAACAGGTTTAGATTTTGAGATCTCAATCACAGCTGGGGCCTTGGTGTTAAAACATGTACCCTTTAGAAAATTGACCGGACGATTTACCACTGGAGACAGAAAATCAGTGTGACTCGGAAGAGGTTTGTCGAAAGGGAACGATTCAAACTCTCCATCAGTGTTACCTTCGGAGCTCATGTATTCAGAAAAGTCTATCTCCGGAATTTCAGGACTTGGGTCCATTGAGGAAGGCGAGGAACACTTTGTGTTGGTGTGCTTTGGGGAATTCGGTGCGGAAGCGTTTGAAACATCAGAGTTTAAATTCCTTTCAACACACTCATCTTGAGAATCTTTACTTTCTTGAGATGAGATATTTCCTATGAAAGCTTTACACGAGGATATGTCCGATGAGGTAGAGGAGTGTTCGGGTGAAATCTGCTTCGCAGTTTGGAGCAGGTCAATCTGCACTTGGAGTTGACCATTTATCATATGCTCTTTTATCGTTTCTCTTGTCATGTCAGACAGTTTAGATGAGAGCTTATCGATTTCACACCGAAGTGTTTCCTTTTCCTCATCCGACACAGCTTCGGTTTTCTCAGATTTGAGATTCTCAAGTTCAGTGATTAGCGCTTGCTTATCCTTTTGAAAATTCGACCTTTTTTGCTAGAGTGACTCCTCCAACGCGACAATCTTTGCTTCCAAGACGAGATGGGGAACATAGAGTTTAAACTTATCCGTCTCAGTCTTGGTGTCAGTTGCCTGGACCTCATCCTTTTTAGAGGAATCCATGGGTGTAGCAACCTTATAGATGTCGAAGTAGTTATTCGAGAGGTACTTCTTTTCTTTCTTATAGGAATAATTTAAAGATCCATAACAAAATGGGAGTTGCATTTTGGATGTGCGTGTGCGCTTGTGTTCCTCAGTGTCCTCTTCCTTTTCAGGTTCAAGAGGACCAGTCCATTTAATTGCATATTCCAGATAATCTTTGGCTATTCCAAGACAACTAAAGTCATACAATATTGGTCTTTTGGCTATTCCCTTTTTCAAATAGTGTGGGTTATCGTATCCGATTCCCCAGTCCTTGTTTAAATATGTGAACTCCTTTGGTTTATTCATGTGGATAGTTTGATCAGTTTGACCTCTCTTGTGAAGTTTTGTTTCAAGATCAAGAATTTTAGAAACAAATTCCTTGTGCTGAATTTGGAGGGCAGAACATTGATAAACAATTTCTGCTTTCTCATACATGCACTGATCAAACTGTGACTGAAGTTCAGATAATTTGGCCCGTAAGTCCTTAGGTGCTATCGTAAGATTTTTGCATTTTTCTTTTAAGGTAGCACTTTCGGACTTATATTTTTCAGTTATTCTCTTTTGAACATCTAGCTTCTCAGATAGAGATCTGATCTCAAGCTGTTGTTCTTTAGAGGTGGCCTTAAAAGAATTTGCCTGTTTGGTAAGAGATTGCATTTGATTCAAGAAATCTTGTTGGATAGAATCACATACCTGACTTGTCTTTTCCTTTGACTGAGGTGAATAAGATATCTTATGTTGCACTGGAGTGATCGTCAGACGAGGTGATTGATTCAAAGTTTAAACCTAACGCAAGGAACTACGAGTGGAATCCTAACGCAGGTTCTACCGCAGATTTGAATTAGGAACAGGTAAGATTTCTACTGAAATGAACTTATCGGATAGGAATCCGGATAAGAAGTCTGATCTGGAAGTGTCCGGATAAGATTTAAATGAAAACAGTTCAGATATCACAAAAGTTCCCGGATAAACGAAGGAGTCCGGACAAACTGATGTTTCCGGATAACTAAAGTTACCGGAAGACACAGGTTTCCGGATAAGATTAAATACAGGAACTTACCGGGTGACGAGAGATTCCGAGTACAAAACTTTTCCGGATGGAATGAGTTTCCGGGTAAAATCAATATAACCGGAAACTTCGAGTTATCCGGACAAAATAGGTTTCCGGAAACGTTGAGTTATCCGGACAAACTATTTTACCGGAAACTTTGGGTTTCCGGAACAAAAATACCCGGAGAGTATGGAATAAGAAGACTTACCCGAAAAGTTTAGACGTGTCCGGAAGATTTACGCAATTATCCGGAAAGTGTAGAACTGTCCGGAAAGTGCGGCTGTTTTACCCGAAAAGTGCGGCTGGTGAGATGTGTTCGATCGGGAATCAACTAGGGTTGCTCAAAAAATGTTCCTGAAAGATTAGAAACACTTCCAAACACAAAAATAACACTAACCCAATCGATTTTGAAGCAAAAACAACGAGTTTTGATGATTAAAACTCGATTTTTAGTGAAGAACACACTCAAAACTTTTGAACTTTAATTTGCTCAAAAACCACTCAAACGATCGAATTAGGTTATGAAAAATTGCAGAATCACTCAAAGCAATAATACTAACAATACCCAATAAACGAAATCGATCAATTTTAACAGAATAAAAAACGAGATTGTCACTCAAGAACACAACCGTATTTTGCAGAAAACTTACCAGAAATTGAATTGAACACTTTGAATCGATGTAGTCCGTCTGATCTGATACCAATTGTTAGTTCCAGATCCGTGCAACGATTAGTGAAATCAAACAAATAAACAATGTAGTATACGATTTCAACTGGTCATCTCTATTATGCTTTCAATCAGAGAGAATTACAATAAAGAGTAATGAAAGTAAATGAGACAACTAGCCTATTTTCTAAGGCTAATGTACTTTATATATAACGGGCCCGTGGTTAATGTTAATGCCAAAAATCGCACCAAAGGGACAACTTAAGGTCAATGTGGGTTTTATTTTGAAAAGGATAAGTTTAATCTCTCGATCTCACCTATGGATTCCAAAACACATTAAGTACACGATTTATGTTTAAATTGGCTAGATTTTATCTCTCGATATCAACCTAATGGTTTAATTGGGACTAAGACTTATTCGATATATTTCTATCACCGATTTATCGTCTTAGGCATGCAATTCCTAGTTCTTTTTAGCAGTTAATTCTCTCGAACTCAACTGAAAATAATAAATCAATTGAAAGCTAGCTAGACTCTCAAAGGCATTAAACACAAAATCACATGCTTCATTAATAACGGAAAAACTTATAAAAGTTCAATTCAATTCGTCACATGCTTACAAACCGAATTCATTCCAACCCCCAACACGAACCGGTTAGTTCATGTCGGTGGTGGATTCAAACACAAGGGAAAAAGATGCAAAAGTGTATGTAAACATGATTAATCGTGAAAGATGAAATCGTAATAAAAGTGATGATAACTCCCTCCTCTCGTGTTCGTCTCTACGTTCTGTGATGAATGTCTCCTTGATCGTCTCTCTAACGTGGCTTCGAGGACTCTGAAAAATCGCCCAGAATCGCCCAGAATCGCCCCTCCGCTGCTCCCGATCGTCTCCCATCTGAATGATCCCGAAAAGTGACCTAAAACCCGAAATAAAATACTGATTTTCGCGAAACAGTGGGTTACGCGACTTGCAAGTCGCGGACTAAGTCGCGCGTATGGTTTTTGCAACGTGGGTCGTCGTCTGGTTCGCGGTTCGGGTCCTGGTTCGGTCGCGGGTCTTGGGCTTGCCTTTTGGGCTTCCGTTAGGCTTCGTTTTGGCTCTTTTTGGGCTCTTTTTAGCTTCTTTTCTCGATGATTTCCGCCTCTTAGATAACCTGTATAATTCACTAGATAAACCGTAAAATATACGCCTTTTTACTTAAACACAAGCCAATCTCATTGGTTTGAGAACCGAAAATAACGCCAAAAAGTGGCGTTATCACCAAGGTATTCATTGTAATACGATGATAAGAACGTAAAACAAATATAGAAACACGCGATTAAAGCATCCATTCAGTTAAGAAACCTAGGGTAAAGTCGTTTAGACTCGTGCGACTCTGCGATAATCTGTCGTGCGATTCTGCGATAAAACGATGTCGGGGGTTAGTCGTTGGCTAGCCAACGACCCTCCGATGCTTAAGTCAGTAAATGTTTTGCGAGAAAAAATCGTATGAGAAAGAGTTAGAGAACGTACCATTTCAGACTCTCTCTATTTGCCCCTAGTCATTTATTACCGTACTCTTTTTGGGAGGAAAAGACAGGTTTTAAATGACAGAATGACACGGAGAAATATTGTCCTGCGGTTGACTATGTTGTCGTGCGACGAGGCACCATAGAAGATTTATTCCTATGGAAAAGATCTTAATCTAGGGATAGAAGAACGAACCTATCGAGAGCTTGATCTTGTGACTTCAGTTTATTTTCTTGGCTTCAAGGTAGACTTGTAGCATTCACGAGCGACTTTTGGCTCACTCTTGATCTCCTGGATTCCCCATGGCGTCGGGAATTTCAACATTTGATGATACGTCGAAGGAACAGCTTTCATATCATGGATCTATGGTCGACCTAGGATGATGTTATAGGCCGACGCACAATCGATGACACTGAACTTGGTCTGCTTGTTGACTCCACCAGCGTAGACGGGCAAAATTATCTCTCCAAAGGTGCTCGTTGCTTCTCCATTGAAACCGACCAAAGTCGTCGAACGTCGGGTGATTTCTGAGCGATCGATTTCCATGGCTTTGATAGTGTTGAGAAAAATGACATTTGCTGAGCTGCCCCCGTCGATCAAGACTCGACGCGTTAGACAGTTACCGACTGTAAGCTGAATGATCAACCCGTCATGATGCTTCTGATACGAGTTGCCAAGGTCGAAGTGGTCGAACACAATCTTCATAGCTTCTAGCTCCAAATCTCCTTTGGGTCTAGACGAGCGAGGAATAGGCCGATCATCGGGCGCCTGGCTGGCATGACGCTTGGCCGCTGAATACGTCAGACCGCACACATCTGAACCACCGGTGATGTAATTGACGACTTTCGCGTGCTCGGGGGTCGACGATTGATGGATATTAGCTGGAACAGCGACATTGTCGATGATATCTTTGAGATTTCCTTTCGGAAAATGATATGCTAGTTCCTTCTTCAATGCGATACAGTCGTTTGTCGCATGACCATGATCGTCATGGAAGTCACACCACCTTGATTTGTCTTTCTTAGCATCGTCCAGGTCGGACTTCTTTGGCCACCGAATGGTAGTTTGGGAACTTTTTAGAGCTTCGACTAGGTCCTTTGCAGATCCTTTGAATCCATAAGAGGATATCTTGGGGTACTGAGTGAACTTAGCCGCGGTCTTGGCTTCTGCTTTCGTCTTGAAACGAACATTTGAAATTTGGCGCGCTGGCTCTATTCTGGAAACAGCCTTTGTCTTGAACTCTGGCTTTCTGACGCCTAACGACTTCTTGTCGTCAGTGTGCTTGCGACGAAAGGCGACATCATCTTCTACCCTCATATATGCAGAGGTTCGAGCTCGGACGTCTTCGAAATTCTCCGGGGGATATTTGGTCAAGTCGGTGTATAGACCCGAACTATCGTCCAGACCACGCTTGTAGGCTTCGATCGCGGTTTTGACATCGCATTTGCGGATGCTGATCATTTCGGCATTGAATCTATTAAAATAACTTCGAATAGACTCATTAGCTTTCTGCACGATGTAATATAGGTCGCTAGTCTGCTTCTCCATCTTACGACTGCTGGCGAATTGCTGGGAGAATTGATTAACCAACTCAGCAAACGACCCGATGGATTTGGGTTTGAGATTGATTAACCATTGGAGAGCTGGACCAGTGAGAGTTGCTCCAAAACTCTTACACATGCATACTTCCTGGTACATAAGTGGGATCGAGATCGTCCACATGAGCTGCTTATATTGCGCGACGTGCTCAGTTGGATCGGTCACACCCAAATACTTGGGAGTGAAGGCAGGAATGTTATACTTCTTTGGGACCTCGACGGTGGCGATCTCATCGATGAAGGGCGACGCCTGATACCCCGAGCGAGGCTCGACGTCGACGGGCATGGCTGCCCCATGCAACTTGGCGAGCAAGGACAGGACGCGCTCATTTTGGTCTTCTAATATCTTCAAACGCTGAGCGACGGGATCGTTAAGATCAGGATTTGCCCCTGTCGAGGGATTGGCCCCTGGGCTAGTGCCATTACCATGCGACGAACCATTGGCGTCCCCGTTGAACTGGACGAAATATGGCTGCGACCCATAGTGGAATTGCCGCGGTCCATTCTGAAACTGCTGCGATCCTTGCTGGAAAGGCTGCGATCCACCTTGAGGTCCATTCTGAAATGGCTGCTGAAATGGTTACGACCCTTGTTGGAAAGGCTGCGACCCATTATTCACGGGTGGTGGCCTTATGTGCTGAGGAGGAACTGCCCCAAACTGAGGATTTGGGTTGAACGACCCTGGCTGTTGATTCTGCATGAACGGGCCTGGATGCTGATTCTGCGCGGATGATCCTGGATTCGGGATAAATGGTCTAGGGCCATTCTGGTCGAACGATCTTGGAACTGGGTTCTGCACGAACGGCCTAGGACCATTTTGAGGCCCAAGAGGATTTCTTAACCGTGCGATCTCCTCAGCTGCTCTGCGATTCTGCTCCGCCATTGCATTGAGCTGATTCCTGGTGACTTCGAACTCCTGATACATCTGAGCGACGGCTTGCTGCGGATTTCCAGAGGCTTCCATTTTCCTGCAATAGAAAATAGAAGAAACTCCAAGAAATTATTAGTAGGGTGCACGTTCGTCGAGGATTTTCTCTAGATGAGGTCCCATGGATGGCGCCAAACTGTTAATGCCAAAAACCGCACCAAAGGGACAACTTAAGGTCGATGTGGACTTAATCAACTAAAGAAAGGATCTTTCGACGAGACGTGCGAAAAAGACGAAAATGTAAATGAGACAAAGGATTTGATGACGCAGGAAAAACCTCAATCGAGGAAAAAACCTGCGGATGACAAGGGATGTCGTCGCTGCACTATGGTCGCCAATCAGGGGCGACGTCCTTGGTACTGGCGTCGGTCGTACGATGATTACAATACAAATGAAGGAAATACTTCAAAATGTAAAGTACAAGTGTTTAAATGTGAAAACAAGTGTTTGTCGTGTGTGAATACAAAGTGTGAACTTCTGGTCGAGGACTGATGTCATGCGTCGAGGCTGTTACTTGAGCTTTTCCTTCGAGTGTTCTTGAGTTCGCTGTCAGATTCTGGCCTTCAGTATTTAATCTCCACAATTTCAATGTTCTTTGCTATGAGTTTGGATGATTTTCTCTGCTGTATGATGATGTTCGCTGAAGTGTATTGGATGTTAATCGATGTCTCTTGAAATGAGGCTTTAGCTTGTCTTTTATAGTCTTCGCATCATTAATTAGCTCCATTAATGATTCAATCAACGGCTACAACGGCTGGAAACGGTCGCCGGAGTGATTATCCATGATGATCTTTGTCCGTTACAGCTATCGATCGTTGATGGTTGCGTCGGTTATATCCGTTGCTCTTTAATGACTTTGACTCCTGCATTAAAGACTTAACAAACGTAACAGTCAAGGTTAACGTTAGCTTTAGTCGAAGGTACAATGATCTTACGCGATGGTCGTACGGGACGGGCGATGCTAAGGTCGAGCGTCGTGAGGGACGTACGACTTACCTTTTACGGGCGACGACGGATGTTTTTTGGGTTTTCGTCGAGACCTTATCTTAAAACAAGATTTAGTTCACAATCGTGTGTCTTACCTGTTCTGGTCGTGGTTGTACGACGTGGTTTTTTGCCCAAACAGTTAACAAGCCCACGACCCGTTCACTAACTAAGCTCAAATTAAACAAATACAATACAGACCCTTGAACTTTAAATCAACATAAATTGACCCTAACAGAAGGGTCCCTCAGTGACCTTTGGTGGAAATGGAAAAGGCTATACCCGAGGGTTTGGTGTACTTTCTAATGGTACAACCACCTTCAGAAGAGTCGCATATGTTGAAATACTGAAGCACGATCTTTTAAGCATCAGTCAGCTATGTGACAAGGACTACAAAGTGTTTTTCACTAAGGAATCCTGTTTTGTCACTGACAAGAAGGAGAAGATCGCTCTCAGTGGATATCATTTAGAAAATGTTTATGTTATAAACATGGACTCGACCACCACTGAGAACTCCAGTTTCTTCTCAAAAGCCTCATCTAATGTCAACTGGCTATGGCATAAGAGGCTCTCTCATCTAAACTTCAAGACACTGAATACTCTTTCTTCAAAAGAGTTGGTCACTGGTCTACCTCAACATTCATACGCTAAGGAATCTCTATGTTCAGCGTGCGAATAAGGGAAACAAACCAAAGCAAGTTTCCTCAGTGTCATCTCCTCTTCAATTTTTTCACATGGATTTGTTTGGCCCTGTTAACAAATAGACCCTCGCTGGAAAGAAATAAACACTGGTCATAGTTGATGAATTATCTCGCTATACCTGGGTTATGTTTCTCCGTTCTAAGAGTGACAACCCTGAAGAACACATCTCTTTCGTCAGGAAAATGGATGTCCTGAATAATATGACCGTTCGCTCAATAAGGAGTGATCATGGGACCGAATTCAAAAAAATTCCCTTGATTCCTTCTTTGAAAGTAAGGGTATTTCTCATAACTTATCTTCAGTGAGAACACCGCAACAAAATGGAGTCGCTGAAAGAAGAAATCGAACGATCATCGAAGATGCACGTTCAATGCTCAACGATTCTCATCTACCTACTCAGTTCTGGACAGAAGCTGTCAACACTGCTTGTTTCACTCAAAACAGGTCGCTGATTGTCAAAAGATTCAAGAAGACAGTCTATGAACATTTCCATGGGAGAAAGCCTTCAATTAGCTTTCTTCACATCTTTGGATGTCAGTGTTTCATACTGAACAACAGGGATGCCATAGGAAAGTTTGATCCCAAGGTTGATGATGGAATATTTCTTGGATATTCTTCTATATCTAAAGCCTACAAAGTCTTCAATCGTAGAAGACAAACTTTAGAAGAAACAATCCACGTCACTTTTGACGAATCCCATTCAACGAACTCTAGCCCTTCTGCTGATACTGAAGAACTGAATCAATGGATGTTTTCTCATCTTGGTGATTCAGAAGCTGCTCCTATTCCTCAAGTAAATCCTCCTACCGCTAAAGATGATGATCCTACTATCATCCAAAGTATGCATACAAGTGAAGCTGAATCTTCATGGGTTTCAGCTGTTCCTCTCAACACTATGCCTGCTTCTGAACTATCTACCTTAGATATCCCATCGACATCTCAACAATCAGTGAATGAAATGACATCTGAACCTCTACCTCTTCTACCTGAAATACCTGAAGTTGCTGAAGCCTCTTCTTCAGCTCCTCCAGAAGTTCAAATCGAGTCAGCGAATTATGCTCCGGGTCATCGATGGACTATAAATCACCCCATCGATCAAATTCTTGGTGATCCAAACGCTGGTGTTCAGACTCGAAGAAGTGCAGGTAATATTTGTTTATTTGTTAACTTTATTTCTCTGATTGAACCAAAGAAAACAGATGATGTCCTTAGAGATCCAAACTGGGTCATCGCTATGCAAGAAGAGCTGACATAATTTGAAAGAAACAAAGTTTGGAAACTCGTTCGAAGACCATCTGACAAGTCAGTGAACGACACTAAATGGATCAATCGAAACAAGTTGGATGAACATGGAACTGTAACCCGCAACAAGGATCGTCTTGTTGCTCAGGGATACAGACAAGAGGAAGGCATAGACTACGACGAAACATTTGCCCCAATGGCAAGACTCGAAGCTATTCGTCTATTTTTAGCATACGCCGTTCACAATGACTTCAAAGTTTATCAAATGGATGTGAAATCAACATTCCTCAACGGAAGGCTGAATGAAGAAGTCTATGTTGAACAACCTCCATGATTCACTGATCCTAAGCATCCAGGTTATGTATATAAACTGGATAAGGCACTCTACGGCTTAAAGCAAGCTCCTCGTGCATGGTATGACACTCTCTCTACTTATCTCAATATTGAAAAATTTGAGCGTCGTAAAATCGATAAAACTCTATTTTTCAGAAAAGTAAAAGGTCATATCATTCTTGTTCAAATATATGTCGATGATATTATATTTGGTTCTACTAACCCTGACTTATGTACTCGTTTCACTGAAAGAATGAAAGCTGAATATAAAATGAGTATGATGGGTGAACTAACATATTTTCTTGGTCTTCAAATCAAACTTAATGAAAATGGTACTTTTATTCACCAAGGTAAGTATGTTAAAGATATGCTGAAAATAATTTAACTCAAAGCTCAGCTATGAAAACCCCAATGGCACCGCCGCTGACACTAAACAAGGATCCGTCAGAAAACCTGTTAATGTCACAGCGTACCGTGGGATGATCGGCTCTCTTCTGCATCTTACAGCTAGTCGTCTTGATATTATGTATGCAACTAGCTTGTGTGTACGATATCAAGCTGAACATAAGGAATCTCATTTGATCGCTGTAAAACGTATTTTTCGATACCTTAAGGGTACTCCTAACCTAGGTCTTTGGTATCCCAAAGACTCAGGGTTTGATCTAATCTCCTATTCAGATAGTGATTTTGCAGGATGCAAATTGGATAGGAAACGCCACACAGGAGGCTGTCAGCTCCTGGGTGGAAAACTGGTGAGTTGGACAAGTAAAAAGCAAAACTCAGTGTCCACCTCAACCGCTGAAGCTGAGTACGTAGCTGCTGGAAGCTGTTGTTCTCAGGTCTTGTGGATGAGAAATTAGTTATTTGATTATGACCTTCAGCTCTCCAAAATTCCAATCTATTGCGACAGCACTAGTGCCATCGCCATAGCAAACAATCCAGTGCTACACTCAAAGACCAAACACATCGAAATCAGGTATCATTTTATCAGAGATCATGTGATGAATGGTGATATAGAACTTCATTTTATCCCAACTGACTTTCAGTTAGCTGATCTGTTCACCAAACCCCTTGATGAGACAAGATTCAACTTTCTCATCAGCGAGTTTGGAATGCTGAACCTGGAAGAATAAAATCTTCAGTGGTTCACATTTGATCAGTGATAAAAAGAATTTGTATAACCCTATTAATCACCCTATCTCTGAACAAATTGATTCGCTGATATCAAAGTATGTTCTCTCTCTTAATCGCCAACGTTCGCCTAAGAATGCAAGATTTCAAAACAAATTACAACGCTGAATATCTCTTCCTTTCAGTGATACTTTGAAATTCTAAAATCTCTCACTGATATTTCTAATAAGTGCTTCTAGTTTTAAAAAATGTCTCTGAGTTTTCAAAACCCTCATAGACACCTTAAAATATGAAAGGACGTTTATGACGTCATCCTTTAGATAAACTATGGCACGCCATTTTGTCTGACACGCTCTCCCATTTCATTTCCTTGTCCAATCAGATTCAAGGGACGTGTCCGTGTCATCATGAAAAACTTTTCCCGCTCATTGTTTTTCTCTCTCTGCTCTCACTATATAAACCCTTTGAATTAATATCTCAAGAACTTGTTCATCTTCATCTTCTACATCTCACAACAGGTTAATATTTCTTTTATTTTCCATCAAATAAACTTGTTTTTGATCTTATTATTGTTTTTAAAAGATCAAACAAAGGAACTTTCTCAAAATAAATTAATTTTCTTCATGGTTTTATGAACACAATCTGCTTACAGATTGTTCTTCGAGTTTATAATCAAAATCTTAAACTTGACATTTTCATACGTTTTTCCAGAATCCTTTCTATAAAAGGAAATTGGAAAACAAGAGTTTTCACTATGTTTTGTACTTCTTTTCAAAACTAGAAAACCCTAGTTTCCATTTCTTTCTCTAAATGGAAACTGTAAAACCCTAAAAACCCTTATTTTGGAAATTTATCCATTTTAAGAACTTCTCTTCATCTTCTTCATGTTTGTATATTATGAACAGAAATGGTAACCACTGAAGCTACCAACACTCAGTCTCCTACTACCTCTGACAAGACTGAAATTGTCAAAGCTCCCGTGAACTTCTCAATGGAACAAATCACATTCCATGGTAACAACCCCTACGCCCTATTCGACTTCCCCCCTAAGAAACAGATCACTCATCTTGATGATGTTGTAAACTTCCTGAAGAACTGTCCTCTGGGGACAGCACTGACAATCAAACCTCCAGCCCACAAGAACCTGCTAGCCAATTCTGGTACACTGCCAGAAGATCTCAGGTTGCCTCCACCAAAAACCCTATTAAGATGGTGGACGTCATCCTTTTTGACACTGAACATGGGGAAGCAAAGATCCATCCCGGGGCGATCAGGTCTGCCCTCAACCTCCTTGGAAGCTCCAAAGAAAAACGTTTCGTTCCCTTACCTGATGTCAAAACCGAGGCAGACAGAGCTGAAATCATTGCATTTCTAGATGCAATGAAGTACACATGGAACACAGGGAAGCTCCACATCTGCTGAACCAACCACTTCTATACCCACTTTAGTGCCTCATGACGCTGAAGTTATCTTGGAACATGACCCCCTCTCTCAGTACCTCTAAGTACTGCAGAGATTTTCTTCCGCGGATCCAACGCTGAATTTGCTACCCAATCCCTCTTCTCAACTCTTGTTCCTCCCACATCTTCTTTGGTCACTCCAAACTTCATAATTCCCCCAACCTCCGGCGTTATTCACCTGAGTGACACATCGGCTGAAGATCTACAGCGAATGATAGATCAAAATCAAGGACCTACGGGCTCTCAGCGTCAACCATCTCTGGAAGACGACTTCGAGCATTTTTCAGGTCACCGGCATTTCGATGACTTCACCAACCCACCCGCAGGTGTACATAAAACTCCAAACACTCCTATCTTTGGACCCCCAACTTCTGAGCTTTCCTTTGTTCATAAGTTTTTCTCTATTGCAGGTCCTAATTTGGGGACAATTAACAACTCCCTCAAGGATTTGTCTACAAAGGTGGAATCTCTCACCACCACTCTCTCCTCCAAATCCTCAGCGGTTACAGACGCTGGGGACGCTCTAAAGAAACTCACCACTGAGGTGAAAGAGAAGGCCTCCAACGCTGATTTGGAAAAGCTCGAAGGTAGTCTCTCTAATGTTTCTCAAGCTCTCGCTGACCACTCCACCTCCATCAACACCTTGAATACCACCAACGGCAACCTCTCCAATAACTTCACCACACTGTCCAACGAAGTCACATCGTTGAAGACAGTGGTGGGCAATCTTCAGGGAGAGGTTTCGTCTTTGAAGACGGGGATGAGCGACCTAGGTAAAAAATTCGACTCTTCCAATGCTCTGATCCAACAGCTCTTGGATCGTCTGAACGTTCCTATTGTCCCTCTATCTCACTTCTCACAGGCTGATCGGGAGAGAGTGGAGATGGCTGTGGACTTCATTATCAATAGTACCCCTGCTATTTCTGGCCTGGAAGACAGAAGGGCAGTGGTGGAAACCACTGTTGGGATCCCTGGCCACTAAGACAGGGGCCCTAAGGATGTTGCAGCTGACACTACTACCTCCCCCATCCGTCATGTGGAAGAGGGGGAGAAGAATCAAGAAGACCTTCCCCATAACTCTGAGGGGGAGGGTATTATATCTGAAAATGATGCTAAACCTCAGGGAGATGAAAACCCTGAGGAATCCGAGAAGAGTCCCTCTCATTCTGAGGGGGAGCAACTCAATGAAGAACTGGAATCTGCTGAAGTTCTTATTCTTCTGAAGAAGAAGGTGAGGAAGAAGAAGAAGACGAAGAAGATCTTGAACTTCATGACGATGAACCCTCATCATCCCCCAAAGATGATGATGATGATGATGATGATGATGATGATGATGATCTCGACTTCTCCTTCCAACCCAGAAGGACCCCTGCTCTAAAAGGTGTAGTTTTTAAAGAATCAGGGGAGGGGACCACCAAAACCAAACCTGCAGCGACTGAAGCCGACAATAGCTAAAATAAAGGCATCGCTGCTGAAGACAATCTGACTATCCTTATCAGAAAGCCAGTTTGTCAGGTAATATATATTTTCTTCCCTTACACTGCATCCCTCATCTATCCCTTCTCTACCTCAGTTCTTCTCTCCATAAAACCTCTATACACTTAACCTCATTCTTTCTCCATCTCTTTTCCTAAATGATCTTACCTCTGTGATCATTTTGTTTCAGCTAGTCCTCTCCCCTGCTTGAGGGTCAAGCTGAAGCTCCTCCTGCTACAAATCCAATAATCCCAGCCCCGAGTGCTGATGAAATAATCCCGGTCTTAGACTTCGCTGAGACTGATGAACAAGAAGAAGAACTGCTCTCTCACAATAAAAGACCTTCGTTGGTTCCTCAAAAGCCAAGTGAAGAAGAGCTGAAACAGAGAGCAGCTGTGATTAAAAAGCTTGAGGATCAGCGAATCATTTGTGCTCCTCGATTCCTCATATCAAAAAGGAAAATCGTTGAACACCTCAAAGCTGAGAAACTCCTCGCCGAACGAAAAAGAGCTGAAGAAAAAGATAAAGAATATGCTATTGAGCTCGTCCAACGTTCGGTGAAAGATCCTGAATTGAAGAAGACTCCTATCTCTGTTCAGCGACGATTGTGGAAGGACGCCAAAAAGATCATCGAGAAGAAAACCAAGGTCTCTGACTCCACTCTGAAATGGTGCAAGGAGAGACTTCACTTTAGACATCATGTGTCCAGAATCAACAAGGTAAACATCAAGAGAAAGACAACCAATGACATTCCAGTCATTGACATCGATGTCTTCAGAGAGAATGGTCATAAGGAAACCATCTATACCTTATGGATCGACAAGTACGGTTTATCTGAATGGTTGGAGATGCGGATAGCCATTCAGCGGTCACGTTCAAACTTCAAATCCTTTGTCGAAAAAGCTCTGAATACACAGATCGACTTGGTTACATCAGCCATTGATATTCCTCCTCCTCCTCCTCCTCCAGTTCGACATAGAAGGCCTGCTGCAAAGAAAAAGATAACATCTTCAGCTTCAGGTCCTCCTATCAGAAATGAAACCGGAATTGGCTTTTCAAGAGAAGAAGTCCTTGGTCCTGACCCTGATCTCTCAGTACTCGATGTCTCCCTGCCCCCTGGTGAACGCTTCATCCCTGGAAAAGCCTTAAGTGATCCTCATGGTATCTTCTTCAATGACTGCACTGGGCGAAAATGCTTTCAACGCGTCTCTGAGATATGCATTGCCCCTATCGAACAACTCAGAGATCTTATTTACTGGTGCGGTTTCAGAGATGATCTTCTCGGACACCTCATGAATCCCCTGATCTACAAAGAAGCAAAACGAAGAAGGGCACTTGAAGAAAAAGTCCCTGATTGGATGATCCCTACCACAAATACCCTTGATGAACTTCTCATCAAGGATGAACCTGAATATTTGATAGAATTCCTTTTGTAAATACTTCTTCATTTTATCAACTGTAACTTTTGTACTTGTAATTGTTATTTGTTGTACTTGTAATTTTTCCACTTCCCTTTGTAACTGATACGAAGTTTAACGAAAAATCTCAGTGAATGTACTTTACTCCATCAGTACTTCAAAAGATCCCCGAAAATAGTAAATGGGACAAATATTTTATGAGTCCTTTTTATCCTTATGTTTTCTTACTTAGCA
This sequence comes from Saussurea involucrata, assembly GCA_033807775.1. NCBI lineage: Eukaryota > Viridiplantae > Streptophyta > Magnoliopsida > Asterales > Asteraceae > Saussurea > Saussurea involucrata. Next base: position 78,376,632 of record CM066318.1, on the reverse strand, counting down.
ATTTTCTTTTATTGCTATGTCATAATCAAATAGGGGAGATTGTTGATCCAAACCCTCAGTGATTTGATAATGACTCTGAGAAACACTTAGTGAAAATTGTAAGTAGACAACATGAATTAGAGTTTCTCTATCACTAATAAGTACTAAGTCTGTTCAGTACCGCTGATAGGAAACTCAAGCTCTTTAAAATACACATTCAGCGAACACTGTTCATCAACAAGTCCTGAGCCTGTTCAGCCTTACTGATGATCGCTGATAGTTTAAGTTGTTTACTTATGATCCCTGAAGACAAGTTTCACGTCAATCATGTTCTACGCTGAAGTCGAAGATCAAGCCGAAGAACCAGCGACAAGTCTACTAATTAACTGATGCGGATATCAGCGAAGCCAATACCTGTCCACTCAACGTGAAGTTTCAAGTAGAAGACTTCAGCGAACGCTGAACTTTATCATTCGCTGATAAAGAATCATTTAGCGAACGCTGATCATGAAGCCTCCTCTACAACTAACTTTTGTTTTACCCCCTTGCACGCCTCCGTACGATAATGTCAGAACGGACATCCCTTTTGTCCAGAATCGTACAACCAACTCTGATTCTACACTGTTCATCATGCGGCCACTAGGTTGTCTACTGAAGTCAAACCATGCAACCAACCAGAGGCTGCCACGTGTAAAGTTGTACTAACATGCATTAAATGCATGCAGTATATAAAGGAAACCCTACTTCATTTTTGAAGTGCTCGGCCATTCCTTATCTTTGCTGAAAATGTGTGTTAGAATATTTTCCTTAGTATTCTTATTTTCTCTCTATCTTATTTCTAGTGCAAGAAATCTTACTGATTCTCATAGTTTGTTTAGATTAGGTTTATTCCTTAATCTTGTTCCGCAACAAACTGTAAATTGTTTGATACATATCAATAAAAAATTTAGAAAAGTAAAAATCGTGTGTTTGTATTCAACCCCCCCTCCTACAAACTTGTATAACCCCTTTGGGACCACTGCTACCTCCAAAAAGACTGGAAAGGAATACTCAGTGATCGGATTTCATACCGAACTGGGTCAAGGAGCCATATCCCCTGCAGCCATCCGCCAGGCACTGAATATTCCTAGCAGTAGCAAAACTAACCCTTTCGTTCCTCTCACTGACCCCAACACCACTGAAGGTAAGGCTGAAATGATAGCCTTCCTTGACCTCATGAACTACTTATGGGACACAACCCGCGGTAGGGAGGCCAGCAAAAAGCTTACCAAGGTTCTCAAGAATAAAATGCCTGCTGAATTAAACTTTATCTTCGCCCACATCATAACTGCATGACGGCCAAAATAGGCTCTACTGATCAAGCCTCAAAGACTCAGGTAGCCATGGTCTATGCACTTTTGAAAGGGATGAATGTGGACTATGCCCGCATTATCTTTGAAGACCTGATGGACCGGGTCGAGAAACCTGAACGCTCAACAACTGTTCCCTACCCGCGTTTCATCTCCGCCATCCTACAATTGGCTCTGGGCAGCCACTACCATAGGGAGGGAGACTACAAGCTCTCCCAAGTTGGCTCCAAGGTACTTGATTTCAAACCCATCCAGAGCGAGGTAAGTCTCTCAACTCCTACAGCTGCACAACCCTCCGTTGAAATCCAAGCTGCTACAACCACCTCTTCCAAAAAGAGGAAACAATCTACTACCCCCCTTGGCATTCATAAGTCCAAGAAGATCCACCAGGAGAAACCTCAGCCTTCCCAGGCTCAAGAATCAGCAATGGCCTCTTCACAAGCATCGTTTGATGATTTCGTGGTCAACTCCTCCACAACTGCAACAGCCATTCCATCAACACTCCAGAGAATCAAGTCTCTGAAGCTTCTATGGAACCTACCCCAACATCTTCAGCACCTCCAAGCACTGAAGAGATCTCCCACGGCGTCTCTAACGCTGAATTTGTTGCCCCACTCTTCTCAGCCACTGTTTCTTCTACCTTCTTTTGTCTACACCACCTTCAACATTTCACCAACGCTACCATCATTTCCGCTGATGGATAAAAACGCCGCCACTCTTCAGAACATGATCCGGCAAAATTTCACAGGACCTGTAGGATATTCTACAACAATCGTTGCTCGTTCTTTCGAGGATGACTTGGAACACTGAGAAGGAAGTCGCGACTTCAGCACCTTCTCAAACCCAAATCCTACAGGTATCCAAACACAATCCTTACCCCTCTCTGAAAACCTAACTTCTGAGCTTTCATTTGCTCACAAGTTTATATCTTTTACAGGTCCAAACTTAGGCACTATCAGCACATCCCTCGAGGAAATCACTGGTAAAGTGGATTCTCTCTCCACCAACATCTCCAACAACACAACCGCCATCACTGATGCTGGCGAGTCTCTGAAGACTGTCACCTCCTCCCTTGCTGCCAAGGCAACCTCTACGGATATTTCATCACTGCAATGGGGAGTGACAAGCCTGGAAACCAGCGTCACCAAAAACACCACCACTATCTCAAATCTTCAGGCCTCCATCAACGATCTCTCCAACAACTAATCCAATCTCTCCACCGAGGTTGGAACGCTGAAGACCACCTTCTTTAGGCTTCAGAATGAGGTGAGCAGTCTGTCCTCTAAATTTTCAGACTCCAATACACCGCTCACCTTAATTCTCGAACGACTGGAAGCTCCCACTGTCCCTCTATCTCACTTTTCTCAGGATGACCAGGAAAAGTTAGAGATGGCAGTGGAACTCATCATGGAGACCACCCCTGCTATTTAAGGCATTGAAGAGAAAATGACAGAGGTTGAAAAGAACCAACCATCTACTTCAGGGCACCCTGGCCTGGAAGACAGGGGTCCTGAGGTCGCTGCTGACAATGTTGTTACCTCCCCCCATTCGGTGGAAGTGGGGGAGAAGACAGCTGAAACTTCCCCCGAATTGTTGAGGGAGAGGAAGAGAATGATGAAAAAGAAGACCCTCGGGAACTTGATCATCCTGAGGGAACCGCTGAAGAGCCCTATCCTACTGAGGGGGACCTAGGCGAAGACCCTCCTCATTCTCCCGCTGAAAAAATCCTCAATATCGGTTCTAAGGATGAGGAAGAGGATGATGGAGAGGATGAAGAGCTAGAGATAGCTGATGAAGAACCCTCATCCCGTTCTTCTCCCAAGGATGATGATGATGAAGATGATGATCCCTTTTGGTTTCATCCTGAAGTCATCAAAGTCCCTGCTCTAAAGGGTGTCTCAATAAATGAACTAGGGGAGAAGACTGTTGCAAAGTCACCTGCCAAGAAGACGCAACAAGGCAAAAACAAGAGCCTTACAGATGGCCATTTGGCCATTCTTCTGAAAAAGCCAACCTGTCAGGTATGTTACCCTTTCTTCCCTTACATTGCCTCACTCCTCTACCCCTTCTTAATTTCTACCCTACTCCTCCTAAAACCTCGAAACACTTAGCCTATTCTTTCTCTATCTCCTTCTACCTTCAAATAATCTAACTCAATTGATCATTTTATTTCAGCTAGTCCTCTCCTGTGCTTGAGGCTACCGCTGAAGCTCCTCCATCAACACCGCTACAAATAGTTCCAGCTCTCCAAGCAGAAGATCAAATAATCCTGGTCTCTGTCCTGAACGAGACTGATGAACAAGCAGAAGAACAACTGTTTTCCCATCCCAGAAGACCTTCTCTGCATCCTCAAAGATCAGATAAAGATGAATAAAGAAGGAAAGCAGCGATGATCCAAAAGATCGAAAGTCAAGGTCTCATTCCTGCCTATCTCAGCTGCCTGACTCCAAGGGAAATCGCTGAAAGTCTCAAGACTGAGAAGATCCTCGCTGAACAACATAAGAGTGAGTTCGCTGATAAAAACTTAGCTCTTGAAATTCCTCAACGTTCAGTAAAGGATCCTCAGTTGAAGAAATTTTGTCTCAAAGTCCAGCAACAACTGCTTAAAGACGCTGGCAAGAAGAAGACAGAGAAGACGAAGGTTAGCGACACCACCTTGGCCTGGTGCAAAAAGAAACTCCACTTCAGGTTGTTACCAGCAAGAATAAAATACGTAAACCTGAAAGAGAGGACTGTCAGAGGTTCTGCTATTGTCGATGTCCAAATGATCAGAGAAAACAGAGTGTCAAGAACTTGTTATCTCTTAGAGCTTGAAAAACTTGGGCTTAACGAATGGTTGGAAATTCGGATCGTAATTCAGCGATCTCGATCAAGCTACAAGCCTTGTGTTGAAAACGCTATTAACAAGCTAATCGACCAAGTCTCTTCAGCTATTGATCTGCCTATTCCAGCCATCCAACAAAAAAGAAGCGCTCCAAATAAAAAGCCTCTGCCATCTTCAGGCCCTGTTATACAGAACGAGACTGGTGTTGACTTCTCTCGTGAAGCTGTACTTGGTCCAGATGCTGATCTTTTAGGACTCGACATCTCACTGCCTCCCGCTGAAGAATTTGAAGCTGGAAAGCTAGTCAGTGAACCTTATGGCATATTTTTTCTTGATTACTATGGTCGTAAGTGCTTCAACGCCTTTCTAAGTTACCCATCACTCCTATCGAACAACTCAGAGACCTGTTGTATTGGTGTGATCGCTCCTTCCTTGGAAGATTCACCAAACCCCATATCTACCGTGAAGCCAAACGAAGACGGGATCAGGGAGTAATAGTCCCTAATTGGATGATTCCACAGACTGACACCCTTGATGAACTTCTCTTCAAGGAAGAACCTGAATAGCTGATAGGATCACCTTTTGTATTCTTCTATCTTATCAGCTTGTAAACTTTTGTACTTGTAATTATTTTTCACTGTACTTGTAATTTTTCAACTTCCCTTGTAATCTTGTATTTACGAAGTATTGAAAAATTTCAGTGAAGTACTTTACTTCATCTATACTAGAAAAGATCCTTGAAAACAGTAAATGGGACACACACTTTATGAGTCCTTTTATCCTTATGTTTTTAACTTAGCAATTTTCCTTTATTGCTTTGTCATCATCAAATAGGGGGAGATTGTTGATCCAAACCCTTCAGTGATTTGATAATGACTCTCAGAATTACTTAGTGAAAATTGTAAGTAAACAATACGTATTAATGTATTGCCATCCATGAAAAATATATTAAGTATGTTTAGTATAGCTGATGGGAAACATGTGCTTCAATTTATACTTCAGCGATACATATACATCAGTGAGCCTTGAGTCTGTTCAGTCTCACTGATGATCGCTGATAGTTCCATTTGTAGTTGTTTACTTATGATCCCTGAAGACAAGATTCGCGACAACTAAGTTCAAAGCTGAAATCGAAGACCAAGCTGACAAACGAGTGACTAAGTCTACTAGTGACCTGATGCGGATATCAGCGAAGCCAAAACTTGTCCATTTCACGCGAAGTTTCAAGTAGAAGACTTCAGAGAACGCTGAACTTTATCATTCGCTGATAAAGATCTATTCAGCGATCGCTGATCATGAAGCCTGCTCTACAAGTTACTTTTGTCTTATCTCCTTGCACGCCCCGTACGATTTGTCAGATGGACATCCCTTTTTGTCCAGAATCGTACAAACCACTCTGCAACTACACTGTTCATCATGCGGCCACTAGGATGTTTGCTAAAGTCAAATCCATGCAACCAACCAGAGGCTGCCACATGTAAAGTTGTACTGACTTGCATTTAATGCATGCAGTATAAATAGGAAACCCTACTTCATTTTTAAAGTGCCTTGCCTTTCCTCGTTGAACTACTTAGTGCAAGAAAATCTCTCCTTAGGTTTTCTTATTTTCTGTCTATCATTTTCTAGTGCAAGAAATCTGTGTGTTTCTCATAGTTTGTTTAGATTAGGTTTTATAAAATCCCTCACATAAATGGATAATTTAAAGAAAGACTATAAAAACACAACCACACAAGGAGAGTACAATGGAGAAGTTTTGCATTGGGAATGGTAGGAGTTTTTCAGCCTTAAACCAACCTTACTGAATAATTTATTCGCCTAGGTAATGAACATGATGTCTTGAACTATCCGGGCTTTGATGTAAATCTAGACAACAACTGTCACACAAAACATATCCTCACATATTGAGTTTTATTCTTGTATTCATTTCGGCGTTGAACAAATGTGGTTATTCATGAGTGAACTTAGAGAATGTAGCTTATCTTCATTCTCCTAGAAACGGCCTCATTTCACACTCACTAGGCGATTTCCCAAAAGGAGTATCCCTGCTATACCCTACTTATGTTTCAAAGCTACGAGAATCATTAAAATCTTAGTTTATCCTCTTTATTCAGGTAAGACTGTTTGTCATCCTAAGAATGGGTTACATTTTATCTCACAATGTTCTCGTCGATTCAAAAAGATGTGATTGTCCCTTTGAACCTACTTCTTGGGATCTCCAATCAGTTAGGTAGGGTTGCCATCAAGTATCGCCTTTCGTCATAGGCTTCAAACCCATTCCTCTTGATGATCTGACAACTTTCCCTCTTGACAAACCTTTTGTAAACGGATCTGCTAGGTTGTCAACCAACTTTACATAGTCTATAGAAATAATTCCATTTGTGAGAGGTTGTCTACTAGTTTTGTATCGTCTTCTGATATGACGAGACTTAGCATGGTTGGTATAGGCATTTAGTGATAGCCTCGACCTTGGTAGGATTCTGACTTTCACCTCATTGGCTGATATGATGTGACCTAGAAAGGTGATTTGTTCCAGTCATAACTCACACTTTATGAATTTAGCTTATAACTTCTTTGTTCGAAGAACTTATAGTACCATATGAGGATGAATAACATGCTCCTCTTTTGATTTAGAGCAGATTAGGATATCATCGATAAATACAATCACAAAGTCATCAAGATAATCCTTGAACACTTTATTCATGAGGTCCATAAAGTCAGTCGAGGCATTCGTTCGACCGAACAGTGAAACTCGTAGTAGCCATATTGGGTACGAAATGTTATTTTAGGTGCATCCTGTTTTAGTATCTAATTGGACAAGTAAGCCTACAAGGGTCAAAGCATAAAGCACAACCATGAACAAAAAGTTCCAACTCAGTAGCCTTCCAAAGATCCACCCATTTCTTAATCCTAGAGGTTGATTTAGTTGTTCAAGACTATATGAAAGTTGTATGTTGGTCTTTTAGGTAGCGTTTGGTACGCAGACTGAATGGGACAGGATTGGATGGGACAAAATGGGACTGGACAAGACAGGACGAGACTAATTGTTTGTCCTACGTTTGGTAGGACTAGAACAAGATTGGACTAATTGTTTGCCTTATTGTTAAAATGACCAAATTACCCATGTAGTAGCATCATATATTCAATAATGAAATGGAAATAAAATTCATACTGCAAAACAAAAGAAAAACACAGTAGCATTTGAAGAAAATCCTAACTCAAAAAACAAATAGATGTGAAGAAACAGTAGCATATGCAAAACATTAATATTATTCGGATCTAAAAAATAAGTATTGTTTGTGGAAAACATTAATAAGAATAAACCCTAAAAAAAGCCACTACCAACAACATCTCACTTGGAATCTTTGCACCTTTGTAGAATTTGGACTATGCCTGTGGATCTCGTAAGGGTTTTTCCTTCTTGGAGAAGAAGGGAATAAAGAAAGAGATAAAGTGTTATCTACTTCTTCTTCGTCTGCTATCTCTTCTTGTCTTACCTTCATGCTTAATGATAGAAGATCAAGATCACCAGTACGAGATGTTAAGAAAATCGAGAACCAAAACAGTAGCAGATGCAAAGATGAACCAAGTATGAAATCAAGAATCCAAAATAGTAAATCGAAATTGAATAACCTTAGAAATCGTGAACCAAAACAGTAGATTATGGAGACCATGTAAATTGAAATCTAATAAGCTTAGAGATCGATGTCCATGAAATTCGAAATAGATGATGGAGATGGTACCTGGGGAAACCGAAATCGAAAACATGGAAATCGTTACCTAGAGAAATTGAGATTGAAGTTGTGGAGGAGATGAACGATCTTGGAAGAAGTCGTCAATTACAGGAGGTAATGATTTTAGATTTAGGTTTACGGAGGGTAATCTTCTAATTTTATATAGTCCCATGTTGTTCCACCTATTTTGGTGGAACTAAAATTCTTAAGTTTTGTCCCATGAAAACTCATTTTTGTCCCATGTTGTCCCATCTCCTTATTGTCCCATGCCACACTAAACATAGGACTATTTTTTTGTCTCGTACCATCTAGTATGCATACCAAACGTACCCTTAAGGTTCGCATAAACTGGTTTCATGCCTATTGGAGTTACCATCTATTTGAAGAACTTATATGGCTCATCTTATTTGGACTTACAATTGATTTTATACACACTTTAAACATTCCAGAACTTTTGTTTCCTCCACACAACTTAAATTTCGAGTTTTTAGGGCATTTTGAGTCCATTAACTCCATGACAACTCTATCAAATGACTTGAAATCTATTTTAACCAACTTATGAACATTTTAGAGCATAAACATCAAGTTTCGCAAAATCTAAACATACTAGTTATCACCTCCTATTCCATGGTTTTATAAACTCATAAATGTAATTAGATTGACCAAAAACCTACCAAAATCTTAAAACTCGTAAATATATACCTTAGAATGTCACATTATCTTCGTAGATTTATCTTCCTATCATCATAAGAACCTTCAAATCACAATTGCAAGAATTTTGTGTTCAACTCTAGGGTTTGTAGAGAGAGGTTAAAGAAAAAGCTAGGAGGAAGTAAAACGGTGAATTATGACAAAGTAAATCAATAAATGGATTTATATAATTACTAAATATATTTCATTTTAAACCTCAAACTTTGGTCTATTTATAAATCAACTCTTGGATGACATTTACACTACATTTCTAGGTCATAACTAGAGTTTTGATTACACAACGTTACCCCTTATTCTACTATGGCCATTACATATATGGAGAAGGTACTACTACAAAAGATTATTGTATCATTATCCTATCCACAATTGTGAAATACCCTAAAAGTCACAATAAATTTAAACCTTACATTTATTAAAGTATACTACAATATCTTCCAAGACTTTCATACATAAATGGAGCATTAGTAACGAAAATTCATATTTACAACAGAATTATAAAAAACAACCTACTAATCTAATCCATAACAATAAGATAAGATTATAAGGGTTGTCTAGATAATCTCCCAAAATATCTTCGTCATAAATTAATCCCTCCATTACATCTCCAAAAACTATGACTCAAAAGACACCCTTCGCTCATCACTTCATATCCCTTCCCGAGCCAGAACCTGATAAGAAATTTTAATTTGAAAACATTAGGCTTTCGCCAAGTGAGAACATCTAGTTAAAATCAAAACATTTATAAGCTTTAAAAACCCAATTTGTAAACAAAGCATATAAAATAACCTTTTCACAACCTTCTTACCGTATACATAACATCTTTCGATGACGGGAATCATACCCGATTCCATGAATATGACAAACACCAAGAAAGTCATAGTATCACGTATAAGAGCGCCATACGAATCATTGAGGATTCTAGATTACAGCTCATGTCCAAGAAAATTACAATTAAGCGTCATGAATATTTCTTGGTATGGAAGTACAAATAGCAATTATACCTTGCCTATTTCTCATTTCCTAATAGAAAACGGAAATAACAATTATACCTCATCTATTTCTCATTTCCAAATATAAACGGAAATAGCAATTATACCTTGCCTATTCCTCATTTCCAAATATAAACGGAAATAGCAATTATACCTTGCCTATTCCTCATTTCCAAATATAAACGGAAATAATAATTATGCCTTGTCTATTCCTCATTTACAAATAACGGAAATAACAATTATATCTTTCCTATTCATCATTTTCAAATATAAACGGAAATAGCAATTATACCTTGCCTATTCCTCATTTCCAAATATAAACGGAAATAGCAATTATACCTTGCCTATTTCCCGTTTTATCAAATACTGCTAGTGCCTATGGATCCATTACACTTACTAGCATACGTGCATACATATTTTCTTCCGCCTAGAAATCGAAATCGAAACTATACAAACTATACAAACAAGTGAGTATATCTATTCTTCGTATTTTCTTCCGCCTCCCAGGTTATATTGGCACCTCTATGATGTTTCCATTGTACTTTAACCATGATAATCTCCTTATGCCTTAATTTCTTAGCTGTTCTTTCCAAAATTGCTTCAGGTTCCTCAACACAATGACTTTTCTCAACCCCTTTTATTTCAGAAAGTGGTATAACATTTTCCTCCTCAGCTAGGCATCTCCGAAGATAGCAAACATGAAATGTGTTATGGATTGCTTCCAACTCGAATGGAAGATCCAACTTATACGCTTGAAGTCCTACTCGTTTGGTTATGGTGATAGGTCCAAGAAAATGAGGACTTAGCTTTCCACGTTTTCCAAATCTTATTATACCTTTCCACGGGGATACCTTTAGCATCACCCGCTCCCCAACTTGAAATTCTTTAGGTCTTCTTTTCTGATCGGCGTAACTCTTATGCTGATCTTGAGCCACCTTCGTTGTTTCCGAATCTCCTTAACCTTATCAGCCATTTGTTACCTAACTTCGGGGCCATCGAATTGCTTTTTCCAGCTTCCAACCAACATATCGGAGTCCTACATTTTCGCTCATACAAAGCTTCAAAAAGTGCCCTGCCAATACTTGAATCATAACTGTTATTATAAGCAAACTCCACTAAAGGTAAATGCGTATCCCATAAATGAGTATAGCATCATTTTCGGGCATATGGATCCGAATTGATTTCTTAGCACACAAAAATTCTGCCTGATTATTCACCAACCAATCCATACCAACAACTATTTCGAACCCACCTATTTTCCATCACAATCAAATCAATCGAGAATTTCTTTCCTTCTATCATACTTGTACAACCTCAAGTCTTCCCCAACTAAGACTTGACCCCCGTTAGCTATTTCAACTATTAAGGCATTTTCCAAAATAGTGACTGATATATCTAACTTTTAATAAAAGATGGTATTACAAAAGATAAGTTGGCACCACTATCACATAATATACACGCATGTATAGAATTAACAAGGAATGTATTAGAAACTACATCCGTCGATTTCTCAGCTGTTTTCGCCGTCTGTGAAATGCTCAGTCCGTTGGTCTTGGGGTGTTGGTTTTCTTCTCTTGATTTCCACTATTCTTTAGCGTTAAGCAATCCCTTCGGTAATGACCGGGCTTCTTACATTCAAAACATGTCGGCCCTTGGATGGGACAGTTCTCAATTTTATGACCACTATTTCCGCATTTAAAACATTCCTTCGATACCACCCTACACGACCCAAAATGTTTGCTCCTACACTTCTGACACCAGTTAGGTTCTCATCGAGGCTCAAAATGAGTGTTCTCGATAAATGAGTGTTCTCAACCTTATCTTTTGCGTAAACTTCTTCTATAATATTTGCTTCCTCAATTGTCTCTCTTAGTGTAGAAGCTTTTGAATTTCGGACTCTGGACATCATATCCGCCGGCAAACCCTTCAAGTAAGCATTAATCTTTTCTTTTTCAGTTGGGGCCACATGCCCAACTAAATTCATCTTCTCCAGAAAGACACGAGTGTATTCCCTTACTGATGAAGTGTCCTTCTTAAGCGTTCTAAATTCTACCTCAATCCGATCCATTTCGTTTTCGTTGCAGTATTCTTCCAATATCTTCCTTTTGAACGATTTCCAAGTCATTGTTGCCAAAATCGGAGCCGTCACAGTTGATGTCACGATATTCCACCATGTCAAAGCATTTCCTCATAAAATTTGGGATCCGAATCTTACCTTTGACTCTTCGTCACATTCACAGGCTCTAAATGCTTGTTCCATCTCTCTAATCCAATTCATACACGCAATTGGATTATCTGAACCATCAAATTCAGGTGGCTTGCAACTTAAAAACGTCTTGCATGAAAAAAAATTCTCCATCCTCCTATTAACATTCACTACTAGATTAACAGGTGGAGTTACAGTGCCAGTACCCATCTCTGGTCTCTATGACTCGACGCTTCGGTCATTCAACATTTTCATAAACATCTCTTGTTGTTGAGTCAGTGCAGCATTCATGACCCACATCATGTTGTCCATCATAAGGGACTCCATAGTAAATTCCGTTGTCATCGGATTAGAAGTACCGACATTAGGTCGATGAGTGTGACTTCCTCCTTCCCCCATGATAGGTGGCCTTGGTGGAGTTGCATTAGCTCCACCCCTTTCAGGTTGATTTTCCGCAAATTTATTTGCCACCCGATCCTCTGAAGAAGTAGAAGATCTATTTGGTGTATTAACCATCGTATTCTGTTGGAACACATAAAGATAACCATAAGAAATGGCTCTACGCAACCCAAACACAAAGAAATGTACTTTATCGTTCATTAATCACCATAACAATTAGAAACAAGTATGCTTACGTAACAATATATTCATAATAACAGTAGCTAATTGAAATTATGAACATACTACACATAAGAATTCTCGTTACCATCATCACGGTTCTTAATTCGCGTATTTTCGTCGACTCTAAGACTATCCCGTCTTAGTATTTCTACCCAATCTCACAAATCATAACTTATTCATCTCAGCTTAAGTCTAGGTATATGTGAGTTCCAGATTAGTGCAACGAACAGTAGAAATCAATAGATGTGAACAAACAGTATGATTTCAATTGGTCATCCACTTCACTTTCATTCAACAGAGAGAATTACAATACGCTTTGAAAGTGTAATATGACAACTAGCCTCAATTCTAAGGCTTACAAAACATTAAATACTTAGGGCCTAAAACTAGAAAGCCCATGGCCCGTTTACACATAAAAGGCTCAAAATGAATATTGACAAGTTAACCCTTGAACTTCTATTCAACCTGATTTTGACCCTAACAATCTCCCCCTTTGAATTGAAGTTCGAGTTCGCGCCAGTTCTCGGTGAATCTCTTTCGAAGCGCAAAGTGGATCTCGAACATTCGGATGGCTCGGCGGTAGTTGATGCGGTCTTCAATCACTTATAAGGCTTCTCGTGCGGTTGTCTCATTTGAATTGGGGACAAATGACGATTTTCGATTTTCGGATTCATAAGTGATGATGTTACGAAGAACAACTCTGACTTTGAGGAGTGTGCCATCGCAGAAACTGTCGACCTGGCTGAAGCGGAGAAACCTATTTTCTTTCTGATCATTGAAGTATACGATCCCAAATTCTGGTTCTAGAAGCAGTGCGTTCTCGGGATACATCTTCAGCTTGGGTGCTTTCAGGTTCGGTTTCAGCAGGTTTACCATCTTTGCTCTGTTCTCGATTCCCATTTGAAAGTCTGTGAGGTAGGACATCATGATTGTGGGAACCAGGAATCGACGGACATCCTTGAGCGCTTTAGTAACATGAAGTGGTCGGACGGTTTTGGTTCACGGGTCTTTCAGTATAGCGTAGAAGTCGAACGGTCTGAGGTTCTTAAAGTCAGATTCTGAAAATCTCCATTCGTTACCGTCTTCGCGTCGGGCGGTGAATACTGGAAACATGACACTAAGGATTCGGCCTGTTTGGATGTTGAGCACTTCAGAGATTTTGTGCTTGGTTTGGACTTGGCTAACTGGCAGACACCGCTTCATGGAATTTAAGTACTGGCTTTGGTATTCCTTGTCAAAATGGGAAATCCCAAGGAAGAATGTTGGCTCGATGGGGCGTAACCTGTATACATATAGCTTCTTCAGTGATTCCTCCAGGTGAGGAATAAGGATCATGATCTTCTCCCATCGGATTTGTTGTTGTGGAGGAGGAGGATGATCAGAAGCCGTTGGTTGTTGAGGAGATGTCGGTGGTATAGAAGAAGTCCCGGGAGCCTGTGTAGTGTGGGCAGGTGTAACATACATATTTTGTAGCAAAAACTGGTCATAATCAACGTTATCGTCTTCATCAGTAGGAAAGATCAAGTTTACCTGGAGATTTATTGCACTGGCGGCTTTTTCGTACCATGCATTTTCAGTCTCGGGGTCGATCTCAGAATCTGGATCAATCAGATCAAGTGCAGGCCTTTCTGATGCAGAATAAGTGACCAATTCTTGTGATTCTCCCTCGGGCTTTTCAACCGTTGGGTCTTCGTTATCTGAGATATCCATGTCTATAACCATCTCAGCGAGACTCATCTGGGCTTCTGATTCATCTTCTGTTCTGGCCACAGCTGACGGCTCCTGTTGAATCATTGTAGTAGTATCAGTAAGGATCGGGGTGGACTCGGATAATCGCAGTCTTTTATTCTCCCCCTCACGGTGATCAGGATCATTCTGATCATCGTGCCTTCGCTTTAGTCCGCCGGCTTGACTTTTGCAGGTTTCTTCCATGGAGGCGACTCTCTCGGATAAAGTGGTTAGGGCTTGCTGAACTTCCTTGAGAGTCGCGTCAAGCCGATCCATATGAGTGTTGACGAAAGACGACTGAGCAGATGATTGTGATCGAAGAACGGAAATAAGATCTGCTTCAGTCGAGGAGTCGGTATCTGTAGTCTGTAAAAGTTGGGCTAGGAGCATGGTCTTCAAGGTATCCACCGAATATGTTGGTTGAGTAGGTGTCGGTGGAGGAATTGGTGCGATTTCGGGTTCTACCATCTTGTCCTTCCCTTTAAGCAGAGATTTTACCTTGTCGAGCTTGGTCCGGAGCTCTTCCGTCAGTTTCTCTCAGACAACCTTTAGGGCGTCGTCCAGATACTCCCTTGACACGAAGTCGGGTAATTTAACACCAGGGTCACTTAGAGCACCCATTGAGACATCTACCTTAGAGTAGTGCCACCTACGTTCACGGATGGCAAAGGTGTGGCCGTGGTAGGATTTCCTTCCGATCCTCATGTTCCGCCCGAAAGCAGAGACACTACGGAAGTTCCGATCGGGTCACGAAGAGCACCGATGTTCGTTGTCTCGTCCAGTGTCCTAGCTGAAGGATGTATTTTAGCAAATGGCTCTAGACTCAATAGTGCATCCAAAGAAGTCGAGACCGGGGGAGGCTGGTCTTTTGTTTCAATACCAATACTCTCCGAGAGAGAGATCGGTAGACTATGTGCTAAATCCCCGTGTTCAAATGAAACACCCATCTGTTGAGAGATGGGTGAGTGGCTTGGGGGGTGTGCAATTGCGCCGCTAGGTCCACGGCGTCTTCTTCAATACATCATCCCAACAAATGAGACGAAGTAGCAGATGTGGCTACCTGGGCGACACTGGGTTGGGTTAGCTCTGAAGCCTCTTTATTTTTACGGCTTTCTCTCTCAGGATTCTTTTTCGATCTAACTTCTCTCCGACTCGCCTGTTCGATATTTTCAACTAATACTCCCTCCTCTCTCCTTGTGTCTCCAATAATAGGCTCAGCTGTTGGGATGGTAGAGGGTGTGGGTGAGGCGGAAGGGGAACTTCGGTCAATGGAGGGTGATGGTCGATACGGTGTGGGATCAGGGATTCGCGAATGGCTAGCTCCGTATCGGATTTGACATTTTCAATCTGGATGGACGGAGATATCGATTCTGTAGTGTCCGTACCGGGGTCTTCCTCGAGCAATGGCGTGGCAGAAATGACCGGGACCTCGTGTAAGCTAGTCGACGGTCCGGCCTCATCAGTAGGACGGGTGGTATGTATTTGGGTAAAAATTCACCAGCCTCGACCACGACCAAGACACTAAGAACATTTATTACACTTCTCTTGTAACAAAATTAAATCATAAACACTTTTGTCCTTGGACCAAAGCCAAAATCGAAAGTATCTCACGACCTCGACCGATGTGTAGAAACACGTGACCTCGACCGACTAACGTACGACATTTATGTTATGTTTTCATCGTTTAATGCAGGTCAAACTTCATTTATGGCTAATGAACGAAACCGACAAGGCAGTTATGAGCATCAAAACAACAATGACCGGTGCGACCGTTACTCGAAGAAATCATGAAGTCATTAAATGCATTCGAAGACTATAAATACAAAGACCAAGCCATCATTTGCTCATCATCAAACTCTGGAATTACACTGCATACTCAAGAGATTCTGAAGAAAAGAACTTTCTCTCAAGTGATCGCTCTTGACGCTCGACTTACACTCTCGACCTACAGTTTTAGCACACGACACACTTGTTTTACATTCGACACACTTGTTATTTTTACATTTCAAGTCACTTGTATTGTAATCATTGTACTCTCGACGCTAGAAACAAAGGACATCACCCCGGTTTGGTGACCATAGTGCAGCGACGACTTCCACAGTCGTCCGCGGGTTTTTTCCTCATTGAGGTTTTTCCCGCGTCACCAAAATTCTTGTCTCTTTACGATTTTCTGTCTTTAACGCGATGTTTTGTCGAACGATTCCTTTCTTTAGTTGTTAATCTCCACAATCAACCTTAAGTTATCCTTCTGGACAATTTTTGGCATTAACAGTTTGGCTCCCACCGTGGGGCCCCATCTAGAGAAAATCTTCGACAAACGTACGTCCTACTAACGGTTTCTTGCAGTCTCCTCTGTTTTATGTTTCAGGAAAATGGCAGCCCCTGGAAATCAAGAGCACGTCATTGCCCAGATGTATCAGGAGTTAGATGTGGCGCGAAATCAAATCAATGCCATGGCTGAGCAGAGTCGAAGAGCAGCTGAGGAAATCGCACGGCTGAGAAATTCAAATCCAAATGGGTCGTTTGGACCGCAGAACAGACCTAGACCATTCGTTCAGAATCCTGGACCAGGACCGTTCGGTCAAAATCCAAGATCCGCTCTATTCACCCATAACCCTGGCTCAGCTCCGTTCGTCCGTAATCCAGGACCGGGTCCATTCATGCACAACCAGAAACCAGGGGTGTACAACCCAAATCCCCAATTCGGTACGGTTCCTCCTCAGCATATAAGGCCACCACCCATGCAGAACGGGTCCCAACCATTTCAGAGTGGATCTCAGCCATTTCAGAATGGCCCCCAGCCGTTTCAGAATGGGTCGCAGCCGCATTTTGTCCCTTTCAATGGAGACGCCAATGGCTGGTCGTATGGCAACGGCACCAGTTCCGGAGTTGATCCCCTAGCAGGTGCTAATCCTGATCCTAACGACCCTGTCGCCCAGCAATTAAAGATGCTAGAGGATCAAAATGAGCGTGCCCTGTCCCTACTCGCCAAGCTACCTGGGGCAGTCGTGCCTGTCGACGTCGAGCCTCGCTCAGGATTCCAGGCATCGCCTTTCATTGACAAGATCACGACGGTCGACGTCCCCAAAAAATTCAACATCCCCGCCTTCACACCCAAGTATTCGGGGGTGACCGATCCGACAGAGCACATGGCGCAATATAAACAGCTCATGTAGACGATCTCGATCCCACACATGTATCAAGTAGAATGCATGTGCAAGAGTTTTGGAGTGACTCTCACTGGTCCTGCCCTCCAATGGTTGATTAATCTCAAGCCCAAGTCTATCGGGTCGTTCGCTGAATTAGTCAATCCGTTCTCCCAGCAATTCGCCAGCAGTCGTAAGATGGAGAAGCAGACCATCGACCTCTATTATGTCGTGCAGAAAGCCAATGAGTCTATTCGGAGCTACTTCAATAGATTCAACGCAGAAATGATTAGTGTCCGCAACTGTGATGTCAAGACCGCGATCGAAGCTTACAAACGTGGTCTAGACGATAGTTCGAGTCTATACACCGATCTGACCAAGTATCCCCCAGAGAATTTCGAAGACGTCCGAGCTCGAACTCTAGCATATATGAGGGTAGAGGACGACGCCGCCTTTTGTCGTAAGCATACCGATGACAAGAGATCGTTAGGTATAAAGAAGCCAGAATTCAAGACAAAGGCAGTACCAAGGCTAGAGCCCGTACGCCAAATTTCTAATGTCCGGTTCAAGACAAAAGCGGAGGCCAAGACCGCGACCAAATTTCCTCAGTACCCCAAAATATCCTCTTACGGATTCAAAGGGTCCACTAAGGACTTGGTCGAAGCTCTGAAAACCGCCCAGGCGACCATCCGGTGGCTGTTAAAGCCAAAAATCGCAGCAAAGGGACAACTTAAGGTCGATGTGGACTTAAACAACTAAAGAAAGAATCTTTCGACGAAACGTGCGACGAGGATAAAAATAAAGAAACAAGGGATTTGATGAAGTAGGAAAAACCTCAATCGAGGAAAAAACCTGCGGACGACAGGGGGTGTCGTCGCTGCACTATGGTCGCCAATCAGGGGCGATGTCCTTGGTACTGGCGTCGGTCGTACGATGATTACAATACAAATGAAGGAAATGCTTCGAAATGTAAAGTACAAATGTTTAAAGTGTAAAACAGGTGTTTGTCGTGTGAATACAAAGTGTAAACAACTGTTGATCGAAAGCTGTTGGCGTGCGTCGAGAGCGATGACTTGAGCTTTTCTTCGAGTGTTCTTGAGTTCGCTATAGGGTTCTGGCTTTAAATACTTGATTTCCAGAGTTTGAGGGTTCTTAGCTATGAGCTTGAATGTTTTTCTCTACTGTTCGGTGATGTTCACTGATGATTGCTGATGTGTATCGGATGTTAACTGATGATCCTTGATGTGAAGACTTAGCTTGGTATTTATAGTCTTCGCGTTATTAATTAGCTCCATTAATGCTTTGATCAACGACTACAATGGCTGGAAACGGTTGCCGGAGTGATTATCCATAATGTTCTTCGTCCGTTACGGCTGCTTGCTGTTAATGGCTTTGACTCCTGCATTAAATACTTAACAAACGTAACAGTCAAGGTTAACGTTAGCTTTGGTCGAAGGTGCAGTGATTTTACGCAAAGGTCGTACGGGACGGGCGATGCTATGGTCGAGCGTCATGGGGGACGTACGACTTACCTTTTACGGGAGACGGCGGATGTTTTCTGGGTTCTTGTTGAGACCTTATCTTAATACAAGATATAGCTTAGGACATGCGTCTTACCTGTTTTGGTCGTGGTCGGGCGACGTGATTTTTTGCCCAAACAGTTTGCCCCCAAAATTTGAAAATTGAATGTCAAGTTTAAGTTTTAAATTTTGCTTGTCGAAGACTTGTGACCTGGGTTGAGGGACTTACCTGGTTGTCATGGAACTAGACCGGTTCGCCTTTAACTGAACGAGAAGTTGAAAAGTTGTGACGTCATACTAACGTACGATTATGCTTACCAGCTGTCGAAGACAAGTGTCAAGGATCCGGGCGGATATACGAAAGGACATAGACGCGTGTCGATCATCAAAGAAGGTGATGCAAGTTGTGCCTGCCCTTCGAGGCTGGGAAAGGATAAAGAATGCCCCGACAGCTGGGTCGGGAATCTTTGAAAAAGACGAAGTTTTGAAGGAACAGTCTTCGAGGGATGACATTTCGTCGAGAATTGTCATGCCTAAAGAGGCGAGGGCATCATCCAGCCGTCCAGGCGCGATGGACGCGACACCAGCAAGTTCGGTGCTTCTAGCGACAGTGACGAAGCTAGTGTTCAAGGTGTTGTCCCCAGCGTATGCCGACAAGGGGGACGGGTCATCGGCCGATGGTGTCCTAGACGGGACAACGTTGTTTCCTCATCTGGAAAACTATTTGCTCCCGTCTTTCAGGGAACGTTTTCCTATCGAGGAGACAGGGACCCATGTCGCCGGGTTGATGTTCTCGGTCGACGTGGTTCTGTGATCTGGCGTTCACTGCCGATACGGTCGTTAGAGACATATGTTCTGGCGTTCCGAGGCGATATGGTCATTTTAAAGACCTATGGTCTGGCGATCCGAGCTGATATGGTCGTTAGAGACCTATGTTACGTTGTGTAGGTTTTGCTTTAGCGATGAAAGGTAAAAAAGTTTACCTTTCTATTGAACCTGAGTATTATTTAGACTCATACATGTCATGGACATATGTAATATCGACTGTAAAGATTCATTAGGTACAAAGAGTCATGCGACTTGGGCATCCATTGTAATACAACGTAAGTCATAAGACTTTCATATTTCTATATCATATAAGCAAACATAAGCGCATGCGATCAAAGCATTCATTCAGAATATGAAATTTTTCTAAGTTGAAGAACTTAGATTGTGGGGACGTTTGACCTTACGATCGTATGATTTGATCATACAATGAACTTGAATCATGTGTTCCTGCAGGAGAATGATCAAGTCATGGACTTGATTATTTACGTCGTGCGACCATGCGAAATTAAAATCATATAGTAGACTTGGTGACTACTGTCGTGCGATTCTGCGATAAAACAATGTCATGGGTTGGTCGTTGGCTAACCAACGACCCATCGATGTTTAAGTCAGTAGTCGTTTTGTGAGAAAAAATCGTATGAAAAAGAGTTAGAGAACGTACCATTTCAGACTCTCTCTATTTGCCCCCTGTCATTTATTACCTTATTCTTTTTGGGAGGAAAAGATAGGTTTTAAATGACAGAATGACACGGAGAAATATTGTCCTGCGTTGACTATGTTGTCGTGCGACCGGGTACCATAGTAGACTTATCTCTGTGAAAAAAAATATTAATTTAGGGATAGAGGAGCGAACCTGTCGAGAGCCTGATCTTGTGACTTTGGTTTATTTTCGCGGCTTCAAGGTAGACTTGTAGCACTCACGAGCGACTTTTGGCTCACTCTTAATCTCCTGGATTCCACATGGCGAAGGGAATTTCAACATTTGATGATACGTCGAGGGAACGGCTTTCATATCATGGATCCATGGTCGTCCTATGATGATGTTATAGGCCGACGCACAATCGATGACACTGAACTTGGTCTGCTTGTTGACTCCTCCGGCGTAGACGGGCAAGATTATCTCTCCGAAGGTGCTCGTCGCTTCTCCATTGAAACCGACCAAAGTCGTCGAACGTCGGGTGATTTCCGAGCGATCGATTCCCATGGCTTTGATGGTGTTGAGAAAAATAACATTTGCTGAGCTGCCCCCGTCGATCAAGACTCGACGCGTTAGACAGTTACCGAACGTGATCTGAATGATCAACCCGTCGTGATGCTTCTGATACGAGTCACCAAGGTCGACGTGGTCGAACACAATCTTCATGGCTTCTAGCTCCAAATCTCCTTTGGGTCTAGACGAGCGAGGAATAGGCCGATCATCGGGCGCCTGACTGGCATGACGCTTGGCCGCTGAATACGTCAGACCACACACATCTGAACCACCGGTGATGCAATTGACGACCTTCGCATGCTCGGGGGTCGTCGTTCGATGTCTGTTAGCTGACATAGCGACATCGTCGATGATATCTTTGAGATTTCTTTTCGGAAAATGATATGTTAGTTCCTTCTTCAATGCGATACAGTCGTCTGTCGCATGACCATGATCGGCATGGAAGTCGCACCACTTTGATTTGTCTTTCTTAGCATCGTCCGGGTCGGACTTCTTTGGCCATCGAATGGTAGCTTGAGCGGTCTTCAGAGCTTCGACTAAGTCCTTTGCAGATCCTTTGAATCCGTAAGAGGATATATTGGGGTACTGAGTGAACTTAGTCGCGGTCTTGGCCTCTGCTTTCGTCTTGAAATGAACATTTGAAATTTGGCGCGCTGGCTCTATTCTGGAAACAGCCTTTGTCTTGAACTCTGGCTTTCTGACGCCTAACGACTTCTTGTCGTCAGTGTGCTTGCAACGAAAGGCGGCATCATCCTCGACCCTCATATATGCTAAGGTTCGAGCTCGGACGTCTTCGAAATTCTCTGGGGGGTACTTGGTCAGATCGATATATAGACCTGAACTATCGTCCAGACCACGCTTATAGGCTTCGATCTCAGTTTTGATGTCACAATTGCGGATACTGATCATTTCGGCATTGAATCTATTGAAATAACTTCGAATAGACTCATTGGTCTTCTGCACTACATAGTACAGATCACTAGTATGCTTTTCCATCTTACGACTGCTGGCGAATTGCCGGGAGAATTGGTTGACCAATTCGGCGAACGACCCGATAGATTTGGGTTTGAGATTGATCAACCACTGGAGAGCTGGACCAGTGAGAGTCGCCCCGAAACTCTTGCACATGCATACTTCCTGGTACATGTGTGGAATCAAGATTGTCCACATGAGCTGCTTATACTGCGCGACATGCTCGGTTGGATCGGTCACACCCGAATACTTGGGAGTGAAGGCAAGAATGTTATACTTATTTGGGGCCTCGACGGTGGTGATCTCGTCGATGAAGGGCGACGCCTGATACCCCGAGCGAGGCTCGACGTCAACAGGCGCGGCTGCCCCAGGCAATTTGGCGAGCAAGGACAGGACGCGCTCATTTTGGTCTTCTAACATCTCCAAACGCTGGGCGACGGGATCGTTAAGATCAGGATTTGCCCCTGTCGAGGGATTGGTCCCTGGACTAGTGCCATTACCATACGATGAACCATTGGTGTCCCCGTTGAACGGGACAAAATATGGCTGCGACCCATAGTGGAATTGTTGCGGTCCATTTTGAAATGATTGTGGTCCCTGCTAAAATGGCTGCGATCTCTGCTGGAAAGATTGCGATCCTTGCTGGAAAGGTTGCGAACCACTTTGGAATGGCTGAGAAAACGGCTGGGATCCATTCTGAAACGGCTGGGAGCCACCTTGCAATGGTTGGGATCCGTTGTTCAAGGGTGGTGGTCGGATGTGCTGAGGGGGAATCTGCCCAGACTGGGGATTCGGAATGAACGGACCCGGCTGCTGATTCTGCATGAATGGACCTGGATGCTGATTCTGCGCGGACGGGCCTGGTCCCGGACCTGGATTCTGGATGAATGGTCTAGGACCATTCTGGGGTCCAAAAGGATTCCTTAGCCGCGCGATCTCTTCAGCTGCTCTGCGATTCTGCTCTGCCATTGCATTGAGTTGATTCCTGGCAACCTCGAGCTCCTGATACATCTGAGCGACGGCTTGCTGCGGATTTCCAGGGGCTGCCATTTTCCTGCAACAGAAAATAGAAGAAACTCCAAGAAACTATTAGTAGAATGCACGTTCGTCGAGGATTTTCTCTAGATGTAATCCCACGGATGGCGCCAAACTGTTAATGCTAAAATCGCACCAAAGGGACAACTTAAGGTCGATGTGGACTTAAACAACTAAAGAAAGAATATTTCGACGAAACGTGCGACGAGGATAAAAATAAAGAAACAAGGGATTTGATGACGCAGGAAAAACCTCAATCGAGGAAAAAACCTGCGGACGACAGGGGGTGTCGTCGCTGCACTATGGTCGCCAATCAGGGGCGATGTCCTTGGTACTGGCGTCGGTCGTACGATGATTACAATACAAATGAAGGAAATGCTTCGAAATGTAAAGTACAAATGTTTAAAGTGTAAAACAAGTGTTTGTCGTGTGAATACAAAGTGTAAACAACTGTTGATCGAAAGCTGTTGGCGTGCGTCGAGAGCGATGACTTGAGCTTTTCTTCGAGTGTTCTTGAGTTCGCTATAGAGTTCTGGCTTTCAATACTTGATTTCCAGAGTTTGAGGGTTCTTAGCTATGAGCTTGAATGTTTTTCTCTACTGTTCGGTGATGTTCGCTGATGATTGCTGATATGTATCGGATGTTAACTGATGATCCTTGATGTGAAGACTTGGCTTGGTATTTATAGTCTTCGCGCCATTAATTAGCTCCATTAATGCTTTGATCAATGGCTACAACGGCTGGAAACGGTTGCCGGAGTGATTATCCATAATGTTCTTCGTCCGTTACGGCTGCTTGCTGTTAATCGCTTTGACTCCTGCATTAAACACTTAACAAACGTAACAGTCATGGTTAACGTTAGTTTGGTCGAAGGTGCAGTGATTTTACGCGATGCTCGTACGGGACGGGCGATGCTATGGTCGAGCGTCATGGGGGACGTACGACTTACCTTTTACGGGAGACGACGGATGTTTTCTGGGTTTTTGTTGAGACCTTATCTTAATACAAGATATAGCTTAGGACATGCGTCTTACCTGTTTTGGTCGTGGTCGGGCGACGTGATGATTGCATCGCTCTCAAAAAAGGAGCTAGCATATCATGTTCCGAAGGGCAATCTCAAAGATATCATCAATGATGTCGCTACTCCAGGTAACGACAATCGACCACCGACTCCCGATCACACGAAGGTCGTCAATTGCATAACTGGTGGTTCCGATGTATACGGTCTGACATATTCTGCGGCCAAACGTCACGCCAGTCAAGCACCTGACGATCGACCCATCCCGCCTTCATCGAGACCAAAAGAAGATCTGGAGCTAGAAGCTATGAAGATCGTGTTCGACCAAGACGACCTCGGCGACTCGTATCAAAAACATCATGATGGGTTGATCATTCAACTCACGATTGGTAATTGTTTGACCCGACGAGTCTTGGTCGATGGAGGCAGTTCAGCAAACGTCATCTTCCTGGACACCATCAAGGCCATGGGAATCGATCGATCGGAAATCACCCGACGTTCGACGACCTTGGTCGGTTTCAATGGGGAAGCGACGAGTACCTTTGGAGAGATCATCTTGCCAGTCTATGCCGGAGGAATCAACAGGCAGACCAAGTTCAGCGTCAATCAATTGTGCGTCGGCCTATAACATCATCTTAGGTCGACCATGGATCCATGATATGAAAGCCATTCCCTCGACGTATCATCAGACCATGAAGTTCCCTACGCCGTGGGGAATTCAGGAGATCAAAAGTGAGCCAAAAGTCGCTCGTGATTGCTATAAGACCACTCTAAAGCCATCAAGATAAGCCATCCAATGGTTACAGGTCCAAGATGTTCCTAGAACAGTCAACATGTCTACTGTGGCGACTCACGACGACATGTCCTAGATTTCATGTATCGTCTTAAAGTCGCCACAGGGGGGCAAGATGGTAACAATAATCAAGACGTCCCATATAGCTGAGATGCAACGCATCAGAAAAGGTATGTCTTCTAAATCCTCGTCTATATTTTTTCGTACGATCTTTTATCACGACGATTACTAACATAAGCATCGGAGGGTCGTTGTCCAGCCAACGACCAACCTATGACGTTGTTTATTCGCAGGATCGCACGATATAAGATTATAAAATCTACTATACGACTTTAATCGCATGACATAAGTGTTCAAATCTATGACTTGCTTATTCTGTCGCAAGAATGCGCGATCCAGAAACATCACACGATCTAATTATACGATCGTAAGGTCCAACAATAACTCGATCTATGCTTCTGGACTTAGAAACATTTGTATGTTCTGGATGAACATATCGATTACATATGTCTTCTAATACGATTCAAATATATGACTTATGTCCTAATCGTTATATTGCAACATATACCTTGGTCGCATATACTTATGTTTGCCAATGTAATCACCTCTGTGCTAATCGTTGTGATAACATTGGATGCCTAAGTCGCACGTTTCTTGGTTCATACTTAACGTATTTTACAGTTGATGTTATCTATGGCAAATACGAATAAAAATAAACACACAAATGCGACAGAAAAGCAAAATCTCATTCATAAGACGAACGATTACATCTAAAAATAACTCGACCACCAACGGTCGAACACCCCCTAATGATTCGAAGGAGCACCAGCAATATCCTTGCCCAAAGCACCGCTTTGAAGGCCCTCGTCCACAACCTCTTCTTCCTCGGCCTCCTTCTCATCATCGGAGTCGAGATCCCTGTCGGTCTTGACCTTTGCCAGGAAGAAGGCCAGCTCCTCAGTCGCGGACACAAGGGGGTTCTTCCCCAATAGATGCTGCTGCATGATCGCTGCCCGAGCTGTCAGACGAGCCAGAGCAAAAGTCGACGCAGCTTCATCTTTAAGCTCTTTCACCTCCTTTTCCAGGGTCACCACCTTGGACTTCGATTCCTCAATCTCTTTCTCCTTCGTGTCCAAGGACGCTTGCATCCTATCCAGCTTCTCTCTCTGATCTGCAATCACAGAGAAGGACTCCTTCAGGCGAGAGTTCACATCGTCCCTCGCATGTCCAACGGCCTCTAGCTCGTCCAAGGCATCATCAAGTTCTACCGACATGGCCTCGACACGCGCTAGAGCAGACTTCTCTCTCGCTAACGCCGCATCCTCTCTCTTAATGGCAGAGGATACTAGACCCTCGATATTCATTGTCTCGTCCTGCAGGGCCAGAGAAGTCTGAAACGTATGAAAACACGTTAGTAAAACAACAACATCAACTAGGAAACCACAAACAAAAAACGAAGTCTTGAAAGATAAACTTACCATAAACGCCATTGCGGCGACATAAGCCCCTGAGCTCTCGATAGAGCACCCTTTGAAACGCTCCTCGAAAGAGGGGAGCTGAAACTTATCCAAATGGGGGAACAAGCTCGTCCCGTCCAGTACGTTGTCCACCATGAAATTCGCCGGCAAAGTAAAATTCACCGTCGTCTCCTCTCCCGTCCACGCGCTCTCGCCCTTGTCGGCCGACGCAGGGCCTGACACGGCAGCAGGAGGCCCCGTCGATTTCGCCGGATCGATGGGTGTCGTGTGGACCGTGTCGGAAGTCTTCTCGATAGATGCGGTCGACACCTTTGCCTTTTCGGGCGAAACGACTCTCAATGAGCCGCCCGTCGTCAACGACGGTTCCTTCCGGATGGACGTCCTCGTCCTCTTGTGTAACACCCCGCTTACCACGACACAATATTGTCCGCTTTGCCCCACTGGCTCACGGCTTTGTTCTTGGCGACCTGGCAAGGACTTCGCAAGGACTTCCCAGGAGGTCACCCATCCTGGTACTACTCCCACCCAAGCACGCTTAACCACAGAGTCCCAAGGAACCCGCATGCTTGTGGCCCCAAAACGCGTTGTGTCTGGTAAGGCCAAGGTTTACTAATATACCCAACATCTCTCATGTCCACGGCCGATGTGGGATATGCCTAAGGTGTTACACACACCCCCCCTTAGGGACTCATCGTCCTCGATGAGGTTTGCCCCACCATCCCGAACGGCACAGGAGTGGCTCTGATACCATTTGTAACACCCCGCTTACCACGACACAATATTGTCCGCTTTGCCCCACTGGCTCACGGCTTTGTTCTTGGCGACCTGGCAAGGACTTCGCAAGGACTTCCCAGGAGGTCACTCATCCTGGTACTACTCCCACCCAAGCACGCTTAACCACAGAGTTCCCAAGGAACCCGCATGCTTGTGGCCCCAAAACGCGTTGTGTCTGGTAAGGCCAAGGTTTACTAATATACCCAGCATCTCTCATGTCCACGGCCGATGTGGGATATGCCTAAGGTGTTACATCTTGAGGACTCCCGACCTAGTTGTCGGAGCCTCCTGACCCAGCTGTCGGTGCCTCCTTCCTTCTCTCATGCGCCTTACGAGCCAGTTCGGCCTGAGCCGCCATTTTGGCCATCGCCGACGACACTTTCGGCTGGGATTACAGAGATTCTACTATGAAACAAAGAAGAAGGAGCAATTAAAACTTTGAAGCGAGGGAAGTAATATATTGAAACAAAGTGGGGTACACTTACCGGTCATCTCTAACTCTGTCTCCTCTTTCTTTTCCTCCTCAGTCTCCTCAGTATCTTCAGACACGTCCTCTTCTTCTTTCTCTCTCTCCTCTCGACCCAACTGTATCCTATCACTCAAGAATACCGCGTCGTCGTCCTCGTCTATCAGATGACGTGTGACGAATGATCGATCCTCAGGACTAATCTCCAAGAATTTCTCGATTTTTTCCTGAGAATCGTCGTTAGGCTCTACGCTATCAAAGTTGATGTCTGAAAACACAGAGAAAGAAGATTAGCCAAAAACAAAATGACAAATATAACAAAGCAAACGCTCGATAAAAACTAAATCTCACCCGCCATGTTCCATCCAGACCTAATCCAGGCACTACCAGGGTCCAACATCACTACCCGAACAAAGACGTATCTGGTGTTCCATTTGCGATCATTGACGGCAGTCTTTTGGACCAAAGTACGGTCGCCCTTATGCTTTGAAAATAAGCTATAGCGACGATACGTGTCCGCCTTGACCTGGTAAGCGGTCAAAAGGTCTTTTACATTCATCGACGACTCCCAGTGTGAAGCAAGTCGCTCGATGACAAGAATCACACGCCAGAACTGGGGCATCAGTTGCCCTAGCGACAAATCGAACTCACACATAAACGCCTTGGCTAAAGGCGAATACGGCCAGTGAAAACCTATCCTAAAGGGATATTCGTATATCACGACGTACCCCTCGGTACACATCTCTGGTCGAATATTACCGGCCTTACTCACAGTAATCCCCGTAGGGATTCTTGCTAAAGCCCTTAGGTCGTCCAGAGCATCCTGATCCTGGATGGTACTCCTAGGCTCCGTCGACATCGATAAACCAGTTAATAAGATTTGACGCTCTGAAAAGCCCCAAATATCCCAGTTCTTCCTAGGTTTCCTAGCGATTGATTTACGACGTATACAAAGACCGAGAAATCGTACCTTATATAGGCGCTCTAAACCTCGAATCTCTAAACAAGTCGAAGATCTCTCGCAAGTTTGGAAAATATTCGGCGAAGAAACAGGAAGAATCGAGAAGAAAATCTCTCTTGAAAACTCTACGAAATCGTAAAAGGAAAAGATCCGTCGAAGGACTGTATTTATGCTAATGATCGTTTCAGGTCGAGCCTCTCGATAGTCGACACGTGTCCACACCTTTTTCGAACGCTCGACAGATTGTCGACACCTGGCGATTACAGCTGTTGTGCACGATCGTGCGTTAGCATGACGTCACGATCTTGTCCCCTTACGACTTTCTCTTTAGTTGAAATTGGACCGATCCAATTCCAAGGTAACTGGAAGGATTATTTACACGTGTCACGACCCTAAACGTCCGACTAGCAAAATTTAAAAAACTTTTGAAATTTGAATTTGCCACTCCACTTTTTCAAATTTGGGGGCAAACTGTTTGGGTAAAAATTCACCAGCCTCGACCACGACCAAGACACTAAGAACCTTTATTACACTTCTCTTGTAACAGAATTAAATCATAAACACTTTTATCCTTGGACCAAAGCCAAAATCGAAAGTATCTCACGACCTCGACCGACGTGTAGAAATACACGACCTCGACCAACTAACGTACGACATTTCTGTTATATTTTTATCGTTTAATGCAGGTCAAGCTTCATTTATGGCCAATGAACGAAACCGACAAGGCAGTTATGAGCATTAAAACAACAATGACCGGTACGACTGTTACTCGAAGAAATCATGAAGTCATTAAATGCATTCGAAGACTATAAATACAAAGACCAAGACATCATTTGCAAATCATCAAACTCTGGAATTACACTGCGTACTCAAGAGCATCTGAAGAAAAGAACTTTCTCTCAAGTGATCGCTCTCGACGCTCGACTTACACTCTCGACCTACAGTTTTAGCACACGACACACTTGTTTTACATTCGACACACTTGTTATTTTTACATTTAAAGTCACTTGTATTGTAATCATTGTACTCTCGACGCCAGAAACAAAGGACATCGCCCCGGTTTGGCGACCATAGTGCAGCGACGACTTCCACAGTCATCCGCGGGTTTTTTCCTCGTTGAGGTTTTTCCCGCGTCACCAAAATCCTTGTCTCTTTACGATTTTCGGTCTTTAACGCGCTATTTTGTCGAATGATTCCTTTCTTTAGTTGTTAAGCTCCACAATCAACCTTATGTTATCCTTCTGGACGATTTTTTGCATTAACAGTTTGGCGCCCACCGTGGGGCCCCATCTAGACAAAATCTTCGACAAACGTGCGTCCTACTAACGGTTTCTTGCAGTCTCCTCTGTTTTCTGTTTCATGAAAATGGCAGCCCCTGGAAATCAAGAGCACGTCATTGGCCAGATGTATCAGGAGTTAGAGGTGGCGCGAAATCAAATCAATGCCATGGCTGAGCAGAGTCGAAGAGCAGCTGAAGAAATCGCGCGGCTGAGAAATTCAAATCCAAATGGGTCGTTCGGACCGCAGAACGGACCTAGACCATTCGTTCAGAATCCTGGTCCAGGACTGTTCGGTCAAAATCTAGGATCCGCTCTATTCGCCCATAATCCAGGACCGGGTCCATTCATGCACAACCAGCAACCAAGGGCGTTCAACCCAAATCCCCAGTTCGGGACGGTTCCTCCTCAGCATATAAGGCCACCACCCATGCAGAACGGGTCCCAACCATTTCAGAGTGGATCTCAGCCATTTCAGAATGGGCCCCAGCCGTTTCAGAATGGGTCGCAGCCGCATTTTGTCCCTTTCAACGGAGACGCCAATGGCTGGTCGTATGGCAACGGCGTCAGTTCCAGAGTTGATCCCCTAGCAGGTGCTAATCCCTATCCTAACGACCCTGTCGCCCAGCGATTAAAGATGCTAGACGATCAAAATGAGCGTGTCATGTCCCTACTTGCCAAGCTACCTGGGGCAGCCGTGCCCATCGACGTCGAGCCTCGCTCAGGATTCCAGGCATCGCCTTTCATTGACAAGATCGCTACGGTCGACGTCCCTAAAAAATTCAACATCCCCGCCTTCACACCCAAGTATTCGGGGGTAACCGATCCGACAGAGCACATCGCGCAATATAAACAGCTCATGTGGACGATCTCGATCCCACACATGTATCAAGAAGTATGCATGTGCAAGAGTTTTGGAGCGACTCTCACTGGTCCTGCCCTCCAATGGTTGATTAATCTCAAGCCCAAGTGTATCGGGTCGTTCGCTGAATTAGTCAATCCGTTCTCCCAGCAATTCGCCAGCAGTCGTAAGATGGAGAAGCAGACCAGCGACCTCTATTATGCCGTGCAGAAAGCCAATGAGTCTATTCGGAGCTACTTCAATAGATTCAACGCAGAAATGATTAGTGTCCGCAACTGTGACGTCAAGACCGCGATCGAAGCTTACAAACGTGGTCTAGACGACAGTTCGGGTCTATACACCGATCTTACCAAAAATCACCCAGAGAATTTCGAAAACGTCCGAGCTCGAACTCTAGCATATATGAGGGTAGAGGACGACGCCTCCTTTCGTCGAAAGCATACCGACGACATGAGGTCGTTAGGTATAAAGAAGCCAGAATTCAAGACAAAGGCAGTATCCAGGCCAGAGCCCGCACGCCAAATTTCTAATGTCCAGTTCAAGACAAAGCGGAGGCCAAGACCGCGACCAAATTTCCTCAGTACCCCAAAATATCCTCTTACGGATTCAAAGGGTCCACTAAGGACTTGGTCGAAGCTCTGAAAACCGCCCAGGCGACCATCCGGTGGCCAAAGAAATTCGATCAAGACGAAGCCAAGAAAGATAAGTCGAAGTGGTGCGACTTCCATGTCGACCATGGTCATGCGACATATGATTGCATCGCTCTCAAAAAGGAGCTAGCATATCACGTTCCGAAGGGCAATCTCAAAGATATCATCAATGATGTCGCTACTCCAAGTAACGACAATCGACCACCGATTCCCGATCACCCGAAGATCGTCAATTGCATAACTGGTTGTTCCAACGTATGCGGTCTGACATATTCTGCGGCCAAACGTCACGCCAGTCAAGCACCTGACGATCGACCCATCCCGCGTTCATCGAGACCAAAAGAAGATCTGGAGCTAGAAGCTATGAAGATCGTGTTCGACCAAGACGACCTCGGCGACCCGTATCAAAAACTCACGATTGGTAATTGTTTGACTCGGCGAGTCTTGGTCGATGGAGGCAGTTCAGCAAACGTCATCTTCCTGGACACCCTCAAGGCCATGAGAATCGATAGATCAGAAATTACCCGACGTTCGACGACTTTGGTCGGTTTCAATGGGGAAGCGACGAGTACCTTTGGAGAGATCATCGTGCCAGTCTCTGCTGGAGGAATCAAAAAGCAGACCAAGTTCAGCGTCATCAATTGTGCGTCGGCCTATAACATCATCTTAGGTCGACCATGGATCCATGAAATGAAAGCCATTCCCTCGACGTAACATCAGACCATGAAGTTCCCTACGCCGTGTGGAATTTAGGAGATCAAAAGTGAGCCGAAAGTCGCTCGTGATTGCTATAAGACCACTCTAAAGCCATCAAGATAATACATCCAATGGTTACATGTCCAAGATGTTCCTAGAACAGTCAACATGTCTACTGTGGCGACTCACGACAACATGTCCTAGATTTCATGTATCGTCTTAAAGTCGCCACAGGGGGGCAAGATGGTAACAATAATCAAGACGTCCCACATAGCTGAGATGCGACGCATCAGAAAAGGCATGTCTTCTAAATCCTCGTCTATATTTTTTCATATGATCTTTTATCACGACGATTACTAACTTAAGCATCGGAGGGTCATTGTCCAGCTAACGACCAACCTCTGACGTTGTTTATTCGCAGGATCGCACGATATAAGATTATAAAATCTACTATACGACTTTAATCGCATGACATAACTGTTCAAATCTATGACTTGCTTATTCTGTCGCAAGAATGCGCAATCCAGAAACATCGCACGATCTAATTATACGATTGTAAGGTCCAACAATCACTCGATCTAAGCTTCTGGACTTAGAAAAATTTGTATGTTCTGGATGAACATATCGATTACATATGTCTTCTAATACGATTCAAATATATGACTTATGTACTAATCGTTATATTACAACATATACCTTGGTCGCATATACTAATGTTTGCCAATGTAATCACCTCTGTGCTAATCGTTATGATAACATTGGATGCCTAAGTCGCACGTTTCTTGGTTCATACTTAACGTATTTTACAGTTGATGTTA
The DNA here is from genome assembly GCA_033807775.1 of Saussurea involucrata. Taxonomy (NCBI): domain Eukaryota; kingdom Viridiplantae; phylum Streptophyta; class Magnoliopsida; order Asterales; family Asteraceae; genus Saussurea; species Saussurea involucrata. The sequence goes on along the minus strand of CM066318.1, from coordinate 78,343,990 downwards.
TCTATGGCAAATACAAATAAAAATAAATACACAAATGCGACAGAAAAGAAAAATCTCATTCATAAGACGAAGGATTACATCTAAAAATAACTCGACCACCAACGGTCGAACACCCCCTAAGGATTCGAAGGAGCACCAGCAACATCCTTGCCTAAAGCATCGCTTTGAAGGCCCTCGTCCACAACCCCTTCTTCCTTGGCCTCCTTCTCATTATCGGATCCGAGATCCCTGTCGGTCCCGACCTTTGCCAGGAAGAAGGCCAGCTCCTCAATCGCGGACACAAGGGGGTTCTTCCCCAATAGATGCTGCCGCATGATCGCTGCCCGAGCTGTCAGACGAGCCAGAGCAAAAGTCGACGCAGCTTCATCTTTAAGCTCTTTCACCTCCTTTTCCAGGGTCACCACCTTGGACTTCAATTCCTCGATCTCTTTGTCCTTCGTGTCCAAGGACGCTTGCATCCTATCTAGCTCCTCTCTCTGATCTGCGATCATAGAGAAGGACTCCTTCAGGCGAGAGTTCATATCGTCCCTCGCATGTCCAACGGCCTCTAGCTCGTCCAAGGCATCATCATTTTCTACCGACATGGCCTCGACATGCGCTAGAGCAGACTTCTCTGTCGCTAACGCCGCATCCTCTCTCTTAATGGCAGAGGATACTAGACCCTCGATCTTCATTGTCTCATCCTGCAGGGCCAGAGAAGTCTGAAACGTATGAAAACACGTTAGTAAAACAACAACATCAACTGGGACAACGACAAACGAAAAACGAAGTCTTGAAAGATAGACTTACCATAAACGCCATTCCGGCGACATAAGCCCCTTTGAAATGCTCCATGAAAAAGGGGAGCTGAAACTTATCCAAATAGGGGAACAAGCTCGTCCCGTCCAGGACGTTGTCCACCATGAAATTCTTCGGCAAAGAAAAATTCACCGTCGTCTCCTCTCCCGTCCACGCGCCCTCGCCCTTGTCGGCTGACGCAGGGCCTGACGCGGCAGCAAGAGGCCCCGTCGATTTCGCCGGATGTGCAGGATCGATGGGTGTCCTGTCGACCGTGTCAGAAGTCTTCTCGACAGATGCGGCCGACACCTTCGCCTTTTCGGGCGAAATGACTCTCGATGAGCCGCCTGTCGTCAACGACGGTTCCTTCCGGATGGACGTCCTTGTCCTCTTGAGGACTCCCGACCCAGTTGTCGGAGTCTCTTTTCTCTTAAGGACTCCTGACCCAGCTGTCGGGGCCTCCTTCCTTCTCTACTGCGCCTTACGAGCCAGTTCGGCCTGAGTCGCCCTTTTGACCATCGCCGACGACACTTTCTGCTGGGATTGCAGAGATTCTCCTATGAAACAAAGAAGAAGAAGCAATTAAAACTTTAAAGCGAGAGAAGGAATATATTGAAACAAAGTGGGGTACACTTACCTGTCATCTCTACCTCTGTCTCCTCTTTCTTTTCCTCCTCAGTCTCCTCAGTATCTTTAGACACGTCCTCCTCTTCTTTCTCTCTCTCTTCTTTCTCTCTCTCCTCTCGACACAACTGTATCCTATCACTCAAGAATACCGCATCGTCGTCCTCGTCTATCAGGTGACGTGTGACGAATGATCGATCCTCAGGACTGATCTCCAAGAATTTCTCGATTTTTGCCTGAGAATCGTCGTTGGGCTCTACGCTGTCAAAGTTGATGTCTGAAAACACAGAGAAAGAAGATTAGCCAAAAACAAAGTGAAAAATATAACAAAGCAAACGCTTAATAAAAACTAAATCTCACCCGCCATGTTCCATCCAGACCTAATCCAGTCACTGCCAGGGTCCAACGTCGCTACCCGAACAAAGACGTATATGGTCTTCCATTTGCGATCATTGACGTCAGTCTTTTGGACCAAAGTACGGTCGCCCTTATGCTTTGAAAATAAGCTATAGCGACGATACGTGTCCGCCTTGACCTGGTAAGCGGTCAAAAGGTCTTTTACGTTCATCGGCGACTCCCAGTGTGAAGCAAGTTGCTCGATGACAAGAATCACACGCCAGAACTGGGGCATCAGTTGGCCTGGAAACAAATCGAACTCACACATAAACGCCTTGGCTAAAGGCGAATACGGCCAGTGGAATCCTATCCTAAAGGGATATTCGTATATCACGACGTACCCCTCGGTACACATCTTCGGTCGAATATTACCGGCCTTACTCACAATAATCCCTGTAGGAATGATTGCTAAAGCCCTTAAGCCGTCCAGAGCATCCTGATCCTGGATGGTACTTCTAGGCTACGTCGACATCGATAAACCAGTTAATAAAATTTGACGCTATGAAAATCCCCAAATACCCAGTTCTTCCTAGGTTTCCTAGCGATTGATTTACGACGCATACAAAGACCGAGAAATCGTACCTTATATAGGCTCTCAAAACCTCGAATCTCTAAACAAGTCGAAGATCTCTCGCAAGTTTGGAAAAGATTCGGCGAAGAAACAACAAGAATCGAGAAGAAAATCTCTCTTGAAAACTCTACGAAATCGTAAAATGAAAAGATCCATCGAAGGACACTATTTATGCTAATGATCGTGTCAGGTCGAGCCTCTCGATAGTCGACACGTGTCCTCACCTTTTTCGAACGCTCGACAGATTGTCGACACCTGGCGATTACAGCTGTTGTGCACGATCGTGTGTCAGCATGACGTCACAATCTTGTCCCCTTTTCGACTTACTCTTTAGTTGAAATTGGACCGATCCAATTCCAAGGCAACTGGAAGGATTATTTACACGTGTCACGACCCTAGACGTCCGACTAGCAAAATTTAAAAAACTTTTGAAATTTGAATTTGCCACTCCACTTTTTCAAATTTTGGGGGCAAACTGTTTGGGTAAAAATTCACCAGCCTCGACCACGACCAAGACACTAAGAACATTTATTACACTTCTCTTGTAACAGAATTAAATCATAAACACTTTTGTCCTTGGACCAAAGCCAAAATCGAAAGTATCTCACGACCTCGACCGACGTGTAGAAACACGCCACCTCGACCGACTAACGTACGATATTTATGTTATGTTTTCATTGTTTAATGCAGGTCAAACTTCATTTATGGCCAACGAACGAAACCTACAACGCAGTTATGAGCTTTAAAACAACAATGACCGGTGCGACCGTTACTCGAAGAAATCATGAAGTCATTAAATGCATTCGAAGACTATAAATACAAAGACCAAACCATCATTTGCACATCATCAAACTCTGGAATTACACTGCGTACTCAAGAGCATCTGAAGAAAAGAACTTTCTCTCAAGTGATCGCTCTCGACGCTCGACTTACACTCTCGACCTACAATTTTAGCACACGACACACTTGTTTTACATTCGACACACTTGTTATTTTTACATTTCAAGTCACTTGTATTGTAATCATTGTACTCTCAATGCCAGAAACAAAGGACATCGCCCCTGTTTGGCGACCATAGTGCAGCGACGACTTCCACAGTCGTCCGCGGGTTTTTTCCTCGTTGAGGTTTTTCCCGCATCACCAAAATCCTTGTCTCTTTACGAATTTCTGTCTTTAACGCGCTGTTTTGTCGAACGATTCCTTTCTTTAGTTGTTAAGCTCCACAATCAACCATAAATTATCCTTCTGGATGATTTTTGGCATTAACAGTATGTACGGGTGGTTCTTGGCTTGTTTCGGGTTGACTGGATTGGGTAGTACCGGCATGCGTATCCAATGTACCGCCAGCGCCTGTTCCTCTGCCACATACTCTCAAAACACCCCGTCCGGGAGCCCCAGCTACCCGGACTCTACCTCCTCTCGTCCGTGGACCCTCACGTCGCTCAGGTATATGTCCCTGGGGAGGTCCCTTCAGCTCTGGCTGGACCATGGGATTCCCTAACTCTCGCTTGTATTCTACCACACTTGGTGCATTGGGGTCCGTGTGTGCCAATAGGTGTTCTGGGATAGGCATGGTTGGGGTAGTCGGTGGATTGCGAATCACTAAGTACTGAAAGTTAAACTAGGGACATACCGGATGATTGATACGTCTCGGGATAAGTGGATTCGCCTCAATGTGTTGTTGGATGGCCAAAGAAAGGAAATATGGGAATGGGAGGAACCGCTTCTCTTTGGATCCGCCAATTTGTCGGATGGCCTGCACCAGTTCACGCCAAATGATCGCTGAGTAGTCGATGTGCCGGTTGAAGAAGACAGCGTGAAATAGGCGTAGGAAGTCGACTGTGCATTGGTCTATCCCCTTCCATCGGGATGACAGACATTTGTTCAAAATCATGAACAGTGTATACCAGACCGGTGCGATATACTTTCGGTTGAATGCGGAGGGGCGGTTGAGCTCGTGGTGATATGTAACACCCTCAAATTTGGAAAGAGCAACTAATTTAAAGTTTTCGATATTACATTCAAAACAAATGGTAAAATACCTCCAATTACAAACAATGGTTATCTCCAAGTAATACATACTACACAAGTCTCATTACCAAGACTAAACCCACTTCGGGCATCACTTAATCCAAATACAAGTGCTACTTCCCAAGGGTAAATGCGGAAACATAACTTAAGCTATTCACCTCTCGTTCACTTTACTAGCACTCTCCACTTCATAATGTAGCTAGAGCTACCCCCAACCTGAGCCTGTTGCACATGCCGACAAATAAAAAAGGTTAGGCTTACGCCTAGTGAGTTCAAGCATTTTATCATGACTAAATAAAATCATAAATCAGAAGATATTAGTTTTAGTTATGATTCGGTAAATCTTTAAATGAAAGATTTCGACAAAGATTATCATTTCCAAAAAGGATTTCCCAAGCGACATAAAAGACTTATTTTCCAACGCATCCAAAATCCATGGGAACCATTCCCGAAAAGTGTAAAGCGTTTTCCAAAAATGAGTTACAATCCCAACTCACTCAAATACGTGAATAATTCTAGTTTTAGGCAAAACCTTCAAACACGGTTGACAATACATACTCAGCCCTTAAAACATGGAAAACATATATTTAAATATAATCTTTCATTGGAAACATAATACGAAGCCAACTCACGCAAACGTAAAATGTATAAAATCCAAATACTATAAACGGGGGAGACCCGTAACCGTTGAAGGTGGAGGTAACACATAAGTATACCACCCATACAACGTTTATCGCACAACTGGGAGTAGAGATTACAAGTTACGTTATGCCTATCTCTGCCCTCCCATTGAAATCGGGAATTACCACATACGTCTGGCCTATTCCACGACTCTGCTCTACGAAGCCAAGTTACACCGAAATTGAGGACACACCTTGACGTCTACCAACTTGGTAACGCCTCAAGGCCCGGCACATCGGGACTACCTCCAAGGTATACATCCCGAAGGCGTGGATCGATACACAAACCTCCAAGGTAAGTGCCCAAGACTATATCCTCCATGTGCCTACTGGAAAGTCACGGTCATAAAACATGAATACCGAGGTCCAACCCCGAGATACCCAACCGACCATTACCGACGACTGACTAACATGCCTATGGATCCAAATGCAATACAGTCTAAACAACATGCCTATACCAGAGGGACTCACTCACCCAAGCATGTAAATATTCAACAACGTGCAATAAATGCAAAACGGTGCAATAAAAGCAACCCATCAACAAGACTCCACATTGAGCTATTTAAACCGGATAAATGTCCCCAAGACTTACTCACAGTCAAAACCGAGCAAAGTGCTCCAAGCTTGCTAGACCCATACGTCGGTCAAAAACACATTTAAACTTTGTTTAGGCAAGCTATACTTCAAAATCATCATTAACCCCAAAACTCATCACGGGTTAAACAAAAAGGGTTTCCCAAAGGACTCACACCCTTATAATTCTCAAAATGACACATAACACTTAAAAGTGTATTTCCCAATTGGTTTACAAAATCATTTACACATATATGATTAAACCATCAATTAAACCTCATTTTGAGCAAATAATCTTTTAAAGACAATTTATGGTTTCTAACCATCCAAACATCCAAAAGCCCCAAATATGGGTGTTTTACACATTTATGAAGATAAACACTTCAAAAGAGTTAAATCAACCAAATAACTCAACCACATACATTTTCAAGTAAAACACACACATATTTGCAAAATATTCATTTTGGCATGTACAACGTTTTTGCAAAGTAACTTGAACTCACCTTGCTAGATTTAAGCTAAATCTAGAGTTCTCCAAACGTATGCTCCTTTGATGAAGTTTGCATCCTCAAACCAAAACTTCCAAAACCTAGATTTATGAATTCTCAACCATCAATAATACAATCCGACCATAAGGAATCATCATCCATCCATAACATACTAAAATACCCATTTTATACCAAACGCTAGTTTTGTAGATGAAGAAAACAAGATTCCCTTACCCAATCATCACCAAAATCGGTCCACAACATCACAAGATGGAAGGAATATGAAATAAATAACAATAACAACTATAGGGTAGGGAGAGATTACCTTAACCATTTGAATCTTCCAAAAACGACCTCCTAATCTCCACAAAACTCCAAGCTTCCAAATATGATCATCAATGGAGGAAAAGGGTTTGATTTGGTGAAGAAATGAGGAAGGAGAGGGGAGGGGATGATGTTCTTGAGAGAAATCGCCTGAGAGAGAGAGAGAGTTGAGTCGAGAGAGAGATGTAAAATGAAGAAGAAGAAATGAGAAAAGGATTTAAAGCCCCCTGGAGCCCGACGACGATAATGACAGGAGATAGTGACATGGTCACAATCGCTGGGGCATAGTCGCTCACCCCAAACTCACCCGCGGTACACTTCTGGCGAGAGTGACAGGGCGATAGTGACATAGTCACAATCGCCGGGGCACAATAGCTCAACCCCTCACAACTCTCGGTACCACTTGGGCGATAGTGACACGGCGATAGTGACAGTGTCACAATCGCTGGGCACTATAGCTCAAGGTGTGCCGAAACTCGTTTTGGCCATAACTTCCTCGTTCTAGCTCCGTTTTCACTTCAGAAAGAACCGTTGGACTCGTATTCGAAATCCCCATCCAACAAAACAATAAAATATAGGATTTAACTCCAAATCCTATTTTCCATTTTTTTCTTAAAAGATCGATTCCTCACTGAATCGAAGTTGTACTTATCCGAAAATCACGGGTGTTACAACCCTCCCAACCTTGGAATGATTTCGTCCTCGAAATCTACATCCTTTACAACAATGCTAACCCACCCAACTCCGACCATGAATCATCAATTCCTAACTGGAATCCAAATTTCCACATAGTCTATAAGGACAATTCCTCGAACAATTTCTTATCATCAACACCCCTTCAAGTACACCGTACTTATGTCCGGAAGAACATTCCAACCACTGGTAACACTCCTAGTTAAACGACTCCAGTTGTCTCCCAACCTTAAAGTGTTCCATCTTCCTCAATTTTAGTTTTCAACTCTAAATCATTTCACGATTTAATCACTAACGAACCCAACATAATTATCAATTCCGATCATCCCTACCATTAATTGTCAAATAACTCCACGAGTTCTAATAACTCCAAGAATTCATTCCAAAAAGAACAATCATAAAATCGACAAGTCCTTTAACCGTACACTAAGATTATTCCACCAAAACTACTCATCAAAATTGAGCATCTTACGGTTACCACTACCATTGTCGTCATCCTTCAAACTTGGCTACAAACCCCCGTTTACACTAACGGTTTCCGATTTCAAGACCACAAAGGTTGACACCTAGTTTTACCACCAAACTCGAAACTCTAATAGGACCCCACACACGAGTTCCATTTACCGAGGTTTCCATACAACTAAGGTTGCCAACAAAACGGCTGTATCAACCTCGAAATACGTTACCGCAAGTCTAACCCTGCAATTACCACAAACACAATTACTTTGCTACCGCTATCCTTCGGCCCATAATACCAACACGCGTGGAATAACCAACCTTCCACCGTCGAAGTGATACGCGCACTTACCCTTAATTGAGGTACATACCCTTTTTCAAGGTCCTAACGAGTTCAAGGTTTTCAAAGGCGTTATTCAATAAATATGCCAATTAGTCAAAACCATTCACAAAATATTTTCAACACCAAGATTTTCATCTCAAATAACTCGTGCGAAATAAAACTACTACTATCAGCTCGGTAGTTACGCAAAACTGGACATGCTCGTCCCACATAGGAAAATCATGTTGAAAATCATTTCATTGCAGTTCAGTTTACCCACAAAACGCAAAAGCGTAGTAAATAATTTCTCTACAAGGAACCGCTACAGTTCTAGTATGGATTGACTCATGACATGCATGTAAAGTGATTGCTCGACCTTAAACGGGGTGCGACGCAAAGTGTGCACGTATTTCAAAAGCGTTCCAAACGGCATTCGACCCCAACATTCCCTTGCCATCCATAAAACGGCATGAGGCAAGGTTCATCAACAAAATTTTACGCGCGTCAGTTTATTACACAAAACGATGGAACGGTTTAACAATGCTCTTAGTCAAAACACAAAATGACTTGTGCAAATTCCTTAGTTAATACAAAAACCCATACGTTTCCATCACTCGCAAATATCGACTAAAGCATTATACAACTTCACATTGGGGTAGACATGCAAGCTTGTAACATTACCATTACAAATTTCCTTGAAACGAAATTACATGCATCAAACAGTTCGCGACCAATTTTCCAAAAGAAGAAACTCTTTAAATCAATTTCTCAAAATTTCCCGTCCGGTCCTATAATGCCATTTGAATAAGACGTTCTCGACAAACTTGCACCCAACGGTGCGTTTTCCAAAACATACAAGGAATTAAGTGTTAATAATTGTTGGCACCAAAAAGGGTTCCAACCTATTTTCAAATCCCAAATTGCACCAACGGTGCGTATCAATGTCCAAAACATAAGAAATACCGCGTACTATAATTTTATACAAAAATTTTCTAAAATCTTCCTCACGAAGCATTTTCTCAAGGTTTCGTACTTGGGACACAAAACGTCAAAACGTAATTGCTAAAAATATATTTGTCCAAATACTCCCAACACATATTTCTCCAAAAAACCAAAAAGGTTTTCAATTATTCCAAAATAATCGGCAAATCAAAGTTAACCAAATGTCAACGACTAACACATTTTCATTTTCAAAATGCAAAGCATTGCGAACTGTGCATGATTTCTACAACACCATGACACCCTTTGACCGAATGGTCATCATTTAAACAAGAGTCTATAAAACATTTTCACATCACAATTCGTTCAACAAAGTGACGAGAAACAATGGTTACCAAGCTATGCATACCCCTAAGTCGATATAATACGTTTCACATAAAAACGGTAATAAACATTTAACTGACCAAAAGCGCACCGAGCAATTTATTATAAAATGCCACCAAAAATGTTCTTTCATGCAACACTTAAGCCACGTATAAATCAATCCATACACCGAACTATTTGCAATGAAATACTTAGTAACACAAACTTTTTGAAAGAAAAGATACGCGACACTAGAGTTCCAAACTCATCTTTTCTTAGTCACCTTATGGCATAAAATTAACTTTTCTCAACCAAACTCGAGTGGGACCAAATGCCCAACCAAAACTTGTAAACTTTTCACATAAGCAATTAGAGTATGCACATTGTAAAATTATACTCACACGACTCAACATGTCGTAAAACCAAACTCCATGAACCTCCATGGACTCAATGACTCCAAGTCAATAAAACGGCGCTAAACACCATGCTTCCAAAGCCAAATTGCTAAAAGCAAAAATCATAAATAAGACGCCAAAATCCCAAAAATCCCCTTCTAGGGTAATACCACATAAACGACATTGTTTAACAACTCTCATTAAACAAAATCCCCAAAATAATCTCACATAGACATAATGGAAAAATAACTTTCCGTCCAAACTCTAACATATGTGGAGGAGATCCAATGTTAAAGTCACAAGCCGTAGTTATTGCCCAACATCTCAAACATCATTTATATATGATTATCATTACATCCAAAACAAATGTTGAACAACGATGAAATAAGGCAAAACTAATCCCGGCGGAGTTCGCAACTCCCGCGATAAAACGGTTGCATGCACTTTTAAAACCATAATTTGAAATCTTGTGTGCGTGCCAAACATTTCTCAAAATTTATAACACAATCCACATAAGGATTGGAAACACAAGAAACAGTTGATGCAATTTATTTCCAAAATAAACTTCGTGTATGATTTAGTCGGCATTCAACGTCTCCACTCATACTCCTCCAAATCCTCCGGTCTACTATTTTCATCTGGATATTCAAACCTCTTAAGGCAAGTTGGGAAATACATCAATTAACCTTACGGTTTTTCCTCAAATCAAAATCGGCTCAAAAGCCTATGGTTCTAGTCCGACCGTCATTCTTGACCCGAAACGGCCTACATAAAGCAAACATCATGCTTATCGTCACTCCAAGTGACTAATACTAGAATCGTCCATCCATTCCAACAACTACTAGTTCAGAACCTCCTTCACTACCCCAACGATCACCACATGAAAGCAATTCGAGCATGCACATGTACTAGTAGGTTCACCATGACACTGGCCATGTGTCACTATGAACACACTGCATATGATTATCCTTGTTGCTCTCGACGTGATTCTCGTTTCTAAAAGCTACATCAACTTCAAAACATCTTATCTTAAAGTGCCTAAAGGTGAATTTCACTCTCATTTACTTAAACAAACACTAGTTTGAGTCTAGGTATCCAAAATCAACACCTAATTCTCTCAAACTTATGCTCTGATACCAACTTGTAACACCCTCAAGTTTGGAAAGAGCAACTAATTTAAAATTTTCGATATTACATTCAAAACAAATGGTAAAATACCTCAAATTACAAACAATGGTTATCTCCAAGTAATACATACTACACAAGTCTCATTATCAAGACTAAACCCACTTCGGGCATCACTTAATCCAAATACAAGTGCTACTTCCCAAGGGTAAATGCGGAAACATAACTTAAGCTATTCACCTCTCGTGCACTTTACTAACACTCTCCTCTTCATAATGTAGCTAGAGCTACCCCCAACCTGAGCCTGTTGCACATGCCGACAAATAAAAAGGGTTAGGCTTACACCTAGTGAGTTCAAGCATTTTATCATGACTATATAAAATCATAAATCAGAAGATATTAGTTTTAGTCATGATTCGGTAAATCTTTAAATGAAAGATTTCGACAAAGATTATCATTTCCAAAAAGGATTTCCCAAGCGGCATAAAAGACTTATTTTCCAACGCATCCAAAATCCATGGGAACCATTCCCGAAAAGTGTAAAACGTTTTCCAAAATGAGTTACAATCCCAACTCACTCAAATACGTGAATAATTCTAGTTTTAGGCAAAACCTTCAAACACGGTTGACAATACATACTCAACCCTTAAAACATGGAAAACATCTATTTAAATATAATCTTTCATTGGAAACATAATACGAAGCCAACTCACGCAAACGTAAAATGTATAAAATCCAAATACTATAAACGGGGGAGACCCGTAACCGTTGAAGGTGGAGGTAACACATAAGTATACCACCCATACAACGTTTATCGCACAACTGGGAGTAGAGATTACAAGTTACGTTATGCCTATCTCTGCCCTCCCAACGAAATCGGGAATTACCACATACGTCTGGCCTATTCCACGACTCTGCTCTACGAAGCCAAGTTACACCGAAATTGAGGACACACCTTGACGTCTACCAACTTGGTAACGCCTCAAGGCCCGGCACATCGGGACTACCTCCAAGGTATACATCCCGAAGGCGTGGATCGATACACAAACCTCCAAGGTAAGTGCCCAAGACTATATCCTCCATGTGCCTACTGGAAAGTCACGGTCATAAAACATGAATACCGAGGTCCAACCCCGAGATACCCAACCGACCATTACCGATGACTGACTAACATGCCTATGGATCCAAATGCAATACAGTCTAAACAACATGCCTATACCAGAGGGACTCACTCACCCAAGCATGTAAATATTCAACAACGTGCAATAAATGCAAAACGGTTCAATAAAAGCAACCCATCAACAAGACTCCACATTGAGCTATTTAAACCGGACAAATGTCCCCATGACTTACTCACAGTCAAAACCGAGCAAAGTGCTCCAAGCTTGCTAGACCCATACGTCGATCAAAAACACATTTAAACTTTGTTTAGGCAAGCTATACTTCAAAATCATCATTAACCCCAAAACTCATCACGGGTTAAAGAAAAAGGGTTTCCCAAATGACTCACACCCTTATAATTCTCAAAATGACACATAACACTTAAAAGTGTATTTCCCAATTGGTTTACAAAATCATTTACACATATATGATTAAACCATCAATTAAACCTCATTTTGAGCAAATAATCTTTTAAAGACAATTTATGGTTTCAAACCATCCAAACATCCAAAAGCCCCAAATATGGGTGTTTTACACATTTATGAAGATAAATACTTCAAAAGAGTTAAATCAACCAAATAACTCAACCACATACATTTTCAAGTAAAACACACACATATTTGCAAAATATTCATTTTGGCATGTACAACGTTTTCGCAAAGTAACTTGAACTCACCTTGCTACATTTAAGCTAAATCTAGAGTTCTCCAAACGTATGCTCCTTTGATGAAGTTTGCATCCTCAAACCAAAACTTCCAAAACCTAGATTTATGAATTCTCAACCATCAATAATACAATCCAACCATAAGGAATCATCATCCATCCATAACATACTAAAATACCCATTTTATACCCAACCCTAGTTTTGTAGATGAAGAAAACAAGATTCCCTTACGCAATCATCACCAAAATCGGTCCACAACATCACAAAATGGAAGGAATATGAAATCAATAACAATAACAACTATAGGGTAGGGAGAGATTACCTTAACCATTTGAATCTTCCAAAAACGACCTCCTAATCTCCACAAAACTCCAAGCTTCCAAATATGATCATCAATAGAGGAAAAGGGTTTGATTTGGTGAAGAAATGAGGAAGGAGAGGGGAGGGGATGATGTTCTTGAGAGAAATCGCCTGAGAGAGAGAGTTGAGTCGAGAGAGAGATGTAAAATGAAGAAGAAGAAATGAGAAAAGGATTTAAAGCCCCCTGGAGCCCGACGGCGATAATGACAGGCGATAGTGACATGGTCACAATCGCCGGGGCATAGTCGCTCACCCCAAACTCACCCGCGGTACACTTCTGGCGAGAGTGACAGGGCGATAGTGACATAGTCACAATCGCCAGGGCACAATTGCTCAACCCCTCACAACTCTCGGTACCACTTGGGCGATAGTGACACGGCGATAGTGACAGTGTCACAATCGCTGGGCACTATAGCTCAAGGTGTGCCGAAACCCGTTTTGGCCATAACTTCCTCGTTCTAGCTCCGTTTTCGCTCCAGAAAGAACCGTTGGACTCGTATTCGAAATCCCCATCCAACAAAACAATAAAATCTAGGATTTAACTCCAAATCCTATTTTCCATTTTTTCTTAAAAGATCGATTCCTCACTGAATCGAAGTTGTACTTATCCGAAAATCACGGGTGTTACATGATATCCAAGTGCGCGGATGTCAGCGCATAGTGTTGCGTCATCGACGACGGGTGCATACGCAGCATTGCCTCCGGCAGTTGGTTTCGGAAGTGACAATAGTCGTCGGAATGGTTCCGGTGTGAGTGTGAAGGGGTGATTTTCGATGCATGCAGTGATGGTCTGGGTGTTGTTGGTAGTGACAACTCTGGTCGTGCGCCACACTTGGCAAACGTAGAGTACGGGCACATCAGTTATGGCGGTGAGTGCTCGGCGAAGTGGGTGGCCGAGCATGATATCGACGACCACTCGATGTGTGCGTCAGAATTCGGCGGCGTCGAGATGGTGATTGTTCGGTGAGATCTCAATGTCATGGTCCTCGGGAACCAAAGCATTGTCGGCCGCTTCGTCAATAAATTCCTCTAGAGGAGGAATGTTCTTCTGTTGTTGCTCTTGTTGATCCGCCATTAGTAAACCTGAAATAAGTATAGTTAGTGTGTGGACGGATCAAATTAACGTCGATGCGTACCTTGGCATTTAATGGCTCAATCAGGAGTTGATTGAGGACTGGCATTGAGAGCACAAGGTACTGGACAATTGGAAAAATGTGGTTTACCAGATAAAAGTGGGATACCGGATAAGATGGACTTACCGGATGAGAGTGGGATACCGGATAAGATGGACTTACCGGATGAAATCGGTTACCGGGTAAAATGGAGTGTCCGGATAATCTTATGGTTACCGGATGAGATCCAATCCGGATGAAACAGGGTTTCCGAATAACTTCCCATCCAGATTGTCGAACTTACTGGACACAAAAGTATCGGATGGCGAGTTTACCGGGTCGAGGAATGTGTCCGGGTAACATGAATGTTACCGGACGTGATGGTGGTTACCGGGTAACCTAGGGTTACCGGACGATTGACCGCGGTACCCGAATCGATTAAAACACCATCCAAAACTAAATCTACTTGGTTTAGTTAGTTCTAAATGCAAGTGTAGGCCCCAAACGATCATTAATCGATGTAGATATGACAAAAATCGACTAAAATGCGAAACGACCCAAAGTGGGTTTTGAAACCCTCGGTCGATCCGAAAATTGACTAAAATCTATGGATAAAAGTAGAATCAAAGGATACGAAGAACGAGTTATCGACACTGGGTCCATGTCTGTTTCAATATTCATCTCCAAAGAACGAGAATGAATAGATTGTGTGGTTACCCGGATAACTGACTCGGTTTGGTAAGGACCAATAATTCTTTTAAGTCCTGTCACAGCCTCACCATTTATTCTTTTCACTCCGAACTCATCTAACAATCTAGACCCCTCACTGTTGTCTCTGGATAGACCATAGAAACAATATAAAACCTATCACTCATTTCATGCAACGAGTAGAACAGTTTAGTAAACAATGAAGTACGAGTTCTAAACTAAAATGTTTAGAAGTCAAAGCATTTAAGAACGAGTCCTGATCTGAGTTGATCAGAAGTCATTGTTTGAAATAACAGAATTTCAATGAACAAGATCAAGCGCTAAACAGAATGACTCAGTAAGCACATGATGATACAAAATGAAACAATGATTAGAAAGTTTAATTGTGAAGAACAAGTCACAATTAACATATCATAAAAGAATTGAATCATTTACAAGAAATAGCGAACTTGGAAAACAACTAGGAATTCAAACGAGTGTATTTCCATCGATAAATAAACAAACATATGAGAGACATGGAAATAACTAAGTCAAGAAATATTGGACGTGGCAATCATGGAGATTAGAATTGGAGAATAACAAACACAAGTAAGTTATTCAGAATGAATTACCACGGTCTTTGAATTCAGTTGAAGTTCACTTACCTTTCATAAGATTGTACTCCCCCTCAAAATTGGCATAACCTATGAATGTTCGTCATTTGAAAAAACTCTTCTAATTTAAATGCACATGACATTCCTGCAAAACATATTAGAAAGATTTTGGTATCCATCCTTTGATGGATCCTTGATGGTTAGATGCCCTATGAGGACCATGGATACTATAAGTACCATACCAATACTTAGCACGGTCTTTATTCACAAACTCACTTGTTCCACAATAAGAACAACACAGCTTCTGTGTAGATAAGCTGATCAGCTTATTAACAGAGTAAACACGATCAGTTTTCACAAAAGGTTTAGCGTGTAAAGTTTTGTTGTTCTTGTCACTCTTAACAGAGACGAATAACTTTGGGCAGGAGCGGGTCCTTTAGCTCTCCAAACCATGTTTACTTTCTTGAAAGATGGATTATCTGATTTGTCAATAATAGGGTCATAAAACAGATTAGAGGTACGAATCTGATCTTTTGAAGAGCTTTTTGATCTAATGTCGGTCTTTGAAGAAACATTTTTGTAGATAGAACTTGAAGCAGTCTTAGAGAAACAAACTGAATTAGCTGAATAACCGTAAATAGACTGATCAATAGAATCTGGACTAGCAGGATTGGGTGATTCAACATCAGAGTTTTTGGCTTCAAGTTCCTTGTCATTGTTTAACAAAACAATTTTCTTCTCAAGCATTAGATCTAGCTCCTTTTGGAGATCAGATTTTAGCCTCTTTTCTATCATAATGTCAGTTGATAAAACAAATAATTTCTTTGTAAGCTTAGAAATCTCAGTCTGAAAGATCTTTCACTCGTTTGCAAAATCATCTTTCAAACTTTTTGCCCTAAAACCTTCAACTTTCTTCTTCTCAGACTCTTTAATTAGAATGTCTAATTCTTTCTCCAAATCAGTTATTTTCAAAGAAAGTTCTTCATTCTTTTTAGTAAAAGATTTGCGTTCAATTTCAAACTTTTTTCTTTCTAAAATTAGAAAATTTTCAATGTCGGAGATCTATTTTGAAAGTTTTATACATATAAGCTCAAGACTCTTCTTCTCTTCAAGAGATTTCTTTGAAAATCAGATTGTTTTTGTATCAGCAATTGCCTTTCCTTTGCAAAAACTTCTTTCTCTTTTTCAAATACCTTTTCAAAAATAGTTAGTTTACTTTTAAGCTCAAGGTTTTCACAGTTCAATAGTTTACCTTTCTCTTCAAGTGCCTTTATCTCGTCTTGTGATGGCAAATCAGAAATCTTCCTTTTCAGCTCAGTGTATTCAGACTCTAATATTGTTGCCTTTTCTTCAGATTTAGCGAGTTTCTTAGAACTAATCCAGAATTGATATTTCTGTTCCTTCAGTTCTTTGACGTACTTGCTGCACAATTCATCTGCTTGCTTGATATTCTTTTCATATAGTCTTGCTTGCTCTTTCTCAGTCTTCTCCTTCTTATCAGGCTGCTTGTGCTCATCTACCTTCTTCTTGCCTTCTTATTTATCCTGATAATCATGTCACTTGTTGGAGGAAGTGGAGTAGCGCTGATTATTGGATGTAGGCTTCTTGAATAACTTCTGTTATTGGAAGGATCTGGAGAGCAGAGCCATTGCTTTCTTCACTGCTGTTAATTCAGGATCAGAATCGTTGTCCTCTTCTTCCTCAGATTCTAGCTCAGACTCACTTGGCTCTTGGGCGCGTTTGGAACGACGGTCGGTAGATTTGCATCGTTTTGAAGACATAAGAGCTAGTGGATCAGCAGGTGGCTTGGATGCCGACTTCTTTTCGCTCAGAATCTCCATCACTTCATCTTCATCCTGAAGAAGCATCTCATAGAGTTCGTGTATGTCCACGTTCTCCATCAAGTGGTTGTGCTTGACGTGAGATGCGAATACTGTCCATTCAAGTAAGAGATTGTTGAGGAACTTGAGTGCATTTTCCGTGTTTGATCGAGTGATTTGGTTTTTGTGAAGCTCGTTGAGAAGAAGACAAAAACGTTCATAGGTCTGGGAGAGGGATTCGACGGTGCGCTTCTTAAACCCATCAAACTTGGTTATGCAGTTGTTTATTTTTAGTTGGTTCCCAACTCTACTCCCGCGCATCATTTTCTCCACCTTATCCCACATGCCCTTTGCTGTCTTGTTGTAACTGTCTATGGCTGTGTAGATCTTGTTAGGCAAAGCCTGAACAAGGTACCTCTTGGCATGCTTTTCACCCTCAAGCATGCCTCTTTCGTCCGTAGTCATTTCTGCGTATGTCTTGTCCTCATAACGAACTTGACCACCTTCTTCAGTTGCTGGTATAGTCTTCACGGGTTTAGGAATTGGCCCGTCAGTTAGAGCTCGCCAGATGAACTCGAAGTTATCCTTTGACTTAATGAAGATCAGAAATCTGTCTCGCCATTGGCTGTATTCACCTTGGTATGAGACATGGCGACTTGGAGTTGGTGCCGATAGCGAAAGCGTCGTGCGAAGACATCTTAAGTTGCACTAAAGTGATCGTCAGACGATGAGTTCGATTCAAAGTGAGATCTTAACGCAAGGCACTAAAAGTGGTGTCCTAATGCAGGTTCTAAGAGTGGTTTATGCTAAAACATGTAAGAAATTGATTAGACTGAACTTACCGGATAGGAATCCGGATAAAGGTGTCTGATCTAGAAGTGTACGGATCAGATTGTGTGAGAAATTGTTCAATCAGCAGAAGAATCCGGGTAAACACAAGTTACCGGATAACTGAGTGTTACCGGATGACTAGTTTACCGGATGAATCAACTAAAGTAAGAACTTACCGATAAAAAATAAAAACAAATAACTAGCTTATTGGGTGGGAGTACTTACCGGATGAAGAGAACTGACCGGGTGAAATGGCAGTTAGCGGATGTGGTCACCAGATGCACTTACCGGGAACTTGTCCGGTATATTGAACTTACCGGGAGTGATGTCCGGTATCTGGGACTTACCGGGAGTGAGCTGACCGGTATTCGGGAATAATCCGGATAGATGTCCGGAAAGTAATGAAATAACCGGTAAGGTGTAAGGTTACCGGTAACTTTGAGCTACCCGGTAACAAGAGATAAATATGGAAACTTACCCGGTAACAATATGATGGTATCCGGTAACAACGACTGTGGTGTCCGGTAAGTGCGGCTGTGGTTTCCAAGTCGATTGGAAATCGATTAGGGTTGCTTAAAATCGTTCCTAAAAGATTAGAAACTCGACAAAACACAATACTAACAATACCCGAATCGAATTTGAAGCCAAATAACAAGTTTTTGATAGAAAAAATTTGATTTTTGCAATAACAGAGACCAAAAACTTATGAATTTGATTTTGCTTAAACACTAATCAGATGATCGAATTAGGCTACGAAAGTTTGCAGAATCGTTTATAATGATGATGCTAACGGAATGCAATAAACGAAAGCAAGCAATTTTCACTGAATCAAAATATGAACAAAGTGATCAACAAGAACAGTCGACTGAACAGAAACTTACCAGAAACTATGAATCACCTTGAATCGAATCGTCCGTTTGCTCTGATACCAATTGTGAGTTCCAGATTAGTGCAACGAACAGTAGAAATCAATAGATGTGAACAAATAGTATGATTTCAATTGGTCGTCCACTTCACTTTCATTCAACAGAGAGAATTACAATACGTTTTGAAAGTGTAATACGACAACTAGCCTCAATTCTAAGGCTTACAAAACATTAAATACTTAGGGCCTAAAGCTAGAAAGCCCATGGCCCATTTACACATAAAAGGCTCAAAATGAATATTGACAAGTTAACCCTTGAACTTCTATTCAACCTAATTTTGACCCTAACAGTATCTTACGATCATACCTAGTTCACTTAAACTACAACTCTGATACCAAACTGAAACACCCTAAAAATCACAATAAATTTAAACCTTAAATTTATCAAAGTATACTACAATATCTTCCAAGACTTTCATACATAAATGGAGCATTAGTAACGAAAATTCATATTTACAACTGAATTATCAAAAACAGCCTACTAATCTAATCCATAACAGTAAAATTAGATTATAAGGGTTGTCTAGATAATCTCCCAAAATATCTTCGTCATAAACTAATCCCTCCATTAGATCTCCAAAAGCTATGACTTAAAAGTCACCCTCCGCTAATCACTCCATATCCCTTCCCGAGCCAGAACCTGATAAGAAATTTTAATTTGAAAACATTAGGCTTGCGCCTAGTGAGAACATCCAGTTAAAATCAAAACATTTATAAGCTTTGAAAACTCAATTTGTAAACAAAACATATAAAATAACCTTTTCACAACCTTCTTACCGTACACATAACATCTTTCGATGACGGGAATCATACCCGATTCCATGAATATGACAAACACTAAGTAAGTCATAGTATCACGTTTAAGAGCGCCACTACGAATCACTGAGGATTCAAGATTGCAGCTCATGTCCAAGAAATTACAATTAAGCGTCATGCCTATTTCTTGGTGTGGAAGTAGAAATAGCAATTATACCTTGCCTATTCCCAATCTCCTAAAAGAAAACGGAAATAGCAATTATACCTCGCCTATTTGTCATTTCCAAATATAAACGGAAATAGAAATTATATCTTGCATATTCCTCTTATCCAAATATAAACGGAAATAGCAATTATACCTTGCATATTCCTCATTTCCAAATATAAACGGAATTAGCAATTATACCTTGCCTATTCCTCATTTACAAATATAAACGGAAATGGCAATTATAACTTGCCTATTCCTCATTTCTAAATATAAACGGAAATAGCAATTATACCTTACTTATTCCTCATTTCCAAATATAAACGGAAATAGCAATTAGACCTTGCTTATTCCTCATTTCCAAATATAAACGGAAATAGCAATTATACGTTACATATTTCCCGTTTTACAAATAATGCTAGTGCCTATGGATCCATTACACTTACTAGCATACGTGCATACATATGTTTAAATAACATTTTCTCGTATCGTTAATGTATTTAAACAATCATCTAAATTTAACGTAACATCAAATAAGGAATTATCCTCTATAAGATTTCTCATTAACTCTCTTAAACAGGAAGATCCTATTTAATCATTTTAACTTTCAATATTTTCAAAACCAAATAATATTTCCGATTGAGTTTTGATCACATCTTCATACAATATTTTCATCCGGTTTTCCAACTAGAAATAAGACAGTCTGGATGATATCCGATAATCACAAAGAATCCGGGCGACATCCGGAAACTTTAATAATCCGGTATCCAAGATATCCGGATACTATCGGAAATCAAATCTTCCGAATATTACCGGAAAGTCGAGTGGTTCGGATGTTACCGGTAAGTATAGTATCCGGAGACTATAAAAATGGATTATCCGGATACTATCGGAAAATAATTGTTCGGACACTATCTGAAAACATAGTTTATCGGAAACTTTCACCGGATACTAAAATATACATACCGGACACTTTCCGGGATGATATATCGGATACTTCCGTAAATATCAATTTATCGGATACTTCCGGGAAACGTATTTACCCGAAAACTTCGACCTGTACACCCAATTTTCAACACAAATCGACAATTAACTCGAGGTATCTTCCTATACTAGTAACCAAAGTTCACCAATACTATTTATCAACTTAAATCGATCACTAATTTGATAATATCACATAAAAATTTAGCAGAGAGATGAACTCACCTTACACAAAACTCAACTCAAAGTCTGAACAACTTGATTCAACCCAGAAACTCCAAATTCAATTCGATTCTCCAACGATCCAGTAACCGTACAAAACCTAAAACTCAGACTCTCTTCTTGCTCTCTGAAACCGACTTCACCAAATGAAATTGAGATAATCTCAATTTTTACCGACTTCCAGGTTTTATACTTCAAATTTCACCATTTTACAAATTGACCCAAAAACTATGGTCAGTTACACTTTCGAACATTCGACATTCAATTACAACATATCGATTAAAATAACACCTTCCAACATTTTTAAACGTTCCTCAAAAATTAAACACATAAAAATATGGGAATTTCGAGGTGTTACAATATGTAATACCCCAATTTTTTGTAATAAATTGAATGTTACGTCATCCCAAAATAAATACTCAAATAACAAAATAACACAACGTTCACAGCGGAAGTCTAAACATCAAATAAATAATCTTAAAAGTGAACCCGTCCCATACAGAGTCACTAAAACCCACCTCACCAAAATTCATTAAAACTTAAACAATACATCAAACAATAAAATTATTAAAAACCTAAACGAGTCACTTGCCCTTGTCCAGCTCCTGAGATGTATACTATAGTCTGCTAAATAGCTCAGTGAGTTCACGGTCTTCGTGCAAGCACAATATACATACCAATAACATATAAACACCAATAATAATGTCAAATAATAATGTTATGGAAATGTATGCACCTCTTTGAGATCTCTTAACTCCTCTCCGTTAGGTAGGGACCTGTCACGTCACAGGCATTCCCTGGGCGTGTGGGTTCACAAGGAACTAACCGCTCATCTCGGGTCATGCCTCCCCTAAATGCGACACATCGAGCCGATATCCCGTACCTCTGTTAACGCACCATGTTAACCCCACCCAAACCATATGCATGCGGAAAATGTTAAGCAATGGTAACATAAATTTAGCATACTTGCACCATAATTTCATAAAACATATGCATATTCATCACCAATTGCAAATAACGTGCAATTAACACCTTAATAAACATTCACATAATATCGCACCTCATACATGTAAAAATAATTTATACATATGTATACATCCCAGTGAAATCTCGTGAAAGACTCACCTGATCGTGTTGGTTCGCTTAAACTTTGCTCTAATTAATAACCTATAAATATAGATACGAGAATATCCATTAATGTCTACGTTTTCTCCAAAAGTCAACCCAAAAGTCAACTATCAATTTCCTTCGGTTCATCCTAACTTATACTCCTTTTATTTACCTTCATAAATTAATTAGATAACTAACCCCATTCATTTACGTTTTAATAATTAACCAAGTATCGATATCTCGATGTCCAAATTAATTATAAGTCTATAATTAAATAAATGTCGCTTCATTCATATTTAATTAAACCTCTTATATATTTAATTAAATTTCAGTAAAATAATTAATTAATAATCCTTACATGAATGAATTAATTAATTAATTAATTATTAGAAACTGACTTAATTTACTTATTATAGTTTACCATAATTGGGCTTCCATAACAAATACCAAATTCTAAGCCTTTTGGTTCCAATTTAAAGCCCAACAGCCTAGGCCCAACACTCCCCGCCGGCCCACAGCCCAAAACCCGCCAGAGTATCGCCGAAGAAGGTCGCCGACGCCAACGAGCGTCGTTTTTTCGACGACTCTCTTCTTTTGAGTCGTGTGACCTCGTTTCTCACCCGTTTTCGACGATTCTTTTTCCTAAATTTTAGTTTTTCAATTTCTCATCATTTAGGAACAATAATCACCCAAAAACATTAAGATATGAGGGAGATATTACAGTCCAATGTTTTGGTTTTTACCGAAACGAAGATTTTGATGTTCGGTTCGATTTGACAGCCTTCCGGCTGTCCAATCGACCCCAAAACTGATCTGGACGTTTATTTTAACATTCCTAACGTACCTATAATATTAGTTTTTATGCTCAAACATGAAACGTACCTTAACATGACGAACCGATACCGAAAACGAGCCTAACTTGATATTTCTCTCCACCACACCTAGAATTGAGACTTGAGCACCCACTTTTCTCCCAAAACTCTTCCTCTCCCTCTCCTAAAAATCTCGATCGATCCCTATACGTATATGGATCGAAATTTTCTTCAATATGGAAGGGTGCAATTCTCCATTAATGCTTTGCAATCCTTTCCATTCTTATCTTTCGAATTTTCATAATAGACCTCTCTCCAATACAAGTCTTACATTTTGGGTCCAACTTCAAATTCCTTCCATTAATAACTCATCTCTTTCCAAACCAAAATATTCTAGATTAATTTTAGAATAAAAATAACTAACACAATAACATTTCTTTAATATTTGTTGCAAACTTTTCAAAATAATATAAATTCTATCTTCATGGAAATTAAATTTTCGAGTGTTACAACTCTCCCCTCCTTAAAAGATTTTTGTCCTCGAAATTACATCTGTTCGAATAAATGAGGATACTTGACCCTCATTTCTTCTTCTACTTCCCAAGTCATTTTCGCTCCTTTGTGGAATCTCCACTTAACCAAAACTAAAGGTATGACCCTATTCGTTAGTCTTTTAGTCTTCTTGTCCAAGACTTCGATGGCTATTCCACGTACGCCAGTTTGTCATTGATCTCAACATCTTCGAGATTCACGATAGCTGATTCGTCAGCCAAACACTTACTCAAGTTTGACACGTGGAATGTGTCCTGATTTCCACTCAGCTCCTCTGGTTTAAACGGTAGGCTACAGCCCCTACCCTCGTAACTATTTCAAATGCTCCTGTATATCTTGGACTTAGCTTGCCTTTCTTTCCGAACCTCACGACTCCTTTCCATGGTGATATTTTCAATAATACTTTGTCACCCACTTGGAACTCTAGAGATCGGCGTCTCTTATCTGCATAACTCTTTTGTCTGTCTTGAGCAGCTTTTAACTTGTCTCTAATTTGCACAATCTTATTTGACGTTTGTTGGACTAACTCTGGTCCAACTAGTTGTCTCTCGCCAATGTCCTCCCAACACACCGGTGTCCTGCATTTTCGGCCATACAATGCCTTAAACGGCGTCGCTTTGATACTGGAGAGGTAATTGTTGTTGTAAGCAAAATTTGTAAATGGGAGGTGACTATCCTAGTTACCTCCAAAGTCGATCATACATGATCGCAACATGTCTTCCAATGTCTGAATTGTCCTCTCGCTCTGACCATCAATTTGTGGATGATAGGTGGTGCTTACATGCAAACGTGTCCCCATTTCCTACTGAAAGTTTGCCCAAAAATGTGATGTGAACCTGACGTCCCTATCTGATACTATAGATTTACGCATGCCATGTCTCGTAACTATCTCGTTGACATACAACTGTGCCAACCTCTCCAAGGAGTATGTGTCCCTGATTGGCAAGAAGTGAGTAGATTTCGTCAGTCGGTCGACGATCACCCAGATTGCCTCGTGCCCTTTCATCGTCTTTGGCAGTTTTGTGATGAAGTCTATAGTTACCATATCCCATTTCCATACTGGGATCTCCATCTATTGTAACATTCCTGATGGCTTTTGATGCTCCGTCTTTATAGTTAAACACTTTTCTACATAACTGGCGACGACTTTCTTCATACCAGGCCACTAGTAGCTCTCCCTCAAGTTTTTGTACATATTGTCGCTTTCAGGATGCATCGTGTATTTGGACTTATGTGCCTCGTCCATTACGATGTTCCGTAAATCCTCCAAACTAGGGATCCACACTCGGGCTCCTAGTCGGTATACACCATCCGACCCCATAGTTAGTGTTTTAAGTTGCCCGACCATCCGCTCCTTCTTGATATTTGCCTCCAATAGAACTTCCTTTAGTACTATCCGTATTTGATCTATCAAATCCACCTTGATATTCATTTGCATGGCTCGAATCTTGATTGGTTAAGATCCTTCTTTCCTACTTAATACATCGGCGAGTACATTTGCCTTACCTGGATGGTAGTGGATCTCACAGTCATAGCCATTGAGCAATTTCATCCACCTTCGTTGCCTCATGTTCAACTCTTTCTGGTCGAACAAGTACTTCAGGCTTTTATAATTTGTGTAGATCATACACTTTGTACCGTACAAATAGTGTATCCATATTTTCAGTGTGAAAACCACTGCAGCTAACTCTATGTCGTGGGTAGGACACTTCCTCTCATGTTCCTTTAATTGACATGAGGTTTAAGCAATAACCTTGCCTCGTTGCATTAAAACACATCTTAGTCCCAGCTTTGATGCGTCACTATACATAACGAAATCCTTGGTTCCCTCTGGCAGGGATAGCACAGGGGCACTACTCAACCTTTCTTTAAGCGTTTGTAATGCTTCCTCTTGCTTCTCCCCCCAGTCAAACTTTATTGCTTTCTTTGTCAATTTTAGTGGCGTCGCTATCTTGGAGAAGTCCTGAATGAACCTCTGATAGTAGCCTGCTAAACCTAGAAAACTGTGAATCTCAGAGGCAGTCTTCGGCGATTTCCAATTCGTGATTGCTCCAATTTCAGCTGGATCTACCTTGATCCCCTTTGCATTCACTATATGGCCCAGAAACTAGACCTCTTATATCCAGAACTCGCATTTAGAGAACTTTGCGTAAAGTTGCTCTTTTGCTAACAGTTCGAGAATTGTCCTCAGGTGTTGCTCATGCTCCTTCTTGCTCCTTGAGTAGATAAGAATGTCGTCTATGATGACTATAACGAACTTATCTAGGTAAGGTCCGCATACCCGATTCATCAAATCCATGAATGCCACAAGTGCATTTGTCAGGCCGAATGGAATTACTACAAACTCGTAGTGGCCATATCGGGTTCTGAAAGCGGTTTTCGGTATATC
The DNA here is from genome assembly GCA_033807775.1 of Saussurea involucrata. Taxonomy (NCBI): domain Eukaryota; kingdom Viridiplantae; phylum Streptophyta; class Magnoliopsida; order Asterales; family Asteraceae; genus Saussurea; species Saussurea involucrata. The sequence continues at coordinate 78,318,032 of CM066318.1, read as the reverse complement.
TTCTACTCTTACTCTTAACTAATGATATCCCGATCTCAAGTCAATCTTAGAGAAGTGGCTAGCCCCTTGCAGTTGGTCGAATAGATCATCGATACCTTGGCAAAGGGTATCTATTCTTTATCGTGATCTTGTTGAGCTCACGATAATCAATACACATCCTCATCGTGACATCCTTCTTTTTTCACGAACAAGACCAGTGCTCCCCAAGGAGATGATCTTGGCCTGATGAGCCCGCTATTCAAGAGCTCTTGTAGTTGCTTCATCAACTCTTGCATCTCCGTTAGGGCTAGCCGATAAGGTTCCCTAGCGATATGTGTCGTCCCCGGTACCAAATCGATTCTAAACTCTACCTGACGCTCTGGTTGGATTTCTGGTAATTCCTCAGGAAATACTTCCGGGTACTCTCTTACTATGGGTACATCTTCCATCGTTCTCTTCTCCAATTTGGCATCTGTTGGTGCAAGTGATTAAATATCATAAAACCCATTGTTTTGAAGATTAACAAATAAATAGACCAATATTATTTGCCTCTAAAGAATGGAAAAGCATCTTTCAAGTACTCCAGGTCAAAGTAGTGGAACACGAAGATCTCATCTGAAGATTATATCAAGAAGCTTATTTATTATCCTTCAGATAAATTTTTTAACGGTAAACACTCAATCAAATCAGTAAAAATATCTGGATGATTTCTTTTTCAAAAACACTTAAAAAGAATCTGTTTTGAAATTGAACCGTTTGAGAAAATTGTTTGGTAAAATGAATTAAATGCAAAGCTTTCAATCAATATTTTCTAGCTGGAAAAAGACCAAGCGGAAGTCCGCATGCTTCAACCGGACGTCCGCGCTCAGTACTTTATTATGACAAAAAATCCTAGTTAAAACGGCTAGAGATCTGGAGTTCATTTAATGCGGACGTCCGGCTATGGACTTAGTGCGGACGTCCGGATATGGTCATATCCAATCCTTCTTTTCAGTATAAATGAACAGCTTTGCATACTGAATTAAAATAAGTCTTGAGTTTATAAAAGATAGAAATATCTGATTTCTGGCAATTGTGATTATCAAAACAGCTCAAGCATTTAAATCTCAAAATCATCCAAGTGTTATACTTATACAAGAGTGGTTACTATTAAGAAATTTATCATCTTGTAAGTATTTACTTTGAGAGTGAGTGATCCATTCCAATCTCAAGAAGAAGCAAGAGATCAATTTCAATATTTGTATCAAGGTTTATGTTCTACCATAAAGAACATTCATAGTGGATCAGTGTCTCGAGAAGTGTCTTAGAAAGTGGATTAGCCAAGTTGGTGAACCACTCTAAACAATGGTGTTGGTATCATTCTCTCTACCCTTATCTCAACTGTATATTTTTTGTGCATTTAAATTGCTGTTGTGATTGAAGAAACAAATTTTTGAGAGTAAAAAGATCCTAATACAACCTTTACCCCCCCCCCCCCCAAGGTTGTCTAACAATTGGTATCAGAGCAGGTCTTTCAAAGATTTCTCTTCTTTGACAAGTTTTTTTAAACAAACTTGTTCACATAATGACTCATCAGGAAGGTTCTCTATCTGTTAAACCACCTCCTATTGATATTGAAAAATTTGGCATTTGGGCCGAGCTCTTTGAATGCCACGTTCGTGGTAAAAGTAGAAAGATGTGGGATATTATTGCTAATGGAAATTTCGTTCCAACAAAAATACAAGATGGCAAAAGTATTTAAAAACCTATTGCTGAGTGGTCTAATAATGATGACACTTGGAACTGTTTAAATTTTGAAGCAAAAAATATGATTTATGTTGCCTTAAATTCAGATGAAATTGAGAGAGTCTTTACTTGTAAAACTGCTAATGAAATTTGGCAGAGTCTAAATGATACTCATCGAGGAAACTCACAAGTTAAAAGTAGTAAAATAAATATTTTAGTTCATGACTACGAATTATTTAAGATGACTCAAGATGAGTCAATTGATTCTATGTTTAAACGTTTTAACCTCATCATGGCTACATTGAAAGGATTAGGTCGTGTATATGAAAATGAAGATTATGTGAGAAATATTCTTCGAGCTCTTCCTCCGGAGTGGATGCCAAAAATAACATCCTTGGAAGATTCTCGTGATCTTTCAACAATGAAGTTGGATGATCTCATTGGCAACCTAAAAGTTCACGAAATAGCTCTAAAGAGAAACAAAGCTCGAGGTCATGGAAAGAATAAATCATTGGCACTTCAAGCCAACATTGCGAAAGAAAAGACTAAAGATGAAAAAGCTAGTCAACCCAAAGAAGAACCCGAGAAGATAGACTCTACGAACGACATTGCCCTTTTGGTAAAGAATTTCAATAAATTTTTATCTAACAAACGTTTTGCAAGAAATGATAGGTCAAACTTCAATCGAAGAGATGGAAACGATTGACAATAAAACCGAGCTTCAAGATTTCCAAGAAGAAATGGAAGACCATTTCAATGATTCAACAAGTTCAATAGCCGCGAGAACTTCAATGACAATTCAAGTAACAATGATTACTGTTATGTATGTGGAGACAAGAATCACTATGCAAATGTGTGTCGAAAACGAGCAAAGCAAAATGACACTCAAAAGGCGTTTGTTGGAGGAGCTTAGAGTGATAGTGAAGAAGACGAAAGAAAGGAGGAGATATGTCTTATGGCCGACTATGAGAAAGAGGTAACCACTTGCTACTCAACTAATGATGATAGTGATTATAGTGATAATTGCTATGATAATGATAATGATATGCATGAAGATGAAGATCTTGATGAACTTGAGAATCATATAATCAAATGGTAAATCTTGCTAAGAAATATAGTGAAACCAACAAAGAAATGAGTAGATCACTTATATTGCAAGAAAGACAAATTCATGATCTTAACAAGAAAATTGCCCTTGACACTAAGATACACGAAGACATGAACAAAGAGATTGCATGCTTGAAAGAAAAATTAAATGAAAAACAAAACTGTGATTCTTGTGTCAAGTTAAATGAAAAGGTTGCCTGCTTAGAAAAGAGAATAAGTGAAAATGATTTATGTGCTAAATGGGATAAGTTGAAGATTGAGATTGCCTCTCTAAATTCAAAATGTGAAGATCTTGAGAGAAAAAATCAAATGGCTTCAAATTTCAGAGATGTAAATGAAAAAATACTTAATATGTTGAAAATGCAAAGAAAGTTTGGTGATAAACGAGGTCTCGGTTTTAATGACACTCATGGTGAATCTAGTACCAAAATTCCTTCAAAAAATATTATCTTTACAAAAGCCTCGAAGATAGATAATTCTTCTAAAAGTGAAGGAGTTAGCAATAAACATGTTTTGATTTGTTATCCTATTAAATCGTTTGTGAATTCAAAAGTGATGTCAAACAATTTTTCTTATAGATCTTCTCACACACAAAATAAAAATAAGATGGGTAACATATATAATCAAAAACACTCCGAAGTTAGAAGAATGATAAAACCCTATTCTGCGTATAATGAAAACAATCGAAAAATAAAGTTAACTCCTAGATGGATAGCTAAGGGTATTTTTGACTCTAATAATCCCAGACCAATGAGAAATTGGGTTTTGGATGTTTAACTCTTTAATTCTTTATCCTACCCATGAAACATTGGGTACCAAGCTTTTGTATCTCATAATCTTTTGTAGATGATTTTTGGAAATGAAATCGAAGATCTAGATTGGATCCTCGATAGTGGGTGCACTCGTCACATGACCGGAAATAAAAGCCTATTCTCATCGTATGAGGAATGTGACGGGGACAAGTTGTCTTCGGCGGAAATGCAAAAGGAAAGGTTATCGGTAGACGTAACATCGTTTGCAACAATGTTAGATTTTTAAATGTCGAGCATGTGAGTAACTTGAATTTTAATTTGCTAAGTGTTGGTCAATTATGCAAGAATAATATCCATGTTCTATTCAAAGAAAATGAATGTGAGATAATTAGAAATGGCAAGGTAATCCTAACAGGTGTTAAAAAAAGAGACTTATATATTTGCAAAACACATGTCAACAACCTTACGTGTTTACCGTCTATACATGATAATACTACCTTGTGGCATAGAAGGCTAGGGCATGAAAACCTTCGTTTGATTCAAAAATTGAAAAATAAAGATCTTGTAAGCGACCTCCCTACAATCAAATTTGATAATCACTTTTGTGGTGCATGTCGTATCGGAAAACAAGTCCATGTTTCTCATAAATACAAAAATGTGGTATCAACAAAGAGAGTGTTAGAATTACTCCACATGGATCTCCTCGGTCCCTCGGCAATCCAAAGCTATGGAGGAAATCTCTTTACACTTGTAATTGTTGATGATTTTTCGCACTACACTTGGACTTTATTTTTAAAGCATAAAAATGAAGCTTTCGAAAAATTCAAAATCTTAGGTAAGATAATTCAAAACCAACAAGGTTGTACGATTGTTTGTATTCGTACGGACCATGGAAGAGAATTCGATAATGAAACGCAATTCGGAGCTTTTTGTAACAAGTACGGAATCACTCATAACTTCTCGGCTCCTCGAACTCCTCAATCAAATGGGGTTGTTGAGAGGAAGAACCGAACTTTGCAAGAAATGAGTCGTATTATGTTAAATGAGCAAAATCTACCCTAAAGGTTTGGTGTGATGCCGTAGCTACCGCGACCTATGTCTTCAACCGTGTCCTAGTTAGAGGCATTCTAGAGAAGACACCATATGAGCTATATCGAGGTAGAAAACCTTCCATAGGTCACCTTAGATTTTTTGGGTGCAAGTGTTACATTTTAAACAATAAAGATTACCTAACAAAATTTGATCCCAAGGCCTGTGTAGGTATTTTCTTAGGTTACTCTTGGAATAGCAAAGCCTTTAGAGTCCTTAACAAGACCACCATGGTAATTGAAGAATCGTTAAACGTAAGCTTTGATGAATCTCCACCAAAGCCAAGTCCTCCACTAGTAGACGATAACATGAACGAGGAAGAAACCTTGGCTCAGAACCTTAGAACCTTAGATTTAAGACTTCAACCCTCTTCTAGTCAAGAAGAACCTAGTAATACACCTCTTTGTTATGTCCCTCAAGGAATAGAAGACCCTAATTTAAGAGAAGCAAGAAATCACCCCATACAACAAATCATAGCTGACCTAAATAAAAGGACCACAAGATCCCAAATTCACACCCATAGTGCCTTCCAAGCCTTTGTATCCTCTATAGAACCCAAAACCATAGAAGAAGCCTTGAAAGATGAAGATTGGATATCGTCAATGCAAGAGGAACTCAACCAATTCACTAGGAATGATGTTTGGGATTTAGTACCTCAACCTAGTGGTCAAACCATCATAGGAACAAAATGGGTCTTTCGTAACAAGGTAGATGAACACTGTGGAGTCACACGAAACAAAGGTCGTTTAGTAGCAAAGGGGTACAATCAACAAGAGGGCATCGACTATGATGAAACTTTTGCTCCGGTTGCAAGATTAGAATCCATAAGAATGCTTTTGGCCTATGCTAATGCAAAAGGCTTCAAACTTTATCAAATGGATGTTAAAAGTGCTTTCTTAAATGGGGTTATTAATGAAGAAGTGTTTGTCAAACAACCTCCCGGTTTTGAAATCGTTGAAAAACCAACTCATGTTTTTAAACTTAAGAAGGCGCTTTATGGTCTTAAACAAGCACCTCGTGCTTGGTATGATAGATTCAAAACCTTCTTAATAGATAATGGCTATATTATGGGAAAAGTTGATAACATTTTGTTTGTCAAGCAATCAAATAATGATTTGGTAGTTGTACAAATCTATGTTGATGATATTATTTTTAGGTCTAGCAACAATCTCTTATGTGAAGAATTTTTGCCAAAAAAATAAAAATGAATTTGAAATGAGCATGATGGGTGAACTAAACTACTTTCTCGGTCTACAAATTCGACAACTTGATGATGGCATTTTCGTGACTCAATCCAAATATGCCAAAGATATGCTTAAAAAATTCAATTTTGAGGACGTAAAACCCGTGGACACTCCTATGACCACAAATATTAGGTTATCTCGTGATGAAGAAAGAAATGACTTCAATGAAAAGATATAACGCACTATGATTGGTAGCTTACTTTATCTAACCACAAGTAGGCCCGATATTATGTATAGTGTATGCTTGTGTGCAAGATTTCAAGGAAGTCCTCGACAATCTCACTATGAAGCGGTCAAACGGATATTTCGCTATATAAGAGGAACCGCAAACCTTGGCTTATGGTATCCAAAAATACCTGAGGTGGAAGTTACATGCTACACGGATTCTGATCTAGGTGGATCTCTCATTGATAGAAAAAGCACAAGTGGAGTTTGTGCATTCATTGGTCAATCTCATGTATCCTGGTTCTCAAAGAAGCAACAATCTGTTGCCCTTTCAACAACTGAAGCAGAATATGTAGTTGCTGCAAGAGCCTGTGCCCAAGTGCTTTGGATGAAAAACACTCTTACGGATCTTGAGGTACATTTAAATAAAGTGCCCATACTATGTGATAATACAAGTGCTATCAATTTAAGTAAAAATATTGTCTTGCACTCACGCACTAAACACATAGAACTTAGACATCACTTCTTAAGGGATAATGTTCAAAAAGGCAACATCATACTTGAAAAGGTTGACTCTAAAGATAACCTAGCCGATATTTTGACCAAAGCTTTAAATAAAGATGCTTTCTGCAAATTGAGACTTGGCTTAGGATTAATAGAATACAATCCTTGAGTATATGTCAAAAAAGTCAAAACATTTCTCCTACGGACGTCCGCATATGCTCAAACCGAACGTCCTCCAGGTCCGGAGGTCCGCACTTCTTCCGCGGAAGCAACAGAACAAGTTCAGTCCATAATTCTTTTCCGGACGTCCGCATACTGCATAAAACTGGACGCCCGCTTATGTCGGATGTCCGCATATCGTCCGCGGAAGCAATAGGTATTTTTTGTTGTTTTTAATCCGGACATCCGCTTAGTTTCTTCCGGACGTCCGCGTTTAGTCTGACGTTTTTTTAACCCTTCTTCCTCCTTTTTCCCTCACTTTTACCCAAATGTTTTTGAAACCCTAAAACCACTTTCTCTCCTGATCTCCACCGGATTCCGCCGTCTTTTGACTTCTCACCACCGCCAACAACCCTCCATCGCCGGATTCTTGCCATAAATTCTTCTAAAGTAAGCTTTCTTTTGATTTCTGTGTTTGTTCTTGCTAAAAACTTTGAATAGCATTTTTTAACTTATTTCTTAATATGTTCTTAATAAAAGTGTGTATGCTTCAAATCTATTTGTCTACAAAAGTTCCTTTTCTACAGATTTCCTTGTTCAAAAAGTTTACCTTCAATGTTTTTTTTAAAAAAAATCTTTCTCTTTCAACATGTGTTCTCTAAAATTATTTCTCACGTGGGGTTTGTCATCCTTTTAAGTTCGTACATATATATATCTTTACAGATTTGGGTCCAAAGCGCTCTCGAAACTCGTCCTCTCGAGCTCCACCGCCTCCTCATCCAGTTACTGTACGCATTACTCGACGGGATGAACGACGCCTTATCTTGCAAAGTCGAAAATGCAATCCCGGTCGTCTCGTCCACTTGGATGGGTTGGCCTCGTTTGGTACTCTTGAAGCCTTTACCGCCATTGGGTGGGACATTTTTCTCACTTTTAAAGGTGCAGTGTCCCATGACTCCATTGTTGATTTTTATGCCGGATTTGACTTTGATGAGTCTTCCCAACTTGTGTCTCTTCAGCTCTATGATCAATTCTTTGAACTTGATCTAGATCACTTTGCTGTTCTACTAGGTCTTCCTAGATCTGATAACTGTGTTTTTACTAATGCTTCTTCTTTCGCTCCTTTATTAACTCAAGTAAATGTATCCAAGGAAACTATTCTTCAACCTATTCTTGTTGTGCCCTTTCAAACTGATTTTGACACCAATCAACTCACCGACCAATGTTTAACTGATAAAATGTGTTTTTGGAACAAAATTCTACTCTACAATGTGTTTGGCCGTGCCGGTAACACCGAACGTATAGGTAGTCTTCAATGCTATCTTCTTTACTGTCTTGCTAATCACATATCTGTTGATGTCGTTTTTATCATCGCTCATCGCATGGTTGGTGTGGAGAAAAACAACCGAACACTGTCGTTTGGGTATCTCCTAAAAAACCTTTTTCGCAACCTAAATCTCCTTTTGTTATGGCAATATTTGGTTGATTTAAAGTTCAAGGGTCTGTTTTGCAATTCTTTATTTTGAGTCTGTTTAGTGAACGGGCCGTGGGCTTGTCAACCACGGGCCCATGATATATAATGATTCAATTAGCTTAGAAAATTGTTTAGTTATTCATTTGCTTTCAATTCTTTATTGTAAAATTCTCTCTGATTGAAAGATAATTGGATGACCAGTTGAAATCTTTTTCTTTACTGTTTAATATCTTTGATTTCACAAATCGTTGCACGGATCTTGTTGGTTCCCGTTTTGCTTTAAACAAGATTATTAGATCTATTAGTTCAAGTTAATGTTTGATGCGGAAGCGTATTTGAAGAACTAACAGATAAGTTTGATAGATTTAGACCAAAATATAAATAAACAATGAACAGGAAATAATATTTCAAAGTTTACTGAATATATATTAAGAACAGATTTAAGAACAATGAGTAAGAAAAGCTTCAAAATAGATATGACTCTTAAGGTGAATAAGCTTTTTGTGTTCTTATGATGGTCGATTTATATGTTGATGATTGATGATCGATAAGGAAGAACTCAACATGAGTCTTCCTTATATACTACTCTAAAGGGGACCATAAAGCATATGCTACTATTCAGACGGTACTGATGAATAGTTGAACGGATGTCGTGAACAGTTGCAAGAACGGCATGAACAGTAAGACGTGTTGTATTGCATTTAATGCAGCAATCGTCTATTATGTACTAAGCCCTATTGAGTCCAATCAGAGTTTGACACGTCGACGTTGGACAGGGCATGCTACCATGCAAGTTGATGAATGAGTCCTGTAACAGTAGCAAGATATTATAAATATCTTCAAGTCTTTCAGTGAGGACCACAGAGGCTCTGTAATGAGTTACAGAGGTTCTGCGGTCTGGTCCTCTGTGGAGCAGTCTTTCCTATATTCTGAGATATTGGTCTTCTTTGCGCGTATGACAGAGCTTCTGTAGCGCGCCTCTTTAGCTTCTGTAGATTCTTGATCTTGAGCCCTCGGTAAGTCCGGCAGAGCCTCTGTAAGAGGCTTTCTTCACTTAGCCTATTTTTCACTACTTCTAAATACTTCTATGATTAGGAAGATTGAAGCTAACAATCTCCCCCTAAGTAGTGAAAAATAAAAAATTTAACTTCGAGTTTAGTTAGGCTAAGTTAGATAAGACAGAGGTTAAACAATACGTCGAAGGTTCTTTCATTTAGAAATACGCCAGAGGCATTTTACATTTGAGTACAATGAAAGATAAACTTTGATTTGGTTTGCAGGGATTGGAGGTCTGAGAATCAGATTTTGGCATCTTTGAAGTCGTCGTAGCTTCTGTTGTCTCTTCCGACTCTTCTGGTCTCTTTGTAGAAACTGATGCAGAGTTCTCTTAGGCGGATTGTGGCATCAATCTCTCTGATGAAAGTATCTGCAGCATCTCTATCCATTTTCTCTGTACCTCTGTATTTTACAAGGCTTGTTCTGAACTTGTTCAGAGTACTAGTTGCGTACTTCTGACAGTCCATGCACACAAACAGTTTAACTTCTCCTTGTGGGTTTTGAAATACTAACCCAAACCGTGGTTCTGTGATGATTGAGTTAGGTACGGCGTCCGGTGGGCAGCGATCCTCTGGTGGTCGTAAATCCAGATGTTTGAGACCAAGATCCTTTCCCAGCTGGAAATCTATCATGCTGTAGAGCAGAATCTTTTCCCTCATCGCTTTTCTCAACACTTGATAGGCTATGGTGTTTGCCTCTGTGTTGTAGTTATCCTTTGTCCATTGCAGAAGATCAGGTAGATCATTAGGATTGATATTTCTTAGGTCAGCATCAACGAAGGTGGTTTCTGAATTGTCTTCTCTTCTGACTTTGTAAAGATTGTACCTGACCCTTGGATAGGTTCTTGTAAAGGAGAATTTGCAGAAGATTACCTTTTTGATCTTGTGGATTGAGAAGACATCTGCTTTGGTTCTTGGCTTTGTCCTTGTGAAGATGTTCTCAAATTCTTCTCTGATCCTTGGATCTGTCACATGATCTGTAGGATGATTGGTCTGAAAGGATTGTTTATAGAGGTATTTGTATACCACTTCTTCCATCTCTTCATGTGTTGGACCAGGTTGTGGTACTTGTCTTCTGAGACTCTCCATCTTTTGAACAACTTCTGCAGCTCTACCAGTTAGAAGAATGTCTGACAGAGGCTTCAATCCATATGCCCAGTCAACTTCTTCAGGCTTTGGAGTTTGAAAGGTATCAAACGCGCTTTTCATTAATTTTTATGTAGGCTTGGGCAATGACTTCTTTTTCTTGGGCTCTTCTGTCAGTATTGCTTTGCCCTTATCTTTGGCTTTTGGAGGTGCAGAACCTGTTTCTTCTGTAGGTTTGGAGGTAGGTGCTTCTGTTGGCTTGATGGGGGTTGCCTCTGTAGGTTTTGATACTTGTTTTTTAGAGGACTTTTGTGGCGTTGGTTCTGTTGGCTTTCTTTGCTCTGTAACCTCTGTAGGAGGTTCTTTGGTGACTTCTTCTGTAATCTTGGTTTCTGTGGATTGAGGTATGTCGAATCTTCTTGCCATTTTGAATGCTAATGTGAACCTGTGCCTTTCTTCTTCTCTCTGTGACATTCGATCAGTCATTGTATTTTGCATCTTTTTCAGAATATCAGTAGCACAGGTCGTTGCTCTTTTTGGTTTGGTGGCAACTGACTTTCTTCTTGGTATGGTTGGGGGTTTTTCTGTTGAAGGACTTTCTTCCAAAATGATTACCACAGGGGTGGTTGTTGCCTCTGTGGGTTGCTGATCAGCTTCTGGAATATTTGTTTCTTCAGGACTTGATTCCACAGAGATGGGTGTTGTCTCTGTGGTCTGTTGAGTTTGTTGTTGATCTAGGGTTTGTTCTAGAGGGGCTTGACTGATTGGTTCTGCTGCGATTGGTGGAGTTTGTATTCCTCTGCTCGTAGCTTTCTCCCTTGTATTCTCCCCCTCAGGATTATCTGATGGACCAGGATGGTCATCATCAGAATCATCCTGACTCTTATCAGAACTACCCTCTGCTCTGCAAGAAGCTTTGGTTTTCTTCGGTAATTCTGCTCCTGCTGCTATCAACTTTATACAGACGTCATCACAGAGGCCAAGTAGAGTCGCAAGCTCTGCCTCTGTTTTAAAACGCATTCTGCCAACACTTTTTCTGAAATCCTTGACAAAGTTGGCATTTGCTGTTGTGAAGGAGACAATGAATTCTGTGACCTGGTTTATGACGTTCTGTCCTAGCTCTATTAGCTGTGCTCTGGTCATGTAGTCTTTTGGCTGCATCATTGTCGTGTTGCGCATTGCCTCTGCTTGTACTTGTTTTAGGGCATTCTGTAGATCTGCAGGAGTAATGCCCTCTGTTCTGTTGGATTACGTATTCATTTGTTCAAGGAAGTTTTTGATAGAGTCCTTGAACGCAGAAGTTGCATTTGTGCCGATTTCTTGAGCGGCAGAGGTGGCTGTAGCTTTGGTAGTAGTTTCGGCAGAAGACTTCATCGCTGAAATGGCAGATTTCACCTCTGTGGACAGATTGTCCATTTTGGTGTTTAGTTTTAGGATAGCCGTCGATGTTGTCTCTGCAAAAGATTTGAAAGAGCTTTGCAACTCTTTCATTGTTTGGTTCACAGAGGTGACAATGGTTTGGAACTCATCCATTGATACTTGTGTTCCTTGTGTAACCTCTGGAGGAACACATTCGTCTCCAGAGTGAGTCCCTGTTCCTGGGACACCTTCGTTCACCCTTGTTTGTACGTTGGGGGTGGAAGGATTTTCATCTGATCCTTGAGCAGAAGCATCTAGTGCTTCAGACTCTACAGAAGTTCTGTGAATGACATTGTCTAGATCCACTTCAGAGGTGGGTACTAGATTATCCTTCTGTTGACTCGGAGACTTGTCTAGAGTCTCTTCGTCGTTGTACTCGCTACTTCTCTCTGAAAGAAGTGTTGGCCCTAGTTGTGTGTGTGTGGCAGAGGAAACGAATTCCTCTGTAGGGTGTTCTGTTGTGATCTGGGGCGATAGATCACGAACTGTAGGTGAGTCTCTCTGAGGAGACTCCCTAGGAATGGATTCCCCGGTTTCTGTGGGCGCAGAAGTCGAAAGAGTGACTTCTGGCTGGTTGGGTTGGGTTTGGATCGAGCTGTGCTGCTCTGTTTCAATAACTCCTTCTGCAGCTAGACCTGCGGAGTTAGATGAGTGGGTTGCACTGGGAGGGGCTGAGGGATTTGTGCCTTCTTCAACTTCGGCATCTTTTTCTTGTCCCTTTTCTTTTTCTCCCATTTTCTCTATGATTTCCTTAACCTTTTCTCTATTCCACTCTGGTGCGTTCTTTTGATTTCGTTCTTTAATAGCTTCCTCTGACATGTCTATTTCCTCTATTTCTTCTTCTGCATCTTGGCTTGGACTCTTTCTGTGGACGTCCAATCCTTGTCGAATGAAGGGGTTCTGTAGGATAATAGGTGTCTCACCTGGTTGATTTCTGGGTGTTGTGTCATCTTCTTGCAGATGTGTGTCAATGCCAGAAATTGAGAAATATTGTTCTTCTGGGGAGTGGTGGTCGAGAGGTTGTGCCGTCCACCCTGCTGTATTTAAGGTGTTGGCAATGTCAGGGTTCTGTAGGAAGTCGTTCAGGTCTCCGTGATGAGCAAATCTATCTGGAGATTGATAGGGTGATTGATATTCTTCTGTTGCCATTTCTTCTTCTGTATCTTCTTCTGCAAGTCTTTCTTCTGCGATTTCTTCTTCCTCTGCAATGGTGACCAATTTTTGAAGTGATTTACCATGCTTCTTTTTGGTTCTCCTCCTCTTGGGTTTTGGTGCCGCTTCCTCTGTGATTTTCGATTTTCTTTTCTTCCTCTGTTTTAGGGAAGAGGGAGGAACAGAGGAGCCAATTTCTGTGGCATGAGGAGGTGATGGTTGATCTTTTGCAGCGCTTGTAGAGGTGCCTTCTGCAGTTTTTCTTTTCTTTGCTGTTTGAGTAGATGCAGAGGTTTTTGAAGAGGACTTCTTTCCCATGAGTTCTGCACGTTTGGCTATGAAGCTTAGTTGTATAGCCATGTGTTTTTCCAATTTCTGATCTTTTTCTTCTTGAGTGGAAAGAGGTTCTGCAACTATTGTTCCTAGGGGGACACCTAAACGCGGGGGTGTCATAGGACTCGGTTTAGGAGTTCTATGTTCGCGTATATACTCTTTCTTAAGGGTTTTATTCGAGGCATACTTCAGAAGCTTCTTTGACAGAGGTCTGCAGTGTGAGTAACCATCTATATGATCAGTGGGGACATTTTTGCTCATTGGGAACTGTTTAGGAATTGGCCCTTCCATTGGCCATTTCTGTATCAGCAACAGAGGTTCGAACAATACTCCCAATATTCTTTGGAATTGCAGAGGTGGTAGAAAGTTGGGATCGTTCTCTTTGACCCGTTTGGTGTTGTTCTTTCTGTCGATGGTGTTGATGATCTCTTGCATCATTATCGTCCCGTAATCGAGTGGAAGATCATAGTACACCCCATACATGATGGTTAAGATCTGATGTGAGGTCTGGTCAATGCTGCCTATCTTCCCTGTCAGGCATCTGTTAAGAATAGAGAACAAGGTGTTCCACAGAGGTGGTAATCTGCCTCTGCGGAAGTCATTTCTCTTCCGTAGTTGTGTGTTGTACCCAAGCATTTCTACGAAGCCACAAAGCTCGTCGTCTGTTGGTTGCTCTGCATATTTCTTCAAACCAAGAAGACCCCTCGTGGGTAGGTTGAACTCAAGTGAGAACATTGTTCTGTTGAACTTGATTTCAAGATGTTCAGATTTGTCAGGTCTTGAAATGTACCCTTTGATAATAGAGTCGTTTTTATCAAATCGGCAGCTCTGCCAAAACTGGTTCAGATATCTGACTGGTATTTTCTTTGGGGTTCTTGAGAGTAGAGGGAAGAGGATGTGATTTTCCATTATGTTCAGAAGAATGGTGTGGGCTTCGCCGAAAGCAGTGGGTGAGGGGACCAAATAGCAGTTGTTGGATTTGATTGGTAGTACCTTTTCGAAGTGATCCTTAGCTATGAAGTTTTGCAGATGTGTTGTCGGAGCAAAGTCTGCTGAGTCGCCGGAATCTTCTAGTTCAATGTTCTGGGCAGGGTTGGGGTTTTCTGAATGTTCAGAATGAGCCGGTGAATGTTCTGGTGAGGTCGCCGGAGAGTGTGCAGGGGAGATAGCTTGAGAAGATGAAGCCATTTGATACTGAGAATAAGAAACTTTCAGGTTTTTGCAGGGTTTCGCCGGAGAAGAATGAGAGTTTGTAAAAGGTTTATGAGAGGGTAAGCTTGGTTTTTATAGGAGGGTAAAACGGTAGAATTCGAAAGAGTAAAATATATGGCAATGGATTAAAATTTGGAATCCGTACTCGAGTTAGAACGGCAGGTTCAACTTTCCAAAGAAAACGTTTCATGTAAGCCCAATGAAAATGGGACACGTAGGCCATGTCAGAAGATGACAGGACGTCGTGCGCGGCCCATTAATGCTAGGCGCGTGGGGTTATTCTTAGCCATATGAAATTCATTCTCAGTAAAAGTAACCGTTATTACTCCAGAACTTCTGTACCTTACAGAAGCTCTGTGGTCTTGAAAATCTTTGTTGTTTATCCCTTTCATATATCTCATTGTTATCATGACTTCTGTAGGGTTCTTCTTTAACCAAAACATTTGTAAAGACATTGGAGAGGATAAAATCGAATTTTTGTCAAGAAATTTGCTTCGCAGAGGTTTTGTGGCTCTGTTGGAACTTGCAGAAGTTCTGTGAGGGCCAGCAGAAGCTCTATGAGGGAAAAAATCACATAACAAAAATTTTATTAAAATTTTTGATCATCCATTTTTTGATTTGGTTTAAGAGATGTTTTTCGGACATATTTGAAAGTTTGTGTCCGAGAAAATTGTTAAAAAAAACGGTTTGTTCGAGAAGGTCATGGTTTGTGTTTTCGGTTTCCGAGATAACATTCCAAAGGATCGACAGAGGGTTAATTTGTGATCACAGAGCATATTTCTTGCAGAACCTCTGTTGAGCTCAGCAGAAGCTCTATGACCTTAAATTTCTCTTAATTCGAATTTTATGAAACTTTTTGAGCTTTTGATTTTTGAAATGTTTATTTAAAGTATATTTAGGACATATTTGACAATTCTTGTCCTAGAAAATTGTTTTCCAAAAACCTTTTGTGCGAGAGACATACCTTTTGGTTCTTCTTTTCTTGGCAGTGATATCTGACTTCTGTCGAGATGGAGTCATCGACATTTTTCTTTGGCTTTCCCTTGAAAGTTTTATCTCTTTAGATCATTTCAGGGTTCCCTTCTGCTCCCCCTTGATCTAATCACCTCTGTAGATCAAGTAATTTCCTTTTGCTCCCCATTGACCTATGCTTGGATCAAAGAATGATAAGTTTTGCATAGAACATAGGTCATGTTTTCCAGAGGTTCTGTAGGGGTCGTCAGAGGTTCTGAGTTGACTTACAGAAGCTCTGTGATTTTAAGAACTATTTAAGATTGAGAACTTACAAACAGAAATAAATTAACTTAAAGCAAAAATAAAGGAAATTTGTACATATTTACAGAAGATAAAGCTATACTTACAGAGGATTGTCACACCATGTTTATCATTCCTAACTTACCCACCAAGAAATTGAATCTTTTCTCGTCTAGTGCTTTGGTGAATAAGTCAGCGAGTTGATATTCTGTTGGCACGAAATGCATTTCAATTGTACCGTATTCAACATGATGTTTCAAGAAATGGTACCTTATATCGATATGCTTGGTTTTCGAGTGTTGCACAGGATTGGCAGAGATAGCAATGGCACTTTTGGAATCACAGAAGATGGGTATTTTGAATAGGATGTGGCCGTAGTCTTTTAGTTGAGTTTTCATCCATAGAACCTGAGAACAACAGCTAGCAGCAGCAACGTATTCAGCTTCTGCAGTGGATGTTGAGACACAATTTTGCTTCTTGGAGGTCCAACTGACTAGTTTACCACCTAGGAATTGGCAACTCCCAGAGGTACTCTTTCTGTCGAGCATGCATCCTCCATAGTCTGAATCTGTATAAGCTTTAAGACTAAAACCAGAGTTCTGTGGATACCAGAGACCGAGATTTTTGGTCCCCTTTAGGTATCTAAAGATTCTCTTCACCGCATCATAATGTGATTTCTTAGGATTAGCTTGATAACGTGCACAAAGACATGTGGCATGCATGATGTCAGGTCTGCTTGCTGTTAAGTATAACAGAGATCCAATCATGCCTCTGTAGAGAGTGCATTCTACAGAGATACCATTTGGATCTAAGAATAACTTATTTCCAGTGGCCATTGGAGTTTTCATTGCAGAGGTATCAGAGAGTTTATATTTTGACAGAATGTCAGAGACATATTTGGCTTGATTTATAAAAATTCCCTCTGAAGTTTGTTTGACTTGAAGTCCGAGGAAGAATGTTAATTCTCCTATCATACTCATTTCAAACTCACTCTGCATGAGATTTTCAAAACTTTTACACTCTTCTGAATTAGTAGACCCGAAAATTATGTCATCCACATAGATTTGTACAAGCATTATCTCACCCTTTTTATGTTTATAGAATAAGGTAGTATCTGTTGTACCTCTGTTGTAGCCATTGACTAGAAGGAAGGTAGAAAGTCATTCGTACCATGCTCTTGGAGCCTGTTTCAGTCCGTATAGAGCCTTTTCAAGGTAGTATACATGCCTTGGAAACTTTGAGCTTTCAAAACCTGGTGGCTGATTTACGTAAACCTCTTCTTGGATTTCACCGTTTAGAAAAGCCGATTTTACGTCCATCTGATAGACTTTAAAACCTCTGTGGGCTGCGAAGGCTAAGAATATTCTTATTGCTTCGAGTCATGCGACAGGGGCAAAAGTCTCATCGTAGTCTATGCCTTCTTCTTGTCTATATCCCTTTGCTACTAATCTTGCTTTGTTTCTGATGACCACTCCATCTTCATCCTTCTTGTTTCTGTAGACCCATTTAGTCCCAATGGCCTGTTTCCCTCGTGGCAGAGGTACTAAAGTCCATACTTTGTTACGCTCAAACTGCAGAAGTTCTTCTTGCATGGCGTCTACCCAATTTGGGTCATCTAGGGCTTCAGAAATCTTCTTTGGTTCTATCACACTGATAAAGTTAGTAAAAAAACAAAAATTAGCAGTGGCAGACCTGGTTTTTACTGAGTCGGAAGGTTCTCCGATTATTTGGCTTGGAGGATGGCTTTTTGTCCATTGAGTTGTGCGTGGAAGATGATCATCAATGTCCTCGAACCTTTCGTCAGCGGCTTCTTGTGTTTCTTCTTGTGTAGCCTCTGTCGTTCTTCGTGCCTTGGTAGTTGATTCTACCGATTGTGGAAATATTGGTATGAGTGGTGGTGGGGTTTGTTCCTCTGAGGACGTATAGTCTTGGTCCT
Organism: Saussurea involucrata; assembly: GCA_033807775.1. Classification (NCBI taxonomy): domain Eukaryota; kingdom Viridiplantae; phylum Streptophyta; class Magnoliopsida; order Asterales; family Asteraceae; genus Saussurea; species Saussurea involucrata. The sequence continues at coordinate 78,300,387 of CM066318.1, read as the reverse complement.
CGATTTCCTCTGTAATTGGTTCTTCTGTGGATTGTGGAGTTTGTTTTTCAGCAACTTCTGTGGTCGTTTTTCTTGATGTTTCATCTTCTGCATGTTCTTCTTCGGCAATTGCATCTGTAGTATTTATAGAAGAAGATGAAGCATTATTTGGACCTGTTAGAGTCATACCTGTAGGATTTTGTCCGACAGAGGATGGTTCTTCAGAAATTCTGATGGTTCCAACAGAAGGATCAATGTCGTTGTTGAACATCTCTAAAAATAGAAGATCCAAATCTTCTTTTGTTTTTGAGATGTTAGAGGATTTCCCTTTAATTCCGAGTTCTGAACTGATTTGTTCAGAAGTCATTTGGAATGAATCATCAAAAGAAACATTAATGCTTTCTACAATCTTGCGAGACTTTGTAAGGAAGGTTCTGTAGGCTTTGGAAGTGGCAGAATATCCAATGAATTTGCCTTCATCAGCTTTTACTTCAAATTTTCCTCTCGAATCTCTGTCGTTTAAAACAAAGCATTTGCATCCGAATACATGGAAAAACTTGATGTTTGGCCGCCTTTTGTGAAGTAATTCGTAAGGCGTCTTGAGTTGTCTTTTCACAATGGTTGAACGATTCTGTGTATAACACGCAGTAGAAATTGCTTATGCCCAAAAGTTCATTGATAATCCGCATGCAGATAGCATAGTTCTTGCGGCCTCCACAAGTGTTCGATTCTTTCTTTCGACTACACCGTTCTGTTGTGGAGTTCGAGCGGCAGAGAAGTTCTGTGATATTCCTTCTGTAGAAAGATAGGCTTCAATGACACAGTTTTTAAATTCTGTGCCATTGTCACTTCTTAACTTCTGAATTCTGCAGTCATAAAGAACTTGAATTCTTTTCATTAGATTTATCAGTATAATTGGAACATCTGATTTCTTTCTAATAAATTCAACCCATGTGAAACGTGAATACTCATCAATTAGGACAAGTATGTATTTCTTGCCACCTAGGCTCTGTATAGCAATGGGACCGCAGAGGTCGACATGAAGCATGTACAGAGGCCTAGTGCAAGACACGTCTGTTTTGCCTTTGTGGGAAGCTCTTCTGTGTTTTCCCATTTCACAGGCCGAACACAAGTGATCCTTATTGAATTTAACATTTGGCAAACCTTTAACTAGATCGAGTTTTACTAGTTTATCCAGGGTGTGAAAGTTTAAGTGACAGAACCTGTTGTGCCATAACCACGCTTCTTCACTTTTGCAGGCTACTAGGCAAACTTTGTCCTTGGATTTTGAAGTAAAATTCATTAGATATAGATCACCTCTTCTTTCAGCTCGCAGAAGTTCCATTCATGTGTTTTCACTTTGTAGAGAGCAGAAAGTTCTTTTGAATAACACATCGAATCCTGTATCACAGAGTTGACTTACACTTAGTAGGTTGTGTTTGAGGCCATTCACATATGCAACTTTGTATACAGAGATATTTTCTTTCTGTATGACTCCATAGCCTTTGATGTGTCCCTTCTTGTTGTCTCCAAAAGTTACAGATCCACCATCGTGCGTTTCTTTGTATGTGGATAGTAATCTTCTGTCGCCAGTCATGTGCCTTGAGCATCCGGAGTCAAGATACCAAATTGGCACATGTTGCTTCTCAGTGTCAGTGTCGGAGTCAACTTCTGCCATGCCACAGAACAAGGCATTTGTGGGGAATTCATCGTCAGAGGTAGAGTCTGACTCGAAGTCCTCCTTGCTTGCCTCAGAATGCCCTTTGTTCGCCATTAGGGATTTTTGCGCATAATACTCAGCCTTCTTTTTGTAAAAAGCTGAGTCCTTCTGTGGGCAATTTTGTCTACTTCTGCATTCTTTAGCGAAATGACCTGGCTTACCGCAGTTGAAACAACCTTGGGAGGTGTTTCCAGTTCGATCTTCGGACTTCTGTTGGTCTCCACCTTTCTCTGTTCTGCATTCGTTTGCGTAATGACAAGGCTTACCACATTTGTAGCATTCTTGTGTGTGGCATACCTTGTCATCTGATCTCTGTCGGTCATTTCCTCTGTAGCTTCTTTCGCTCGACCTCTGTTGGTCATCATTTCTGTAGTCTGACCTCTGTCGGTCACTTGATTCTTCTCTTCTTCCTTCATCTCTTCTACCATCATCTCTTCTACCATCATCTCTTCTACCAGAATTCCTTTGGTTATTTCTAAACTCTCTTGTCAATAGAGCCATTGATTTAGCTAATGACGCAAGAGTTATTTCTTCCTCTTTCATCTCGTCTTCTTCGCTATCAATCATTACCATCTTCTTTTTCTCCTTCTTTTTCTCCTCTGTAGATCTCTCATTTCTTGGTCTGTCCGTAGCCTCTGTAGATTTACTAACCAATGCGTATGGTACAATGGTTAGTGTTTTAGCTTGAGCTATTTGAGGCTCTTGTGCGGCTAGTGTTCCAATGAGATCAGAGAGTGTCCAGGAGTCTAGATCTTGATTTGTTTGTAAAGACATAGACAACTGAAGCCACTCATCGTTCAGGCTCTTTAGAAACATGACGTTATTTTCTTCCGTGGTTCTGTGAATACCAGACTTTCTGCATTTGTTTATGAGAGAGTTGAACCGATCGTATGTTGTTTGCAGCGATTCTGTTGCACAGGCTCTGAAGGCATGATACTCGTTTATGTATTGTGCCCTTCGGTTCTTCTGTGTTTTAGCACCCCCTTCCAGTTGTCTTTCTAATTCTTTCCAAAGATCGTGCGCTGTTTCGCATGCATCTAAAGATTGAAATATTTCGTTGGGGATAGCCATGATTAATATTCTTTTCGTTTTCTGTGCAACTTCATCTTCTGCCTTATCTTCATCTGACCAGTCTACTTTCGGCTTAGGTTTCTTATGTTCAGGGATTTCAAGAGATTTGTCAGTAGCTGGTACACGTGGCATAGTTATCATAGGAACCGGAGGAAGATTATAAAGATATTGTTTGAGATTTTTTTCAGTACCCTCAAAAAAATGAACCATTCTTATTTTCCATTGAGGATACTCATCTCTAAGAAGAGTAGGAGGTTTAGTTAATGAGCCAGCAGTAAAAAAGTTATTGGTATTTGTCATTTTTAGAAAAGGATAATCTGATGGAGGATTTATGAGTATGAAGATCTGAAAGTTTTTCTGGGTACAGCTAATATCCAGAAATCTGGTGATGAAGAGAGAAAATAATCTATCAAAAAAAAGTTGTAAAACGAGGATCACTTGATATTGAAAATCAAGCTTTGCTCTGATACCAATTGTTGGTTCCCGTTTTGCTTTAAACAAGATTATCAGATCTATTAGTTCAAGTTAATGTTTGATGCGGAAGCGTATTTGAAGAACTAACAGATAAGTTTGATAGATTTAGACCAAAATATAAATAAACAATGAACAGGAAATAATATTTCAAAGTTTACTGAATATATATTAAGAACAGATTTAAGAACAATGAGTAAGAAAAGCTTCAAAATAGATATGACTCTTAAGGTGAATAAGCTTTTTGTGTTCTTATGATGGTCGATTTATATGTTGATGATTGATGATCGATAAGGAAGAACTCAACATGAGTCTTCCTTATATACTACTCTAAAGGGGACCATAAAGCATATGCTACTATTCAGACGGTACTGATGAATAGTTGAACGAATGTCGTGAACAGTTGCAAGAACGGCATGAACAGTAAGACGTGTTGTATTGCATTTAATGCAGCAGACGTCTATTATGTACTAAGCCCTATTGAGTCCAATCAGAGTTTGACACGTCGACGTTGGACAGGGCATGCTACCATGCAAGTTGATGAATGGGTCCTGTAACAGTAGCAAGATATTATAAATATCTTCAAGTCTTTCAGTGAGGACCACAGAGGCTCTGTAATGAGTTACAGAGGTTCTGCGGTCTGGTCCTCTGTGGAGCAGTCTTTCCTATATTCTGAGATATTGGTCTTCTTTGCGCGTATGACAGAGCTTCTGTAGCGCGCCTCTTTAGCTTCTGTAGATTCTTGATCTTGAGCCCTCGGTAAGTCCGGCAGAGCCTCTGTAAGAGGCTTTCTTCACTTAGTCTATTTTTCACTACTTCTAAATACTTCTATGATTAGGAAGATTGAAGCTAACAGATCTGGATTTAACAATTGGTATCAGAGCAGACGGACAGATTGATTCAGAGCATTCATATTGATTTCTGGTATCTTCTTTGACTTTTTCACGGCTGTCCATTCTTGAATTTTCAATTCATTGATTCTGATAAAATTGATCATTTCTGCTTATTGGGTTTTGTTAGCATTGTTGTTGTGAGCGATTCTGCAAATTTTCATAACCTAATTCGTTCGTTTGAGTGGTTAATTTAGCAAATTAAGTTCAAAGTTTTTGGTTGTGTTCTTCATTAAAAATCAAATTTTTACCATCAAAACGTGTTCTTTTTGCTTCAAAATTGATTGGGTTAGTGTTATTTCTGTGTTTGGTAGTGTTTCTAATCTTTCAGGAACGTTTTTAAGCAACCCTAATCGAGATTCAATCGATTTTGAGAAAACAGCCGAAGAATCCGGATAGAACAGCCGATGTTTCCGGACAAGACAAAACTGTCCGGACGTTTGTGTGAAATTCCATCCGGATACGTCTTCTTTCCGGGTAAGTCAACCTTTCCGGGTAAGTCTTCTTTACGGGTAAGTCAATCATTCCGGGTATAATTTGTTCCAGAAACCCAAAGTATCCGGTAAAGATTTTATCCGGACAATTCTAGGTATCCGGTAATAATTTTATCCGGAAAACAGTTTATCCGGATTATCTAGTCATCCGGTAAGTTCTTGTGACTTCTATCCTATCCGGTAAGTTCTTGTGACTTCTATCCTATCCGGTAAGTTCAGTATTCGGAATCTCCATCATCCGGTAAGTTCTCTCATCATCCGGTAACCTTATTTTTCCGGGTTCCTTATCCGGAAACCACCCGGATTCCATAGCGGGACCCCCGTGCTAAGTCGCAGGAGGGGGACATTTAAGTATCCTTGATACTGTTCCACTTTGAATCAATCACCTCGTCTGACGATCACTCCAGTGCAACATAAGATGTCTTATTCACCTCAGTCAAAGGAAAAGACAAGTCAGGTATGTGATTCTATCCAACAAGATTTCTTGAATCAAATGCAATCACTTACTGAACAGGCAAATTCCTTTAAGGCCACCTCTAAAGAACAACAGCTTGAGATTAGATCTTTAACCGAAAAGCTAGATGTTCAAAAGAGAATAACATAAAAATATAAGTCTGAAAATGCTAATCTAAAAGACAAATGCAAAAATCTATCATTAGCACTTAAAGACTTAAGGGCCAAATTATCTGAACTTCCGTCTCAGTTTGATCAGTGTATGCATGAGAAAGCAGAAATTGTTTATCAATGTTCTGCTCTTCAAATTCAGCACAAGGAATTTGTTGCAAAAATTCTTGATCTTGAAACCAAACTCCATAAAAGAGGTCAAACTGATCAGACTATACATATGAATAAACCAAAGGAGTTCACGTATTTCAACAAGGACTGGGGAATCGGATACGATAATCCGCACTACCTGAAAAAGGGTATAGCCAAAAGACCTATATTGTATGATTTCAGTTGTCTTGGTATAGCCAAAGATTATCCGGAATATGCAATTAAATGGACTGGTCCTCTCGAACCTGAAAAGGAAGAGGAAACTGAGGAATATAAGCGCACAAACACGTCCAAAATGCAACTTCCATTCAGTTATGGATCTTTAATTCATACCTATAAGAAAGATAAAAAGTATCTCTCGAATGACTACTTCAATTGCTATAAGGTTGCACCGCCCAAGGATTCCTCCAAGAAGGATGAGGTCCAAGCAACCGAAACCAACACTGAGACGGATGAGTTCAAACTCTATGTTCCCCCTCTCATCTTGGAAGCAAAAATAGTCCAGTTGGATGAGTCACTCGAGAAAGAAAGGTCTAATTTTGAAAAGGAAAAGCAAGCGCTAAACAAAGAACTTGAGAATCTAAAATCGGTCAAAACCGAAACTGTGACTGATGAAGGACAGAAAATCCTTCGGTGTGAAATCAATATGCTCACATCAAAACTGGCTGCCTTGGCGACAGATGCGATGAAGGAGCATACCAAAAATGGTCAACTCCAAACTGAAAAGCAGATTTCACCCGAACTTTCCTCAAACTCATCTGACACGTCTTCGTGTAAAGCTTTTATTAGCAAAATCTTTTCAACACAAGACGATTTAGAATCTCAAGATAAGAGTGTTTCACGGAACTTGAACTATGATTTTTTCCTAGCTTCCGCACCAAGTTCCCCGAAACACACGAGCATAAAGTGTTCCTCGCCTTCCTCGACCAATCCAAGTCCTGTAATTCCGGATGTCGATTTTTCTGAATATATAAACTCCGAAGGCAATTCTGAGGGAGAGTTTGAGTCGTTCCCTTTCGACAAACCTCTTCCGAGTCATACTGATTTCCTTTCACCAGTGGTAGGTTGACCGGTCAATTTTTTAAAAGGGTGATAGTTCTAAAACAAAGACTCCGGCTGTGATTAAGATTTCAAAAAATGTTTCAAATTCTCAAAAGCAATCACAGCCGAAGCAAAAGACCGGTCAACCACCTGCTAAGATTTTTGTTTCCTCAAAAGTCACTGACCGTTCTGTCCCTGTTGTTTCAGATAAAAATGGTCGAGCAAAACAAGAAAAACCCAAGTGGCTAAACAAGGAACCTGTCAAAGATGCAGCATCAAAGTCCTTCCCTACTGCTTTTAATTCTAGAATAAACAAAAACGATTGTGCGTGGAATCATAGGAATGATTTTGTTAAAAGAGATGTTAATTTTCCGATGAAAATCTATTCCACTCAGCAATTGATTCAATTGTCACATGATTGTTTGTGTTCTTCTAGTTGTGGTTGGGATGACTTTGATGATATCAATAATAATGATTGGTTTGGGTCATATCACATATATAATCATACACCCAAACGCAAACCCCGTAACAACAAAAAGAAACACCATTTTCAACGGGGTTCCTAATCAGAGGTTAAACCACAGCGGGAGACCAAACCCATTCCTAAACGGGTTGCTCCTACTGAGGTTAAACCGGCACCCAAGAGGCATCTTGCTACAAAAATTGTTCCTCCGAAAGGTGTAACTTCTACACCTAAGAGGCAACCTGTGCCAAAACCAGTTTCCACAAACGGTGTACAACCTATACCCAAGGGGAAATCTGTGACAAAGCAAGTTCCTCTGAGAGGTGCCAAACCTAACCCCCCGGGACCCAGGCAAATATGGGTACCCAAGGTTCGCTAAACTTGTTTTGCAGGACGGTCATGTGTGGTACTTAGACTGTGGATGCTCCACACACATGACCGGAAGGAGGGAGCTGCTCACGATCTACAAGGAACAATATTACGAAGACGTGAGGTTTGTCTACCTGTGCTTTCACAACTGCTCATGTGTTTAGGGGGAGCATGATCAGCCATCAGGTAAGTACCTTCTACTGTTGAGGGGGAGCGTCACACACAATTTTTATCTGCTGAATTTTTTTTGTGCGTGGATACTCCCGTGTGTTTTTAAAGTCATGTTCATCATTTGAGGGGGAGCGACACATGTTTTTCTCTTTTAAGTGTCAACAAGCTTTTTGTGTGTCGGACTCTCCATTGCACAATTTTGCATTATTCGAAGGGGAGCACATTCCTCCCCATGCTCAGTTTGAGGGGGAGCTAGAGAAGGTTCATTGGCAAAATCTACAAGGCCAGAGAAGTTTTTGTGAAAATCCCAGAGTATCCGGACAATCCTATTTTTATCTGGAATGTTCATCGTTATCCGGAAATTGTTGCTGTCCGGACACCTTTTGTCCGGATACAATGGCTTGTCCAGAAACTGTTGTTTTCCAATATGTTGTCCAGACACCTCTGTGTTTGTCAATCCAGTACCTGTTTCATCTCTGCCAGTCCTCAATCTGTCTCAGATTGATCAATTTACAGCAAAGGTACGCGCCGGAACTTGTTTATCCATCTTGTATACTAACTTTGGGTCTTTTACAGATATTCCATGGCGGATAAAGAGCAACATCATTGTGTTCATCACTTGAGGGGGAGCGTCAAACTGTTTTCTTAAAAGTCTAAATGTTTTTTTCTTGTGTTGATGTCTCCCAAGTAGATCACACTCTCACTCCGAGGGTGAGCAAGTCAATCCCCATGCATGTTTTAAGGGGGAGCAGGATAATATCCGTGCTATGCATATGCCTGAAGCCCTACCTGTGATAGCATATAGACGAGAGTTAGGGACTCCCATGGTCCAGCCAGCGCCGGAGGGACCTTCCCCGGGACATAGAACATGTGAGAAGGAGGGAGTTAAGGTCAAAAGCGAACCAGGAAAGATCGAGCCGTAAAGATAACGAGGCTCATGAGAGAACCCAACCGAGTGATATCCGGGTTGCCACATCTACTATCCCGTCTCATTTGTTGGGACGGGGTATTGAAGAAGACTCTGTGGACCCAGCGGAGCAATTGCACGACCCCCTTATCCACTCATCCGTCTCTCAAAAGACGGATGTTTCAGTTTCTCACGGGGAAATAGCACAACTTCCACCGGTCTCTCACTCGGAGAGTTATGGTGTTGAAATAAGAGACCAGCAACCCCCGGTCTCGCCTTCATTTCGTGCACCATCGTGTCTAGAGCCAATTGATATTTTACATTCTTTGGCTAGGACACATACTGAGGAACACCAAATCTAGATTCTTCGTGACTCGATCGGAACGTCCGTAGTGTCTCCGTCTGGCGGAACACGAGGATCGGACGGAAATCCTACCAAGGCTATCACTGCGCCAACTGTGCACGTAGGTGGCTCTACCTCTGTGTTATATGCCTCAACGGGTAATCTAAGTGATCCCGGTGTTACTTTACCAGACTGTGTGTCAACAGGGTCCCTGGACAGCACCCTTAAGGCTGTCTGCGAGGCAATGGAGCAGCACGTCACCGCCGAACTCGCCAAGGTAAAAAGCCTAATCAAAGGCAAAGAAAATCTCGTTGAACCTGGAACCACACCTACATCTCCACCGGCTCATGCGCAGCCTACCTAATCGGTGGATACTTTAAAGACGATGCTTCTGGCACAGCTGCTCCAGCAATCTGAAACTGTTGTCTCCTCTGAAGCAGACCTGATTTCCATTCTACAATCACAGGTCCCTGCTCCTTCATCATCAATTACCACTCGTTTGGATAGCATTGACTCGACTCTCAAGGACTTCAACCAACCGATGACAACGCTGTCCGAGAGAGTCCGCTCACTCGAAGATACCTGCAAGAGTCAAGCAGGCGGTCTGAAGCGCAAACACGATGATCAGGATGATCCTGATCACCGTGAGGGGGAGAAAAGACAAAAACTCACCGAGACCGCCCAGATCCTCACCGAAACTACAATCGTGGTTCAACCGGAACCCTCAACTGCCGCACCTTCTACCGAAGAAGCACCTGAAGCCGAGTTGCCCTTAGAAGAGATGGTAATAGATATGGACATCTCAGATGATGAAGACCCGACGGTTGAAAAGGCCGAGGGTTCAACACAGGAACTGATTGATCTTGACTCATCAGACAGACCATTATTGGACATGATAGATCCAGATTGTGAAACCAACCCGGAGACCGAAGATGCATGGTATCAAAAAGCTACCAGTGCCGCAAATCTCCAGGTTAACTTGGTTTTCCCTACTGATGAAGATGAAAATATTGACTATGATCAGTTCCTGCTCCTGAATTTTTATGGTACTTCTCCCGTTCACTCTGCTCAACCTGATAAAACTTCAACAAGACCTGAAACCTCAACTACCAACAATCTGACATCTCCTCTGCAACAGACAGCTTCTGATCTTCCTCCCCCTCCTCAGCAACAAATCCGTTGGGAGAAGATCATGGTACTTATCCCTCACCTGGAGGAATCTTTGAAGAAGTTGTTCGTTCACAAGCTTCACCGAATCGAGCCGACCTTCTGCCTTGGTATTTACAGCTCCAATCCGGAACAATAACGCCGGTACATAGAGGCAATGAAGCGATGTCTTCCAGTTTCCCAAGTTCGAACCAAGCATAAGATCACCGAAGTGCTGAACATTCAGTCAGGCCGGGTAATGAAAGTTGTTTATCCAGTATTCACCGTCCAACGCGAAGACGGAAATGACTGGATATTCTCTGAAGCCGACTTTCAGCACCTACATCCGTTCGACTTCCTGGTAATTCTGAAAGACCTTCGTACAAGATCCATCCGACCGCTTCAAGTCACAAAGGCGCTCGAAGCTGTTCATCGATTCCTGGTCCGTACAATTATGATGTCTTATCTAACGGACTTCCAAATGGCAATCGAGAACAGAGCAAAGAAGGTGGATCTGATCAAACCGAATCTGAAAGCTCCTGAGTTGAAGATGTATCCCGAGAACGCACTGCTTCTGCAACCTGAATTTGGGATCGTCTACCTCAACGAACAGAAAGAGAAGAAATTTATGCGCTTCAGTCAGGTAAATAGATTCTGTGACGGCACGCTCCTCAAAGTAAGAAATTCTCTTTGAAACATCATCAAGCATGAATCAGAAAATCCAAGACTTCCTTATATTCTGAATCCAAATGAAACAAATGCTCGGAATGCATTGGAAGTAATCGAATAACGCATTGACTATCGCCGCGCCATCAGAATGTTCGAGATTCATTTCGCACTCCGTAAAAGATACGTGGAGAACTGGCGCGAACTCGAACTTCAAATCAAAGGGGGAGATTGTTAGGGCAATATTTGGTTGATTTAAAGTTCAAGGGTCTGTTTTGCAATTCTTTATTTTGAGTCTGTTTAGTGAACGGGTCGTGGGCTTGTCAACCATGGGCCCATGATATATAATGATTCAATTAGCTTAGAAAATTGTTTATTTGTTCATTTGCTTTCTATTCTCTATTGTAAAATTCTCTCTGATTGAAAGCTAATTGGATGACCAGTTGAAATCTTTTTCTTTACTGTTTAATATCTTTGATTTCACAAATCGTTGCACGGATCTGGATTTAACACCTTTTTATAAGTCGGCCCATTTCTGAACCTAAACCTCTAGATGTCTTAAGCCTAGTTAGAATGGGGGCTCAACCAGAACCATCCCGTCGGCGCCATGCTACTATTCCTGATCTCGTGTCTGACCATGCTGACGAGGAGGACGTGCCTTCTACCTCATCTATACCTTAAGGACCGGTTTCAAACAGGGACATTCTTACTGCGGTCTTGGGAATACAGCACTCTCAATCCTCCTACCAAAGATTGCAAGAGGAGCGTTGGGACGCGGTTAATCGCCGGATTGATGACGTTCACCAGGATGTTTGGATGTTGCACGAGGAGATACGCGCGTTCTCACTTGACGATAGTGATTAGTTTCTTTGTGTTTGCTTTACTTATGATCTAAAACCTTGCTACTTATTAGGACTTCTATGTGTTAGGTTTTGCTACTATTTGCTACTTATGGTTTCCTAATACATATGTTTCATTTTGTCTCTCAATATTGGTATTATTGCTCCTTATTTAAGGGGGAGCTTGTTTTCAGGGGGAGCTCTCGCTATTAGTTTGAGGGGGAGCTCTTTTATTCTTATCACCCTTTTTGATCTCGACAAAAGGGGGAGAAATTCACACTATATATGTCTATATGTCTATTTATTTGTCATCATAAAAAAGGGGGAGATTGTTGGTGCAAGTGATTAAATATCATAAAACCCATTGTTTTGATGATTAACAAATAAATAGACAAACATTATTTGCTTCTAACAATTTAATCTAAGTGTGCAAAATAAAGCCTCTGAATAATGGAAAAGCATCTTTCAAGTACTCTAGGTCAAAGTAGTGGGACACGAAGATCTCATGTGAAGATTATATCAAGAAGCTTATTTATTATCCTTCAGATAAATTTTTTAACGGTAAACACTCAATCAAATAAGTAAAAATACCTGGATGATTTCTTTTTTAAAAACACTTAAAAAGAATCTGTTTTGAAATTGAAACGTTTGAGAAAATTGTTTGGTAAAATGAATTAAATGCAAAGCTTTCAATCAATCTTTTCTAGCTGGAAAAAGACCAAGCGGATGTCCGCATGCTTCAACCGGACGTCCGCGCTTAGTACTTTATTCTGACAAAAAATCTTAGTTAAAACGGCTAGAGATCTGGAGTTCATTTAATGCGGACTGTTAGGACACTAAAGTTGTCCTAAATATTAGAAAGTTTTGTAAAGCAAAGGCTTTGTAAATGGGCTTGGGCTTAAGTGTTGTAACAAGTGAAGGGGACTATAAATAGGTCATTTCATGTAATATTGTAATGAGTTAGTTCATAATACAAAATGTAGTTCTCTAATCTCGCATTGTTCTCTCTAGTTTAGATTTACTTTTCTAATAAAGTTTTAGTCCTCTTCTACATCTTCTTGTTACTTGTAACAACCCGCGATTCATATTTACAAATAACATACATTTCATATCATAAAATCATCAAAAGATACATCGTATTTCACATTCGGTCCCATAGTCTTGGTAAACATAATAAGTAAATCAGTACAAACTTTTTTTTTTCAAATTAAATTACATGTTTACTAATAACAAGGTCATAATTACAAAATACATCCATAACTTCATAATCTACATCTTCACAAAAGTAATCCATCAAGAGTCCTATTTACTTGCTCTAACCCGATCCATCACCTGGAATACATATTTTTAAAACAGAAATGAGGGTTAGACCTAATGTTCTAGTGAGGAAATCCCTGTCAGTTTAGTAAACCTTTGTATTAAAACCATTTATATAAAACCTTTCATATGCATTCATATACTACACGTATATAAATACCATTCAATACTCGTACATTGCGTACATCTCATTCCACCTTATTCCTCCACAACTGGCCATATTAGTTGGTAGCAAGCCAACTAATAATTAATCAACGTTACCGGTCCGCACACCGAAACCCGGCTACTCACCGGTCCGCACACCGGAACCCGGCTACCCATCGGTCCGCACACCGGAACCCGACTAATGTGCACTTGTGTAGTGTAATGCACATATGAATATAATATCTTACTATATTATAAACACATAATATTCACACCTTGATCACATATCCATTCCACACATATATGTATTCCAGTTAAAAATATTTTGAAGTAAAACTCACATGTTTAGCTTATATCCAAAAATCTCCCCAAGCTATTATCAGTTACTTCAATCCTTCAGTTCCAAATTCACAGAAGCTGTAACAATTAAATACAAATATCTGTTTTAACACTTAATATCTTAAAACCCACAACTCTCAGCCATTATCGCAAACAACTAACACTATCGCAAACACTAAACAAAGTCGCAACCAACTGATGCGAGTTTTGAGAATCTCGCAACCCACTGTTGCGAGTTTTGAGAATCTCGCAACCAACTGTTCATCCTAAACCCAGATTTTTGTGCAGATTTAAAGCAGGAAGTTTATGTAACTTTGCAGAAATGTTCTATACTACTATTAGAACACTAACTCATGCCCAAAACTTACATATCTTTCTAAAATTACCAAAACCCACATCAAAGTCCATATAAAACCTAATACACATAAAAGAGAGGATTATTACCTTTGTTTCTTGATGTAAACCCAAAACCCAGCTATGGAAATCAGTAATCTTCTTCTTCTTAGCCTTTCCTTCTTCAATTTACTTTCTTTTCCCTCTTCTCTCGCTGCCGTGAACGTACTCACATACACACACACACACACTTTCACCTTTTGGTTTTTGCTAATATGACTAGGAGAGGACACCTCCTGGAGTCAAAAGGGACAAGGCGGTGGTGGTGGATAAATATATCCACAATCACCAATTAAACCTCACACTTAACTCATTTGGCAAAACTTACCCCCAAACTTCCAAATAGAAATTAAAACTTACCCCCTTAACTTCTATTTCTATAAAATACTTAAATAAAGACTTATAAAATTTCCCAAATCTAGTTTTAAACTAAAATAATAGTCGTTAAAATAATAATAAAATTACCTGGTTATTACAACATCTCCCCCTTAAAAGAATTCTGTCCCGGAATTCAGTTAAGCGAAAAGATGAGGGTATTTGGCTCTCATTTCCGACTCTAATTCCCACGTAGCATCCTGGCCCTTGTGATGTTTCCACTGAACTTTTACTTGTCTGATTTCTTTATTCCGCAACACTTTAACTTTGTGGTCAACTGTGGCTTCCGGTTTCTCCACATAATTCAATTTTTCATCCACTTGTATATCTGGTAGAGAGACTGCCTGATCTGACGTAACTAAACAATTTCGAAAATTCGATACATGAAACGCATTGTGGATACAGCTTAACTCTGTCGGTAGATCCAATCTGTAAGCTACTTCACCAATCCTTTATGTGATTGCAAACGGTCCAATATACCTCGGGCTAAGTTTACCTTGCTTTCCAAATCTAATGACTCCTTTCCAAGGTGAGACTTTCAACATTACAAAATCTCCAACTTGGAACTCTAACGGTTTCCGGCGTCGGTCGGCATAACTTTTATGTCTGTCTTGAGCCACTTTCAGTCTGTCCCGAATCTGAGTAATCTTATCCGCTGTTAATTGTACTATATCTGGCCCCGCTAACTGTTTCTCCCCTACTTCATTCCAACACAGAGGCGTTCGGCATTTTCTACCATACAGAACTTCAAAAGGTGCCGCTTGAAGGCTGGAATGATAACTGTTGTTGTAAGCAAATTCTATCAAAGGCAAATGCTTATCCCACGATCCCCCAAAATCAACAATACAAGCCCGAAGCATATCTTCTAAAGTCTGGATTGTTCTTTCACTCTGACCGTCAGTTTGAGGATGATATGTTGTGCTTAACTTTATCTGTGTTCCCATTTTTTTTTGAAAGCTTCTCCAGAATCTGGAAGTAAAACGACTATCTCGATCAGAAATAATCGAGATTGGAACTCCATGTCGAGTTACTATTTCATCAATGTACATTTGGGCTAAGCGTTCCATCGAATCAGTTTCTTTTATCGGCAAGAAATGAGCAGACTTCGTTAATCTATCAACAATCACCCAAATAGAATCAAATCCCTTCGGAGTCCTTGGTAGCTTTGTAATAAAATCAGTAGTAATCTGATCCCACTTCCACATTGGTATTTCCAGACGTTGTAACTGACCAAACGGCTTTTGATGTTCAATCTTTACCTTCTTGCAAGTAGTACAATCTTCCACATGCTTAGCAATACTTCTTTTTATTCCCGGCCACGATTAAAATTGTTTCAAGTCTTTATACATCTTGTTCGTACCTGGGTGAATAGAGAAACGAGACTGATGAGCTTCTTGTAGTACCCGATCGCGTAGCCCACCCAAACGAGGCACCCAAATTCTGCTTCCCAAACATAATAACCCACGATCATCTTTTACTAGCGATGCTGATATCCCCACTAATCGTTCTGACTTCAGATGTTCTTCTCGAAACGCTTCTATTTGACACTTTTGCAATTCGTCAAAGATGTTTGGTAGAAGTTCGGCCCGTAGCGAAATAGCTTTTATTGTTCCACTTCTTTCTTGACGACTCAGTGCATCAGCTACCACATTCGCTTTTCCTGGATGATAAAGGATTTCACAGTCGTAGTCATTCACCAATTCCAGCCATCTTCTTTGCCTCATATTCAGTTCCTTCTGATCGAAAAGATGTTGGAGACTCTTATGATCGGTAAAAATTTGACATTTAGAACCATAAAGATAATGTCTCCAAATCTTCAACGCGAAGACAACTGCTGCAAGCTCCATATCATGTGTAGCATACTGTTTTTCATGGTCCTTCAGTTGACGAGAAGCATAAGCAATCACTTTTCCACGTTGCATAAGTACACATCCCAATCCTAGTTTGGAAGCATCGCTGTAGATAACAAAATCATCGGAACCTTCTGGTAATGCTAATATCGGCGCGCTGCAGAGTTTCTCTTTCAATATTTTGAATGCTTCATCCTGTTCAGCTCTCCATTCAAACTTTAGATTCTTCCGAGTCAGCTTAGTCAATGGCGTCGCGATTTGAGAGAAGTCTTTTATAAATTTCCGATAGTAGCCAGCTAGACCCAGAAAACTACGTACTTCGGTTGGCGTCTTTGGCGGTTCCAATCTTTCAATCGCTTCCACTTTCATCGGATCTACTTGAATGCCTTTCTCTGAAACGACATGCCCCAGAAACTGAACTTCCCGCAACCAGAATTCACACTTCGAGAATTTAGCATACAACTTTTCTTTCTTCAACAACTCCAGAATCAAGCGAAGATGTTGTCCGTGATCCTCTTTGGATCGGGAATAAATAAGTATATCATCGATAAATACAATGACAAATTTATCGAGATAAGGCTTACATACCCGATTCATTAGATCCATAAAAGCGGTTGGAGCGTTCATTAGTCCGAATGGCATCACCAAGAATTCGTAGTGACCGTACCTCGTACGAAAGGCAGTCTTCAGAACGTCTTCTTCCTTAACCTTCAACTGATGATAGCCAAATCTGAGATCAATCTTAGAGAAATAACAAGCTCCAACTAATTGATCGAAGAGATCATCAATTCTTGGAAGCGGATACTTGTTCTTGATCGTGCGCTTATTTAGCTCCCGGTAGTCGATACACATTCTCATTGAACCGTCCTTCTTTTTCACAAATAACACTGGTGCACCCCACGGCGAAGAGTTGGGTCTGATGAAGCCTTTATCGGACAGGTCTTGCAGTTGTGCCATCATATCTTTCATCTCTGGATGTGCTAGTCGGTATGGTGCACGAGCAATAGGCGTGGCTCCAGGGACTAAGTCGATACCAAATTCTACTTGTCTAACAGGAGGAAGACTATTCAAGTCTTCAGGGAAAACTTCTGGAAAGTCACTAACAATAGGAATATCTTCCAACTTAATCTTTTCAGGCCTACTATCTATCACATAGGCTAAGTAACTCGGGCAACCCTTGCTGACACATTTACGGGCTTTTATCATAGATATTAGGCTAGACTGATGATTATTACGATCACCGTAAATCACTACTGACCTCTTATCAGGTAAAACGACATTGATTATTTTCTTATCACAAACTATGTTAGCTTGATTCTCAGCTAACCAATCCATCCCTACTACCACATCAAAATCGTTCAAGGCTATAGGAAATAGTTGTATCGGTACTCCACACCCCTCTATATTTATCACACAGCAATCAAAAAACTTCTTTAACTGACACTTGGTTATCATTTGCAGTGTCTACCAGTAAGGCATGTTCTAACATTTTAGGCTCTAAATGCATGTGAGCAGCAAATGAAGGAGACACAAAAGATCAGTTTGCACCGGAGTCAAACAACACTTTAGCACGTGTAGAGTTTATGAAAAATGTACCTGTAACCACATCCGGAGTTTCCTCCGCCTCTTTAGCTGTCATTTGAAATGTACGACCCCTTGTTCTCGGCGGTTCTATTCTTGGAACAATTGGTCTAGCAATTGCTGGTTTCCCTGATGTGCCCCCTGTTGTATTCTACCTCGCGGACAATCTGACTGAAGGTGGTCCGGAGAATTACACAAGAAACAAAACCGCGTTAATCGACAATCTTTAATAACATGCCCGGTCTTCCCACACCTATAACAAACCCGCGATTCAATCTGACAGTTTCCTTGATGGATACGGTGGCACTTCGGACAAGATCTTTCCATTGGTCGGAAAGGTGGACGATTATCGAACCTCTGAACCTGGACTTCTTCAAATCATGTGGTGGCCCTTCCCATTTCCTTTTCCCCATACTCTTATCACCGGCATCCCTTTTGTTGTCTCGTTCTACATTTTCAGCAGCGTCCACTGCGGCTGTAAAGGTATCTGGCCTTGTTGCAGTCACTAATCTTCTGACTTCTGAATTTAGCCCATAGATAAATCTATCCATCTTCAGTTTCTCCGTAGCAACGTAATATCCCACAAAACGAGATTTTTCTAAGAAACGAGCAGTATAGTCTCTAACTGACAAATTCCCTTGTTGTAGGCTCATAAATTCTTCCTCCAATTGTCTGACGGCTGCTTGTGGACAAAATTGTTTTGTGAAAGCTAAAACGAATTCTTCCCAAGAAAAAGTAGAATATATGTCTGATCCTCCCGATTCAATATGAGCCTCCCACCAGTATAAAGCATCGCCTTTTAACATTGCAGTTCCATAAAGTACTATATCCTCTTCAACACATTTACTCGTCTTGAAGATAGCTTCTATTTCTTTCAGCCATCTCATCGCTTTTACTGGATCCCGATCTCCTGAGTACGTAGGGGGCTTGCAACTAAGAAACATTTTGTAATCACACTTTTTCATTACCGGTAAGACAGCAAGGGTGATTGGCATTTCAACTTCAGGTTCCGGATCTGGTGTATCAGCTCCATTATGACGACTTCGTTCAAACATGGCTTGTATGCTAGCCTGTAGTCTTCCCATTTCAGCAGTCAGGTCATCCCGTGTAACAAACTCTGTACCTTGTGGTTGTGTTCTACCCCCAGTTCGGCCCCCGATTCTACCTCCGTTTCTGCCTCCACCACGATCTCCTCCTCTTCCCCCTATTCCTACTGGTGGGTTCTCTCCACCCGAATTCCTTCCTCCCCTTCGATTCTTTTGTCTAGTGCCACTTGCCATTCTGTAGATTCAAACAAGGTTAATATACACATAAGCACATACCCCATATAACAAGGTATTCCAGTTCAAACATGTACCTGTAAGATCATAATTACACTGGCCAGGTGTAATCTGAAATTACTTTACATGATGTTCCTTCTACCTTTTTATACTTAGCATCCCCAATGTTGTCCTCACATAACTCATTCCTAAGAAGACTCTCACCAATGTTGTCCATGACAAATCGGTGGGATCCTCAAATAGGAGGATCCTCCCTTGTGTCTTTGCTAAAAGGTTTTCTCATCAAAAAAGGAATGTCTGGGTATGGAGGAAAAAGATTCATTTGTCCTTTTTCCCATTCTTAGATATTGTCACCATCAAACCTTTCTAGCATCATAGGAAAAGACACGTCAACTTTTGAGAGTCAAACCTAACCTTAAAATGACAAAATGACAAGTGTCCCATGCATCAAATGCTCATGGCACTATATAAAGATGAAGACTTCTCCATGCAAACTGCTTACGAACTCTTGAAGATTACTCTGTGCTCAAGACACTCTGCTCCTTTCTCTCCTTGAACTTTATATCTTTCAATCTTTGTGTTTTAGAAGTTGTTTAGTTTTCAGTATTACTTTGTGAATTTTGTTAGAATATATTTTATCTGTTCTTTCCGCAACAATTTAATTGTTCTATGTGTTCTATGTGTAATTCTTGATTTGAATACTTTCAATAAAGAATTAATTAAAGTGAAAAAATTGTGTATTGTATTCACCCCCCCCCCCTTCTACAATACATGTTCTTGGTCTTATTAGCCATCTGGGACTAACATAAACAATACATCAAACAATAAAATTATTAAAACCCTAAGCGAGTATCTTGCCCTTGTCGACTCCAGAACCTCCTGCACCTGACATGTATACTATAGTCAGCTAAATAGCTCAGTGAGTTCACGGTCTTCGTGCAAGCACAATATACAAACCAATAACATATAAACACCAATAATAATGTCAAATAATAATGTTATGGAAGATGTATGCACCCCTTTGAGATCTATTAACTCCTCTCCGTTAGGTAGGACCTGCCATGTCACAGGCATTCCCTGGACGTGTGGGTTCACAAAGAACTAACCGCCAATCTCGGGTCATGCCTCCCCTAAATGTGACACATCGAGTCGATATCTCGTACCTCGGTTTACGCACCATGTTAACCCCACTCAAACCATATGCAATCGGAAAATTTTAAGCAATTGTAACATAAATTTAGCATGCTTGCACCATAATTTACATAAACATATGCATATCCATCACCAATTGCAAATAACGTGCAATTAACACCTTAATAAACATTCACATAATATCGCACCTCATACATGTAAAAATAATTTATACATATGTATACATCCCAGTGAAATCTCGTGAAAGACTAACCTGATCTAGTCGGTTCGCTTAAACTTTTCTCCAATTAATAACCCATAAATATAGATATGAGAATATCCATTAGGGTGCGTTTGGTACGCAGACAGGATACAACATAACAAAATGGAACAGGACAGAACAGTTGTTCAGCGTTTGGTAGACAGAACTGGACAGAACATAACAGATAACATTCGATAAAATACGAATAAATAAAATTTAAAGAATGAACAAAATATAAAATAGAATGTGTATTTGATGTTTTAGAAGAGAATTAGATTTTATTTTGAGGTTATATTGGTAAAACATAAGTCTGTTCCGCTTTGTTCCAGCTTGTTCCATGGACCATGGGGTAGGGGTGGAACAGGCCTGCTCCAGCTTGTTCCACTCTGTTCCTGTTTGTTCCACATAAAATCATGCCAAATAGGGGACAGTGATCTCTGTTCTGTTCTGTCCTGTCTAGTGTACCAAATGCACCCTTAATGTCTATGTTTTCTCCAAAAGTCAACCCATCAATTTCCTTCGGTCCATCCTAACTTATACTCCTTTTATTTACTTCATAAAATAATTAGATAACTAACCACATTCATTTACGTCTTAATAATTAACCAACTATCGATATCTCGACGTCCAAATTAATTATAAGTCTATAATTAAATAAATGTCGCTCCATTCATATTTAATTAAACCTATTATATATTTAATTAAGTTTCAGTAAAATAATTAATTAATAATCCTTACATGAATGAATTAACTAATTATTAGAAACTAACTTAATTTACTTATTATAATTTCTCTATAATTTATCATCATTGGGCCTTCATAACAAATACCCAAATTCTAAGCCTTTTGGTTTCAATTTAAAGCCCAACAACCTAGCCCAACACTCTCCACCGGCCCACAGCCCAAAACCTGCTGGAATATCGCCGGAAACGGCGAGCGTCATTTTTCCGGCGACTGTGTTCTTTTGAGCCGTGTGACCTCGTTTCTCACCCTTTTTCGACGATTCTTTTTCCTAAATTTTAGTTTTTCAATTCCTCATCATTTAGAAACTAGAATCACCCAAAACATTAAGATATGAGGGAGATATTACAGTCCAAAGTTTCGGTTTTTACCGAAACGAAGATTTTGATGTTCGGTTCGATTTGACAGGCTTCCGGCTGTCCAATTGACCCAAAAACTGATCTGGACGTTTATTTTAACATTCCTAATGTCCCTATAATATTAGTTTTTAGGCTCAAACATGAAACCTACCTTAACGTGACGAACTGATACCGAAAACGAGCCTAACTTGATATTTCTCTCCACCGCACCAAGAATCGAGACTTGAGCACCCACTTTTCTCCCAAAACTCGATCTCTCCCTCTCCTAAAAATCTATACATATATGGATCGAAATTTGCTTTAATATGGAAGGGTGCAATTCTTCATTAATGCTTTGCAATCCTTTCCATTCTCATCTTTCGAATTTTCATAATAGACCCTCTCCAATACAAGTCTTACAATTTGGGTCCAATTTCAAATTCCTTCGATTAATAACTCATCCCTTTCCAAACCAAAATATTCTAGATTAATTTAGAATAAAAATAACTAACACAATAACATTCCCTTAATATTTATTGCAAAATTTTCAAAATACTATAAATTCTATCTTCATGGAAATTAAATTTTCGAGTGTTACACAATATATAACAACAATTTACTATATAGCATAAGTACAACATATATAACACAAAGTACAATACAATTAAGCACAACTTAAAGAAATCACTGAAATTCATACGACGTAGGACAAAATACGGGTATATGCGATAAATATTTAGATGAAAATTTAGAAGTAAAAGATTCACGTTGTGCTCTCGAGTTTTGGAAGGAAATAAAATAAAAGAAATGGAAGAAAAAGATATAGAAAGGAAAGAAAGAAGTATTTGTATTTGTGTTCTTGAGATTGTAGAAAAAGAAAAGGAAAAAAGGAAATGAAATAAATTTTTATGTTTTCGAGTATGAGAGAAAAAAAAAGAAACTTTTACCAATATACCCTTATTTATTTTATAGTAGAATGTAATTAATAAGTATATATGTAATTTTATAAATATTTTTAGTTCTATTTAAATTCGTTTCTTTTCTTTTCTTCCCCTGATACTTTTCTTCATTTTCCCTTCATTTCTTTCGTAAAAAAAACTCGAGAACACATAGTCAGGTTTTTAACGTTTTTATTAAAGTAAGTATTACAAAGTTAATATTGGCTTATGAATATTATATTGGTTAATTCAAAACCTTTTTATATGAATGCCTTTATTATAATTGATTATATATATTACTTTGTTTATCTTAAACATGATTACCCCTAAACAAACCATTAATTTTTAGCGTGTGAAAAATGTAAATTAGCACGTTTTAAACATCGGCGAAAAGGACCCTACGAAACAATGGGTGGAAGGTGGAAACACACATCATTATTCATTATAAATAAAGAAAATAGAAAACAAAACCAAACCAAACCAAAAAAACTTGTGATTTTTTTCGTTATTTAGTTCCTGACTTTTTTATGAAACTTGGTTATATAAATTATTTTTTTAGAATTTTTCAAGATTTTATGAAACTAAGTAAAGATTAAAGACTTGTCAAATTTTGATGAATATATGTTGTATTGAATAAAAATACTTATTTAAGCCATTTAGATGAAGAGCTATTTCTAACTGGTTTCAATTTCGAATAATAAGTTTCAAATTTATTTCTTTGAAAAAATGTTATTCCAGGATATATATATATATATATATATATATATATATAGAGAGAGAGAGAGAGAGAGAGATTGAAAAGTTTAAACGAAAACTCATTTTTCATTATGCACATGAGGGTAGATCTCGGCCTCTCCATCTCTATTAATCCAATAACTCATATTAAATAGAGATTTTAATTAAAATTATTAATTAAGATGATTAAGATGAAAAAGAAGATAATTTCAATCACACGTCTACCATATTTGACATATTATTATTTTTTTAATTAAAAACTTTTACCCCCTTAAAATTTAAAATACTTTATCTTAAAAATTACTAATTTTTTAATCAAACAAATTATATTTACAAAAACGAGAATTTCGTGCTCTTCGATATGACATCCATCTCGATATAGTTTTTTTTAATCGTTTTTTATGTGAAATGATATATGTGTGTTATATTTATTATGAATATTTATGTACGTTCAAGTGTGTATAACACCTCGATACCATAAGTCCGTAACTCGACATCACATTTTTCAACATTTTCTTCAACGTTGTAAGGCATCGCATTATTCATCACCGTAACCCAACACCCATCGAGACGAATCGAGAACGCATCGAGTTTCGGTTGTGAACTGGGAAACAAAAGAGAGAGTGTCATGTCTCCAAACCTGCACGGGTGTAAGATCCCACATTGGTTGCGGAGGGGAACAAAGGTTGCCTTATAAGAGGAACTTGATACCTCCCCTATCAGACGCGTTTTAAAACCGTGAGTCCGGGTGTGTGGACAAAGCGGACAATATCTGGTACGGTTGGCCTGGGATGTTAAAGATGGTATCAAAGCCGGGAACCGAACTGGTGTGCCAGCGAGGACGCTGGGCTCCCAAGGGGGGTGGATTGTAAGATCCCACATTGGTTGGGGAGGGGAACAAAGGTTGCCTTATAAGAGGAACTTGATACCTTCCCTATCAGACGCGTTTTAAAACCGTGAATCCAGGTGTGTGGACAAAGCGGACAATATCTGGTACGGTTGGCCTGAGATGTTACAACGGGTCATTCATGTATCATTCAGGATGAATAATAATCATTCAAGGTGAATAATACACGATTCATGAATTCGTATATTATTCATCCCGAATTTTGTATTATTCATTCTGAATATTGTATTATTCATCATGAATAGTGAATGAACGTTCACGTTTGTTATTCATATTGAATGTGGACACCCGGAGATATGCATACATATTCATAATGAATAAAACTAAGTTTTGGTTGTGAATCGGGAAACAAAAGAGAGCGTGTCATGTGTCCACACCTTCACGAGTCATTCATGTATTATTCATCATTAATAATGTATCATTCAGGATGAATAAATTTTTTTTTTGAAAGGCAGAGAATTATATATAATACTATCAACCACCAAATACAATGTTTCATGACCCAACATACAGGAGCAGTCCTCAAATGAACATCATCGAACCCAAAACACAGTCCAGAAAATGAAAGGAAAACAAACAAACAGCACACTCCAGAAAGGAAGATTTTAGCCTTTCCTAACGTAACCCGATAGTTTGAGCAGCGAGTTCGGTAAGGAAAGAACACCTGTTTACGAGGCTTAAACGACATCCCCTCCTACACCCAATCATCTGTCATAACCTATCTTCGATCCAACTAGCCCAAACGAACCCATATCGTCCCGATCACATAGCATTCGACGGATTAGTGAGCCAATTTTTCCAATCCACCGGGAAGCTTTTACTCCTATTTTTGAACCACTTGAACGTTCTTCTTTGAAACTCAAAGAGCTTATCTTCTACCTTGCTCCCATCGTTGTCATAAATCTTTCGGTTCCGGTGCGACCATATTAAGTAAATCAACGCCCATTTAACTCCCACCCAAATATCGCCATGAGAGCCCACATTACCGGAACCTGATTCTTCTTGGAGTAAATCTTCTATTAATATTTAATATTACGTTATCGAGATTTTTATTCCACCATTTCCCGACAGTTTTCCACAAGTTTTTGACTTCATAACAACTTACCAACGCATGATCCAGCGATTCCGGGTTCTCTTTACATCTCGGGCATAGAACGGAATCCAAGTCTATTCCCATTTTATCGAGAATTGTTCGACATGGAATCCTTCCTTTTTTTACCCGCCAAATAAATATGCATACCTTCCTTGGAACAAGTTTTAGCCAACTAGTTTGTTCATCAACAGTGAGATTATTTGTACTAACCTCTTCCAATAGTTCTCGAAGCTTCTTTGTGTTGAAAGTAATGAGTTATCGAGTTTCCACACGAGCCTATCTTTGCAGCCCCTTTCCGGTTGAAAGCTCTCTAACCATCGTTGGAGCACTTCCAACTCTCCGCTTCTCTTCCTCTTGGCATACGTCTCCAATTCCATGCCCATTGTCATGTCTCGTTGTTCCACGCACCTCTTTCCGCTATCGTTGCATTTGGTTCCTTCTCGAGTCTAAATAGCCTTGGAAATGTGTTCTCCAAAGTATCCGAGCCGGTCCAGATTTGCTTCCATATTTTGGTGCCTTCTCCACCTCCGACCTTCATTCCAAACGAGGTTGTGAATTCTACTCTGGCTTTATCCAATTCCAAACCGGTCCGAATTATCCTTCGCCACGTCGAACCTGCATCATGAACTCAATTATTTTTCTCCAACCCCCCTCCTCCCGTCCCCGTGAATACTTTTTATTATCCGAGCCCAAAAGGAATTATTTTCAGCTTTGAATCGCCACCACCATTTCCCCAAAAGTCCCCAATTTAACGATTTTAAACTCCCGATATTAATACCACATTTTGAGAAGTTACTTATTGTTTTTTCCCAATTGATCCAGACTAGTTTTTTTTCTCTCCATCCCATCCTCGCCGCTCCCCCCCCCCAAAAAAAAAAACCGACATCTCACTCTTTCTAATTCTTTGAGCACACCACTCGGAGCACGAAACATGGGAAAGAAATACAATGGGAGGCTACCCAATACCGATTTTACCAAAGTTAGCCAGCCTCCGAAGGATATAAACCTTGTTTTCCACGACTCTAATCTTTTGCGGACTTTTTCTATTACCAAATTCCAATTCTCTAACCGCCCCATATTTGCACCAACCGGAAGGCCCCAATATACGAAAGGCAAGTTTCCGGAAATACTACATTCAGGGTAAATAATACACGATTCATGATGAATAATACATGAAGCATGAATTCCTTTATTATTCAGCCTGAATGTTGTATTATTCATCTTGAATACTGTATTATTCATCATGAATAGTGAATTAACGTTCACCTTTATTATTAATATTGAATGTGGACACCCGAGAACGTGCATACATATTCATAATGAATATAACACATATATAGCATTTCACGTAAAAAACGATTAAAATAAAAAAAAACTATATCGAGATGGATATTATATCGAAAATCACGAAATTCTCGTTTTTTGATGTGTTTGATTAAAATATTAGTAATTTTTAAGATACTTTATTTTAAACTTTAAGAAGGTAAAAGATTTTTAATTAAAAAACAAAATAAAAAATTCAAATAAGGTAGACGTTGATTCAAATTTCCAATTTTGGCTCTGATCACTTCTCAGTTAATCTTATTTTATTTTAACCATTGATTAGTTTTCTAATTTTTGATCAATAGCTATAATTTGTCCTTATATGTACAATGAAAAATGAGTTTTCATTTGAACTCATTATATATATATATATATATATATTTAAAAGTTCACTTAATTTATCATTTAAAATAATAATTAAACTAGTTGTATATTTGTGTGATGTAGCAATATATATTTAAAATTTGATATACATTTCCACTAGAACAAAAAAATACCTAAAATGTAGCTGACATGTGAATCAACATTTCCCAATCTTTTTGTAAACATGAGTTAACATCATCTTTTGCTGTTTCACTTGTATGAGAAATATTTTCATTCAAAATTTATTAACAAAATAAAATGCTAATGCAGTAATGATTATAGTTAATTAATGTTTCATAAATGTTATACTCTTTAAGTAATTTATAGAGGTTTAGCGGAAAACCCTAAGGATTTGTTTGGCAAACTAGCTGATAAGCTAGCTGGTAGCTGATAAGCTAGCTGTTGACTCATAAGCTAGCTGGTAGCTGATAAGCTAGCTGATGAAGAAGTCACGTTTGGCAAAAATAGCTTATAAACATGTAAAATGACCAAAAAATACATCTTTAAAAAAATTAATATTTAATAATAATAATAGTTAGTAAATAATAATAAGGGGTAATATTGGAATATTCACAAAAAGCTACTGAAACAATGCCTAAATAATAATAAGGGGTAATAAGGGGCATCTTAAAAAAAATTAATATTTAATAATAATAATAGCTAGTTTTTTTTGCCAAACAATGCCTAAATAACCGGAAAACCGGAAAACCGGAAAACCACGAAAATACAGATGAAAAAGTATATCAATATGAATGTCAAACTAACGAGAAAAATATGATCGTTTTTTTGGTTTAATTTATTTCGTTCGAATTTTATTTATTTTTCATCTTTTTTCGAATAAAAAATAGGAGGGTGAGGTTTTTTTAATTTAACTAATATTGTTGTAACATTTCGTCTAATCACATCATGATAAAGTATTTTTTAATGTTTCACTTATTTGAGGTTTTTCCTGAACATCCCTCTATAAATATATTATATACAGTAATGTTATTCAAATAATAAAAAGCGCGGAAAAAAACTTAAAAAATATTGACATGATATCAAATTACAGATATTAAAACAATTTTTATATATTATTTGTTTTTTTGTATTAATTTAAGATATTTCAAATTTAAGTAATTTATTTTTAATTATATTTTAGATTAAAAATAATTTTGATATATACTCTCAATTATATGTATGTGTTTTATATTTTGATATATTGAAAATGTTGTATCACAAAACAAATCACTATCATCCAAGAAATATTACTGATGGCTGAAATTCGTCCGTAATTTTCAATGGACCACCGACGGATCTGAAAATTACCGACGAATCATCACCCATGTCTTTTAATCTAGAGTTTTTCGTTGATGAAAGTCATTTGTTTTATACTAAGTTTTAATGTAATATACCATATATAATATTCATATAATTTGATTGAAGTTACACTTACGAAGGTGACGCACTTTCACATAATACAGTTATGATAAAAACGTCATTTTTCTCATACTCTGAGCCTTAAATACAATTTAATAATATAAAAAATTGAATTTTATTACGTCCTCATTAATATTAATTATTATTTATTAACTATTTTTTTAATATGTTTTTTTTGGTCATTTAAATGCTTATAAGGTATTTTTTGTTAAACATGATTTTTTCATTAGCTAACTTATCAGCTACTAATTAAGTTATCAGTCATCAGCTAACTTATAAGTCATAAGCTAGCTTATCAGCTAATTTGCCAAACATGGCGAACTTGATTTTCCACTCCATAAAACATTCCTGATGTAAAATTAAACAAAATAACATAAATACTTGGTAACATAAAAAAAATATTAACAAAATTACACTTTAGTGTCACCAATATTTAATCGCCTTTAAAAAATATAAAAATAAAAGAAAACGCAACAATCGTTATTGAAACCCAGAAGTCTCACGGAACGGCGTCGTTACATACTCCCTAACCTCTCTAGCGATCACATCCCTCGTCACATCCCAAAACCCAACCGGCAAACCCTCCCTTCTACTCTCCGTCAACTCACCTCCGCCCATCCCCGGCGGCGCCAATGACAACGTAGTCATCGGATCACACTCCTCCGCCGCCGCACCCACATTCGCCGGAGATACCGATGTAATTATATGACCACAAGAGACGGGGGTTTCAGCTACGACTTTTGTGGTCGCTAAAATTACATTTGTCCCTGCAACCGATTTAGCTTGTAAATGAAAGTTTTCGTCGCTAAAAGCCCGTCGCTGAAACTCACTTTTCTTGTACGTAAAATCACCACCATCATCCGTCACCACCTCTCGTTCCGACACGGCGGTTTGATAATTAACCTCAAACCATCTTCTCTTTAAAGTAGAGTTCCAATGGTTCTTAACCGCATTATCAGTCCTACCGGTGAGCAAGCGAGCAATGGTGGCCCATCGGTTTCCATACTGAGCATGGGCTGCCAAAATGGTCTCATCCTCCTCCAGAGAAAAGGGGCGGTGCTCGACATTGGGGCTGAGCTGGTTGCACCATCGGAGCCTACAAGATTTTCCGGAGCGACCCTTGATGTACTTGCTAATAAGCGACCAGTTACGCGGGCCATATCGCTGAACAAATCGCGTAAGGATCTTGTCTTCCTCACTGCTCCATGGACCTTTAATGGTGGTAGTATGAAGTTTGTTGGAGTTTTGGGGTTTGTTAGAAGAGTCTGAAGAAGATGAATGATTAGAGGAGGAAGATGAGCAGCCATTAATGAAAGCTTCCATAATTATTGTTATATTTGGATTGGATATTTGGTATGAAGTATGGAGTGAGAATGTATGAATGTGTGTTTATATAGATGTGTGGGTGCATGCACGTATCAACGGTTGGGGGGCAAACCGTAGGTTCTTGGAAATTGGTTTTTTATTTTATTATTTATTTGTGTAAAGTATGTCTTATAAAAAAACAATGGACTAAATTACATAAATAGTCCTTGTAGTATTTTCAAACTCTAAGATTTGTCATTACAAACAAAAGAAATTATATTAGAGCCAAACTTTAAAGGGTGTTTGGGATTGCTTATTTAAAACAACTTATGTTTTCTTTATAAAAGTGTTTATCAATTAATGTGGTGTTTAATCGGAGTTTTATAAAAATTGTTTGGATTAGCTTATAGCGGTACCAAAACGAAAGAAGCTAATAAGTTGTTTGTTAGGGAGTGTTTGAGATTGCTTATACAAGTAAAATGACCAAAAATCTGATAAGTTGTTTCAAATAAGTTAATAAGTTAGAAGTGGGTGACTTATCCAAAACTCCTTATTACTGGTGTCAAATTGGTATAAGCATTTTTTTTATTTTCCCATCCAAACACTAAAAACTCTTTATTACACGTATCGCATCGAATAAGTTAATAAGCAATATTAATAAGCAATTTCAAACACCCCTTAGTGCTCTTATATGAAGGGTATTTTTGTAAATAAATGAAGATTGGGGGTTGAGGATAAACACTCATAAGTGAAGGGGCCTTTTGTAAAGTGTGAAAGAAGGGTTCAAATCCCCAAAACCCTACTCTATCTTCACATTCTCAGTGTTTTGCAGCTAAGCTTTGTGTGTGAAGAAAGGATCGCCAATTTGGAAGGAGAGCTTGGGAGTGAAGGAGCTTCGATTGTAGATTCAGCATCTCCATCAAGGTATTTGCATCTCCCTAATCTCTTGCTAGATTTGAAGAGATTTATGTGAGCATTTAGAAATTTTGTTGAAACTGATAACCCATTGGGGATAAGGGTTTTCTTTTACAATCTATCTATCGAATTAGTGTGAGGAAGGTTAAGCATTGTTGTGTTATCGTTTTCTAAGGACCCAACTATTTTACTTCCGAGTTATTGAGAAGATTTGAGGTTTTTACCAAGTTTTGGGTTCGATACTGTATCCAGACATCGCCACTGTCTGGGTGAGTGTCCGGGAGTACTATCCGGGTGAGTGTCCGGAAGTACTGTCCAAGAGTACTGTCCGGGAAGTGCCACCCGGGAAGTGTCCGGGGAGTGCCATCTTGGAAGTGTCCGGGGAGTGCCATCCGGGAAGTGTCATCCTGGAAGTGTCATCCGAGAAGTGTCGTGTCCGGGAAGTATCCGAGAAGGGTTTCCGGATACGCATAGTCTGTCAATTCTGGTAGTACTTTAGTAGCTAGTATGAAAAGGGGTAGAATGACTTATCTCTTGTGTAATGATTGGAAATGTAGGTGCGGTTTAAGAGTAAGCGAGAAGTAGCCGAGCATCAGGTGAGTTTTTCTGAACCAAAGCTTGGCGATACTTTGTTTGATTGCTTGTTCATTTATATATCGAACTATGTGTTTATACGTGGTTTTATTTTGAATGTATAAAGAGGTTATATTATGATTGTTATGGGGAGTGTGTCCCATACGGAATGATTGATTTGATTCCGTCTAGCTTCCGAGGGCGGGTGTGTGCCCTAACAGGTGCGAACATGACCAAGCGTGGAACCTCGGTATGCGTGTGTTTTGTCTTAACTGTCAAGGGTATAATTGTTTACTACTTCCTGTGAACTCTTTTAGAAATGTTGTGTGTGTGGTGAATGTTGTTATTTGAGGGATCTCACTAGACCTTGTGGTCTAACCCTCGCTTTTCAAATCTAAAACCATTTTCAGGTAACCAGATTTTAGAGAGCATGTCTAAGGGAAATGGGAAGATGTAAGTTGGAGCTTGCGTCTAAGTGGAGTAGAAAACCTTCCCTTTATTTATTTAATTAGTTATATATTTCTCAACTGTATCTAGGGTAAATTCCGTGAACCCAAATGTTGAAATTTTGATATTGTGATGTGTGGGCCATGTTTGGCAGTTTTGAAGTAATTTGATGGATTTATGTTTTGGCTAGTTTGTAGTAGGTTGTTACAGTTGGTATCAGAGCCCTAGTTTAAGAGATTTAGGTGACCGGACGGGCCTAAACTTAAATTGTGGGAATTAGGAAGTACAGCTGAGAAAGTAGGAAGGCCTAGGAAGACCTCACTGGGAGCGTGAATAATAGGGTGGTGAGAACTATCATGTAAGGTAAGTTCGGAGTTACACCTGGCCAGTGTAATTGCGAATTTACAGGTGCATGATTGTGCTTATTTTGCCTTGTTATTTTGGGATTGTTGCCTTAAGTTGTGTTATCGTGTGATGTTTCAGTATCCAAGAATGTCAGAAAGAAGTTTGAGAAGTAGGTTTGTGCCAATTGTGGGTACAGTACCGGTTGGGGGAGAAATCAATGTGGAAGAAATTCAGGAGGACGGACCAGTGAATCCTTCGAGGCAGGCGGCCACCCGCGGGAGGGGCAGAGGTCATGGAAGGGGTCGGGGAAGGGCACCCCGACGAGCGGCCACCCAGGCAGTAGAAACTAGGGTGGTGACTCGAGGTGGGAAGAAGACACCAACTGTTCAACGGGCTAAGAGTGCAGGAGCTCCTGAGGTGTGCGAGCCGTCCCAAAACGAGAGTACCGCTTCGGTGAGGAGGAGCCGGTCAAAAATCCCGAGGCAAAATCATAACCAGGCTTTTGTGACCGATGAAAAGTTCACTGCTGAGATGGGCAAACTGCAAAAGACTCTGCAAGCATTGTTGGAAAATCAGGTTAAGACCACGTCGGGGGGACGATCTAAGAGTGGGAACGAGACGAAGACTGAGGCGTCTAGCCTACCTCCGACTGTGGTGGGAGATTATTCGCTGTCGACTCCATTCGTGGCTAGTGAACCGAAGGCAACAAAAGGGTGTACTTTTAAGACTTTTGCGTCATGCAAACCCCCATCTTTCAGTGGGGAGCGCAACCTGGTTTTGGCAATGAGATGGGTCCGTGAGATGGAAATGGTTTTCGACACAAGCAAGTGTGCTTAGGGGGATAAGGTATTGTTTGCTATGTCGATGATGAAGGTAGATGCCATCTTCTGGTGGGATGTTGAGACGTGTGGTAAGGGTTCAGAGGTAGCAAAGACGACTTCATGGGAAACATTTACTAGGAGGTTTAAGGCTCAGTTTTGCCTGTTGGCGGCATCAAAGAAGTTGGAAGAGGAGTTTCTGGGGCATGAGCAAGGGTCGATGACAGTACAGGAGTACACCTCTAAGTTCATCGAGAAGGCACGATTCGCGGAGATATATGTGCCTACTGAGGAAAGGCGTGTTGAAAGATATGGCTGGGGATTGAAGAGCAGTGTGAGGGAACTTGTGCAAAATCGTGGCCCTGCAACCTTTCAGGCGGCGGTCGACGTGGCAGAGTTAACTGAGAAGGAGAAAAATCGACAAATGTCAGAGAGGAATGTGGATAAGAGAAAATGGGAAGGACATGTTTGGGATATGAAAAGGTCTAAGGTCTCTAAGCCCGAGCTGCGGGTGGGGCTGACGTTAGGTGAGAGGCCTTGTGGAAAGTGTAACAAAGTGCATCGTGGAGCGTGTTCCTTTGAACCTGATGGTTGTTTCAAGTGTGGGAAGTTGGGACACATAGCGCGAGAGTGTCCTAACCCGATGGCTTGCTATTTGTGTGGTTCTTCATATCATATCAAACCTGATTGTCCGCAGTTGACGAAGGGATGTGAGTCAAAATGGAAGGAGTGGAGAAAGGAAAGTGGAGCCAGCTCGAGCGAATGCTAGGGCTTTTCATATGTCGGCGGAGGAGGCGGTTGATGTGCCGGATGTGGTGACTTGTACCTTTCTTGTTAATTCGAAATTTGCTAAAGTGTTATTTGACTCGGGTGCAAACCGCTCGTTTGTATCGCCGGTCTTTGCTCGGTGTCTGCATGTTAAACCTAGGCGGTTAGAGTGTGGGTTTGAAGTAGAGATTACGGATGATAGTCGAGTCTTGGTGGGGGAAGTGTATGAGGGGTGTAGCATCGAAGTAGAGGGTCACACTTTTCCCTTGCGCTTATATCCAATGGGGATGGGAGAGTTTGACATTGTTGTGGGGATGGATTGGTTGGCTAGTAATAGTGCTATCATTGTGTGCAATAAGAAGATGATCTGTATCGCGTTGCCAGAAAAGTCTGAGGTCGTAATCTATGGGGATAGGCGTGAGCGTAAGTCTTGCCTTATCTCGGTGATGAAGGTGAGACATTGTTTGGAGAAGGGGTGTCAGGGGTTTCTAGCGTATGTGCTAGACGCTAAGAAAGAGAAGAGAGGAATAGAAGATGTTCCTGTGGTGAGTGAGTTCCCGGAGGTATTTCCGGATGACCTGACGGGTTCCGGATCGTCAAGTTGAGTTTAGGATTTAATTGATGCCTGGCGCGACACACATAGCGCGTGCACCGTACCGGTTAGCACCAGTGGAGATGAAGGAAATGATGACACAATTGCAGGAGTTGCTGGACAAGGGATTCATACGCCATAGTTCATCACCCTGGGGAGCGCCGATACTTTTTGTCAATAAGAAAGATGGGTCTATGCCAATGTGCATAGATTATCGCGAGCTTAACAAATTGACCGTTAAGAATAAGTACCCGCTTCCGAGGATCGACGATCTGTTTGACCAGTTGCAAAGGGCGAGCTTCTTCTCGAAGATAGATTTGAGATTCGGTTATCACCAGTTGAAGGTAAGGGAAGAAGATGTGTCTAAGACGGCTTTTCGCATGAGGTGCGGGCATTACGAGTTTCTAGTCATGCCCTTTGGGTTGACTAATGCTCCGGCGGTATTCATGGATTTAATGAATCAGGTGTGCAGTACGCTGTTAGACAAGTGTGTGATTGTGTTCATAGACGACATTCTCATCTATTCCTGATCTCAGAGTGAACACGAAGAGCATCTTCGCTTAGTGTTGGAGTTACTGTGGCGGGAGAAGTTGTTTGCTAAATTCTCCAAGTGTGAGTTTTGGCTTAGGGAAGTCCAATTATTGGGGCACGTGGTGTCAGGAGAAGGTATTGTTGATCCAAACCTTCAGTGATTTGATAATGACACTCTCTTAAATACTTAGTGAAAATTGTAAGTAAACAATATGTATCAGAGTTTCACTATCGCTGATAAGTACTAAGATCTTCCAGTACCGCTGATAGGAACTCTCGCTCTTTAAGTTAAACATTCAGCGAAACTGTTCACCATAAATGCTCTGAGTCTGTTCAGTCATTATGATGATCGCTGATAAGTTAGTTGTTTACTTATGATCCCTGAAGACAAGTTTCACGTCAACAAAGGTTCTACGCTGAAGTCGAAGATCAAGCTCAAGAACCAGCGACAAGTCTCCTAATGAACTGATGCGGATTAGCGAAGACTCAGATTTGTCCACTTAACGTGAAGTATCAAGTACAAGACTTCAGCTATCGCTGAACTCTATCATTTGCTGATATGAAATGATAGATCGCTGAATCAACGAAAGCTGATCATGAAGTCCTCCGTACAAAGTACTTTTGTCTTATCCACCCTTGCACGACTCCGTACGAAATGTCAGAAAAGAACCTCCGAATATCTGAAATCGTACAACCACTCTGATACTACACTGTTCATCCATGCGGCTACTAAGGTTGTCAACCAAGGTCAATGACATGCAACCAACCAGCTGATGACACGTGTAAAGTATATACTGACTTGCATTAAATGCATGCAGTATATAAAGAGATGAACTCACTTCATTTGAAGTAACTTGCTAACTCTGGACAAGTTCAATATCTTATCTCAAGATAGGTTATTATTAGTAATTTCCTTATCTCTCTTAGTGCAAGAAACCTTAGTGTTCCAACTTGTTTAGATTTAGGTTTATCCTTAATCTTGTTTCCGCAACAAGCTGTAAATTGTTAATGATTTATCAATAAACAATTTAGAAAAGTAAAATCCGTGTGTTTGTATTCATCCCCCCCCCCCCCCTTCTACAAACTTGTATAGGCCTTCGAGACCAACAAGTGGTATCAGAGCGGATTTGTTTAATCTCATAAACAAGATCTAATCTATGATATTTCTCTTCCTTGCTATTATCTGAAAATGGCCACCAACACAAACACAAATTATATAGACAATGGTTCTCTTGCAAAACCCCCTAGATTTTCCAGAGACAACTTCAACTTATGGAAAAATAGGATGACACTCTTATTAGAAGGTGTAGACCCCACTATGCCTTACTATCTTGAAAACGACCCATACATCCCTGTAACAATTGATCCTTCAGTTCCAGCCACTGCAAATAGACCTGCTATTCCAGAAAGGCTGATTCCTAAGGAAATACACATGTGGACCGACGAAGATAAGAAGAAAGTGGCTATAGATACAAAAGCCAGATCCATACTATCCATGGCCCTTCCTGACGAAGTCTACCATTCCGTCATGAAGCTGAAATCATCAAAAGCCATGTGGGACACAATATGTGTTCAGTATAAAGGAACGTCTGAAGTCTAGGACTCAAGAAAGATCAACCTGGTAAGACAATACGAAAGCTTCATTTCTGGTAAGAATGAAACTCTCTCTGAAGTTCACCAACGTTTTAATTGTTTAATTATAGATCTGAAAACTGTTGGTAAGGAATATTCTAACTTTGAGGTGCTGACAAAGTTTCTAGAATGTTTACCTGAAAGCTGGGACAATTATTCTATGTGTCTCAAGCTGTCAAAGGATCTAAAATCAATGACCCTTGCTACCTTATATGGTACGTTGCTGAATCATGAGCAATCAAGCCATCTTAAGAAGAATCTTGTAAAAGATTCCAAAAGCACCCCTGTTGCTTTAATCTCAGAGGAACCTTCTACTCAGCGACCCTCGGTCACTATCACTGAGTTAGAGAGTAACTCTGAAAGGTCATCAGATTCTGATTTTTCAGATGATGAATCTTTGGCTCTCCTAACTAAGAAGTTCAGGAGATTTGCCAAGAAGAAAATGTTTAGAAAGAACAAACCTCTTTCCATAACTGACAAGCCTAAATCATCAGTTTTTGTTGATAAGGCTACTGCTACTTGTTTTAACTGCGAAAAAGTAGGACATTTTGCTAACGAGTGCAGGTCTAAGAAAGTTTCTAGACCCTCAGCTTTTACAAAGAAATCCTTTGTTCCAAGGAATAAAGATGACAAATACTCAAAGCTGAAAGAAATATATGCGAAGCAGAAAAGCTTTAAGAAGAAAGGCAAAGGCCTGATGGCTGACTATGATTGGGCTGCTTCTGATGAAGAAGCATCGTCATCTGACTCTGAAGATGATGAAGCAAATCAATGTCTCATGGCCAAGATTGAAGAAGAGGAAGAAAGTTCAGACATTCCCTCCACTTCAACATCTGCCATTCAGGTATCACCTTCTTTCTTTACCAATATTGCAAATATTGATGAAGCTGATAGTCTCCGTAAGATCGATCTCTTGACTAGAAGTTTATACGAAGCCATGAACGACAAAACTGTGGTTGAAAACCAAAATCTTGATCTCGCTGAAAAGCTTAAAAACTGCCACCTTCAAATAGAAAAGCTTTCTAAAATTGAAGAAGATTTTAAAGATCAAGTATATTTAAATCAGCTAGTCAAAATCGAACGAGCAGAAGCTATCGCTGCTTTAAAAGCTGAAAAAGCTACTGTTGAAGGATGGTGTAACTCTTCAACAAAGATCACTGAGATAATAAAGTCTCAAATTCCACTGAGTGATAAACGTGGTTTGGGTTACAAATATGAAACTTCAAAACCAACCACTGAGCGTTCAATGCTTAAATTTGGAACGTTCGTATCATCAGTCGCTGATACTTCATCTTCTCAGTGCTCCTCGTCCATTACACCAATCCCTGAGGAAACTCCTACCTCCTCAAAAGGCAAGGAGAAAATGGTTTATTCAAAACCTACCTCTGTCTGTAAAGACAAAAGGAATTGTTATTTACCATAATCCTCAGAAGGGTACCTTAGTACCAAAACTGAATGCTTCTAAAGCTTCAGTGGCTCATCCCTCTGGATCAAGGAAGCAGATATCTGGATTTATTCAGCGATCTACTCCTAGACTCAGATTGGATGTCCTTGTTAAGAAATCTGAAGAACTAAATGTTCGTCCCATTTCTAAAGCAAATAGCTTACTTGGTGCTGGTACTTCTAATTCTAAATTAAAAGCTCAGCATACAAATGGTCCTAGAACTACTTTCAGCTATAGGAAATGTTGTCACTGTGGACTCACTGATCATATTGCTAGTAAGTGCCCCACAGCCACCAAAGCTGAAAAGATAGCTAAGGTGAAGATTGCCCCCAAGGCAAAGAAGACCAACCCTGGTGCAAATCAGGTCAAGGTGAATTCTACCACTGAGGTTAAGAAATTAACCAAAGTGAAGAAAGACAAAGCTGAATCTTCAAATGCTGCGAAGATTGCTGAACCTTCCATTCCAACTACTTTCACTGATAAACGTGTATACATGGTTAAGTGGGTACCCAAGAAAAACTAATCTTCCTTTGTATTACAGGTTAAGAAGGGTATCTGTATCTCGATAGCGGATGCTCTAGACACATGACTGGTAAGAAAAGCCTGCTCGCTGAATACAAGGAAGAGAAGGGTCCTTCTGTGACTTTCGGTGGAAATGGAAAAGGACATACCCGAGGGTATGGTGTACTTTCAAATGGTACAACCTCCTTCAGAAGAGTCGCATATGTTGAAGGGCTGAAGCATAATCTTCTAAGCATCAGTCAACTTTGCGACATGGATAACAAAGTAATTTTTACTAAGGAATCCTGCTTTGTCTCTGACAAAAAGGAGAAGATAGATCTCAGCGGTTATCGTTTGGAAAATGTTTATGTAATAAACATGGACTCAACAACCACTGAGAACTCCTGTTTCTTCTCAAAGGCCTCATCTGATGTCAACTGGCTATGGCATAAGAGGCTATCTCATCTAAATTTCAAGACACTGAACACTCTTTCTTCAAAAGAGTTAGTCACTGGTCTACCTCAGCATTCATACGCCAAAGAGTCGTTATGTTCAGCGTGTGAAAAAGGGAAGCAGACCAAAGCAAGCTTTAAATCAAAGCAAGTTTCTTCAGTGTCATCTCCTCTACAACTACTCCATATGGATTTGTTTGGCCCTGTTAACAAACAATCCATCGTTGGAAAGAAATATACGCTGGTCATAGTTGATGAATTCTCTCGCTTCACTTGGGTAATGTTTCTCCGTTCTAAGAGTGACACCCCTGAAGAACTCATCACCTTTGTTCGGAAGATGGAAACCCTGAACAATCTGACCGTTCGCTCAATAAGGAGTGATCATGGAACTGAATTCAAAAACAGTTCTCTTGATTCCTTCTTTGAGAGTAAGGGTATTTCTCACAACTTTTCTTCAGTGAGAACACCGCAACAAAATGGAGTCGCTGAAAGAAGAAATAGAACAATTATTGAAGCTGCACGTTCAATGCTCAGCGATTCTCACCTGCCTACTCAGTTTTGGGCAGAAGCTGTCAACACTGCTTGTTTTACGCAAAACAGGTTGCTGATAGTCAAAAGATTCAATAAAACAGCCTATGAACTTTTTCATGGGAGAAAGCCCTCAATCAGCTTTCTTCACATCTTTGGATGTCAGTGTTTCATACTGAACAATAGAGATGCTCTTGGAAAGTTCGATCCTAAGGCTGATGATGGAATCTTTCTTGGATACTCCTCAGTTTCCAAAGCCTTCAGAGTCTTCAATCGAAGAAGACAAACTGTGGAAGAAACTATTCACGTCACGTTTGACGAATCCCGTTCAGCGAACTCTAAACCGAACGCTGATACAGAAGAACTAAATCAATGGATGTTTTCTCATCTTGGTGATTCAGAAGATTTTCCCACTCCTCATGCTCATCCAGTAGAAGATGATAGTCCCACTATCATTCCAAACATGCAGAATAGTGAAGCTGAAACATCATGGGTCTCAGCTGTTCCTATAAACACTATACCTGCAGTTGATCCAAATGTCTCAGACCTTCCATCTACTTCTTAGCAATCAGTGAATATAATGACAACTGCATCAATTCCTCTCTTGGCTGATACTCCCGACGTCACTGAAGCTTCATCTTCAGCTCCTCAAGTTCAAGTTGAGTCAGCGTCTCACGCTCCGGCTCAGCGATGGACTATAAATCACCCAATTGATCAAATTCTTGGTGATCCAAACGCTGGGATTCAGACTCGACGAAGTGCGGGTAATATTTGTTTATTTGTAAATTTTATTTCACTAACTGAACCAAAGAAAGTAGATGATGCCCTCAAAGATCCAAACTGGGTCAGCGCCATGCAAGAAGAGCTGACTGAATTTGAAAGAAACAAAGTTTGGAAACTTGTTCGAAGACCAACTGACAAAACTGTGATAGGCACTAAATGGGTCTATCGAAACAAGTTGGACGAACATGGTACTGTAACCCGCAACAAAGCTCGACTTGTTGCTCAGGGATACAGACAAGAGGAAGGTATAGATTACGACGAAACATTTGCTCCAGTAGCAAGACTTGAATCTATTCGTCTATTCTTAGCATATGTTGTACACAAGAACTTCAAAGTACATCAGATGGATGTCAAGTCAGCGTTTCTAAATGGAAAGCTGAATGAAGAAGTGTATGTGGAACAACCTCCAGGATTCTCAGATCCTAAGCGTCCAGATAATGTTTATAAACTGGATAAGGCACTTTATGGCTTGAAGCAAGCTCCACGTGCATGGTATGACACTCTTTCCACTTATCTCCATATTGAAAAATTTGAGCGAGGTAAGATTGACAAAACTTTATTTTTTAGAAAAGTGAAAGGTCATATCATTCTAGTTCAAATATATGTTGATGACATTATATTTGGTTCTACTAACCCTGAGCTTTGTACTCGTTTCGCTGATAGAATGAAAGATGAGTATAAAATGAGCATGATGGGTGAACTAACATATTTCCTTGGTCTTCAGATTAAGCAAACTGAAAAAGGAACTTTCATTAATCAGGGAAAATATGTTAAAGATATGCTGAAGAAATACGACTTAACTGAAAGTTCAGCTATGAAAACCCCTATGGCACCACCGCTGACACTTGATAAGGACACAAAGGGTGTTCCTGTCAATGTCACGCTGTACCGTGGGATGATCGGCTCACTATTGTATCTTACAGCTAGCCGACCCGATATTATGTTTGCAACATGCTTGTGTGCACGATATCAAGCTGAACCTAAGATATCTCATATGAAAGCTGTAAAGCGAATCTTTCGATATCTTAAGGGTACAGCGAATCTAGGTCTTTGGTATCCCAAAGATTCAGGATTCGATCTAACTGCATATTCAGATAGTGATTTTGCAGGTTGCAAAATGGATAGGAAAAGCACCACAGGAGGATGTCAGCTCCTGGGTGGAAAGCTGGTAAGTTAGACAAGTAAAAAGCAAAATTCAGTGTCCACCTCCACAACTGAAGCTGAATATGTAGCCGCTGGAAGCTGTTGTTCTCAAGTCTTGTGGATGAGAAATCAGCTACTAGACTATGATCTTCAGCTCTCTAAAATTCCAATCTATTGCGACAGCACAAGTGCCATCGCTATAGCAAACAATCCAGTACTACATTCAAAGACCAAACATATAGAAATCAGATATCATTTTATCAGAGATCATGTGATGAATGGTGATATAGAACTTCATTTTATCCCAAATGATTATCAGTTAGCTGACTTATTTACCAAACCTCTTGATGAGACAAGATTCAACTTTCTCATCAGCGAGCTTGGAATGCTGAACTTTGAAGGATAAAATCTTCAGCGGTTCACATTAATCTGCGAAAGGATAAAATCAACTTGTATAACCCATTCTATCATCTTCTCTCTGAATAAACTTGATTCATTGATATCAAGGTATGTTTACTCTCTCTGACAATCGCATGAAAATGCAAGATTTCAAAACAAAATGCATCGCTGAATATCTCTTCCTTAACATCGATATTTTGAAGTTTCTTAAAAACCTTCACTGAATATTTTCATTCAGTACTTCATGTTTTCAAAAGTATCTCTGAGTTTTTCAAAACCTCAGAGACAACCAAGAATATGAAAGGACAGTTGTGACGTCATTACAACGGATATACCCCGGCACGTTTTCTCTTCCTGACACACGTTTGCACGTCTCGTTCAAACTTCCAATCAAATGCAAACACGTGTCCGTGTCATGATGAAAATCTTTTCCCGCTCAAGATTTTCTCTTTCTAAAATCTCTATATAAACAAACTCCTTGTTTATATTTTTCTTTTACGCGATCAATCTTCCTCCGCAAGAAAGAATTCACTGTTGCATTTGTGATTTCAAAACCTTCAAGAACTGTTCATCATCTTCTTCATCAAACATCAAGGTTAATATGTTCTTATTTATTACCGAATGCGTATAACTTGTTTCCGATCTTCTCATTGTTTTAACAAGATCAAACAAAAGAACTTCGTAAAATGAAATCATTTTCTTTCGTGGTTTTATAAACACAACCATTTCATGGTTGTTCTTCAAGTTTAAATGCAAAATCTTAAACTTGTTCTTCATTCGTTTCCAGAATCTATTTCTTCATAGAAAACTGGAAAACAAGAAAATGGGTTTTACATTTCGTTTCAAAAATCAAGAAAAACCCTAATCTTCATTAAGACATTTGTGTCTGAATGAAATGGATAAAATTCGAAACATCTTATTGGAAATTCTTTCCACATTAAGATCATTCTTATTTGTTAACATCTTTGGTTGAACTGTTAAATACAGAGAAATGGCCTCGTCTGACATTCCTGCTACCGCTGAGAACATCTCCGCTGACTCTGAGGAAGTGGAAATCCTCAAGGCTCCACAAGTCAAGTTTAAACTTGACAAACTGGATTGGACTAAGGTGAACAACCTCTCTGCGCTTCTTGAGTTTCCTCCTCGAAAGCAAGTCACACATCTAGATGATGCTGTGAAATTTCTGAAGAATTGCTGCATCTCCACAGCCCTGACCATAACACCTCCTGCACATCAGCTTTTGCTCTCACAATTCTGGTACTCAGCGAGACACACTCAATTACCTTCAGCCAAAGATCCCTCCAAAATAATAGATTGCATCCTCTGCGATATCGAATATGGCACCATAAAGATCACCCCAGCCATTATTCGCAAAGCTCTCAGCCTTCCCATCGCTACCAAGGAAAAACCTTTTGTTCCCCTCCCTGACCCCAAGAAAAACTCAGACAGGGAAGCCATCATTGCATTCTTCGATGCAATGGGCTATGTATGGGAAATAGGCAGAGACATGAAGCCCGAGAAGAAGCTGACGATCATCAAGAAATCGAAAATGCACAGCGAGATGAATTTCATCTTCGCTCATCTGATAAGCTGCATGACTGCAAAGAGTGGCTCCTCCGACCAAGCCGCTAAACCTCAACAAGCAATGGGTTATGCACTACTAAAAGGTCTCAACATAGACTGGGCATCGATCATCTATGATGACCTGGTTCTACGAGTGGACACCGTCGCTGACAGACCTCCATGGGTTCCTTACCCACGTTTCATCAGCGCCATCTTCCAATGTGGCCTGAAGGAAACCTACCCAACTGATGGTGACCTGAAACTTTCTCAGGTCGGTCCAAAGATACTCGACTTTAAACCAACCGTAAATGAGGTACGTCTTTCTACACTCTTAACTCTTCTTAACCCTCATACTTCTTCTACTTCTGCAGCTCCTTCAGCGGACAAACCCACCGCTGATACCCCAGCTGCTACTTTCATTCCTCTTAAAAGGAAACACTCTCACACCCCACTTGATTCTAAAAGGATCAAGAAAACAAAGGAGCAACCCCAACAATCTCATGCTGAAGACTCCTCAGCTCTTTCTGCAGAGCTGAAGGAACGTTCAGTGGTACGCTCTGCCACACCTGAACAAGCCATCCCTTTAATCCCAATCTCAGCGTCTCCAAACGTTGAGATTACAGACTTGGAAACTTCCCAACCTCCCTCAGTCTCTCAAAAGACTGATGAAGTGTTTCTCAGCGATTCCAACGCTGAACTCAGAACCCAACCTCCAATCTTATCCTTCGCTTCTCCCTCCACTCATTTGGTCTCTCCTCCAGTTATCACTGGAGATGCCATCATTTCTACGGAAGCTAAAGCTGATAATCCAGAAATGATGAAGACAGGACCTGCAGACCAATCCATGGGCACTTTTGAAGATGACATGGAACTTTTTTCAGGAACCCGTGATTTCGATGAATTCACAAATCCTCC
This sequence comes from Saussurea involucrata, assembly GCA_033807775.1. Lineage (NCBI taxonomy): Eukaryota > Viridiplantae > Streptophyta > Magnoliopsida > Asterales > Asteraceae > Saussurea > Saussurea involucrata. Next base: position 78,256,860 of record CM066318.1, on the reverse strand, counting down.
TGCAGGTAATCAACAACCCATAAACACTGTGACTAAACCCCAAACTTCTGAGCTTTCCTCTGTTCACAAGTTTTTATATGTTACAGGTCCTAATTTGGGAGATATCAACGCCTCTCTGAAGTCCGTGGAGACAAAGCTGACAGGTCTAACCACTACTCTCTCCAATAACTCTTCAGCTGTAACAAACGCTGGAGAAAATCTGAACAAGCTGACAACGGTGGTGGAGAAAAAGGCTTCCACAGATGACATGAAGCAACTTGATAAGACTCTCAGCGACTTCGCCAAGGTGCTCGCTGATATCTACACAGACTACACCTCTCTCAAAAGCTCAGTTTCGTCCATGTCCAGCGAATTTACAACGCTGAAGACATCGGTTGGAACACTAGAGGGAGATATGTCTGCTGTGAAGACAAATGTCAACACTCTGACGACTGACTTAAGCTCTGTAAAGACTGACGTTGGTTCGATGAAGACTATGATCGAACAGCTGCTGCACAAGGCGAATACTCCTGCTCCTGCCCCTGTCCCTGAACCTGAACATTTTACAGCGATAGATCGCATTGAGCTCGGGAAGATCAATCCTGCTATTTCTGGCCTTGAAGACAGATTAGCAAAGATTGAAGCTTGTGTAGGTCTCTCTGGCAAAGAAGACAGAGAACCTACCAACGCTGCTGAATCTACCCATTCCTCCCCCGGTCATCATGAAAAAGAGGGGGAGAAGAGCGCTGAAAACCCTTCCAAGAGCGCTGAAGACCTTTCCCAAGATGAATCTATCAGGGGAGAGAAGAACGAAGACCTCACCTTCACTGAAGAGGGTGAGAAGACTATTGAAGCTGAAGCAGCCGCTGGACCTCAGGGAGATGAAAACCCTGAGGGAACCGAGAAGCTCGCCTCTGTATCTGAGGGGGAGCAACTCGAAGAAGACGTTGAAGAATCCAAAGCAGAAGATGATGAAGCCGTCGACATCCCTGATGATGAACCATCTTCTTCTCCAAAGAATGATGATGATGACGAAGATGACGATGACTTCTTTATCGTCAAACCTGCTCCGAAGATCAAAGCTCTTAAAGGAATCTCGATAAATGAACCTTCAGGGGAGCGGACAAAGACAAAGCCCTCAGCCTCTGGAGCTGAGAAAGGCAAAGGCAAAAGCGTCGCTGAAGATGACAATCTGATGATCTTGCTTGAAAAGCCGGTTTGTCAGGTACACTAAACATCTCTTACTCCATCCCTCCTCTATCATACACTATCAGTTCCTTTACCCAAGCCTATACACTTGAACCAATTCTCTCTATCTGATTCTACCCAAGTTCTTACTCGTAAGATCGCTGTGTTTCAGCTAGTCCTCTCCCCTGTTTGAGGATATCGCTGAAGGCTCCACAACTGCGACTTCACCAATAATACCAGCTGCCGCTGAAGAAATAATCTCAGTCTTGGATTTGATCTCTGAGACTGATGAACCTGAAGAACATACTCTCTCACACAGACACAGACCTTCCTTAGCTCCTCAAAAGCTAAGAGAAGAAGAACAGAAGAAAAGAGAGGAAATAATAAAGCGATTCGAGGATCAGCGAATCATTCTAAGGCGTGATCAACTGCCTTCAGTTCCTCCAAAGTTCAGAATTTCAAAAGCTGAATACAAGGAACACCTCAGAGCTGAACGCCTCATCGCTGAAAGAAAGGAAGCTGAAGAAAAAGACAGAGAATACGCCATCAAGCTTACTCAAGAATCTGTCAAAGACCCCAAACTGAAACGTGTTCCCATTCAAGTCCAACGAAAGCTTTGGGAAGAAGCCCAGAAGATCGTGGAAAAGAAAACTGAAGTTTCTCAGACCACCCTGATATGGTGTAAAGAGAAAATACACTTCAGATATCGTCCAGCAAAGATCAACAAGGTATTCATCTCTGGAAGAACCTCTATCGGAGTACCTATTGTTGACATCAAACTTTTCAGAGAAGATGGCCAATCTGAAACCTTTCGCGCTGACACTGTAAAAAGGTATGGTCTCTCTGAATGGCTGGAGATGAGGTTAGCTATCCATAAATCACAATCTAAGTACAAGGATCATTTCGAAAAGCTGATAAACAGACAGATCGATTTGATATCTTCTTGTGTGGACATTCCTCCTCTTCCTGATCTTAAGCTGAAAAGAAAAAGGGCCTCTCCAAAGAAGAAACGTCAAGATTCAAACTCAGGTCCTGTCATACGAAATGAAACTGGAATTGGTTTCTCTCGCGCTGAAGTGCTTGGTCCTGACCCTGATCTATCTGCCCTTGACATTTCTTTGCCACCATGTGAACTTTTCGTCCCTGGTAAAGTCATCAGTAATCCTTATGGAATATTCTTTCTCGACTACGACGGACGTAAATGTTTTCAACGGATCGCTGAGCTTCCAATCACTCCAATCGAACAGCTCAGAGATCTTATCTACTGGTGTGACTTCAGAAAAGACATTCAGGCACGACACCTAAAACCCTTGATTTTTGAAGAAGCGCTGAACAAAAGAAAACGAGGTGTAACGGTTCCTGACTGGATGATCCCCACTGAAAAGACCCTTGATGAACTTCTCATTAAGGAAGAACCTCTGTAAGCTGATAGGATCGCCTCTTTCATCTATTTTATCAGTTATCCTTTTGTACTTGTAATTTATTTCGCTTGTACTTGCAATCTTTTCATTTTTCTTTGTATCCTGATTCAAAGTTTTAAAGAAAGATTTCAGCGAATGTACTTTACTCCATCAGTACTGAAAAGATCCCAGAAAACAGTAAAAGGGACAAATATTTTATGAGTTCTTTTTATCCTTATGTTTTTCATTAAATAGCAATTTTCTTTGTTGCTATGTCATAATCAAATAGGGGGAGATTGTTGATCCAAACCCTCAGTGATTTGATAATGACCCTCTCTTAAATACTTAGTGAAAATTGTAAGTAAACAATATGTATCAGAGTTTCACTATCGCTGATAAGTACTAAGATCTTCCAGTACCGCTGATAGGAACTCTCGCTCTTTAAGTTAAACATTCAGCGAAACTGTTCACCATAAGTGCTCTGAGTCTGTTCAGTCATTATGATGATCGCTGATAAGTTAGTTGTTTACTTATGATCCCTGAAGACAAGTTTCACGTCAACAAAGGTTCTACGCTGAAGTCGAAGATCAAGCTCAAGAACCAGCGACAAGTCTCCTAATGAACTGATGCGGATTAGCGAAGACTCAGATTTGTCCACTCAACGTGAAGTATCAAGTACAAGACTTCAGCTATCGCTGAACTCTATCATTTGCTGATATGAAATGATAGATCGCTGAATCAACGAAAGCTGATCATGAAGTCCTCCGTACAAAGTACTTTTGTCTTATCCACCCTTGCACGACTCCGTACGAAATGTCAGAAAAGAACCTCCGAATATCTGAAATCGTACAACCACTCTGATACTACACTGTTCATCCATGCGGCTACTAAGGTTATCAACCAAGGTCAATGACATGCAACCAACCAGCTGATGACACGTGTAAAGTATATACTGACTTGCATTAAATGCATGCAGTATATAAAGAGATGAACTCACTTCATTTGAAGTAACTTGCTAACTCTGGACAAGTTCAATCTCTTATCCCAAAATAGGTTATTATTAGTAATTTCCTTATCTCTCTTAGTGCAAGAAACCTTAGTGTTCCAACTTGTTTAGATTTAGGTTTATCCTTAATCTTGTTTCCGCAACAAGCTGTAAATTGTTAATGATTTATCAATAAACAATTTAGAAAAGTAAAATCCGTGTGTTTGTATTCATCCCCCCCCCTTCTACAAACTTGTATAGGCCTTCGGGACCAACAGGTATCAAGGTGGACCCAGCCAAGGTAGAGGCCATTAGAGGATGGGAACCACTGAGATCACTGTTTGGGCAAAATTTCACCAGTGTCGACAACGACCAAAACACGACGAACATTTACTCACAATGAAGTCAAAAGCATGAACACTCTACCAGAGCTGAGATCGAAAGTTGCTCTCGACCTCGACTGTCGTGACATACCTCTCGACCTCGACCTCGACCGACTAACATGTAACATTTCTGTTATATTTTCCTCATTTAATGTAGGGTCAACGCTATTTATGGCCAACGGACGAAACCGACAGAGACAATTATGAACATTAACAACAGTGACCGTTGCGACCATTACCAGAGGACTTTATGGAGTCATTAAAGGCATTCGAAAACTATAAATACAAAGGCTAAATCACCATTCGAGGGACACTGAATTCTGGAATCATAAACTGCTAACTCAATAACATTCGAAGCAAAGAATTCTCTCTCAACAGTTCGCTCATGACGCACGACATTGACGTTCGACGCATAGTCTTTACACACGACGCACCAGTTTCTTACGCACGATTCGCTTGTTATTTTATATTTCAAGTCTTTACTTCATTTGCATTGTAATCATTGTACTCTCGACCCCCGAAACAAAGGATATCGCCCCTGTTTGGCGATCATAGTGCAGCGACGACTTCCACAGTCGTCTGCGAGTTTTTTCCTCGTTGAGGTTTTTCCCGCGTCACCAAAATATTTGTCTCTTTTACGTTTTCTGTCTTTGTCGCACGATTTGTCGCTAGATTCCTTTCTTTAGTTGTTAAATTCCAAAATCAACCTTAAGTTATCCTTTTGGATGAGTTATGGCATTAACAGTTTGGCGCCATCCGTGGGACCTCATCTAGAGAACATCCTCAACAAACGTGCGTCCTACTAACGGTTTTTTGTAGTTTCCTCTGTTCTCTGTTTCAGGAAAATGGCAGCCCCTGGGAATCAAGAGCATGTCATTGCCCAGATGTATCAGGAATTAGAAGTTGCGCGAAATCAAATCATAGCCATGGCTGAGCAGAGTCGAAGAGCAGCTGAGGAAATCACGCGACTGGGGAATCCATTCGGACCATAGAACGGTCCAAGACCATTCGTCCAGAATCCAGGTCAAGGATCGTTCGGTTAGCTTCCAGGATCCGCTCCATTCGTCCATAACCCTGGTTCGGCTCCGTTCGTCCGTAATCCAGGGCCAGGTCCATTTATGCAGAACCAGCAGCAGGGGACGTTCAACCCACATCCCCAGTTCGGGACGGTTCCTCCTCAGTATATAAGGCCGCCACCCATGCAGAATGGGTCTCAGCCATTTCAGAATGGATCTCAGCCATTTCAGAATGGGTCTCAGCCGTTCCAGAATGGATCTCACCCATATTTTGTCCCTTTCAACGGGGACGCCAATGGCTCGTCGTACGGCAATGGCGCCAGTGCAGAAGTCGATCTGCTGGCAGGTGCGAATCCCGATCCTAATGACCCTGTCGCCTAACGATTGAAGATGCTGGAAGATCAGAATAAGCGCGTCCTGTCTCTACTCGCTAAGCTACCGGGTACAGCCGTGCCCGTCGACGTCGAGCCTCGTTCGGGGTATCAGGCGTCGCCTTTCGTCGACAAGATCGCGACTATTGACGTTCCGAAGAAGTATAACATCCCCGCCTTCACGCCTAAGTATTCGGGGGTGACCGATCCAACGGAGCACATCGCGCAGTATAAGCAGCTCATGTGGATGGTCTCGATCCCACACATGTATCAAGAAGTATGTATGTGCAAGAGTTTTGGGGCGACCCTCACAGGTCCTGCCATCCAATGGTTGATCAACCTCAAGCCTAAATCCATCGGGTCGTTCGCCGAGTTGGTCAACCTGTTCTCCCAGCAATTCGCCAGTAGTCGCAAGATGGAGAAGCAGACCATCGATTTGTACTATGTCGTGCAAAAAGCTGGAGAGTCGATCCGAAGTTATTTCAATAGATTCAACACGGAGATGATCAGTGTCTTCAACTGTGAAGTCAAGACCGCGATCGAAGCCTACAAGTGTGGCCTAGACGACAGTTCAGGTTTATACACCGATCTGACCAAATATCCACCGGAGAATTTCGAAGACGTCTGAGCCAGAACCCTCGCTTATATGAGGGTAGAGGATGATGCTGATTTTCGTCGTAAGCATACCGACTACAAAAGATTGCTAAGCGTGAAGAAGCCAGAGTTCAAGACAAAGGCTGTATCTAAGCCAGAGCCCGCGCGACAAATCTCGAACGTTCGATTCAAGACGAATGTAGAATTCAAAATCGCGACCAAATTCCCTAAGTACCCTAAGATATCCTCCTATGGATTCAAAAGGACCACTAAGGACTTGGTCGAGGCTCTAAAAACCGCCCAGGCTACCATTCGATGGCCAAAGAAGTCCGACCAAAGTGACGATAAGAAAGATAAGTCAAAATGGTGCGACTTCCATGTCGACCATGGTCATGCGACAGATGATTGCATAGCTCTCAAAAAGGAGTTAGCATATCATGTTTCGAAGGGAAATCTCAAAGATATCATTAATGATGTCGTTACTCCAGGTAACGACAATCGACCGCCAAACCCCGAGCATGCAAAGGTCGTCAACTGCATCACCGGTGGTTCCGACGTGTGCGGATTGACCTACTCCGCAGACAAACGTCATGCCAATCAAGCACCTGACGATCGACCTATCCCGCGTTCTTCAAGACCAAAAGGAGATCTAGAGTTGGAAGCTATGAAAATCACGTTCGACCAAGTCGACCTCAGTGACTCGTATCAGAAGCATCATGACGGGTTGATCATTCAACTCACGATTGGTAATTGTTTAACCCGACGAGTCTTAGTCGATGGAGGCAGTTCAACGAACGTCATCTTCCTTGATACCATCAAGGCCATGGGAATCGATCGATCGGAAATCACCCAACGTTTGACAACCTTGGTCGGTTTCAATGGAGAAGCGACGAGTACCTTTGGAGAAATCATATTGCATGTCTATGCCGGAGGAATCAATAAGCAGACCAAGTTCAGCGTTATTGACTGCTCGTCGGCCTATAACGTCATCTTAGGCCGACCATGGATCCATAAAATGAATCAGTCCCCTCGACGTACCATCAGACCATGAAGTTCCCTACGCCGTGGGGAATCCAGGAGATCAAAAGTGAGCCGAAAGTCGCCCGTGACTGCTATAAGACCACCCTGAAGCCGTAGAAAAGTCGAGGTTAAAGATGCCTATCGACTCCAAACCCTCGAAAATCGAGGTATCGCACACACCCGTGGTGCAACACATCTGGAAAGGTATGTCTTTTAAGTCCTTCTCTATCTTTCATACGATTTTTTTGCCAAGACAATTACTGACTTAAGCATCGGAAGGTCGTTGGTTAGCCAACGACCAACCCCTGACATTGTTTTATCGCAGATCGCACGGCATAAGATTGCAAAGTCTACTACACGACTTTACGAGATTCTTAACTCATATCGCAAGACATAAGTGTTCAGGTCTATGACTTGATTATTACATCGCAGGGGCATACGACTCAAGTTTCGTCGTACGATATAGTCGTACGATTATCCAGGCCTAGCGACCCCATGATCTGAGCTTCTTAACTTAGAAAAATTTTGTGTTCTGAATGAATGCCTTGGTCGCATGTACTTATGTTTGCCAACATGATCTTAAAGTACGAAAGTCTTATGACTTGTGTGCTAGTCCTTGTAATTACAATAGATGCCTAAGTCGCACGATTCCTTGTTTGTTCTATAATTAATGAATTTCACGGTTGGTATTATATTTACCCTCGACATGTGTAACTCGAAGTAAAAGCACATGTTCAACAAAAGGGTTATTTTCATTTACGAAACGAACGATTACATCTAAAATGACTCGACCACCAACGATTGAGCATTCAAAACCAAGAGAAAAAACAAATATTTTATTTCTAAGGATTAGAAGGAACGTCGGCAGCATCCTTGCCCGAAGCTTCACCCTGAAGACCCTCGTCCACAACCTCTTCTTCCTCAACCTCTTTCTCATCGTCAGAGTCGAGATCCCTGTCGGTCCCGACCTTGGCTAGAAAAAAGGCTAGCTCCTCAGTTGCAGACGCGAGGGGATTCTTCCCTGACAGGTGCTGTCGCATGATCGCCGCCTGAGCTGTCAAGCGAGCAAGGGCAAAGGTCGACGCAGCCTCTTCCATAAGCTCTCTCACCTCCTTCTCCAGGTCTGCCACCTTGAACTTGGACTCCTCGACCTCCTTCTCTTTCATGTCCAAAGACGCCTGCCTCCTGTCCAGCTCCTCTCTCTGGTCGTCGATTATAGAGCAGGATTGCTTCAGACGAGCGTTCACGTCGTCCCTCGCATGTCCGACGGCTTCTAGCCCATTCAGAGCATCGTCAAGTCGCACCGACATAACCTCAGCACGTGCCAGAGCAGATTTCTCTCTCGCCAGTGCAGCATCCTCCCTCTTAAGGGCCGAAGACACTAGACCCTCAATCTTCGACGTCTCGACATGCAGGGCCAAGGAAGACTGAAACGTCTAAAAACATAAAAACTTGGTAGTAAAATACAACGACAACGACAAACGAAAAACAAAGTCTCGAAAGATAGACTTACCATAAACGCCAGTCCGGCGACTAAGACCCCGCGTCCTCCATAGAAACCCCGTTAGAACGCTCCCTGAAAGAGGGGAGCTGAAACTTATCTAAGTGGGGGAACAAACTCGTCCCGTCCAGGACATTGTCAACCATGAAATCCGATGGCAACGTAAAGTTCACCGTCGTTTCTTCTTTCTCACCCTCTCCCGTTTGCGCTCCCTTGCCCTTGTCGGCCGTCGAGGGGCCCGGCATGGCAGCAGGAGACACCGTCGACTTTGCCGGATGCGTAGGGTCGATGGATGTCGTGTCGATCGCGTTGGAAGTCTCCTCGATGGATGCGGTCGATGCCTTCGCCTTCTCAGGCGAGACGACTCTCGATGAGTTGCCCGTCCTCAAAGACGGTTCCTTCAGAATGGACGTCCTCGTCCTCTTAAGGACTCCCGACCCAGATGTAGGGGGCTCTTTCCTCTTAAGGTCTCCTGACCCAGCTGTCGGGGGCTCCTTCCTTTTCTCCCTCACCTTGCGAGCCAGTTCGGCCTGAGCCGCCCTCTTGGCCATCACCGACGACACTTTAGGCTGGGATTTCAGAGATTCTCCTGTGAAACAAAGAAGAAAGGACAATTAAAATACTAAGGCAAGAGAAGGAATATGTTGAAATAGAGTAGGGTACACTTACCGGTCATCTCTACCTATGTCTCCTCTTTCGACTCCTCTTTCTTCTCCTCCTCCGTGTCCTCAGTATCCTCAGACTCGTCCTCCTCTTCTTTCTCCTTTTCTTCTTTATCTCTCTCCTCTCGACCCAACTGTAGCCTATCGCTCAGGAAAACCACGTTGTTGTCTTCGTCTATCAGATGGAGTGTGACGAACGATCGATCGTTTGTGCTAATTTCCAACAACTTCTCGATTTTGGTCTTGGAATCGTCGTTAGGCTTCACCTTGTCGAAGTCAATATCTAAAAATGCGGAGGAAAGAGGTTAATCAAAAGGTAAAGCAACAAACTTAACTAAGTCGCGCGACAATAAGCTAAAACTCACCCGCCATGTTCCAACCGAACCTAATCCAATCGCTGTCAGAGTCCAACGTCGCTACCCGTACGAAGACGAACCTGGTCTTCCATTTGCGGTCGTTGACCGCAGTTTTTTGGACCAAGCTACGATCGCCCTTATACCTAGAGAAGAGGCTGTAGCGACGGTACGTATCTTTCTTGACCTGATAAGCAGCCAAGAGATCTTTTACGTTCATCGGCGACTCCCAATGACTGGTAAGTCGCTCGACGACCTGTATTACCCTCCAAAATTAGGGCATCAGTTGTCCAGGCGAGAGGTCAAACTCGCACATAAAAGACTTTACCAGAAGAGAGTAGGGCCACTCGAAGACTATTCTAAAGGGATACTCGTATATCACGACGTATCCTTTGGGGCACATCTCCGGTCGAATATTACCGGCCTTACTCGCAGTAATCCCCGCAGGGATTTTTGCTAAAGTCCTAAAGTTGTCTAGAGCGTCCTGATCCTGGATGGTACTCCTAGGCTCCGTTGACATCGCTAATCCCGTTAAAAAAATTTGCCGCTCTGAAAAGCCCCAAATATCCCATTTCTTCCTAGGTTTCCTAGCAATCACCTTACGACGCATACAAAGACTGGAGAATCGTACCTTATATAGGCGCGCTAAAACCACGAAATTTCTAACTTGGTCGAAGATTCTTACAGGTTTGGAAAGTATCGAACGAAGAGCACCAAGAAATCGGAAGAAAATCTCTCTTAAAATCTCTCTGAAATCGTAAGAAGGAAAAGATCTGTCAAGGGTCACTATTTAAGGAAACGATCGTGTCAGATCGAGCCTCTCGATAGTCGACATGTGCCCTGCCTTTTCGAATACTCGACAGATCGTCGACAGCTGGCGCTTACAGTATGCATGATCGTGCGTCAGCGTGACGTCACGACCTTATCCCCTTTTTCGACTTCCTCTTTAGTCGGAACTGGACCGATCCAGTTCGAAGGCAACTGAAAAGATTTTTAACACGTGTCACGAACCTAGACGTCCGACTAGCAAAATTTAAAAAAAAATAACTTTTTGAAAACTTGAACTTGCCACTCCATTTTTTAAAATTTTGGGGGCAAACTGTTTGGGCAAAGTTTCACCAGTCTCGACAACGACCAAAACACAACGAACATTTACTCACAATGAAGTCAAAAGCATGAACACTCTACCAGAGTTGAGATCGAAAGTTGCTCTTGACCTCGACTGTCGTGACATACCTCTCGACCTCGACCTCGACCGACTAACATGTAACATTTCGTTATGTTTTCCTCATTTAATGCAGGGTCAACGCTATTTATGGCCAACGGACGAAACCGACAGAGACAATTATGAACATTAACAACAGTGACCGTTGCGACCGTTACTAGAGGACTTTATGGAGTCATTAAAGGCATTCGAAGACTATAAATACGAAGGCTAAATCACCATTCGAGGGACACTGAATTCTGGAATCATAAACTGCTAACTCAATAACATTCGAAGCAAAGAATTCTCTCTCAACAGTTTGCTCACGACGCACGACATTGTCGTTCGACGCATAGTCTTTACACACGACGCACCAGTTTCTTACGCACGATTCGCTTGTTATTTTATATTTCAAGTCTTTACTTCATTTTCATTGTACTCGTTGTACTCTCGACCCCTGAAACAAAGGATATCGCCCCCTTTTGGCGATCATAGTGCAGCGACGACTTCCACAGTCGTCCGCGGGTTTTTTCCTCGTTGAGGTTTTTCCCGCGTTACCAAAATCTTTGTCTCTTTTACGTTTTATGTCTTTGTCGCACGATTTGTCGCTAGATTATTTTCTTTAGTAGTTAAATTCCACAATCAACCTTAAGTTATCCTTTTGGATGATTTTTGGCATTAACAGTTTGGCACCATCCGTGGGACCTCATCTAGAGAACATCCTCGACAAACGTGCGTCCTACTAACGGTTTTTTGTAGTTTCCTCTATTCTATGTTTCAGGAAAATGGCAGCCCCTGGGAATCAAGAGCATGTCATTGCCCAGATGTATCAGGAATTAGAAGTTGCGCGAAATCAAATCAATGCCATGGCTGAGCAGAGTCGAAGAGCAGCTGAGGAAATCGCGCGACTGAGGAATCCCTTCGGACCACAGAACGGTCTAAGACCATTCGTCCAGAATCCAGGTCAAGGATCGTTCGGTTATAATCCAGGATTCACCCCATTCGTCCATAACCCTGGTTCGGCTCCGTTCGTCCGTAATCCAGGGCCAGGTCCATTTATGCAGAACCAGCAGGAGGGGACGTTCAACCCACATCCCCAGTTCGGGACGGTTCCTCCTCAGTATATAACGCCGCCACCCATGCAGAATGGGTCTCAGCTATTTCAGAATGGATCTCAGGCATTTCAGAATGAATCTCAGCCATTTCAGAATGGGTCTCAGCCGTTCCAGAATGGGTCGCAGCCATATTTTATCCCTTTCAACGGGGATGCCAATGGCTCGTCGTACGGCAATGGCGCCAGTGCAGGAGTCGATCCGCTGGCAGGTGTGAATCCCGATCCTAATGACCCTGTCGCCCAGCGATTGAAGATGCTAGAAGATCAGAATAAGCGCGTACTGTCTCTCCTCGCTAAGCTACCGGGTGCAGCCGTGCCCGTCGACGTCGAGCCTCGTTCGGGGTATTAGGCGTCTCCTTTCGTCGACAAGATCGCGACTGTCGACGTCTCGAAGAAGTATAACATCCCCGCCTTCACGCCTAAGTATTCGGGGGTGACAGATCCAACGGAGCACATCGCGCAGTATAAGCAGCTCATGTGGACGGTCTCGATCCCACATATGTATCAAGAAGTATGTATGTGCAAGAGTTTTGGGGCGACCCTCACAGGTCCTGCCATCTAATGGTTGATCAACCTCAAGCCTAAATCCATCGGGTCGTTCGCTGGGTTGGTCAACCAGTTCTCCCAGCAATTCGCCAGTAGTCGCATGATGGAGAAGCAGACCAGCGATTTGTACTATGTCGTGCAAAAAGCTGGGGAGTCGATCCGAAGTTATTTCAATAGATTCAACACGGAGATGATCAGTGTCCGCAACTGTGACGTCAAGACCGCGATCGAAGCCTACAAGCGTGGCCTAGACGACAGTTCAGGTTTATACACCGATCTGACCAAATATCCACCGGAGAATTTCGAAGACGTCCGAGCCAGAACCCTCGCTTATATGAGGGTAGAGGATGATGCTGCCTTTCGTCGTAAGCATACTGACGACAAAAGATTGCTAAGCGTGAAGAAGCCAGAGTTCAAGACAAAGGCTGTATCTAAACCAGAGCCCGCGCGACAAATCTCGAACGTTCGATTCAAGACGAAGGCAGAATTCAAAAAACGCGACCAAATTCCCTCAGTACCCTAAGATATCCTCCTATGGATTCAAAAGGACCACTAAGGAATTGGTCGAGGCTCTAAAAACCGCCCAGGCGACCATTCGATGGCCAAATAAGTCCGACCAAAGCGACGATAAGAAAGATAAATCAAAATGGTGCGACTTCCATGCCGACCATGGTCATGCGACAGATGATTGCATAGCTCTCAAAAAGGAGTTAGCATATCATGTTCCGAAGGGAAATCTCAAAGATATCATTAATGATGTCGTTACTCCCGGTAACGACAATCGACCGCCAACCCCCAAGCATGCAAAGGTCGCCAACTGCATCACTGGTGGTTCCGTCGTATGCGGACAGACCTACTCCGCAGCCAAACGTCATGCCAATCAAGCACCTGACGATCAACATATCCCGCGTTCTTTAAGACCAAAAGGAGATCTAGAGTTGGAAGCTATGAAAATCACGTTTGACCAAGTCGACCTCAGTGACTCGTATCAGAAGCATCATGACGGGTTGATCATTCAACTCACGATTGGTAATTGTTTAACCCGACGAGTCTTAGTCGATGGAGGCAGTTCAGCGAACGTCATCTTCCTTGATACCATCAAGGCCATGGGAATCGATCGATCGGAAATGACCCAACGTTCGACAACCTTGGTCGGTTTCAATGGAGAAGCGACGAGTACTTTTGGAGAAATCATATTGCCTGTCTATGCCGGAGGAATCAATAAGCAGACCAAGTTCAGCGTTATTGATTGCTCGTCGGCCTATAACGTCATCTTAGGCCGACCATGGATCCATGAAATGAAAGCAGTCCCCTCGACGTACCATCATACCATGAAGTTCCCTACGACGTGGGGAATCCAGGAGAACAAAAGTGAGCCGAAAGTCACTCGTGACTGCTATAAGACCACCCTGAAGCCGCAGAAAAGTCGAGGTTAAAGATGCCTATCGACTCCAAACCCTCGACAATCGAGGTATCGCACACACTCGTGGTGCAACACATCTGGAAAGGCATGTCTTCTAAGTCCTTCTCTATCTTTCATACGATTTTTTTGCCAAGACAATTACTGACTGAAGCATCGGAGGGTCGTTGGTTAGCAAACGAGCAACCCCTGACATTGTTTTATCGCAGATCGCACGACATAAGATTGCAAAGTCTACTACATGACTTTACGAGATTCTTAACTCATATCGCACGACATAAGTGTTCAGGTCTATGACTTGATTATTACATCCCAGGGGCAAACGACTCAAGTTTCGTCGTACGATTATCCAGGCCTAGCGACCCCATGATCTGAGCTTCTAAACCTAGAAAAATTTCGTGTTCTAAATGAATGCCTTGGTCGCATGTACTTATGTTTTCCAACATGATCTTAAAGTACGAAAAGTCTTATGACTTGTGTGCTAGTCTGATAGGCGGGTATCACCCCTCCTAAATCTAATCGCAATTGTACGGGTCGAAGTCAAGTAATAGTACTAGAAAGTACGAGTATCGAATCCCGGGGAACTAGGAACTAAGTATCACAATTACTATAATCACTATTAACTGAACTGTCGAAATTGAGAGATGGTTGGTATTAAACTAATTAATTGCAATAAGAAAATCACAAACGGAACAGTAGACAACTTGAGGAAAATTCGATAGAGAAAACAGTTGAGGGTTGGAAATCCTTAGGTTTTCATATACGAATATCTGACTTAAAACAATTACCAGTTAATCCCCTTAATGAATACCCAATCTCTAAAATCACCGTTGTTCTCTTTCGAGCAACATCGGGTTTTATTTTGAAAAAGGACAAGTTTAATCTTTCGATCTCAACCTATGGATTTCAAAACACATTAAGCGCAAGATTCATGTTTGAAAGGATAGATTTAATCTCTCGATCTCAACCTAAATGGTTCAATTAGGACTAAGGCGTATTTGGTATATCTCTATCACCAAATTCTCGCCTTAGGCATGCAATTCCTAGTTCTAGCTAACAGTTAATTCTCTCGAACTCAACTGGAAACAACAAAACACTTGAAAGCTAGCTAAACTCTCAAAAGCATTAAGGATCAAATTACATGCATTCATTAAAAAGGAAAACCGATAAACGTTCAAGTCATCTGTTCATATGCTTACAAACCCAATTCAATCCAACCCCCAACATCTAAAATTAGTTCATGTTGGTGGTGGATTCAAACATAAGAAAAGGAGATGTGAAAGTATGTGTAAACAAGATAAACATGATTGTAACGAAAAGTAATGATGAACTCCCTTCTATCCGATCTAATCCGACTCTTGTTGTGAACTTCTCCTCGATCTGTCCTCTATCGTCCCTCCAAAATCTCCGAAAAATCTCTGGAAATCGCCCCCAAGTCGTCTCTGGCCGTCGTGTGTGAGTTGCGTTCCCAATAATGACCTAAACCCGAAAAAATAAAGCTGAAAATCGTGAAACAGAGGGCTACGCGACTTGCAAGTCGCGTGGTAGGTCGCGCGTGGTTCTGAGTGGCTTCCGGGCCATGGTTCAGGCGTGGGTCTTGGGCTTGGATCTCGGGCTTCCGTTGGGCTTCGTTTTGGCTCTCTTTGGGCTCTTTTTAGCTTCTTTTCTCGAAGATTACTACCTGTTAAAGAACCTGCACATTCCACTAAATAAACCATAAAATTCCGCTTCTTTGCTTAAATCCAAGCCATTCTCATTGGTTTTAGGACCGAAAATAACGCCAAAAAGTGGCGTTATCAACAACCCCAAACCGAGCGTTGCTTGTCCTCAAGCAAATTAGCGATCAAATAGAGTAAAAGCACATATCAGTGAAATAATAACTGCACAACTCCCAATTGGTACCACGTGATGCACTGGTGATTTCCTATATCCGTGAATGCTTATCTCACTCTCGCCTCATCCTTATTCTGTTTGATCTATGACCTTCCATTGTAAGTTGAACTAGTGACTGCTCCGATTACATTAAGGTTGTTCTAAGTCCGGACATACTAGGGAAAACATTTCGCCTCGACCCTACCTCACGGGATTCTCTCATTTCGCTCGAACCTAGGTTATCGCACGTGTTGTCATGTGTAGGAGGTTATGTACAAGAATATTCAAATATTACATGACAACTCTAATGAAAGACGCACAAATGTCCAAAAATTGATCTCAGAAAGGAATCAAGTAGCAAGACAGGGAATATCAGTAAAGGTGGTAGTATACCGTAATCACGTTTTCCAGAAGATCATCCAGGTCTTTGCACGGGTTGTAATGGGGCTAAGGTTATGGCTAAGAAGTGAAGGGTAAAAGGGAACAAAGATCCTCGGTGTGTCAAACGTTGGCAGTTATGAACTTTCTTCACATTCTATCTTTTGGCCCTCTTTATCACTACTGGAGTCGCTTTGACTCTCATATTTAGCTGTTGTAAAGCTATCTAACTAACTGTATTATTTTCTTTTTGTATTATTTATATATATATATATATATATTTTTTTGGGACTTCATTGGTCCTCTTTATTTGCATTGGGGCTGCATTGGCCCTCTTTTCTAACTCTTATTTCTTTTCATGACTGGCCTGTATTCTTTCTTTTCCGCTCTATCTTCTTGTTATTCATTACCGCACAGATTGACACACTTTTGGATAGGATTGGCTAAGGCTTTTGGATCGGGTTTAAAGGTGGGTCTGAAATGAAAAGGTGAGTGTATGGCTACAAAGGGGTCTATGGTTACACACAAATGGGTGAAAAGGGTACGATAGCTAAAAACAGGGTTAAACAAACACACAATGCCTGGAATCATCTCTTAAGGTCCACACGATATGGTCTACTACACCCTTACCCAATATCCCGATGGTCGTCTTTGCTACTCAATGCAATAATATAGCGAGATCATTCTATATTCACGACAAGGACTCGAAAAGTGTATATGAATTAAGTGTATGAATCCCTCGAAGTGAAAAACATCTTTTAGGCTCAAATCTCACTAATGGGTGGTCTCCACTAATGTCCCTAGTTATGTTCTTTCCCAGTCCTTCCCTAATGGTCACGTCACTATCACAAGATTCTTCCCACAATGGTCGGTCTCAATCATTCAAAACAAAATTTTTGGCTATTGTGATCTAAGCATGCAGAGGTGCGGGAAATCTACGTGCATAACGTGGGCCCGATTGGGCAACCCCAAACCTTACCCACACATTGTCCCCAATGTGCAAGTGTCGGCGTAGGCGATACTAAAACAAGTATCGTTGTGCGGGTATTACAGGTAGCAGACAGGCAAAACATAACATTAAGCACAAGCATCAAAGAGCTATTCTCAATATTTTCAAAAACATGGCCACCCCAAACCTAGGCCGTGGCCTAGGTTTGTCAAACAAAGCCAACCCCAAACCTCGGTGAAACTGAGGTTTGCACAGGGTTAAAAATGAGTGTGTAGATGTTGAAAAGATGAGGCACCCCAAACCTAAGTGAAACTTAGGTTTGTTGCATCTCGTTAACTAATAAGAAACCCAAACATCTTACACACCCGTTACATACAAAGTTTAGAGCGTACCTGTTTGCCCGGACGAAGGAGATTCTCTTGTAAAATTTGAGCGCCAATCAGAGACATCGGGGAAAAGGGAGAGAGAGAAGGTAGACACAAGGAATACAAAACAAAAATGATAGAAAGCAAAGCAACGAAACACACAAAGCAGGGAAAGAAAACACAGTACGAAAACAAAAACAGGGGAGCCGTGCGGTTTGGCACGCGGTTTGGAAACCGCGGCACAAGCCGCGTAACCTCCTGCTTCAGAAAACAAACAGAGGACCCCGCGGTTTGGCACGCGGTTTGTAGGCCGCAACACAAGCCGCGCAAGTCCTTGTTTCAGCTATTTTTTGATTTTTTGTTTTTTCATTTTTATGGTTTTTCGTAAATAAGAACACACTCAAAAACTGGAAATTAAAAAGAAAACTAACCTCGGTGGGTTGCCTCCCACCCAGCGCCGTAGTTAAAGTCGTGGCACGACTGTGTGGCTCTCAACTTGGCTCAGTATCCGCGGACTACAATCACCCACACTTGCGGTTCTTCGCGGATTTTTCCTCATCTGGCTCTCCTTTGCCCTCTCCATCTCTACGCCTTCCATGCTCGAACATCTTGAAAACCTCCTTCTCATCACCAACTCTTAATGTCATCTCTCCTTCCTCCACATCTATCAACGCTCTACTTGTGGCCAGGAATGATCTCCCCAAAATGAGCGGGACCTCTACATCTTCATCAACGTCCAGCACCACGAAGTCCACCGGGAAATAAAAATTTCCAACCTTGATGAGCACATCTTCTATCACTCCGTACGGGTATACGATCGATCTATCCGCGAGCTTGAGCGTCATGAATGTCGGCTGCACTTCTCCCAATCCCAGTTTCCTGAAAACAGATAAAGGCATTAAATTAATACTAGCTCCTAAATCACATAATACCTTATCAAAAGAAAACTTCCCAATTTGAATAGGGATTGAAAAACTCCCTGGATCTTTGAGCTTCGGGGGAAGCTTGTTTTGAATAATTGCGATGCACTCCTCAGTAAGTGCAACAGTGGACTGGTGATTGACCGCCCTCTTCTTGGATAGAATCTCCCTCATGAACTTCATGTATGAGGGCATTTGTGCCAACGCATCTGCAAAAGGGATGTTAATATGCAATTTCTTAAAAACTTCAAGAAATTTAGAAAAGTTAAGATCCTCCCTTTGGGCTTTAAGCCTATTCGGATAGGGCACTCTCGGTACCACCGGCTTGACCGGTGATTGCTTTGGCTTCGTCGCTTCACTCTTCTTGCTCTCTTCGATCACAACCTCTTCACCAGCCTCCAACTCATCCACATCTACAATCTCCACATCTTGCCTTTCGGGATCGACTTCCTTTGATGACGGCTTTCTTGTAAGATCTCCACTCAGCTCCTTGCCACTTCTCAGATAGATGGCGTTACACTCCTCCCTTGGTTTCTTTTCAGTCATGCTCGGGAATGTGCCGGGGGCTCGGTTTTTTAGGGCTTCGGAGATTTGCCCCACTTGTCTCTCTAGGATCTTGATGGAGGCGGTGTTCTGATCAGTTGCCGCCTTGACCGTGTTGACCGTGCTCGCTAACTCCCCAACCGTGCTATCCATCTTGGTCATGAACTTCATCATCATGTCTTCCAACCCCGACTTCTTCTCCATAGATGGTCCTTTATTGAAATTCCTTTGATTGAAACCTGGAGGACGGTAAACATTGTTAGCATTAGGATAATTAGCAAAGTTAGAAGAATTACCTTGCTGTTGTTTACCGGGTTGACTCCAAGAGAAGTTTGGGTGCTTCTTTCACCCCTCATTATAAGTATTCGAGAACGGGTCGTTCCTCGGCTGGTTGTTCCGGTTCTGTAGGAACTGAACTTGCTCGGGCTCTTGAGGGCTTCCTCCCTTCAGATGGTTCGTGATAAAAGCTAGTTGAGCTTTTAGTTCCTTCAGCTCATCCGATTCTTGAATGCTCGCGACTCTTCTTACGGCTGATCTTAGAGTAGAGAAGCTGTGCTTGGCCAGATTCTCGATCAGCTCGCATGCTTCTTCATAAGATTTATCCGTTAGTGCACCACCCGATGCGGCAGTGATATCGTTTTTGAACTGCGGGTGGAGTCCACTAAAGAATGTCTGGATGATGACCCATCCGTGCAACCCGTGATGTGGACACTTCTTCAACATGTCTTTATATCGCTCCCATGCCTCATATAGGGTCTCTTGGACCTATTGCGCGAAGTGTGTAATATCGGCCATTAACTGCGCGGTTCTTCCCGGTGGGAAGAATTTCTGGAGGAATGCGACTTTCAGGTCTGCCTATGCCTCATATAGGGTCTCTTGGACCTATTCCATGTAGTGATCTGATTCGCTGGCAAACCTTCTATCCAAATTTCAGCTCTACCCTTGAGTGAGAAGCTGAACAGTCTTAGCTTGATGGCATTTTCCTCCATCCCATTGATCTTGAACGTATTGCAAATCCGTTCAAATGCACGAAGGTGGGCATGGGGATCTTCAGTAGGTGCTCCTCCGAACTGATTCTGTTGTACCATGACAATGGTACTCGGTTTAATCTCGAAGTAGTTTGCTGCAGTAGCGGGCGGTTAGATGCCTATCCGTGCGGTTGCCACGTTTGGATTGGCAAATGACCGCATCGGAACCCTCGCCGGAGGCGGCGGAGGATTGTTGCGAGGAGGTGCTTCGTCGGCCATCTCGATCTTGATATCTTTTTTGGCTTTTGTTTCTTTTCGTAAACGGCGGGCGGTTCTTTCAATCTCCGGATCGATTGGTTCGATTCCTTCCCCTCGGGTTTTCCTTGGCATAAACCAATTAGAACCTGAAACGGAAAGAAAACAAATTTAGCAATCCAAAAACTGAAGTGATGAAATAAAATAACAGAAAAAATTGTTCAATGTAATAGCGCTTATAGCTGGTAGTGCTATCAGTTGCAACTAGTTCCCCGACAACGGCGCCAAAAACTTGATAGGCGGGTATCACCCCCGTAAATCTAACCGCAATTGTACGGGTCGAAGTCAAGTAATAGTACTAGAAAGTACGAGTATCGAATCACAGGGAACTAGGAACTAAGTATCACAATTACTATAATCACTATTAACTAAACTGTCGAAATTGAGAGATGGTTGGTATTAAACTAATTAATTGCAATAAGAAAATCACAAACGGAACAGTAGACAACTTGAGGAAAATTCGATAGAGAAAACAGTTGAGGGTTGGAAATCCTTAGGTTTTCACATACGAATGTCTGACTTAAAACAATTACCAGTTAATCCCCTTAATGAATACCCAATCTCTAAAATCACCGTTGTTCTCTTTCGAGCAACATCGGGTTTTATTTTGAAAAGGACAAGTTTTATCTTTCGATCTCAACCTATGGATTTCAAAACACATTAAGCGCAAGATTCATGTTTGAACGGATAGATTTAATCTCTCGATCTCAACCTAAATGGTTCAATTAGGACTAAGGCGTATTCGGTATATCTCTATCACTAAATTCTCGCCTTAGGCATGCAATTCCTAGTTCTAGCTAACAGTTAATTCTCTCGAACTCAACTGGAAACAACAAAACACTTGAAAGCTAGCTAAACTCTCAAAAGCATTAAGGATCAAATTACATGCATTCATTAAAAAGGAAAACCGATAAACGTTCAAGTCATCTGTTCATATGCTTACAAACCCAATTCAATCCAACCCCCAACATCTAAAATTAGTTCATGTTGGTGGTGGATTCAAACATAAGAAAAGGAGATGTGAAAGTATGTGTAAACATGATAAACGTGATTGTAACGAAAAGTAATGATGAACTCCCTTCTATCCGATCTAATCCGACTCTTGTTGTGAACTTCTCCTCGATCTGTCCTCTATCGTCCCTCCAAAAGCTCCGAAAAATCTCTGGAAATCGCCCCCAAGTCGTCTATGGCCGTCGTGTGTGTGTTGCATTCCCAATAATGACCTAAACCCGGAAAAATAAAGCTGAAAATCGTGAAACAGAGGGCTACGCGACTTGCTGCTCGACTTGCAAGTCGCGTGGTAGGTCGCGCGTGGTTCTGAGTGGCTTCTGGGCCATGGTTCGGGTCATGGTTCGGGCGCGGGTCTTGGGCTTGGATCTCGGGCTTCCGTTGGGCTTCGTTTTGGCTCTCTTTGGGCTCTTTTTAGCTTCTTTTCTCGAAGATTACTACCTGTTAAAGAACCTGCACATTCCACTAAAAAAACCATAAAATTCCGCTTCTTTTCTTAAATCCAAGCCAATCTCATTGGTTTTAGGACCGAAAATAACGCCAAAAAGTGGCGTTATCATAGTCCTTGTAATTACAATAGATGCCTAAGTCGCACGATTCCTTGTTTGTTCTATAATTAATGAATTTCACGGTTGGTATTATATTTACCCTCGACATGTGTAAATCGAAGTAAAAGCACGAGTTCAACAAAAGGGTAAATTTCATTTACGAAACGAACGATTACATCTAAAATGACTCGACCATCAACTGTTGAGCATTCAAAACCAAGAGAAAAAACAAATCTTTTATTTCTAAGGATTAGAAGGAGCGTCGGCAGCATCCTTGCCCGAAGCTTCACCTTGGAGACCCTCGTCCACAACCTCTTCTTCTTCAACCTCTTTCTCATCGTCAGAGTCGAGATCCCTGTCGGTCCCGACCTTGGCTAGAAAAAAGGCTAGCTCCTCAGTTGCAGACGCGAGGGGATTCTTCCCTGACAGGTGCTGTCGCATGATCGTCGCCTGAGCTGTCAAGCGAGCAAGGGCAAAGGTCGACGCAGCCTCTTCCTTAAGCTCTCTCACCTCCTCGACCTTGGACTTGGACTCCTCGACCTCCTTCTCTTTCATGTCCAAAGACGCCTGCCTCCTGTCCAGCTCCTCTCTCTGGTCGGCGATTATAGAACAAGATTGCTTCAGACGAGCGTTCACGTCGTCCCTCGGATGTCTGACGGCTTCTAGCTCGTTCAGAGCATCGTCAAGTCACACCGACATATCCTCAGCACGTGCCAGAGCAGATTTCTCTCTCGCCAGTGCAGCATCCTCCCTCTTAAGGGCCGAAGACACTAGACCCTCAATCTTCGACGTCTCGGCATGCAGGGCCAAGGAAGACTGAAACGTCTAAAAAACATAAAAACTTGTTAGTAAAATACAACGACAACGACAAATGAAAAACAAAGTCTCGAAAGATAGACTTACCATAAACGCCAGTCGGGCGACATAAGACCTCGCGCCCTCCATAGAAACCCCGTTAAAATGCTCCCTGAAAGAGGGGAGCTGAAACTTATCTAAGTGGGGGAAAAAACTCGTCCCGTCCAAGACATTGTCAACCATGAAATCCGACGGCAACGTAAAGTTCACCGTCATTTCTTCTTTCTCACCCTCTCCCGTTTGCGCTCCCTTGCCCTTGTCGGCCGTCGAGGGGCCCGACGTGGCAGCAGAAGACACCGTCGACTTCATCGGATGCGCAGGGTCGACAGATGTCGCGTCGATCGCATCGGAAGTCTCCTCGACGGATGCGATCGACGCCTTTGCCTTCTCAGGTGAGATGAATCTCGATGAGCTGCCCGTCCTCAAAGACGGTTCCTTCAGAATGGACGTCCTCGTCCTCTTAAGGACTCCCTACCCAGACGTCGGGCCACTTTTCTTTTAAGGTCCCCCGACCCAGCTGTCGGAGCCTCCTTCCTTTTCTCCCTCGCCTTGCGAGCCAGTTCGGCCTGAGTCGCCCTCTTGGCCATCACCGACGACACTTTCGGCTGGGATTGCAGAGATTCTCCTGTGAAACAAAGAAGAAAGGACAATTAAAATACTAAGGCAAGAGAAGGAATATGTTGAAACAGAGTAGGGTACACTTACCGGTCATCTCTACCTATGTCGCCTCTTTCGACTTCTCTTTCTTCTCCTCCTCCGTCTCCTCAGTATCCTAAGACTCGTCCTCCTCTTCTTTCTCCTTTTCTTCTTTCTCTCTCTCCTCTCGACCCAACTGTAGCCTATCGCTCAGGAAAACCACGTCGTTGTCTTCGTCTATCAGATGGCGTGTGACGAACGATCGATTGTCTGTGCTAATTTCCAAGAACTTCTCGATTTTGGTCTTGGAATCGTCGTTAGGCTTCACCTTGTCGAAGTCAATATCTAAAAATGCGGAGGAAAGAGGTTAATCAAAAGGTAAAGAAACAAACTTAACTAAGACGCTCGACAATAAGCTAAAACTCACCCGCCATGTTCCAACCGGACCTAATCCAATCGCTGTCAGAGTCCAGCGTCGCTACCCGTACGAAGACGTACCTGGTCTTCCATTTGCGGTCGTTGACCGCAGTTTATTGGACCAAGCTACGATCGCCCTTATATCTAGAGAAGAGGCTGTAGCGACGGTACGTATCTTTCTTGACCTGATAAGCAGCCAAGAGGTATTTTACGTTCATCGGCGACTCCCAATGACTGGTAAGTCGCTCGACGACCTGTATTACCCTCCAGAATTGGGGCATCAGTTGTCCAGGCGAGAGGTCAAACTCGCACATAAAAGACTTTACCATAGGAGAGTAGGGCCACTCGAAGCCTATTCTAAAGGGATACTTGTATATCACGACGTATCCTTTGGGGCACATCTCCGGTCGAATATTACCGGCCTTACTCACAGTAATCCCCGCAGGGATTTTTTCTAAAGTCCTAAAGTCGTCTAGAGCGTCCTGATCCGGGATGGTACTCCTAGGCTCCGTTGACATCGCTAATCCCGTTAAAAAAATTTGCCGCTCTGAAAAGCCCCAAATATCCCAGTTCTTCCTAGGTTTCCTAGCAATCGACTTACGACGCATACAAAGACTGGAGAATCATACCTTATATAGGCGCGCTAAAACCTCGAAATTTCTAACTTGGTCGAAGATTCTTACAGGTTTGGAAAGTATCGAATGAAGAGCACCAAGAAATCGGAAGAAAATCTCTCTTAAAATCTCTCTAGAATCGTAAGAAGGAAAAGATCCGTCAAGGGTCGCTATTTAAGGAAACGATCATGTCAGATCGAGCCTCTCGATAGTCGACATGTGCCCTGCCTTTTCGAATACTCGACAGATCGTCGACAGATCGTCGACAGATGGCGCTTACAGCTATTATGCATGATCGTGCGTCAGCGTGACGTCACGACCTTATCCCCTTTTTCGACTTCCTCTTTAGTCGGAACTGAACCGATCCAGTTCCAAGGCAACTGAAAAGATTTTTAACACGTGTCACGACCCCAGACGTCCGACTAGCAAAATTTAAAAAAAGAACTTTTTGAAAACTTGAACTTGCCACTCCATTTTTTAAAATTTTGGGGGCTAACTGTTTGGGCAAAATTTCACCAGTCTCGACAATGACCAAAACACTACGAACATTTACTCACAATGAAGTCAAAATCATGAACACTCTACCAGAGCTAAGATCGAAAGTTGCTCTCGACCTCGACTGTCGTGACATACCTCTCGACCTCGACCTCGACCGACTAACATGTAACATTTCTGTTATGTTTTCCTCATTTAATGCAGGTTCAACGCTATTTATGTCCAACGGACGAAACCGACAGAGACAATTATGAACATTAACAACAGTGACCGTTGCGACCGTTACCAGAGGACTTTATGGAGTCATTAAAGGCATTCGAAGACTATAAATACGAAGGCTAAATCACCATTCGAGGGACACTGAATTCTGGAATCATAAACTGCTAACTCAATAACATTCGAAGCAAAGAATTCTCTCTCAACAGTTCGCTCACGACGCACGACATTGACGTTCGACGCATAGTCTTTACACACGACGCACCAGTTTCTTACGCACGATTCGCTTGTTATTTTATATTTTAAGTCTTTACTTCATTTGCATTGTAATCGTTGTACTCTCGACCTCCGAAACAAAGGATATCGCCCCTGTTTGGCGATCATAGTGCAGCGACGACTTCCACAGTCGTCTGCGGGTTTTTTTCCTCGTTGAGGTTTTTCCCGCGTCACCAAAATCTTTGTCTCTTTTACGTTTTCTGTCTTTGTCGCTAGATTCCTTTCTTTAGTTGTTAAATTCCACAATCAACCTTAAGTTATCCTTTTGGACGATTTTTGGCATTAACAATCACCATCGGAGGTAAGGAGTTTTCTTGGCTTAGCGGGATACTATCGGAAGTTCATCCAAGACTTTTCCCATATAGCTACGTCATTGACCGCTTTGACCAAGAAGAGCGCTAAGTTCAAGTGGACGGAGGCTCAGGAAGCAGCATTCAGTAAGCTGAAGGACAAATTGAGTAGCGCTCCGATTTTATCGTTGCCTAGTGGAACAGAAGGATTCGTAATCTACAACGATGCGTCCAAGTTGGGGCTAGGGTGTATACTGATGCAGGGTGAGAAGGTGATCACTTATGCATCCCGTCAGTTGAAGGAGCACGAAAAGAATTACCCTACTCACGATATGGAGTTAGCGGTGGTGGTTTTTTGCGCTAAAGATATGGAGGCACTATCTTTATGGAGTTAAGTGTCAGATCTACTCCGATCATAAAAGCCTCAAGCATTTGTTCGATCAGAAGGAGCTGAATATGAGGCAACGGCGCTGGGTGGAATTGGTAAGTGACTATGATTGTGAGATCCTTTACCATCCGGGTAAAGCAAACGTCGTGGCCGACGCTTTAAGTCGGAAGGAAAGAAAGGAGACAACTAAGGTGGTGGCATATCGAGTGGAGGTAACTTCCAATCTTCTGGAGGAAATTAAGAAGCTCCAAGAGGAAGCTCTTGTAGAGGAAAAGTGGAATAGTGAGAGGATTGTCGGTTATGCGGCATCCTTGGAGTGTAACGGGAGTGGTGTGAAATGTTTGGGGAACCGAGTGTGGGTTCCTAAGTTGGGAGGTTTGCGGGAGCGTATTTTGGAAGAGGCGCATAAATCGCGATATTCGGTACATCCGGGAACTAATAAGATGTACCGAGATCTGAGGAAAATGTATTGGTGGCCGGGGTTGAAGAAGGACGTCGCTTACTTTGTTAAGTGGTGTATGACCTGTTTGAAGATCAAGGCAGAACATCAAAGACCTTATGGGGAATGCAACCCTTAGAGATACCGGTGTGGAAGTGGGACTGTATCACGATGGACTTTGTCACGAAACTACCAAGGACCCCGAAGGGGATTGATGCCATATGGGTGATAGTTGACCGTCTCACCAAGTTGGCTCACTTTCTACCTATTCGGAAGAATGATTCGTTAGAAAAGTTGGTGAAGTTGTATGTCAATGAAGTAGTGACGAGGCATGGAGTGCCGTCGTCCATAGTCTCTGACCGTGATAGTCCAAAGGGAGTTAGGTACGCAGCTTTTGATGAGCACTGCCTATCACCCTCAGACCGATGGACAAAGCGAAAGAACTATACAGACTTTGGAGGACATGTTGCGTGCTTGTGTGATAGACTTCAAGGGCTCGTGGGATTCTCATCTGCCGTTGATCGAATTCTCGTATAACAATAGTTATCACGCCAGTCTTCAAGCAGCACCATTTGAGGCATTGTATGGCGTAAGTGTATAGCGCCGTTGTGTTGGAATGAAGTGAGGGAGAAGCAGTTGGCGGGACCGGAGATCGTGCAGTTAACTGCCGATAAGATTAGTGTGATTAGAGGGAAGTTAAGGGTGGCTCAGGACCGCCAAAAGGCGTATGCGAATAAAAGAAGGAAACCGATTGAGTTCATGGTGGGGGTTAAGCATGTTATCTACTACACTGTGTATATATTTGCAATACTTCATAATTGATTGATTGGTGTCATAGGTTTAGAATTTTACAAATAAGCTCGTTAAAGACATCATGTTATTGATATGGTTGGATTGCTCACAAACAAAATGCTACTATATAAATTCACTATTAACAAATGTGCATTTATACTTGTAGACCTCTTTTATGTTACATTGGTGCCAAGAACAATAAAATCTTATTGAAATAATTATTCCCAAACAACAAAGTGGCCAAAAGAAAAAAGAGGGAAAGGTCAACTCATAAAATCCCAACTTCATTGATAAAATAATCCTTGTACTTAGTTCAATGATCCAACTCACAAAGTCAATAACATAAACATTTCAAGGTGAATCATATTAATAAAAATTACAACATTTTGTTTATAATTAATTCAACAAAACGAACAAAACTTAAAATCATGAAATTCAAAAAATGTATACAAAATAAAGAACACACAGTACCTCTGTTCTTAAAGATTGTTGTTGATGTTGTAGGCTTGTAGCATGTAGCATCACGCGATGAAGGCTATCCTTGTAATCGACATCCTTTCTCTGAATCCCTTCATCATTTGGGCGTCATAATGAAGATTAAGACCTAAAAAAATGAAGTTGGATTTCTGTTTGGTAACAAATTTTATATAAATCACTAAATAACAACACATGGGTCCGATTATGAAAGCATATATATGGGTTTTCACTCCGGTTCAACACAACACATTTGTATCAAAAACCATATGGTACAATTTCTATTGTATCAAAACCCACATGGAACTATTTTTATTGTATTACTATTTTCCTAAGCTTCTTGAGCGAATTCAAAAGTAAGATTTTAAGGAACAACTACACTAATAAACTTAAAAGGTTTGGTAAGTTTTTAAAAATCTAAAGGGTCGTTTACTATACGCTTATCCCAGTAAGTACTTACCGAGTCAATTTACCTTATTGAATGCATATGACAATGATTGAGAATCTTACCAGGTAAGAACGGTGACAAAGATCGAGAGTGTTATCTGTAAATGAAAATGATGACTCTTACCCGATAAGCTCTCACTGGATAAGGATGTTGCATATGATGTTTTAATGGACTATAATCTTACCCGGTAAATTAATTGAAAGTGTTACCAGTTATCACTTATCGGGTAAATGTTGGGTGAACGGTGGTCATTAATATATGCATTCCAAACAGTAAAAAACAACTTGGTGGGAGAGAATAGAATGGATTATAGCAAACAGTAGAATAAGTCTATGAGTGTTAAACACCAAAAATACTAAATTTATTAGCTTCACGAAAAAATCAATTAAATTACAATCATCCAGGTAATCTATAGCAAAGAGAGGAGATTCTTGAAGCATCCGTGGTGGCCAAACCCACAACTTCAAGAAATTTGGACATGATTAAAATTCTTCATTCTATTTAGAGAGAGAGTTGGATGTATTGCCAATTCAACCTTATATATTGTGCGTTAGCCGTCAAGTACCAGTCTTACAACATTATTGATGGCGCAAAACAAAAGTATCGGTCCTTCACTTGCTGATCGTTCGCAAGTCGAACTCGCTCTTTGCCACGCCGTCCACCCACTCGCTTGAGTTGGACTCGTACATAATTTCCCTTTTGCTTTGTCACAACAAATTAAATATAAATCGGTGCTTCCAATCTGGGACAATATTATAAATGGGTTCCATCATATATATGCTTGTCAAACAATCCAGATGAATCTGTAAATTTGAATCTACGCCTATCCCTTTCTTTCTCCCAACGCAGTTTAGTCGGGTCTAATTTTCCTCTTGCGGGGGGCTAACTCCTTGGTCTTACGAGCCGCTTACGCTAACTCAAGCAGAGAGAATGTTGGAGAGAGAGTTAAGGAGAGGCCACCATTGATGCCTTAAAATTTTGTAAGAATTTTGCATTTTTTTAAATAAAAAATGTAGCATTAAATGGCTTTAACCTTTCATTTTTTATAAATTTTTTATTATTTAAATCAAATTTATTTTTTCACTTAATCAAAACATAATTTAATAAATTCAACATTCAATTTTTTTAAAATATAATCATTATGTTATAATGTTGGTTATTTTATTATTATTTTTATTGTATTTATTTATTTATATTTTACTTTGTAAGGTTAAATGAACTAAATATTATATGAACTTATTTTATTAAGTTAGATAACAATACCTATAAATAAATACTTATTTTAATAGGCATTTTTTTTAGTAAGACAACAATGCTTATAAATAAAAAATATTTTTAATATGGTACATTTTTATGTGTAAGCTAACAATACTTATAAATCAAAATTTAATTAATAATGTCTAATTTTTTTTTCTTAGTAAGTTAACAATAATGTTAATCAAAACTTATAAATTGTTTTATTTTCAATGTTTATATTTCTTTTCTTTTAGTAAGTTAACAATGATTATAAATCAATACTTATTTTAATAAAATATATAGTGTTCTTTTTTTGTTTTTAAGTAAGATAAATACTGCTTATAAATCAATAATTTCATTAATAATAATATATGTTTTCATCGCGCAAGGCGGGGTGCCATTACCTGGTTATACCTAAAAAAAAACATATCAATTACAAGTCACTCATTATTACTATTTAAACTACTAATAGTCTTGTAAGTCAATAACTATTAAATATCCTCCTAAATACCACTCAAGTTTGCAAACTCTTATAAGCGTGCATTAGTGCTTTACGGTTTTTTAATCTGTTAGCCCAGGGGACAATGGGGAAAGTCTAGCCCGTATATAAGTCGGGAAGAGCACATTATCAAGCCTACAAATATGTGTTTGGTTTTGCTATATTGCACACGTTTAACAAAAGCAGTTAGATTTTTGTGGACAATATATAAAACATATGACAACATTGTAGTGTGAGTTTTGATCTACACCTATTTTTTGGTCAGAGTGTGGTGTTTTACTGTTGATAGTGTGGTAGTCAAATAGTCAGTCAGAAATTTATGGTTGGTGTCTTCAATTTTCACGTGGTAGGTGAAAAACTTGCAATAATGAATAGATTTTTAGAGCATTTATTATTATTATTATTATTATTATTATTATTATTATTATTTTGTGGACAGTGGAAGCATATATGCATATGCCAACACATAAAATACGCAAATGCAACTCAAGTGCGAACAACATTATAAGTTTAAAAGTTAAAAGATTTACACCATAATTTAAAATAATCGACTCATTTATCCTTGTCCGTTTCCTATATATAGTACTTCTTAACATGCTTTTTTTACTATAAGTTTCTCTTTAACAATGAGACAAAAATTAATACAATTGATGTGGAATCTCTTTATAAGATGTGTTCTTGACTTACTTATTAATGTTGGATTTTAAGTACAATAATAATAAATCAATAATATGGGGGTCACAAAAACTTTGAAATACGAATTCCTTAATTAGTACAAAAATAATAAATTTATTAAATCGATGAAAACAAAACCTTTTTTCGGAAATTAAAAACGTGATTGTTTGATATAGCTCACGTGACTATTGAACAATTGTGATCATGACAAAATATATATATATATATAGAGGGGTGGGTTCAAATGAAAACTCAAATTCAATTGTAAACATGAGGACAAGTCATAACCATTGATCAAGATTTGGAAAACTAATCAATGGTTAAAACTTAATTAAACCAATTGAGAAATGATTAGGAGCAAATCTGGAAATTTGAATCTACGCCTACCATGTTTGACTTTTTATTTTCTTTTTTAATTAAAAAACTTTTACCCCCTTAAAGTTTAAAATAATTTATCTTAAAAATTACTAATATTTTAATCAAACAAATTACATAAAAAAAACGAGAATTCCGTGCTCTTCGATATGACATCCATCTCGATATAGTTTTTTCTTCATTTTAACTGTTTTTACGTGAAATGTTATGTATGTGTTATATTCACTCTGAATATAACTAATATTCAGTTTATGAGTATTTTATATTCAGTTTGAATATATAGTTTTATTCAGACTGAATAAAATGTAAAAATTCAGTATGAATATATTCAGACTGAATAATAGGGAATTAAAAAGTCATATTGATTATTATTGCTAAAACGTTGTTAAGATGTTTGGGAGCAGTGATATCCATACTGAATGTTCCTTGCACAGTATATGGGTGCATATATAGTTTTATTGTTTTATTGTTTTGTTGATTTTATTGATTAATATATTTAATATGAATACATATTATCATTTTGACATTTGTTTATTAAGGGATTTGGGTTTAATAGACGGAATAAAATAGAATCCAAACATGTAACATATATACATGATGCATGTTTAAGAGTTTATATACTTTTACTAAAATAAAACGACATGTTTTATGTAACTTTTTTTTATATAAATTATAACTATCTATCAGTAATCTATACCGGATAGGACAATTAACATTAGTTTATCTAAAATAGGTTTCAAATTTGGATATTTATACATGTATATATATATATATCTGAAAATTACTATAATCATTAAGTAATAAAAATATGACTTTAAAATAATACGTGTTTGATAATTATATATTTCCTAAATTAGTAAATATAATGTCTAATTTTGTAGTATTTGGATAAGTACATGCTAGATAATTATATATTTCGTAAATAAGAATATCTAATTTAATAGTATTTGGATTGATATATGTTCGGAAACTACAGCTAGCACTCCGACAACTACCCCGCTCTGCTGTAATGCTCACAAAACCACCTCCTATTTCAAAAAAAACACATAGATGGTCCCTTATCTTTCATTTAATTCATTTCACAATATCTCACAATTTACTATGTTCACTTGCTATATCTTTTAATTTATTTATTGATTAGAACATATTTATTTCTAATTTTCATTCCTTATGTGCTGAGGTGGTGATATTAGATGAAGATTAAAATGTTTGAAGGGTGAATTGTGAAATAAATGGAAGATGAGGGGTATTTAATGGCAAGATTTGAAAGACTTCACCGACAAGAATAGAGCAGCAGGTGAAAGTGACAAAATGGACGAATGTCTGAAGAAATGAGGTGGGGTACATACATATCTTTCAATCAGGCCGCATTTGATCCACCACATGTTCCGCGTTGACCGTGTTGACGTCTTATTAAACTTTAAATACTACTTTAATAACTGCTACTTGAGATTGACGGGTTAAATTACTAACGAAATTCACTCAAATAGCAAAAGCCACGAAAACTCTTACAAAATAGCCAAAATCTCTCTCGATTTATAGAAATAGTCAACGGGTTCGCACTCTGACCCGACCCGGTGAGTGCGGACCGCAATGGGGTCACGAAAAGACAAAAAGAAGTGTTTGAAAATGGTTGGGTCAGAGTGCGGACCTACCGTCTCCAGCCTTTTTTTTGTCTTTTTTGGACCCCATTGCGGTCCGCACTCACCGGGTCGGGTCCTATGCTGTTAAAATCGCGATATTTCGGAAATCTGACATATGCAAAATATCGGTGCAAAATATCGGTCAGTATATCGGCCAATGATAAATCGAGGATATTGACCGATATATCAGCCGATTTTTAGGTCAAAAAATCGCTCCAAAATCGCAATTTTTAAGGGTGTTTTTTTGGGCTTTTTTAATGACTTCTTGATGGGCCTTTTTTTTTCTTCTAACTTAGGTTTAACTTTTCTAACGATTCAAGGAAGAAAACGATAGCTTCTTTTCCACTCTTTCTTCTTTCTTTTTTCTTCTTAGTTTCTTTCTGTTCCAGCAAGCTTCCACAGTTCCACGAAGTTCACCCTTCTAATTTTCTTCTGTAGGTCTGTTCCAGCAAGCTTCCATTCCACGCAGGTTCGACTCTTGTAGTCTTGCTTCTTTCTTCTTCGTTTCTTTCTGTTCCAGCAAGGTTCATTTGTTCAATTGTTAGTACTTAGTAGACAAGTTTCTTCAGGAGCTTACTGTTCATATTTTTAAATTTTAAGTTGTTCATATATTTAAATTTTAAGCTAATAAGTTGTTCATATTTTTAAGCTGTTCACAGTGACTTAGTCTAGTGACTTAATAGATTAAGCTGTTCATAGTGACTTAATCTAGTGACTTAATCTTATCTTGTATATTTACTTAGTCTAGTCACTAGTGACTTAATCAATTAATCTTATTTTTATATCAATTGTTAAGGCTTAGCTAAAGAAAGCAATGGAAGGGGGTCAATCTTCAGGAGCATCTGTGACCCCGACCCCGCCTAATACTACTTCATCGGATGCGGGTACAAAATGCGTCAATGGCGACATGGCTTGGGAATGGGGGTTATGGAGAGATCTAACAAAAAATAATAATGTATGGTGTACTTTGTGCGATAAAAGAATGAGTGGAGGGATTAGTAGATTGAAAGAACATCTTACTCACACCGGAGGTAACGTGACTGGTTGTCCTAATGTGACTATCGACATCCAAAAAAGAGTCTGTGCATCAATGCAAGAGTATGAAAAGAAAAAGAAAGAAAAAACTAGAAACAACGAAATTCTACGACAATATTCGGTTGATGACGATGAGGGACAAGAAGAAGATGATGAAAATCATGAAATAGAAATTACTCAAGTAAGATGACCACAAGCCAGATTGCCACCTCGTGGTAGGAAAAGAAAAGTCGCTAGTGATGTTCACGGTCCTCTTGATTCAATGTTCAAGCCCGATTATGACAAGATTAAACAAACTAATTTGGATAAAAACAACCCAATCAAGGAGAAGTTAAAGATGGCCGCTTGGAAAGAGTTTGCGGTTTGGGCATATTCGGTTGGGTTGCCGTTTAATGTCGTGCACGACGAGAACTTTCAAAAGTTTATAAATGCAGTTGGAGAGTACGGAAGAGGTAATTACTAACTACAATTTCAAATTATATATTTACATATAAGGTTAATTACTAAATAATAACTTTATCGCTATAATTGGTACTTGATAGGCATGCCGACTCCAAGTTATCACAATATCCGTGTCACTTTGTTGAAAGATGTACTCGAAGATACACATAAGTTTGTGGATTCCTTCCGTTCACATTGGAAGAAGAGTAAACACTATTATGTCGGATTTTTGGATAGACGGGAAAGGGCGAAGCTTGATTAACTTTTTGGTTAATTATCCTCAAGGAACATTTTTTTTTTGAAATCAATTGATGCATCGGAGCATGTGAAAGATGCTCAATTAATTGTAAAGATGATCAACGAGGTTATTGAGGATGTTGGAGAGGAGAACATCGTGTAGGTAACAAACATTCTATCTATAATTATATTTGGTGTTATGTACATATTGTATATATATTAATATTAACGAATTGTTTTTTTACTTATACTAGTTTGTTATCGATAATGGGTCCAACTTTAAAGCCGCGGGAAAAATCTTGGAAGAACAACATCCTCATATGTTTTGGACACCATGTGCAGCACATTGCGTGAATCTTATGATAGGAGATGTTGGAGAGAAAATACCAAAGATTAAAAGTGTGTTAACCGATGCGAGAGTGGTAGTGGTTTATATCTATAACCACGGAAGGATTTTGAATATGATGCGGAGGCTCACTAAAAATAGGGAACTGCATAGGTCTTGTGTTACAAGGTTTGCAACACAATTCTACACCATTCAAAGCATTCATGAGAACCGACATCATCTCCAAGTGCTATTCGTTTCTGAACAATGGAGGAAGAGTGACTTTGCCAAGAAACCCATCGGAAAAAGAATTGAAAGAATAATAGCTAAGCAAGAGTTCTGGGACAATATTGTTCTTGCTTGTCAGGTATTGGCACCATTGGTTAATGTTGTTCGGTTGGTTGACACGGAAGAGAAGTCGTGTATGGGTTACATATACGATGCTATGGAGAGAGCAAAGATCAAATTAAGAAGAACTTGGACATCACTACTCACGAGAGATTATACACAAAACTGTGGGGTATGATTCAAGCACGATGGAGTGACCAACTTCATCACCCTTTGCACGCTGGTATAATTTATTATTTATAAAATATTGTTATGTTTTATTTAACCTATGGCTATTATTGGTATTAACTTTTAGTACATCCGTAGCCGGATATTACCTCAACCCCGCCATCTATTATGCACAAGAAAAAGAAGTTGAGAATGATAGATACATTAAGGCGGGACTATATCAGGCAATTGACCGACTTGTGCGTGATGATGAACAAAATGATGCTTTAAGGATGAAAATCAATCAATATGTTGACTCATCGGGGCATTTCGGATCTCCGGCTGCCATAAGGAGTAGATCTAAAGTTGCACCACGTAAGTATGCTATAATATATATAAGTATATAATTGATGAATTGATTTATGTGTTTCTTATTAACTTAATACACCTATAAAACGTAGATGTATGGTGGCGAATGTATGGCTTCGAAACACCAGTTCTCCAACAATTTGCGATTAGTGTTCTAAGCCAAACTTCTAGCGCTTCTCCTTGTGAGAGGAATTGGAGTGCATTTGATCATGTGAGTTTTTTTTTGTTATGGAAAATATATTAGCTCAAATGAAACTTTAATTCAAGTAATAGTTTAACTTTTAAATTTATCAATTATCATTTCAGTTGCACTCTAAGAAGAGAAATTGTCTTTTGCAAAAGAAGTTGAATGATCTTGTATTCATTCAATATAACAAAAGACTAGAGAGACGCTATGAATCTCTTCAAAGTAACAAATCTTCAGATCCTATTTTCTTGAGAGATGTGGAAGAAAATGATGATTGGGTGGTTCCAACCGAAGTTGAGCTCCAAGAGTTTGTGGATGCAAGAGATGGCCTCCTTTGGTAGGATGTACGAGAAGCAATGGGAGGTAATGAACAAGTTGAGCCAAGTACAAGAAGTAAAAGTGAGCGTTATAGGGATGATGATGATGGTGATCTCGTTGGATATGTAATGGAAGAAGAGGAAGATTTGGAAGCTAACATAAACGAGGAAGTGCACGTATTAGATGATGTTGACTCGGATGCCGAACCTGTTACTTGCAATTAGCTCGTTTCATTCATGAACACTTTTCCTATTTTGTTTTGTGAAACCTTATTTAAGTTGATGTTTTGATGTTGAACTATGTTTTTAATTAATGCATATGATAAGTTTATGGATGCATATATATATATATATATATAGGGGTGGTATTTTTTGCAAACCAGTATATTTGTACAAACTCGTACAAACCATACCTAGCTTTATGATTTTGTAAATTTGGCTTCATTAATATGTATATATATATATATATATTTTGGCTTCATGAATATATAATTTGGCTTCATGAATATATCATTTGGCATTTTTAACTAATTTTTTTACAAAAATAAGGGTATTTTAGGGCTCCAACGAAAAAAATTAGGTAAAAATGCCAAATGATATATTCATAAAGCCAAATTATATATTCATGAAGCCAAAATATATATATATATATATATTCATGAAGCCAAATTTACAAAATCATAAAGCTAGGTATGGTTTGTACGAGTTTGTACAAATACACTGGTTTGCAAAAGATACCCAGCCTATATATATATATATAATTCTAAAAAATATTATATGAACCGATATTACCGATATATCCGAGATATCGAATATCGGTCCTTGACCGATATCGCACCGATATCCGATTTTAACAGCATAGGCCGGGTCAGAGTGCGGACCCGTTGGCTATTTTTGTAAATCGGGAGAGAATGTGGCTATTTAGTCACTTCTTCTTGGTGGTTTGTCTATTTGAGTCAATTTCCCTAAATTACTATCTCGTAAATAAAAGGGTGTTATACTTATCATTTTCCTTTTTCTCACAGTATAGGAAAAGTGATAACTTATAGCATCTTCAACAGATTGTTTAAAATTTCTTTAAAAAAATTATATTTATCTTCAATAGATTTCTTATTTTAAAGAAAAAACATTGATTATAATTTTAAAATATATCATTTATCTATTAAAATATTATTATTCCATCTAAATAATTTTTTTCAAAGATTTCTATTGGTCCTTTTATGTAGTAATCATTTTTTGGGTTATCTCCATATTGAAGAAAACTCTTTCTCTCTCTTACTTTTCCCATTTTGGAAATAGTTTTAGGGAAGTTGTTGGAACAAAAATTCAGTCCAAAATTCCCATATTCTCCATTTTCTCCAAAATGAAGAAGCTGTTTATTGAAAGTATCAAACTATATTAAAAGTTACAAAATATCCTCACTACAACACTCAGTACAACTCTCAAACTACAACAATCATCTTCATAAGATATGAAGATGAACAAACCCTAAAAATATAAACCCTAATTTCTAGAGTGAGAGATAACAGATGTATGAGAGAAAAAATGAAAAATGATTCGTTCTAAAATGGCTAAGAGAGAAGAACTCTCGTTTATATACATAGCATAATTGCACTCTGGTCCTTGCAACTTTAGTCCCTCAAAACTTCATATTTGCTCTGCTACCCTTCCATTATCTTCAAATGTGAGGCGCGGTCCACCAGCCCTTGAACTCTTTCATCTTTACACTTTTGACCCTCGTAGAAATATAAACAATCACAAACATCTTAAGTTAAACAAGAGATGACAAGATTGGTACAACTAATACTTTTAACACCCTCCCTCAATCTTGACATCGGAATAAGTCCAACATATTTAATTTAGAACACAAATAGTTATGTTGATTTACACCAAGAGATTTAGTAAAAATGTCAGCTGGATTTTCAAAAGATGGAACTTTTACAGTTTTCAACATTCCACAAGCTACCTTATTTCGGACTTGATGTACATCAATTTCTATGTGTTTTGTTCTCTCATGAAAAACAGGATTATTAGCAATCTGAATAGCAGATTTATTATCACAATTTAAGCTCACAAGAAGTAAATTTTCCAATTTTAAATCAACTAGAATACTAAGAACCCAAATTATTTCACAAAGAGCAGAAGTCATAGCTCGGTATTCTGACTCAGCAGAAGACCTAGAAACAGCAGACTGTTTCTTGCTTCTCCATGAGACCATACTATTACCTAAAAATAAACAATATCTTGTTACAGAGCGACTTGTTGACAAACACTGGCCCCAATCGGCATCAACAAAAGCACAAAGATTAAAATCAGAAGATAAAGAAGAAGTGAAATTAACACCTTTACCTGGAGAGGACTTTAAGTACCTCAGAACCCGTAAGGCTAACTTTAGATGAGATTCTCGAGGAGAATGCATGAACTGACTCAAACAATGAACTGCGAAAGCAATATCGGGTCGAGTTGCCAAGAGATAAATCAATCTACCTATCAACTTCTGATAACAAGTGAAGGAGGATCCTTGGAATCATACCCAAGAGAATCAGTGACAATTCGATTCATGTCCATAGGTGTGTTAATAGGTTTACACCCTAAGTACCCAAAATCATTTATGTCCATAGGTGTGTTAATAGGTGTGTTAATAGGTTTACACCCTAAGTACCCAAAATCATTTAACAACTCAAGACAATATTTTCGTTGAGACATACGAATACCCTTATCAGTTCTTAACATTTCTATACCTAAAAAGCATTTTAATTCACCTAAATCTTTGATTTTAAAGTTTGACTGCAAATGATGTTTTACTTTGTTAATTTCAGTAACAGAATTTCCAGTTACAATGATATCATCAGCATATACCAAAAGAATAAGAAAAATAGAACCAACAGATTTAGTAAACAAAGAATAATCACTTTCACTTTGACATAAACCATGATCTAGTAAACAAGAAGATAACTTTGCATACCATTGCCTTGGTGCTTGTTTCAACCCATATATAGATTGTATAAGTTTACAAACACGCTTATCATTGGCAGAAAAAGAACCTGGAAGTAAGCTCATATAAACTTCTTCAACTAAATCACCATATAAAAATGCATTGTTAACATCAAGCTGACAAAGAGGCCAATTATATTGAACTGCTAAAGCTACTACACAACTAACAGTAACCATTTTCACAATAGGAGAAAAAGTTTCCTCATAGTCTAATCCTTCTCGTTGGGAGTAGCCTTTAGCTACAAGTCTAACCTTATACCTCTCAATCTCACCAGAAGACTTATACTTTATTTTATAAATCCAACGACAACCAATTAGTTTTCGTCCGGGAGGAAGATCAGTTAAGACCCATGTACCATTACGATACAAAGCCTCCATTTCATCATTCATGGCTATAACCCAATTTTGATTTTTACTAGCCTCAAAAAAATTGTTTGGTTCAATGGATTTATTCAAGGTAGAAACAAAACAGAAACTTTCAGTATTAAGATAAGAATATTTCACTACCTTTTCTAAACCATATCTAACCTTACCATCTACAATATAATCAGTGAATTTTCGAGGCAGATTAGAAACACGACTAGACCTTCTAACAGAAGAACTTGGTTCAGAACTATTACCCTCAGGAGGGGAACTCAAATGCTCATCATTTTGAACACTTAATTGACGAAAGTCAGCAGCACATTGACCACTGGCAGCCGTATCAGTACTACCTGGATCCTCAGATCCGGTAGCTCTTCCTTGGTTATCACCTACATTAGTACTACCATATCCGTTTGATCTGGCAGCTTTATTTTGACTACCAAGATGGTCACGGTTACTATTATTATCAAAATCAGAAAAATCATTTTCATTTTGAGTGTTCTCCCTAATATCATCATTGGGCAGTTCAGAAGGAAAATCATTAGTTTGAACAAAAATAGAGTCAAAGAAATTTAAAGAGTTTATGCCACTAGAGTCATGATCTTGTTTGTTTGCTCTCATTTTAAAAGGAAAAATTGTTTCATAAAACTTAACATCTCTAGAAACAATGATATGTTTGGTATCCAAACTGTACAATCTATAACCTTTCTTAGAATTAGAATATCCAAGAAGAACACATTTTTCAGCACGAGAAGCAAATTTATCTGAAACATTTGGCTTAACAGCAAAACAAAGACAACCAAAATTTCTTAAATGTGAAAGAATAGGAGCAAATCCATAAACAAGTTCATAGGGACATTTTCCATTTAACACTGAAGGGGGAGTTCTGTTAATGAGATAAGTAGCAGTTAAAATACATTCACTCCACATATTTAATGGAATATCTCCCGAAAACATCAAGGCCCTAGCAACATTTAAAAGATGTCTATGCTTACGTTCTACAATCCCATTTTGTTGGGGTGTGTAAACGCACGTAGTTTGATGAAAATTCCTTTTGACTTAAAAAACTCACCTAATTTGAAGTTAACAAACTCAGTTCCATTATCACTTCTTAAAATTTTCACATGTTTGCCAAATTGATTGTGTAACAAACTGTGAAATCATCAACTATAGTTAAAAAGAACCTATACCCCTCCTTACTAGAAACACGATAGGGACCCTATAAGTCAAGATGAATTAATTCACCTAGACTATTGGTAGTATGATAACTTAGTTTAAATTTGTCTCTAGTTTGTTTTGCCTTATGGCAAATATCACAGAAAGGAGAAATAGTTTCATTT
This sequence comes from Saussurea involucrata, assembly GCA_033807775.1. NCBI lineage: Eukaryota > Viridiplantae > Streptophyta > Magnoliopsida > Asterales > Asteraceae > Saussurea > Saussurea involucrata. Next base: position 78,216,387 of record CM066318.1, on the reverse strand, counting down.
CCTAAATTAAGCTTTGTTTTTAAGCACCCAAGAGCTTGATCAGCAGGGTGACCCATACGGCTATGCCAAAGTTGACGAGAAACATAACAAAAAATGGACATGTTGGATTTATTAGGCTGACTATTAGGAACAATAGAAGTAAACATCTCACCCTTAGAAGCTTGATCAAAAAAATACAAACCTCCATGCTCACTACCAGTCCCCACAATTCTTAGGAAGAGAACCCTGAAGAAGATAGCATTTATATTCATCAAGCCTACAAAAATTTTACTATCCCTAGCAAGTTTATGCACAGATAACAAATTTACATTGAAATCGGGAATAACCAGAACATCTTACAAAACAACGTTATTGTTAAGTCTTAAATTTCCAATTTTGTTTATCTTAGCTTCATCACCATTTGGTTGAATGACTTTCAAATTTAGGTCAGATATATCAATAACATTTTCAATACTAGAAATAGAAGAGGTCATATGTTGATTAGCTCCAGAATCTATAATCCATCCAGAGCGAGCAGAGTGAGAAGAAAATTTAGAAACACTTGCCATATTGGTAGAAAACGCACCTGCCATGTTGACAGACATGCCCTCAGTTTGTTTCTGATCAAGAAGAGTAAGCAGTTTATTTATCTGCTCTTTAGTAAGAAAATTTGAAGTACTTTGACTATGCCCAGACCCTTCGGCAATGCAAGCATTGCTAGAAGGAGCCTTAAAGGATTGATTTGATTTGTTTTTCGTAAACTGAAATCTTTAGGAACCCAATTAGGTTAAAGCATCTTTCTATAGTGTGACCTGTCACACCACAATGTTTACAAAGTAACAGTGGTTTCCCAGATTTCTTTCTGATTTCCACAGACTTACTGTAGAAAGCAGAGTTTTGAGTTTGGGTGTCTGAAGAGGACCTAGTCACACTACGGTGAGACTCCTCTTTAGATACCAAAGAAAAAGCAGTTTTAACACTGGGCAGAGGGTCAGTGGTTAAAATATTACTCCTTATATGCATATAAACATCATCCAACCCCATCAAAAATTGCATTAGTTTCAAAAGTTTATTATGCTTAGAAAATTCAGAAGCAGCATTACAAGAACAAGAAGGAAGTTTAACAAGAGCATCAAACTGTTTCCATAAATCATTCAGTTTATGATAATAATCGGAGATAGAAGTCCCATTTTGAGTAAGCGAATTGATTTTTTGATGAAGGTTAAAAGTAACAGAACCATCAATTTTGTCATAGGTTTCTTTTAACTCTTGCCAAACCTCAGAGGCAACCTTAGAAAAAAACTTGACTAACAAATAAATCCTCAGAAATAGATCCAAGAAGCCAAGATAACACCACAGAATTACATTTGTCCCACTTTTTGGCTAAGACCTCATTATCAGTGGAACGAATGACAGTACCATCAACAAAACCCAGTTTATTCTTGGTTTCTAAAGCAAGAATCATAGCACATGACCGAACCTTATAGTTGTTGGTTCCAGACAGTTTCATGTTAAGTAGAGACACACTAGATGTGTCACTAGGATGGAGGTAGAGAGGATCGCCAAAGTTTAGTTTGGCAATCATAGATTGCAGCTCTGGATCTTTGGCAGCTTCTTCTCCACCAGCCATAATGAGAACAGAAACACACAATGATAGAACCCTAAGCAGTATAATGACAGGATTCCATGCCACTCTAGGATGGTAGGTCAAGCCAACTACTTAGGTATCCAAACAAAAGAAGAAGAGAGGAGGAGAGAACCACATAAACAGAGATATAGAGAGACTTACAGTGAGTATTCAGGAGATATGCACAGCGAAACAAAAAACTCCTCAGTAATCACAGAGGATTCTCGAATAATAGATCGAGACAACAAAGAATACAATAACCTGAACAGATAGAATTATAGAAAACAACAAAAAAAGGGAAGAAAGAGTACACCACAAAGTAGATCCAAAGGATGAGATCAGCGATGTACACAATCCAAGCAGGCTCCGAACCCAGATATACTCAAAATCTGCACTCGTCAGAATGCAGGACAGATTTAGGACAACTCTAAGAAGATCAGTGCTAAATCAGTACACAAAACCTTCTGAGGCCAGATCCAAAGGTCAGGAACACACAAGAAAAGCATGATATCACAAACACACCACAGATCTTGCCACGTGACCAGACCTTAGGTACGTCATGGATACCAAAAGTCCTTAGACAACAAAGATCCAACCGTTCAGAGTCCCAAATATGACAACTCTACAAGCCACGTCCAATGACACGATTGTGGTTAAGTCTGGGCCAACTCACAAGAAACGGATGTGAATCTAAGAGTCACGAGGAAATGAAGAAAACAACAAAGAACATCACAGAGAACTAGTTCTTCCAAAAAAACAAACCTCAGGAAGCATCGAAGGCTTCTTTGAAAAATAAAAACTCACAGTGTTGATTTGGACTAAGAAGTCAGAACCAGACACGAAGAGTGAAAATAGGAACAGAACAAAAAACGATGAACAAACTCAGATCATGCCGGTTAGGACTACAAAGTCAAAACCAGTCAAGTCGAGTGAACATAAGAACCATATCTACGATTTTAACACACACAAAATTCAGAAAATCTGGTTAGGACTACAAAGTCAAAACCAGTCAGGTTGAAGAAGCAAGAGCCAACAGATCTATGATTTTAACCAAAAAAAAACTCAGAAAATGTTGATTAAGACTAAGGAGTCAAAATCAGAACATATTGAGTAAAGAGAACAATAGATCTGAAGTTTTAACAAAGAACAACTCAGAACAAAACAAATCTGAGATAAAAAGAATGAAGAGACTCAAAAAACGTTGATTAGGACTAGGAAGTCAAAATCAAACGCATCGAGTGAGAACAAAGTAGATCTGAAAGTTTAAGAAACGAAGAAGAAACTCAAACAACGTCGATTAGGACAAAATAGTCAAAATCAAATGTATCGAGTAAACACAGAACGAAGAACATACCTAAATCCGTTGTAGATGTTGGAAAAACCAGAGACGATCGCACCAGTGTGCTCTGATACCATATTGAAAGTTTCAAACTATATTAAAAGTTACAAAGTATCCTCACTACAACACTCAGTACAACTCTCAAACTACAACAATCATCTTCATAAGATATGAAGATGAACAAATCCTAAAAATATAAACCCTAATTTCGATCGAGAGAGAGAGAGATAACAAATGTATGAGAGAAAACATGAAAAATGATTCGTTCTAAAATGGCTAAGAGAGAAGAACTGTCGTTTATATACATAACATAATTGCACTCTGGTCCTTGCAGCTTTAGTCCCTCAAAACTCCATATTTGCTCCGCTACCCTTCCATTATTTTCAAATGTGAGGCGCGGTCCACCAGCCCTTGAACTCTTTCATCTTTACACTTTTGACCCTCGTAGAAATATAAACAATCACAAACACCTTAAGTTAAACAATAGATGACAAGATTGGTACAACTATTACTTTTAACACTGTTGGAGATGCTCTTATGGTTTTTTTGTTATTTTGTAAGAGCATTTTCAAGAGCTATGCTATGTTCTTTTTTATAATAAAGTATTAAAAATTAAAATCTCTAAAAAAGTTTGCTTCCAATTCCAACAGCTATTCTATTTTAGAGATTGTTAGTATTAATTAAAATATTAAAATAATCAATACATTAATAAAATATTATTTCTTTTTCCTTGACCTTTTAATTCAATGTCTCTTATTGGTGAAAAAAATAAAATATTATTTTTCTTTCATTTTCTTTAATTTTAGCATACAAGAAAATTTCTCCAAACTTGGAGATTTTTACATTCTCACTCACCATTTCTCTATTTTAGCATACAAGATAGTATAGCTGTTGGAACAAAAAATTGTTAAAATCCTTTTTTTAACATAGTTGTTGGAGATAGTTGAAGCAAAAATTTAAAGATGGATAAAAAATAATGTCATTTGTGATGATAATCTGTGTTGCATGCATATTGTTGAGACGTAAAATCTTACTACATAATGTAAAATTAATGTAATTTTTTAAATTAAAATATCTAAAGTTTATGGGATACCAAGTTGTTAGTAATATTTTACGTATTTATATGTATTTATCATTTGATTAGTAGTCAGTTTTATTGATTTTGAATATGAAGTTTTAGAAAGGTCGTATGTGTATAGCTATGAATTTGAATTTTGTATTTTATATTTTTTAAATTATAAATTATATAATTTATAATATTTCAAGGATACAATTAGATAAACGCACTTACAATTAATTAATGTGATGAAATGTTTGGCTGTTTAATACTAAAATTTGTAATGTAATGTGACATCAATATTGTGTATAAATCTTTTATATCATAAAACACAATGTTAATCTTAAAATACTTAATTACGGTCCTATTTAAAAAAATTAGTTCAAATAAAAATATTATTAGTTCAACCAATTAAATTAATGTATATAAAACATATTCTACTTTATATTCCTGATATATGCTACAATTATGATTATTATATGGTAGATTTTTTTATAAAGAAAAGTAGTGTAAGAGCATCTTCAATACATTTCCTAAATTTTTTCTAAAATAGAGAACCAAGACTCAAAATCTCCAAAAAGATATACATTCATCTCCAATAGATTCATCATTTTGAAGAAACAGTCATTGATTATAATATTAAAATATTATGTCTCTCTCTAAATATTTATTTTTCTAAGATTTCCACTGGTGCTTCCATTTTAGTAATCATTTTTTGGGTTATCTCCATATTTGGAGAAAAAACTTTTTCTCTCTCATACCTTCTTCATTTTAGGGATTGTTTTGGAGAAGTCGTTGGAGCAAAATTATAGTTCAAAATCCCCATATTCTCTATTTTCTTCAAAATGGGGAAGTTGTTAGAGATACTCTAAGCAACTAGATCGATTAATATAAAAATAATTATATCACTAACATAATAAATTTATTTATAACTGATTGTTTTGGAATTGTTGCGACATTTCTGTTAAAAATTTACAATTGCTATGTATTTGAATCAAAATACAAGAATGATGGTAACACTACTATTTTAATAAAATAATGAAAAAAATCAAATACGATAACTGGTACGTACGAAATATGTGTTAATCGCAGTGGGATGGAAACTGTCCACAGTGGGAAGCGCAAGTGTACAATGACAACTATCATCGTCTCAACAAGTAATAAGTGGTAAAATACCAGAATCGTATCCACAGGGACTGGGCAATCAAGACACTATTGTTCTCATGAGCTTCATTTTACAAGTTTCAATTAGAGAGGAAGCAATAAGTTGGTTGGTTTGGTGAAATGCTATTTTTAACGAGTTACTTAAGTTTAAAAGAAGGAATGTAGGTGTAGATTTCCCCCAGATTTTATATTAAATACTTGATCCAGAATAGTGCTCACTGCACATGTGTGGAGTGGGCACTCCGCTAAGAAAGCCCGGTTACACAAATACTCACACCTCTTAGTTAAAATCCCATACTTTTAGTCTTTATTGTTTTGTCAATGGTAATCTCAGAATGAACCTTTTCAGGTTTTGATGGAATGTGTAGAGACAAATAATCTAAGTGTTTTTAAGTATACAAACTAGTTTGCCTACTACTCCAGTGGGTTTAGATTATCTCACTGTGCAGATCCAACTCTCATTGGTGTCATAAGAATTACTTCGAATCCCCTAGCATCATCCAATCTCGTGTCACTACGTACTACCCATTTCTGAGTTGAGAACTATGTAACACCCGTAATTTTCGGATAAGTACAATTTTGAATCAGTGTATAATCGATCTTCTAAGATAAATATGAAAAATAGGATTTTGGATTAAATCCTATATTTTATGGTCTTGTTGGATGGGGAATTCGAATACGAGTCCAATGGTTCTTTCCGGAGCGAAAACGGAACTAAAACGAATAAGTTATGGCCAAAACAATGTTTAAGAAGAAACGAGGCGACCAGTGTCTCGCGCGCGTTGTGGCGCTAGTATACTCGTGCGGACCACCGCGCGGACCACCTGATCAGCATAAAACGCGATTTTCAACCCCCAAACTTCATTTCTTCATATCTCTCATTTCAACACCGATTTTAGTGATTCAAACTGCTATGGTTTCGTTTTTGAGAGCTCTTCAAGGATCTAGAAAGAGTATTGAAGTTTATTGGAAGATCCAAGAGTATTTGGTGGTGGTTGAGATAAGCTTATCTCTTTTCTCCATCTAAGAAGTTAGGGTTTTGGTATTTTTGGTGGTTTTGGACGTTTTATGTTGGGGGAACGTATATAAGTGTTTGAGGATGATTATTTATGGTTGGAAACTTATGGATCTAGGTTTTTGGAAGATTTGGGCTTGAAAATTCGTGTTTCTTCAAAGGAGCTTACGTTTAGGGAAAAATCTAGGTTTAGCCTAAATCTAGCAAGGTGAGTTCAAGTTGATTTGTGAAAACGTTGTACATGCCAAAATGTCATTTTTAAAGTGATTATGTATTTACTTGAAATTTTTTCTTGTGGAGCTATTTGGTGGGTTTTGATTATGAAAGTGTTTAACTTTATAAAATCTTATAAAACATCCACTTTTGGGATTTTGGACACTTTCTTAAGTAAATCATGATTGAAGGTGTTTATTTAACTTATTTTTACAAATGGAGGTTGTTGGGTAAAAACGTACTTTTAGTGTCGTTTTGATTATGCACAAACTATGATACGGTACGTTTTGGAAAATACAAATGTGTGAGTTGTTAGAGTTTGGTCAATCTCGACTTTATGGATATTTGTGAATTGTAAATCTTTTAGATTCGGGCCGAGGGCCAATTGTGTTTATGAGTCAAAGATTTGAGTAAAGATAAGTTTTGGTTTATATAACTGTATGGGCTCCTGTAGTTAGCCAAACGTTGTTTTGCCTTTTTAGGATTGAATCATACTCAAATGAGTCTCAGGCCTTTTTCCCAGTTTAAACAGCTCGAGATGGAGCTTTGGTTGTCTACGCATTTACTTGCATCTTATTTGGAGGTTACATGTTTTAAATGCATTAGTTCATTCGTTTTGAGTCATGTAACGCTTTAGACTATAATGCATTGGATCCATAGGCATGTAAGTCAGTCAAACTTAATAGTGATGAGTCTTGATATTCTCGCTTTGGGGCTTATGCCAAACTAGCTTTGTTGAGGTCTCATTCCTTTTGTAGAGAGGAACCGTTATGGGTTATACTCCGGGATTATGAGTTATTTTGGTGCCTATCTTTTTGTGCACGAGGAGTGGACTATTGGAACTCATGGTTATATGTGGTAGGCCATTCGGGGCCACTAGCGAGTAGGCAATGGGGGACATTGAAGTCCTTGAGGTGTAACTCGACGGAGTAAGCAATAAAGGCGTGTATATGGTTTGAGGTTGTGATGTCTTTATGGCATGGGAACTAAAACCTGGACTTGAGGTGTAATCCAATAACATCATACGTGACCTAACTTTGTGTGCCCATCACGTTCAATGGAACCGGGTCTCCCCCGTCACCGAAAGGTGTTGTTTTTGGGTATTTACTTTTATCCATATTTTAGGTGACGTATCTTATTTATGTGAATTGTTTTCCATGGTTTATTGTTGGGGTACTATGCCTCATCCTTATTGGTTGTTTTGTATATTGGAGTTTTATTCACGTTTATATTACTTGGGATATTTAACGTCAAAGCACATTTTGAGTGAGTTGTGGAGTAAGTTTATTTTTGGAAAATGTTTCATATGAGAGCTTCCGGCTTAAGATTTGTGTGTGTTGGGAAAATGAGTTGTTTACATAAGTGTTATAAATTCTTTTGGGAAAAGTATATTTTCAAGCTACATCCTCCTCGTTTATTGATTTACACAATCATGATAAAACTCTTGAACTCACTAGGCGTTAGCCTAACCTTTTTATTTGTCGGCATGTGCAACAGGTTCAGGTTGGAATTAATTCTAGTGACACTATGAAGAGATGAGTGCTAGTAGTGTGCTCGTGGAGTGAAGTGCTTAGTTAAGTCTTCCGCATTTATTATGGGAATAGCAGCTTGTATTTGTGTTAAGTAATACCCGTCTTTATTTGGCCTTATTGTGAGACTTAGATTATGAATAATGTTGGAGTTGTGACGTTTTAAATTTTGAGGTGATTTCATAGATGGTTCGTAGTAAGAATATCATCTCCTTTAGACACTTTCAAGTGATCAGCTTGTTCACATCATTGGGCAATAATCGAGTAATGAACGACCAAAACAATAAATATTCAAAATATGAAGACTACTCAAGCATTTTTCATAAATCTGGGTACTTCTCCTTCCTACATCCCAAAAGAGGCTTAACTCATGTTTAAAGAAGTGAAGGAAATACAAGTTGAGAAGTTGCAAGAAGACATACTAAAAACATGAACTATAATTAAAAACCACAGTGCCCACTGCGGGAACAGTACAACTATAAAGTAGTAAATTGCTTCAAATTAAAAGCTACACTAGGAATTTAATGCATACATTGAAGAACTAAACTCAGGAAAATACTAGAGCTAAGCTAAGAAATTAAGAGCACTAAATGTGAAGTGGTTGTTGTAAATGAATGCACCAAGTCCTCTTTATATACTTAGAGGAATAGGTGAATAATACAAAAGTGGGAACAATACCTAGAAGGTAATACCAAAAGTGGGAACAATACCTAGAAGGTAATACCAAAAGTGGAAGACTTGAGTATTTTTCCTTTAAGCAAGACATTCTTCCAATGGTTTGTAGGTAAGATCCCATGGTTACTTCACATTTTCCCAAAAAGTATCTTTAAGTACACCTTGGTTTCATTAAAATAATGCCATGCCATACTTTAGGGAGCATGGTTCTTTTGCTTTTCCACCCATGCCTTCCTGCTGAAATCGATGCTTCCTTCTCCAGAATTGGCTCCAAGTTGACTTTTAAAATCCTTTCTTTTATTTGTCTTCTTCTTGGCACGTCAGTGGGAACCGAAATGGGCACTCCCAAAGTCACTGCAGATTTTTACGTGAAAGTGCAGCAACATCGCACTAAATGGTTCATAAAAGTTGTAATCCACTCTTTTTGCTCAATTGTGGGATAAGACCAAGAATGGGCGATTTAAGAAGCGAATTGGCTAAAATTTGATAAAACAAGATCAAAATAAAAGGAAATAATAACTCTAAAAATAGAGTTATCACAACCTCAAACTTAAATCATTACTTGTCCCCAAGTAATAAAAAGAAAGAAAAATAAAGAAGGAGCAAAATGGAATGCACTTCGAGCTTTGAGGAACTTACCAAATTTCGTGCATTGAATGAATCTTGATCTTTCTCCATAGATGCTTTTTTGGGTCCCAAAACTAAATTGTCACCTTTGTGCATTCGAAGACATCCTTTCCCTTGTTAACATTTGATCCATAAGACTTGATTGGGTTTTGATGTATTTGTGGTTTTGAATGTACTTCCCAAGGGTTTTTGCAAAAGACTTTACCAAACGTGAATCGGTAATCCTATTTTGGGATTTTTATTTTACGAGATATTCTCGTGTTTTTTTTAGAAGTGGTCAATTTGGTTTTGCAAGAATAAATAGGCACACTTCTAGGTTTATTAGGATATGGGGTATATTTTTGTGAGAGTGGTCACTCTGGTTTTTTTCTCATTTTTTGGAGGGGGTACTGTGTACCCACCTCAAACTTAAAACTTCACAATGTCCTCATTATGGCTAAACAAAGACTGGAAGTCCCCACCTCAAACTTAAAATTGCACAATGTCCTCATTGCGACTTGGAAAAGAATAACGAAGAGGCTTTTGGGTACAAAAGGATCGTGTTTGGGCAAGTGTATGCAAAAATGGCCTATATCATTTCAATGTGACAAGTTGAGGATCTAGAACTTACAAAAGTGAGTTTTTTGAGTTTGGAGTCCGAAAGTTGTGCACCTTGAAATGGAAAAGGATAAAAAATCTTTCAAACATAAGAACGGTTAGTAACCCAAAAGCTCCTACTAACAGTAGTAGGGATCCATGCATAATAAGACCAAACAATTAAGAAGTAGCAAATGTCAAGTAGCCAACCGAGATAAAACAACAAATAAACACATAAATAAAAATTGTTTTTGGGGAGCATCAAGAGTAGGCACAACAGTCCCAGTAAACCATCTGTGGATCCTAGATTAGTGCAAATGATATGAAATCAATAAACAATATGTAATGAACACAATAGATTTCAATATGTCATCCCTCTATTTCATAAACCATTCAGAGAATTCAGAGAGTACGATTACAATGGTTGAGAGATGATTAACCTACAAACTAAGGTTAAACCAACATTTTATACCTAGGCCTAATAAAGTAAGGCCCATGGCCTAATACAATGATAAGCCCAATAAGACATTTACGAAATAAACCTTGAACTTCTATTCAACCAAATTTATTCCCAACAATCTCCCCCTTTGAATCGAAGTTCAATTTCGTGCCAGTTCGGAACATATCTCTTTCGGAGTGCAAAAAGAATCTCGAAGCTTCGAATGGCTTTGTGGAACTCGATTCGGTCTTCAACAATTTCCAAGGCTTCTCGGAAGTTTACCTCGTTAAGACTTACGATAAACGATTTCCGGATTTCCTTTTACTTGGCAATTATTTCTCTTAAAGCATCTCTGACCTTTAACAAAGTTCCATCGCATAATCTTTCAACTTGACTGAAGTAGAGAAACTTCTTTTCGTTCAGCTCGTTGAGATAGATGATTCCGAATTCTGTTTGCATCAGCATTGTGAAGGCGGGGTACATCTTCAGTTCAGGGGCTTTCTGATCGGGTTTCAACAGATTTATTTTCTTCTTCCTGTGGTCGACTCCCATCTGAAAATCAGTAATATAGGACATGATTATCGTCTATTTCAGGAATTGCTTGACCGCTTCAAGCGCTTTGGTGATGTGGAATGGTCGGATAGTTCGGGTTCGGAGGTCTTTGAGGATGGCGTGGAAGTCGTTCAGTCTGAGGTTCTTGAAATCGGCTTCGGAGAAAGTCCACTCTTTCCTGTCCTCTCGTTTGACAGTAAAGACTGGGTACCAGATCTTCAGAATTCGGCCAGACCTGATGTTGGTGACTTCGGTTATCTTGTGCTTTGTTCTGACCTGACTGACCGGTAGACTCCTTTTCATGACCTTTAAGTATTGTTTATTGTAAGCGTCGTCGAACTTTGCTAATCCGAGGCAGAAGGTTGGATCAAGCACTCGTAGTTTGTGAACGAACAACCTCTTCAGGGAGTCTTCTAGAAAGGGATCAGGATTATGATTTTCTCCCATCTGATAGGTTGTGGAGGTTGATCAGAAGCAGTTTCTTGCTGAGGAGATGTCGGATGTGCTGGTGTAGAAGTTTCAGGAATCAGTTCAGCATAGGCGGGCGTACTCTAAATGGATTGCAGAAGGAACCGATCGTAGTCAAATTTGTCGTCGGCATTGGTTGGGAAGATCAGGTTTACCTCAGAGTTTATGGCACTGGCGGCTTTTTCGTACCATATATTTTCAGTTTCTGGGTCTATTTTTTATTCTAGATCGATCATATCAAATTCTGACCTTTCCGTTGCTGAGCATCCGATCAGTTCTTGGGATTCTCCCTCGGGCTTTTCAACCGTTGAGTCTTCTTCATCTGAGATGTCTATGTCGATAACCATATTGACTAGACTTAACTGGGATTGTGGTTGATCTTCTGATGGTGCCACATTTGATGGTTCCGGTTGAACCGTTGGATTTGTGTCGATTGTGATTGTCTCGGACTCGGATAATCGCTGACGCTTGTTCTCCCCCTCACGGTGATCAGGATCATCCTGGTCATCGTGTGAGCGTTTGAGTCCGCCAGCTTGACTTTTGCAGGTTATTCGAGTGAGGCGACCCTGTCGGACAAAGTTGTGAGGGCGTTCTGAACGTCCTTCAGAGTCGAGTCAAGCCGGTCCAATTTGGTGTTGACGGTAGATGGTTTAGCAGATACCTGTGATCGGAGAACGGAAATTAGAGCTGCTTCGGTTGAGGAGTCAGTGTTGGTATGTTAGAGCAGTTGGCCGAGATGCATAGTCTTTAGGTCATCCAACGAGTAAGATTGCTGAGCAGGTGCCGGTGGAGGTGTTGGTGCGGTTTCAGGTTCGACTAGTTTCTCCTTCCCCTTTAGTAGGCTCTTTACTTTGTCTAGCTCCGTTTTGAACTCATGTGTCATCGTTTCGCGGACAGTCTTTAAGGCGCCGTCCAAGTACTTCATTGACACGAAGTCGGGTAAGTCACCATTGGGTTCACTTAGATTACCCGTTGAGGTCACAACTGTTGACATAACAGAAGTGCCACCTACGTTCATAGTTGGCGTGATGTTAGCTATGGTAGGATTTCCGTCTGATCCTTGTAATCCGCTCAGAGGTAGACTTACTACAGATGTTCCGATCGGGTCACTTAGAGCACCGATGTTAGCAGATGTAATGATCTGTGTCCTAGCCAAAGAGGATGTTATAAAATCAAAAGGCTCTAGACTCAATGGTGCACTCAAAGAAGTCGAGACCGGGAGCTACTGGTCTTTTATTTCAGTATCAGCACCTTCCGAGTGAAGGCCTGATAGTGTATGTGCTAAATCCCCATGCTCAATTGAAACATGTATCTGTTGAGAGACACCTGAGTGGCTAGGGAGAATGCAGTTGCGTCGCTAGGTCCACGACGGCTTCTTTAATGTCTCGTCCCAACGGATGAGAAGAGGAAGTAGATGTGGCAACCTGGGCGACACGGGATCAGTTTCGCTCATTCTCCTCTCTATTTAGGAGACTCTCTATATCGTTATTCTATTTAGATCTCCATTCTCTCCGCCTCACCTATTCCAGATTTTCAACTAAGTCTCCCTCCTCTCTCCTTATGTCTCCCGTATTCGGCTTGGGGTTAGGGATTTTGGAGGGTGTGGGTGAGTTGGATGGACTTTCCTCGGTCATAGGCAGGCGACGTCCGATACGGGGGGTATCATTGATATACGGATGGCTCGTTCAGTATCAGAGTCGGTGGTTTCAGAATCAAAGACGTCGGTTTGGGTGAACGGTGATATGGGTTCAGTGGTGTCAGTTTCGGGGTCTTGGTCAAGTAGTGGGGCAGTGACGACCGGGACCTCGTGTAGAGTAATCGACGGTCCGGAGTCATCGGTGGTACGGGTGGTTGAGGTAGTATGTGGGGGAGTAGGTGGTCGGCTTGTAGATGGTCAGGAAGGTTGGCTTGAGGAAGGTCATGTATAGCTAGTACCGGCATGCGAATCCTCAGCACCGCCCGCTTCAGTTCCCCTCACAGAATGTACTCTCAGCACGCCCCGTCCGGGAGCCCCAGCTACCCGGACTCTACCTCCTCTTGTTCTAGGACCTTCACGTCTCTCGAGCCTAGCTCCTCGGGGAGGTGCCTCCGGTTCAGGCTGGACCATAGGAGCACCTAACGCTTGCCTATATGCTATCATACCGGGTGATTGCTGCGGCGAGGGATGTCGGGGTTGGCATCCATTAGTTTACGCATGGCAAGTTTGAGAAATCGGATGTACGGGATGAACTTGCACTCTTTGAATCCGCCGATGGCCCGTATGGTGTTTACTAGCTCGTGCCAGATGTTGATGGAAAAATCCACCTGACGGTCGTAGATGACGGAATGACCTAGGCGTAAGAAGTTACCGGTGCACTGCTCAATCCCTTTCCACCTTGAGGATAGGCACCTGTTCAGGATAGTGAAGAGGGTGTACCACAGTGGTGCCAGATACTTGCGGTTGAAGGCGGATGGGCGGTTCAGTACATGGTTGTATCCGAGTGCCCGAATTTCGGCATAGAGGGTGTCGTCATCAATTGTTGGATCAAATGCAGCGCGGCCGCCATCGGTGGCTTCAGGGAGAGAGAGCAGGCGTCAGAATGATTCCGGTGTGAGGACGAAAGGATGGTGGTCGATCGTCGCTTGAATCGTTTGAGAGTTGTGACCAGTGACAACCCGGATGGTGTTCCAGGCTTGTTGTAAATAGAGAACCGGGACTTCGGTAGTCGTCGTGAGTTCGTGTCGGAGTGGGTGGCCGAGGAGGATGTCCACGACCACTCGGTGTTGAGGTCTGAATTCCGCAGCATCAAGATGATGGTTGTTGCCCTCGATTTCGAAAAAATCGTCGAGTGATATTAGGGCGTTGTCGGCTTCCTCGTTAATAAATCCCTCTTGAGGTGGGTTGCCTTGTTGTTGTTGTTCAGCCATTTGAGTACCTGAAAGACAAGGTGTTATGTGACGGATGTTTAAGAAGTGTCGGCGCGTACCTTTGCGATAAACGGCACAATCTGGAAAGGATTGAGGAATGGCAGTGAGGAACAGGGTACTGGAATGGCCAAGGTATCCGGAAACAGGAATGTGTCTGGGAAGATGTGGTGTCCGGATTCAATAGTCCCCGGATAACAATAGTTACCGGATGTATTGGTATCCGGATACAAGCACTTATCGGATGTACCATTATAGCACAAGTGTCCGGATAACCATTGGTTACCGGACAACACCACTTACCGGATAAAATGACACATACCGGACAATTGAAGCTTACCGGACAAATGAAACTTACCGGACAATTGCAACTTACCGAACAAATGAAACTTACCGGGTGGAATGACTTTCCGGAAAAAAGAGGTTTCTGGAGGATAGTGGTGTCCGGGTACACTGAATGTGTCCGGATAGTTTGAGACTATCCAGACGACATCCGGTTAAGATCAAATCAAGCCAAATCGATATCAAAACACAGATCTAACTACCCTAGGAAGGTTTAATCGAGTATAAGAGAAACAATCAAACAATAATAGAATCTAAAGCATCCCCAAACAGTCGAAATATGAACCGACCAGGGTTCGGTTTCCGAGCGAAGCCATCGATCGATCGAATGATCGAGTTAGGGTGCGATTGGGATGCTAGAGTGATCGAAAAACATGTAGGAGATGGATTCGAGTAACATACCTGAGTTTGGAGACGAAAATTTGACTGAATCGAGCGATTTAGGAGCAATTCGAGGGTTTTAGCGATGAGAGTGGTTTTTTAGAGAGAATCTGGAAAAAGGTTTTGAATGAAGCATCTGGATATTTATAGGGACGACAGGTTACCAGATGAGTTATCTGGAAACTTATCCGGTCTGAATTGGTTGTTCGGTCACTTCCGGATACCAATCCGGATAGGTGAGTGTCCGGATGACATGTCTGGGTAACCTGTCTGGGTAACCTGTCTGGGTACTTTGGGAGGAAAGGAAAGGAAAAAAATCTTTGACCAACAAAAAAACTTAAAAAAAAACTTGTCATTCCCAAAACAATACCGAACATTTTAAAATGCTTTTTAAAGAAATGCTCCCCCTCGAAATTTGCATACAATCAAAATGCTCCCCCTTGAATTGTGCAAAAAGTGTGCTTTTTGAGAAAACATTGGGTTTAGCCACACACACAAAAAACTTATTTCATTAAGAAAAAAATGTGTGACTCTCCCCCTCAAACATATAACAGACTTACCTGATGGGACTTAGGCGTCTGTGCTCACCCTGAACACATGAACAACTTTGTGAAACACACATATGTTAAGAACAAAATAGTAGACGACAGTAGAGAAAAAGAAAGGAAATCACACACGAATTAAAAGCAAACAAACAAAATCTACCTAATTAATACAGAGATTTAAATTGAGATGTGCGCGATACAAGTAGGATACAGATACGAGGAAGTGTATACTCGATCATCTGGAGACCAGGCACCAGATGATTAAGAGAAAATTTCTTGTAAGTGTATGGAACTTGTATCGGGCACATATTCAGGTTAAATCTTCAGATTGAACATACCCAGCTTGGACACAAGATAGTTAAAGCGTTTTTCGTCCAATGGTTTTGTAAAAAGGTCTGCTATCTGATGTTCTGTATTAACGAAATAGAGTTCGATTGTACCTCTTTCGACGTGATCCTTAATAAAGTGATACCGAACGTCTATGTGCTTCATCTTAGTGTGCTGGACCGGATTGCTTGAAATGGAAATTGCGCTCTCCGAGTCGCAGTAAATGGGCACTTTTTCGAGTAGGTGAATCCATAGTCTTTGAGCTGGGTGCGCATGCAGATCACTTGTGAACAGTAGCTCGCGACGGCCACGTACTCCGCCTCAGCAGTAGATGTGGAGACGCACTGCTGATTCTTGGATGCCCAACTGACGAGACTGTCGCCCGGGAACTGCACGTGTCCCGATGTGCTTTTCCGATCCAGCATGCTACCCGCGTGGCCCGCGTCCAAATAAGCCGTAAGCTCAAAACCTGTCTCTTTCGGGTACCACAAGCCAAGATCAGCAGTACCTTTTTAAGTAACGAAATATTCGTTTGACAGCAATTAAGTGAGACTCTTTTAGTTTTGACTTAAAACGGATGCATAAAAATGTTGAGAACATGATATCCAGTCTACTCGGTAGGTCTTGGTATCTATATCCTTTCCATTAGGATCAGTGTGTAACCGTGTACCGGGGGTCATGGGAGTTTTCATAGGTGAGGACTGTTCCATCTGGTATTTCTGAATAATATCCCGGATGTACTTAGCCTGGTTAATGAATATCCCGGTCGACAATTGCTTAACTTGAAGACCGAGGAAAAAAATTCATTTAACTTAGCATGCTCATTTGAAATTTTTTTCCCATGAGTTTTGAAAAATTCTTACAGTACTGAGGGTTAGTGGAACCGGAAATGATATCGTCAACATAGACTTGGACAAAAATAATGTGACCATTTTAATTCTTAATAAACAAAGTAGTGTCGATTTTACCTTTTGAAAAACCTGCTTTGATTAAGAATGTAGACATAGCATCATACCAGGCACGTGGAGCTTGCTTAAGACAGTATAAAGCCTTGTCGAGGATGTATACGTGGTTTGGCTTAGAGTCATCCATGAACTCGTCCGGTTGCGAGACGTAAACTTCTTCCTTGATTACGCCGTTGAGGAAGGCGATCTTGACATCCATTTGGAAGACCGCGAAGTTCTTGTGTGCGGCGTATACAAGGAACATACATATGGTTTCTATTCTGGCTACCAGAGCGTATGTCTCATCGAAGTCGATTCCCTCTTGCTGGCGGTATCCTTTGGCCACGAGGCGTGCCTTGTTGTGGACAACGAGGCCATCTTCATCCTTTTTGTTCTTAAAAATCCACTTCGTGCCGATAACCGTCTTGTTGGTTGGACGTGGGACAAGTCGCCATACCTTGAGGGCCTTGAACTAGTTGAGTTCCTCTTGCATCGCCATTACCCAGTCCGGATCATTAAGAGCTTCAGAGACGGTGTTGGGCTCGATTTTGCTTAGGAAGCCGGAAAACAAGCAGAAGTTGGCAGAGGCACCTCGCGTCTAAACTGGAGTGGAAGGATCGCCGATTATCTGATGGATATGGTGTGCTTTTGTCCATTTGGTGGTGTGTGGAAGCAGTTGATGAGTCGCATGAGAGGTGTCCGGGTCCACATACGCACCGGGGGAAGGTCTTGAACGGCTTCAAGAGATGAAGGATGGTTCGTTGGAGGAGACGGAGCGGGTTCGCCGTTTAGCAACTTCCGGGGATTCCAGAGGTTGACTCTTTTGAGTGGTAGAGGACGAATCTTCCGGAATGATCTCTGGATTGGGCACAGGTTCATCCGATGGAATAGCCGTTTCAGTAGTTGTGTCCATTGAACTTTGAGGGGTTTCCAGAGTTAGAGCTGGAGTGCTTGTTGAAGGCGGCGGACCGGAGAGATTCGTCGAGTTTTCCAGTTGAGCAGCTCCATCCCTAGGTAGCACAATTACACGAGGATTAGGCATATTAAAGAATTCATCATAAAAACGCTCAAAAAGTAAATCTAAATCAGAAAGATATGATTTTGATGTAGATGCATGATTTGGATTTACTGGGGGTTGTGTAGATCCCGAACGAGAGTGTTCGAAAGCTAACACGCCAGTTAATGCGGGTTCTGAACTGAGTTGTTCAGAAGCCAAATCCGCGGTTTCGTCAAACGTCACGTTTACGCTTTCGATGACGGATTTGGTTCGTTTGTTGTAAACGCGGAATGCTTTAGCCTGCATGGAGTTTCCGATGAACACTCCTTCATCTACCTTAGGACTGAATTTACCGAGGTCATCCTTGTCGTTCTGTACGTAGCTAGTGCACCCGAACGCCCGTAAATATTTGATGTTTTGGATTCGGCTGTTGATGATCTCGTACGGGGTTTTGTTGAACCGTTTGTTGATGATGGAACAGTTTTGCGTGTAGCAAGCAGTTGCAACTGCTTCAGTCCAGAGGAATAACGACAACTTCGATTGTGATAACATGGTGCGAGCGGCTTCGACTAGAGTACGATTCCGCCGTTCTACCACTCCGTTTTGCTGAGGAGTCCTTGCGGCAGAAAAGTTGTGTGAGATACCTGCTGATGTCAGGTATTCGTCCAACACGTGGTTCTTGAATTCCGTCCCGTTGTCCGTCCTGATTGACTGAACTAGATGTCGTAGGTTCAGTTGAATGGTCTTCAGATGGGTAATGATCAGCTCCGGAGTTTTGCCTTTTGAGTGTAGGAACTTTACCCACGTGTAGCGTGAGAAGTCGTCGACCATTACCTGGACGTATTTCTTCTTGTTGATGCTCTGAACGCGCATCGGTCCACACAAATCCATATGGATGAGTTTGAGGGACCGGGATGTGCTCGAAGCAGCCTTCGGCTTGTGAGTGGCTCGCTTCATCTTGCCCATTTGGCATGCCCCGCAGAGTTTATCCTTCTCGAACTTGAGCTCGGGCATGCCTTTGACGTGTCCGCCTAGCACCAATTTGTTGATGTTCTTGAAGTTGAGGTGCGAGAGTCTTCGATGCCAGATCCATGCTTGTTGTGAGTTAGCCTTCGACATGAGGCAGACTGAATCATCGGTCTTCAGGGATGAGAGGTCGATGGTGTAGAGGTTGGTTTTCCGAGTTCCAACGAGTAATTCCTTTCCGTCTTCAGTACGGATGCTACACCTTTTAGCTTTGAAGTTGACCTCGAGATCTTTGTCGCAGAATTGGCCGATGCCGAACAGGTTGTGTCCCAATCCTGCGACGTATGACACCTTCTTGATGGTAATCTTGTCTTGAACGATATCGTTGTAGCCCATAATTGGCGCTTCGTCGTCGTTCCCAAATCTCACGTCTCCGCAGTATTTCTCGGTGAAGTTCGTGAGTAGTTCCCTCCTTCCGGTCACGTGCTTGGAGCATCCTGAGTCTAAGTATCACACATGACCGTCCTGCAAAAACAAGTTACGCAATTTTAGGTACCCATTTGAAAATGGGTCTTGGAGGGTTAGGTTTAACACCTGACTAGGAACCCATTTTGAATTGGGCTTCCTTTTGGGCTTACGAGATTTACGCTTAGGTTTAGAGTTAAATACATGATAAGAACCAAACCAATCAGATGCATAACGATTATCACTAAAGTCATTCAATCCACAGTTAGAACAACACAAACAATCATGGGATAATTGAATCAACTGCTGTATTGAATAAAGTCTTAACGAAAAATTAATACGTTGTTCAACAGAATTATTTGAATCATGAAAACCACAATTATTAATGTTCTTCCTAGAATTGAAAGCAGAATTAAATGACTTTGACTCCGACTTGCTCTTATTAGATCCTTTGGCTACCCACTTTGGTTTGTCTTGTTTAGCCCGACCATTTTTATCTGAAAAATCATTAACGGCATGGTCAACAAAGTTTGAGTAGGAAGGATTTCTATCATTTGATCGACTGGTCTATTTCCGTGTCTGTGAACGTTTTTTAGAATGAGAATCGGTTTTAGGAACGTCGTTCACATACGGGGTCTTGAGTTATGAAGAACACTCGCCTTTAAGAAATTTGACCGGTCGATTTACTGTCTTAGACAGAAAGTCGGTGTGGTTTGGTAGAGGTTTGTCGAATTCAAACTTAGCAAACTCCTCATCTGAACTTTCATCGGAATTCATATAGGCTGAAAATCAATTTTAGGCACAGATGGAACAGGATTGGTTGAGGGAGGTGAGGAATACTTTAAATCTGTGTTTTCAGAAGAATCTGTTGTAGAAGCATTTTGAAATTCAGAGTTAAGATTCTTTTGAGCACAGTTTTCTTGAGACTCTTTTCCTTTTCTAGAAGATGTTTTGCCAATAAAAGCCTTACACGAAGATGTATCTGAGGAGTCCGAGGAAGGTTCGGGTATATTCACTTTTTCTTGTTGGAGTTGGTCAAACTTCTCTTGGAGTTGACTTTTACTCACCTGCTCTTGCATCAATTCTGTTGCCAAGGCAGACAGTTTGGATGTGAGCCGATTGATTTCTACCCGAAGGAGTTCCTTTTCCTCAACATATACAGATTCGGTTTTGGAGGATTTGAGTTTCTCAAGTTCAGTTAACAACTCTTGTTTATCCTTTTGAAAATTAGTCCTTTCCTTTTCGATTGTCTCCTCTAACTCGACTATTTTTTATTCCAAAACAAGATGAGGAACTGATATGCATTATTTATTTAATGCATATTATGTCTTTTTCTTATATTTTTATATATAATATTTTGTTTTATCCCAACTTTTGTGTCATTTTATTCTCTTATTTGTATCTTTATTAATCATGGAGCTAAGTGATGGATTTTACTTGTCTTACTAAGTAGAATGGCTAAAAATAAAGAAAACGCAGGCAATGCTATTTCGATGCTGCAGCATCCAGGACTGATGGCGACGAGATGAAAAACAAAGCTGGAAATGCGATTTTTTTGGAAAGGCAGCAACAAGCAATATGGATTTCATTGCTCTAGATTCATCCTAAAGTAGTTTGTGTGTTGTATTGGCATTAGTACACAAGACATCTATTTATAATAGTATTTGGTACCATGAATAGTTACATTCATGGTACATAAATAGTTGTAGTAGTTGTGGGTTGGTGTGGCTAAGTCCATACTTCTTTTGTATAAATAGGTGGTGTCTTGTGTTGTTTTGGGGGATCGATCAATCAGCTTAGAAACTGATTTGGAACAACCATTTATTGCTTTCTTTAATATTAATGCAAGTTATCTTCGTCTTGTTCTTCTTTTTAGTTCATAACACATGAGTTGCTGCAGCATTGCCAACAACATTGTTGCACTTCTCTATTGTTTTTAATTATTGTTCTTTACATTATTGTCATTTACTTTTACGTCATTTATTTTATGTCTTTCATTTCAGTAATTTACATTTATTGCAAGTTAATTTCAAGTATGAGTAGCTAAGTTTTATAGCTTGGGTGTGAGATTAAAGGGTGGAGTTTTAATTATAAAGAATAGTGGACATTATTTCTCAATAATGATGTTCACCATTTCATGTTAAGTTTTATAAAGATAAGTTTACTTCGTGACGTTTTGATCACTTTGAAAGTGTTAAAGTGCCATGGCATCAGGAATGAGCCATTGATATGCACGTCAATCCGAATGACAAAGAAAGTAAGACTTGGAAGAGCTACTGACAAAGGAATTTGTCGTCTCTGTCTTTTCTGGGTTGATTTTGCCCGATAAGTTGGTCATCGTGATGATGGTAAAAGTGTAGAGTGTGTATCAGGAATGGACCTCTCAGTACACGTCAACTTAACAGATATGGGATCAACTTGGAAGAGTGATTTTTAACAAAGTAATTTGTTTATCCATATATTTGAAAGGCATCATTTTATTATTGATAGTCCTGATACATCACCAGGAATGGGTTGTTGAAAGCTAGATCAATAGTATAATGTTGAAGATCCGGAAGGGCATCCTATCAAATAGATGGTGAATTGAAGTATTGAGGAACCAATGCTGTAGCATTGACATAGCATTGGTCTGCTGGAATTTATAATTAAGCTTCACCCCAACGTCTTACACCCTTGCTTGCTTTCTTTATTTATCTATTTTATATAATCTGCGATAATCCAACTCCAAACACAAAAATATTGTCTTCGAACTGATCCTCGGAAATCATCTCTTTTATTAGACTTTTATTGCGCTTTTACTCCAATCTCTGTAGGAACGATATCTGGTATTTTACCACCTTATTACTTGAAAGACGACATTAGATCTCGATGTATACTTGCGTTGAGGTTTAATTATCACATGTCTATCGGTGTATTCAAAGCACTGTCATGTTTTTGGCGTCGTTGCCGGGGATTGGCACGCTAAAAGTTTTTAAAAGTATTTTAAAAGACTTAGATTTTCTAACACTGTCCGAATCATACTTTGTGTGGTATATGCCACGAATCCAACGTGGGGAACGTTTTGAGTTAGATCCTGACATAGAAAGAACCTTTCATCTTAGACGGAGGTTACAAAGAGCTTCAAGTTCTATGGATCCTCCCGACATGGATGCACCACCCGGATTTGAGCGTAGACACCTACGACCTTTCGTTGTAGAACCACGACCACCCATCATAGAAGTACGACCACCACCTCTAGTGAACCAAATGAGACTACCAGACTTAGGAAATCCTAGAGCACCACCAAATTTTGGAAACCCTCCAGTTTTTGGTAACCCACCAGTTTTTGGAAATCCTCCCGATTTTAGACATCCACCCGGTCACATTTGGCAAGAGCAACCAAATAATAATGAAGAAGATGATGGTGAAGAATCTCATGGTAACAATGACCAAAATGAACCATTAAATATCATTGATCTTGCAAACTCAAAAAATGGGAGAATTATGGACTATGCAATTCCTAACTTTGAGCAATTAAATTCGGGAATCGTAAAGCCTCATATGGATACGACACATTTTGAACCAAAACCCATTATGTTTCACATGTTGCAAGCCAATGGTCAATTTGCCGGATTCCCATCGGAAGATCCAAACTCACATTTAAAATCTTTTAAAGAGATCACCGATGTTTTTCTGATTCCTGGAGTATCTTCTGATGCTCTAAGACTCACATTGTTTCCTTTTTCGTTAAGGGATCGGGCAAAGATTTGGTTTAATTCATTGACACCAGGTTCTATACCATCATGGGCTAACATGGCTGAAAAGTTTTTAAGAAAATATTTTCCACCTACCCGGAATGCTAAGTCCCGAAACGAAATTTGCATGTTCAAACAAATGGACGATGAAGCAATTCCCGACGCATGGGAAAGGTTTAAGGAATTATTAAGAAAATGCCCTCACCATGTCATTCCCTACTGTATTCAACTTGAGACATTTTACACTGGACTTGATTCCAATGCAAAACAAATGCTCGATGCGACATAAGGAGGGGCCTTTACTTCCAACACCTATAACACCGGGTATGAAATTCTTGAAAAATTTTCCACAAACAATGGGCATTGGGCAGATCCAAGGGCACCAACTACAAAGAAGACTGCTGGAATGCATGATTTAGATGCTTACACCGCATTGACAGCTCAACTTGCTTCTATGACCAATATGCTAAAAAACATAACTACCGGTCAGGGAACACAACCGACTGCCACCACACCTACCCCAACTGTTCTCTCTGTGCAATGTGTTTGTTGAAGTGGAGACCATTCTTATGAACACTGTCCTCAAAATTCTGAATCAGTTAACTAAGTTCATAATAGAAATGGTCCTTACTCTAACAATTACAATACTAGTTGGAAACAACATCCAAATTTTTCATGGACCAGCCCAAGTTTAAATCAATCTGAGCATAAGCAACTAGGAAACTCCAATTTTCAAAACCAACATCATGCCAGCAGTTCTCAAAACTACCAAAACAATCAACACCATCAGAATCAGAATTTCCAAAACAACAAACCATCTTTTCAAAACAAATCCTCTTCACAAGCTGAACCTTCCTTGGAAGCAATGCTGAAAAGTTTCATTACTCAAACCAACCCTTCATTTGCTCAAACCAATGCTATGACCAACCAAACCAATGCTACACTCAACCAAACCAATGCTGCCTTAAGGAATCTTGAGACACAAGTTAGTCAACTTGCTCTAAGTCAAAACAACAGACCCAACGGGACTTTACCTAGTAACACAGAAATCCCAAGATTCCCAGGAAAAGAGCATGTGAAAGCTGTGACACTTAGGAGTGGGAAAGACATAGAGAAAACCCAAGCTGTAATAGAAAAGAATCCCAAGTCAAAGTCTAATGCTACAGCATTGCCCACCATCCTAGAAGAACCACATCCTAAGGACTTAGAGCCAAAAACCCCAATCCCAAAGGAAAACACAGTAGAAATTGAAGTCAACAAACCCAAAGTTGTTGTCAAAGAAAACATAACAAAAGGTATTAATGATACAAATTTGAGGGTGGAGGAAGTCCACCCTAAAAGCTCAACACTAACAAAGAAAGCCGTTATTGAAACAATTCCTCCTTATGTTCCTTTTCCCCAAAGGTTAAAGAATAATAAGGAAGAATTGCAATTCAAGAAATTTTGGATGTGTTTAAACAATTGCATATCAACATACCCCTTGTTGAAGCAATCGAGCAGATGCCTAGTTATGCCAAATTTCTTAAAGACATTTTAAGCAAGAAAAAGAAGTTGACTGAATATGAAACTGTGGCCATGACTGAAGGGTTTAGTGCTCTCTTGACCAACAAAATTCCACCTAAACTCAAAGATCCAGGGAGTTTTACCATTCCTTATTCCATAGGTGGGAAAGAAGTTGGAAAAGCCTTATGTGATTTGGGAGCAAGTGTCAATCTTATGCTTTTGTCTATTTTCAAGAGCTTAGGTATAGGAGAAGCTAGACCAACCACTGTCACACTCATCTTAGCTGACAAAACCATTGCCTATCCTAAGGGTAAAATTGAAGATGTCTTAGTTCAGGTTGACAAATTCATCTTTCCTACTGACTTTATCATCTTAGATTTTGAGGTCGACCAAGATATTCCTATTCTCTTAGGAAGACCTTTCTTACCCACTTGAAGAACCTTGATAGATGTCCAAAAGGGAGAGTTGACCATGAGACTTCAAGACAAAAGGTCACATTCAATGTCTTCAATTCCATGAAATACCCTGATGATATGGAAGAATGTTCTGGCCTAAGTGTGATTAAAAACCTGTGTAATGAAGAAGGCGTTAGGGAAATTTGTAGGTTGGAAGAAGAGGATGATGAGGAATATGATGATGATGAGGAGGAGAATATAGATGAGACTGTTGCTAAGTTTGAATCTTTGGAACCTAGTGAACAAAAGACTTTCACACCATCAGTCATTTCACCACCTGACCTGGAGTTGAAACAACTCCCACCCCATTTGAAGTATGCTTTTCTAAAAGATGAAAACAAACTGCCTGTCATCATTTCATCCACTTTAGAACTGCATCAGGAAAGGAGGTTAGTGGATCTGTTGAAGTTACACTCAAAAGCCATAGGATGGACCATTGCTGACCTTAGATGAATTAGTCCCTCTATCTGTCAACATAAGATCATCTTAGAAGACAAGAACTTCACATCCATTGAACCACAAAGAAGGCTAAACCCTGTCATGAAATAAGTAGTGAAAAAAGAAGTGCTAAAATGGTTAGATGCAGGAATCATTTTTCCTATAGCCAGTAGCTATTGGGTTAGCCCTGTCCAATGTGTCCCTAAGAAGGGAGGTTTTACAGTAGTAGCCAATGAAAAGAATGAACTCATCCCAACTAGAGTAGTTTCAGGATGGAGAATTTGCATGGACTACCGTAAACTTAACACAGCCACACAAAAGGACCATTTTCCACTACCATTTGTTGACCAAATGTTAGACAAGTTAGCAGGAAAATAATATTATTGCTTCTTGGATGGATACTCCGGATACAACCAAATAGCCATTTTACCCGAGGACCAAGAAAAGACCACCTTCACTTGTCCTTATGGTACTTTTGCCTTTAGGAGAATGCCCTTTGGACTCTGTAATGCTCCGGCAACTTTTCAAAGATGTATGATGTCCATATTTTCTGACATGCTTGAAGAATCCATTGAAATATTTATGGATGATTTTTCTGTATATGGCTCATCTTTTGATAATTGTTTGGAAAATTTGAAAAAGAGTCTTGAAAGGTGTGAGAAAACTGATTTAGTCCTCAATTGGGAAAAGTGTCACTTTATGGTCAAAGAAGGGATAGTTCTTGGACACTTGATTTCAAAAAGGGGGGTTGAGGTAGACAAAGCCAAACTGGAAGTTATTGAAAAACTACCTGAACCAACCACTGTTAAAGGAATCAGAAGCTTTCTTAGTCATGCAGGATCTTACAGAAGGTTTATCAAAGACTTTTCAAAAATTTCAAAACCTTTATGTTTACTTCTGCAAAATGACCACAAATTTGATTTTAATCAAGAATGCAGAAATGCATTCATCACTTTAAAGAAAGCTTTGGTAACTGCTCTAGTAGTTATAGCCCCAGATTGGACCAAACCTTTTGAAATCATGTGTGATGCCAGTGATTGGGCTGTAGGAGCAGTCTTAGGTCAAAGAAAAGAAAAAGTGTTTCATTCAATTTATTATGCAAGTAAGACTTTGAATGAAGCACAAATCAATTACACAACAACTGAAAAAGAACTCTTAGCTGTAATTTTTGCCTTTGAGAGGTTTAGATCATATTTAGTAGGAGCAAAAGTCATTGTGCATACAGATCATGCTGCCATTAAGTACTTAATCTCTAAGAAGGATGCTAAACCTAGGTTGATTAGGTGGGTTCTTTTATTGCAAGAGTTTGACCTAGAGATTGGGGATAGAAAAGGAGTAAACAACCAAGTGGCAGACCATTTGTCTAGGTTAGAAAACCTAGTGGAAAAGAAAGGAGAAGGAGATATCATTGAAACCTTCCCAGATGAGAAAATCTTGATGCTACAACATTCATACAGCATTCCTTGGTATGTTGATTTTGCTAACTACTTATCATGTGGCATCAAACCTACTGATTACACTGGCCATAAGCTTAAAAAGTTTTTCCATGATGCTAAGTTTTATCTTTAGGATGACCCTTTTCTGTTTAGACTTGGTACAGATCAAATTTTGAGAAGGTGTGTCCCAGAAAATGATGTGGCAGAAATCTTACACCATTGCCACACCTCAGCATATGGAGGTCATTTTGGGAGCCAAATGACAGCAGCCAAAGTTTTACAATCTGGTTTCTATTGGCCAACCCTCTTCCAAGATTCCCACAATTTTGTCAAAAGATGTAATGAATGTCAAAGAATTGGTTCCATTTCTCAAAGAAGTGAAATGCCTTTGAATGGAATCTTGGAAGTGGAATTGTTTGATGTGTGGGGAATTGACTTTATGGGACCTTTTCCACCATCCAATAATTATCAATACATTCTAGTGGCTGTTGATTATGTGTCAAAGTGGGTGGAAGCAATTGCATGTGCTTCCAATGATGCAAAAACTGTGGTTAAATTTCTTCAAAAATACATATTTACAAGATTTGGTAGCCCAAGGGCACTAATCAGTGATGAGGGCACCCATTTTGTAAATAAGGTATTACAAGGAACTCTTGAAAAATACAATGTTAACCACATAATAGCTACTGTATACCACCCACAGACAAATGGACTGGCTGAGCTTTCTAATAGGGAAATCAAAGGAATCCTGGAAAAAGTGGTGAAACCACACAGGAAAGACTGGGCTTTTAAATTAGATGACGCTTTATGGGCATACAGAACTGCTTTTAAAACACCAATTGGTATGTCCCCATACAAGCTAGTCTTTGGAAAAGCCTGTCACCTCCCTTTAGAGCTTGAGTATAAGGCATACTAGGCCATCAAAGAGTTGAACATGTCCTTAGATGAGGCTGGAAATAAAAGGAAATTACAACTGTGTGAAATGGATGAACATAGGAATATGTCCTATGAAAATGCCAAGCTCTATAAAGAGAAAACCAAAAAATGTCATGACAAGAGAATCCAACATAGGGAATTGAAAGCAGGACAACAGGTTCTTCTGTTCAATTCTAGACTAAAATTGTTTCCAGGAAAACTCAAAAGTCGATGGTCTGGTCCTTTTACCATTCACAAAGTCTACCCCTATGGGGCTGTAGACTTGATCAATCCAGAAAACAACAACGTGTTCAAAGTGAATGGCCAGAGAGTTAAACTCTATCATGATGCTGTAGCAATCCCAGAGCAATGCTCTGTGTTTTTGGCTACCGTTTGACAAAATCTTCATAACAAAAAGCCATGAACTCTTTCTAGTCCATAAGTGTTTGTAAATAATTATGTTATTAAGTTAAGAGTAGTGTAAAAATAACAAGCTTTATTGAACTCCATGTTTTGCAGGTTGCGTTCAAGACAAAAAGGCTTCGAATGCTGCAGCATTCATCCAGCATCCAATGCCAAGTTCTATTCTTAGCAGATTTAAAATTTAAAAAGTTTTGAGATTGCTAAATGTTGAGCATTGACTATAAAAATAAAAAATAAAGGTACAGGAGTGGGTGTGTTTGGTGAAGACAACATGGCCCATGCGCATACCTTGTACCATGGTTGCTTCTTTACTAAATTAAGGTACACAATCAAATCTTTCCATATTTTATCAGGTACCTTAAAATAGTGTAGTTGTTCTCTAGGGTAAAACATCCAGCTGTACACAAAAATTACCAATGCTTTAAAAAGAGTAAAGTTGTCTAATACCCCATCCACATCCTTACCTTTTCATATTCCAAAAAGATCTCAAAAGGTAAAACCCTTTTGTCTTCCTCCTATCGCTTTCATCCGAACACCCACAAACCTCCATTTTTTCCGGCGAGATTTCCGATCATCATCAGATTCTTCGATACAATGGCACGAGTAAAGCGAGTAGCAGTGCGGGACGATGACGAGCAACCCTCACGCAGAAGCATTCGACAACGAGCCATAGTTCAACCTCCTTCCAACACCGAACCAGAAACTGTGGACTTGGAGAGTGATGAGCAACCATCGCCTAATGCTCCTACTGCTCTTCTCACGTCTTGAACTGTCGAAATCACCACTGTGAGTAAAACCCAAGAAAAACCCTTGAAGAAACCCTTCTCTGAAAATCTTGATATTGGATCTTGTTGATCCAAACCCTCAGTGATTTGATAATGACCCTATCTTAAATACTTAGTGAAAATTGTAAGTAAACAATATGTATCAGAGTTTCACTATCGCTGATAAGTACTAAGATCTTACAGTACTGCTGATAGGAACTCTCGCACTTTTAGATTAAACATTCAGCGAACACTGTTCACCATATCGCTGAGTCTGTTCAGTCCTTATGGTGATCGCTGATAAGTTAGTTGTTTACTTATGATCCCTGAAGACAAGATTCACGTCAACAAAGGTTCTACGCTGAAGTCGAAGATCAAGCTCAAGAACCAGCGACAAGTCTCCTAATGAACTGATGCGGATCAGCGAAGACTCAGATTTGTCCACTCAACGTGAAGTATCAAGTACAAGACTTCAGCTATCGCTGAACTTTATCATTCGCTGAATAGTAAATGATAATCGCTGAATCAACGAAAGCTGATCATGAAGTCCTCCGTACAAAGTACTTTTGTCTTAACCTCCCTTGCACGCCACCGTACGAAATGTCAGAAAAGAACCTCCGAAAATCTGAAATCGTACAACCACTCTGATACTACACTGTTCATTCATGCGGCTACTAAGGTTGTCAACAAAGGTCAATGACATGCAACCAATCCACTGATGACACGTGTAAAGTGTATACTGAATTGCATTAAATGCATGCAGTATATAAAGAGATGAACTCACTTCATTTGAAGTAACTTGCTAACTCTGGACAAGTTCAAATCTCTCAAGATAGGATTTTATTAGTAATCTCCTTATCTTTCTTAGTGCAAGAAAACCTTAGTGTTCCAACTTGTTTAGATTTAGGTTTATCCTTAATCTTGTTTCCGCAACAAGCTGTAAATTGTTAATGATTTATCAATAAACAATTTAGAAAAGTAAAATAGTGTGTTTGTATTCAACCCCCCCCCCCCCCCCCTTCTACAAACTTGTTTTGGCCTTTCGGGACCAACAAGTGGTATCAGAGCAGGTCACGGGTTCGAATCCCATGGAGTGCATTATAATGCCAAAGGCATGCTGTGCAGCCAAGAGTGCTGGCAGATGCTGGGGGGGGGGGGGGATTGTTGGGTCATTGACCAGCATCTTCCTAAATCGAAACGTGGTGCTGGCTGCTACGCTATATGGAAATAAGTTGCGCCTTCTCCACCAGCAATTGCTTTTGGCGTAGTGGTAAGCGCTTGGATCCTAACAGATCTTCTGCCTTCAAACACCCCACTGTGATTGAAGCCTCGACTTCATGATCATCTGAATCAGTGATAGCAACCAATGTTCCAACACCACACACTACCACTGATCATAAGACCATTCCTCTGTCACCCACTGTGGTGACAGAGGCATAAATCACAGAAGCATCTAAGGATGCAAGGGGGCAAGATAAGAGCACAAGTTCCATTCCTGACTTGAACATGGATGCCGATGAGGTATTTTCTGATCTATCTATCTTAGTAGAGGATTATTTCACGTCTGAAAATGAGGTTGAAATCAATAGACCACACACATCACCAGTCTTATTGTTAACATGGCCTTATGATGAACCACGAACCCCTCCTAACTTTCAAATAAACAATTTTTTGGAGGAACCTAAGTGGGAAATTTGGGATGACTTTGATTTTGATGAATTGTTTGTCAACAAGATGGCACAGGACTCACCACTGAACACTGATGCTGGAGCATCCACACAGCATCAGGCTGACAACACAGAAAATCCTTCGGTGGAGATCCCTGCTAATCCCATTGGTGAAACCTCTGAAATTTCCACCAAGAGAAAGGCCTCAGAAAGTGTGGACACCAATCTCATTAACCCTGCAGATGATGGTCCAAAAAAGAAGAAGCCGAGAAAGAAAACTGTTGCTGTCAAGCCTACAAGAAAACAAAAAGTCTCTGCCAAGAAATCGAATGCTGGAGCATCCATAAAGCATTCAGGGGCTGAAGTGACCAGACCATCTGGGCCACATGTCATTCCACGGCCAAATAAGATGAACAATGGTTTCAGCAATCTAGAGGCACAACAAACCATTAAGAAACAGAAGTTCAAGGGTGCATTGTTAGATAAAGGGTTCGATTCCAAAAGCATCAAGGATTATGAGTTCATCAGAAAGGTGATCAAAGAGCAACACTGGGATGATTTCTGCGAGGTAAAACTTTCTTACAACCTCACTTTGGTCAGAGAATTTTATACTGAAATAGCTCAAGCAAAAACCAACCGACTCACCATAAGAGGCATAAGTTTACACTTCACAGCCGAAGCCCTCAATAACTTTTTGAACATCACCACACCCACCACCACTGCCTTTGATACTCTGATTAGAACTTCCACCCAAAAACAATTGGATGACATGATCAAAGTGACAGGGAAACCTGATTCTGCATGGAAAGGACACCCAAATTACATGCTTAGAACCTTCCTAGCAATCAACTTGCTCCATGATGCCAACGTATGGATGAGTTTTATTAGAAGTTCTCTATCCCCTACTACTCATGATAGTTCAATCAATTGTGAAAGAATGATTTTGTAATACTGCATTATGATGGGTCAGAAAGTTAATACCGGTGATATCATTTGCAAATCCATTAACTATTCTGCTAAAAGGAATCAAGGGAAGTTTTTCTTCCCTGGGTTGTTGTCTCAATTCTTAACTGCAGTTGGCATTCCTCAATATGAGGATGATGATATTCACAAAGAAGGAGATGAGAAGTGGGCCATCGACACTAAAAGTGTCTGAAGGTTGAGGCATGAAAAGTTAATCCAAGGATACATATTGGGAATGATGCAAACCTTGTGTGCTCAAAACATTATGTTGATGGATAGTATGATCAAGCAAACTGCAGAGATAGAGATAATGAAGAAAGAGGTGCTGAGCTTGAAGAAGGAAGTGAGATTGGGAGCTGACTCCAAGAAAGGACAGAGGATGAAGAAGGTGCTAACTGAGATAAGAAAGCTAAAGGGCAGAAACCAGAAGTTAGCTGAGGAGAACAAGAGGCTGAAAGAGGCAAAGGATGATCTGGGGAAAGGAAAGCTGCAGATTGATGCTGCAGCATTGCACCCGACAGCAGAAGAAACAAGCCTTGTTGTTGTAGCATCCAAAGCAACAACAACAACTGCACAGAAGAATTCACAGCCTACTCCTATGGAGTAGGACAGGTCAAAATCAATCCCTTAGCTTCCATGTTTTTTTTATTGTGTCTGGGATAGTTTGCTATTTTTAGGTTTGTTTTATCTTGCAAAATCACACATAGGTAGTATGTTATTTCTGTGTTCATATCCATAATAATTCTGAGATGCATGCTAATCACATGGTTGTGTGTTCCTGTTAGAACTAGCATTATCTTCTTGGGCCACAAATTGACCAACATGACCTAAATGCATTTAAGAGAATGATCTAGGCCATCTTCTCAATTTGAATAGCCACTTGTAGCCTTTATACACTCATACACTTCATGGGATACAATGGGGACATTGTATATTCTAAATTTGAGGGTGGGAAGGTTACACCCTAAAGGAGGGTTAAACCTTGGAAAAACAAAAAATTCAATACAAAAGAGAAAAGCTCTAATCTGAATTGCGTGATCAAAGAAGTACCAAAAATGTCCCATAGGGGCAAGGTACACAAAGTCAACAAAAAGAAGCACAAAGTGCCAAAAATTGAAGAATTTTGTGAAATTTGTTGAGAGAAAAGGCTATGTGAGAAAAGATATGCCAAAAAGAGTGAACCCAAAAAGTCCTAGTGATCCTAGAGATAGGTTGTGTTGTGACTAACAAAAAGAAGAAAAGTGCTAGCCTATGATCCATACACACACTCACGCATGATTAAATGCTAGGAGAATTATGAAAGGCTATGAATTACATGTAATAAAGATTTCAATATGTGTGTGCACTTAATGCCAAGATTTTGCAAGAGCATTTCAAAATTGAGTCAATTTCTTTCTTTGGTCTTTTCGTTGTTTGGGGACAAACAACACTTTAAATTTGAGGGTGTGATATGCATTATTTATTTAATGCATATTATGTCTTTTTCTTATATTTTTATATATAATATTTTGTTTTATCTCAACTTTTGTGTCATTTTATTCTCTTATTTGTATCTTTATTAATCATGGAGCTAAGTGATGGATTTTACTTGTTTTACTAAGTAGAATGGCTAAAAATAAAGAAAACTGCAGGCAATGCTATTTCGATGCTGCAGCATCCAGGACTGATGGCGACGAGATGAAAAACAAAGCTGGAAATGCGATTTTTTTGGAAAGGCAGCAGTAAGCAATATGGATTTCATTGCTCTAGATTCATCCTAAAGTAGTTTGTGTGTTGTATTGGCATTAGTACACAAGACATCTATTTATAATAGTATTTGGTAACATGAATAGTTACATTCATGGTACATAAATAGTTGTAGTAGTTGTGGGTTGGTGTGGCTAAGTCGATGCTTCTTTTGTATAAATAGGTGGTGTCTTGTGTTGTTTTGGGGGATCGATCAATCAGCTTAGAAACTGATTTGGAACAACCATTTATTGCTTTCTTTAATATTAATGCAAGTTATCTTCATCTTGTTCTTCTTTTTAGTTCATAACACATGAGTTGCTGCAGCATTGCCAACAACATTGCTTCACTTCTCTATTGTTTTTAATTATTGTTATTTACATTATTGTCATTTACTTTTACGTCATTTATTTTATGTCTTTCATTTCAGTAATTTACATTTATTGCAAATTAATTTCAAGTATGAGTAGCTAAGTTTTATAGCTTGGGTGTGAGATTAAAGGGTGGAGTTTTAATTATAAAGAATAGTGGACATTATTTCTCAATAATGATGTTCACCATTTCATGATAAGTTTTATAAAGATAAGTTTACTTCGTGACGTTTTGATCACTTTGAAAGTGTTAAAGTGCCATGGCATCAGGAATGAGCCATTGATATACACGTGAATCCGAATGACAAAGAAAGTAAGAATTGGAAGAGCTACTAACAAAGGAATTTGTCATCTCTGTCTTTTCTGGGTTGATTTTGCCCGATAAGTTGGTCATCGTGATGATGGTAAAAGTGTAGAGTGCGTATCAGGAATGGACCTCTCAGTACACGTCAACTTAACAAATATGGGATCAACATGGAAGAGTGATTTTTAACAAAGTAATTTGTTTATCCATATATTTGAAAGGAATCAGTTTATTATTGATAGTCCTGATACATCACCAGGAATGGGTTGTTGAAAGCTAGATCAATAGTATAATGTTGAAGATCCGGAAGGGCATCCTATCAAATAGATGGTGAATTTAAGTATTGAGGAACCAATGATGTAGCATTGACATAGCATTGGTCTGCTGGAATTTATAATTAAGCTTCACCCCAACGTCTTACACCCTTGCTTGCTTTCTTTATCTATCTATTTTATATAATCTGCGATAATCCAACTCCAAACACAAAAATATTGTCTTCGAACTGATCCTCGGAAATCATCTCTTTTATTAGACTTTTATTGCGCTTTTACTCCAATCTCTGTGGGAACGATATCTGGTATTTTACCACTTTATTACTTGAAAGACGACATTAGATCTCGATGTATACTTGCGTTGAGGTTTAATTATCACACGTCTATCGGTGTATTCAAAGCACTGTCAGGAACATAGCGTTTAAACTCGTCCGTCTCAGTTTTGGTTTCAGGTGCTGGGGCCTCATCCCTTTTAGAGAAATCCTTGGGCTTTGCAACCTTGTAGCCGTCAAAGTAGTCATTCGAAAGGTACTTGGATTTATTTTTCTTGTAAGAATAGTTGAGAACTTCATACGCAAAGGATAATTGCATTTTAGTGGTGTGTGCGCGTTTGTATTCCTCAGTTTCCTCTTTCTTTTCCTTGAGAGGTTCGGTCCATTTGATTTTATATTGGGGATATTTTTTCTCGAGACCAAAGAAGTTAAATTCGTAAAGAGTGGGTCTCATTGTCAAAATCTTTTTCAAGTATTGTGGGTTGTCATACCCAATTCCCCATTCTTTATTGAAATAACTGAATTCCTTAGGTTTGTTCTTGTGAATCGTTTGATCAGTTTGACCTCGTTTATGCAGTTTAGTTTCAAGATCAGTTATTTTCGAAAAAATTCTTTGTG
The DNA here is from genome assembly GCA_033807775.1 of Saussurea involucrata. Taxonomy (NCBI): domain Eukaryota; kingdom Viridiplantae; phylum Streptophyta; class Magnoliopsida; order Asterales; family Asteraceae; genus Saussurea; species Saussurea involucrata. The sequence continues at coordinate 78,181,396 of CM066318.1, read as the reverse complement.
TTGAATTTGAAGAGAGGAGAATTGATAGATAATATCTGCTTTCTCATCCTCACACTGATCAAGCTTTGAATTTAACTCAGATATTTTGGCCCTAAGATCGTTGGGTGCAATGGAAATATTTGCACACTTATCTTTAAGATTGGCATTTTCGGACTTATATTTATCATTCGTTCTCTTTTGAACATCTAGCTTTTCTTTTAAAGAGTTAACTTCAAGCAGTTGTTCATTAGTGGAAGCCTTATAGGAGTCTATTCTTTGAACAAGTGTTCGCATCTGATCGACTAAGCCTTGATGGATATGGATACATACCTGACAAAGATCTCCTTGATTTGACGGAGGAGAGTGGTTGCCCATGAAAGCATCGACATCTTCATAATCGCTTTCGTCGTCAGAACGATTTATCCAGTGGCCGTCTTCAACCAACAATTCCTTTCCTGCAGCTTTATGTTCTGCTAACAACACTTTTGCCTTGTAGTATTCCACGTTACGTACAACGGGCTTTCGGCATTATTTTGCAAAGTGGCCCAATTTACCGCAGTTATAGCACGTGACTAGCTCATATTTGTTCTTTGAATCATCCTTTCGATTGTTCTTCTCCTTATGATCTGAATGCTTGTGCTCGTCAGACTTTTTCTTTCCTTCATATTTCTCCTTATAATCATGGGGCTTGTTAGGAGTAGTAGAGTAGCGCTGATTATTAGAGGAAGGTTTCTTGAAGAACTTCTTTCTTTGAAAAGACTTGGTGATCAAGTCCATTGCTTTCATTATTTCAGTCAGCTCAGGGTCAGAGTCGCTTTCCTCTGTTCCTTCAGTTTTTGGTTCTGATTCACTGGACACTTGGGCTCTCTTGGAGTGACGGCTAGATGACTTGCCGCTTTTTGAAGATACAAGAGCGAGGGGATCTGCTTGTGATTTGGAAGAAGATTTCTGAGTGCTCACTGTCTCCATGACATTATCCTCGTCTTGCATGAGCATCTCATAAAGCTCATCGATTGGAACGTTCTCAATCAGATTGTTGTGTTTGATATGAGAAGCGAACACTTTCCATTCTGGCAGGAGATTATTTAAGAACTTGAGGCCATTCTCCGTGTTAGATCGAGTGATCTTGTTCTTGTGGAGCTCGTTCAGAAGAAGGTAGAATCGTTCATATGCATGAGTTATTGATTCGCCCTTTCGCTGCTTGTAACCGTCTAATCGGGTGATGCAGCTGTTGACCTTTAACTGATTCCATACTTTACTCCCGCTCATCATCTTCTCAACTTGATCCCACATGCCTTTGGAGGTATCCTTGAAGCTATCAATGGTTGTGTAGATTTCGTTCGGCAAACCCTGAACCAAGTATCTCTTAGCATGCTTTTCTCCATCAAATCTGTTCCTTTCCTCTTCGGTCATCTGGATATAAGATTTGGCCGTTGGTTGAGCCTGAGCACCTTCTGCTTGAGCTGGTACAGTGGTCATTGGAGTAGGGTGAGGACCTTCCGTGAGAGCTTTCCAGATGTATTCTAAGTTGTCCTTGTACTCGATGAAGATTAAGAATCTGTCTCGCCATTGGCTGTATTCGCCTAGATAGAGAGTCGGAGGCTTGGAGTCGGTACCGATAGCTAAGGCGTCGCGAGACATCGTGAAGTATGCATTAACGTGATCGTCAGACAGTAGTATCGATTCAACGTGAAATCATAACGCAAGGCACTACGAGTGACAGTCCTAACGCAAGGATCTAAGAGTGAAATTAACTAAGACCGGTAAGAAATCAAACCAGACTTACCGGATAGGAATCCGGATAAAGGTGTCCGGATCAGGAAGTGTCCGGATCCGGGTGTGAGTGTAGTGTCCGAATAAAAAAATAACCGGATAACCAAGAGTTACCGAATAAATCAAAAGAAACCGGATAACACCAAATTACCGAGTAAAACAAGATTACCAGGAAAAATAAGTGACCGAATAAAAGACTTACCGGAAAGATTGAAGAAACCGGATAGAGGCAATTACCGGATGGAATGTCCAGAAAGGGAAGGTGACCGGATAAGAGTACCCGGACAAATTGTTACCGGAGACTTGCTTGTCCGGATAGAGTGCAATCCGGGTGAGTTTACCGGATACTTGTGCTGACCGGATGGGGTTCCGGATACTTTGGAGAATCCGGATGAGTTGCGTCCGGAGAGTATCGAGAGTTTTGAAAAACTTACCGGGAAGAAGACTATGGTCCGGACACTACGGCTGTGCAAAAAGTTCGAATCGGGGAACAATTAGGGTTGCTTGATTTCTTTCCTGAAAGGTTAGATTTCGACCAAAACACGAAAACACACAAACCCTATTGATTTCTAAGCAAAATAACAAAATTTTGATGAAAAATCAATGCTTTTTGACACGAACAGAGGCCAAAACTTGAAACGAATTTTTTTGCTTAAAAACACTTCAAACGATGGAACTGAATTATGAAAAATTGTCGAAACACTAATAGAACCAATACGAATTAAATGGAACAATCAGAATCCAGCAATTTCAACAGAAACATAATAATGCACTTTTAGATTAAACTATCAGTCGACAGAAACTCTATCAGGAACTTACCAGAAACTCTAATCAGTGATTTGGAGCGACGGGTGGATCTTCCTTGGGAGAGTTGATGGGTTACTGTTGTGGCCGCTCAAAACGTGACACCTCAACCTATTGTCATTAATTGCTGTCAGACATGGAGTGGGGAGGGGGAGTGAGATACCCGATCCCACTACGAGAAAGTTTTGTAGAGTTTGGCTTCAAAAAGGCATTCAATCTGCATACAAATCAGAATAAACTACAAAAGAAGATAAAACATCAAAAAGTCAGCAAATAAAAGAAATAAAAATATTTACAAAATGGTTCTGACTTTTCCTCAACCAGAGTGGGATGGAGAGTGGGCACTCTAACTCAGAAAGTGTTTCACCCTTTGTTCATTAACTTTAAAGATTTGCCCGGATTGAGGAGCCATTAAGTCCAGAGTTCCAAAAGGACTTACCTTGACCACAGTGTAAGGCTCTTTCCATCGAGATTTTAACTTTTTCGGAAACATCCTTAACCTTGAATTAAAAAGTAGCACTTTTTGTCCCTCCACAAACTTTCCATGAGTGATTTTTTGGTCAGGCCACCTCTTGATCTTCTCCTTGTTAGTTTTTGCATTTATGTAAGAGTGGTGACAGAGTTCTTCTAACTCATTGAGGTAGGCATATTTTAAGTGCGAAGGCAATGACTTCAAATTCAAGTCAGGGGGATATTTAGATGGTAGTTTGACATGTCTATCCTTGAAATCTAGTTGCTCAAAAGCTGCCAAATTTTGCTACACTCATCCTCAAAAGTGTCATCGTTTTCTGATTCGTAGTGCTCACTCCCACTTCCCACTTCCCACTGGACCAAAACTTGGGGTACCATTAATCAAACTCACAGCCAAGCAATCTTCAGTTTCAATGAATTTATGGGATTTGAAGACATTGAAGGTTACTTCTTGGTCATTGACTCTCATTGTGAGATCTCCTTTATGGACATCGATCAATGTTCGTCCGGTTGCAAGGAATGGACGTCCTAAGATGATTGGTATATTTTTATCGGCCTCATAATCTAAGATAAGAAAATCAGCCAGAAAAATAAACTTGTCTACTTGGACCAAGACGTCTTCTATTTTTCCCTTGGGGTAGGCTATGGATTGATCGGCTAGTTTTAATGTCACGGTTGTGGGTCTAGCCTCTCCAATACCTAAGTTAGTGAATATAGACAATGGCATCAAGTTTATACTAGCCCCCAAATCACAAAGTGCATGGCCTACTTCTTGTCCTCCTATGGTGCATGGAATGGTGAAACTACCTGGGTCTTTCAACTTAGGTGGAATCTTGCTAGTGAGGAGGGCACTACATTCCTTAGTTAATGTCACAATCTCAAACTCACCCAACTTTCTCTTTTTGTTCAAAATATCTTTCAAAAATTTAACATAGCTTGGCATTTGCTCAAGAACTTCTACCAAGGGTATGTTAATGTGAAGTTGTTTTAAAATGTCTTAAGAATTTTTTAAATTGAGCATCAACATTTTTACTCTTCATTCTTTCTGGAAAGGGAACATTTCGTGGGTCAATTTGAGTTTGTTGTGGCACTTGCTTCGGCACAGTAGGTTTGATAGGTTTTTCAGTGGTCATTGGACTGGGAGGCTTAGGGACATGGATACTTACTCCATCAAGGGGTGTAAGTTTGTTCGTGCTTTTCGATGTGGGCACTGCGGTTTTAGGTGCAGTGGACACTCTTGGTGGTTCCTCGAGTTCAATGATGACATCATTTAAACCCTTTCCACTCCTAAGTGTTATGGACTTGATTTGTTCTTTTCCTAGTCCCTTAGGGTGCTCAGTGTGACTAGGCAATGTACCCGGTGGTCTATTCTTAACTTCGGCGGCTAATTGTCCTAGTTGAGTCTCAAAATTTCTCATGGTTGCTTGAGTTTGATTCATGAAACCTTTCAGTAATGATTCGAGTGAAGATGGTGCGTCAGGTGCGTGTTGTTGTCTTTGTTGAAATTGTTGTGGGGACTGCCCATTGTGAAAATTTTGTGGGGAGTGCCCACTGTGAAAATGACTAGGCTGATGAAATCCAGGTGGATTTTGTGGCCTGTTTTGTCCTTGACTCACCCCAGGGGGTTGGAGTCCTTGATTCAATGTCCAGGAGAAGTTAGGGTGATTTCTCCAATTAGGATTGTTAGTCTGTGAAAATGGGATATTTCTAGATTGAGTTCCCATCAAATTAACAGCCTCAGGGTTTCCAGGACAGTAGTCAAAAGTATGCTCCTCTCCACAAAAAGAGCAACTCTCAAGGAGTTATGGAGTGGCCACTACCGAATTGACCTGTCCTCTATTTCCATTTAAAACTAGTTTAGTTAAGGCTACGAGCTGTGCATTAATGGCTTTAAGTGCATCTGAGTGAATGGAGTTGGTTTTTGGTATGTTTGCCCTAGGGTTTGACCATTCGGCTTTCTCTAGGATTTGATACCCTTCATTGTAGGTTTTAGTTGTAAAAGCTCCACCAATTGTGGCATCTAGGATGATCTTGGCATCATTGGAAAGACCATTGTAAAAGGTCTCCAATTGGATGCAATGTGGTATGCCGTGATGTGGGCACTTTCGTAAAATTTCCTTAAAACTTTCCCATGCATCAGAAACTGCCTCATCGTCACCTTGCTGAAATAAAATTATATCATTTCGAAACTTGACATTCCTCGTAGGAGGAAAGTATTTTTATAAAAACTTTTCAGCAAGGTTTGCCCATATACTTATTGAGTTTAGCGGTTGTGAATTTATCCAAGCACTGGCTCTATCCCTCAATGTAAAAGGGAAGAGTTTCAGCCTTAAGTCCTCATCGGACACATCTTGAAGTTGAAAAGAGTCCGACATTTCCAAAAAAGATCTTAAGTGCGAGTGTGGATCCTCAGACGGTAATCCTCCAAATTGACCCATGGCTTGGATCATTTGGAACATCACATGTTTGAGTTCAAAGTGTGGTGCAATAATATGGGGCTTTAGAATCCCGGAGTTTAATTCATTAAGTCCCGGGGTAGCATAATCCCGTATTTTTTGATCTTTGCTATCGACAATGGTCACTGTAGTCTCCACTGGTGGTGGTGGGTTGATGGGTATATCACCTCCCGCACCTGCCATGTTCACAGTGGGGTTCACAGGGGGTTGTCGATTTGTATTTTTATTTTTACGTCTTCTTCTAAAGGTTTTTTTCTATTTCAAGATCGATTGGTAAAAGTGGTATGTGTTGTTGTCTTGGCATGCAACACGAAAAGCTTAGAAAAACAAGTTACTCGGGCTCGAATGAAAACTAATGTCTTGAGATTTAAAATCAAGCCAGTCTCCGGCAACGGCGCCAAAAACTTGGTACGTGCGAAATATGTGTTAATCGCAGTGGGATGCAAACTGTCCACAATGGGAAGCGCAAGTGTACACTAACCACTATGATCGTCACAACAAGTAATAAGTGGTAAAACACCATAATCATATCCACAGGGACTGGGCAATAAAGACACTATTGTTCTCATGAGCTTCCTTTTCAAAGTTTCAATTAGAGAGAAAGAAATAAGTTGGATGGTTTGGTGAAATGCTACTTTTAACGAGTTACTTAAGTTTAAAAGAAGGAATGTAGGTGTAGATTTTCCCCAGATTTTATATTAAATACTTGATCCAGAATAGTGCTCACTGCACTTGTATCGAGTGGGCACTCTGCTAAGAAAGCCCGGTTACACAAATCCTCACACCTCTTAGTTAAAATCTCATACTTTTAGTCTTTATTGTGTTGTCAATGGTAATCTCAGAATGAACCTTTTCAGGTTTCGATGGAATGTGTAGAGACAAATACTCTAGTGTTTTTAAGTACACCAACTAGCTTGCCTACTACTCCAGTGGGTTGAGATTATCTCACTGTGCAGACCCAACTCTCATTGGTGTCATAAGAATTCTTTCGAATCCCCTAGCATCATCCAAGCTCATGTCACTACGTACTACCCATTTCTGAGTTGAGAACTAGACTTTAGACACTCTCAAGTGATCAGCTTGTTCGCATCATTAGGCAATAATTGAGTAATGAACGACCAAAACAATAAATATTCAAAATATGAAGACTACTCAAGCATTTTTCATAAAATCTGGGTACTTCTCCTTCCTACATCCCAAAAGATGCTTAGCTCATGTTTAAAAAAGTGAAGGAAATAAAAGATGAGAAGTTGCAAGAAGACATACTAAAAATATGAACTTTAATTAAAAACCGCAGTGCCCACTGCGGGAACAGTACAGCTAAAAAGTAGTAAATTGCTTCAAATTAAATGCTACACTAGGAATTTAATGCAGAAATTGAAGAACTAAACTCAGGAAAATACTAGAGCTAAGCTAAGAAATTAAGAGCACTAAATGTGAAGTGGTTGTTGTAAATGAATGCACCAAGTCCTCTTTATATACTTAGAGGAATAGGTGAATAATACAAAAGTGGGAACAATACCTAGAAGGTAATACCAAAAGTGGAAGACTTGAGTATTTTTCCTTTAAGCAAGACATTCTTCCAATGGTTTGTAGGTAAGATCCCATGGTTACTTCACCTTTTCCCAAAAAGTAGCTTTAAGTACACCTTGGTTTCATTAAAATAATGTCATGCCATACTTTAGGGAGCATGCTTCTTTTGCTTTTCCACCCATGCCTTCCTGCTGAAATCGATGCTTCCTTCTCTAGAATTGGCTCCAAGTTGACTTTTAAAATCCTTTCTTTTATTTATCTTCTTCTTTGCACGTCAATGGGCACCGGAGTGGGTACTCCCAAAGTCACTGCAGATTTTTACGTGAAAGTGCAGCAAAAGCCCACTAAATGGTTCATAAAAACTGTAATCCACTCTTTTTGCTCAATTGTGGGAATAAGACCAAGAATGGGCGATTTAAGAAGCGAAATGGCTAAAATTTGACAAAAGAAGATCAAAATAAATGGAAATAATAACTCTAAAAATAGAGTTATCAATAACGAAAATGAATCTCTTTGGAAATTACAAAGAATTATGCACTTTATATATGATAGGATATTTTAGACCATCCACTAAAATGTAACTATAAACATTTTTTTTATAGAGTGTCACATTACTTTTAGAAATTATCTAAAAATTACAGTTCACAATAGTGATTGTTCATTCCACCTAAAGTGACTCTTATACCTATGGATCTATTGCATTATAGTCTAAAACATTACACGACCACAAACGAATAATCAACGTATACTACAATACAAATGAATTTTACCCACAAAATTCACCCAGATAAAATTTTGTCGGTGATTATATAGCACCCTCGCATTTGAAAAGAGCAACTACAGATCCATGTTGGAATTACCTCAAATTTAAAACATATATTTAACCTCAATATTCCTTAACTCAAGTCTTATACCAATTAAAACTAAAAAGGGCCGAGTGTTACTAAATCCAATACAAATTGCTATTTCCAAAGTGCGGAAGACTTCATGCAAACTACTCTCTTCATGTGCATAAAACTAACACTCATCTACTCATGGTGTCTCTAGTACCATTCCCAACCGGAACCTGAAGCACATGCCGACAAATAAAAAGGTTAGGCTAACGCCTAGTGAGTTCAAGGGTTTTCATCATGGTTTATAAATCGTTAAATGGAAAGAATGTGACTTAAATCATGATTTCCAAAGAATTATAATTAAATATGCAACAACCTGTTTTCAAACCCACGCGATTCTTGTGAAGAAAGCTCCAATATAAACATTTCCTCAAGATGTGCACTACAAACCCAAAACTCACTCAAAACGCGAATGACGGTTTAATTCCCAATTAATGTAAATGTGGATAAAACTTTATTATTCGAATTAATCCAAACCATAGACGAGACATAATACTTGACTCATAAATCATGGATAAAAACCAATATATAAAACGTCATTGAAAAAACATATATAATACTCAGTACCCAAAACAATCAATAAAACAACATTGAAAGCGTGGATAATTTTTGTCTCCAAGGAATATATCCAAAATCCACCTTTCGGTGACGGGGGAGACCCGATTCCATTGAATGTGACAGAACACAAAAGTAGGTCACATGTCTAGGTTAATAAAATCAAATACTTGGATTATAATCGTATGATATATCGAGCTCAACTCCTCTAAGTCTATTGCTCGTGAAGTCTCAACCTCAACCCTTCTAGGTCTATACTTTGACATGTCCAAATCCAAAAAAATATACAAGCACAATGAAATTACATCTTACTGCTCATGGAACGATGCCCGACCATACGGGTCCACGTCTTACTTACCATGATGACCTGATGCCTATTCTGTGCTACAATGAGGGAAATTAGCGTTCCATCAGTGAACGTAAAGACTCAAGTGCCTATAGATCCATTGCATTACAGTTTAAAACAATACATGACTCCAACGAATGAATTAGCGCACTTAAAACATGTAATTCTCAAATAAATGCAAATCATAACTAAAGCTCTACATTGAGCTATCAAAATCTGAGAAATGTCCCCAAGATCCAACAGAGTCAAATACCAAGCCATAAGCTCAACTAATCAAATGACCATTTGTTAAAAGTCATAAAATGCAATAAAATGTAAACAACTCACGTTTATGAAAACCTATGCTCCAAATACATGAATAACCCAAAACACAATTTTGATTGGGACAATCTTTGGAATCCAAAGAGGCTCTTGCCATTTAAACTTTCAAAAGTCCCCCATAACACAATGTATGTGTAACACCTCGAAATTTCCATAGTAGTGTATTATTATTTTGGGAAGAATGTTTATAATAATGGAAGTATTATTTAAAACGGAATGACGGAAGGATTGGAATTGTAATTGACCAAAGTTTAAGATAATTCTGAAACTTGAACTTGAAGGTTGATTTGGTCATTTCTTGATAGTTGATTTATATTTAAAGACTGAGTCGGTCGAATTGAGAAAATATCTCATTTGTTTTCCTGAAGTCGGTTTCAAAGAAGGCAGAGAAAGAAAGATTTCTTGACTCCAAATTGATCCGGTAAGTGTTTTGATTTTGGTATCCAAATCAATCTCTTAGGAATGAATAATCAGGTTAAGTTGATTTTGATTAGGTTCTGCTTTTGGTATGAGAAGTTGAAGGTGAATTGAATTTAGTTGCAGTTTGTGTTCAAGCTCTAAATCTCAGGTGAGTTCATCTCTTCTTCCAAATACTTGCAGTTGAATTTAATGAAGTAATTGATTATAAACTGTCAATATGTTTTGGTAATTATGTATTGGTATGAAAACGATTGAGAATTGGATTGAGATGAGTTTTAAGACCAAAAATCGATGTGCAGTTTGAATCGTCCGGAAGTGGAGTTTTCCGGAAAGTTACGGTCTCCGGATAAATTACTGGAATGATTTCGGATTCTGGATGGGTGTCTGGAATGTACCGGATACCGAATACTGGATGGTTTCTGGATAGGTTCCGGACTTGAGGTTTCCGGATTGAGTTTTCCCCGGATTCCGGATGGGTGTCCGGATAATGGTTTCCGGATACCGGATGTGATCCCGGATGGTTCCGGACTTGAGAGTTCGGATACTATTTCCGGATATTACCGGATTCTTTAAGTTCCAAATGAGTTTACCGGATAGGTGTTCCGGATAACTTACTGAATGAAGTTTTCATGATTAAGTGTCTTTCTAGTATAAAGGAAAAGTATCTTAATCATTTTAAAGGTACGAATACCATTATCACTCGGTTTATAGTACAAACTGAGATATTATGTGATTTAGTTTATATGTACGTATGCTAGTAAGTGTAATAGATCCATAGGCACTGGTATTAATTGAAAACGTGGAATAGGCATAAAGTAAATTGTAATTCTTGTTGACATGAAATGAGGAATAGGCATAAAGTAAATTGTAATTCCCATTTCGTATTGTGATGTGAAATGTGGAATAGGCATAAAGTAAATTGTAATTCCCATTTCGCATTGTGATGAGAAATCTTGGAATAAGCGTGAGTTAATCGTGATTCCTGGTTTCTATGGGAAGTTAAGAGATAGGCATGAGTTTAATTGTAATCTCTACTTCCACTCCAAGAAATAGGCATAAAGTAAATTGTAATTTCTTGGACATGAGTAATGATCTAGAATCTGTGATGATTCGTAGTAGGCTCTAGAACGTGATGATATGACTTACTTAGTGTTAGTCATATTCATGGAATCGGGTATGTTCCCGTCATCGCAAGATGTTTATGTGTACGGTAAGAATGGTGGCAAACCAGGTTTGTTTATATGCTTTGCTTACATTTGGTTTTCAAAGCTTATAAAGTTTTAATTTGAAAATGGATGTTCTCACTAGGCGTAAGCCTAATCTTTTCAAAATTTCTTACCAGGTACGAGCTCGGGGAAGTAATAACTGGAAGAGTGACGAGTGATATCTGATATTCAACTTTTGATGATGAAATGGAGAAGTTAGCATATACGAGGATGTTTTGGAGAATGGCCTAAACAACTAGTATAATCTGATCCTAAGGTTTAGGATTAGATTAGCAGGTTGTTTTGATAAGTTGAAATTGTATATGTGAACCCTCATAGTTAGTTCTCCATTTATGTATAAAAGTTTGGATGAAATTATGGTTAACTTTGATAAATTTTAAGGTTTAAATTTGTCAGGATTTTTGGATGTTTCAGTTTGGTATCAGAGCTGTAGTTTAAGGGTGCGTTTGGTTGCAGGACAGGACAGGAACAGAACAGAACAAGTTCTCTTGTCCCATGTTTGGCGTGACTTAAGATGGAACAGAACAGAACAAAGTAGAACAAACATGGAACACGTGTGTGCCACCAAAAACCATGGAACTAAGTGGAACAAGGATTTTTTTGACAAAAATACCCCCTTCTTCTTCTTCTTCTTTGTTTCCCACTACCACCACCGCCACCACCACCGCCACCACCACCGCCGCCACCACCACCGTCGCCGCCACCACCACCACCACCGCCACCGCCACCACCGCCACCGCCACCACCACCGCCACCACTACTAAACATTATTTGGTAAAAAAAACACTAAATAACTCACTGGGGGTAAATTGGTCATTTTGTCAGTCCTATTCTGTTCTGTCCAGTTTAGTTATGTTCTACCAAACGCTGGACAGCTGTTCTGTTCTGTCCTGTTCTGTCATGTTCTATCATGTCCTGCAACCAAACGCATCCTAAGTGAACTAGGTATGATCGTGAAATACCTAGACCTAAGCTGAGATGTATTAAGTTATGATTTGTGAGATTTGGGTAGAAGTACTAAGACGGGATAGTCTTAGAGTCGACAGAAATACGTGAATTATGAACTGTGATAATGGTAACGAGGATTCTTATGTACAGTATGTTCACAATTCCAATTAGCTACTGTTATTATGAATATATTGTTACGTAAGTATACCTGTTTTGAATTTTTACGGTAACTAATGAACGTTTAAAGTATGTTTCTTGTGTTTGGGTACGTATAACCATTTCTTATGGTTATCTTTTTATGCCATACTAGAATACGATGGTGAATACACCAATCAGATCCCCTAATTCTTCGGAAGAGAGGGCAGTAAATGAATGGGTGGCGGAGAAGCAACCTGAAAGGGGTGGAACATACGAAAGTCCACCAATGCCACCTATAATAGGAGGAGGAGAAAGTCAAACACAAAGAACGACTGCCGGTACCTCTAATCCGGTGACGACAAAATCTACAATGGAGTCTCGCACAATGGAAAATATGATGTGAGTGATGAATGCGGCACTGGCACAACAATCAGAAATGTTCATGAAGGTATTAAATGACAGAAATGCTGAGTCACGAAGATGTGAGACGGGAACGGGTGTTGTAACTCCGCCTGTTAACACAGTGTTAAATGTTAATAGAAGAGTGGAGAGGGTTTGCTCGTATAAAACATTTCTGAGCTGCAACTGCAAGCCATCGGAGTTTGCTGGATCAGATAATCCAATTGCTTGTATGAATTGGATTAGGGAAATGGAACAAGCCTTTAGAGCTTGTGAGTGTGACGAAGAATTAAAGGTCAGGTTCGGTTCTCAAATGTTACGGGGCAACGCTTTGACCTGGTGGAATATTGTAACATCGACAGTGACGGCTCCAGTCTTGGCTGCTATGACATGGGAGTCGTTCGAAAGAAAGATTCTAGAAGAGTATTGCAATGAGAATGAAATGGACAGAATTGAAGAAGAGTTTCGAACTCTTAAGAAGGGAAGCTTTCCAGTAAGAGAATATACTCGAATATTCTTGGAAAGCTGAATCTAGTGGGACATGTGGCTCCAACTGAGAAGGAGAAGATTAAATCCTATCTGAAGGGCTCACCGGCTGACATGATGTTCCGAGTGCGAAATTCTAAAGCCTTGGCGTTGAGGGAAACGAAAGAAGAAGCCAAAATAATAGAATAAGTATATGCCAGAGATAAGGAAGAGAAGACGCAAGGGGGAGAGAAACGAAAATGGGAAGGTCGGTCGGAATCTTCTCAGAAATCTAAATCGTTCGGCAAGAATGTTCGTTTCGAGTCTCGTAGGGAACCGAACGGGTGCCCAAAATGCCGAAGTAAACATTTTGGCCCATGCCGGGTGGTTTCAATTGAATGTTTCAAATGTGGGAAGAGTGGTCACCAAGTCGCAAACTGTCCCGTTCAAGGGTTGACCTGTTTCGAGTGTAAACAACCCGGTCACTTCCGAAGAGACTGCCCAAAGCTAAGAAAGGGTGGAGATCAGGGAAGGAAACCAAATACTCCTAAGCCAACGGGCCGGGCATTTCATATGACGGCTGACGAGGCAAAGGAATCTAAAGATGTTGTTTCTGGTACATTTCTCGTTAATTCTATTCTCGCACGAATATTATTTGATTGTGGCGCCAATCTGTCTTTCGTATCAAAGTCGTTTTATCAAAAGTTAGCTATGTATGTCACTACCTTGGAAGATGCATTAGTAGTCAAGATAGCTAAAGGGAGTCAAGTCTTAGTTCGTGAAAGACTTGAGGGTTGTCTGATTTTGATAGAGGAAACGAAATTTCCAATTGACTTGATGTTGATGGAAATTAGGGGGTTTGATCTAGTCGTGGGTATGGACTGGTTGACAATCAATAAGGCAGAAATTATATGTGCCAATAAATTAATTCGGATTCATATGCCTGACAATGATGATGTATTCATCTTTGGGGATAATAGAAAATGGTAAGTTCTGCTAATTTCTATTGCCAAGGCACTTAAATGTATGGTAAAAGGATGTTCATCCTATTTAGCATATGTTCTGGATGTTAAGGCAGAAAAGAAGCGAGTGGAAGACATAAGGGTAGTACGTGAATTCCCAGATGTATTCCCTGATGATCTTCCAGGTTTACCGCCAGAACGACAAGTAGAGTTTCGAATTGATCTTGTCCTTGGGGCGGCACCGATAGCGCGTGCAACGTACCGTTTAGCGCCAGCTAAAATGAAAGAAGATGTCACAACTACAAGAACTGCTCGACAAGGGATTTGTTAGGCCAAGTTCTTCACCTTGGGGAGCTCCGGTATTATTTGTCAAGAAAAAGGATGGCACTATGAGAATGTGCATCGACTATAGGGAGTTGAATAAGGTGACTATTAAGAATAAGTATCTGCTTCCAAGGATTGATGATTTGCTTGATCAACTCCAAGGTGCGGAATGATTTTCAAAGATTGATCTGAGGTCGGGCTATCATCAAGTACGAGTAAGGGATGAAGATGTTCCCAAGACGGCGTTCAGAACAAGGTATGGGCATTATGAATTTCTTGTTATGCCATTTGGGTTAACAAACGCTCCTGTTGTATTCATGGATTTGATGAACAGAGTGTGTCGACCATTCTTAGACAAGTCTGTCATTGTATTCATTGATGACATACTTTTTTATTCAAAGAATGAAGCCGATCATGAATGCCACCTTCGAGAAGTTTCGGAAGTTCTGAGGAAGAAAAATTTGCACGCAAAATTTTCAAAATGTGAATTTTGGTTAAAAGAGGTACAATTTCTTGGGCATGTGATTACTTCTGAAGGGGTCAAAGTAGATCCGGAAAAAATAGAGGCAATGACGAACCGGGAAATGCCAAAGAACGCATCAGAGATACGAAGCTTCTTGGGTTTGCCAGGTTATTATCGGAGATTTATAAAAGATTTCTCAAAGATCGCTTCTGCCCTGACCATTCTGACTCGGAAGAATGTAAAGTTTGTATAGAATGAAAAGCAAGAGTCGGCTTTCAGGACATTACGAAAGAAGCTGTGTGAGGCTCCTATTCTTGCACTACCGGAAGGAACGAAAGATTTAGTCGTTTATAGTGATGCGTCAAAGATGGGTTTGTGATGCGTTTTGATGCAACGTGGCAAAGTGATTGCTTACGCATCACGACAACTCAAGGAACATGAAAAGAATTACCCTACCCATGATTTAGAACTGACAGCAGTGGTGTTTGCATTGAAGTTGTGGCGACATTATTTATATGGGACGAAGTGCACTCTTTTCACTGATCATAAGAGCTTGAAGCATGTCTTTGATCAGAAATAGTTAAATATGAGGCAAAGGCGTTGGTTAGAACTACTTAAGGATTATGATTGTGAATTGCATTACAATCCCGGTAAAGCAAACGTTGTGGCTGATATCTTAAGTAGAAAAGAATATAGTGTATGCTTGAAAACGACTAACACCGGGATTGATGTGACTTCAAATCTGATTGAAAGAATCAAAGTGGCATAAACGGAAGCATTATTAGAAGAAGATCTGAAAGAGGAAGTCATGATCAAACAACGTTTTCAACTGACTGAAGATGGTCGTGGGGTCAAATTGTTCCAAGGCCGAGTTTAGGTGCCAAAGGTGGGAGGAAACCAAGAGTTAATTCTCGAAGACGCCCACAAGTCTAAATATTCTATACATCGTGGAAGTACTAAGATGTATAGAGATCTGAAGCTACACTATTGGTGGCCAGCTATGAAATTAGATGTGGCACACTGTGTAGAGAAATGTGTGACGTGTTCGTTAGTAAAGGCTGAACATTAATGACCTTACGGAAGTCTACAATCTTTGGAGATTCCGGAATGGAAGTGGGATAAGATTACCATGGACTTTGTGACTAAGTTACCAAGGACATTGAAAGGTAACGATACTATTTGGGTAATCGTGGATCGGTTGACCAAAAGTGCTCACTTCTTGGCAATGAAAGAAGCATCACCGATTGATAAATTTGCCAAGCTTTATAATGACGAAGTGGTGTCAAGACATGGTATACCAATGTCTATAGTTTCTGATCGTGACAACCGATTTACTTCAAGGTTTTGGCAGTCACTGCAAGAAGAATTGGGCACAAGAGTGAATTTGAGTACTGCTTATCATCCTCAAACGGACGCGCAAAGAGAAAGAACCATTCAGACTTTGGAAGATATGCTCAGGTCTTGTGTGATAGACTTTAGAGGTAACTAGGATACGCATTTACCCTTAGTGGAGTTTGCGTATAACAATAGTTATCACTCCAGTATTGGAAGAGCACCTTTCGAAGCCTTGGATGGACGGAAGTGTAGAACTCCAGTGTGTTGGTTAGAAGCTGGAGAAAAACAATTTGTTGGTCCTAAAATCGTACAACAAACATCCGATAAAGTGAAAGAGATTCGAAAGCACATGAAGGCGGCTCAAGATCGACAAAAGAGTTATGCTGATCCGAAAAGAAGGCCGAAAGAATTCCAAGTTGGGGAGCGTGTGCTGCTTAAAGTATCCCCGTGGAAAGGTGTCATAAGATTTGGAAAATGTGGAAAGTTGAGTCCTCATTTTCTTGGACCTTTTGCAATAACCAAGCGAGTAGGGCTTCAAGCGTATCAGTTGGATCTTCCACCTGAATTGGAAGGAATCCATAATACTTTTCATGTCTGCTATCTTCGGAAATGTTTGGCCGAAGAAGAAAATGTTATACCACTTTATGAAATAAGTGTGGATAAGAAGAGTCGTTGTGTGGAGGAACCGGAAGCAATTTTAGAAAGAACGACTAAGAAGTTACGACATAAGGATGTGATTATGATAAAAGTACAATTGAAATATCGCAGTGGTGCTAACGTGACGTGGGAAGCTGAAGAGGATATGAAGCATAGATATCCTCATCTATTTACCTAACTTTGATTTCGGGGACGAAATCATTTTCAAGTTGGGGAGATTTGTAACACCTCGAAATTTCAATAGTAATGTATTATTATTTTGGGAAGAATGTTTATAATAATGGAAGTATTATTTAAAAAGGAATAAGGGTTGTAATTGTAATTGACCAAAGTTTAAGATAATTGTGAAACTTGAACTTGGAGGTTGATTTGGTCATTTTCTTGATAGTTAATTTATATTTAAAGACTGAGTCGGTCGAATTGAGAAAATATCTCATTTGTTTTCGTGAAGTCGGTTTCAAAGAAGGCAGAGAAAGAAAGATTTCTTGAATCCAAATTGATCTGATAACTGTTTGATTTTGGTATCCAAATCAATCTCATAGGAATAAATAATCAGGTTAAGCTGATTTTGATTAGGTTCTGATTTTGGTGTGAGAAGTTGAAGGTGAATTGAATTTAGTTGCAGTCTGTGTTCAAGCTCTAAATCTCAGGTGAGTTCATCTCTTCTTCTAAATACTTGCAGTTGAATTGAATGAAGTAATTGATTATAAATTGTCTATATGTTTTGGTAATTATGTATTGGTATGAAAACGATTGAGAATTGGATTGAGATGAGTTTTAAGACAAAAAATCGATGTGCAGTTCGAATAGTCCGAAAGTGGAGTTTTCCGGAAAGTTACGGTCTCCGGATAAATTACCGGAATGATTCTGAATTCCGGATGGGTGTCGGAATGTGCCGGATTCCGGAATTGTATTTCCCATATTGGGTTATTGGTTACCGGATACCGGATGGTTTCAAGATAGGTTCCGGATTGAGTTTTCCTCAGATTCCGGATAGGTGTCCGGATAATGGTTTCCGGATACCGTATGTGATCCCGGATGGTTCCGGACTTCAGAGTCCGGATACTTTTCCCGGATATTACCGGATTCTTTGAGTTCCGGATGAGTTTACCGGATAGGTGTTCCGGATAACTTACTGAATGAAGTTTTCATGATTAAGTGTCTTTCTAGTATAAAGGAAAAGTATCTTAATCATTTTAAAGGTACGAATACCATTATCACTCAGTTTATAGTACAAACTGAGATGTTATGTAATTGAGTTTATATGTACGTATGCTAGTAAGTGTAATTGATCCATAGGCACTGGCATTAATTGAAAACGTGGAATAGGCATAAAGTAAATTGTAATTCCCGTTGACATGAAATGAGAAATATGCATAAAGTAAATTGTAATTCCCATTTCGTATTGTGATATGAAACGTGGAATAGGCATAAAGTAAATTGTAATTCCTGTTGACGTGAAATGAGGAATAGGCATAAAGTAAATTGTAATTCCCATTTCGCATTGTGATGAGAAATCTTGGAATAGGCGTGAGTTAATCGTAATTCCTGGTTTCTATGGGAAGTTAAGAGATAGGCATGAGTTTAATTGTAATCTCTACTTCCACTCCAAGAAATAGGCATAAAGTAAATTGTAATTTCTTGGACATGAGCAATGATCTAGAATCTGTGATGATTCGTAGTAGTATCTAGAACGTGATGATATGACTTACTCAGTGTTAGTCATATTCATGGAATCGGGTATATTCCCATCATCGCAAGATGTTTATGTGTACGGTAAGAATGGTGGCAAACCAGGTTTGTTTATACGCTTTGCTTACATTTGGTTTTCAAAGCTTCTAAAGTTTTAATTTGAAAATGGATGTTCTCACTAGGCGTAAGCCTAATCTTTTCAAATTAAAATTTCTTACCAGGTACAAGCTCGGGGAAGTAATAACGGGAAGAGTGACGAGTGATATATGATATTCAACTTTTGATGATGAAATGGAGAAGTTAGCATATACGAGGATGTTTTGGAGAATGGCCTAAACAATTAGAATAATCTGATCCAAAGGTTTAGGATTAGATTAGCAGGTTGTTTTGATAAGTTCAAATTGTATATGTGAACCCTCATAGTTAATTCTCCATTTATGTATAAAAGTTTGGATGAAATTATGCTTAACTTTGATAAATTTTAAGGGTTAAATTTGTCAGGATTTTTGGATGTTTCAGTATGCATTTAACTAAAACACACGCTAAAAATCCATTTTCACCAAACGACCTCCATTTATAAGATAAACCATCAAAACACATGTAATTTATTATTTATTTATCAAAGTACCCGAAAATCCCAAATATGGGTGTTGTACGAGAATTATAAGTTATAATTATCCCAAATAAGTAAAACTCTTCAAATATTCCAACAAATGATAAATATCATCTAAATCACAAAAACACCTTAAAATGGACATTTTTTTGCATGTACACCATTTTTTTGGATCAACTTGAACTCACCTTTCTAGATTTAGGCTAAATCTAGATTTTACTCAAATATTAGCTCCTTAAAGAAACTTGAATCCACAAGCAATTCCTCCAAACGCTAGGTTCACAAGTTTTCGAAACATAAATATACATATCCAAACACTTAGAATCATTCCCGAAACATCGTATATCAAAATCTCCATTTTAATCAAAACCCTAATTTTGACCTAACTTCCCCAAAATCATTTAAACCGAATATTGAGAAACATAAATACTAGGAATTCATCAATGGAACATTTATAACTCACATGAAATTTTAGAAACTAGGAGGATGAACTCACCACTTAGGTTTTGATGAAAACCCAGAAAACCCTAATTTTCTTGAAGATGGTGGTGATGTTGATGAGCTCTTGATCTTTACTTCCACTTCACCACCAAATACCATTGAATCTTCTTAAAAAGTAAACCATAGTAATTTGAATCACCAAAAATGGAGTAGACATGAGAGAGATATGAAGAATGAGGCTGAAAATCGCGACTTTTTGCACACTGGTACCCGTATGCGATTGTGACATGCTATAGTGACAATGTCACAATCGCTGACACAAAAGCTCACATTGTACCGAGAGTTTTTGGCCTTCAGCGGTTGTGATGTGCTATAGTGACAGTGTCACAATCGCTGGCACTATAGCCAAGAATGTCTCGAACACTGTTTTGGCCATAACTTCTTTGTTTTAGCTCCGATTTTGCTACGGAAAGAACCGTTGGACCAATATTTAAATTATTCATCCAACAATACTATAAAATCTAGGATTTCGACCTAAAATCATATTTTCTCTATTTCCCCTAAAGGGTCAATTTCTACGCTAACTTGAAATAGTACTTACCTAAAAATTACGAGTGTTACACCATTGTCATAATTACATGGAACGTTCGTTAGGACGACCAACCACTCAGTAATCGTCGTTGCTGTTGTGACATGTATCACAATTGCATGGCACTATAGCCGAGACAACCATACTCTAAGTACCATTGGTGTTATTGTGACAGATGTCACAACCATATGGCACTATAGCCATACTCCACATTTGGTTCTTCCTTTACTGATCCTCCCAATTCAACATTTTTCTTCAATTGGGATAAAAATCAGGGTGTTACAGATTACCCAGGGATCACCCAGAAAATATCAATGGTTCGGTAGAATTCGATGTTTTCAATAAAATACCCATGGATCACCCAGAGAATCCCTCGGTAATCTGCCACAGATTTTCATTACCCACCAAAAATTTTTTCACGAATCACCCTTTAGCGACAGATTTCCCAGGGAAAAGTTCGTAGGTAAAAGTTGTAACACCCGTAACTTTTGGGTAAGTACAATTTCAAGTTAGTGTAAAATCGATTTTTAAGAAAAATAGAGGAAATATGAGCTTGGGCTGAGATCCTAGATTTTATATTCTTGTTGGATGTGGAATTCAAATGTGGGTCCAACGGTTCCTTCCGGAGCAAAATCGGAGCAAAAACAAATAAGTTATGGCCAAAATGGTGTTCGGTACTTTCGGTAAGTAAATATCCCCCGAACGTTTTACAGCTTGAAAATGGTGGGATTTATGTTGGGAAGACATTACTTAAACTCCTTAACAGTATCAGGAGTATTGGCGTGGAAGAAGTCGAGTTTCGGGGCTTGGTACAGGTCCTGCTACAATGCCCGGCGACTATGACAGTGTCATAGTCGCAATGACATAGTCACAGTTGGAAAGCAGGCTTCGGTACCTCCTGAGCGACTATGACCAGCGACATTGACATGTGTCATAGTCGTTGGTCAATGTAGCACCCAAGGGGCAGAGTGGTGTCAAAAACGGGTTTTCATTCTATTTCTCATTTTCACTTCCCACTTTCTTTCTAAACCTCTCTAAACACTCCTAAGGTGAAACCTACTTCATTTGTGTTGATTTGGAGCATTAATGGCTCAAATCCTTGGGTATTATGGTTGTAAATCATCATCAAGTTAAGGATTAGAAGCTAGGAGCAAGAGTTTATCATCTCCACCCATTTCTTCAAGGCTGTGGCTAGGGTTATCATGGTTTTCATCAAAACATAAGTGGTAAGTTCACCCCCCCCCCCCTCATTTCCAAACTTCATTATGAGTTATAAATATTCCATTGATGATTTCCTAGTGTTTTATTTCTCCAATTTCGGTTTGGACGATTTTGGAAAAATTAAGTCAAAATTAGGGTTTTGGTATAAATGGAGATGTTTGTTGATCCAAACCCTCAGTGATTCGATAATGACTCTTTAAGAAACACTTACTGAAAATTGTAAGTAGACATTATGTATTAGAGTTTCACTATCGCTGATAAGTACTATGTCTCTACAACACTATCTCCTTTCTAGCTTAATTCTAGTGCAAGAAAACTTAGTGTTCTCTTAACTTGTTTAGATTAGGCTTAGTCCTTAATCTTGTTCTGCAACAAGTTGTAAATTGTTTGATAATATCAATAAACAATTTAGAAAAGTAAAATATGTGTGTTTGTATTCAACCCCCCCCCCCCCCCCCCCTTTCTACAAACTTGTATAACCCTTCGGGACCAACAAGTGGTATCAGAGCGGATTGTTTAATCTCATAAACAAGATCTTGTTTATACTAATCTTTTCTCTTCCTTGCTATTTTTCATAATGGCTACCAACACAAACACAAACTATATTGACAATGGTTCTCTTGCAAAACCCCCTAGATTCTCCAAAGATAACTTTAATCTATGGAAAAATAGGATTATACTCTTCATAGAAGGTGTAGACCCTACTATGCCTTATTACATCGAATATGGCCCATATATGTAACACCTTAGGCATATCCCACATCGGCCGTGGACAGGAGAGATGCTGGGTATATTAGTAAACCTTGGTCTTACCAGACACAACGCGTTTTGGGGCCACAAGCATGCGGGTTCCTTGGGAACTCTGTGGTTAAGCGTGCTTGGGTGGGAGTAGTACCAGGATGGGTGACCTCCTGGGAAGTCCTTGCGAAGTCCTTGCCAGGTCGCCAAGAACAAAGTCGTGAGCCAGTGGGGCAAAGCGGACAATATTGTGTCGTGGTAAGCGGGGTGTTACAAATGGTATCAGAGCCACTCCTATGCCGTTCGGGATGGTGGGGCAAACCTCATCGAGGACGATGAGTCCCTAAGGGGGGGGGTGTGTAACACCTTAGGCATATCCCACATCGGCCGTGGACAGGAGAGATGCTGGGTATATTAGTAAACCTTGGCCTTACCAGACACAACTCGTTTTGGGGCCACAAGCATGCGGGTTCCTTGGGAACTCTGTGGTTAAGCGTGCTTGGGTGGGAGTAGTACCAGGATGGGTGACCTCCTGGGAAGTCCTTGCGAAGTCCTTGCCAGGTCGCCAAGAACAAAGCCGTGAGCCAGTGGGGCAAAGCGGACAATATTGTGTCGTGGTAAGCGGGGTGTTACAATATATTCCTGTTAGAATTGACCCTGAAGTTCCAGGCACTACTACTAGATCTGTCATTCCTGAAAGAGTCGTGCCTAAGGAACATCACAATTGGTCTGATGAAGATAAGAAGAAAGTGGCTATCGACACTAAAGCCAGATCCATTCTTTCCATGGCTCTTCCTGACGAAGTCTACCATTCCGTCATGAATCTGAAAACCTCCAAAGTCATGTGGGACACAATCTGTGTTCAATATGAAGGTACTTCTGAAGTCCAGGACTCAAGAATGATCAACCTGGTAAGACAGTACGAAAGCTTCATTTGTGCTAAGAATGAATCTCTCTCTGAAGTACATCAGCGATTTAATTGTTTAATTATAGATCTGAAAACCGTTGGTAAGGAATATTCTAACATTGAAATTCTGACAAAATTCCTAGAATGTTTACCTGAAAGCTGGGACAATTATTCAATGTGTCTAAAGCTATCAAAGGATCTAAAATCTATGACTCTTTCTACCTTATAATGGCACTATGCTCAATCATGAGCAGTCGTGTCATCTTAAGAAGAATCTTGTAAGAGATTCCAAAAGCACTCATGTTGCTTTAATCTCAGAGTCACCTTCCACCCAGCGATCTACTATAACTGTCACTGAGTTGGAAACTAACTCTGAATGCTCATCAGATGCTGACTCTTCAGATCTTGATGAATCTATGGCACTCCTATCTAATAAGTTCAGGAGATTCGCCAAAAAGAAAAAATTTAGAAAGAACAAGCCCCTCGCACTCACTGACAAGCCAAGATCATCAACCCCTATTGATAAGGCTACTGCTACCTGCTTTAACTGTGAAAAAGTAGGACACTTTGCTAGTGAATGCAGGTCAAAGAAAGTCTATAAACCCTCAACTTTATCCAAGAAATCCTCTAACCCCAGGACTAGAGATGACAAGTATCAAAAGCTGAAAGATAAATATGCAAAGCTGAAAAGCTTTAAGAAGAAAGGCAAAGGCCTGATGGCTGACTTTGATTGGGCTGCCTCTGATGAAGAAGAATCATCTGACTCAGAAGATGATGATGAAGCCAATCTCTGTCTCATGGCCAAAATCGAAGATGAGGAAGAAAATTCTGACATTCCCTCTACTTCAACCTCTACCTCCAAGGTATCACCTTCTTTCTTTACACATATTTCAGATATTGATGAAGCTGATAGTCTTCGAAAGATCGATCTCCTGACTATGAGTTTATATGATGCCATGAATGGCAAAAACTGTTGTTGAAAATCAAAACCTTGATCTCGCTGAACAACTTAAAAACTGTCACCTTCAAATAGAAAAACTTTCTAAAATTGAAGAAGATTTAAAAGATCAATTTCATATAAATCAGCTAGTCAAAATCGAGCGTGAAGAAGCTATCGCTGCATTGAAAGCTGAAAAAGCTACTGTTAAAAGATGGTGTAAATCCTCAACAATTATCACTGAGATAATTAAGTCTCAGATTCCCTTGAATGACAAATGTGGTCTTGGTTACAAAGCTGACGCTGAAGAACCAACCATTGATCATTCCATGCTTAAGTTTGGAATGTTTGTGTCCTCTATCCCTGACACTTCATCTTCTCAGTGTTCCTCTTCAAAAACTCCTATCCCTAAGGAAATCTCTACCTTAACTTCTAAAGGTAAAGAGAAAATTGTTTATCCAAAACCTCAGAAGGGTGCCTTTGTACCTAAGCTGAATGTTTCTAAAGCTTCAGTGACTTATCCCTCTACTTCTAAGAACAAGATCCCTGGATTTATTCAGCGATCTACTCCTAGAATCAGAGTGGATATTATTGGTAAGAAATCCGAATAACTGATTGTTCCTCCTATTTCCATTGCCAAAGGTATACTTGGTGCTGGCCCTGCTCATTTTAAATTAACGGGTAAGCATGTAAATGGTCCTAAAGCTACTTTTAGTTATAGGAAATGTTATCACTGTGGACTTACCAATCATATTGCTAGTAAGTGCCCCACATCCATCAAAGATGAAAAGTTAGCTAAGGTGAAGATCAATGTCCCCAAGGCAAAGAAGACCACTGAGGTTAAGAAATTAACCAAAGTGAAGAATAATTCTGAAGCTGAATCTTCAAATGCTGCGAAGATTGCTGAACCTTCCACTTCCTCTACCACCACTGACAAGTGTGGGCCCATAGTTAAATGGGTGCCCAAGTCAAACTAATCTTCCTTTGTTTACAGGTCAGAAAGGGTATCTGGTATCTCGATAGCGGATGCTCTAGACACATGACTGGAAAGAAAAACCTGCTCACTGAATACAAGGAAGAGAAGGGTCCCTCAGTGACCTTCGGTAGAAATGGAAAGGGCTATACCCGAGGGTTTGGTGTACTCTCTAATGGTACAACAACCTTCAGAAGAGTCACATATGTTGAAGGACTGAAGCACAATCTTCTAAGCATCAGTCAGCTATGTGACAAGGATAACAAAGTGATTTTCACTAAGGAATCTTGCTTTGTCACTGACAAGAAGGAGAAGATAGCTCTCAGCGGGTATCGTATGGAAAATGTTTACGTCAGGGAAAGTATGTTAAAGATATGCTGAAGAAATTTGATTTAACTCAGAGCTCAGCTATGAAAACCCCTATGGCACCACCGCTGACACTAAACAAGGATCCTTCTGGAAAACCTGTTAATGTCACGATGTACCGTCGGATGATCGGCTCTCTTCTGTATCTTACAGCTAGCCGACCAGATATTATGTACGCAACCTGTTTGTGTGCACGATATCAAGCTGAACCTAAGGAATCTCATTTGATCCCTGTAAAGCGAATCTTTCGTTACCTTAAGGGTACTCCTAACCTAGGTCTTTGGTATCCCAAAGACTCAGGGTTTGATCTAATCGTCTATTCAGATAGTGATTTTGCAGGTTGCAAATTAGATAGGAAAAGCACCACAGGAGGCTGTCAGCTCCTGGGTGGAAAGCTGGTGAGTTGGACAAGTAAAAAGCAAAACTCAGTGTCCATCTCAACCGCTGAAGCTGAGTATGTAGCCGCTGGAAGCTGTTGTTCTCAGGTCTTTTAGATGAGAAATCAACTACTGGACTATGACCTTCAGCTCTCGAAGATTCCAATCTAATGCGACAGCACTAGTGCCATCGCTATATCCAATAATCCAGTGCTACACTCAAAGACCAAACACATCGAAATCAGGTATCATTTTATCAGAGATCATGTGATGAATGGTGATATAGAACTTCATTTTATCCCAACCGACTTTCAGTTAGCTGATATTTTCACCAAACCTCTTGATGAGACAAGATTTAACTTTCTCGTCAGCGAGCTTGGAATGCTGAACTTAGAAGAGTAAATCTTCAGCAGTTCGCATTTGATCAGGGATAAAACAAACTTGTATAACCCTCTATCACCTTCTCTCTGAACAAAATTGATTCGCTGATATCAAGGTATGTTCTTCTTTACTCGCTGACGTTCGCCTAGAACTGAAAGATTTCAAAACAATTTACATCGCTGAATATCTCTTCCTTTCAGCGATACTTTGAAATTTCTAAAACTAACACTGATACTTCTATTCAGTGCTTTTATTTTTAAAATGTCCCTGAGTTTTCAAAATCCTCAGAGACATCCTAAAATATGAAAGGACGTTTGTGACGTCATCACAACGGATAAGTCATGGCATGTTTTCTCTGACACGTTCGCCCGTTTCGACTTTCTTGTCCAATCAAATTCAAGGGACGTGTCTGTGTCATCATGAAAAACTTTCCCGCTCATAGTCTTTCTCTCTCTACTCTCACTATATAAACCCTTTGAGTTTATATTTTTACCTTTTACGCGAACATCTTCTCTAACAAGCAAGAACACTGTTGCGTTTTGAACTCTTCATTTCCAGAAATTGTTCATCTTCGTCTTCAACAACTAAGGTTAATATTCTTGTTATTTACCTTTTATTAACTTGTTTCTGATCTTATTATTGTTTTTAAAAGATCAAACAAATGAACCTTCTTAAAATAAAATCATCTTCTTTTCATGATTTTATGAACACAATCTGGAAAAAGGTTGTTCTTCAAGTTTAAAACAAAAAAAATCTTAAACTTGTATCTACATATGTTTTTCCAGAATCTCTTCTTTAAACAGAAACTGGAAAACAAATGTTCACTATGTTTTGTATTTTGTTCAAAACAAGAAAAACCCTAATCTCCATTAAGATATCTTTTGTATGAATGAAATGTGCAAAACCCTAAAACATCTTATTTTAGAAAATCTTTCCACATTAAGACTTTATTCTTTATCTCTCTTCATGTTTGTAATCGTAAACAGAAATGGCGTCTACTACTGAAGCTCCTACCACCAAGTCCCCTACTGCTGCTGAGGCTACTGTAATCACAAAAGCTCCTTAGGTTACTTTCAAACTTGAGCAAGTTACCTTTCAAAGCAACAACCCATATGCTCTCTTCGATTTCCCTCAAAAGAAACAGGTCACACATCTTGATGACGCTGTGAACTTTCTCAAGACATGTCCGCTCTCCACAGCTCTAACCATCACTCCTCCAGCCAATAGACATCTACTAGCTCAGTTCTGGTATTCTGCCATAAGAGCTCGGATCACCTCTACCAAGGACCCAAAGAAGAAAATCGATGTCATCCTCTTTGACACCGATCATGGTACTTCCAAGATTACACCTGGTAATATCAGGTGTGCCCTCAACTTTCCCACAGCCACAAAAGAAAAACGCTTTGTCTCTCTACCAGATCCCAAAAACTCAACCGATAGGGAAGCACTGATTGCGTTCTTCGATGCAATGAAGTACGTATGGGAAACAAGGAGAGATGAACTCCCTGAGAAGAAGTTGACCGCCATCAAGAAATCAAAAATGCCCAGGGAGATGAACTTCATCTTCGCTCATTTGATCAGTTGCATGACAGCGAAAACCGGGTCAACTGACCAAGCATCACAACACCAACAGTCCATGGGGTACTCACTACTGAAGGGTCTCCACATTGATTGGGCAAAAATCATTTACGATGATCTGATGCTCAGGGTGGATGCAGCTAACAGACCAACATGTGTTTCTTATCCCCGGTTTGTCAGTGCCCTCTTCACTCAAGGCCTGAAAGACAAATACCCGAAGGTGGGCGGCCTGAGACTCTCAAAGGTCGGCCCTAAAGTTCTTGACTTCACCCCCATGCCAAACGAGGTACGTCTCTCTAAAATCTTATCTATTCTCAATCCCCCAACTTCTTTTACTTCTGCGGCTACCTCAGCGGTAATCCCCACTACTGATACCCAGGCTGCAACCTCCACTCCTAAGAAAAGGAAACACTCTTATACCTCACTTGATTCTCAAAGGATCAAGAAAACAAAGGAGCAACCCCTCAAGCCTTTCCAGGCTGAAGACTCCGCGGCTCATTCTTCTCAAGAGACGTTGGATAGTTCTGTGGTACGCTCTGCCACAGTTGATCAAGCCACCCCTTCCATACCAACTTCAGTGTCTCTACACGCTGAGGTTATAAACTTGGAACCGACCCCACCTCCCTCGGTACCTCTAAGTATTGCGGAAGTATTTCTCAGCGGATCCAACGCTGAACCCCGCACCCAATCCCTCTTCTCAACCATCATTCCTCCCACTCTTTCTTTAGACACTCCACCTGTTTTCCCCCCATTCTCTGCAACAAACATCATCCTCGATACATCAGCTGCAACTTTACAGGGGATGATGCATCATAATATAGGATCTGCAGGAACTTCTATGCGCCAAGGCACTCTGGAAGGCGACATGGAACACTACTCAGGTTATCGAAGTTTCGAGGACTTCACCAACCCGCCTGCAGGTATACACAAAACCATACACACTCCTCTCTCAAAATCCCCAACTTCTAAGCTTTCCTTTGTTCATAAGTTATTAACTGTTGCAGGTCCTAATTTGGGAGATGTCAACAACTCCTTGAAAGCCTTGGAAACAAAGGTGGAATCTCTCACCACCACACTCTCGGCTAACTCTTCAGCGGTTACAAACGCTGGAGATGCTCTAAAGACGCTGACCACTGAGGTCGAAAAGAAACCCTCCAGTGCTGATCTGGAGAACGTGGATGGTAGCATTGGATCCTTTGCTACTACTATCGCTGAAAACTCCACCTCCATCAACAATCTCAACTTCACCAACAACACCCTCTCCACAAACTTCACCACTCTGTCCAATGAAGTCACATCATTGAAGACATAGGTTGGTACTATTACGGGAGAGGTGTCTACGGTCAAGACTGAGGTCGGCACTGTCAAAGACCTCCTTCAGCAAATCCTCGACCGCCTAAATGCTGCTACCTGTGCTCCTTCGCATTTTACTCAGGTGGATCGAGAGGATCTCCAAAGAATCACTCCTGCTATATCGGGCCTGGAAGACAGATTAAGTAGGATTGAAACCTGTGCTGGGATCCCTGGCCTGGAAGACAAGGACCCAATGCACACTGCTGCTGAAATTCCAGTTACCTCCCCCACTCATAATGTGGAAGAGGGGGAGAAGGATGAAGAAGGTCTTCCCCATAATGCTGAGAGGTTGACAACTGAAACAAATGTTGTTGTTGCTGCTACAACCGAGAAACCTCAGGGAGGTGAAAACCCTGAGGGAACCGAGAAACCTCCCTCTGAATTTGAGGGGGAGCAACTCGAAGCTGAAGCTGATGTCACCGAACCTTACGCTGATGAGGTCGAATCTGAAGAAGAAGCTGAAGACGATGAAGACGTCGACATCGCTGATGATGAACCATCATCATCTCCTAAAAATGATGATGATGATGACGATGATGATGACAACTTCTTTTTCGTCCAGCCAATCAAAAGAGCCGCTGCTCAAAAAGGGGTAGTTCTGAACGAACCATCAGGGGAGGGGACCACTAAAAAGCCTGCTGCAACTGAAGCTGACAAAGGCAAAAATAAAGGCCTCGCTGCAGAAGGCAATCTGACTATCCTTCAAAGAAAGCCAGTTTGTCTGGTACAATACTTTTTCTTCCCTTATACTGCATCCTTCCTCTATCCCTTCTCTATATCAGTTCTCCTCTCCATAAAACCTCTATACACTTAAACCCCATTCTTTTCTCCATCTCTTTCTCCCAAATGATCTTACTAAAATGATCGTTATGTTTCAGCTAGTCCTCTCCCCTGCTTGAGGATCCAGTTGAAGTTCCTCCGGCTGTAACTACAACAATAAATCCAGCTCCTATCGCTGAAGAAATAATCCCAGTCTTGGATCTCACTGAGGCTGATGAACCTGAAGAACATCTGCTCTCTCACAAAAACAGACCTTCCTTGGCTCCTCAAAAGCTAAGTGAATAGGATCAGAAAAAGAGAGAAGCAATGATCAAACAGCTTGAAGATCTGCGAATCATCCTTCCTCGACACAAAATCAATGTTCCTAAGTTCATACTATCAAGGAAGGAATACACTGAACATCTCAAGGCTGAAAAATAACTCGCCGATCGAAGGAAAGCTGAAGAACAAGATAAAGCCAACGCCATCCAGCTTGTCCAACAATCGGTGAAGGATCCTGATCTGAAGAAGACTCCCATTGATGTCCAACGTCAATTGTGGAAGGACGCCAAGAAGATCATTGAAGAAAAGACCAAAGTATCTGACTCTACCTTGGAATGGTGCAAAGAAAGACTGCACTATCGATCTCGGACATCCAGGATCAACAAAGTGAACATCAGGGGAAGAACGACCATAAAAGTTCCTGTTGTTGAAGTTGATATATTCAGAGAAAATGGTACCAAATAGACCATTTATGCTGCTACGATCAAGAAGTACGGTTTCTCTGAATGGTTGGAAATGTGAATAGCCATTCAGTGATCTCGCTCAGCGTATAAAAGCCATGTCGAGAAAATTATAAATTCTCAGATCGACTTGGTTTCATCTGCTGTGGATATTCCTCCTCATCCTCCTAATCCAGCTCAACAAAGAAGAGCCTCTGCAAAGAAAAAGATAATACCTTCAGACTCAGGTCCTCCTATCCGAAACGAAACAGGTATCGGTTTTTCACGTGCTGAAGTACTTGGTCCTGAACCTGACCTCTCAGCTCTCGACACCTCCCTGCCCCCTGGTGAATGCTTCATCCCCGGAAAAGTCTTAAGCGAACCTTATGGTATCTTTTTTCATCACTATGATGGACGAGAACGCTTTCAACGCATCTCTGAGCTACCCATCACTCATATCGAACAGCTCAGAGATCTTATCTACTGGTGCGAATTCAGAAAAGATCTTCTCGGACACTTCATGAAGCCCCTGATCTTTACTGAAGCACAGAATAGACGGAATCTTGGAGAAAAAGTCCCTGACTGGATGATTCCCTCTACAAGAACCCTTGATGAACTTCTCGTTAAGGAAGAACCTGAATAGCTGATAGGATTCCTTGTAATTCTTCTATCCTTTATCAACTTGTATCTTTTGTACTTGTAATTATTATTTGTTGTACTCGTAATGTTTCTACTTCCCTTTGTAACCTTATACGAAGTTTAAAGAAAACTTTCAGCGAATGTACTTTACTCCATCAGTACTGAAAAGATCCCAGAAAACAGTAAAAGGGACAAATATTTTATGAGTTCTTTTTATCCTCATGTTTTCATACTTAGCAATTTTCTTTTATTGATATGTTATAATCAAATAGGGGGAGATTGTTGATCCAAACCCTCGGTGATTTGATAATGACTCTTTAAGAAACACTTAGTGAAAATTGTAAGTAGACATTATGTATTAGAGTTTCACTATCGCTGATAAGTACTATGTCTCTACAGTACCGCTGATAGGAAACTCATGCCTTTTAATTAGACATTCAGCGAACACTGTTCATCAGCAAGCTCTGATCCTGTTCAGTCTTGTTTATGATCGCTGATAGTTTTAGTTGTTTACTTATGATCCCTGAAGACAAGTTTCACGTAAACAAAGGTTCTACGCTGAAGTCGAAGATCAAGCCCAAGAACCAGCGACAAATCTACTAATGAACTGATGTGGATATCAGCGAAGCCAAGATCTGTCCACTCAACGTGAAGTTTCAAGTAGAAGACTTCAACGATC
Organism: Saussurea involucrata; assembly: GCA_033807775.1. NCBI lineage: Eukaryota > Viridiplantae > Streptophyta > Magnoliopsida > Asterales > Asteraceae > Saussurea > Saussurea involucrata. Next base: position 78,149,963 of record CM066318.1, on the reverse strand, counting down.
GTTGAGCTTTGCCACTCTCTGATAAAGTACTGTTCAACGAACGCTGATCATGAAGTTTACTCTACAAGTTACTTTTGTCTTATCCCCTTGCACGTCTCCGTATGAACTATCAGAACGGACATTCCTTTTGTCCAGAATCGTACAACCAACTCTGATTCTACACTGTTCATCATGCGGCTACTAGGTTGTCTACCAAGGTCAAAACATGCAACCAATCAGCTGCTGCCACGTGTAAAGTTGTACTGCTATGCATTAAATGCATGCAGTATATAAGAAGAAACCCTACTTCAAAATGAAGTGCTCGGCCATCTTCTTCTCTCTACTATCTTTGTGTTAGAATATTATTAGTAATATTCTTATCTCCTTTCTAGCTTAATTCTAGTGCAAGAAAACTTAGTGTTCTCTTAACTTGTTTAGATTAGGCTTAGTCCTTAATCTTGTTCCGCAACAAGTTGTAAATTGTTTGATAATATTAATAAACAATTTAGAAAAGTAAAATTTGTGTGTTTGTATTCAACCCCCCCCCCCCCCCTTCAAACTTGTATAACCCTTCGGGACCAACAATGTTGGTGTGAAATGTTTGGGAAACTATTCTAAATGGTTGGATATGGATATTTATGGTTGGAAACTTGTGGATCTAGGTTTTTGGAAGATTTGGCTTGAAGATTCAAGTTTCTTCAAAGGAGCTCAAATTGGGAAAAATCTAGCGAGGTGAGTTCAAGTTGATTTGTGAAAATGTTGTACATGCCAAAATGTTCATTTTAAAGTGTTTTGTGTGTTTTTACATGGAAATATTCATTGTTGAATTATTTGGTGGATTTTGATTACTTGGAACATTGATTTTATAAATCTTGCAAAATAACCATTTTGGGGATTTTTAGATAACTTGATAAAATAATTATAAATGTGTGTTTTGATATTTAATGCATAATTGGAGGTTATCTAGTGAAAATACACTTTTAGTGTTTTTTTGGAAATATGCATAATTTATGTTGTGGTACGTTTTGAAAATACGAACATGTAGGTCACTGGATTTTGGTCATCCCCGACTTTGTGAACATTTTAGAAGTTGTAAACCTTTTTGGTTTTGGGTAAAGTTGTATTTTGGGTATTTCGATGAATAAATCTTAAGTATTGATGTTTTAAGGATTTATCACGCGAATTTAAATCTGTTAGTATAAATGCACTTTGATGTGTGCTTGGGAAAATGTTTTTGTCTTAATTGAGAGTCGTGTTGAGTTATTCATGTCTATGGATCATGTTTCGCATAAATATGGGTTATATATGTTTTATTGCATTACTTTACTTTTTATAAGTGGTCAATTGATTTTGGTTGAGCTTTTGACTCGATATATGACTTTCTCGAGTCTTGAGGACATTTGTCCGGGATTTTATATTTTAATGTGGAGCTTTGGATGTGAGTTGCATTTATTGCATTCTATTTGGAGAGTACATGTATTGAGTGTGTGTGTCATTCAAGTGGAGTCATGTACTATTAGACTGTAATGCATTGGATCCAAAAGCATATGAGTCGTCATTTTTATATAGTGGAGAGCCTTGGTATTTTCACTTTGGGAGGTATGCCATTGTGGCGTTTTGTGTCCCGGCGTTGTGGAGAGGAACCACTTTAGATTGTACTCCGAAATTTTGTGGTTGATGTTCTAACTCTTGTGCACGAGGGTTGAACATCTTGGGTTATCAAGTAAGGAGCTGAGACTCCAATTCTTGAATGTTAGTAAGTACTAAGTAGGCAATAAAGGTTCAATGAAAACCTTGAGGTGTAACTTACTAGAGAATGAACAGGCAATAAGATCGTGTACCCTTGAGGTGTAGCTGGGCACAACAGGCAATAAAGGATACGGTGGGGCCACCCGTTGCTGGGTGTGGAACTAGAGGTGTAGCTTATTATAGCAGGCAACAAAGTCCGACTCTAGTTGGAGCTTATTAAAGCGGACAATGGAGTCACGATCTGAGGTATAGTTCAATAACATAGTTATGCGGCTTAACTTTGTGTTCCGCCACATACAATGGAATCAGGTCTCCCTCGTCATCGAAAGGTGTTGTTTGGGTATTTATTTTTATCCATGTTTTTGGTGACGTATCATATTTATATGGATTGCTTTCCACATTTTATGGGTTGTGATTTATGCCTCATCCGTATTTGGGATGTTTTGAATAATAGAGACTTATTCATGTTTTTATAATTTTGGAAATCAAATACTAATTCACTTTTCAAGTGAGTTTTGGGTTGAGTCCATCTTTGAGAATCGTTTTATATGGGAGCTTTCGTCACGGGATTTGTGTGCGTCGAAAAATGGATGGTTTGCATTTAAAGTAAATCCATTTTGGAACTCGTGATTTAAATTGCACCTTTCTCGTCTTACGAATTATATAATCATGATAAAAACTCTTGAACTCACTAGGCATTAGCCTAACCTTTTTATTTGTCGGCATATGCAACGGGTTCCGGTTGGGATATAGTTCTAGTGACACTGTGAAGAGTGGAGATCTAATTTTGTGATCAAGAAGTAAGTGGCTTGGTAAAGTCTTCCGCATTTTGGGAATAGCAACTTGATATTGGGTTGAGTAACACCCGACCTTTTGTAGCCTTGGTGTACGACTTAGGCTTTGAATGTTGAAGTGATTATATTTTTAATATTGAAGTAATTCCAAGGATGGTTTGTAGAAAGAATTTTATCCTTATTTGGTTATTTTATCGAAAATTTTATTTAGTTGCTATTTTCAATTTTGAGGGTGTTACAAAAGTCTTTCATTTAGTAGTGGTACTCAAAACATGTAACTTACAAATAAATATGACACAATTGCATACAACTCCAAAAGCTCGACATAGAGCAAATCAAACAGAGAAACGTCCTCAAAACTCATCTGGATCAAATACGGGGCAAAAACCCAACAAAATGCATTTGTTCAGTAAATAGAAAAATTCATACTCAAAGGTATGATTAGGCTAAACGTTGTCAATATCGGGATAAATCGTCCATAAATATAAACCATACGGTTTATACTTCCAAAATATCTCGTAATACAAAATAAAAATGCATTCTCGTCAAATAACATTTATTTAAAAAATAACCTACCAAAGGACACATTCAAGGTTTATTTATCAAAATGACTAAAAACTCCAAATATTGGCATTTCACAAGATTTGTAAATCAAATATATTAAACATGCAAAACTCGCCAAATACCCACATTTTTTAACAAGAACAAGTAAACACATTAATACTTTAAAATAAACATTTTTGGTATGTACATAGTTGTCACAAACAACTTGAACTCACTTTGCTAGATTTAGACTAAATCTAGGTTTTTACCCCAAACTTGAGTTTCTTGATGAAAACTTGGATCTACAAGCCAAAACCTCCTAACCCTTGATCCAAAATTTACAAAGGGTTTCATTCACTTCCAAAGGCCCAAACCTAAGACAACATGGAAAGGAGAGGAGAGAAATGAAGAACAAGCTAAACCCTAGCTTAACATTGAGAGAGTTAAATAGCTTACCTCAACAAAATATTCTTGGATCCTCCAATAAACTTCAATACTCATGATATATTCTTGAAGATCTCTAAAAAAAGACCATAGCAAAAACAATCGTCAAAATCGGAGTTATAATGAGAGAGATATGACCAAATGAATAAAACCCTAGAAAATCGGATTTTTAAGGACGTGCACCTTCTCGTGACTATGCTATGCAACTATGCCTAGGGAAATGGTGCATGGCAATGTCGCCCAATGGGTACAAAGGGTTGTTCTCGCGTTGCGACTATGCCCTGACGACAATGACACTGTCATAGTCGCCTGACATTGTCGGTCCACACGTACCGGACTCCAAAATTCGATTTTTCTCACCCAAAACGCTCTCGACTTGCTTAGTGACTAAAATTAAAACATGAACCAACAATTATAAACTACCAAAGGTATAAGGGATGGCTTTTACTTATCGAAAATTTCGGGTGATACACATATGGAACCACTGCTTTCAAATCAAAAGCCGATGGCGATTATAGATTAAAATCTTATTATTAGTTTCATAGATAAAAGAGTATTTAAGTTTAACATATTCATTATTTGGTAATTATGAATCAAGAATGTAGAAAAAAATGGTGGATTTAAAATCCTAGATATAGATATGAGTTGGACTATCTACTATGGTTATGGTTATGGTTATGGTTGGTAAATTTTCAAAAGGTAGAATTTTTTTAATTCATAACATAAAAATATGTTTTATTCTGAGACAAAAAGAGAACGTACCTACAGAATCTAATCGAGAGAGTCAGTGGAAGATAAAAAATATAGAATATTTTCAATATTTTATAACAAGAAGACAAATGAAGATGATTCCTTAATGATTCCTTAAGACCCAATAAGAAAAGATAATGATTGGGACCGATGATATGCAAACTCAAAAAATGGTTCATTGAGCATTTAAATGAGATTTCGTGGTATCTAGTAGAGTCGTGATAAAAGATGTAGAAATCAAACAATTGGTGAAAATATTTGAATGTCGTGTCCCTCCTTTTCTTGAAATGTTTTGCTTAAATGTTTATGAAACACGACTTATACAAGGGATTGTTTTAATGCATTTAACAGAAATAATTTATCGATCAATCAAAAAGATATGAAACACATCGTAACTGATATGAACAATAGATGGATCATCAAACAACAAATAGCAATAAGCGTGAAATAATAGTACAATACCTTTTAATGGTCATTTAACAATTTAGAGATCTTATTCTCCGATGTAATTATTTAATACATTTTTGGACCATTGTTGTCTATTAAATTCTTTTAGGGCTTTTATTATACACTAAAGTACTAAATTTTTTGGACTAGTACTATACACTAAAAAAAGTTGAAAAAATTCGTGCCATGAGCTTGTGTCCCGCCCACCCTCTCCGAGGGATGGCCATACCAGGTTGCTTACCTTAGTGATCACATGACAAAGATTGAGAATTTTGTGACTCTTATCCGGTTAGCACTTTCTAGGTAAGAGATGCTTACCAATAATTTTAATATGTCATTTGATAGTCAAAAATTCCACCCAATAAGATCGATAATAGTGTGATGATTCTTACCCTGTAAACACTTACCTGATTAACATCGGTAAACAACCCCCTGGTTATTATAGGACATAAAAGTTTATACAACTCATATTTCGCTACAAAATCAAACATTGGTTGCATAAAGGTATTTTTGACCGTGTTTTGTGAAAACACTTATCTTGGGAAATCTTTGGAAAAGTTTACATAATATTCATAATGTGATAAAAGAGAACTGTTGAGACATTTAATGGAGTTCCATACGTTAATCCAGCATATAGATTTAAGAGAAGATTCGTTAAATAGGTTGAAAGAAAAGATATATCATTTTTGCAATTTTTACATACCCAGATTAGGGACTTGCCAACAAGTTTCATACAACGTTTGAAATGATACGTATGAGAAGTTGAGGTTAACGTCTTTTTCCTTCACTCACCTGATAAGATTCTTAATTCTTATTATATCTCTTATCGAGTAAGATCTTTAGTCCTTATCATATTTACCCAATAAGATAATTAAGTGACATGACCCAATAAGTATTTACCTCATCCTTATTTATTTATTTTAGTTTAATGTCACACATATTCAATACAATCCAAGTTTTTTTTTTCAATACGCATTCACATAACCTATAAACAAAGATTAGTAACATTCAACATATTTGAATACAATGTTGTTTATGTCAAAATTACTCTTAAGAATAACTAAAAGTTGTTGTGGAGCTTTAACAACTAAAAAATATTTTCTTCGATAAACACACGACAAATACATAAAAGTAAATAAGACATGAGAATTTTGGTGACACGAAAAACCCCTGTCGAGGTAAAAACTGCGGACAACAGTGAAGGTCGCTGGTGCACTAGTAACGTCAACCAAAGACATCGTCCTTTAGAAACAAGGGTCGAGAGTACAAATGATTACAATATGATCAAAAAGTAAAGAAATCGTAAGATTGACTAAGATCTTTAAATGTTTTGTAAAAATCCTTGAGAGTATTGATTGTAAATCACTTGTGTGAGAAAACGATAATATGAACTTTGAATTAATAAATCTCTAAAATATCAAAATTACAATACAACCTTACTACATCACACTCATACACTCTAACAGATTACAATAGAAAGCTCACTACATAACACTCATCTCTCAGATTATCTTCAAGAGATTTGAAGATAATCACCGTGAAGAAAACCCTAAAATCTAAGAGAGAAGACAACGAAATCAAGAGAAATAAGAATGAAAAACTGATGACAAAACCCTAAATTTTTCTTTATATAACAATGAGATATTGCACTTTAGTCCTTTGCACTTTAATCATTTTCCACAGCATTTAGCTCCGCTACCCTTTTGATTCATGACCATTGCAGCGCACTCCTTATCTTTAAGCATATATACTTTTAACACCCTCCCTCAATCTTGACATCTAAAAAGGTCTAACATATTTAATTTTGAACACAAGTAATTGTGTTGGTGTACACCAAGCGATTTTGTAAATATATCAGCTGGATTTTCTAAAGAATGTACTTTAACAGTCTTTAGTAATCCAGGGTTACTTTGTTTCTAACTTGATGTATATCGATTTCAGTATGTTTTGTCCTTTCATGAAAAACTGGGTTGTTAGCAATCTGTATAGCAGACTTATTATCACAATGAAGCTCAACAGGAAGTAGATTTTCCAATTTTAAATCTGCTAAAATGTTAAGAACCCAAATAATCTCACATAGGGCAGAAGCCATTGCCCTATATTCCGATTTTGCAGAGGAGCGCAAAACAGTAGACTGTTTCTTACTCCTCCAAGAAACCATACAATTTCCCAAATATAAGCAATAACCAGTAACTGAGCACCTAGTTGAAAGACACTTACCCCAATCAGCATCCATATAAGCACTCAGTTTAAAAACAACAGAAGATGTAAAGTTAACACCCTTTCCTGGAGAACCTTTTAAATATCTTAAAACATGAAGAGCTAATTTGAGATGAGACTGTCTTGGTGAATGCATAAATTGACTTAAAATGTGAACAGCATAAGCAATATCAGGATGTGTTGCTAATAAGTAAATTAATCTACCTATTAGTTTCTGATATTTAGTGAAATTAACTAAAGGAGGATCTTTTAAATCAGATCCTATTGAGTCAGTAATAACAAGATTCATATCCATGGGAGTACTTATAGGCTTACTCCCCAAATACCCAAAATCACTAAGAAGTTCAAGACAATACTTACGCTGTGACATACAAACACCTTTATCAGTCCTCAGAATTTCAATACCCAAGAAAAATTTTAACTCACCAAGATCCTTGATTTTGAAACTTGATTGTAAATGATACTTTACTTTATTAATCTCATCACTAGAATTTCCAGTGAGAACTATGTCATCCACATACACAAGTAAAACCACGTAAACAGAACCGTTAACCTTAGTAAACAAGGAATAGTCACTTGTACTTTGTACAAACCCATGATCAGTTAAACTAGTGGATAATTTTGCGTACCATTGACGAGGGGCCTGTTTTAAACCATATGAGGACTTAACCAATTTGCAAACCCTTTTGTCATTAGCCGAAAAATACCCTGGAGGAAGACTCATGTAAACATCTTCGGCTAAATCATTGTATAAGAAAGCATTGTTTACATCTAACTGACATAAAGGCCAGTTATTCTGAATAGCTAAAGCAATTACACACCTTACCGTGACCATTTTAACTACAGGAGAAAAAGTCTCATCATAGTCTAAACCTTCACGTTGTGAATAACCTTTAGCAACTAACCTAGTTTTGTACCTTTCAATCTCACCAGTGGATTTGTATTTAATTGTATATATCCACCTACAACCAATTGGTTTTCGACCAGTTGGAAGTGTAGTAATAATCCAGGTGTTATTTCGATACAAAGCTTCCATTTCTTCATTCATTGCCGAAATCCAATTTTGATCCTTACATGCATCATAAAAATTATTTGGTTCTACAAATTTATTTAGAGTGGTCACAAAACAAAAATTATTTTGACTAAGAAAAGAGTAATTCACTACCTTTTCTATACCATAGTTGACCTTACCTTCTACCACATAATCAAAAAAATTCTAGGCATATTAGACACGCGATTAGATTTTCTAGTAGAAGGTTCAATAAAATCACCCTCGGGAGGGAAACTCAAATGAACTTCAGTTTCAGCATCACGTTGATCATTGGCAACCATAGTGTGACTACCAGGACCTTCAGATCCGGTAGACATATCTTGGGTATTACTCCCACTAGTGCTACTAGCCTTACCCTAACTAGTAGCTTGACTTAGGCTACCAGAATGACCACGGTTACTGTTGTTTTCAGTTTGATTAAGACTACGAGAGGGGCCACGATTTTCATTTTGTGAGTTATCCCTTGAATCATCATCGGGTATTTCAAAAGAAAAATCATTAGTTTGAATAATATTGTCAAAAAAAATTAGAGAATTGATGTTACTAGAGTTGTGATGTTGATTGTTGATTCTCATTTTGAAAGGAAAGATTGTTTCATAGAATTTCACATCTCTTGAAATAATAATTTGTTTAGTGTCTAAACTATAAAGACGGTAACCCTTTTGAGAATTAGCATATCCAAGAAGCACACACTTCTCGGCACGTGAAGCAAATTTATCAAGATTATTAGGTCTAACAGAAAAACACAAACATCCAAAATTCCTTAAATGTGATAAAACAGGAGGAAAACCAAAAACAATTTCATACGGACATTTTCCACTTAACACGGAGGAAGGAGTTCTATTAATTAAGTATGTTGCAGTTAAAATGCACTCATTCCACATGTTTAGAGGGATGCCACTTTGAAACATCAAAGCCCTAGCAACATTCAAAAGATGCCTATGCTTGCGTTCTACTACCCCGTTTTGTTGGGGTGTGTAGATGCAAGTAGTTTGATGTAAAATACCTTTTGATTTGAAAAACTCACCAAGTTTATTATTTACAAATTCAGTCCCGTTATCACTTCGTAAAACTTTAACATGTTTCCTAAATTGAGTAATCAACAAACTGTGAAAAGAAACAACATTGTCAAACACCTCATCTTTATTTTTCAATAAGTATACCCAAACTGATCTAGTGAAGTCATCAACTATTGTAAGAAAATATTTATACCCATCTTTGCTAGGGACACGATATAGACCCCATAGGTCCAGATGAACTAATTCACCTAAGGCCTTCGAAGTGTGATTACTAAGATTAAACTTTTCCCTTGTTTGTTTGGCCATATGACAAATGTCACAAGGAGACGGTTGAGAATTACTTCCTAAGTTCAGTTTTTCCTTCAAACAAGATAGGGCCTGATCAGTAGGATGTCCTAGCCTACTGTGCCAAAGTTGGCGTGAAACATAGCAGAGAATGGACATATTTGAGGTGTTACATTTATTCTTTATCAATTTAGAGTCAAACATCTCACCCTTATTATTTTGATCAAAAACATATAAGCCTCCATTTTCACTACCAGTCCCCACTACTATCATAGGAAGTAAACCCTGAACCAAGTAACATTTAAATTCATCAAATACAACAAAGATTTTACTGTCCCTAGCAAGTTTGTGAACGGACAGAAGATTGACATGAAAATCTGGTATAACAAGCACATCAAACACCACACCATCATTTAGTCTGTAATTTCCAATTTTGTTAATTTGTGCCTCATCCCCATTGGGTTGGGTCACTTTTAAATTCAAATCGGATATGTCAACAACATTTTCTAAATGAGAAACAGATGATGTCATGTGTTGATTAGCACCAGAATCTATAATCCATCCAGTTTGAGAAAATTTGGAAATATGAGCCATATTGGCAAAAACCTTACCTGCCATGTTGGCAGTGACACCTTCATTTTGTTTCTGATCTAGAAGAGAAAGTAACTTGATGATTTACTCTTCTGTGAGATACTTTAAACTAGAACCATTGATAGGACCTTCAGTGCTACAAGCATTACTAGAAAGAGGTTTTGAAAAATGATTTGAAAAATGATTTGTCTTAGCCTTTGTAAATTGAAAATCTTTTGGAAACCCTATTAGCTTGAAGCATCTTTCTATGGTGTGACCTATCACACCATAGTGTTTACAAACTAAAGGGGATTTTCCTGGCTTTTTCTTATTGTCAAGGGGTTTACTAAAGAAAGCGGTATTTTGAGTTTTGGATTCAGAAAAGGGACGAGTCACACCACGGTGTGACTCTTCTCTAGAGACTAAAGAAAAAGCCGTTTTAACTGTTGGTAAATGATCAGTTGTTAAAATATTGCTCCTTAGTTGCATGTACACATCATCTAGTCCCATTAAAAATTGCATTAGTTTTAACAGTTGATTATGTTTAGAAAAATCCTGTGAAGCATTACAAGAGCATGCAGGAAGTTTAACTAATGCATCAAATTGTTTCCATAAGGCATTTAATTTGTGATAGTAATCTGAGACAGAGGCCCCATTCTGAGTAAGTGAGTTTATTTTTTGATGAAGATTGAAGGTCACAGACCCATCAATCTTGTCATAAGTCTCTTTCAGTTCCAGCCAAACTTCAGATGCAATTTTAGTGAAGACTTGGCTAACAAATAGTTCCTCAGACACAGAACCAAGAATCCAGGACAACACAACTGAATTACATCTATCTCATTGTTTCCCTAAGATTTCATTATCAGTGGGACGTAGGACAGTTCTATCAACAAAACCAAGTTTATTCTTAGTTTCCAAAGCCAAGACCATAGCACAGGACCACACTTTATAATTTTCAGTTCCAGTTAATTTCATGTTGAGGATGGACACACCAGAGGTGTCACTGGGATGAATGTAGAGAGGGTCCCCAAAGTCCAATTTTGCAATCAATGATTGCCTCTCTGGACCTTTGGGATCTTCTGTACCAGTCATGATAAAAGAAACAGATAAACAAACACGGGAAAAGCACCTAAGTGATTGATGGCAGGATTCCTTGCCACTCGATGATGGTAGGTCAAGCCAAACACAAAGGTGTCCCAAACAATAGAAATGAGGAAGAGAAGAAGATACACACAAAGAAGGGAAAATAAAGCCTTACAGTGGGTATCCAACAATTAGTTACTGCAGCGGAAGGTGTTTGTTGGTCCCGAAGGCCTATACAAGTTTGTATAAGGGGGGGGGGGGGGGGGGGGGGGTTGAATACAAACACACAGATTTTACTTTTCTAAATTGTTTATTGATAAATCATTAACAATTTACAGCTTGTTGCGGAAACAAGATTAAGGATAAACCTAAATCTAAACAAGTTGGAACACTAAGGTTTCTTGCACTAAGAGAGATAAGGAAATTACTAATAATAACCTATCTTGAGATAAGAGATTGAACTTGTCCAGAGTTAGCAAGTTACTTCAAATGAAGTGGGTTCATCTCTTTATATACTGCATGCATTTAATGCAAGTCAGTATACACTTTACACGTGTCATCAGCTGGTTGGTTGCATGTCATTGACCTTGGTTGACAACCTTAGTAGCCGCATGGATGAATAGTGTAGTATCAGAGTGGTTGTACGATTTCAGACAGTCGGAGGTTCTTTTCTGACATTTCGTACGGAGTCGTGCAAGGGGGGTTAAGACAAAAGTACTTTGTACGGAGGACTTCATGATCAGCTTTTCGTTGATTCAGCGATTATCATTTTCTATTCAGCGAATGATAAAGTTCAGCGATAGCTGAAGTCTTGTACTTGATACTTCACGTTGAGTGGACAAATCTGAGTCTTCGCTGATCCGCATCAGTTCATTAGGAGACTTGTCGCTGGTTCTTGAGCTTGATCTTCGACTTCAGCGTAGAACCTTTGTTGACGTGAAACTTGACTTCAGGGATCATAAGTAAACAACTAACTTATCAGCGATCATCATAACGACTGAACAGACTCAGAGCATTAATGGTGAACAGTGTTCGCTGAATGTTTATTTTAAAGAGCGAGAGTTCCTATCCGCGGTACTGTAAGATCTTAGTACTTATCAGCGATAGTGAAACTCTGATACATATTGTTTACTTACAATTTTCACTAAGTATATAAGAGAGGGTCATTATCAAATCACTGAGGGTTTGGATCAACAATCTCCCCCTATTTGATTATGACATAGCAACAAAGAAAATTGCTATTTAATGAAAACATAAGGATAAAAAGAACTCATAAAATATTTGTCCCTTTTACTGTTTTCTGGGATCTTTTCAGTACTGATGGAGTAAAGTACATTCGCTGAAATCTTTCTTTAAAACTTTGAATCAGGTTACAAAGAGAAATGGAAAGATTACAAGTACGAGCGAAATAAATTACAAGTACAGAAGAATAACTGATACAATAGAGAAAAAGGCGATCATATCAGCTTGTAAAGGGTTCTTCCTTGATGAGAAGTTCATCAAGGGTCTTTGATGTGGGGATCATCCAGTCAGGGACATCTACTCCTTGATTCTTTTTCTTCAGAGCTGCTTCAAAAATAAAGGGCTTCAGGTGTCTAGCTTTGATGTCGCGTCTGACTTCACACCAGTATACGAGATCTCTGAGTTGTTCGATGGGAGCGATGTCGAGCTCAGAGATACGTTGAAAGTGATGATTTCCATAGTAGTCTAAAAAGAATATACCATAGGGATCACTTACAACTGTGCCAGGAATGAATGTTTCTCCAGGTGGTAGGGAGGTGTCAAGCATTGAGAGATCGGCATCAGGGCCAACAATTTCAGCACAAGAGAAACCAATGCCCGTTTCATTCCGAATATGAGGACCTGAACCAGAGGCTTTCTTTTTCTTATCAGAGACTTTTCTTGGTTGAGGAAGAGTAGGAGGAATATCCACAGCAGATGAAAGCAGGTCGATCTGTTTGTTTAATATCTTCTCGACATGGCTTTTGAACTTTGAGCGTGATCCCTGAATGGCTAATTTTGTTTCTAACCATTCAGAGAGACCAAACTTTTCTAAGGTAGCAGCATAGAAGGTTTGCTTGGTTTTGTCATCTCTGTAGACATCCACTTCAACAACAGGAACTTCAGCGTACAGTCTTCCTCTGATGTTTGCCTTGATGATTTTGGATGGTCTAGATCGATAGGTCAGCATTTGTTTAGCCCATTCCAAAGTCGTATCAGAGACCTTAGTATTTTCTCTAACGATCTCTTGAGCATCATCCCATAGCTGACGTTGAACATCAATGGGAACTCTTTTCAGCTTGGGGTCTTTTATTGATCGTTTAGAAAGCTGGATGGCGTATTCTCTGTCTTTTTCTTCAGCTTCCTTTCTTTCAGCGATTAGGCGTTCAGCTCTGAGGTGTTCCTTGTATTCCTTTTAGGAAATCCTGAACTTTGGAGGAACTGAAGGAAGTTGATCACGCCTCAGAATGATTCGCTGATCCTCGAATCGCTTTATTATCTCCTCCCTTCTTTTCTGATCCTCTTCACTTAGCTTTTGAGGAGCTAAGGAAGGTCTGCCTTTGTGCGAGAGTAGCTGTTCTTCTAGTTCATCAGTCTCAGAGATTAAATCTAAGACTGGGATTATTTCTTCAGCAGCAGCTGGTATTATTGGTGAAGTCACAGTTGTGGAGCCTTCAGCGATATCCTCAAACAGGGGAGAGGACTGGCAAACCGGCTTTTCAAGCAAGATCATCAGATTGTCATTTTCAGCGACGCTTTTGCCTTTGCCTTTCTCAGCTCCAGAGGCTGAGGGCTTTGTCTTTGTCCGCTCCCCTGAAGGTTCATTTATCGAGATTCCCTTAAGAGCTTTGATCTTTGGAGCAGGTTTGACGATAAAGAAGTCATTGTCATCTTCGTCATCATCATCATCATTCTTTGGAGAAGAGGATGGTTCAGTATCAGGGATGTCGACGGCTTCATCATCTTCTGCTTCGGATTCGGTTTTATCAGCTTCTTCTTCGAGTTGCTCCCCCTCAGATACAGAGGCGAGCTTCTCGGTTTCCTCAGGGTTTTCATCTCCCTGAGGTCCAGCGGTGGTTTCTTCAGCTCCTTCTCTCCCCTGATAAATTCATCATGGGAAAGGTCTTCATCGCTCTTGGAGAGATCTTCAGCGCTCTTCTCCCCCTCTTTATCATAATGACTGGGGGAGGAATGGGTTGACTCAACAGCGTTGGTAGGTTCTCTGTCTTCTTGGCCAGAGAAACCTATCAGATCTTCAATCTTTGCTATTCTGTCTTGAAGGCCAGAGATAGCAGGATTGATCTTTTCCAGCTCAGTGTGATCCGCCGCTGTGAAATTGTCAGACGAAGGGACAGGGGCAGGAGCAAGAGTATTCGCTTTGTGTAGGAGCTGCTCGATCATCGATTTCATCGAACTAACATCGGTCTTTACAGAGCCTAAGTCAGTCTTTACAGCAGACATATCTCCCTCTAGTTGTCCAACCGATGTCTTCAGCGTTGTGACCTCGCTGGACATGGATGAAACTGAATTTTTTAGAGAGGTGTAGTCTGTGTAGATGTCAGCGAGCACCTTGGCGAAGTCGCTGAGAGTGTTATCAACTTGCTTCAAGTCATCTGTGGAAGCCTTCTTCTCCACCACCGTTGTCAGCTTGTTCAGATTCTCTCCAGCGTTTGTTACAGCTGTAGAGTTATTAGAAAGAGTGGTGGTGAGATCTGTCAGCGTAGTCTCCACAGCTTTCAAAGAGGCGTTGATGTCTCCCAAATTAGGACCTGTAACATATAAAAACTTGTGAACATAGGAAAGCTCAGAAGTTTGGGGTTTAGTCACAGTGTTTATGGGTTGGTGTGTACCTGCAGGAGGATTGATGAACTCGTCAAAATTACGGGTTCCTGAAAAGTGTTCCATGTCATCTTCAAAAGTGCCCATGGATTGTCCTGCAGGTCCTGTCTTCATCATTCCTGGAGAATCAGCTTTAGGTTCCGTAGAAATGATGGCAGCTCCAGCGAGATCTGGAGTAGAGACCAAATGAGTAGAGGGAGGAGCGAAGGATAAGAATGGGGGTTGGGTTCTGAGTTCAGCGTTGGATTCGCTGACAATCACTTCATCAGTCTTTTGAGAGACTGAAGGAGGTTGGGTAGGTTCCAAGTTTGTAACCTCAGCGTTTAGAGACGCTGAAGTTGGGATTGAAGGGATGGCTTGTTCAGGTGTGGCAGAGCGTACCACTGAACGTTCCTTCAGCTCTGCAGGAAGAGCTGAGGAGTCTTCAGCATGAGATTGCTGGGGTTGCTCCTTTGTTTTCTTGATCCTTTTAGAACCAAGTGGGGTAGAAGAATGTTTCCTTTTCTTAGAAGGAGAGGATTTTGTGGCCAGGGTATCAGCGATGGGTATTGTCGCTGAAGGAGCCACTGAATGAGAAGAAGAAGGGTTGAGAAGAGTCAAGAGTGTAGAAAGACGTACCTCATTCACCATTGGTTTGAAGTCGAGTATCTTTGGGCCGATCTGAGAGAGTTTCAGGTCACCTTCAGTTGGGTAGCTCTCCTTCAGGCCATATTGGAAGATGGCGCTGATGAATCGGGGGTAAGGAACCCATGGAGGTCTGTCAGCGACGGTGTCCACTCTTAGAACTAGGTCATCATAGATAATCGATGCCCAGTCTATGTTGAGACCTTTCAGCAGTGCATACCCCATTGCTTGCTGAGGTTTAGCGGCTTGGTCAGAGGAGCCGCTCTTTGCAGTCATGCAGCTGATTAGATGAGCGAAGATGAAATTCATCTCGCTGGGCATTTTCGATTTCTTGATAATCGTTAGCTTCTTCTCGGCCTTCATGTCTCTGCCGATTTCCCATACATAGCCCATTGCATCGAAAAATGCAATGATGGCTTCCCTGTCTGAGTTTTTCTTGGGGTCAGGGAGGGGAACAAATGGTTTTTCCTTGGTAGCGATGGGAAGGCTGAGAGCTTTGCGAATAATGGTAGGGGTGATCTTCATGGTGCCATATTCGATGTCGCAGAGGATGCAATCGATTGTTTTGGAGGGGTCTTTGGCTGAAGGTAGTTGAGAGTGTCTGGCTGAATACCAGAATTGTGAGAGCAAGAGCTGATGAGCAGGAGGTGTTATGGTCAGGGCTGTGGAGATGCAGCAATTCTTTAGGAATTTCACAGCATCATCTAGATGTGTGACTTGCTTTCGAGGAGGAAACTCGAGAAGCGCATAGAGGTTGTTCACCTTAGTCCAATCCAGTTTGTCAAGGGCAAACTTGACTTGAGGAGCCTTGAGGATATCCACTTCCTCAGAATCAGCGGAGATGTTCTCAGCGGTAGCAGGAATGTCAGACGAAGCCATTTCTCTGTATTATCAGTTCAACCAAAGATGTTAACAAATAAGAATTATCTTAATGTGGAAAGATTTTCCATTAAGATGGTTCAAATTTTATTCATTTCATTCAGACACAAATGTCTTAATGAAGATTAGGGTTTTTCTTGATTTTAAGAAACGAAATGTAAACCCATTTATTCTTGTTATCCAGTTTTCTATGAAGAATTAGATTCTGGAAACGAATGAAGAACAAGTTTAAGATTTTCGCATTTAAACTTGAAGAACAACCATGAAATGGTTGTGTTCATAAAACCATGAAAGAAAATGATTTCATTTTAAGAAGTTCTTTTGTTTGATCTTGTTAAAACAAGGAAAAGATCAGAAACAAGTTATACGCATTTGGTAATAAATAAGAACATATTAACCTTGATGTTTGATGAAGAAGATGATGAACAGTTCTTGAAGTTTTTGAAAGCACAAATGCAACAGTGAATTCTTTCTTGCGGAGGAAGATTGATCGCGTAAAAGAAAAATATAAACTACGAGTTTGTTTATATAGAGAGATTAGAGAGAGAAAATCTTGAGCGGGAAAAGATTTTCATCATGACACGGACACGTGTTTGCATTTGATTGGAAGTTTGAACGAGACGTGCAAACGTGTGTCAGGAAGAGAAAACGTGACGGGGTTTATCCGTTGCAATGACGTCACAACTGTCCTTTCATATTCTTTTAGGATGTCTCTGAGGTTTTGAAAAACTCAGGGACTCTTTTATAAACATGAAGCACTGAATGAAAATATTCAGCGATGGTTTTAAGAAATTTCAAAATATCGTTGTTAAGGAAGAGATATTCAGCGATGCATTTTGTTTTGAAATCTTGCATTTTCATGCGATTGTCAAAGAGAGAAAACATACCTTGATATCAGCTTTAACCAAGTTTTATTCAGAGAGAAGATGATTGAATAGGTTATACGAGTTGATTTTATCCTATCGCTGATCAATGTGAACCGTTTAGGATTTTACCCTTCAAAGTTCAGCATTCCAAGCTCGCTGATGAGAAAGTTGAATCTTGTCTCATCAAGAGGTTTGGTAAATAAATCAGCTAACTGATAATCAGTTGGGATAAAATGAAGTTCTATATCACCATTCAACACATGATCTCTGATAAAATGATATCTGATTTCTATATGTTTGGTCTTTGAATGTAGTACTGGATTGTTTGCTATAGCGATGGCACTTGTGCTGTCGCAATAGATTGGAATTTTGGAGAGCTGAAGATCATAGTCTAGTAGCTGATTTCTCATCCACAAGACTTGAGAACAACAGCTTCCAGCAGCTACATATTCAGCTTCAGCTGTGGAAGTGGACACTGAATTTTGCTTTTTACTTGTCCAACTTACCAGCTTTCCACCCAGGAGCTGACATCCTCCTGTGGTGCTTTTCCTATCCATTTTTCAACCTGCAAAATCACTATCTGAATAGGCGGTTAGATCGAATCCCGAATCTTTGGGATACCAAAGACCTAGGTTCGCTGTACCCTTAAGGTATCGAAAGATTCGCTTTACAGCTTTCATATGAGATAGCATAGGTTCAGCTTGATATCGTGCACACAAACATGTTGCATACATAATATCGGGTCGGCTAGCTGTAAGATACAAGAGAGAGCCGATCATCCCACGGTACAGCGTGACATTAACAGGTATTCCCTTTGAATCCTTGTCAAGTGTCAGCGGTGGTGCCATAGGGGTTTTCATAGCTGAACTATGAGTTAAATCAAATTTCTTCAGCATATCTTTAACATACTTTCCCTGATTGATAAAAGTTCCTTTTTCAGTTTGCTTAATCTGAAGACCAAGGAAATATGTTAGTTCACCCATCATGCTCATTTTATACTCATCTTTCATTCTATCAGCGAAACGAGTACAAAGCTCAGGGTTAGTAGAACCAAATATAATGTCATCAACATATATTTGAACTAGAATGATATGACCTTTCACTTTTCTAAAAAATAGAGTTTTGTCAATCTTACCTTGCTCAAATTTTTCAATATGGAGATAAGTAGAAAGAGTGTCATACCATGCACGAGGAGCTTGCTTCAAGCCATAAAGTGCCTTATCCAGTTTATAAACATAACCTGGACGCTTAGAATCTGAGAATCCTGGAGGTTGTTCCACATACACTTCTTCATTCAGCTTTCCATTCAGAAACGCTGACTTAACATCCATCTGATGTACTTTGAAGTTTTTGTGTACAGCATATGCTAAGAATAGACGAATAGATTCAAGTCTTGCTACTGGAGCAAATGTTTCGTCATAATCTATACCTTCCTCTTGTCTGTATCCCTGAGCAACAAGACGAGCTTTGTTGCGGGTTACAATACCATGTTCGTCCAACTTGTTTCGATAGACCCATTTAGTGCCTATTACTGTTTTATCAGTTGGTCTCCGAACAAGTTTCCAAACTTTGTTTCTTTCGAATTCAGTCAGCTCTTCTTGCATGGCGCTGACCCAGTTTGGATCTTTGAGGGAATCATCTATTTTATTTGGTTCAGTTAGAGAAATAAAGTTAACAAATAAACAAATATTACCTGCACTTCGTCGAGTCTGAACACCAGCGTTTGGATCACCAAGAATTTGATCAATTGGGTGATTTACGGTCCATCGCTGAGCCGGAGCATAAGTCGCTGACTCATCTTGAACTGGAGGAGCTGAAGATGAGGCTTCAGCTACTTCTGGAGTTTCAGTTAAGAGAGGAATACTTACATTTGTCATTTCATTTACTGATTGCTGAGAGATAGATGGAATGTCTGAGGCATTTGGTTCAGCGGTAGCTATAGTGTTTATTGGAACAGCTGAGACCCATGATGTTTCAGCTTCACTATTCTGTAAGTTTGGAATGATAGGAGGACTATCATCTTCTACTGGATGAGCATGAGGAGTGGGAATATCTTCTGAATCACCAAGATGAGAAAACATCCATTGATTCAGTTCTTCAGTATCAGCGGACGGTTTAGAGTTCGCTGAACGGGATTCGTCAAACGTGACGTGAATAGATTCTTCTACAGTTTGTCTTCTACGATTGAAGACTCTGAAGGCTTTGGAAACTGAGGAGTATCCAAGAAAGATTCCATCATCAGCCTTAGGATCAAACTTTCCAAGAGCATCTCTGTTGTTCAGTATGAAACACTGACATCCAAAGATGTGAAGAAAGTTGATTGAAGACTTTCTCCCATGAATAAGTTCATAGGCTGTCTTTTTGAATCTTTTAACTATCAGCGACCTGTTTTGCGTAAAACAAGCAGTGTTGACAGCTTCTGCCCAAAACTGAGTAGGCAGGTGAGAATCGCTGAGCATTGAACGTGCAGCTTCAATAATTGTTCTATTTCTTCTTTCAGCGACTCCATTTTGTTGCGGTGTTCTCACTGAAGAGAAGTTGTGAGAAATACCCTTACTCTCAAGGAAGGAATCAAGAGAACTATTTTTGAATTCAGTCCCATGATCACTCCTTATTGAGCGAACGGTCAGATTGTTCAGGGTTTCCATCTTCCGAACAAAGGTGATGAGTTCTTCAGGGGTGTCACTCTTAGAACGGAGAAACATTACCCAAGTGAAGCGAGAGAATTCATCAACTATAACCAGCGTATATTTCTTTCCAGCGATGGATTGTTTGTTAACAGGGCCAAACAAATCCATATGGAGTAGTTGTAGAGGAGATGACACTGAAGAAACTTGCTTTGATTTAAAGCTTGCTTTGGTCTGCTTTCCTTTTTCACACGCTGAACATAAAGACTCTTTGGCGTATGAATGCTGAGGTAGACCAGTGACTAACTCTTTTGAAGAAAGAGTGTTCAGTGTCTTGAAATTTAGATGAGATAGCCTCTTATGCCATAGCCAGTTGACATCAGATGAGGCCTTTGAGAAGAAACAGGAGTTCTCAGTGGTTTTTGAGTCCATGTTTATTACATAAACATTTTCCAAACGATAACCGCTGAGAGCTATCTTCTCCTTTTTGTCAGCGACAAAGCAGGATTCCTTAGTAAAGATTACTTTGTTATCCATGTCGCAAAGTTGACTGATGCTTAGAAGATTATGCTTCAGCCCTTCAACATATGCGACTCTTCTGAAGGAGGTTGTACCATTTGAAAGTACACCATACCCTCGGGTATGTCCTTTTCCATTTCCACCGAAAGTCACAGAGGGACCCTTCTCTTCCTTGTATTCAGCGAGCAGGCTTTTCTTTCCAGTCATGTGTCTAGAGCATCCGCTATCAAGATACCAGATACCCTTCTTAACCTGCAATACAAAAGAAGATTAGTTTTTCTTGGGTACCCACTTTACCATGTATATACATTTGTCAGTGGAAGTAGTTGGAATGGAAGATTCAGCAGTCTTCGCAACATTTGAAGATTCAGCTTTGTCTTTCTTCACTTTGGTTAATTTCTTAACCTCAGTGGTAGGATTCACCTTGACCTGATTTGCACCAGGGTTGGTCTTCTTTGCCTTGGGGGCAATCTTCACCTTAGCTAACTTTTCAGCTTTGGTGGTTGTGGGACACTTACTAGCAATATGATCGGTAAGTCCACAGTGATAACATTTCCTATAACTAAAAGTAGTTCTAGGACCATTTGAATGATGAGCTTTTAATTTCGAATTATAAGTGCCAGCACCAAGTAAACTATTGGCTTTAGAAATGGGACGAACATTCAGTTCTTCAGATTTCTTACCAAGGACATCCAATCTGAGTCTAGGAGTAGATCGTTGAATAGATCCAGAGATCTGCTTCCTTGATCCAGAGGGATGAGCCACTGAAGCTTTAGAAGCATTCAGCTTTGGTACTAAGGTACCCTTCTGAGGATTCTGGTAAATAACAATTCCTTTACCTTTGTCTTTAGAGACAGAGGTAGGTTTTGAATAAACCATTTTCTCCTTGCCTTTTGAGGAGGTAGGAGTTTCCTCAGGGATTGGTGTAATGGACGAGGAGCACTGAGAAGATGAAGTATCAGCGACTGAGGATATGGACGTTCCAAATTTAAGCATTAAACGCTCAGTGGTTGGTTTTGGAGTATCATATTTGTAACCCAAACCACGTTTATCACTCAGGGGAATCTGAGACTTTATTATCTCAGTGATCTTTGTTGAAGAATTACACCATCCTTCAACAGTAGCTTTTTCAGCTTTTAATGCAGCGATAGCTTCTGCTCGTTCGATTTTGACTAGCTGATTTAAATATACTTGATCTTTAAAATCTTCTTCAATTTTAGAAAGCTTTTCTATTTGAAGGTGGTAGTTTTTAAGCTTTTCAGCGAGATCAAGGTTTTGGTTTTCAACCACAGTTTTGCCATTCATGGCTTCGTATAAACTTCTAGTCAAGAGATCGATCTTACGGAGACTATCAGCTTCATCAATATTTGCAATATTGGTAAAGAAAGAAGGTGATACCTGAATAGCAGAGGTTGAAGTGGAGGGAATGTCTGAGCTTTCTTCCTCTTCTTCAATCTTGGCCATGAGACATAGATTTGCTTCATCATCTTCAGAGTCAGATGATGATGCTTCTTCATCAGAAGCAGCCCAATCATAGTCAGCCATCAGGCCTTTATTCTTCTTCTTAAAGCTTTTCAGCTTAGCATATTTTTCTTTCAGCTTTGAATATTTGTCATCTTTATTCCTTGGAACAAAGGGTTTCTTTGCAAAAGCTGAGGGTCTAGAAACTTTCTTAGACCTGCACTAGTTAGCGAAATGTCCTGCCTTTTCGCAGTTAAAACAAGTAGCAGTAGCCTTATCAACAAAAGCTGATGATCTAGGCTTGTCAGTTATGGAAAGAGGTTTGTTCTTTTTAAACATTTTCTTTTTGGCAAATCTCCTGAACTTCTTAGTTAGGAGAGCCAAAGATTCATCATTATCTGAATAATCAGAATCTGATGACCTTTCAGAGTTACTCTCTAACTCAGTGATAGTGACCGAGGGTCGCTGAGTAGAAGGTTCCTCTGAGATTAAAGCAACAGGGATGCTTTTGGAATCTTTTACAAGATTCTTCTTAAGATGGCTCGATTGCTCATGATTCAGCAACGTGCCATATAAGGTTGAAAGGGTCATTGATTTTAGATCCTTTGACAGCTTGAGACACATAGCATAATTGTCCCAGCTTTCAGGTAAACATTCTAGAAACTTTGTCAGTACTTCAAAGTTAGAATATTCCTTACCAACAGTTTTCAGATCTATAATTAAACAATTAAAACGTTGGTGAACTTCAGAGAGAGATTCATTCTTACCATAAATGAAGCTTTCGTATTGTCTTACCAGGTTGATCTTTCTTGAGTCCTGGACTTCAGACGTTCCTTCATACTGAACACATATTGTGTCCCACATGGCTTTTGATGTTTTCAGATTCATGACGGAATGGTAGACTTCGTCAGGAAGAGCCATGGATAGTATGGATCTGGCTTTTGTATCTATAGCCACTTTCTTCTTATCTTCGTCAGTCCATTGAAAGATTTCCTTAGGTACCAGCCTTTCTGGAATAGCAGGTCTATTCTCAGCGGCTGGAACAGCAGCATCAATTCTTACAGGGATGAATGGACCATTCTCGAGATAGTAAGGCATAGTAGGGTCTACACCTTCTAAGAAGAGTGTCATCCTATTTTTCCATAAGTTGAAGTTATCTTTGGAAAATATGGGGGGTTTAGCAAGAGAACCATTGTCTATATAATTTGTGTTTGTGTTGGTGGCCATTTTCAGATAATAGCAAGGAAGAGAAATATCTTAGATTAGATCTTGTTTATGAGATTAAACAAATCCGCTCTGATACCACTTGTTGGTCCCGAAGGCCTATACAGGTTTGTAGAAGGGGGGGGGGGGTTGAATACAAACACACAGATTTTACTTTTCTCAATTGTTTATTGATAAATCATTAACAATTTACAGCTTGTTGCGGAAACAAGATTAAGGATAAACCTAAATCTAAACAAGTTGGAACACTAAGGTTTCTTGCACTAAGAGAGATAAGGAAATTACTAATAATAACCTATCTTGAGATAAGAGATTGAACTTGTCCAGAGTTAGCAAGTTACTTCAAATGAAGTGGGTTCATCTCTTTATATACTGCATGCATTTAATGCAAGTCAGTATACACTTTACACGTGTCATCAGCTGGTTGGTTGCATGTCATTGACCTTGGTTGACAACCTTAGTAGCTGCATGGATGAACAGTGTAGTATCAGAGTGGTTGTACGATTTCAGACAGTCGGAGGTTCTTTTCTGACATTTCGTACGGAGTCGTGCAAGAGGGGTTAAGACAAAAGTACTTTGTACGGAGGACTTCATGATCAGTTGTTCGTTGATTCATCGATTATCATTTTCTATTCAGCGAATGATAAAGTTCAGCGATAGCTGAAGTCTTGTACTTGATACTTCACGTTGAGTGGACAAATCTGAGTCTTCGATGATCCGCATCAGTTCATTAGGAGACTTGTCGCTGGTTCTTGAGCTTGATCTTCGACTTCAGCGTAGAACCTTTGTTGACGTGAAACTTGTCTTCAGGGATCATAAGTAAACAACTAACTTATCAGCGATCATCATAATGACTGAACAGACTCAGAGCATTAATGGTGAACAGTGTTCGCTGAATGTTTATTTTAAAGAGCGAGAGTTCCTATCAGCGGTACTGTAAGATCTTAGTACTTATCAGCGATAGTGAAACTCTGATACATATTGTTTACTTACAATTTTCACTAAGTATATAAGAGAGGGTCATTATCAAATCACTGAGGGTTTGGATCAACAGTGTTCTCCGTAAATCAGACATATAACAGTCAATAGTACAGGAAACAAACCTGAACAAAGATGTAGGACCAAGAGCACACTTGTACAAGTCGTAAGACCGAAGGTACACAGTGTCTACAGTCCTTGAAACACAAACAATTTGCAATGGTGGTTGAGTAATGATGTAAAATAGAATTGATCCAAGGATCTGTTCTTTATCAAGACTTAACACCACAAAGATCTCACACAAATAGAACTTCAAATAAAACGTGAAGAGCTTGACAAAACACAGTAATTACAAATCTGATCAAACAATAAACGCAGGTTAACCTTAGGCAAACCAGATTTACAAGTATAGAGAAATGAAACAAGGTAAGAACAGATCAGAGCTCAAGATAACATACCACACGGTCAGATCTTGGCTGATCCAGATACACAGATCCTCAAAAAAGAAGAAAAAACTAACTCAGAGACAAGGACCACATGGTCAATATCATTCTGAGTCAGGAAATAGTATGTGTGTGTAACAAATGAAAAGATCTTACAGATACACGAACAAGAAATCTAACTCATAGATAAGGACCACAAGGTCAACATCATTATGAGTCAGAAAATAATATGTATGTGTAACAAATGAAAAGATCTTACAGATAAACGAACAAGAAATCTAACTCATAGGTAAGGACCACAAGGTCAACATCATTATGAATCAGAAAATAATAGGCATGAACTACAAATGAATAGATCTTACAAATAAGTCGCGTAATGTTTGAAACAGAAACGACGACCATAGGTCAAGTTCTATCTGATTCAAACAACCAGGCGTGTTGTGAGATCTATGATAATAACAGACGATGAGGTAGAAAATCTGACAATAATGAACTAGGACCACAAGGTCAGAGTCCAATAATGACAGAGTATCAACAATAACATGAAAACACAATAGATCTGAACATTTTGAAGAAAGGAGACCATATCTAAAAGGCAAACTTTAGAAAATCAAAAAAAATACGCGTTTGAAAAAAAAACAAGAGATCTGGAAATACGGTTTTAAGAAAACATGGTTACGAGTTTAAACCAGAACCAAGAACACATCAAGATGAGGAACAAATCTGAGTTCAAACAACCGAAAACATTTTAAAGATAAGACGAACACTAAGTTCATACCAGATGAAGTCGCCGATGGCCAAATAATCGAAGAAAATCGCACCAGAACGCTCTGATACCATGTGAGAAAACGATAATATGAACTTTGAATTAATAAATCTCTAAAATATCAAAATTACAATACAACCTTACTACATCACACTCATACACTCTAACAGATTACAATAGAAAGATCACTACATAACACTCATCTCTCAGATTATCTTCAAGAGATTTGAAGATAATCACTGTGAAGAAAACCCTAAAATCTAAGAGAGAAGACAACGAAATCAAGAGAAATAAAAATGAAAAACTGATGACAAAACCCTAAATTTTTCTTTATATAACAATGAGATATTGCACTTTAGTCCTTTGCACTTTAATCCTTTTCCACAGCATTTAGCTCCGCTACCCTTTTGATTCATGACCATTGCAGCGCACTCCTTATCTTTAAGCCTTTTACATATTTAGTCCTCATACAATATAAAACATGTAACAATAAACTAGTGTTATTAATTTGATGTCAAGATTGGTACACAGCATATATACTTTTAACAACTTGTGTATTGATGTTCAACTTGTGTCCTTTAGGATCGATTCAGCTTTGTTTGTATATGTTTCATCGTCATAAATGAGTCATTTATAAGCTTTGATGTTGGCAACGGTCGGTGTCTTTAGATATGTCCGATGGTATTTAACGAGCGAAGACCTACATTAAACCCACCTAAAACACGGTTTTGTCGTGAGTTAGTAACGGTGAATATATGTTGATAGATATTTACGACGTCGCTACTTAGTGACAACCCATGGTATAAGTATCTTAAGTCGTCATTCGTACGTCAAAGTATCTTACGATTGTCGTCAAAAGTGACGATCGTTAGTCTTATAGTCCTTGGCCGTTAGTATTTGTTCGCCTAATATGCAGAATCATACATCGGTCGTGACTTTGATATTTTTTTACCAAAAACAACTTTGTTCTCGAGTTTTGAAAGGAAAGAAAATAAAAGAAAGGGAAATAAAAAGAAAAAGAACATAAAAGAAAGGGAATGAAAAGAAAGAAATATTTATATTTGTGTTCTTGAGATAGATATTGAAGGAAAAGAAACGAAAGGGAAGAAAAGAAAATATTTTTTATGTTCTTGAGTAGGTGAGAAAATAAAAGAAATATGTCACTTTTACCAATATGCCTTTATTTATTTCATAATGAAATGTAATTAATGGGTATATGTGTAATGTTATAAATATATTAATTATTTTAAATTCCTTTCTTTCCTTTGCTCCCATATTTGGCACGAAAGTTTTGGGTGAAAATCAACAATATTTTTCTTTTTTCCCCTTTTTTTACTCTTAAAAAAACTCGAGAACACAACATTTTTTCCCTCCTACTTTCCTTCCCTTTCCATTTGTTCTAGTCACTCGTAAAAAAAACTTGAGAACATAACATTGGAGTAATAAAACAATAGTTAATCTGACAATTATCGTCGTAATCCGTAAACCCTAGAAACTAAAAACTATGATTCATCAATTTTACAAAGTTTTCTCTCTTTATTACTTGATCAACAAAAAAGGTTATGATTTATATTCTTTTTTATATAAGATATATAAAAAAACTTACTTGTTACTTTACCTATTTTTAAGGATAATAATGGGTGTCTGGATCAGTTATTGATTTTATAGGTTTAAAAATTAACAAGTCAATAAACCTTCAATGACTTTAAAGGACTCAAAATTGATAATGATGAATGAGAAGCAAACTCAACATCTTACTATATGAGATATCTCCAAGGGTTTGTTATACTTTAAAGGAACCGGTTATGTGATCATGCACTGTTTAGGACCAGGACCGATTTGGGTCCAACCAGAGACTGATTTTTGACCACCTCTAATATGTACAGTATGACCATCCGAGGTCCAACGTCTTCATTGGGCTTTATTTGGGCCAATAACCAAAAGATTGAAAAGCCCAGGCCCGCTACTAAAAGACAGAGAGAGTTACCATAAACTCAATGTATGTAGTAAATATTTTGAGCGTTAATTATACATTTAAAATATTATATATAATAACAACTAAAACGAATATTAATTTATTTCACATGTTTATACTAAAAGTTAAATAAGTCATAACAAAAATGATGTTTTATTTATAAAAACTATAATTATAAAAAAAAATACCTTTCAGTAATATATATACTTAATAACTAATAAATTTGGTATTGTTTTCAATGTAGTCTTAGAAAGAATATGCTCAATTCTTGGCCATTTTCAGCACCTTCAAGATTGATCATATGAAAAGCTTCAGAATCTTTACTTCCAGCCACTCTTTCAAACCTTGCCCTCATATAAGTCAACTCTCCATCCATCGCGGTCAACCCCGGAAGAACTCCGGCACCCATTGACACACCCCGTAATGATTGCATAACATAAACCTCATCATCCGTCATCTCTTTCCTCCTAATTGAGTACCCGTATTTCCGCCCATTACAATAAACTGCCCACATATACTCATCCAACACCTTCTTCTTGCGACTCGTTGTCTCGCTTTCTAGCGACAGACGGACTATATCCGACGCCATTTCTTTCTGGAAGGCGGTTGAGTTCATTGGAAGCTCAATCACAAAGACTGGGAGGCGGTGTGGATCCTCTTGAATGGCTAGACTGACTTTGCCTCTTCGGTAGCCAAATAAGGTTCCGGTGGTGGCGTGGTCGGTTAGTAGCGGTCTTCGTGGTCGCCCTAACAATGCAACCATTTTGCAACCGGAGGTTAACATGGGAAGAAGCTTGAACATGCGGAAGATCCCTCCGGTGCCACTACTCTTGGACCGCTTTTCGGTTCGAGTGGTGTGTTGTAGCAATGATATGAGAGTTGGGTTGTCCATGAAGGTAGAATTATGAAGAATATGGAAGGTTATATATATATATATATATATATAAGTGGAATCTTTCTTTCAGTGATTAATAATTGAATAGAAATGGATATCAAGATTTTAACATGGAGGTTGTTATCAACAATCAGTTAGGTTTGTGCTTTTCTTTTTGCCCCATGCCCCAAACCGACCCCTACTCTCCTTAGAGATGTCGCTATTTACTTCCACTTAACTATCCATTTTTATTTCTAAATAAATGAAACTTTACAGCAAAATTACTTTTTTAGTGATTTTGATGTTTCAACCATCCAAATGCCCTTCCTTTACAAACATATTGATTTGGTACTTATCCAAGTATCGCCCGGAAATATCGTGAATTGAATTACAGATAAACTAGGTTAGGTTAGTACCAAATAGGCAGTAAATTTGAAAAACAGGGTACAAGGAGTGTACACGTCCCACCCCACGATCATCATACGACACGTAAATCATCATAATGTATAATAAAGTAGAACCCCAAACCGGTAAATTATAATGGTGTTTCTAAAATCAAAATAAAAATGATTCTTGTCCCATAAATCACTAAAACAAAAAACTATGTCTATTGTCCCATATGGAACTCAGAAACCTTCCACTCTACACCCAAATGATTGCCATTTAACAAACACAACTGGCATCCATGTCCAACAGTAGCAGCAGGGGGTATATACCATACTCTAGAAACTGTTTAGAAATGACCCAACAACTAGCAAGTCTGCCCCATGAATTTCAGCTTAAAAGGGAATTCATCCTAATTTCTCATCATCCAACGGTTGATAACCACTTCTCTTCTCACCAAATTTGGCTCCAGTCCCTAGAATGGTATATCTCGGCTCTAATAGTATGAGAAAATATGTGGAACTCCGTTACATTACTCTTCAAAACACATAATGGTCCAGGTCTAGCCGATGTGTATATAGCACTTTATTTGCATTTTGCAACTACTCATCCGAGCTAAGGTCACGGAAGCAAGCGTAAGAGGTTAGCTCTAATATTCGGGCCCTGTTTCCATAAGTTAATCTTCTTTTTAAATGAGAGGGCAGTACACCCTTTGAAAGAACGCGGGCCACCTCATTTATAAAGATAGAAAGAGCAACTGATTGCATATAGCACAAGGATGGTCCCTCGTACGACTTTCTCTACATATCATATCATATAGACCATTAGATGCGTGGGGCTCTAAACTCCATTACAATATTAGGTTCAAGATAGGTAACATATGATTGATGAAGAATGAGTTTAACTAACTCCAACAATTAATAACATCCATATCTAACGACCCATATGACTTAAAAATCAAATTTATGACCTTAGGCATACCCAATTTACAGAGGTGGCATTAGGACATGTTCAAAACCGATGCTTTTTTGGGAAGGAAACAAAAAGCAAGGCCAACTCAGATTACGAAGAACCCCAGGTATATAAATAGAAAAAGAACACCAGAACCAGAGAAAGTATTTTGTTTTCCTTGTAAGATGACAAGGAACAAGATAATCTATGATGGGTCCGACTCCATGTGCTTTTGCTTTTGAGTTAGATACTTAGGGTAGTTCATTGCTTGTAGAGGGTGGGTTGTAGAGAGGGCCCGACTCCACAGTCTTGAAATAGGTTCGCGGTATCTTTTATAGGAATAGGAAGGGCGCGTTATCTGTGCTTTCTTGCTAGGTAGGGTCTTTGCTTTCTTTTGTAATTCTCTCTAATTCCTTTCCTTTTGCAAGCATAGTTATTAAAAGTGCGACTAGGCTCTGAGGCTCATAAGGCTCATAAGGCTCAAGGTCTTGGGGTTTTCTGAAGTCGAGTCTAGGCGTGTTCACGAGACTCACTTAGGCGCCTTGTGGGCCTAGGTGTGCCTCAAAAGAGTTATTGTATACCTATTATTTAAGTTCCCTCATCTTCTCATCTCCTAGGCTTCTTAAAAAAAGTTACCTCCTCCGACCCAAAAAAGTGTCCGTACTTTTATTTTAGTTTGTCCTGAAATAAATGTCCACTTCAAAAAAAAATGCATACGTTCCCATTCTACCCTTAATTATGGGAAGAAGAAACTAATTAATTACTCTCTCTAATATTAAGAGTAACATTGTCATTTAGTTCATTAAAAGTGTAATAATACACTTCTCTAAATTGTGTGCCTTTTCCATCATGGACACTTATTTTGGGACGGGGGAGTCTTAAATAGACAAGTCAAACCCTAATATTACCCGGTCCTTGGAACTTCAAGCCACATCTATAAATACCTAGACCTTAAAACTTACCCTCACGGCTCACCTTTAAACCCTTCTCCCTCTATCGTTGTTGCATTGGAGGCTTGTACCTGCTGCATATTAGAGTTGTGTGTAACTGTGTTTATATATATATAGGCAAAGGATCGTGTGAGAAGTTGAGATTAACAAGAGAAGTGGATCTGAATCGTTGATCACTTTTAATCAAATTCCCTCCCATGAATTGCGCAAGGAATTGATCTGGTGCATCTCATCCTAATGTGCGTCTATTTATCATCCAACGGTTGATAACCACTTCTCACGTTAACCTCAACTTCTCACCCTATATATATATAGGGTCGGGTTCTAGTGAGAAGTTGAGGTTACGTTAGAAGCGTGAGAAGTGGTTATCAACCGTAGGATGAGAAATGGACGCACATTAGGATGAGATGCATCGGATCAATTCTCTTCTAAGGCGCAATTCATGAAAGGGCATTTGATTAAAAGTGATCATCGTTCGGATCCACTTCTCATGCTTCTCCCGTTAACCTCAACTTCTCACACGATCATTTGCCTATATATATATATATATATATATATAGATAGATGCTCCTCACAATTCTAAGACCCGCGCCTCGTGCCTAGGCCCTGGGACCCCTTTGCACCTAAGTGCGCCTTGAGCCTTTAACAAATTTGTTTGCAAGTCTGTGGCGTGCTCTCACATTTTTTTTCACAAGCTGGAGGTTTTCTCTAAAACAGCCTCTCTGTCTCTACAGATGTAAGGCTTGCGTAAATCCTACCCTCCAAGACCCTACCTCCAGGTGGGATATACTAGGATTGTTAAGTTTACATGTTACATACTTAACCTAGTCCAGTGATATTGGTTTTAATAATCTTATAACAAATAACAAAAGATTTCGATCAAAAGAATCTCCCTTTTTTCTTATATATAAGGTTAGTGTAACACCAGGGTTTATGCTTGTTATATATATATAATATACAGTTTGAGATACATACTATGCATATGTACAAAACAAATGATCAGTTATCCTCTTCTAACTGTAAGGGCTTGAAGTACTTGCCATCTATGAGATAAGTACCAATAGTCAGACGAACTGCCCATACATCCTTGGGCTTCCTTGACATTATCCTGCACATATTATAAGCTTATCAAGGAGGTTTAATCTACCTCAAACAAAACGCTCCAGTCTCTAGATTTCATTTTTGAATTGTTTAGTGATTTTGAATTTAATATTTATAAGGAATAACATGGATATCGTAGCATCATAGGTGTATGGCTCGCACAATCTTACTCACAAACACAACATCCACATACACTCATACATCATATAGACATAAACAGATATACCATGCACACACATGTATAGAGACCTTTATGCCCTTTTATTCTCTCAAAGGGCATAGGCTTATGGTCTCGTTAACCATAGCCTACGCCATGATCAAAATTCGTGCACACAAGCTTCATTAAACAAAACAACATTATTTTGGTGGCTTGCCACAGCCAAATCCATAATATTGCCAGCTTTATATATATATATATATATATAGATATAGATATAGATATATATATAGAGAGAGAGAGAGAGGGAGGGAGGTTCAGGAGAAAACCTCAAAAAAACGGAAAACTAAAGAACACTCTGGTAGCCCTTCATCTGGACAGTATGCACTTGTGCATACAAGTAAAAGTAAGTTGTTTTTTGGTTTTTATGCACGTGTGCATTATGCATTTCTGCATATGCACGTGTGCATGTTACAAATTACTTGTATGCACTTGTGCATACAGGGTGTTCCTCAGTTTTCCGTTTTTTTTAGGTTTTCCCCTTAACCTGACCCTATATATATATATATATATATATATAGAGAGAGAGAGAGAGAGAGAGAGGAAGGATCATGCGAGAAGTTAAACATTTTGCGACAAGGCGAGAAGTTAAACATTTTGTGAGAAGATGAGAAG
This sequence comes from Saussurea involucrata, assembly GCA_033807775.1. Lineage (NCBI taxonomy): Eukaryota > Viridiplantae > Streptophyta > Magnoliopsida > Asterales > Asteraceae > Saussurea > Saussurea involucrata. The sequence continues at coordinate 78,117,735 of CM066318.1, read as the reverse complement.
TTTCAATATCATATATGAATAATGATTAAGCTTGTGTATCATGCATGTAATCATATATGATATTGAAACTTTCGCCTTCATGCATTTGTGTAGCTTCTTGTTTGAACCTGCCCGCCATATATATATATATATATATATATATAGGGTCAGGTTCGGGGGAAAACCTAAAAAAACAGAAAACTGAGACACCATGGTAGGCCTTCATCTGGACAGTATGTACTTGTGCATACAAGCAATTTGTAACATGCACACGTGCATATGCACAAATGCATTATATACAAGTGCATAAAAACCAAAAAACAACTTACTTTTACTTATATGCACAAGTGCATACCGTCCAGATGAAGGGTCACCAGGGTGTTCCTTAGTTTTCCATTTTTTTGAGGTTTTCCCCCGAACCTCCCTCTCTCTATATATATATATAGAGAGAGAGAGAGGGTTGGGTTACGGTGAGAATGATAGTTATAGTGAGAAGGGTAAGAAGGGATCTCAACCCTTGGATGCACATTAGCATGAGATGCATCGAAATGAGATGCAACAGATCAATTCCCGTAAGAAGCGCAATCATGGATGGGGGTGAGATTAAAAGTGATGAAGGGTCTAGATCCCTTCTTACCTTAACTCTTTTTGTCACATGATCCTTCGTCTATATATATATATATATATATATATGTATATTTAAGGTGTATTTCTACTTTAAACAAAAAGATATTTCATCAAAAAAAAACTATAAATAACATGTAAAACATGTAAGGCTGGCAATAGGTAAGGGTAAACCCATTACCCTTTATGTTCCGACCCGTCGGATAAGGGTATGGATAAAGAAAATGTTATCCATTTATCCACTTATCCATTACCCGTTTACCCGGTTTTTTAGTGTTTAGTGTGTGGATAAACGGTTTTTCATTATCCATTACCCATTACCCATTACGAAATAATATATGAATATAATATGTATGTGTAATTATATAAACTTAAGTATTGATATACATATATATAAAGTTAAATATTAATATTTTTATGATGTTATCATATATGTCATATATTAATTTTTAATTTATTTTTTATATTTATCGAGTAAAATACTTCATGATAATTAAATAAGAAACAAGATGTTGGAAAAAAAAAGACAACCAAAAGTGTTGTCTTACAATTTGCATATTGTTTTTAAAACACTATACTATGATTATATTTCGAGTAATGTTAAAATGTTCACTATAACAAATTAGATATAAACTAATTGTTATATTTATGAATTTATGTTTTACATATATGTTTGACGATTACGAATCCTTTTTATAGTCCAAAAATGAAAATATATTTACCATTTATCCATTACCCATTTTCGTTACCCGCTATTTTAATGGGTAGGGTAGGATATGGATAATAGGTTTATGAGATGGATAATTACCCGTTTCGTTACCCGCTATTTTAAATGGATTGGATAACGGAATAACCCTTACCCTACCCATACCCTACCGTTGCCAGCCCTAAAAACATGTCTATGATTTCCCATCACAAGTAATAACTGTTTAGAAATATATCAAAATGGATGGTTAGTTTGAATACAATCTTTTCATGAAAAAGTCGTTTTACATCATTTAAGCAAAAGGCTTTGCTATCTAAAACATGTGTGTGTGTGAGAGAGAGAAAGGGAGAAAGGGTACCTGCCAACATCACCGGCTTTGACTAAGCCAGAATTAACTCTGAGACATGGAACAGAAGCAGCTGTCTTCAACATTTTAGGAGCTTCAACTATGATGATTGGTGACCCTATCTGTAGTGAAGTAGAAACTTTTGGTGTGAGCCCTGTCTCAGCTGATGGATCTTTCATTTCAGACATGATTCCACCAACAAAACTCTGATTACTTCGAACTCCCCAGCACTATTTGAAATGACATAGAGAAAAATTGTGATGATCCATTTCTAAACTGTGAACAGAACAGTCAAGTTGTAGTTATGCACCAAGACAAGCACAATATCTTCTTGCCAAATAATTGGGACCCAAATCCTTCATCTTCAAGTTAGTATACATAGATTTATAAGTGGTTGTTTCTATCTCATAGCCTAAGTGACTGTGTACAAACTTTTTGGTCCAACTTTCTCTCTTTCACACACTTTTCACATATCGGGGTCTTCATAGAAACAACTGATCTACTCTTTGGGGTAGAGGTCAGGCCAACTTACATCTTCCCACCCCCCCCCGGGGGGGGGGGGTGTGGTAGGGACCCCACCTTCGTGTGGGATATACTTGGTTTCTTTTAGCTTAAGTAAGAGTACAACAGCACTAGACAGTGAAGTTTTTTAGGAGAAGGGCAAATACAAACAGAAAAAAACCCCTATTAGCAGGGAGTCTCGAACACCACAAAGTGAAGTAACACATAACATGTAACTAAGGGGTCCATACCTACAACTTTCTCCCTTTTCAATACTTTTAACATCAATCAAACCCATTATAACACCCGTAACTTTTGTAATTGAATTGCATTTAGAAAATGTGGGTTCAATCTAGAGATTCGTTGACGAATTTCGATAAACCAATGTTCGGATGCAAAAATCTGACCATGGGTCGATTCGGGTGAAAATCGGGTGACCGGGTGTGGGACGGTTCAATAGGTGTGGAACAGGGATGCCAGTGATCTAGGAAACTTCGAGGCATGCCAGTGATCTAGGTGTGAATTCGAGGCATGCCAGTGATCTAGGAAACTTCCCGGGTGGCCTAAGCCGCGGGAGAGGTCGCCCGAGCCACTGGAATGTGACCGAGTGTGGGACGGTTCAATAGGTGTGGAACACGGAGTGGGCGGCTTTAGCCGCGTGATAGGTTGCCCGCACGGGCTCTCCGTGCCATGAAAAGAAGGCCGGGCGGCTTATTTCGCACAGCGCGCCTGGAACCCCAAAAATGGGCCAACCAGCCCCTTAAATCTCATTTTCACTTCCTTTCTTCTCATTTTCTCACCACTCTCTCCTCTTGGCCAATTTTCTTTGCACCTAGAGAGTTCTTGAGGAGATTTTGAAGTTTTTGGTTGGAATCAAAAGGGGTTCAAACCTAGGAGTGAAATCTACCATTGTTGAGAACTTAGGAGCAAAGAGTTGAAGGTAAATTTCTAAGTTCTCATCTTTTGACCTAGGGTTTCGTCCCTTTGCACCTACAACCTCTAATCTCTTCCTTGTGGTATATTTATGGGTTTTGGAAGTAGAGGATGTATTTTGGGAGCTTCACATCTTGAGTGGGAGTTTTGCTTAAGGTTTCAAGCCTTGACCAAAAGAAGCTCAAGTTTTTGGGTAAAACCTAGATTTAGCATAAATCTAATAAGGTGAATTCTAGTTGCTTTGCAAAACTATATACATGTCGAAATA